>JAPWTK010000008.1:2400000-4800000 GCA_029963805.1 Aromia moschata
CATGTTAAAAAACACTCTCAGCATATTATGTAAATCAATAAATAATCAATGTTCACGTGACACATTTCGGCCAACTCTAATTGTTATTGGTTGTTAATAAAAAAGTTTCTATAAAACAAAAATCTAACACCATTCCTTGGTAAATTTCAAATTGTGCCAAAATTCAAGGCAGTTCAATCAATGTTTACTACCTCAAAAAATAACTAGTGGTCAATATAAAATAGACAGTTCTCAACGTGTAGTTAAGTTGTCAACAACATAATTTATAAACAAATTAAGGAACAGCTAGTCCCAAGTTAGATCAATGAGGCATTAATAATATCGCGAAGAACTCAATAACATTGAAATCACGATACACATACTCATACTGTTATATTCCTATAAGATTTACCTTTAAATATATTCAAAATTGCTGGATAAAACATTATGAAAGAAACTATCCTGCATTTTAAATTGTGCGTCAGATATCAAAGACCTTTCTACGTGCTGTTGATCTCATAGGAAGATGAAAAACATTATTAAACACACTATCTCGTAGACAAAAGTAAAGAAATTGATATTCTATTCAACTGATAGAGAGGCAATTAGAAGAAAACATTCTTTGAACATTACAAATTCATCAGTGCGCAAAGCCACCGATGTATGTAGATATACTCCGTAAGTTATGTAGATCTAATTGGACATTATTGTAGGTATTTCTAGTATTGATATGCCTGACTTTATCTGAAATACCACTTGGCAAATGAGGCCTGCATGTCAGTCCGTAAACTGGGCGTTAAGCCATGCATAAATTATAGGAGAATTACATATATCTAATGCAGATTTCAGGTATCTATAGAGTGGTCACGTTAACACCGAGATAAGGTTCAAACTGAATAGTAATCGGTTATACAGGGTGTCCGCTTTTTCGTTCGATAAGTTGTGCATTTTATGGCGCATGATGATGTTTTCAGGTTTGTAAAGTTGTAGTAAAGTCAATTAGATCATTTATTACAGAAAAAAATTAAATTTTATTTTGGTACGTCATGGGAAAAAGTAAAATTACCTATATAAACCCACTAGACATAAAACAGTCTTACCTTGCATCATTGTCATTCACCGAGGTAAACCTGGAAAAAATATATTCGTATATACCTAGTTTTTTCATATTTTTCGCAAGAAATACAACAAAAGACCCGAATATTCAAGACACAAGAAAGTATGTACCTAGATACATACACATAAAAACCGTCACAACTAGCCCTATATGTTTCAAGAACACATGAAAGTTTCTGCCTACTGAACACGTTATTACTGTCTATGTACGTTATTAACATTTTTAGTCCTGTCTTTTTGGTCTCTCATATATCATTCAGTCAATGGCATGACGGATTACGAGTCCGACCTTGCGTTGTAGCACTTTTTCCGGACCCTACTTATAACTAATAACTACTACTGTTCCATTTTGAATAAAGTAATATAATAAATAAATCCTTTGATATTTAGCGTTTTCTAATAAAAGTAGTAAAATCATAGAAGCAACTCTAACCTCAAATACGATCCTCTTCCACGCCATCCAATGCCTGCACGCTCACAATATAAAACTACCCACTATTCACTCTTATTAAACGTTTAAAACATGCACTAAAAGTTGACACGTAAGTTAACACACTTAAAAGAAATATATTTATTGATTTGACAACAACCACTCCGTTCGCGAACTGCATATAAACACCACTGATTGTTCGATGCGTCACTCTTCCTCGAAACACGTTGTTTTCACAGCCAACTTCTTGTGGCCCTTACGTATTACTTCTTGCAGATCTGTTGATGTTTTATGCCTGTCAAGGTCAGTGATAATAGCAACTGCTTCAATTTTCATAGAATGTACATAGTAGTGATGTATATTCATTCATACATACATACATACATATGTATGTAGGCAAATGTAAATTCTAAATTACGAATACTATTTAATTTTAAATAGTGATATTTTATGACAGTGATGATTTAAAGTGTGATGTATAAATAATAGTAAGTACGATTTACAGCTACTTACGTATGTGGGTCGTTCTGCAGAAAGACGAATTTTTTACTGCCCTTACTTGATTTCGCCCTTATCACAAATATGAATAAAAATTTTAATGAAAGGAAAAATCGTATTTATATAGGGCGATGGATCGAATCCATTCATTAATAGTATTGGGACTTGTAGAAGAGACTAACTTTTGAAAATTTGGACTTTAGTTAATAGACCTATGTTGATGAAAATATTTTCAAGATGGGTGCCCTTCCGGTTATTCCGGAAGTCGACATAAAGTTCCTTGTTTTAAATGGAATGGTACCTTTTTATTGCAGATTTAGATTCTACATGTTATTTTACGTATATTTTCATGAGATTTCCCTATACCTCTCTTTGGCCGATTTTGAGTTATTTCCGTTTTTTTTTTTAAATTTTGTTCATTAGCGCTGTAACCTTTAAAACTATCTCTAGTGGTCATTATCGGTATTAACATTATGCTTAGTAGACCCCTAAAGCTATGCAGCAATGCTTTTATTATTTTTCAATTATGTACAGGGTGATTAAAACGGAACTAGCCTTTTAGCCCAACTTCAGACGATGTTCCGTATTTTTTTTTTCACATTTTAATGTAGAATTAAAGTGTGAATCAATCTGTATTAGCATTCCCTAACTCCCTGTTAAAGCTGAGGTCATTTTCGGATCGTTGATATGTTAAGGGAATCCTGTTTTATATTGAAAATTTGTACATATACATTTATACTACTCGGCTATCTGAAAAAAAGTAATTGATATAAACCTATTATTATTTTAATATTAAATTCTGATATAACAAAACAGTTTTATTCTTCAAAATAAATATAAACCGTTGTGAACATTGCAGTATTATTTTGTTGCAATACTTATAGTCCATCTATTCTGAATTGAAAATGATAAATACGCCTGGGGAACAAAAAAAGCGGTGTAACTTTATGATTCCATGGGTGTGCATATAACTTTTATAAATTCGAAAATTGTGAAATAATTTTTTTCATTCAAATCAATATAGGAGATTAAAATTAGCCCGCATACAAAACTCTTAATATTTGTAATATAATTTGCTGTAAATAATGCTCATTTAGCCAGACAATCTCAAAAAATTGTCTGTTTTAATAAACCTAGCTGAAATACACGTCACTGGCGTCTTAAACAAGTCAGATTTACTAATGCCGTAAATCATTTCAACGACGTCGTAAAAATGTTATGGCACAGTGGACCGAATAAGTATTTAACGAATTTATTCGATGCAAAGCACAATAGTCTAATGGATCGTTGTCCGGTGTTAACACTGGCCAGCAGCGTTGCCGGGTCTTCAAAGTATAGTAATAATCTTCAAGTATAGTAATATACATAAAGTTGTTTTAATTTATAATTATTTTTTCCAGCAATTTTAAACGCTTTATTTTAATGCTAACAGCTGTTAATAAATTTATAACTATGTATTTTTTTTTAAATATTTCCAAACTAGCTTTCTAAGAAAGTCACGAACTTACAGTTTACTGAAGTATGAAGTATAATTGTATAGTGAGCTTAGCAATTTTAGAAAATATATCTGACAACCCTGCTTTTTTTACCTATTTTCAATTTAGAATGGAAATTCTATACGTTTGCTCGTATCATACCATTCGTTAAAAGCTTACGTTACAGTAAAAATTCAAGTCTGTCTACGACTGACCTAAGAATCCTGATCATCTATTCTAGAGTGATAAGAGAACTGAAAGAGCAAGAAAACATCAGACTAAGCCACTGCTACACAGTCCTAACCAAGCAAACCTTTACCCTCCACTTCGTGGTTTGTATAAAGAGCAAGCTCTCCCCGAGGAAGGCTTACAGTTTATCTCTTTGTCGCACATAAAAAAACATGCTAGAATAAGAGGTTTCGTAGGAAAAACCCGAATAGACCTCAAAATAGATAATAGATTTATAGATTTGCAAATGAAAAAATGCCATAACTACTCGTTTTAGGATGAATGAAGTTATTTAGTATGAGTCTCAAAAGAAAGAAATAGAGATAAAGAGAGAGAGAGAGAGATTGTGTTTTAAATTAAGATTAATTGATTAGATACTCAAAAACAAATAGAAACATGCACTTGAAACGTGTACTTGAAGGAAACGCAATGAGAATAATTTGATTTTCTTATTTTTGAGCTTATATTAACTAGATATGGCAAAATTCAAAGAGTGATATTTCTTGTTTTTACCAGTTGCATATCATTGACGCAAAAGAAGAATTTTGAAAAATTATTAGTACCTTCGGGGTTTTTGAGGTCGCTGATCACGATCCTGTTGTCAGAATTTCAAAATTCAAGATGGCGGATTCAATATGGCCACCATCCCGAATCAAATTTCAAATTTTTCGATTATTTTGCCTCAAACTTTGTAAACTAGGGGTTTTCGGGGTCGCTAATCACGATCCCGATGTCAGAATTTCAAAATTCAGGATTTCAAAATTTGCTTCAAAATTGTCGCCATGTCATATCTACCATCCTGAATTTTGAAATTCTGACATCGGGATCGTGATTAGCGACCCTGAAAACCCCCGGTTTACAAAGTTTGAGGCAAATTTCTGGAACGCATGTTCCAGAAATCACGAAATGGTTGTTTATCAAGTATATTCGGGGGTACATCACAGACACTTAGCATTAAAAGTAAGTCGAACATAAACTGAGTTCTCAAGGGCATACTCTTTTTTTTATTTTTATGTTTCACACTATTTATGTGACTGCTACAATCGCGTTTGTCCCTACACACCAGTTTTGCCTTACAGACTCTACACACCGATGGATTTATCCTCTTTGTCAGCAGATTTTTAGGCGTTTGCGGGTGTGACATTTTATTATTAAGGTAATACCGACGCCGACATAAACTCCTCGAACACGCTCATAATAATCAGCCAAATCTGTTAATCACTCATAGAGCAATACGAAAAACACTATCAGTACTGAATAAAATACCAGTTTTCTAAATAATTACCATATGCCTTTAAATAATTTTCAGGGTAAAGGGAAAAAAGGGCCAGATGATGTTCCACCACAACTATTCGAGGACTCGCAAGAAGTTTACCTACCTATAACTATTGTTGCACACAAGTGGAAGAGGCCTTCTGAAGTGTATCCAGAAGTAAGTCCAAATTTGATCTACATCTTTTATGACGCAGTAAATTAAATTATCCCCAGTTAAAACAGATTCTCACGCTACCACTGACTATCTCGACTACTGTGGAATAACTAATAACTAATGTGATGATCACATATATCACATATACCACAGCAATCTGCTGTTGCACTATGTACCAGTATTTATGACTCACCCTGTATGAATATTTTTAAGAGCCTTAAACTTTCTAACTTTAAGATTCGACCTTAAAAAATTGAAAATTTTCATCTGCATGATATTTCTCATAAATATCCATTTGAAACTACCACATTTTTTAGCAAGACCATTCGCTGAGTTGAACTACACAAGGTGTTTCCTAAGTACGTGTAGAACATGTAGGAGGTGAATTCTTGACCAAAATAAATTCCGGTTATTTATAATAAAAGTATAATATAATTTATAATAAAGTTATAATAAAAAAAGAGGTCCAACAAACCCCTTCTTCTCACAGCTGCTCACACTCCAATTTTTTATGAGTGTAGAGAAGTTTCAATATAAAATTGAGGGTTGTCTACACTCCAAAGTCATGGATGGAACCAAGCCCCATCAGTAAAAAAATATTTTTTGAAAACAGCATCGTTATTGTTAAAATGGCTAATCAACCATTGGCAGAACGATAATCTTGGAGTTTTAGAAGTTCATCCACTCTGAGAATTTCATGTGTGGTTTGCACAAGATATAGATGGAGCTCCAAATCATTTTTTAAAATTCGTTGTATAGGGCAGAATCACTTGTTGGATCAGATGCTTAGCGCACGAAAGCAGTCGCGCCAAGTAGTCGAGAGTTCCCCCCACCATGCGGCCTTTCCCCGAGCGCCCGAAACGCAAAACAGCCCGGTTTTCAATGTCGTTTTTGAGATACTTCCTCAAATTTGACAAACTTGGTCCATTGCATGATTGTAGAGCACCTCTTCACGAATCAAACGCACTTTGAAAATTTACCGTAGGACTGTTATTGACAATTGCCGGGCCATTTCTTGAAAACACCTTTTTTTACATTTTTTCGAATTGCGCCAAAAGTTATGAATATTTTTTTGATAAAATTTTTACTGTAATTTGGTCACTCGGAAGTCCCTACGACTTTCGTAGGCCGAGTAATTAGATAGTAAAAAAAAGGGCAATTTTCGAAGGTTTTTATTTTTTTTGCAAAAAGTTGTTAACCGATTTTAATTTTTAAAAACTTGTTTTCTTCTTTTTTTTAAGCGCTATAACGTGCTATTTTTTGTTTTCCTGAAATAATTTGTTTTGGTACTTAAAAAGTGAAAAAAAAAACGGTTTTTCGCACGTTAATTAATTTTTTTGGTTATGTTCCTACATACCGATTTGATCCAAAACTAGTGCACTCAAATTGTACTATTTTTTACCTACTTATCAATTTTTTTAACGCTTGAGGAATTTTTTGAAAAAATTCTTCAATCTTTCCTAGGCTAAAACGTTTTACTGACCGGCTAAAATGGTCAAAATGAATAACTGCTCATATCGAATATATCCAGTTTCCATTGGCACTGCCATTTCCAAAATAACTTTCAAGTAAAACACGCTTCTGTTCTTCATTAAAAATTAATTTGATTATTTATTTTACAATGTTGTCAGCCGCTTTGTTTAATAATAAGTTTGACGATAACAAAGTTTCATTTAGAGCTTCGACAAGACCAATATTTTCATCTCTCATTCATAACGGTTTTTTATGACTCAATAATGTAACGAAGCTGGTCTTAAAATATGGCCCGTTTATTATTAAACACCCTGTATGTTTGTACAGAAATTTCGTATTTTCCATCCCGCCTTGATTGGCACTGATATTTTCATTAATATTTAGTATTCCAGTCAGGCAGCTTGACGTTGCTCAATCAGTATAATGAGCCCCCTCAAAAGCCGTTTGAGCCTACACGGGGGCAAATAGTAATATGTAAATGATATTCGCACCCAGTCCGTCGGATAGACGTTAATCTATAATCGATATTTCAATTGAGATAAATGCCCACATTCTACCGATATTTTATGTCGCTATATTGCAGTCTGCTATATCGTTAAAGGTAATTACGGTATATCGTTTAAATTTCTATAGAATTTCATTTATCGGTCCGTATTGGAAAATTACACTTTGAAGGAAATTGAAATATTGCAATTTCCCCGATGCAGATATTTTCCGTTAGCGACTAAACGTTTCGTAAATTACGGTAACTGTAAAGATTATACGAATTTATATTAAACTTCATCGAGGAGTTGATGTTTCCTGTCGTTAAAATAAAAGTTCTGTCACAAAGTCCTCTCAGTGTAGCCTAGGAAAGACTCCTCAAGCGTTAAAAAAAATTGGTAATTAGGTAAAAAATAGGTCAAATCAAATCGGTTTGTAGGAACCTAACCAAAAAAAAATCATAAACATGTGAAAACCCGTTTTTTTCACTTTTTTAAGTACCAAAAAAAAGTATTTCAGAAAAACAAAAAATAGCACGTTATAGCGCTTAAAAAAACGAAGAATTAATTTTTTAAAAATTAAAATCGGTTCACAACTTTATGCAAAAAAAAAAATAAAAACCTTCGAAAATTGCCCTTTTTTTTTACTATCTAAATACTCGGCCTACGAAAGTCGTAGGGACTTCCGAGTGACCAAATTGTAGCTCTTTTCAGCGGCTACTTACAGTAAAACTTTATAAAAAAAATATTCATAACTTTTGGCGCAATTCGAAAAAATGATAAAAAAAGGTGTTTTCGAAAAATGGCCCGGCAATTGTCAATAACAGTCCTACGGTAATTTTTCAAAGTGCGTTTGGTTCGTGAAGAGGTGCTCTACAATCATACAATGGACCAAGTTTGTCAAGTTTAAGGGAAGTATCTCAAAAACGACATTGAAAACCGGGTTGTTTTGCGTTTTCGGGGCGCTCGAGCGCTCGAGCGAAAGGGAAAGGCCGCATGGTTGGGAAACTCTCTCAATTCGAGCGCACGAAAGCAGTCGCGCCAAGCAGTTTCTTTCCCCCACCATGCGGCCTTACCCCTTTAAAAAAACCCTAGGTCTCTAGCCCGATTAGAACGCAAATGGCGCTGATCTAAAAAATGTTACTCTAATTTTGCGGAGCAGTATAATAGGCTATAATAGAAAAAATCAAATGCAAGTTGTTTGACGAAAAGGGTCTGCATTACCATTTCTTGGAGAAGGTTTGGAAAATATTTGCGAACAATTTTTTTATCGATTTTTCAGGCCCAATTCGTCGTGTTCGACGACAAACCCGTCTATCCGGACTTGATGAGCGGCAGTAAGCACCTGCTGCACTCGGAGTTCGTCAGGAGCTTCATATCCAGCGTGCACACCCTCATGTACCTCGGCAACACCAGACAGTTCACCTCCGTCGAATTCACCACTGCCACCTACACCCCCAACACGGGTGACTACCCCTGGAGGCCGTGGCACCACGTATATTCGGGCTACAAGCTGGGGAAAGGCAAGGAGCATGCACCAGTCGCCAACACAATAGGTCAGCAAAAAAAAAAAACTTAAAATGGAATTTGCGAAAAACATTTTTAAAAAACGCCTGCCTCACCAGATTATTTTGGAAACGGTTTGCAAAATATTTACCAATTTTCCTTAAAGATACAACTATTGTAAAATCTCAAAAATGAACTGTTGGAGTGAAAAACAGTTTCAATAACCTTAACTTTTACGGATCATCCACCCTTTTTTAACCCACAGAAAATAGTCTAATAGGGGACATATCGGGTGACTGAACTGGTAGGTAATTCAAGAGTCCCAGGTTTACTGATCCATACATAGGAATTAGCAATAATATAGCCGCCAAAAAAAAAAAACGTCATCATAGTTGGCCAAGCAAAAAAATACGTATATTAAATTTATTACCTTATTTAATTGTCAAAGCTGTTTATTGCATTATATGACAGCTACTATTTATTTTACAATTGTGAGTCAAAAAAAAATCAAAAGCAATGGTTCATTTTGACAAGTGTATTATTTTTTACTGTATTAAGGAGGTTGATCACCGAGGTGTGGGGCAAGGGGGAAACTCCTATCTCCTCCATGTATAAGAAATCACGGTTCCAACTTGCAAAAGTGAAATGTTGATATCATATTTTTTAAATTTAAAATGGAACTCTCTGTGCAGTATGTATGCAATGCACGATAAATTAATAATTTATTATTATATACCAAGTTTGGACAATTAAATGAACGCTGAACTGTTTGAAAGGTTTGCTTTTAGCAGTTTCGGTGAAAATTGTTGACAGAAAGTAATTCTAACTTCAAAGTTAACTATAACTAACTTCAAGTTTGTCGGTAGTGGTTCGGCCAAGCGGAAATTTTGATAAATCAAATGAGAAATCTGATAGATTACGTAGGAAAGGTCGTTTTATTTCGGCAAAACAATTACGGAGAGTGCAATGTGGCGTTGAGGCAGGAAAGAAACGCAAAAAGGAACAATTAGGAGACGCGACGTTGCCGTGTCGACATAGCTCCAGCCCGATTGCGTGGAACACTCAACATTAAATTAATAATTGCGTGCAACCCAGCTGGTCAATCATGTCCATGTAAATATATGTTCTTCCTAGACGTTATTGCTATGCGTGTACAAAGTTTCAGATTTTTCTAATTATTCAACACGTAGTTTTTTATCGAATTCAATAGCTACGTCCATAAGAGCCCATGTTAAATTTATTTTTTTGATGATTTTTTTTCTCGCAAACTAGATGGTGAAAAAATCCCAAACAATTCTGAATTCTTCTTAATTTTATTACTTGAAGAATATATATCAACAGTTTCATCAACTTTTAATTATTTTTGCAATTCTAGACGAACCTCCTTAAGCATTTTGTTTATTAAAAATTCCTAACAGCGTCCCAGTTTTTATTCAAAAAATCGTGGACATCTTGGTTCACAAAACATTTCACACGACCCTATTTTAAAAAAATGCGATAACAGCGTGTTGGATCAAGTAATGTATGTTATTTTTTTACTTTAGGAAGTAGAAAAAGCAGAACGATTTGAATTGGTTTTTGCATAGCGTCAATAGCTTGCGCTGTTCAAAATTTAGAATTGGGAGGGGAACGGTCTATGTCCACATTGTAATGTCGCAATTTTTACAGAAGCGAATAATTACCTTGCACACCGGTAACAAACCTTGTTAAAGGTCACAACTAAACTGAAGATTAAATAACGGCGGTCGCTGTCGGCGTCGCATCATCGCTGCAAAAAAAAAAGAGAAAATCCAGGTGTGTAATTCATTGCGTCTAAAAATGATTCGGAAATACCGGCTTTTACTGAAAGTTACACAAAAGAATACATAATTCATGTCAAGAATACATCATTCAGCGCTGTTAAAAGTTTATCTTAAGAAACTTATTGTTATTGTGATGACTGTTATGTCACACGTCACATTCATTACTTATGTGTATTTCACGCCGCGCTCTACTTATGAAATACCACATCATAGGAAAATATATTGTCCGGCTGTTCTGGATGGGCGCTTGGAGGAAGATCTACGTCACGGACTTGCTTCCGGTCGACAAGATAAACCACGTGCTGCTGCCATCGCTCGAGCTGACGAAGGAGGAGCAGGAGAAACTCGCCCCTAAGGAGGAATCGCCACCTACCCCGACGACCGTCGACACCGACAAGAAGAGCAAGAAGGGCGAGAAGAAAAAAGCGTCAGAGGTAAAGGTCATCGAGCTGTGGCCGTTTCTGCTTTCGAAGGCGCTGATGAAGTTGGCCAGCCTGAGCTGGTACGACGACAGGGAGCTGCTGGACTTCGACATGGTCCAGTGCCTTACGGGGTGGGTGCCCAAGAAACTCGATATGGAAGGTGAGATTGTACAAAGTCATTGGACAAAGGTATGACATGGTAATTGAACAAAGTTATGAAAATTCTATTAACAGTAGAAACACTGGGAGTGTTCTGTCGCAGAGTCGCATATGTTGAGGATTAAAATTTTCAAAACGGCAGTTAGAGTCACAAACACAGTTGTACAATTCACTTGACTCAGTAGATAATCTGTGAGGGTTCTGTCACAGACTTCCATGAATTTTGTTGTGCAGGTTTAAAAGTTAAATTTGATCTAGGTTTAATGTCGTCTTCTCTTCGTGACAGTGTAGAAATATTTAAAACTTCTTAAAAAACACTCCAAAAAATTCCATAAGTGGTAGCTATGCCCAGATTGTACTTGTTTGTTTGTTTGTTTGTTTGTTTGTTTGTTTGTTTGTTTGTTTGTTTGTTTGTTTTTTTTTTAGATAAATAGGACACCAACAATACTTAAACCAGCATTAGAAATGCATACCCAACGATGCAGATACAAATGTTATTATTTACAGTTACATATTACTGACTTTAGATCTAACCATAAACGACATATGGGAGCTGTGTTCGGCGTACACTAACCACTTTTGTTGGCCCGCTGATAAGTCCGAAGCCAGTACGAAGGGTACGAAAGACAGCAAGAAGGGCAAAGGGTCAAAGGGGAAGAAGGGCAAGGGAGCGGCTCCGGTGGAAGAAGACAGCGGAGCTAATGCTCATCATTTGTTAGCTCGTTGCAACGATCTGAGGTAAATATTCAGGGATTAAAGTCTAACAAAGAAATAATGGAATGAGGTAAAATAATATACGTCCACAATAGTAGACAGGGTGGGTAATATTAAACAAATTGGAGCTATTTTCAACCTCTATACTCTGCCACAGCTGTTTGTTTATTGTACTTTTTGTACTTTTTGTTAATTTAAATTTTGCTTAGATCTGAGACTAGTTTGTATGTGTTTCTAGAAGCTTTGAAGAGGACGAAATACTGGACATTTCACCCTGCTGGAGTCATTATTTCTTAATCGATCAAACAAGGGATATACCTTTGATAAAGCCCACGTTGACAGCAGGTACATTATTATATTTTTATTAAAATACTGTATGTAAGACACCATGTATTTTTAAAAAAAATCCAAACACTACATTAAACAACAGGTTAATTATACGTAGATAGATTTTATGGGCTAGTGCGACCCTGTGATGATCCTCAGTTTCGCGATGTCAGTGTACAAATCTACTTTACATAATAGAATAAAACCATAAATAAGTAAAAAAATCCCAGTAATATCGTTACAAATACGTTCTCAGCCTGTATCCATTACAAATTTTATCTAATAGGAAGTTAAGCCTACTAGAAATAGTAGCAAATTCCTAACAACTGTGATTTAAGTCGTTAAATACGGTAAATTGCACCTATAAAACGTAATGGTGGGATAATCTACATAATGGTAATACATACGTATGAATAAAACTGAAATTAAGGAAGAGGAAACTTTTACTTTTCTCCTTTTCCATGGGAGTGGTTACTTCTCTTTTTTGTTCTCACAAATTATCGTCGGTGACCGCAATTATTACATATTGGTTGTTTACGAACTGTTTATTATCTCATATTAACGTGGCCATTCAGAATTTCTTGGAGCAATGTCATTGAAGGATCTACAGTTAAATAAGTATTGAAGATAATAAAAAATCTTACTCAGTGCTTGTCAAAAGTTATGGGAGAGGACGGCTGGATAACTCGAGAAATACGCCACCTAGAGAAAAATGACCTTCATAAAAGATGTATGATTTTCCCTAGCAATCCAATGGTGACCTTGGATTTGACGTTGACCATGACCTTGAAGGTTATGTCAAGGTCTGTTTAAACAAATGGGACCCCCTATTTTTGACATCTGAAATCAAGAGTGGACAATTTTACAATCGATTATGACCTTGACCAACTCTTGGGACTTGACCGTCAAGGCTACTCCAAAAGGTTGATATATACCTACGCATCATGGAAAAAAGTTGACCAAGATAAAGACCTATCTAGCCATCTAAGGCAAAACTCTTTACTGTCCAGCCGGCTAGGGCAATACTCGTCCAAACAGTCTTAATTATTACAACAAGTAATCAAACTCTGCTCTGTTAACCTTTTGACAGTAAATAAATGGATTATAAAAACTGTTGATTGCGTTCATGAAATACTCAGCTGGGATGACATCGCACTCGTCAAGTATGTGTTGTCGTAATTCTTGTAAATTTTGTGGTTTAGTTGTGTACACCCTACCTTTGAGATAACCCCACAAAAACTGATGAAATTGAGTACGTACGACCATAACCTTGACATGACTTCAAGGTCATGGTCAAGATCAAATTCAAGGTCACAATTGCATTGTCAGGGAAAAATCCTACAACTTTATGAAGGTCATTTTTCTCTGGGATACGTATTACCAAACTTTAATGTCTCAATTGTATTCGACCTTGGAATAGCCTTGAAGCTCAAATCCCAGGAGTTGGTCAGGTTCATAATTGATTGTAAAATTTTCCGCTCTTTTCATTTCCGGTGTCAAAAATAGGCGGTCCCGTTTATTAAAACGGACTTGGCCTTGACATGCCAAATTAAAGGTCACCATTGGATTGCCAGAGAAAAATTCTACACCTTTTATGAAGGTCATTTTTCTCTAAGAGGCGTATTTTTTGAGTTATCCAGCCGTCTCGGAACTTTTGACACGCACTGTATAGTTTATGCTACTTTTACAAAGGCGAATAAGAGATGCAAAATGTTCCATAAAAAAAAAACACAATCCATACTTCAACCTAAGAATTTTTATCAGATGATTACACTGTACGGGACACAGTACGGGACACGGCAGGATGGGGACTAGCTAGTAAACATATAGAGGACATGTAATTATTCAACAACGTTATAATAAACTAGGGAAAGTACTCAAACGTTAATTACTATTTCTTGTTTCTATACCTACAACCCACAAGCTTATCAGTTATTTTTTTTTATTAATATCAGTACCTTCTGGAATCAGAACCACACATCGTGAATAATTAATTTTGTAAAAATTGTTCTCAGACTTAGCGTTCTGGAAACGATTCAGGTGGCTGTCCTGGGCAGTAGAAAAAGGACTCATTTCTCCTGAGGAGAACATGGAGCAAATCAGGTGCTTCAAGCTAGTCAGTCCCTTCAAAAAGGTCTACGAACACGTGGTGTACAAACAGCCTAGCAGAATGGCCATCGAAATAGAAAAAACTGTTTCTATCATGGATGAGGTCAGCAAGGGAAAAAAGGGGAAGGACAACAAAAAAGGGAAAGGAAAGGATAAAGGAGGTAAACCAGCTGTCTAAAGAACCGTTATTTCCACACCCAGTTCATCATTCTACATAAGATCTCAAAGATAATTCTTTCTTTGAGTTTTGATGTTTTTGCTCATAAATGAATGTTTTGTTTCACTCTAAAATACTTCTCTTGGTGCAACGACAAACTGGTATTGACTCTTCATCTAATATGATTCATTCGTTTTTTACACCCACTTTCATCCTTAAAACTCTACACAGACAAATCGTCGAAATCGAGCAAGTCCTCCAAATCCAGCAAGACCAGCAAATCGAGCAAGGGCAGCAAGGGGAGCAAGGGCAAGAAGAAGCTGGACCTCAGCATGATACCGGATCCCAGCATATGGGTAGACTACGAGAAGCTCTCGTACCAGATCAACTCCATCACCATCTACTTCAAACCGTCCAAATTCAAGACGAAGACCAAGATAACGGATCTCGCCCCAGAGATTTCCGGCAAAGCCCAGGCCCCCAAAAGAAGGGCGACGCCAGCTCCGACTGGAAACTCGTCATCAACCCCAGAACCCTGCGGGACTCTAGGAACGAACCCGTCTACATATTTGCCGACTCGATAGATTACAAACTCTTGGTCATTAACCTGGTGCAGGCGGGGTACACGCCTATCCTCGACAAGAAGCATGAGAAAGAGGAGCCGCTCAACCTCCAGGAGGGCATAACGGAATGCGAGTTCTGCCCCGCCGCCCTGGTGAAGAGGGTGAAGAAAAACATCACCAAGCTAGAGAAGAAGACGTTCATAATGCTGGCGCCGGACGAGGCAAAACCGATAGAACACGACAGACCCAGGGCGTACCTGGTTTTGGAGAAGTTCGATTGGCAGACTGAGAGTTTGGGAGAGATGGTTACGACAATTTCAACCTATGGGGGGAAGACGGCTGTTTTGGATTTGAATCCTGGACGATACGCTTTCAGGTTGGCGAAAAGTGTGAATGTAATACATACAAAGTTATTTTTTGCTTCTGTTTCAGGCTGTGGATAAAGTCGGACATGCCCTACGTCGCCTACGTCCTCTCCGACAGTGCCGTGGTCACGGGATCCCTGGAGGAGATCCTCTTCTCCCTCTCGCAAGAGTCCCAACTGCTAGTCAACGTGTGCATCGAGGTCGCCAGCAACTTCGGCAAGCTAGTCCAAGCCTTCGGTATGCCGGAGTTTCTCGTACAGCAGAAGATGTACTACGGTTGCTACAAACCTCCATGTTATGTGACAAAATCCGAAAGCATCACCATCCACGACACCTTCTACAGCCTGCTGCACGACATTGTCGTTCAGAACATGGGCCCCAATGAGCTACGCGCCCTCAAAATACTGTTCTTCCGATGGCAATTGCCTAGGGAGGTCAAGAACCAAGTGGAGCCCATAGATTTCTGCAATTGCTACGAGGAGGAGGAGGAGTTCGAATTCATGAAGCTAATGGAGAGGTCAGTCATGATACTGGCACGTACTCTCCCTTTAATGCATTTACGTCCTGTATTTTTTTGGTATACACCTATAGTGGTTCTAATTTTAATTGAAAATGATAAACAAGCCTGGGGAACAAAAAAAGCGGTGCAACTTTATGATTCCATGAGCGTGCATATATATTTTATAAATTCGAAAATTGTGAAATAATTGTTTTCATTCAAATCAATATAGGAGATTAAAATTAGCCTGCATACAAAAATCTTAATATTTGTAATATAATTTGCTGTAAATAATGCTCATTTAGCCAGACAATCTCAAAAAATTGTCTGTGTTAATAAACCTAGCTGAAATACACGTCACTGGCGTCTTAGACAAGTAGTTTAAGTTCCTAATTCATAAAGCCGTAAATCATTTTAACGACATCGTTAAAATTTTATGGCACAGTGGACCGAACAAATATTAGCAATGTATTATATGCAAAGTGGTTTATCTACAGTGGTTTCCGTTGCGCCACCAGTGGCCGACTGGTTGGCCAGCCAGGGCGTTGCCGGCTCTTTAAAATTTTCTTGAGTATAGTAATATACATAAAGTTGTTTTAATTTATAATTATTTTTTCCAGCATTTTTAAAGCTTTATTTTAATGCTAACTAATAAATTTATATCTCTGTATTTTTTTTAAATATTTCCAAACTAGCTTTCTAAGAATGTCACGAACTAACAGTTTACTGAAGTATGAAGTATACTTGTATAGTGAGCTTAGTAATTTTAGAAAATAAATCTGGCAACCTTGCTTTTTTCTACCTATTTTCAATTTAGAATGGAAAGATAGTACAAGTATTTCTACCGTGGTCTACAAGTGGTTTCACGGTAACCTTACACTTCCAGCATTCCTGACTTAGGTCTAGTATGTCTGCATTACATACCTATACAATTGCTGATTGATGCAACTTTGAGATATTGTAAGAAAATTCTGGGTGTCCCCGGATTGAGTTACCTACCTATGGGTGAAATGGACAAAGGAATTAATTTTTTCGACAAAAAGTCATTCTTCATAAAAAGTTTTGCTTGTCTTGAAACGTCCAGAAAGTTTATTGCTTGTTCAATTTAACATATAGGGTGTATAAAATAGCAAAAACTAAATAATAATGAAGAATAAAGTACCTTAAATATTAACGCTATGTAAAAAAGTTATTAATAAAAATTGTTTGCAATTAAATGTAATACTCAAATATGAAAGCATGACCTACTAGTCAATATTAAGTGTTTTGAAGAGATTCCGCAATTTTTATCATTGTTATACGTTTGAAGTATAGCCATTTTCCTTTAAAAAAATATGTTTACAAAAGGCGCAGACATAATAAGAAATCATAAACCCCAAAAATTTTATTTAAACATTTATTTTGAAGAAACACCACGTCCAGATAATCATTTAGTCAATTAACACTGTAGTTAATTGAATTGTGTCATGAAAAATATCCAGAAGTCGAAAAGTTTAAAAAAGGTAGTAAGAAAATTTGATTTAACTGGTGATGTAAAATGGGGAAAAATCAAAAAAGGTCCATGATGACGATGCTGCAGCCACAATTCTAGTTTTAAATTCAGTCGAAGAAAATCCAAAACTATCACTAACAAAGAGATCTGTACAAATTGATATTAGCAGGACACACATTCAAAGGATTTTGGCCGAAAATAAGTTTAAAGCTTTCAAACCGAAAATAAGACACACGTTGGAAGTTGGTGATGATGCATGTCGATTGGATTTCTGTTTAGAAATAGGAGCGAGGCTTACTGTATATGTACATTTTCACAAGAGTATAATTTTTTCCGATGAAAGCACTTTTTCTACCAATGGAGTGGTATCGTCGCAGAATTGTCGTTTTTGGGCACAAGAAAATCCGTCTCTTTCAGTTACTTCTAGAAGTCAAAATTTCAAAAAAAATATAGTTTGTTTTGGAATTACTTTCAATCCAATATTGGTCTGTATTTTTTTTAAACAAAATTTAAATCAAAATTCATACTTGGAGAGGATAAACACATTTTTCTGGCCAGAATTAGACGAAAAGAATTTAGAATATCGAAAAAAACCGTATTTTCAACAGCACGGATGCCCCGCCCATTCAACAATTCAGGTCTGCAGTTGGCTTAACAAACAATTTAGAGAAAAGTGAATCAGAAGATATGGACCTATTTGTTACCCAGCAAGGTCCCCTGACCTGTCGCCACTTGACTTTTTCCTTTGGGGATTTTTGAAGGAAATAGTTTATAGACAGCCAATAGAACACAATATTTATTTACTCAAGACTCGGATCATTCAAGCAGTGGCCCAAGTAAATCAAGAAATGATCCACTCAACATACACATCTTTTAGAACGAGACTGGCGAGGTGTGTTCAACTTGGAGGCCTGCGTGTAGAATAGTTATGGTGCGTGAATAATAATTTTGCTGTTTTTTCAAAATAATTGTTGAATTTGTTTATTAAATCATAATTTCTTCAATATAAATGTTTAAATTATATTTTTGGGGTTTATGATTTCTTATTATGTCTGCGCCTTTAGTAAACATAATTTTTTTAAAGGAAAATGGCTATACTTCAACGTATAACAATGATAAAAATTGCGGATTTCATATTCATATTTGGGTATTAAACTTAATTGCAAACAATTTTTCCTAATAACCTTTTTACATAGCGTTAATACTTAAGGTGCTTTACTCTTCATTATTATTTAATTTTTGCACACTCTGTATATTAAATTGAACAAACAACGAACTTTCTGGACGTTTCAAGACAAGCAAAACTTTAATGAAGAAAAATTAAATTTTTGTCGAAAAATTAAATTTTTTTGTCCATTTCAGCTATAGGTAACTCAATGCGGTTACACCCTGTATGTACTATATGCAATCGATTCTTCTTTTTAAGATATATCGTGAGGATTCAGTACTTCTTCATAGGAGTCTATGAACGATCCCTGATGAAACACCACAAACAAGACCACAAAAACTACCTGAAAACCTTCGAAGCCTTAAAAGCTATTTACGTCCACTTTTTCTCTGCCGACAAGAGGTTAAAAACATGCCCAACCATCCTCAGGAGGTTTTTCAACCACCCAGATATAACGGAAATACGGAAAAAATACCGCATCAACGACGACCTAGAACACGTCATCGTCCTCAACGAGGTTAAAAATTCCGTCACAGTGCCAGGAAACGACTGGGCTTTCATATGCAGGCAGCAATTTTTCGTAATATCAGTAGAACCTGTGCTGTTGAAAGTCAATTTATTCTGTGATATAGAGCGTTACATAGTCCGAGTAATTGATAACGACACTAAGAAGGAATTAAAAAAGATTCACCAACAATGTGACGATAGACACATACGAGTCTAATATTAACGGTTACACTGTTCTCTGCTACGGTTGGTCAGCGTCAGAGAAAGAGTTACAGTATAAACTCAGCTTTGCCATGAAGAAGGACCTGAACGAAAACAAACTGATCGTTCCCCCACTAGCCACTCAAGTGGAGACACTTACGGGGAACTACATTCCAAATGTGAAGAATTACATATGCAAATACCTGGTGCACGTCTCTTCCGACAAAGCGTTGTTGACGACTCGATTCTGGACTTGCAACGAAGACGTTATCGTCAACTTGCGAGTTCTAGACGACTATGGCGTCCTCATCCAGCAGGTGACAGGCAAGAAGAACGTGGTCTTACCTGCAATAGTCCTTGAACACAGAGAAAAAGAGCACGCGAAGGCAGTCAGCGAGCTGTCATTCAGGGTGCGGAAATTCTCCACAGGCAGCTCTTCGAGGTCCATAGATAGATCCAGCAAGAAGTCGGATAAGGGCAGCGTTCGGTCGTTGAATCGATCCAAGAAGTCGAGTCTGAGGAGCAAGAGGAGCAGCGGAGGTTCGAGGAGTAGCGATATGGACAAGAGCCTGGGCGGCATCGGGGAAACTCCCGAGGAGACAGTGTACTTAATCGAAGCGGTAGTGGTGGATAACACGTGGCCTTTGAAGGCTGAAGAGTGGAGGGGTGTGGAGTGTGCCAAAATTGAGATGCTGTACCGGACAACGATGGAAACTTCTAGCGGAGAACGGTATGTCTTTATTGGCAGTAGCATGGCCATCATCTAGTCATTTTTTCACGCATATGGGGGGCCCTCACCATTGTGAGCAACCCTATGTTAGTAGGTCAGAGAACTTTAACCAAGAACTATAACCAAGGACAGAATATTTAACGAGTCCCTCTAAATTTCACTAGGTTCCAGGTGGTTGGTGTCTAACTGTAACACCAACCCAAGCTGGACAGTGGCGAAGAATATGGAGTTTTCTCCTCTTCTCCACACACCTTACAAGTATCATCGATACACAGGGTGTCCCCGGATTTAGTTACCTATAGGTGATATGAACAAACAACTTAATTTTTTCGACAAAAAGTCATTCTTCATAAAAAGTTTTGCTCGTCTTGAAACGTCCTGAAAGTTTGTTGTTTGTTCAATTTAACATACAGGGTGTTCAAAAATAGAAAAATTTAAATAATAATGAAGAGTAAAGTACCTTAAGTATTAACGCTATGTACAAAAGTTATTAAGAAAAATTGTTTGCAATTAAATGTAATACTCAAATATGAAAGCATGACCTACTACTCAATATTAACTATTTTGAAGAGATTTCGCAATTTTCATCATCGTTATACGTTTGAAGTATAGGTATTTTTCCTTTAAAAAAATTATGTTTACTAAAGGCGCAGACATAATAAGAAATCATAAACCCCGAAAATATCATTTAAACATTTATTTTTAAGAAATTATGATTTAATAAACAAATTCAACAATTATTTTGAAAAAACAGCAAAATTATTATCCGCGCACCATAACTAATCTACATGCAGGCCTCCAAGTTCAACACACCTCTCCAGTCTCGTTCTAAAACAAGTGTATGTTGAGTGGATTATTTCTTGATTTACTTGGGCCACTGCTGGAATGATCCGCATCTTGAGTGAATCAATATTGTGTTCTATCCGCTGTCTATAAACTATTTCCTTCAAAAATCCCCAAAGGAAAAAGTCAACTGGCGACAAGTCAGGGGACCTTACCGGCCTACAAATAGAGCCATATCTTCCAATCCACTTCTCTCCAAATTGTTCGTTAAGCTAACTGCGGACCTGAATTGTTGAATGGACCATCCATCCTCTTGAAAATACGCTTTTTTTCTATATTCTAAATTCTCTTCGTCTAATTCTGGCCAGAAAAATGTGTTTAGCATCTCTAAGTATGAATTTTGATTTAAATTTTCTTTAAAAAAAATACGGACCAATTATTCGATTGAAAATAATTGCACACCAAACATTCACTTTTTTGAAATTTGACTTCTAGGAGTAACTGAAAAAGACGGATTTTCTTGTGCCCAAAAACGACAATTCAGCGACGATACTACTCCATTGGTAGAAAAAGCGCTTTCATCGGAAAAAATTATACCTTGTAAAAATATAGATCTACAGTAAGCCCCGCTCATATTTCTAAACAGAAATTCATGATTTCTTATTATGTCTGCGCCTTTAGTAAACATAATATTTTTAAAGGAAAATGGCTATACTTCAAACACAAGGTAACGATAAAAATTGCGGAATCTCATTAAAATACTTAATATTGACTAGTAGACCATGCTTTCATATTTGTGTATTAAATTTAATTGCAAACAATTTTTCTTTCTCAATCCGGGGACAACCTGTATAACAAGATAACTTCATATCTCTTTCCATCGGACAGTGTCTGGTGAATAGTTCCACGATAATTCAAAGATCCTTACGACGAAGTCCCTACCAGTTCCGTGTTGTAACTGATAGAGCCCCTTTTGCATCAGCATGACTTCATATCCAATAGTGACGCCTGACTGTCAGTGCACATGTAGATTTCGTCTACCACTGACATGATTCTGCATACATTGTGTTGCTCAGGTCGTTAGTATTTACATTTCGATTTGAAATAGTGAAACATGTTTGCCCAATGGTTGTTGACGTACCAATGTTGAGCCTATTTATCCAGATTTCCAGATACATAAAAACATGCGCGCAATACTCAAGGGTGTTACAGACGGAATAATATGAATATCTATAGCTCTAGCAAGGGCCAGAGTGATGCACACAAAAGCCTTAAAGAAAGGGGATACTTTTTCCTTATATATTTCTGTTATTATTGCAGGATTGTAAAAAAATCCACCGAGTCGTTCAGGAAGCGGTCAGGCCAGTCGCAGATCTCTCAAGTGGAATCGCTCATAATAGAGACTCCGCACTGGGTGTTGCAAACTATATGCAACCACGGCGACCCGGTGCATTTCACCAAAGACACTAGACGCGAAGACGAGATAAGGAGCATCAAGGCAAAGTGGTACGAGTCGGATTCCATGCGATATGATGCCTCTCAAAATCTTAGGTAATTGCCGAGTTTGTGTGCATTGTACTTCGAATAAGTGAATTGAAATTAATACATTTCAGGCTGACTTATTTGTTGGAGAACAGGATTCCCAACGAGAATCTACCTGATCCTCTCCTAGGACTGCGGAGTTTGGATCCGAATTTTTTCGCTTCGGAGGTTTTGCCTCCGTACGATTGGTCGGAATTCATTGGCAGGCCAGAACCTGAAGGAACTGTCGAGGAAGAACAGTTGTTTCTAGGAGAAAGTGGGAGCTTTAGTTACGTTAAAACAGAAGATGACGTAAGAGGCTTCGATAAGAAAAAGAGCAGTGGGACAGAGATCAGTTCGTATCAGAGCCTGGAAGGGGAGACAGTGTACACCGATGAAAAAAGGTGAGAAAAAAGTCGTTGTGAAGAGATTTTCAAACGGATCAAATGGACATCATCGGTACTTCTTTAAAAAAAAAATCTTACGTCTTTGGCAAAAACAGCAGCCTTTCTATTTTTTTTGCCAACATCTTGCCAACAACAAGTTTCAATTGATACTCAACCAAAAACCTAAATTGCTGTCCTGAAAACAAAAAAAAATCGAAATTCGTTTACCAAAATCAGATCGTTTTATTTCCGGATCTATAACTCACCAACAATCTAAACTAAATTGATAGAAAATTGAAATGAAATATTTTGTATTACACCTCTTTTAGACATACATCTCTTATGGATGACTTTACGGTTGGTACTGGTGAAGAAACAGAAACAGGATGCGTTGAAGAAAGTGTGGAGCTGATAGCGACTGAAGATAAAAGGTCTGTAAAGTAAAATATGTCAGTATCAAAAGTATGCAAAACCTTCTTGGCAAGATGATACTTTATAGATATTTTGGTGACTGATCAAATGTATTTCAGGAAACTTAAGACAGAAGTAGACTTTGAGAACGACTCACAGAACGAGCTGTATCTACTGGAAGAATTTGAAGCTACTCACGAGAAAATGGTAGAAGATTTGGATAATTTAATTGCTACCCAAACAAACAATTTTGAATTGTTGAACAATTGGTTTAATGGTAATTAACGGTCTTTAACAAACAAAGTATATTTTCTTACGTCTTTAAGTATAAATCCATGAATGATACGAATTTTAACTATTATTATTTTGATCAGGATGTCGGGAAGATTCTGTTATTATGATGGAGTATGGATTAAGTCTGAAGGCGGATTATATACAGAGCGTTTTGGACGCCATAGAGAAGGCAAAACCACAAGAAGAGAAACCAAAGAAAGATAAAAAAGATAAAAAGGGCAAAGGAGATAAAGGAAAAAAGAAAAAGTAGAATAGTTTTTATTTATGTCGATGTATTTATTGCTTTCTCATTATTTATTGCAAAATAGTTGATTAAAAGTTTATTAAACATTTGTTACATACTTCGTTTTTACTTAGTATACAGGGTGAGTTTTAAGGACATATATTTGGTTATTTAGTGTTTCATAAGAAAAACTAGAAGATAATTATGGGAAGTGGCGTTTCTTTTAAAAACACTTATAAACTTTTTACAAATTTTTAAACACTAAACTTTTAAAACTTTTTTAAAATTCGGATTCTACAGGGTGTTCACATACTTCTGTGCGTTGATTAACTTCCTTGCAAAAATAACGCATGTTATGTAAAATAGGACTGGTGCCAACGCGAACGTAGCAAACTAGCGGACGGAGAAAGGCATGCGTTAGCGATGACGTGTCGCGCTGCCCCATTATTAGTTGGGGGGGGGGGTAATCAATTCTTGTGTATGGTTGATTGAACTTTTTTTTTTGGTTAAAGGGAATAAACTCCAAAGAAGACAGCGATTATTAATCCATAGAAATGCTTTTTCCGCACAGTTGTCAAGGCGTCCATTTCGTTCGTCTGCATGGCGGTCGTTCGTGTTGCGGTTTTGCCTGATACACTTTTCGGTTTCTAGGTAAGTAAATCAGATAAGTGAGAGACAAAAATCGACCGCGTGAACTCAGAGTAATTGCTGGAGCAATCTAAATAAAATAATTCATGGAATATTAATTAGCGATAATGAAATAATTCACGATGTCGCTGAAATGAGAACCGTTAATTGGAGAGTTAACTGTGAGCAATGTTGTAATTAATTGATTTGTAAATTACGTCCTATGTCGGTTAAATAGATATCGGTACTGGTCAGTGATCAATGAGATAGGCAGGCCGAGTATTAATAAGCAATAAGTTTACGAAGCGGTTAAATATAGCGGTTTTCAGTCGACGACTTTCTTTTCTGTTATCGGGTGTGATGTTTTCTTTTTGTTTTCCAAATCGTGGGAAAACTTATATTTGTATGAAAATACAGTGCCCTCAAATAAATTCTAAATTAGAGCAGGCTGTGATTTATTCGATTACATTCTCGATAAGTGTTTTTCTCTTCTGACAATGGCCTGGTTTCATCTTTTAGGATGGCAAGTTTTAATTATCTAATCCACCGTTTGTTAAGTTTCCCCATCAATAAAGAAAGGTTGGAACATGAGAAAAAAATAATTAAGAATATAGCTAAGAATAACGGCTACTTAGTCCACTTAATAGATAAGTTAATAAGGAAGCATACATTTAAGAGCACCCTGTACAATTCCCCGCCTTTGCGTAGAGATACTGACTATTCGAAATTTGTTTCGTTACCATATGAACCTAAATTCACACGCGGACTAGATAAAGTTTTTAAAAATATTAATATCAATTTGGTTTATAATTCTGAAAATAAAGTACAAACGCTTTTGGGCAACCTGAAATCAAATCGACATATATAATCAAATCAAATCGACATAAACCTGAATGACAAAATCGACAATAATGAAGTCAGGAATATACTAAATAAGTTGTAAAGACTGTGATCAAAAGTATATTGGACAAACAAAAATATTTATTTTGACTCGATTTAAAGAACACATGGCTCATTTGAAATATGGAAGAACAGAAAAATCTTGTGTTGCCCAACACGCTTTTGACAACAACCATAGGATATACATAAATAATTTAAAAAGAATCAGAAATGTAACAAACAGTAGACAGTTGGATGTTTTTGACAGTTCAGAAATAATTAATTGTAACAATAGTATAAATAAGGACAATGGTCCGATAGCCATCTCTCTATTTTCGACCCCGACGTATATACGAGGTGTGTAAGTAAATTAAGTAATGAGACTGATTCTTTTATTTTTTTTATTCGAATAGAATTACAATTCAGTATCGTCTACTTCGAAACAACTTCCTTAGGAAGCCACACGGAGCTGGAGATGGTTCTTCCATTCCTCATAGCGGTCCTGGAACTGATATACTGAAATAACCTTCAACTGGTCGGTTACAGCCGTTTGAAGGTTTTCTATGGTCCCAAAAAGACGTCCCTTGAGGTGATTTCTCAATCTCGGGAAGAGAAAAACGTCACAAGGACTCAAGTCAGGGGAATAAGGAGGCTCAGCCTCCTTAATATTTTTACTGGCTAAAAACTTATTTGAAGAAATGGCGCAGATTTTTCTCATCCCCAGTTCGTTAGTCAAAATCTGATGAACAGTGGTGTGAGTCAAATTTAACTCTTCCTAGATCATTCTTGTCGTCAACCGACAATCTGAGCGCACAAGATCCCGTATTCTGTCGACATTTTTATCGGTTCTTGAAGACGAAGGCCTTCCGTTGCGTATTTCATCTTCAATCGACTCTCTTCATTGTAAGAATGCCCTAAACCACCGAAAAACCTGTGCTCTTGAAAAAGCACTCTCTCTGTAGGCTTGTTGAAGTTTTGCAAAAGTATCCGTTGCGTTGTGTCCAAATCTGAACCAAAACCTGATAGCACACCGTTGCTCAAAATTAATGTCAATCATTTTTAAAACGCATTAGAAAAAAACGGTTTACAAAAACAGTCGCAAAGAACAAACAAATGACTAACAAATTCAAATTTGTACTAATGGTGCATTACTTGTTAACCTGCCCCCCTTCCAAGTCTCGTCTCCGCAGTGCTGCTAGATCGGGCGCTACGTTGTCACTCTCATTACTTAATTTACATAACTCGTATGTTTCTTATAGACCACAGGGACTCTGGCATGTTATCTTGCAGTAGGTAAAAGATGGGCGTTCAAAAAAAATATAAACTAGAATTTATTAATCATAAGTAGAGCGTATGTTAATAGTAGATTTCAGGACTGGTTTTAACGCGATTGGAATACGTATATTGTACAATCGTAGTTCAATCAAATAACGATTCAATAACAATTCTGGAATATAAAACATGCCGGTTGTACGCCCTACTCTAACCAAGTAACGACACGTGCCAAAGGTCGAATCGCAAACGTGAACATAATTTACACTTATTGTTAGAATTAGTTAAACTGAGCTGGTCGATACATCATTCATGTGCACGAAACGTAAAATAAGTTTGTAAAAATGTCGTGACCGCGCCCGTCGCATGTTACGGTGGAGCGAGAGACACTGGCGTAGCAGTGGGTACTGACGTAGCACGTAAAAAAAGCTATTTGGCAGCATATTGCTACAGACAAACATAAAGCTCGTGTAAGTGGTTGTGTGAGTTCGCGAGACAGACAGAGACAATTTAACTCGGATTTAATCAAAATGATGTAATATTTCATTCGCCAAATTAGTTCACCCCAAATTCAAACAATTTGTCCAGCCGCTACGAGTGGCAAGTACGGCGAAGTTAGTCTGCCTGCAGAAACAACTCTTGGACGATTATACATATCACCACTGTGTAAGGACATAAAAAGATATTGTCTCGGAATTGCATTATAAACCTATATTATTTAGTATTGACGAAACAACGGATGTTAAAGGATATAACTTAGTGGTTGGGGGACTGGATGAGGCAAAAGCCATAGAAGGGCATGTGATAGCTTCAAGTGTGTTGGAAAGCACAAATGTAGTTGCATACACACGGCATGCAAGTTCTGTGTCTTGTGACTATGGTTCCTTTCCCTTTTTTTCTTTTTCATCTATCCTAAATTCGTTTACCGCTGCGTAAAAGCCGGCCCTGTCCTCGACCTGCCTCAACTTTCGCTGACGATACCGTCGAAGACACAACAAAAGAACGACAAAAAAGGAAATCAGACGCCGGGGAAGAACTATCAATTGATACGGTAACCGTGGCGTCTAAGCGAGCTGCCTAAACACGGTCTTCTCGTCGTGTAATGAGCATCTCGCGGGTAATAATGGAGCATTCAGCGGCTCGAATTCCGATTCTCCGAGAGTGATCAATTAATTTATCACGTAATTAGCGCAGTTCCGTGAGAGACCTGACCAAGTTCACGGCCCCCGACGTGGCCGGGGGGGGGGGGGGGGGCGAGAATCGCGCTGCTGCAGGCGCTACGTTTTCCTTTGTTGTTGTGTAAGCGGTCGCCTCCGAACAACTGGCGCTATTGCAATTTTAATTCCGCATTAATCGACAATAGAGCCCGGATGTTAATAATAGATGCATACTTTACCAGGGGCGGCTCCAGGATACCACTATCAACAACGCCACGAAATGTTAGATAGGTATTACCTTATACATACGGTGGTGATTGTTACAGCCCCACTAATAGGCAAAAAATCATCGTCATAAGACACATAACTTGCATACACACGGTAACCAACTTCAATAACTTTCAATAAATAATACAACCACACACACAAAAAAAGTTGATTGAATCCGGTTCACAGTGGGACAAAAAACTGTAGTGTTTTTTCCCAAATCACTAGAGATCGTAAAAATAAAGATTTTAGGATGCTTTTTTTCTAAAATGTTCGTTATGAATTTCTCCATAAATTCCTCTAGCCGGATTTTTTATTTTCGTTCCCGATATTTTATTATTCTAATCTAAAAACGTATTTTTATTGGAAAATATGAGGTTTTCCAATGAAAATCAGTGTTAAGGTCTCAAATGTGTAAACATTTTTGACTTTTTAATTTTAAAATTTCATTTTACAAATAGCCAAATGATTTGTCAAATGAAATTATCCAATTTCTTTTTCATTGTTGACAGCTGCCAAATTAACTGTCAAATATAATAAAATAAATGTATTTCTTAAGTTATACAAAAAAAATTTTAATTTTAAAGAAAATACATATAACATACTTTAAAACTTTGTATGTACGTAATTTTTACTAAAATTTAAATATGACAGTTGTAATAATAACTATTGTCAATTTATTAAAATAATGCCATTTATTTCTTATTTTCAATACTTAAAGTGCCTAATAGTTCATTTTCTAAGGATTTAAGGAACACTGGGCAAGGAATGAATATCAAATATATTATGTTAGATGACATTAAGAGGGCATGACATGAAGAAGGCAAAGGGTAGCAAGGATACAACTTAATGTAAAGTTTTGCAGTTTCCATGAATAGCATTCCTTAGCATGTATAGGATTTTTTAAATATCTTTCTTCTAAAAAAAATTAGTATATTTTATGATGATTTAAGATGCTTACTTTGACATTTGACAAAAATGTTGACAGCTGCCAACTAACATAGTATATTTATTATTAATTTCTTAACAAGTATCCTCTGTATATATAGAATGAATATTTTAGTTATTTAAATTTTCAAATACTTAATAAATAGTTTTTTCATTAAGTTGAAAACTGTAACTAGTATAAACAAATTGACAACTGTAAATATAGAGACGTCCAAAAAAAACGTCATCAACTCTGGCTATGAACGAGAGAGATGGAAATAGCGGTCATGTCTAAGCTTTTCGGTTATGTCAAACTTTTGACAAGTATCTGTCACAATTTGTAAAATAAACAATGGCTGTCATATGATGTGACAGTTTTGACAAGTAAATAAGGTTATAAATTTGATTAAGAAAAGAAATACGTCTTTTTTTTCTCGGCCAACTTTGATGACGTTTTTTTTTATGTCTCTATAGTATAAAGATTAAATGAATATCAATTAGGGAACTGATTTATATTAAACCAAGTTCAATAACCTTTTTTGTGTAGAAACATATTTTGTAATAATGCAGTACACACATGCTTATTTTTGATTTTGACAGATATTTTGATAGATGTAATCTGACAACATATTTGATATTCGTTCCTTGCCCAGTGTTCCTTAAATCCTTAGAAAATGAACTATTAAGCACTTTAAGTATTGCAAATAATAAATAAATGGCATCTTAAGTAATGTAACAGTTATTATGACAACTGTCATATTTAAATTTTAGTAAAAATTACATGAATAGAAAGTTGTAAAGAAGGGGAATGCTTTCAGTATCTGCAAAGCAAATTTGAAATCTTATCAGCGGCGAAGAATTTAAAGGAATTTTTGACGGACCACAAATTAAGTTACTCTTGAGGGACCCAAATTTTATCCTGCTGATGAAAAGGAGAAGGAAGCCTGGGTCAGTTATATCGAAGTAGTCGAGGGATTTCTGAGAAACAAAAGAGATGACAACTACAAGAAATTAGTATCAGATTTGGTAAGAAACTTTAAAAATTTAGGTTGTCTGATGAGATTGAAACTCCATTTTGTAGGCTCACATTTTGAGTATTTTCTAGACCATATTTTACACTAACAGCTGTTTTTACTGCTGCGTCAGTACCCTGTCACGCACAGTACAAAGAAGTTCACTGCCATTAAAGGACAGGTCCGCAAAATCGTTTATCCAACGCTCCACCATAATACGCGACGGACGCTGTCCCGACATTTTTCCAATATTAACAATAGTTTTAAATTATGCTCGCGTTAACACGTGCCCTAACTTGGTAAAAATGGGGCGCACAACTGGGCAGACGGGTTGTATTCCGAAAAAATCCACTAATAGCTTTTTTGTGGATTTCAATGGGTTTCTAGAGGGGAGGAGTATTGAATTTGCCTTCATTTGGTTTCTAGTCTTTTTGTTGTATACGAGTGTAAAGGTTTGTTATATAAAGTCGTATCATATATACGATAGGTCATATCCAAATATCATACTTCTAAAAGCATAACCTGATATTTTTAGCAACTTAGTCTAATTAAATGTAGAAAAATTGGACGTGGAGGTAGTGATTCCTTAGACACCGGTTTTTTTACTCCACATAATATCGATTAATTTTTTTTTTGTTAATTTAACTGGTTAAATAGGCCTAATACGTTCTGAAAAAAAAATGTAATATGACAACCTTCTACAGATTTAACAAGCACTTTCTAAAATGTTAATGTAGGATCCAAGTTCCACTGCAATGACCCGAGAATATCAATTTCCACCAGCTAAAAACTTTCAGTATCACGCAGAAGCAATTTTTGAAACCAACTTCGTCATGATAATAGGTCTACTCGTATATCCCACGCGTCTGTAAGTTTACAAAGCCGTATTTACAGACAAAGTTACGAGCCTTTGCTCTCTAATATTAGGCCTAGACTTTCGATTTCTTGCCGAGCCGAAAATTACTGCTCGCTGCCTTCCTTTGTATTTAACGTTCCCTTGTGCTCTGGTTCGCCATCCAAACCGTTCGGCATATCCTTTGTGTGTACATATATCGGGTGAGAACGAAATCAGTTCTATCACACCTAAATTCCTTCGTTGAATTTGGTAGTAGAATTCTGTTATTTCAAAAAATGTGGTGGTGCATCTAAAAGTTTGTAGTTTTTATAATAGTAATATTAATAATAAGTGGTCCGTTACTGATTTCGACCAGCTCAACTGACTTACCAGGCGGCTCCTAACTAAATACAAACACTTACACACTAACTCTTCAGTAATCAGACTCTACCTGCGTCGAAGACGAGGTGGGAGAGGTCTATTGAACATAAAAAATCACTGCCTTAAGGTAACCAGGTCACGAATGGGGTCAAAAAAATCGATTTTTTAAAAACAGTCCTATTTGAAAGCCCGCGCTTTCCCCTTTCAGAAAATGTATGACATGTTATACCAACGCGACTATTTAACCCCAAAAATTGGTATTTTAAAAGATGGGGACGCGTCGGCTGCACAGTTGTCACGAGGGATTTTCGTCTCAACCTTCTCTTAACGCTGGCGCTCATATTTTATCGAGTTTTTAATCGTTCTGTGCGAAGTTTTAATTAATCATTTTTTTTCTAGGTTTGCATCACTGGTGTTATCTGCTCACTTTGACAGTGTTGTCACTTGCGACAAGGCGCTGGTTCCCATGACAACGGCTTCTTGTTTATGTTTACAGTTGTGAGTTGTTTGGAGTGAACAACGGTTGTTAGTCTAAATTTGTTCAACCTTTTATCATATTTGTGTTAAAATGGCTCGTCTAAAGACTTTTAATAAGAAAAAAATACCAAGGTAATCAACATTCGGTGAAGAAAAATGCTCCTGCGGTTCCTACCTAAGTCCTGGTGGTGCTACCCCGATAACCTCACGTCCTACTTCAACTTCAACCCCAAACGTTATATCTCCCCCAAGTGCATCAAAACGAAAATTAACCCTTGTAAATGAGAATCCTGAAACTCAAAGTGACCTACCCAGTGGAAATATTATAGTGCAAGTGGATATCCTCTCCTCGTTAGTGCAAAAGTCCTCCAAATGCGTCAACTGTGGAAGTTCTAATTCATTGAAAGTTTTTGAAGATTGTGCGTCCAGAGTTGGATTATCTTCAAAATTAGTGATACAGTGTACAAAGTGCGAGATGAGCAAGAGTGCTATGACTTCTGGCGTAAACCCAAACAGGTGTCACAATGTAACAGGATGTAACCTGGAAACAGGATTGCGCTTGTTGGACGAGCAACGGGTGAAAGAAGCTGAAAAGGTGGCCCAAGCATCTACTAAAGAAGGCAGGATAGCAGCTAGAAATAGGAAAAGACAGAGAGATGAGGAGGAAGCTTTAGCAGAAGATATGTATGGCCCAGGACAGTTCTAGAGTCCCTCCACCCCATGCCTTACTTCTTTAGCCTTTCCCCGTAAGTTCCTTTTTTTGACCTTGAGGTACCATTTGCAAAAAAACTATTCAACCTATTTTGATGAAATTTTGCACAGTGCTTATCCTTTATGTCCTTCATCTTTTATACCTAAATTCATCTTTGTATTCCATTTTTAACTTTATTTTAAATCCCAATGCATTTTTTTAAAGAGTGATTTTTGACTTTTTTCAAGGAAAAAAAGGTACAAAAATTGCAATTTAGGCAAAAGGTTGAAAATTTTAGGTATACAATGTTGCCTTACTCTTGTTTCAGGTTCACCATCAATTTGGAGCAGATAGCACCAGTGGTTAAGGAGAAAAGTGTACCTAAATAAGTTAATTTTATCTTTTTTTATTTTTTTCTTGACATTTTGTAATTTTAATAACTTTCACACTAATAAAGTCACAGGGTTTGTTTAGTACTCATTTTAATCCGTAATTCGCCCTCTAAAGCATGGTTAAAACCGCGAGTTTATATCTTAAATACCAACTGAACAGGAGCAAAATATCTAAACGCGTGAAAAAGCCCATTTTAACCATCATTCGTGACCTGGTTACCTTAATCAAGAAGCTGCCTTAAGAAGAAAACTACTGACCAACAGGGACCCGCTAATAACAGCAGTAGCATGAGAGGACGCTGGACTTCTTTCGGTTGACATAGCAATAGAATAGGAGCTCCAGACACAGTGGATGAAACATGCTTTACAGGGCCGGTTTCCAAAAATGCTACAGCCAGAGAACATCGACATAGATAATTCGCTAAAATGGCTTACCGACGGCTATCTGTACACCAAAACCAAAAGTTTCTTGACTGCTATTCAGGACAGAGTTGCAAAAATAATAAATTACCAGAAGCATATCCTGAGGGATGACGTCGAAGACATATGTAGGAAATGTGGATCTGTAGGCGAAACTATAGACCACATAATAGGAAGGTAGAAGGTAATAGGTTCAGTAGAGTTAGCAAATCTCGGCAGGCACAACGAACTTGCGAAGATGGTCCACCAACAACTGACACTCAAGTATGGCCTGTTAGTCACCATACTACAAATATACCAAGGAATTACATATTATGCTGATACACGAGGAACAACGAAGAGGGATCATCATAGATATCGCAGTGCCACTTACCCACAACATTCAGAAGATCGAATCGGAGAAGATCGCGAAATACGAAAATATATCAATTGAGCTGAAGCGCCTATAGAAACTGAAGAATGTGGAGACATAAGCCCTAGTAATATCGGCAGAGGGAGTGATGACGACCAGATTCACCAAGAACATCGTGGTATTAGGACTGTCTTAATATTTATGCTAATATTTTTATATTATTAGAAATGGCCTGAAGGCGACATTATTACAAACGTGTCATATTGTAAGAAAGGTTTTGGGACAGGATGAATTTCCTCCCCTCGCCTGAGCATAATTTCTGCTGAGAGCGGGGATGGGTAACCAACTCATCACTATTTGCAGCAGGAATGGGTGAATGTTTCCCAGCGCTTACGCTGAAAAGTGTGACTATAAAGTCGGCAAAATAATATAATAATAATCAAATGTTTTTATTGAATGTCTAAACGGTTTTACAGAAAATTCCATCCGATGCACCATTCTTTCAGAAAAGCCGAAAAACTAATTCAAATGTTTCAAAAACCTGTGAAATCGATCAACTAAACAACCTCAAGAATTCCTACTAAATCGACTAAATCGAGTAAATCGACTATGGGGAACAGGATGGTGTGCCGGAAAAGTCGCTACGACTACCAGTTTTCTAGGAAACGAACAAAAACTCCGGAAAATCCAATTTTTCACCATATCCGTTCACCTTGAAGTCCAAGAAAAAAAACGATGGCATATCCGCATTCATAGCCCTCGAACTGGCCCAGAAGAGTTTCTTGTCGATTTTTTTGGTGAACAAAAATTGTTCGACAAGACATTTTTCGATCCCTATCAACTAATTCGACCACGAGGAACACGAAGGCGCTACGAGTTCCGTATCACCCGGTATACTGTCGGGGGGGTTCTAGAGGCGGGTACCCGAACTTCAATATTTACCATTCTTCGTTCGGTTGCCCCACAGAGTATACTTACGCCTACGATGGAATTCCCTTTCGCAATATTTGGCGTCTTTAAGCATGTCACGCTTCGAAACGCCGCTTTGACAGTGTGCGAATAGAATTTCGACGATCAATAAGGTCCCGAATGATCTAACTTTATAACTATTGTTTACCCGACACACAGAGAGTCAAAGCAAATCGTCAGAAGCACACAGATTGCGTAGTGTCCATCGAGCGTTCAGAAATTTTCACATTTGCGATAACATTGATAACAAGAGTTGGCCAAAATGTGCGGCAGGACATAGGCGTACGTGCATACATGTAATACAAGAAAGTAACTAATATTCAGGCAATAAATTTACACCTTATAACTATACGAGATGTGTAAATTAAGTAATGAGACAGAATTCCTTGAGCTGGTCGCTTACAGCCATTTGAATGTTTTCTATGGACCCAAAATGACGTCCCTTGAGGTGATTTTTTCAATCTCGGGAAGAGAAAAAGGCTGAGGAGTCAGGCCAATGAGGAGGTTGAGGAGCCACAGGAATGAATAAATGTTAATGCCAGTTTTTTTCGAAAAGTTAGAGATTAGTGAGAAAACAAAGTAAATGTATTGCAATGCATTTTCAAAACGCAAGGGTATTTTGCCTAAGATCTAGTTGCCGGTTGTTTACAATGGAATGCATAGAAACAATTGAAAGAGGGATTGTGAAATGTCATTTACTGTTAATTTTTCTTACTCTTTCGCAAGTTTTATGATTTTGTGAAGAAAATAGTTGGTAAACCGGAAATATGGTTAACTATTCGAATTTTGAAATGGCAGATATGCAGTTTACATATGGGTGTGCTAGCGGAAATGCATTAAAGGCGTAAAGAGTTTATGCTGAACAGTACCCAGAACGTAGATTACCCCATCATACTACGTTCACAAATATTCACCAATGCTTGCGGGAATGTGATAAATTTGAAAACAGAAGTAATGACTCTGGCCGTACCCGGGAAGTCAGAACTGAAGCTCTGGAATAAGACGTACTTAATTTGATCGAATAATCCCCAGAAACTAGTACCAGGAAAATAGGTCATGCCAGGTAAATGTAAGCCATTCGGTAGTTTTTAGAATACTAAAAGAACAACAGTTATATCCCTATCATCTTCAACAGGTGCAGACATTACTGATCGAGATTTTTTACCGTGTGTGGTTTTTTGTCAATGGTTAATTAACATAATCGGCCAAGCGCCACAATTCTTTTTAGATATGTTTTTTTAAATGTAAAAAGTGTTGTCGAAAAAAAGTTATAAGAAAAACATCTTAGGAGTTGATTATTTCAACCCCTTAGAAAAATACTACAGGGGTGAAAAAAATTTCATAAAGTGAAGTTTTATTAACAGAGACTGTTCACCAAGTTTCCCTTTCTTTAGCTTAATGTACAGGGAAGATAAAAAAGAAAAACATTTTTTTTTTAGAATTTTTGCAGGGACGTAACTTTTCAGGGGAGGGTGTTTTTTAAAAAAATTTTATACTGAAAAACCCCCTTAATTTTCATCAGAGGGTCACCTCTTAATTTTTTTCGGTGTTATTTAGATATACCCTGTGTAAAAAAACTTCAGTATTGAGATTTGACATTGGCTGGTACGACATCTCGCGGTCAACGTAGGTAATTAAAATACTCTTGTTATGTGCAGCTTTGCTTTGACATCGATCGACATATCCGACGTTCTAAACGTTCATACAAAGATCGTTGTTATGTAATAAATTGTGCTAGTATGACAGGAAATAATTTAAATTCGTACATTCATAGATTTCCAAAGTCAAACGAATGCTTTGTGAGGCGAAAATGTTGATCAATTGGAAATTGGAAGTATGGAAAATGGCTTTAAAAGTGAAAGAAGTTACCCCAAAAATGAATGTGTGTTTCTTACATTTTAAAAAAAGGCGACTACATGCTACTGGTTGATAACTTACAGTGAAATATCGAGTCATCCAAAAAAAAAAACCATCAAAACTTGCAGAGTAAAAAAAAGACATTATTTATTTTACAATTGCGACATTTTTGTCAAGTTTGACATAACCGAAAAACTTCGACATAACCTCTATTTCCATCTTTCTCGTTCATAGCCAGATTTGATAACATTTTTTATGTCTCTTTATTATTGTCAAAATTATCGGTCACATGTCAGTTTCCAATACTTTGACAATTTTTTCTTACGATACTTTTTTTTACTCGACTAACTTCGATCGGTTTTTTGTAATACTTCAATATATCTAATACGCATTAGAAGTGTATAATTTTCACACGGAATTCAAACGAGCTTTAAATTATTCATAAACTGTAATCGCTCGTCGTTACCTAGCCACCTTGACAGGCCGGGGTCTGAGGGCATTCCATAAACTCGCTGTCTGCTCTAATTGCACCAGCTTGCACCCAAGTTGCAATATGCTGCAGGATTATCCGCTTATTGCATAAACCGCAAGGCTAAGGATGGCGTCTCCGGAATACATATTGACTGAATAATTTTGCCTGCAATGATAACAGGAAGTTGTAAGTGTATGTAAAGCGCACAGGTGTTAAATGTGTTAAAGGCGAATTTCAATAATGTATATGTAGGGATGTATAGAGGGTGTTTCGCAATAGAAGACTTCTTCCATTATTTTCATATGTTATTGTAAATTTAAGAAAAACTCAACTGCTCGTCAAAATTAGCGTAACACTCTTTAAATTAGCGCCATTTGCGTTCTATTCGAATTCCGCCCCTGTAGAAGGCTGCGTGGAATGTCTATTTATCTCGAATTCATTTCATGGCATTACTTGGAGGGTCTTTAAATTGATGGGACCCACTGTGAACGGCCGATTTAGCGCCAACTGTGATATTCCATCTGCAACCCACCCCCCTGAAATTTTGCCGCGCTGAGGAGTTGTCTTGATGCGTGGAGTGACACCATGCCTGAGGATGCATCCATCATCCTCTTTTGTGACCTCCTCCAAACATTTTTTTAGTGGAGGAAAATTCATGAAAGAGGACTTGTTGGGTAGGCGGAACCTTCCTTGGAACTTGGGTGAATTGACAATCGCCGAATTCGCGAGAGCTGTTTGGTACGCGCGACAAGTGTTTACTGTGACCTGGAACAGTGAACACTTGTCGCCAATGAACCCTCGACTGGGCTAGCACCTACGAGCACCTTTTCCACTAATTTTACGAGCGAGAGCATGTATGGGTGGCCTACCTTGCAGATGTGTCAATGGATTCGCCCAACAAAGGTCAAACCACGCAAAACGCCGTGTAAATGCAAAGGGGTGGCTTAGGGGATACGGAAAAGGGTTGAAGAGGTCTTAATGTGTGCCGGAATGGAGTTTTTACCCGACAGCGTCCTTCTTAGTGCATCCTGTATGTCTCTCAAATTGCCGTCAAAATCTTGCGAATTCAAATTTCGACATGGGGTTGATTTTTGGGGTGTTGACGGCGAACCGTTTAAGTCACAACGTAGCGCCTTCGGTACATTAAAACCAACCCTATAGGCTACCGAAAATTAGAAACCGCAAGTCTCTAAAAAGTGTTAGGGTGAAGTGGGGCACGTGCGTATCCGGGGCAAGTGCGTTCGCTTCTGATAAAAGTCTCTAAACACTATTAACTTGTTTGAAAATGATTTTAAAACTCCCGCCAATATTCGATGCAAACCGCACAATGTTATGTTGGCACCAATGAAGAAATATAGTAAAAGAAATTTACCCTCGCGAGTAGAAAATTGCGTTTATTCAAGGCACTTGCCCAATAGTCAGGGCCGGATGCACGGCGGGGCAACCGGGGCGGGAGCCCCGGGGCCCCCACACTTTGAGGGCCTCCACAAACCTTGGATTCAAAAATTTAATAACGATAAAAAAAATAATTTTTAAGGAAGTAATGAGTAATGAAATATATCCAAACAAGGGATATTTTCATCCTATGTTGACATAGGATACTATTCAGTGGTGGAACTACAAAATTTAGACCTCTTGCAAAATTCAATAGACGCAAAATTCAAAGTTTATTTATTTGATACGGGGTAAAATGTACACCAGTTAAGAGGCAAAATGACTGCTAAGTACGAGATGAAATGCAAGCTTTCAAAGGGCAAAATGCAAAAGGTTCCAAGCGCAAATTATTGATTGAAAGGGCCTCCACTTTCTTCATTGCCCCGGGCCCCGCCAGCCCTGCATCCGGCGCTGCCCATAGTTTACATTAAGGATAAAATATAGAAATAAACACAGATAACCCCCCCCCCCCAGGGCTTAGGGCAAGTGCGTTTCATGTGCCCTGTAAGGCATGGGCGATGAGGGGGCACATCGTCCATGCCTTACAGGGCACATGAAACGCACGAAACCTTGAAGCACGAAAGATTTTCTTTCTTTCAATAAATTACGCTTAAGAACCAAGTAGTTCATACAGCCCAAAAAGAATCGGATCATGTGAATGACATTCGCGCAGTTATGAACTAAAAGTCAACTATACGAAAAAGGGGTCGCACTTGCCCCACTTTACCCTACGCAAATTTTGACGAGCAGTTTATTTCAAATAAAAGTTTCCTAAAATTATGCGGTACATGTAAGTAAAGTACTTAATCCTACAGCGTGCTCTGTTGCATGTAAATGGAACACAACCTCGTTATTTGAAATGGAACACCCCGTATAATTGTACATTTTTGGATACCCCACTAAATTCTAGGTCGACTTTATCAACCATGAAACCCACCGTTTTGAAGATGTTTAAAATTCTAAATAATTCTAAATTCTAATTATCGTTTATTATTAAATGCTTGTTTTTACTTTTAAAACTTAGTTGCTGTATTCCTGCCTGTTTCCTCTTTAAATACCATTAGTCAGTGGCGGTGCGTGATATTTCAGTTAGCCATATCTTGAAAACGACGCATGGGACCCACTTCACTTTTTAGGTGATGACTATACACCTCTTACAGAAAGGATTTATAGTGAAAAAATCGTGAGCAAAGTTTGCGAAAAAAATTTTCAAAAACACTGGAGCACTCCCTGGATTCTCAGCAACGCTCTGTGGGATATTTGCAGTATTTTTTTTTTTCGTAATCTAGAAACAAGTATAAGGAGACGTTTTTCGATTTGTTGCAAAATATTTTTTTTTTCAAAAAGTTATGGCCATTTTAATTTTAATTTTATAGGAACATTTTGTTTCCCAAAATTAAAATGGCCATAACTTTTTGAAACAAAAATATATTTTGTAACAAATCGAAAAACGTCTCCTTATACTTGTTTCTAGATTATGAAAAAAAATATACTGCAAATATTCCACACAGCGTTACTGAGAACCCAGGGAGTGCTCCAGTGTTTTTGAAAATTTTTTCGCAAACTTTGCTTTTTTTCGCAAACGGTTTTTTCACTATAAATCCTTTCTGTAAGAGGTGTATAGTCATCACCTAAAAAGTGAAGTGGGTCCCATGCGTCGTTTTCAAGATATGGCTAACTGAAATATCACGCACCGCCACTGCCATTAGTAGTGCCCATTTTCAAGCCGCGGGCATGTAAATATCTCATATATTCTCCGCCATTAATCTAGCGTCCTGTCTTAATTACACAAAAGTTCATTAACTCCGATACGAGTGTTTAATATCCGTTTGGTTAAGTGTATTACCGTTTACCACGGTTTTACACGAACTGTACCTACTAACGGTTATGTTACGATTTTTTTTAAGGGAAACAGGAAACAATAAAAAAATTATAATACACAACATCGAAATGAGGAATACAAAAAGTACTATAGGCCGCAGTTAACTACTGGGGGAGAGTGGAGCAACGTAATTTTGATTTTATTAAGCACAGGATTTTCATTATAGTCTTGTAACGTTTTTATCCACTATGGGTTTGTTACGTGTGAAAAATGAACCTTCACGCACTTTCAACTAACACGATTCATTTAAATAAATACAAATACGGATTAATCACTAAATTAACAAACACTAATTTATTTATGTACAATTTATATTTGATTATGTTTTACGAAGCCCGCGACCGCGCAATTTATCTCAAAGACTAACTGCCTGGCCGATTCATTGCCTCGTCGCAGTCTGTACCAGTACGAGTATTTTTCAATTTTACCATATAAAGTAATTGGCTGTAGAAATAACTTTGTTAACATATATCAAGTTAAATTAATAAACAAAGCAACACAAACAAAATGGAAAAGTGCTATTTTCTCAAAGGAAAAGTGGGTACTTTCCGGAAAACTGCCGAAAAATATACATATATTACATGAGCTCTTAGCCAACTATCATTACCATTCCACATGCCAAGTTTATGTCATAATTAGAGCCCGTAGGTTAATAATAATTTCATATACATATAACCTCAAATATGAAAATTCGTAGTAGTCAAGTCAGGGTTTCGAGAAGGCAATGGAAATTTTCCTTCTCTGCCAATCCACTTATTGGAGAAATGTTCATCAAGCCTTTTTATTTTTTATATTTTTTGAAAATTGACAAAAATTCAAATATCTCAGAAACCATAAACTTTGGTACAATGCACTTGGGGGGTGCAGATGACTGCTTATCATCCCTAATTTCACCCCCTAACGAGAATTGGTCTAGTAACCCTGTATATTTTACATTCGTTTTTGTAATATTGACCTTAAAATCATTGTCGTATCAAATCATCAGATCTACCTACATTTTTTCTTGGATTTATTTATTGCTTATTTTAATAATTTATATAATTGCTTATTGTTGTTTTTTTTTCCTGCATTTTTTTTTGCATCTGTTTTATTTATTTACAATTTTCTGCGGGCCATCCAACCGATACCCGTGTTGATCCAAGGCCAAGCCAACCGATCTGTCACATGTCTCTCCGTTTTCTCGTAGACCGTCCCCATATATACGGGCCCAGAAGTATTTATAATACTAAAACGTTCTTTTCTTCGAAAATACACTAAAAATATGACAATTTATTGGATCGCCGACCTTTACGGCCAATTTTTAAGAGCTAATTAGGATTTACGATTGGAAACGCGGGACGGGAATGCGTAACTCGCTACGGGCAATCGATGGCATCGTCGGTGGCAAACACATAAATCTGAGACCGAGTAGTGGACGTCGCACAGTGGGACAGAACTGTAATTGTTTTACCCAAATTAAGAAAATACATATAACATACTTTGAAATTTTCTATTTACGTAATTTATACTAAAATTTAAATATGACAGCTGTCAAAATAACTGTCAAATTACTTAAGATGCCATTTATTTATTATTTTCAATACTTAAAGTGGTTAATAGTTAATTTTCTAAGGATTTAAGGAACAGTGGGCAAGGAATAAATATCAAATATATTATGTTAGATGACAGCTATCAAAATATCTGTCAAAATAAAAAATAATCATGTATATCCTGCATTATTACAAAATAGTACAAAGTTTCTACACAAAAAAGAATATAGAACTTGACTTAATATAAATTAGTTCCGTAATTGATTTTTATTTAATCTTTATACTATTGGCAGTTGTCAATTTTTCAGTAAACTAAATAAAAAAAGTATTTAGTAAGTATTTTTAAAATTTAAATAGCTAAATGATTTCTATATATACAGAGGATAGTTGTTAAGAAATTAATAATAAATATACTATGTTTGTTAGTTGGCAGCTGTCAAAATCTTTATCAAATGACAAAGTAAGCATCTTAAATCATCATAAAAAGAAAATATATTTTAATCAAATTTAAAATGATTTACAATTAATTAGTTATATGAATACAATTTATTAGATATTAACTACGAAACTAAGTGAGTAAGTGACATTTGACACAACGCAACGGATACTTTTGCAAAACCTCAACACGCCTACGGAGACAGTGTTTTTTTCAAGAGCCCAGGTTTTCCGGTTGTTTAAGGCATTCTCAGCAGGAAGAGAGTCGATTGAAGATGAATCATGCAGCGGAAGACCTTCATCTTCAAAAACCGATTAAAATGGCGATATAATAAGGTATCTCGTGAGTTCAGATCGTCGGTTGACGACAAGAATGATCGGGGAAGAGGTAAATTTGAGTCACACCAGTGTTCATCAGATTTTAACTAACAAATTGGGGATGAGAAAAATCTGCGCAAAAATGGTTCCCAAAAACCTTTCGCAGGAACAAAAGGACATCAGGAGAGAAAGGTGTCTTGACTTTTTAGAATCGATTGAAAATGATTTATGGAACGTGTCATTCATGATGAGACTTGGGTGTTAGAGTATGACCCAAAAACCAAGCGCCAAAGCATGGAATGGCACACTCTCCAAGATCCAAAATGCAAGCATGAGCAAGTCGAAGATAAAATGCATGCTGATATGCTTTTCTCATAACCAGGGAATTGTCCACAAAGAGTTTGTGCTTCCAGGAAAAACAATAAATCAACACTCTTACAGAGAGATACTTGAAAAACTTCGAAGAAGGGTCAAGCGTGTGAGACCAAACATCAAGATCAACTGGATGTTGCATCACGACAATGCGCCTTGTCACACAGCCATTTCAATAAACGAGTTTTTAGCCAGTAAAAACATTCATGTGGTTCCTCAGCCTCCTTATGCGCCTAACTTGTCCTTGTGACTTTTTTTCTCTTCCCAAAATTGAAGAATCACCTTAAGGGACGTCATTTTGGGACCATATAAAACATTCAAACGGCTGTAACCGACCAGCTGAAGGCTATTCCAGTATATGAGTTCCAGCACTGCTATGAGGAATGGGAGTACCGTCTCCAGCGCTGTATGGCTTCCCAAGGCAGTTTTTTTTTAAGGAGGCAATACTGAATTGTAATTCTAATAGAATAAAAAATTCGTAGTACTTAATTTACACACCTCGTAAAACTGCCTCGCACGTTTATGATTTAATGCCGCACATTGATTCAGAAAATGCGATTATTGTTTCGGCATTAGACAGAACAGAAAGCAGATCGCCACTAGGACCTAACTATGTGAATTACACGCATACCTCAAGATCCAAGGAAAATCGGAAATATGGATGCCTCCCGGCAGAATCCTGCATTCCCGATTCTATCCCGGCACACCGTAACGACAATAATTCCGGAATGACGTTCGTGGAAGTAGTTAAATTACTCCATCTCTGCATCAAAAGTAGTTAGAAGTGTAACGAGCCGTAGCAAATATTCAAATCGATTCCGAGTCGGTGTCACGGCCAATAATAGATTTAGATGGAATTGCTTGCTTGTTTCAAAACAATGTACTGGATTGCGTCGAAATAGAAGAATATCATGAAGTCAGGGATATCCTTTAAGTTCTCTTACGGTTTTAGAAAATTAAATAATTGAAGGCCGAATTTCTTTGCGAATATTGGATCAGACTGAAATTGAACCTGAATTGTTATCCCGTATTTTATGGACAGATGAAGCCCGTTTTTCTCTTAATGGTGGAGTGAACACTCAATACTATCTAATATGGTCAACACAAAATCAACGTGCAATCATTCAGAAAGGTCTTTATGACAAGAAAGTCACTGTTTGGTGCGGTTTCACAACAAATTCACATTGGTCCATATTTTTTCGAGGAAATACAGAATGACGAGGTTGGAACTGTAATGTTACTGGTGAACGATACATGCAACCATTAAAAGACTATGTAATCCCACAGTTGCAAAACGTGGATGTAACCGAAAACATAATTTTAATGGAGCATCCCCACATATTTACCGAACACACTCTATTGAGTTGTAGGATGACTAATAAAACAACAACTTTTAGGCAAAATTCGGCGTTATTCATCAACATAGTCTCCTTGAAGAGCGATACATTCGTTCTAACGCTTCTCTAACATTTCTATCCCTTTTTATAGAACGATTTGTACAACCCTTCAAAATACTCTTCAGTTTCGGCGATCATCGAGCCATATCTTTTTCCGCCGAACATTTTTTTAAGTAATAGTCGCTGGTGAATAAATCTGGAGAACACGGTGGATGCGGAAGCAATTCGAACTGCAATTCGTGTAATTTTGCCACTGTTACGATCGACTTGTGACACAGTGTATTCTCTTTGTAAAAGAGCACTTTTTTCTTCTTCATTTGGGACCATTTTTTCGGGATTTCGTCCTTCAATCATACTAACAATGTTATGTGATGTTCACTATTGATTTTTTTTTCCATTTTCAAGATAGTCGATGCATATTATACCATGCGCATCCCAAAATAAGGACGCAATAACTTTCCCAGCCGAGTTTTGTGTTTTTTGGTGGTTTTGGATGGCTTTCGCCGGTTGCTGGTCACTCAGTTGACTGCCGGTTTGACTCTGGAGTGTAGTGATGGATCCATGTTTTATCCATTGTCACACATCGCATGAAAAAATCGTTTTTATTTCGCCTAAACAACTCTAAACAGCGCTCGGAATCATCAACACGTTGTTGATTTTGGTCTACAGTAAGCAAACGCGATACCCACTTCGAACAGAGCTTTCTCATGGACAAATGTTCATGCAAAATAGTGAATACATTGCCTTCTAATACACGCAACTTCACTTTACGGTCTTCCAAAATGGTTTTGTGCACTTTTTTATATTTTCTGCGAGTAGTGTCTTGTTCCACTGAAAGTAAAAAATTACATAATAATTGACAGGATGAAAGCACTGTTTTGCAGCACTTTACAGGGAAAAATAAAAATCGTCAGCCAAACTGTAGCGTTTTAGCGTTACCCCACTCTCTCCTACCTCTGTGCGTGTGGCGTGTGGTGTCTCGTTTCACGGCGAGTAAAACTACCCGATCCGAATCAAGCCCTTTGAAGCAGATCTAAATAACGAGGGTTCATTTAAACGCTTCCATCCTTCGAGATAAAAACACCACGCATAGCGGAGATACACAAATGGGGTGGTAATTACAGGCACCGGGATTTTTCCCTTTGTGAAAAAGTAATCATTTTTTACCTCGTTTTCTTTTTCTCCGCCAGCTGGTCGTCCATTTTTTAAGGTGGTCATTCGAGCTTAACGAAAACGGGGCGCTTTTTTGTAGTAAAAAAGAATCTGTATTTTGTAAAAAAAAAGGGTAAAAGAACGTACCTACAGTAATTATTAGAACACAATATGTTTAAGGCTGCTATTCCAGAATATAGTTTTTTTTTTGCAATGTTTTGTTTGCAATCGTATACCATCTTTTGCAAAATGAAAATAGTCAAGGGGTGTTTACAGTTTTAACCTATTAGTTTTGTTATTGCAGTCAATTTTGTTATTATTCAGTCAATTATTAGCTTTAGTTTCCAAAATATTCAATTTTGATCTAAAAAAAATATAAAGTTGCTACATTTAATGTTTTTTTACCCCTTGATTTTCACGATAATTTCTTGATAATAAATATGAGCCCTGACTTAGAAACTTTGACAACTTTAACTAGACATATCATTTACGACGTGCTTTGACCCTCTGAATATCATGGCGTTGAATATCATGGCATGGCGTCAGAATTTGGCCTAGATCCTCCGAAATGCCAGTTTTGGGAGGAAATTGCACCAAAAATGGCCCAGTTTATGACATTTTGCTACTTTTACCAGACATATTTCCAACGTATTTTAACCCACTGGTGATCATGGTGTTTGTTATCTGAATTTGTCTTACACTCGCCAAATTTTCATAAAGTCTAAATGTTGTCGTTGAATCCTCAATCTACAGTTTTCCATTATTTTATTCAGACATTATTTCCGACGTATTTGGACGGGCTGAGTCAATTTTTCCTAATATCATAAATTGAGTCATTTTTTTTGGGACAATTTCCCTCCCAATTAGTGGCACTTAGCCCAAATTCTGACAACACTATAATGTTCAGCGGGTCAAAATACCTCGGGAATGATAAAACTTGTCAAAAAACACTGTTTAAATGCAACACATAACTTGAGTGTATGAGGACACAGTTTTTGAAAAATTGAAAAAATGGTCATTTCCTTAGAGCTCTAGTCTGTTTTGGGTACAAAATGGAACCCGGGGATCATGTTCCCAAAATTCATGTCCCCAAAAATATATGAAAACACATGTTGATTACATTTTACACAGTATCAAGCGTTAGTACAGCATTTACTTGTAGGACAAAGATTTCTGATTTTTCAGCAGTTTGAAGCAGAAAAAAATAAGAACGTTGTTCTCGGGTTAAACGCAATTCAATATTACAATGAACTATACATTGAAATAATTTGGTGGCAATTAAAATATTATTTCTATTCCTTTATAAAAATTTTATTGCCATTTCAGACTTTACATTATCCAAAGATTTTTTTACATTAGCCAAAAGAACTCATCCCATTCAGACTCTCACAAACCTATACTTTTACACTAACAAGCAGTTTGGGTAGGGGGCTGCTTTCCTATCCCACTGACAACGCCACTGGTCGTATCCACAAAAATACACGCTGCACTTTCTATCAGATACGTACCGTTCGAACGTCATCGGAGACTACCGGCCGAAGAAAATGGCCGCTAAAGCAACACTAATGTACAATAGCGACGTATTGAAACGATATATGGGCAGGATCAGCACTGATAGGCATAGATGGCGCTATTATGCATTGTACGGAAGCCAACGGAGTATCTAAATTGTTCCCCACATGGAAATGCATCACGACGTAATCACTTTATGGGTTCCTTTTAATGCGTGGCCGACAGCGACGTCAATATGGGGGGTGAAGGGTTCAAACCCCCTATCAGTAATTAGAACACTTAGATAACAGTTTAGTTATTAAATTTTTTGGAACTGACAGGTTATCGTCAAATAACTAAAAAAGTATGAATAGGTCTTCCACCGAGGAACTGATTTTATTTGCAATTTGCTTGACATGATGACCTGTAATTTATCATTTCGTTTGTTTATTTAATAAATAACAATTTCAGGACTTTTGGAGTACACACAATCCCAAGTTAAAGTCGCCAACGACGAAAACTACATATTAGAATGTTCCATCTGTACGCGAAGACGTGAAAAAAGGAACTTAAATATGGCTTTGGTTATATGTTGACGAGACGACAGATTGTAAAAAAGAAATATATTATAAATTATATGTATAATAAACCGACATTTTCCCTGTTAATAGCTAACAACAGACTACACAAATTTACTGTTGCAGCAATTACTTACTTTTACTGCTTAGTGCCTGTGATGTACCCCAGCGAACAGACTCTCGGAGACAACTATGGAAACTTCTCCAGTTTCTGACAGTACTGTTAACCAAGCTACGTCGTCAAGATAATTAATAGGATAAGTTTTGTATACACATATGGTTATAAAGTAATGTAACAATGTACTCCCCTTGGCGATCTCTACACCGTTCCATACGACTTTTCCATTGTTGAAAGCAGTGCTGGAATTCCGCTTCTGTCAGCTGGTTCAGAACCTCCGTCGCTTTTGCTTTAACTGCTTCTACACTTTCATCACAAGTAATTAATCCGTGTCTAACAAGCTTGGATCAGTGTCAATGTTGTTTAGAATGTCAGCGCAAATGTTCATTATTGATTCCTTTTGCTCGGGAGTGAGGAGTTTTGGCATCATTTTTGCGCAAACTTTGCGCCTGTTGAACAATTCATGCAAAATCTGGCGAACACATTCTTTGTCGATTCTTGTTATTTCAGCAAGCCCTCGGATGCTTAGACGACGATCTTCGCGGATTAATTTACCAATTTTTTCAATGTTTTCGTCCGGTTTTGACGTTGAGGGCCGTCCGGGGCGCGGGTCGTCTTCGGTTGTTTCACGTCCCTCTTTAAACAGTTTAAACCATTCAAAAACTTGTATACGAGATAAACATTCATTTCCGTACACTTCTTTTAACATTGTATAAGCTTCTGCAAATGTTTTCCACGGTTTAACAAGAAACTTGAGATTAACCCGTTGCTCCATCTGAACACTTAACATTTTTTCGACGCGTCACTTGTGCGTAGACTAATTCAAAAGACTGCTACAGTCAAACTGAGCGACCCACTTGCTTGTCCAGAGAGCTCAAGGTGGGGAAAGTATCACCAGACACAGTTCTGTTCAAACTTGTCGCGACACGCTCGCAGCGCGCTGGTAGCAGCATCAGTTCGGTTATTTAATAGCCATACCTCGTATTTCTTTTGTTAATATATCATTTTAATATTAGTTACTTTCTTGTATAACATGTATTATATGGAGACATCCAAAAAAAAACGTCATCAAAGTTGACCGAGAAAAAAAAGACGTATTTCTATTCTTGATCGAATTTATAACCTTATTTACTTGTCAAGACTGTCACATCATATGACATCCATTGTTTATTTTACAAATTGTGACAGTCACTTGTCAAAAGTTTGACATAACTGAAAAGCTTAGACATGACCGCTATTTCCATCTCTCTCGTTCATAGCCAGAGTTGATGACGTTTTTTTTTGGATGTCTCTATATTATGATGCGTACGCCTACGTGTACATGTCCCATGGCGCATTTCCGCCAACTCTAATTACATATAAATGATGCCTTACATAAACGTCGAAAATGGGACACCACGTACATTGCTGTAATTATTAACGAAGCAGAAGGTGATGCTGATGAAAACTAAAAATGAGTTAAAACAAAGTCGAGAGCGTTACTTCTCATGAGACGAATGCAAATTGAATTCGTGTAGACATCAACATCCGACGAGCTGTTTGAACAAATTGTTTTTGATATACGCTTCCCTTCTGCAGACATCCGACTCGGGAACATCGCATTAAAATTTATGTAGGGATTTCCTTGCTAGGAGGAACTGCAAAAAATCCCCCGCCTCCTGGATATGCGTTATTCATCTTTCAGTGCGTGTAAGATGAATAACGCATGGCTAGATGCACAGTGCAAACATGTAAGACGAATACACAGATAAATCGTTAACTTATTTGATATTAAAAAAGAGCATTGTAAAATACAGCGTGTGTGTAATAATAAAAAAAAAACTTTAGCACCCTGTGTCTATCGTTTTAAAGATCCACATTCTATTTGTCGAGAATTCTTATAATCGAAGTAAAAGCATGCTTCATTTACTTGATGCGGGTTTATTTGACAATATTTGACAATGTGATGTAATTTATAGTAAGCCGTGGACAGTTACTCTTTGTTGTCAACAATAAAAACAAAAGTTAAAGGCTATCAATGTGCTTAGTAAACATATTTTGTAAATGAATATTTCATTTTTAAGGTTAAATTTAATTTAAGGTTTAAGGTAAAATTATTAGGTATGTTATTTTAAATATTCGATGCATAATATTTCAAAAACTAGTGGAAGAAAGTACGCCATATACGAGGTGTGTAAATTAAGTAATTAGACTGGCAATATAGGGCCCGATCTAGCCACACTGCGCAGACGGGACTTTGAAGGACGGTAGGTTAACATGTAATGCACCTAATGTACAGGTTTGAACTTGTTAGTCATTTGGTTGTTCTTTGTGACTGTTTTCGTAAACCGGTTTTTTCTAGTGCGTTTTAAAAATGAGTGACATTCATTTTAAGCAACAAGTTTTGCTTCAGAATTGGACACAGGGCAACAAATACTTTTGCAAAACTTCAACACGCTTACGGAGACAGTATTTTTTCAAGAGCCCAGGATTTTCGGTGGTTTAAGGCATTCTCAGAAGGAAGAGAGTCGATTAAAGATGAATCACGCAGCGGAAGGCCTTCATCTTCAAGAACCGATGAAAATGTCGATAGAATACAAGAATGATCGGGGAAGAGTTAAATTTGAATCACACCACTGTTCATCAGATTTTGATAAATTGACCAGATATCCAGGTAATTGTCCACAAAGAGGTTGTGCCACTTTTTTCCCTTCCGAGATTGAAAAGTTACCTCAAGGGAGTCATTTTGGGACCATAGAAAACATTCAAACGTCTGCAACCAACCAGCTGAAGGCTATTCCACTGTTTGAGTTCCAGCACTGCTGGGAGGAATGAAGGAACCGTCTCCAGCGCTGTACGGCTTCCCAAGGAAGTTATTTTGAAGGAGACAATACTGAATTGTAAATCTATTCGAATAAAAAAAATTGAAAAAACCAGTCGCATTACTTAATTTACACTCCCCGTATTATATCGTAGTAATCAGAAGAACTAGCGTAATTTGACAAATACAAAACATACGGGTTGTCCGATTTTTGCAAAGTTATGTTCATTAAACAGCTAATACATTTATCTTTCTGTTGTTTTTCTGACAGCATATTCTGAAATTTCTGAATATTCTGAAAATTTCAGAAAAAAAAGTTACACATGCAAAAAAAATGTCATAGCTCCGAAAATAACGGAGGAAAAGGAGATGGGAATTCTCTCGAACCCACCCTGTACATTTCAACTAAGTAGTTTATCCCAACTGTTTTGAACATTTGTATTTTGAAAACGTAGTTTGTTGGTAATACCATGTCATAAAATAAAATAGACTGAATAATTGCAGCACCTATTAAAACGGGCTGTCTCCATAAATCAAGGCAATGCACCCGATTCATGAGAAAATCATAACTTTCTCCCAGGTAGGTATTGAACTCCGTAATTGCGTGCTCTAGACTAGTTACTTCTGTACCCTAGAGCGAAAAAGTTTGATTAATGACGCACCCAATTGGAATTAATTATTCCATAATTACTAGCGGAGCTGTGTACGCTTTTTATGTGTGTGGGACGTGGCCACATTTTTTGAGGAATGCGCGAGATTTACCAATTGATAAAAGTTTAATTACGAACCGTCAGTTCGTTTTTTTGTAACGGTGCTGTGGCACCCTGAAATTAGATTAAAGCTTAAGGCGAAGTTGAATGAAATGCCAACTATGTTGCTCGTGTATGCAAGTATTAGGTATACAGGGTGAATCAGATTGAACGTCGAAACCTAGAGTATGTAGTAGTCCACCAAGAAATAGGTAGGACATGACTAGGGTTGGCCGATCGTGCAGCAAAACAGCGGCGTAACGGCGTTCGAAGTGTGTATGTCGACGGCGTCAGAATTACGTTAATAATAAAATGTCACACGCGCAAACCCTTAAAAAACTACCATTTGCTGACAAAGTGAATAAACTCATAGGTGATTTCTAAGGTTTATTTTATGGTGCTACCGTAATATGTAGAGTCTGTAGGAAGAAAAATTACTTCCACAATAATCCACACAGCGCCGGAGAAGGTTCTTCTATTCCGCATAGCAGTGCTGGAACTCATATACTGGAATAGCCTTCAGCTGGTCGGTTACAGCAGTTTGAATATTTTCTACGGTCCCAAAATGATGTCCCTTGAGGCTTGAGATCTTAGGAAGAGAAAAAATTCGTTTACTGAAATGACTGTGGTGCATTGTCGTGATGCAACATCCAGTTGTTCTTGATGTTTGATCTCACACGCATGACCCTTTTTCGAGGTTCCTCTCAAGAGCCTCTCTGTAAAAGTGTTGATTTACTGTTTGGCCTTGAGGCACAAACACTTTGTGGACAATTTCCTGGCTATCAAAAAACAAATCAGCATGCATTTGATCTTCGACTTGCTCATTCTTGCTTTTTTGTCTTGGAGAGATTGAAGTGTACCATTCCATGCTTTGGTGCTTGGTTTCCGGGTCGTACTCAAACACCCAAGTCTCATCACCGGTAATGACACGTTCCATAAAATGGGGATCATTTTCAACCGACTCCAAGAAGTCAAGAACCTTTCTCTCCTGATGTCATTTTGTTTCTGCGAAAGGTTTTTGGAACCATTTTTGCGCATATTTTTCTAATCCCCTATTTGTTAATAAAAATCTGATGAACAGTGGTGTGATTCAAATTTAACTCTTCCCTGATCATTCGGATCAAAGGCCTTCCGCTACGTGGTTCATCTTCAATCGACTCTCTTCCTTCTAAGAATGCCTTAAACCACCGAAAAACCTGGGCTCTTGAAAAAACACTGTCTCCGTAGGCGTGTTGAAGTTTTGCATATGTATCCGTTGCGCAGTGTCCAAGTCTGAATAAAAACCTGATAGTATACCGTTGCTCAAAATTAATGTCACTCATTTTTAAACGCAATAGAAAAAAACGGTTTACGAAAACAGTCACAAAGAACAAACAAATGACTCTACTGAAGGTGGATTACATGTTAACCTACCGCCCTTCCAAGTCCCGTCTCCGCAGTGTTGCTAGATCGGGCGCTACATTGCCAGTCTCATTACTTAATTTACACACCTGGTAGTGTTTTAATTATGCCTGTACAGTTCGTGATAGTACTGTTGACCAAACTACGTCGTCAAGCTAATGAAGAGGGTAAGTTTTAGATACATACATATATATTCACTGTAAATTAATTGCTGTTGTTACTATATTTAATACTGGTTACTTTCTTGTGTTAAATGCATTATATTATGATGCGTATGCCAATGTTCCACGGCACAGTTCGGACAACTCTATACATGACATTTACTAACTAACCTATCAATTCGCTGTCTCCACCTCCGCATTGTAAACAACACCTGACGACACGGCTAAAGTTTTACTTGTCGAACTTCCCTCAACTTTGTCCCATTCTCCCCACAAATCGTTTTGTCACCGTCGCTTAGCAGTTGAAGAGCAAACAAGTGGGCCATTAAGCGAACTATTAACTAACAATTGTGTTTACCAAGTTTACAGGGAACTGAGATATGTATACAGGTAGTTCATTTATTTCATCTCACATTACGTAAAATAGAGCATTAGAATTTGATATGTATTGTCGCCCGCCATTTTTGTCCCAAGAGACCGACTGTTACAATGGCGCGGTATACATTGATTGGTTTTTTGATTGCTTGACTGTTTATATCAACCATTATAACAAAAGTTATAGTAAGAAGTATGCAAAACAAATCATGTTGCTTCTGATTCGATCTAGCGAGCCTTGGAACGTTGGTGAAAACAATGTTTCATACACAGGGTGACCCTGTGAAGTGTCCCGTTCCCCAATATCTTCGAGGAATTCAGTTTTCTCGTTCCAACGATACATAACACTTGAGCAAACAGTAAATTTCTACTAAAAAAAAACAATAAAATTATTTTTAGGGAAAGTGCAGCAAAGTGGCAACACCGTAATATGTAATTAACAATTCTAACAATACTTGTGAATCACTGGGTTTTCTTTTGTGGAAAAAGGAAAAAACTGTGACATCACGGATGTATCGACAAAAAAACAACTAAACTTACAGGTCATTACAATGTTATTACTAAAAATCAAATGAGTCTAAAGTAGGGCTGCCAACATCTTTTTTCAAAAGTGTTCTGAAAAGCGACAGCTCAAAGAAATTTTGGTTGAAACTTATATTTCTCAAACATGTCGAAAACTTACTTAAATTCTGAAGTTTTGCCACTCCTTGGGGACAAAGCTGTGCAAAAAGATAATGAGAAAAATTATGTACTGTTTATTTCAACATTGAAGTGTGTTTTTTTTTAGAATGCTGTAAGAACCTGTGTCAATTTTACTAAATTTATGTATTACTGTTACCACTCGCCGTAATCATCTACAGCCAGCAGCAAAAGTATTCATGCACCGACTTTTTGAAGGTTTCTTAAATTCTAATAATTTTTGTCCTACAGTAGGTAGATATTTTTTTTTGCTTCTGATAGGATTCAACTTGTGAAATGCTGCGTCTAGTAACACCAAGTTAAAGGTGATATGCCGATTTTGTGAAAATATATCCCTGAAAAAGTAAAAATGCGATGTTCGTGAATTATTCTGAAAATATTAAATCCTTTTTAAAGTTCTTAGACTCATATTTAAGGGAAATCTTTAGAGTATCTATATGACTAACTGAGCCATTTTGTAAAAAACAATTGCTAGACATAAGAGATTTCTAAAATTGAACCGTCAACATCATAAACTCTCAAAACTCTAGCGTCCTTACTACAGTTTTCGTAAAAATCATTGTGTATAAAATTTTAATAAAACACAGCGAATCATAGAGGGACATTAGTCCGTTATTTTCTTTAAAGTTATGTTGGGGTTCTGGAATTTTTATGAGAATTCTTGGTTCAAATGTTGAAACTTTTCATATCTAGGAAATTGTTTTCCAAAAAGGTTTTCCAGTTAGTCAAATAGATGCTCTAAAGACCTCCCTCAGTTCAAGAACTTCGAAAAGGATTTAATATTTTCGGAGTTGTTACCGATTCTTTTAAAGGTTTACAAATAAGTTTCCGCCGTTTGACAAAAGTTGGTGCCCCCAGTAAGATGTAAACGTTTAACCAGTAAGGTTAAAATTGTCCGATGTAAACGTCATTATCGTAAGGTTGGTCATCAGGCAACAACATAACCTTAAAATATTAGTGATTTTTTTATCAGTATAATATATTCTTTTGTGTGCGAAAATGTTGAGTTTTGAGCCGAATAAGTGTCATTTGCGCGAACTTTTGATTTACTTCTTCAATTCGAAGAAATCTGCAGCTGAGGCGTATCGATTACTTGTAGAAGCATATGGTGAGATTGCCTTAAGTGACAGAAGTTGTCGTGAGTGGTTTAAAAGTTTAAGAACGGTGAATTTGACATCGAAGACAAAGAACGTGTGGAAGGCGGAAAAGTTGCTCAAACCAAATGAAACCATTACTGGAGCTGTCTATCGAACACAATTGATGAGATTGAGTCGAGCACTCAAGGAAAAGCGCGCCCACTACTACTCCAGACACGACAAAGTTATTCTCCTGCATGATAATGCTTGTCCACATGTTGTGGCGCCGGTCAAAACCTATTTAGAAACACTCAATTAGGAAGTTTCATCCCATCCGCCGTATTCACCAGACATTACTCCTTCTGATTTCCACTTATTTCGATCGATGGCGCATGAGCTGTGTGAGCACCATTTCACATCATATGAAGATACCAAAAATTGGGTCGATTCGTGGATAGCCTCAAAAAATGAGGCATTCTTCCGACGCAGTAAGCGTATGCTACCAGGAAGATGGGAAAAAATAGTGGCAAGCGATGGACAACACTTCGAATAAAAAATTAGGTACCGTCCTTTACACAATAAATTCCCATTTTTTTTTATTAAAAATGGCGAAAACTTATTTGTACACCTTTCAATATCTCAATTTTACTTTTTTAGCGTTATCTTTTCACAGAATTAGCATAACAATCTTCAACTTGTGGCTTTTTATACGCAGAATTTCATAAGCTGTAATCTTGTCAGAAACGAAAAAAAAAAAAACAATACTCTAGTATGTATAAAAATTATCACAATTTAAGAAACCTTCAAAAACTGTGTGTTAAAAAACACTAGTTATTATATTTTTTCTTTAATGATTATTTTATTTTAATGCATAATTATCTTACATGTGATTTTATTTTGTTGAAGTATTAGAAATGTTTGTCTCTCTTTGGAAACAGTGTTGTAAACATTTCAATTGGTACATCGCCATAATTTACAATGTAGGTAGAGGATTTGTTCAGGATCAGGGTCAATGGGTCGAATTCTTTATTACGAAATGTTAAAACATAATAGTAGGTATAATGACCGCCTTCGAGAACAGTTATGCGAGAAGCTGTTAAATATTAAATCGTAGATTATAGTTGCTCGACCCATTAAAAATTTAATTATAAGGGTTAGCCGCTATGGGTTCGTGGGACTAGATACATACTTTAATCTCTAATATTCAATCTAGCCGTCGAAGATACACCGTCATTAAAACAAGTGGGTCACGAGTGATATTACACGGACTTCTTTTATAAACAATAGTTGCACGCAATGAGAAAATTAATTATTTGTTGGATAAACGTTATTTAAGCCATTTCAGATAAGAAGGAAAGCTTTAAACCGAGACTGTACAGCAGATTCGTCTATATTTTGACAACGATATTTCCGTGTATTTTGGCCTTCTAAAACGAATGTGACAACTTTGGCGCTATACGTCATGGTTTGTTTATAGCCAAATATACCTTGGAAATCCCATTCAATCATAGGTAATTTTGATTGAAAAAAAAATCCAAAATAAAAGACGAATTCATCATTTTCAATATTTAAATACACCTAAATTACAAACATCGTTCTACCCTATGTTTCTTAACCCTATTGTCGTGTTTAACATTCTCCTCTTTAGTCCTCCTTTTGACCTCCTTAATCCCATTGTTCTCCTTCTGTCGTCCTTTTATTCTTCATTTGCCCGCTCTTTATCTTCCTCTTGTTTTTTTCGTTGTCCTCTCTTTGTCCTCTTTCTGCGATCCCATTGTCCTCCTTTCGTCTTCCTTTTGTCCTCTTTCTGTTTTCCGTTTACCTTCCCTTTGTTCTCCTTTTGTCCTCTTTCCGTCCTCCTTTTGTCCTTCTTTTAATCAACAACTGTATCTGTTATGAGATCATTGTCTTCATTAACCTGTTTGACTTCCATTTGCCTTCTTTTCCCTCATTATGCATCCAATATATATCTGTTCTCATTTTGCCTTCCCTTTTATCCTCTTTCCTTCCCTCCTTTGTCCTTCTTTTGATCAACAACTATACTTGTTATGAGATCATTGTCCTCATTGACCTTCTTGACTTCCATTTGTCCTCCCTTCTCTCATTAACTACTCATTCTGTTGAACCAAATCACCTACTATTCATTCATCTTCCTTGAACTTCTTGAAGTGAACCAATTTGCCTTTTTTGACTTCCTTCAGCAATTTAGTTTCTTAGAAATGTATTTGTCCTTTTATGGGCCTTTGATTTTCTACCTCCAATACTACTTGAATAAGGAAGTAACTAGAGGCTTATTAATAAGATATTTGAATTCTTCTACCTCAAAAACCTATTACTACTTATTTAATGAGTAATTCCCCCCCCCCACAAGAGTTGTGGGGGGGGGGAGTCGAAAAAGAATGAAATGAAGGAATGTCTTTTAGAGCTTTGTCAACTTACTAATTACTAAAATTTATGTTAAAATATTTTATTTGACCTATTTTAAGTACTTACCCCTTTTAACCCCCCTCAACCCCCCACACTATTAAGCTTTTTTTTTTAAATTTGTAGACTACATTACGCTGTACATGTATTTCAAATTTGAAGTGCATATTTTGCTTCGTTTAATAGTAATAGCCAAAGAAAAAGTGTATTAACCCCATTCAACCCCCAACCCCACGACCGATTAAGCTCAAAATCTCAGGTCGAGATTTCGTCATGGTACATAAACATATGTTTTCCAAAGAACAACGAATAACGAATAAAACGAATAAAAAAAATAATGTTTTTTCACTGTACTTTGCAACATTAGAATTCAACTAATTCGATGATTTTCGTCCCAATGCATCGATTGAAACCCATTTTTAGCGGAATTTTAACAAAAAGTAATAAAAACCTTGACACCCTCTAGCGGTCACAAAAAAAAAATTAGTTAGAACTTGTCGCCTTGCCAAAATATGTCGTCGGATGACAATATCATTCGGCCCTGAAAGTTTCATGTCCAATATCGATGAGCCACGTGGTCATCAAGAGGCTCAAAGTTCGAATTTCTGCCATAGACCTAATGCTGAAGAATCTGACATTTTAATTTTTTTATAAAAAAATTGTACGCGTCGATTTCCATAATATTCTAGGGCTAGTGGCAGGTCATCATGGGTCATCGAAGAAATATACCATTTTGAAAATCGGAGTCACAATGTTAAAAATTTTCCCTTATGGCCCTTTGCTCAACTTGACGCGTTCTTGAGTTAAATCTCGACGTTTCAAAATATTTGTGAAATCATGAATACTACACTAAAACAGTTATTGTTTTTATTGATACTTGATTTAGAGGCATAAATCAGCGAACGAGATAATCTACATCGAATCAGCGTTTCGAGGTAGAGTGACGCATCGAACAATTAGTGGAGTTTATATGCAGTTTGTGAACAGAGTGGTTGTTGTTAAATCAACAAATATAGTTATTAAAAGTGTATTAAGATGTGTGTTAACTTTTAGTGTATGTTTTAAACGTTTAAGAGCAGTGAATAGTGCTAGTTTTATATTGTGAGAGTGCAAGGGATTGGATGGCGCAAAAGAGGATCGTGTTTGAGGTTAGATTTGATTCTATAATTTCAATAATTTGATTAGAAAAGGCTGATTATCAAATTATTTGTTTATTTCATTATTTTATTCAATAGGCAACAACAGCAATATTAATACGTTAAACAAGAAGACTATAATATTAGTCTTTAGATACCTCCTACATACAGGGTACTTCACGGTGGGTGGTATATTAAACGTTTTGGGAGAACTAAAAATGATATGAAGCTGAAAATTTGTATTTGGGGGTTTTTGGGGATGATCTACACATCTAAAGGAATGGCGACTTTGTGTCACTACCGTTTATATTGAAAGTAAGCAGTAACCTCGTTATTTTAAATGGGATGTTATATTTTTTTATGCCATATTTGGTTTCTGATCATTAATTTAAAGTCACTTTAATAACCATTACATAGTCTAAAATGAACGGTTTTCGAGATATATCAATTTTAAGAAAAAAAAATAAAATTACGTACCCCTAGATCAAAATTAATATCTTTCACTGTGGTTAAATTTAACGGTCGATTTTTTATCATATAATTATGACATACAGAGCTTATTTTTAATTATACTGCATAAATGCAAAAATGTACAGGGTCCTCAAAATAGGGAAATTTGCTAAATTATGCAAAAAAAAATCGATTTTTTTTTTTCATTTTAATTGTATATTCCCCCTTAACGACGGGTAGTTATATTAATTTGACACATAAAATAATTTGGTTATGATACATTTCTCTCCATACTACACCCGATGTAATATTACTTTGACCCATATTTTAACGATGTTACAAATAATTATGTACATGTTAACCAAAAATACACTATGTTCTATTTAAAATAAGCGACTTAATGAAGATCAAAGTTTTGCAAGTTTGTTCCTCTATTTTGAGGACTCTGTACATTTTAGCATTTATTCAGTATAATTAAAAGTAAGCTCTATCTTTCGCAATTACGTGGTAAAAAAATTGACCGTTAAATTTGACCACAGTGAAAGATAATAATTTAGATGTGTAATTTAATTTTTTTTTCCTTAAAATTGATATATCTCGAAAACCGTTCATTTTAGAGATAAGCAATGGTTATTAAAGTCCCTTGAAGTTAATGATCAAAAACCAAATATGGCATAAAAAAATATAGCACCCTATTTAAAATAACGAAGTTACTGCTTACTGCTGTTATAAACGGAAGTACCAGAAAGTCGCCAATATTTTAGATCTGTAGAGCATCCGAAAACCCCCAAATACAAATGTTCAGCTTCATATCATTTTTAGTTCTCCCAAAACGTTTAATAGGCCACTCACCGTGAAGCACCCTATATGTATGTATGCAGGTACCCTATTGCTTTTGATTCTTAGATATTCGTAGGGACTTTTTGTTGTATTTTTTCTGAAAAATGTGAAAAAAACTAAGGTACGAAACATTTTTTTCAGATTGACCTCTGTGGATGACAGCGGTGAAAGGTAAGACTGCTTTGTTTCTAGTGTAATTAAATTGTAAGATAACGGAGAATCGAGGAATGGGTAATATTTAATGCTGAAGCAGTTTGACGACTCGACGTATGTGGATTTTCTTCAAGCATAAGCATTATATCCAATTTCTGATCAACACTGAGTTTATTGGGAGGATTTTTTTTTAGCTGCCGTACATGTCCACGTTCCCGAAACTGCTTCTCTATTTTACTTACGGTTTGAGATAATGACGGCAACTCCGGATATTTTTCTTGCAATAGGCGAACAACTTCGGCCTGCGTTCGTGGTCTGTTTCCGTAACCAATCATCTTCAGAATCGTTATCTTATGCATTTCTGTTAGGTAAACCATCTCTCTGAATTGCAACACGAAAACTAAAGCAAAAAGTTTAACACTGATAACTGTTAACTACTGTTACAATGACAAGCACGTTTCTAGGTAATTTCACTAAAGCTGATAATGGCCAACTTCTTAAATTTCAGGTTTGTTTTTTTTGCGGCTTGCTCGTTTTTGTCGTTCGATTGTTTGAAAAATTGTACGTGTTTGTTAGTAAGTTTTTATCTTATAGTAGGGAATGTCGGCAATTACAGACATTTATTTTTTGTTATTATTAACATTTCAGAACGTAACAAATAGTGTTACTTATAAAAGTATGTAAAATTTTAATGCAACGAATTTCTTACGATGGAGAAACTAATTTTTGCAGTAAAATTTAAAACCATATCAGTTTTGAATAGAGAATGAATAGACCTTCCAAATGAAGTTTCCAATTTGAAAATTTAGGGATTGTAGCTGTCTCTTGAAGGGGGTTGAATTTAGGGATGACATTTTTACGTCGCAAGATGTCATTTTAGAACTAGAAATTGACGTGTCTCAGGATTTTCTAAAAAAATGCATAATAATGGAACTACTGAATTTATTCCATTTGGATGTTCTACACTGTATAATAAAACTATACTACAAGAAGATTCACAGTTCAAATGCCAATTCAAAATGCATATAAGGACCCACTGCCAATATTATAAGCCGAAAAAGAAAATTTGAAAACTCTTTTTAAATGGATGGAGGAACCAATCAAACCCTTTTAAGAAAATATTATTGAAACATAGAAAATTAAAAACAAAATCCAAGGAACGCACAAAATAAGTATTTTTATAATATTATATAAAAATAGTTTTATAATAAAAAAGTTTTATTTCAAAACTTATATTTCATTTCAGAAACAACCTAATTACATTTTTTTTTTTTCGTAAATATTTATATTGCTTTTGTTTATGATAACTTATTACTTTAGTGGTGAACTTTCAACCCCAAGCTACAGTATTACATAAAATGTTCAGATATACTTACAACACGTTTTTTTCTTCTCCTGAAAACTCTCAAAAAGTGACTGAGGTTGTTTCTGAAATAAGTGATTAAATTGTAGAATCAGTCGAGGTAGCCATTCGCTATGAGAATCCTTTAAATGTCAAGACAATGAAATTGAGGTGGGAAACTTGTAGCAAACCACCAGTGTTTAATAATAAAATTGTTAGGGCGAATTTACAGCCTTACACTGTATTGCAAGTAACAAGGTCATAAAACAATTAACTCATTTACTTATTAAAGCTGTAGTGGTGTTAGCTAATAGCCGAATACGGTAGTCCATTAAGCAGGTACCTTGTAATGCTCTAAGAAGCGTCTAAAATACATTTTGCGATATATGTATCGCAGGCCCTGCGCAAAATGCCTTAACCAAAGTGAATTATTCATAAAAGATATTAATAGGTACATTTATGGAGTAGTTTCTACCTGAATGACAAAAAAATAATGTCTTCGGCTGGGTTCAACGAGTTATTATGACCATATGTGCTTGAAAATAACTCCTCTTGCGAATGGAAGTCAAAACTTCTCATATATATCTGCTGTGACGTTTGCAGAACATAGCTCGTTGAGAACAGATACAAAAACTATGTGCCTTTGTTTTTCTTTAAATCATATTACTGGGGTATATAAATTTTTCCTTATTTATACTTTTCCATATTTATTCAACACGACTGGGAAATACACCCATAAATATTGGAACAATTAGATGTACAGATGTTCAAACCATTTTAAAGCAAAAATACCCTACCATTTATTAAATAGATACGTTCTTTCATATATTTAGCACATAACGTTTAGGATGTTTCATTAAGTCGGTTCCTTCCATAACTCTGTTATTCTAAATTATACTGGATATTTGTAATATGTTTCTAATCATACAGGGTGCTCTCGAAAGGGAAACGGCGGGCCTGATTTTGTACACCAGATTTCCTCTAATAACGAAATTTCCCAGTCTTGTGAAATCCCAATTCCTTGAGATTTCCCCCTGAATTCCCATTAGACTTCCCCTGAAATCTCTTCTTCCCACCTCAGCATTTCCACCTCGGGAGCTCTATTTCATGTGACCGCTACACAATTTCGTTATTTTAAATAGCACACCGTGTATATCTGTACAATTTTGGATACCTCACTAAATTTTAGGTTGACTTTGTTAACCATAAACCGAAAAAAATGTACCTAAAATTGTATAAAGCATTAGATCATAACAAGGGTTCCAAACGTGTTCTGTAACGCAGGGCCGGACTCGTAATCCATCATGTTATTGACGGAAGACGACATATGAACGATCAAAAAGACAGGAGTAAAATTTGTTAATAACACAGCCACACAAAAAAGTTCGGGTTCGGAGGTCAGACCATGTTTACTAAACGTTTTGGGGTCGCTGAATCCGAATCTGGGGTCAGGATAACCCCATCGGGCTAGGGTTTCCCATAACATAAAAAAACATGTTTGAGCTATATACCGATAAACCCTTCACATCAAACCCCTTAACCCATTGAAACCATAACACAATAACCCCATGATACTTCGAAACCATAACTCCATAATCATATAGCCTCATAACACCATATCCCCATAACTCCATTGCCCCCAAATCAAACGGAAAGGTTTCGAGGTATCATGGGGTTATTGTGTTATGGTTTCAAGGAATTAAGGGGGTTTGATGTGAAGGGTTTATCGGTATATGGCTCAAAAATGTTTTCTTTTGAGGTTATGGGAAACCCTAGCCCGATGGGGTTATTCTGACCCTAGATTCGGATTCAGCAACCCCCAAAACGTGTAGTTAACATAGTCTGACCCCCGAACACGAATTTTTTTGTGTGGCTGTGTAACGTATGTACATACATATTGCTTGTGTCATTCAGAAACACCGACTGTCCTCATTGCTGGAGCCACAACCAAAAAAAACACAATATCTTTCTGCATTTCTTCTCGTTAAACTTGCACGATTTGGCCTGTACATATGGTTGTAGACGGAAAATGATTGTTCCACATCTACTGAAGTTAACGGTGCAAATTCAAAAGAGTTCACATGGACAGAGGATGATACACCAAGCACATTATTTTTACGAATTTCGCACAGTTGTTTGTATCAGTAACAGTTGTTTGTTGTCACTAACATTATTATTTTTTACATCTACACAGGACAATGCACCGTTGCAAACCGTGCATTGCTGTTTTAGCTGCTGTTTACAAAACCCGTTTACTAGTTATCAATATCGGGTGCGAAATATCTGAAACAACTAAAATTTGTATCAGAACATTAACGACCTTATTACCGCAAAAATATGTTGTTTCATCCACTGTAACGATTGTGCCATTATTGCAGAAATTCCACAAAATCAGGTAATATGTAAATACAGTACACGACCTCACGAGTTAGTCACTCACGATAAAAAAATGTTTCCAATGCGGCTGTCGACCCGTTCACACCTACGGCAGGTGGCAAACTAAAGGGACACCTGTCATATTGGAATAGCTCGCGATCTTACGGAGAAATTGTATTACGGCGTCCTGGGTTCCCGCGTGGGACTTCGTTCGAGACGGCATTTTAGACACGGTCAGTGGAGTGGGTATACAGGGGCAAGAAATTTGCGCTTAAAAATACAGTTTATATTTTAATTACCATAGAGTGCTATAGTGCCAGTTCTGCGTGACAGCATACTTTTTCGGACCCTAATCATAACTATTAACTCACTTAAATTTTGGTTGGTATTTCAGTAACACGTTGTATGCACCTACAATAACACTAGCACACAAAAAAAGAAAAGTGGTCATTACTTTTGACCAGACCCATCTAGGGTTATGTATTTCGATGAGGTCGAATCCGAATTTGAGGTCAGTTTAACCCGTACACCCTCAAAATTTTGAGTAAATTTCAAAAAACCGCTAAAAATCGTTAAAAACAGCAAAAAAATGCAGTTATGCAAGCGAGAAAATTTTTTACGAACTAGATCAAGTATGTTTATTATGTATTTCGATGCGCTGAATCCGAATCTGACGTTGATATAGTTCGTCAACCCTCCAAATTTAGAATAAATTGCAAGAAACCGCTGAAAATCGCAAAAATCGTGAAAATTGAAGTTATGAAAACGAAAAAAAAATTCGAACTAGATCATGTATGTTTTTTTGTGTATTTTGATGCGCTGAATCCAAATCACAAGTTGCTTTAGCTGATAGACCCTCCAAAATTAGAGTAAATTACGAATAACCGTTGAAAATTGCTAAAAAATCGTGAAAAATTGCAATTATGCAAACGAAAAAAAAAATCTTAAACTAAATCAAGTATTTTTCTTATGTATTTTGAGTCGCTGAATTCAAATCCGATGTCGGTTTGGCTTGTACACCCTCCAACTTTAAATAAATTGCGAAAATACTTTTAAAATAGCCAAAATCGTAAAAAAATAGTCATGAAGTAGTAGATAATATCAAAAAATAGTATTGTTCTTACTCACAGTAATAAACAATCAGCGCATCAAAATACATAAGAAAAATACTTGATTTAGTTTAACATTTTTTTTTTTCGTTTGCATAATTGCAATTTCTCACGATTTCTTAGCAATTTTCAGCGGTTATTCGCACTTTATTCTAACTTTGAAGGGTCTACCAGCTAAATCAACTTGTGATTTGGATTCAGCGCATCAAAATACACAAAAAACATACTAGATCTAGTTCGAAAAAAATTTTTCGTTTTTATAAATTTTTACGATTTTTAGCGGTTTTTTGCAATTTACTCTAAATTTGGAGGGTTGACAAGCTAACTCAGCTTCAGATTCGGATTCAGCGCATCGAAATACATAATAAACATACTTGATCTAGTTCGTAAAACAATTTATCGCTTGCATACCTGCATCTTTTTGCCATTTTTAGCGATTTTTAGCGTTTTTTGCAAATCACTCAAAATTTTGAGGGTGTACGGGTTAAACCGACCTCAAATTCGGATTCAGCGCATCGAAATACATAACCCTAGATGGGTCTGGTCAAAAGTAATGACCACTTTTCTTTTTTTGTGTGCCGGTGTAATTTTTGCATCACATATGACATACCTATGCCAATTGTATTAAAAAAACTTCAAGACCGAGTTAACTCGTTCGATAAGAGAACATACATACCAATGTAATTTTTGTTATATTTTGAAAGGAAGCTATTTTAAATCTACATACAATTTTCACGTTGAATCGTGACTCGATTGGCCGAAAAGTGGTTAGAACGCTGTACTTTATAGTCTTATATTGCCTCGTAAAATAGTCTGCTGCGAGTATTGTTAAGTAGGAGATCGGAATATCCGATAGGGTGTATTGGTATGTGGGTAAAACTCGACACAGCACAATTACCAGATCTTTCCCCGATGCATTGTTGTACAGGTTGCATAAAATAAGCGAGCGTGTAACGTATTACCTAGTCCAGAGCCGGGTCTAGAAAGAAAGAGAAGCAAATTTCTACTATAGACGATACAGATTGTTACCTAAAGTCCCATACCATTCTCATTGATTTTCAGACCTTGGAGCTTATTTCAATCTATAAAAGTTCTTACATATAATTACTATAAAGCGAAGATAGAAAAAAAATGTCAAAACTTGTTGAAAAAAATCAGGAAGTCAGGAGCTATTGTGGTGTGGCAAAAGGAATTACAGCTCTTGTACCCTCCCTGAGGAGGGGAGCCTCAACTGGAAGATTGAATCGGAAACAATAAAGTGGTAGACCCAGAGTAAGGACAGAAGAAAACGTTCAAATGGTTGACACATGACTATCATGAGTTTCGTACCCCAAACACTTTTTCTACACTGCTCATGGTATACATACACGGTGGAGACTTTAACTGGAATATATTCGCTAGCGGGGTGGTGAATGATTTTTCAAAAAATTCCCGAGACACTTCAACTTTTAAATGTATTTACCTACATTTTGCAAGTAATATGAAAAATATAGCCTTTCAGGGGTGGCTGAAACCACCCTCGACATGATTTTTTTCAAATGCAACCCTATGGCTTGTGACCCCTCATTGTAAACCTGGTGGAAAGAGGAATCCAACGCACTGATCAAATTTTAATTTTTAGTATGTTTGTAGGGTTGCATACAATTAAAACAATTTAAAAATTAAATTTATTTTCAACGTAACAATTGTTCCAAATGTGCACCATTCACTTGTTGGCAGCATCCCAGTCTGTGGTAGGCTTCGTCCCTTACATTATGCAACATCTGCGGTGTTATTTTTCCGATTTCCTCTCTTATCCTTTCCTGCAGATCTGCTATGTTGTTGGGTTTCTGAATGTAAACCCTACTTTTAAGATGTCCCCACAAAAAGAAATCCAGTGGTGTAAGATCTGGAGATCTTGCTGGCCACTCAATATTACCTCGCCTCCCAATCCACCTACCGGGAAAAATTCTGTCCAGATACTGACGAACAATGGCAGCATAGTGTGGTGGGGCCCCATCTTGCTGAAACCATAACCTCTCGTCGGTCAAGTTAAGGTTTAAGGAGTTTGGAAATAAATGACATAGCACTGGCATTAGTTCGTGCTGGAGTAAACGCAAGTATCTTGCTCCATTAAGAGTGTCATCAAAGAAAAATGGTCCTACAATTCTATATTGTATTATTCCGGCCCACACATTAGTTTTCTGTTGGCGCTGAGTATGAAGTTCCCTCATCCAATGGGGGTTCTCTTCAGCCCAGTAACGACAATTTTGGCGATTTACGTGCCCATTTAATGTAAAAGTAGCCTCGTCAGAGAAAACTATCCACTCTAAAGATAACTGGTTTTGATCAATACAAGTCATCAATAAATCGCAAAATTCCACTCGTCGATCTGGATCATCTTCAAGTAGCTCTTGAACAGCTTGCATTTTATATGGGCGCTTTTTCTCATATTTAAGTATTTTTAAAACTGTTTTGTGATTAAGATTACTATCACGGGCCAGTTGACGGGCTGGAGTGATTGGATTTTCTTCTAGAGCAAGCAACAAATTCAACTTCGTGTCGTCATCAACAACAGCATGCCTCTTACTCGGTACTTTCCTGACATGACCCATCTCTCGATATTGTGCCTCAATTTTACTAATGGTACCTTCATTTAGTGGTGGCAAGTCAGGATGCGTTTCTCGAAACAAGCGAACAACTTCGCATTGAGTTCGCGCCCTATCACCATATCCAATCCTCATCAAAATTTCGATTTTTAGTGATTCAGTTAAATAAGACATTTTCACCAATTTGAAATAACACTTCGTTTCAAACTCTGAATGCAGCATACAAACTAAATTACTCTTTGCGGCCGTGTAAAAACACTAGCAAAAAATAACAAATATCAGTTGTGGCAAAAAATTGCTTGGAATTTTTTGTGGGGACATATGAAAAGTAAGGTTTACATTCCAAAACTAAACAACATTTTGAGTACGAAATTGTTGCGTTAAAAATAAATTACGTTTTAATTGTATGCAACCCTACAAACATACTAAAAATTAAAATTTGATCAGTGCGTTGGATTCCTCTTTCCACCAGCTTTACAATGAGGGGTCACAAGCCATAGGGTTGCATTTGAAAAAATCATGTCGAGGGTGGTTTCAGCCACCCCTGAAGGGCTATATTTTTCACATTACTTGCAAAATGTAGGTAAATACATTTAAAAGTTGACGTGTCTAGGGAATTTTTTGAAAAATCATTCACCACCCCGCTAGCGAATATATTCCAGTTAAAGTCTCCACCGTGTATATCTCCTTTAGTCTCTATACGTTCTATAGTCTCTTCTCTAAATGGAGTTTCCAGTTAGCTTGTTATCGAAGGTTACTCCCTGGTATTTCACTTCCAATGCGAAACTTAAAGCTGTATTTAGGAGAGACAGTGCCTTAAATGGTCCTAATTTCGTTTTTTGAGCGAAAAGGGTCATCTCCGTCTTTTTAAGGTTGACTGAAAGAGCTTTGCTCTGCTCAGCGAACCTCAATTGTTGCCTCTCATTTAGTGTGGCGTGACGTATCGGCTGGGGCCGGCCCTGGCTTCATATAGCGACACGGCCGTTTGAGGATGAGAATCAAGATATTGGCGAAGATACACAGCGAAATACAGTTGTGCGGGGTCAAAAGGCGAGATCGTCGATGTAAATATTGTGGTTGGGAATGCGCAAATATACACCACTTATCGGCGGATCTCCTATTATTTAAACAACTGTAAAAAAGAACCGCGCTGATTTTCGTAACGCGCTAGTCTTGTGGTCTACTTCAACAAACTGTCTTTTTTTATACATAATTTGATCAGCTGTAGGACGAACTAACTTTATTTAATTCCAAGAGAAAAATTGGAAAGACATTGATATTTTAAAATCAAAATATTATGTTGAGTATATACATAATGTGGTATCTCATTTTAGGAAAGTTTTTTACAAAAAAATAATCTTCAAATCCATTAAAATATAGTGTCATTTAAAAAAATGGCCGATTACATTATACTTTGAAAATAAAAAACAATCCAGAAATCTGACTTACAAAAGCGACACATTTTTCAGTAAATTCAATTCTTGTATCGTTTTTTTGTTTTCAAGTTGTCACATCAACATTTTTTTAAATGACAAACCCAATATTTTTCATGAAATCGAAGTCACGTAGTCAAAGAGGTTATATATTTCATACAAAATAAAAACAGATGCACTTTGTCAAACACATGTTTTTTTTTTAGGGCGCACTGATGCCAGATCGTTATAAAATTATTCAGTATTTAGAAATAACTTTGACTAGCATATATGGATTCTTTGTGTTTGTTTATTGTTAATTAACTTATTTTTTCAACATTGTAGAGAAATAATTTTAAAAAATTATATTTTTTAAAAGATATTGATTGGTGCATAAATATGCAAGTACAAAAAAGAGCAGGAAAAATTGGTAGGAAAAGTTAGTAAAGAGGTTTTTTCAATGGAAGGAAAAATTAGTAGAAAAAGGCACACGCGTTTTTATTTTTTAAAAATTTTAAAACATAAAAAAATTAAAAGTTTTTCTTTCAAACACCATTTGGTTACAAATAGTTCAGTATGTTTTTTCGTTTATTTTTTTTTTTTTGTACAGGGTGATCGATTTATCATAGGAAGTGAGTTTTCCCAACTCACTCTTTTAAGAGAGAAATTAATTTTTGTGAACGGTAAATCACTTTTACTCACCTTCACTTAAAATTAAGGCAAAAATAAAAAATATGTCGACGCTAAGCGTTGCGACGCCTCAAAAAAAATTAGCAAGATACATTTTTTACTTTACCATTACAAAGGTATATTAATTATGAGTTCTTTTTCTGTTATATATTTATTAATTTTATTAATAATTATTTTATTAATTAATATACCTTATGATTTTATATAATATTTTTGTATCTGTAAAATGTAGATATATATTCCGTCTTTATTTATCAGTCAACGGTACGATTTATTATCTACACTGTTTTTACGGTTAGATGTTTTTTTGTCTAGGCTAGGCGCCATGATAACCTATGTGTACCGTACAATTTCTACCATTATTCTTGTTTTGTTTTTCGATGTATAATCATCTATCTGATCGTCTAGTAAATAAGTGCAATTAACAAGTTGTTAATTATTTCACACCCGGATACCTCACACTGGCGACGAGGCTGTTGTTACGTTGATAACGTAAACGAACCTTATTTTTTTTTTTTTTACAAGTTTGTGAGTTTCTGCAAGATATTGTGCAAACATGCCGGACAATCCATTGAATCCCTCTTATTATGGACAAGCAAGAGAGTTTTGTGCTCAAAATAGCGACTGGGTGATCTACAGAAGAAGATTAGATAACTATTTTCTGGTAAACTCCATCACTGACGACAACAAAAAACGAGCCATATTGCTCAACGCTCTTGATGAAGAGGCTTACAAATTGATTTATAATTTGAGCCTTCCAAGGCTTCCAGAAGAGAAAACATACAAGGAATTAACTGAAATATTCAATAAACACTATAAAGTGGTGGAAACTCCATTCGTGGCCCGAGCAAAATTTTTTGCAGCCTTCAAAAATCATCATGAAAGTGTCAATGAATGGGCAGCGAGGATTAGAAGTTTGGCACTAAATTGTGAGTTCCAAGAAAATGTTATAGACATGATGTTACGCGATAGGTTTATTGTGGGGTTTGAGAAGGGCCAAGTGCAAGCAAAGCTTCTAAAAGAAAAAACCACGTGTACCTTCGCAGAAGCCATTGAAGTTGCTTTAGCGGAAACAGCGGCAACGGAAACACAGGATTTCAGGGAGGTTCAAACCAAGATGGAGCCTGGTGTACATCACGTCACTTCTAGTGGGAAGCAACGTCACACTTCTACTCCGTCAACGTCATCTGCGCAGATGTCCAAGACCGGTGACAGAGGAAAATGTGCTTGTTGTGGTCGGAAAAATCATCCGACAAAAATGTGTCGTTTTCGGGAGTTTGTGTGCAACGTGTGCAACGTAAAAAGGACATCTAGCTCCAATGTGCCCGAGGAAAAAGGATAATAAACCGAATACTGGTAAATGTAAACAAAAACATGTTCAAAATTTTATCGAATGTGACGATTTATTTGCAATCACTGAATGTAAACAAGGCAAAAATCCATTTTCTATTAACATTCAAATTGATAATAAATATTATACTTTCGAGTTAGACACAGGGGCCGGTATATCTGCCATGTCTGAACAATTTTGGAGAGAAAATTTTTCTCATTATAATTTATCTCCTGCTAATAAAAACCTAAATGTATATACCGGTGATCCTATGCCAACTCTGGGCTGTTGTAAACTAAAAATTTGTTATAACAACGTTTCACAATTTTTGAATATTTACGTTATCAAAAACGGGGGCCCACCTATTTTGGGTCGAGATTTTATGTATCTATATAATTTTAATGTTAGTCAGTTTCATTTTGCATCGGAATCTAGTAACATCGACAAATTGCTATCAAAATATAAAAATGTTTTCACACCCGGACTGGGAACTTTTAACAAGGGCACAATTTCCTTAAAATTAAAAGATACAAATGTTACTCCGAAGTTTGTCCGAGCTAGACCGTTACCTTTTGGTATTAGGGACAAAGTTGAAACTGAATTAAATAATTTGGTAAAATTAAATGTACTCAAACCTGTTGATTATTCTCCATGGGCAACACCTATTGTACCTGTGATTAAAAAGTCCGGTGCGGTGCGCATCTGTGGTGATTTTAAGATCACGATAAATCCAGTTCTCGAAATAGACCAATTTCCTTTACCAAGGATTGAAGATTTATTTTCAAGATTACAGGGAGGTGCTATTTTTTTCTAAAATCGACTTATCACAAGCTTATGCACAAATTTGTTTAGATGAGAAATCCAAGGAACTCGTTACAATTTCGACTCACAAAGGACTCTTTCAATATCAAAGACTTCCCTACGGAGTAGCATGTGCTCCTTCAAAATTTCAAAAACTTATGGAATCATTATTACATAACATTGAAGGATGTGTCTGCTTTCTCGACGATATTCTCGTGTGCGGAAGAAATTGTGACGAACATTGGTATAGATTAGAGCAGGTGATAGGTCGGTTACAGGATTCTGGTCTTAAAGTAGTTCCAGAAAAATGTAGTTTTTTTCAAAATAAAGTATGTTATTTGGGATACATTATCGATAAAGATGGGTTACACACATCGCCGGACAAGGTTTTGGCTATAAAAAAATGCCCCTATCCCAAAAACAATTAAACAATTGCAATCGGTACTTGGCACAATTAATTACTATGGCAAATTCATACCCAACTTAGCGACATTACTTCAACCACTCTATGAGTTGTTAAAAAAGGGTGCTAAATGGGTATGGACATCAAAATGTGATGACGCTTTTGAAAAGGTAAAAAATGTGCTAATGTCTGCTAACGTATTAGCTCACTATAATCCGGATTATGAATTGAAATTAACTACAGACGCGAGCCCCTATGGAATAGGGTGTGTGCTTTCTCATGTCTTTCCTGATGGAAAAGAAAAACCCATTGCTTATGCATCACGCACGTTGACACCTGCGGAACGGAATTATGCACAAGTAGAGAGAGAAGGACTTTCTATAATTTTTTCATTATGTAAGTTCAATCAGTATTTATATAACAGGGAATTCACTCTTGTAACGGATAATAAGCCACTCTTGGCAATTTTTAATCCTTCTAAAGGCATTCCTCAATATTCTGCCAACAGATTGAGGCGTTGGGCTGTAATACTTGCTAACTATAGATATAAAGTAGAATATGTAAAATCGGAAAAAAATAATGCAGATTTTCTCTCACGATTACCTATTCCAAATGACCAAAATGACATTTGGGAATCTGTCGATGTCGATTATTTAAATTTCTTTTCTGATAGTGACATAGTCTGCACAAATTTTAATTTAATAAAAAAATTTGCTCAAAATGATAAAGTGTTACAGACAGTAAAAAAGATATGTGAAAAATGGGTGGCCAAAAAGTTGTAAAAGAGATGAAAATTATAAACAATTTTATGTTATTCGTCATGAATTTACAATTGAGCATAATATGCTTTTTTGGAACAATAGAATAATAATTCCACATAAATTAAGGCAGCGTATGTTGTCTCAATTGCACATGACGCATCTAGGGGTTGTAAAAATGAAAAATATGGCAAGGTCATATTTTTTCTGGCCTGGAATAAACAGAGACATTGAAAATGTAGCTAAAAGTTGCGTGAATTGCTCAGTTTATAAAACTAGTCCTCCTAAAACTGAATTAAACCCGTGGAAATGGCCCGAAGAAGCTTTTAACCGCATCCATATTGATTTTATGGGTCCATTTTTGAATAAATATTTTTTTCATTATCATAGACGGATATTCAAAGTGGGTAGAAGTTTTTTCGACAAATACCATAACCACCGACTTTTCAATTTCCGCGTTGCATAGTACTTTTGCACGTTTTGGTTCACCAAAAGTTTTAGTATCCGACAATGCAACCAGTTTTACCAGTGCTAAGTTTAAAACTTTTTTAGAAAAATTTGAAATTGAGCATATAACCATTTCACCGTATTTTGCGCAATCCAACGGTGCAGCTGAAAATGCAGTGAAAAATATAAAAAATGCCCTGAAACATGTTTTAGGGCGTAATAAAAACATAGATGTCGCCACAGCTTTGAACAATTTTTTGTTTGATTATAGGAACACTAGACATAGTACAACTGGTGTTTCACCGGCAATGCTTATGTTTGGGCGTGATTTACGAACTAGATTTAGTAGCTTAAAACCGGAAGTTAATGAAACTGTGAAAAACAAAGTATTATTAGAACAAAAAAAGACAAAAGAAATATTATGGAGGCAAGGCGCGACAGTTTGAGGTAGGCGATAAGGTTATCGTAAAAGATTACCGCGTACCTAACAAAATTTCCTGGATACCAGCTGTTATTGACAAAAAAATCGGAAAGTGTACGTACATAGTCAGAGTGCCCGAGTTAAAAGTTACCTGGAAACGTCATACTAACCAAATTATAAAGTCTAATGTTCAAAGTTCGACAAAAAATGTCATTCCAATAAATTCTAACGAAGACGTAATACAGGGTGAAACCTTAAAAGAGTCTGACATAATTCATACAAGTGACATTGTGGATGATCTTGCTACTGATGCCACAAACACAGAAATCAATAACGATTGTCAGACTAATAATAACGAAAATATTCAAACATCGACTGGTAGGCCAAAAAGGAATATTAAGCCACCAGAACGATTAATTTACTAGTGTACATTTGTATATAAAACTAATTGTAGTAGGTATAGTTATGTAGAGTAATAATGTTAATGGTTAGTATGCTACAGCATTAGGCAAGGCAGTTTATATATTTTTTTTTGGGTGTTCCATTTTTGGAGGCGGAGAATGTTATATATTTATTAATTTTATTAATAATTATTTTATTAATTAATATACCTTATGATTTTATATAATATTTTTGTATCTGTAAAATGTAGATATATATTCCGTCTTTATTTATCAGTCAACGGTACGATTTATTATCTACACTGTTTTTACGGTTAGATGTTTTTTGTCTAGGCTAGGCGCCATGATAACCTATGTGTACCGTACAATTTCTACCATTATTCTTGTTTTGTTTTTCGATGTATAATCATCTATCTGATCGTCTAGTAAATAAGTGCAATTAACAAGTTGTTAATTATTTCACACCCGGATACCTCCCGGATACCATTTAACATTTTTTTGTATTTCGAATATTTAAAAAAATTATAGTTCATTTATTGTTGAATACACTCTGTTTTTTTTCATATACTGCTAGCTAAATGAATATAATTTATGTAAAGAGTATATCAACTTAATTTCCTCGGGCGTTTCCGAGAAAAACTCACTTCCTATGTTAAATCGACCACCCTGTACATATAACAAGAAAATAGAGCAGCCATAAATAGGACACAAACAAAGTTTAAACGTGTCGTCCTACTGTAATTATTTTTGCAGTGACGAGACTCGACGCTTTTTCTCTTTGTTTATATAATTAAAACCAGTTTCGCGAGTCGACAATCCGGGAGTTTTAAAAACCCGCATATTTGAAACCGACGTCGTGTTGATGCGAGTGGCGTTTTTTATAAAAACAAAAAATGAATTATTTCCTCGCTTATTTTCAGCGAAAACGAGATTCTTGACACTTTTATCCGTATTGTTGCGACGTAGCAGTGCGACATTTCGCACTTCATAACGTTTTTATTAACGCTGCGTAGACGACGAGTTGCCAGTTCAATTTCTGTCAAATTCTACCCGCTTTCCCACGACTCTCGGATTTTATTGTTCGTCTCGGTGATAAAACCAGCGAACCGGCGAATCTCTAGTTAAATCGCATTTAAATTTAACGAGCTATTTAAACATTCTAAGGCTTTATTAGAATTGGAACTATTGAATATTTATCGGTGTCTGATTCGATGTTAAATAACTAGTTCGTTTTCCGGAAGTTACACGGTTGTAATCAGTGGCGGTGGGCTATAAGGTGAGCTGGTGCGCGCGCACTACCAACAATTTAGCATTGATTATTTTATTTAGTAATTAATGGATGCATTCTTAATTTATAGCCTTGCCGCATCCCTAGCGTTAATACCATCTGAATATTATTTGGCCGCAGCGTTACGAATCCACTAGACGCTAGGTCTCTATCTCCAACGCCACTGGTTTCCGATCGCGGCGCGGGAGTCGACACGCGCAATACGAAAAAGCGGCACGACGATCATGCTTCCGTGCAATACGAAAAAGCGAACGCGTATTGTTACTGCTTGCCCCTCCACAATTATTACGCGTAGTGGGCGAATCCTATAGATATGATGTACGGAGTTTAAGAGCGCACGAGAGTTATCGATCGGTTAGTGATCGGTGAATTGTTTTCGTACATTGCGATTGCTGTTTTATCGCTCACGTTTTATAAATATAAACTCGGTTACAGTCTAGTTTGGAATAATGAATTATATTCAAAACTTATTAAAAACTCCATTCTCTAGCTTGAGTTTGGAGGAAAAAGTGCAAATTACTAGCTCTTTACTAACTCTAGGTAGGCCCACTCCACAAATTAATTTAAAATTAGCCGTGAAAGGAAAAAGTAAACAATTTGTAAGAACATTTAATAATGACTTATTTAAAAAACATTTGTGGTTAAGTGGATGAGATGTATTGAACGCAGTGTTTTGTTTGGCGGAGAAACACCTTGGACCAAAACTGGAATAACGGATTTAAATCACATAAACGAGAAAATAAAAAAAACATGCAAATTCTGCTGGACACATGAATAATGTTTTGAATTTAGCCATGCTAGGCACTGCAAATATTGCGACAATGCTCGATTCTGCTCATCGACGAGCAGTGGCAGCACACAATGAAGCGGTTTCAAAAAACAGGTATGTTTTAAACATTATTATTAACTGAATTCGTTTTTGTGGAAAATTTCTATTTAAAACGAATAAAGACATTTTTGCGCAACACCATGTGCCAGGAAAGACTGTCGGCTTTGGCTATGCTCTCCATTGAAAAAGACTTTATTACAAATATCGAAAATTTTAACAACAAAGTAATTGAAAAATTTGCACAATGTAAAAATCGCAGAATTGAGCTCATTTACAAAGAAAATTAGGTAAGTTTTCAAATTAATAGAGTTAATAAGAATAACCTTAATATGAGATAAATATTTATCTCATATTAGGGATATTCTTATTATTCTTATGATTATCGTTATTTTTTTGTATGGTGCACCCCAAATCTTAGGATCACGCACCGCCACTGGTTGTAATTGCTTTATACAGGCTGAGCAGGATTGCCGCGCCATGTAAAACCTAGAAATCGAAATTTTCGAATTTATCGATAATTCAGGTACCTAGTTCTAAAGTAACTTGAAACCTATTATTACTAATAATGATACAACGAGTGTAGAGGAATTAAAACAGCAATCAGCCTTATTAACAATAAAAGTTAGATAAATCCAAGATAATTTTAAAATGTAATTAACAAAAACTGTATTAACCCTTTAACGCCCAAGTGCACTGTCAAGAGGCATGAACTTAGAGGCTCATATTACCAGTGGCGGTGCGTGATCCTAAGATTGGGGGTGCACCATACATAAAAATAACGATAATCGTAAGAATAATAAGAATATCCCTAATATGAGATAACTATTTATATGTTATATTTAATATGAGATAAATATTTATCTCATATTAAGGTTATTCTTATTAACTTTATTAATTTGAAAACTTACCTAATTTTCTTTGTAAATGAATTCAATTCTGCGATTTTTACACTGTGCAAATTTTTCAATTACTTTGTTGTTAAAATTTTCGATATTTGTAATAAAGTCTTTTTCAATGGAGAGCAATCAATTTATGTGGGTCATTTTTAACATGGTAGTCTAGTTCACTTTTTAAACACTCCGCCAATGACTCTGCATCATGTCCTACTGGTTTTAAAAAACTCCAGAATCTTTCTACAGGCTTTCCACCCACCATGTAACGATATATTAAAGCCAACTGAAAAATTGTAGAAACGTCTGTAGTTTCGTCTGCTATTATAGCAACAAAAGTGGATTTTTTAATTTCAATGGTTATTTCATCGTGACAAACAGTGGCCTTGGAGATAGAGACCTAGCTTCTAGTGGATTCGTAACGCTGCTGCCAAATAATATTGAGATGGTATTAACGCTAGGGATGCGGCAAGGCGATAAATTAAGAATGCATCCATTAATTACTAAATAAAATTATTAATGCTAAATTGTCGGTAGTGCGCGCGCACCAGCGCACCTTATAGCCCACCGCCACTGCATATTACTGATAGAAAAAAATAAAGAAAAAATAACTAAAACCATGTATTTCTATGTTTTCGAGGTCGCTCTTTCGAATGGAATCGTTAAAATTTGCAAAAAAAATGATGTAACCTTCAATTTTTAACAAAAACTATTAAAAAGTGCGATTTTTTCAAGATTCTTTTTTGTTAAATCGCAATTTCAGCTATGTTATCGTCCTTTATACCACTCAAAAACAAATAGTGCACTCGAGACGTGTAGTTGAAGGAAACGCAATGAGAACAATTTAATTTTCTCATTTTGAGGTTAGAATAACTAGATATAGCAAAATTCAAAGGGTAATATTTCTCGTTTTTTTACCAGTTGCGGGATCATTGACATTGAGAGAATTTTGAAAAATTATTAGTACCTTGGGGGTTTTTGGGGCCGCTGATCACGATTCTGATGTCAGAATTTCAAAATTCAAAATGGCGGATCTAAACAAATAAACGGTATTATATTAACATTTATACGGTATTATATTAACATTATTATTTCAAGGGGATTAATCTCTATTATATTATCACAATTTGCAATATTTACACTTCCGTGATCAAACTGTTTATACAGCGTGACAAAAAATTCGAGCATAATGCCTGTAAGTTTTGAATAAACTTGTATATGAAAAAATGTCCTAAACAGTTAAAGTTATCAGTTTATTTGCCATGTTAACATGAAATAATTTTGATTTTTCGAGTTTAGTTGTTATTGAAAAACCTGAGCTCTTGAAAAAACACTGTCTCCGTAGGCGTGTTGAAGTTTTGCGAAAGTATTCGTTGCGCTGTGTCTAAATCTGAGGCAAAACCTGGTAGCACACCGTTGCTCAGAATTAATGTCACTCATTTTTCTGCCGACTCTAACAAGTTCAAACTTGTACTGACGGTGAATTACATGTTAACCTACCGCCCTACCAAGTCCCGTCTCCGCAGTGTTGCTAGATCGGACGCTACGTTGCCAGTCTCAGTACTTAATTTACACACCTCGTTTATCTCTTCGGATTAGCGGAGGTATGGACTAACGCTTGTTCGGATTATCGAGGGTGTACTGTAAAATCACGTTAAATTCTAAACTGACCCGTGAAAGCAATGAAATGAGTCGACGACGCGCTGGTTGTTTTTTGGCCCGACCAAAAAGCTTACCACTCTTATCAGGATTAATTCCCGTCACCTGCATCCGTCGCCGCTGGAGTCGTTAGCGAAATTTGATAAGAATTATGGCCTCGATTCGAAGGCGGGCTCTCCTTATTATTCATCGTCCTCAATCTAGTGATTACCGAGGTAGAGGGAGAGTGAGAGATACTGTGTGAAATATAAGGCAATGTCTAAACGCGGAAGTACGTTATTTTTCTAAAATCTGGTGCGCTTGTGAAATGAAAAACCTGAGCAGCCCGGAAAATCCCTCGCCGTCATACAATACTTTATGTTATAAGCTTTTAGGCGTATTAAGGTTTAAAATTAAATCGGTATCACTAAATTTATATCCAAATTTGTAAGAAAAGTATCCCGTAAAGTCAAAATTTGGAAGAACGGTATATGAAAAGATGGAATTAATGCTATTGAGAGACAAAAATGCATCTTTTAATAATTTGAAAGGTTGTTTTTAAGATGAATCCGTTAAAATAAGTCGCATGGAGTAATATCGCACGATCTTGGTGGAATTTCATGGTGGACATTTGAACTAAGTAACCTCTTACTGTTGAGAACAAAGATCTTTGTTTTTTTTCGACTTGGCCCAAACTGCCAGAAAATCACAAATATTTGCCCAATGAGTAAATGCTCTTATAACGCCTGATAATGTGTAAAACGTAATCAACATGTATTTTCCCGTATGTTTGAGAATGCTGATCATGATCCCGGGATTTATTTGGTTCTATATTGCATCCAGAACAACCTAGAGCTCTAAGAAAATATCCATTTTTTCATTTTTTTTAAATCTTCAAGGATTGAAGCGAAGATTGGACAAGACTTTCTTACTCAGTGCATCCAAAAGCGTCGGAAATGATGTCTGAATAAAATATTGGAAAACTAGATTGAGGATTTACGGGGTGATTCAACGACAAAATTTAGACTTTATGATAATTTGGCGTGTAAGACAAATACAGATAAAAGCATGATGATCAGTGGATCAAAATACGTTGGAAATGATATGTCTGGTAAAAGTAGCAAAATATCATACAGTCAGCCATTTTTGGCATTTCGTAGGATCTCGGCCAAATTCTGACAACGCAATGATGTTGAGGGGGTCAAAATACGTCGGAAATAATATGTCTAGTTAAAGGTGCCACAGTTTCTAAGTTCGGCAGTTAGGATACGTGAAGATGTTAATCTAGCTTGAAAAAATTTCATCAAAACGGTTCTGGTGCAGTATGAGCTCTAGTGTCATCTTGTTGAAAATACCCTTGTTGCAAATAGGTCTACGAGGTGTGGCTATTAAATAACCGAACTGATGCTGTTACCAGCGCGCTGCGAGCGTGTCGCGACAAGTTTGAACATAATATTTTGTGTCTGGTGATATTTTCCCCAGCCTGAAGTCGCTGGACAAGTCAGTGAGTCGGTCAGTTTGACTGTAGCAGTCGATTGAATAATCTACGCACCAGTGACGCGTCGAAAAAAATATTAAGTGTCCAGATGGAGCAACGGGTTGATCTCAAGTTTCTTGTTAAACTGGGGAAAACTTGGATGGAAGCTTATATAATGTTAAGAGAAGTGTACGGGAATGAGTGTTTATTCCGCACACAAGTTTTTGAATGGTTTAAACGGTTTAACCTGTTTCTGCCGAAAACGCCACTCCCGGTACATCGCTCTTCAGCGCCTCATAACTAATACTATTTGCGACAGAAAAATTTAAGAAGGATATATTTTTAAAGTTTAAGACGTGCCCTTTCCGATGGTGTCCATAAAATTCCTCCAAAAAATTATTAATTATGAAAAAAGCAGTTTAAAAAAAATTCTGAAAAGTTTCTTCCAGTTTTTTCTTTTCCAAAAAAAGAAAAATTCAGTGCATTCGTTGGGCGATTCTAAGAACTTTTTATTCTTGACAATTTATTGTAAAAATGTATTGTTTTCGAAAAAAAAATGTCTAAATTTCGATACTAATTTGATCTTGCGGTGTAGAGAGGTGTAGAACGGTGTAGAAATCGCCAAGGGGAGTACATTGAAGGAGAAACAGTTGCTACTGAAATTAGTAATGAATAAAAAGTGTTATGACAGCAGTTCGGTTATTTAATAGCCACACCTCGTATATCACCAAGCTGGTAAAGAAAATGTATTAAAATATCCCTCCATATTTTTATCAAGTGAGGAGTACCATTAAAAAAATTGATACAACAAGACTTGTTCTACTAATAACACACCAGACACCGATTTTCTGTGAATGTAAAGCGACTTCGACAAAAAAATCTGGCTTTACCGAATATACTCATCTACATTTTGTCGGATGTTTTCTACTAACTTGGTAGTATAATTTCTTGGTCAATCACTGCCTTATTTTCTTCCTACACTTCCTCGAAAAACACTCACACAACGTCGCACGGCAGACTGAAAAATGTTGTAATCGAACACCATAACATGGAACTCGTTGCGAAACTCTCCTAAACAGTATTTCATTGAATGTTTTCATTCACCTTCTATTTTCCGCCCATTTCTGAGATACAATTCCACTGACAGTTGACTGACCACTGACAGTTGACATTTATAGTAACATTTGTAAAAAAACACCTGTAACATGCATTCAAATTTCCATAAACCACTTTTTATTTTTTTTTAAACCAGATTTTTGTTTTTTTTTTGATCGCACGGTATATATTTCACTAATCGTGGGTAGCAACCTTTGTGCTATATTCTCATTTCCCTTGTTCCAATAAAATTATGCAGAATGAGCCCAGAAATTTGTCAAATAGAAATTTATAGCTGGAGGCCTATCTACACAACGAAAGATAATGGTTAAACGATCTAGATCGGGACCCGGACCCGAAACAACTATCAAGGATCGCTGAAACTGAGGTCTCTTCGGGTATTATGCCGTAATGGTTTAATTTAACTTAGTAGGCGCTTAGCGAAATGAGAGCGGAGTTTTCTGACGCTCGAGATGGTAATTTCCAACTCCGAGGAGTGTCATAGGATTCGATAAACGTGAGCATATCAGATAATCACCTATTTATTACTTCCCTGTAAATTGGATGAGAGCAACATCGGCCTAAGTCGTTATCCACTTTCACATCAACTCTCTGAGGGTTGCTTAAATTCTGATCATTTTTGTCTAGTATTGATTTTTTTTTACTTCTGATGGGATTCAGCTTGTGAAATTCTGCACCTAATAAACGCAAGTTGAAGGTGTCGATTGTATTAATAGATATAATTCATAATTTTTGATCCCTTGGGATGCGAACACAGAAAAACGTCATCAAAATGCAAGGCGTATGCAGAACTCATAACATTTGACGTACTTCTCGGCACGCAAAGTTGAATAAAAATATTTTTCCCTAATGCAATTTCAACAAAGACTTCTACACTCACGTAAAAAGAATCATCCAAATTTATGAAATGGACACATATGTGTAACTGGTCTGGTAGAAGAAGCAACATATAAATTCTGTTAAGAAGAAGAGGAAACCTCAGTTAATGTGCTATATTCGTCACGATGAAGGCGAAAGACAGGTTTCAAATCCTCCAAAGGACCAATCTGGTTCACACGGTGTTCTGAAACAAATGAGAGTTCTATAACAGACCTCTAGAAGGTCCCAAAGCATGATAAAGAGGAGTCTCTGAAGTATTACAAAAGCTCGAAGTCTGCTTTAAGAATATTATATGAATTACGAGCACATACAGTATGTGTACAAAATACATCGGCCAGTTATGAAAAGGGACAGATAGAAGTGAGACGACAGATAAGAAGCAACATCACACGCATCGAAGGTAGTGAGGGAATAAAACCAGCCCAGTTAGAACTAGAAGTATAGAATATGTCCTTGTTCACAACCGACCGATGTCTTACGTACCATAGTACACGAGGTGTGGCTATTAAATGAACGAACTGCTGTCATAACACTTTTTATTCGTTACCAATTACGGTAGCAACTTTTTCGCCTTCAATGTACTCCACTTGGCGGTCTCTACACCGCTCCATACGACTTTTTCGTTGTTGAAAGCAGTGCTGGAAGTTTGCCTCTGTCAGCTGATTGAGAACCTCCGTCGCTTTTGCTTTAACCGCTTCCACACTTTCGAATCTTGTCTCCTTTAGTGTCACCGTGTCTAACAAGCCTGGATCAGTGTAAATGTTGCTTAGAATGTCAGCGCAAATGTTCATTCTTGATTCATTTTGATCGGGAGTGAGGAGTTTTGGCACCATTTTTGCGCAAACTTTGCGCATGTTGAACGATTCATGCAAAATCTGGGGAACACATTCTTTGTCGATTTCTGTTATTTCAGCAAGCCCTCGGATGCTTAGACAATGATCTTCGCGGATTAATTTCCCACTTTTTTCAATGTTTTTGTCCATTTTTGACGTTGAGGGCCGTCCGGGGAGCGGATCGTCTTCGGTCGTTTCACATCCCTCTTTTAAACCATTTAAACCATTCAAAAGCTTGTGTGCGGAATAAATATTAATTCCCGTACACTTTGTTTAACATTGCATAAGCGTCCATAAAAGTTTTCCCCAGTTTAACAAGAAACTTGAGATTAACCAGTTGCTCTATCTGAACACTTAACATTTTTTTCGACGCGTCACAGGTGCGTAGACTAATTCAAATGACTGCTACTGTCAAACTACCCGTATAGTATGCTACCTCTATAGTCTGCTTCTAAAGCTACCTCGTATAGTATGGATAGAATAGTAGGAACATGTGTTGACTTGGGTGGCTAAGGCTGTTCTTGGATTGTCCGTTATCAGTGTTATAACTTGACTAGCCACTTCAACATTTTTCTTCTTTTCTTACTCACAAAGTTCCGTTTTTATTTCTTTTTCGACACGACTACTACATTACTACATTCGTTTTCATATGATTTGTCAATTTTTTGAGCACCTGTTTTCCTGTTTCTCCAGACACTTCTGTTTCCTCCGGAAGATAACCCTATGTTGTATCAAGTTACATCTAAATGTTTGATTCTCACAATTGCTATAACATAGATTATCGTAAGCACTCGTACAACTACTTGCCATTGTTTTCTTCTATGGCATCAGCAGTACTGTGTTAATTATGGCAGCAATAATTTCGAATGGTTTCCTATTAGTTTGAATGACTATTATGCTGTTGAGAGAAATACGTGTGGGTGAATCGACAATCCATTATCTACGGGCGAGTGGTTAATGTTCGATAGCGCATTATACGCAAGGCCAATGGCGCTAAGGTCACGACGGTTAGGGCACCACGGCGCATGGGCGTGCGTCCGACTAAGAAGAGGTGAAGGGGTTAACTGTAAACCCCTCACTATTTTTCTTGTTAGATAAAATTGCTCCAAGAAGTTGTAATTTTAGCATTCAACACATTGTTTAAAATAATGTCCGATCACAAAACGGGGTCAAGTAGTTTATGGAAATTTGAGGCATGTTGTTTCTTGTTGCAGATGCTTTTTGAACAATTGTGTCTATAACTGTCTTTCTGTCATTAGATCATTTTCATTATTTTAAAAGTAGAATTTATACGTAATACCTATGGAATGTAGAATGCGAATTGATACATCAACTGAATATTGTTTAGAAGAGTTTCACAATGAGTTCCATGAGTTCTATTATAGTAATTTCCAGTCTACAGTGCGACGTTGTGTGAGTGTTTTTCGAGAAGGGTAGGAAGAAAAGAAGAAAGTGACCAACAAAGAAAAAGTATACCGAGTTAGGATACTGGAACGCCAACTTAGTTGGCGAAACGCGGAGAAAATTAAACCTCTGAGTTTTAATCTTCTCCTGAAGATACCAACTTAGTTGGCGAAACGCGCGTCGAGAAAAGTATAGTAGTTCGGTGTTTTTTTTTTTTTTTACTTTAGTAGGAAACATCCAACAAGTTGTGGAAATTTGTCCTGGGACCTCCGTTTGTGTTGTTTCTATAATACTATTTAAAAAAAGAGACCTGCGCTTCTTCTCATCCTCTGTACCCACAGAAAATCGGTATTTGATATGTTATTAGTAAAACAAGAATTTTAGATCCAATTTTTTTCAATGGCACCCTCACTGGACAAGATATTGGAGGGAAATTTCAAAACATTTCCTTAAATGGTTATAGAGCTCGCTGGACAAGCCAGTGGGTCTCTCAGTTTGACTGTAGCAGTCGTTTGTTTATTAATTAGACTACGCACCAGTGACGCGTCGAAAAAAATGTTCAGATGGAGCAACGGATTAATGTCAAGTTTCTTGTTAAACTGGGGAAAACTTGTACAGAAGCTTATGCAATTTTAAAATAAGTGTACGGGAATGAATGTTTATCCCGCACACAAGTTTTTGAATGGTTTAAACGGTTTAAAGAGGGACGTGAAACGATCGAAGACAATCTGCGCCCCGGACGGCCTTCAACGTCAAACACGGACGAAAACGTTGAAAAAATTGGTAACTTAATCCGCGAAGTTCGTCGTCTAAGCATCCGAGGGCTTGCTGAAATAACAGGGATCGACAAAGAATGCGTTCGCCAGATTTTGCATGAATCGTTCAACATGCACAAAGTTTGCGCAAAAATGGTGCCAAAACTCCTCACTCCCGAGCAAAGCAAGGGGAGTACATTGAAGGCGAAAAAATTGCTACTATAATTGGTAACGAATAAACAGTGTTATGGTATCAGTTTAGTTTTTAATAACCACACCTCGTATGGTGATATAACTACCTGTATTTCATAGTTAACAATATACAATAAAGTACCACTTAAGTTACGCGCTACGTTCTCATCACCATGGTCGTCTTTGCCATCTTTCTTTTTGTCGTCTATGAAGGCACGATACATACTTTTATACAGGTGAAGAATTGGAGCCTTCAGCGTAGAAACAAATTCACACTTGAAGACTTTTTACTACTTAACACCGAAACTCTTTTTTTTGCACTCAGCGCGCGGTTCGCTAACTGATGATGACAACAGGGTTGACGAAACTATGGACTGTTGAACGCCAAACTGTCCTTGTGGAATGATGGTTTGGGGTACAATATGTTTTGGTAGTAGGTATTCTTTCGAAGTAATTTGAATGTTGCAAGTTACATAGCCCACATTTTATAACCCAAGCCGATATTGATTTTTTTTATTGAAAACTTAGTCAATTGTGTTATTTCGAAGTACACCTTATGTGAAAATTTCAAATTAACTGCTTTAATAACACTGGCTGTTGCGGTTTTTATTCAAATCAGTATAGTTCCAGCTTAATAGAAGGTTGTATACTGTGTGTTATTTTTTTATTCTAGTATATGTATACTGATAATCACTAAGGTTCAGATTCAGAAACATCGACTGTCTTCATTGCGTGAGCGTATGTTGCCACAACTAGTAATCTTTCTGCATTTCCTTTCGTTAAACGTGAATTTCTGAAAAATCTAAAAGTTTTTCAATTCAGTAACTTGTTAATCTTTGGAAATTCATGCAACGAATGAAATAAGAGTTCTTCATCTTTCAAAATATCTTTTTTTTGTTCACAATTACTTTGCATGTAATGACGATTCTGTTTTTTTCATTTTTTCTTGTGTTTTATTTGTTTTTATAAAGTTATGTCTAAGAGATGGTTTACAATTTGATGGAGATTGACTAGATGGAAGTACAAATTTGTGCTGGCTATTTAAACCGAGATTTAACTTTGTTTCTGTCAGACAAGCCGCGAATTTATCTTATTTGTCTCCCTATTAGTAACCCATTAGTATCCAAATTAGCCATTAGTAACCAAAATAGAAAGGTAAAGTAATTTTCAATTTTTTGGCCATTTTGACCCAAAGTAGGTATTTTTTTGGGTTACCGAAATGTTACAAGTAATATTGGACTACAGAAGCCTTTTCTGTGGTTAAAAATACTCCGGAAGTGATATATCTGGAGTAAACGGTACAAAAAATAGACTTTAGTATCTTTTTGGTCGATTTTGGCATAAAATTTGACTTTTTTTGGGTTAATGAAGGGTCAGAAGTAAATTTGGACTACGGAATCCTTTTCAGCGGTTAAAAATACTCCGGGAACGATATATCTAGAGTAATCGGTACAAAAAATAAACTTTGGTATTTTCTTGGGCAATTTTGACCCAAAATTGGGGTTTTGTGGAAAACTGGTGGGTGATGGAGTAAAACGGACATCAGATTCGTATTCAGCACATCAAAATACAGAAGAATTGACACGTTAGGGTTCAGATTTTTTTGTGTGTGCCGGTGTTATAATTCCGGACCCTATTAATCACATTTCTTTAATTGATTCTTGTTCGTTCAGATTTTTTCAGTTCGTGCTGACAAAACGAGTCAACGGAAGTCCTGTTTTCGTGACGAATATGTTCCTGGACAATCGAACAAAGACGCGTCGAGCACAACATCTACTGCCATGGCCTCTCTGACGTTCTCACGACGTAAGGCATACACGCCATTACAACCATTCGATAAATAACAATGGGCGACAGACGGACATTATCATTCCGCGAACTCGGGGTCGCACGAGTTTCTGTCGGCCTCTGGCGAGCAATCAATTCACAATCCATTACGAATTCTGACGGGGTAACCGCAAACACGATCATTCAGTATATATTCCGTCGACATCGTTGCTGCTAAGTGCGTTCTGTAGGTGTAATCCCTTCAGGCCAAAAAAGTGGATTATATTTTCAGGGAAATTTTACCGTTATACATTTAGCGTTTAAGGAAATTTGATTTCTGTGCAATTGGTTTATTGTAAACCAATTCTATTAGGTTTTTCCGGAAAGTCTTGCACCAAAAATTAGAAAAAATCAGAATTTTCCAAAAACGCATCGAATCTTCTACAAAGTTCGAGAATCTGGTAGAATGTTCTCGAAGCTTGACTTAAATGGGCATATGAGAGTGCGCGTGCTTGCTTTCGTTAGCTTAGAAAACATGCTAAGTGTAGAGCATCTTCGAGCAATCATCTACTACGAGTGTCGCCAAAGGCACAACGTGAGAGAAGCCGTCGCAAATATCAACAGCACGTTGGGCGAAAGCTCTGTTGTCCGTTGGACGGTCAATCGCTCTGCGGCGGGAAATACGTGCTTCCAAGATAATATGCACAGTGGAAGACCGTTCTCTCGACAACGACGAATTGTTGAGCGCCCTCAAATCCATCCAGCACCATTGAGACTCATCTTCACGATCTCGGCTGTCGAAAAGTTCAATTTAAGGGTCCAATGCAATAACCAGTCAAGTCCATTAAAGTAAAATGTTGAGGAGAGCAGAAAAACGTTTAACAAAAAAGTGTAGTAAACAGTAGCATTACCAACTATTCTATGATGACACAATGATATTAGGTAATTTATGTATATGAGTTTAAACCATTTTTTCAAAAATATTAAAAAAATATAACCAAAAACTAAAGAACTTGACCTGTTATTGCAAAATATTAGTAGAATATTGTTATAAATAATTAAATACAAACCTGAATAAAACTTATTTATTCAAATGTGAGTATAGTTATTAAAATAAACATATATTTCCTTACATTTTATATTATTAGACGTATTTTTGTAATAATTTTTTAAAAATAAAAAAACATTTTTATTCGTCGCCATCGTCATATTCTGATGCAGAGGTCTCTTTATCAGAGTTTTCAAAATTTCTATGATATTCTATTCTATTCTATGTCATTATAGAACCTATGTATTTGCAATCGCAGTTTGGACCTATTTTCTTTTCCGGAACCACTGAACCAGCTACATTTTCATAACGTTTACCTTGGGTTCGATTTGCTTTTCTTACGATTATCTTCCGTATTGTTGTGCGTCGTAATCGTTTTCTTCCACGCTGTGGTATTTTAGCGGAGGTTCCTGATTCCAAATTAACGGATTCTTGTGCATTTTATGTTACACTTTCACCAGTAACACAATCGTCTGAGGGAGTACACAATCGTATGAGTACCTTCAAAAGGATCATCACTGGTATTATACATTGTTTATGGAATACTTTATTTAGTTATTTAATTATTTAATGCTGATATAAGGTGAGTATAGAGGTTTTTTGTTGACATAAAATTTAAATATAGATTGCGACAGTGACTGCAACCATTTTTTTACGTTTTTTGTATAGATGAATCGAATTGAATCTTTTTATATACATAGGTAATTCGTTGTACAGTTTAGGACCCAGGTAACTAAAACTTTTTTTGTTTTTTTAGTTTTTTCTGCTCGTGGTACAAAGATAGCCTCAGTTTTGTAACGTGTATTGTAGGCATGCTGGATCTGAGACTGCTCGTTCTTTTCTTGAATGAACCAAAACAAATTCAAAATATCTGTTTCACGGTATATGTTTTCTGAGGGATAAGTTTTAGGCTTTTTGTACATAGTTTTTAATATACATTTTTTGTATTTTTTGTAGGTTATTTAATGATATCATACTTGCAGATCCCCAAGCTATAAGTCCATAAATAAGATGAGATTCTACAAGCGCGTAATATATGATTCTAAGGTATTTGATTTGCAATATGTTTGAGAGATTTTTAAATTTATAAGATATTATACGTAATTTCTTCATAACATAAAGTACTTGTTCTTCCCATTTTAAGTGACTGTCTATGTATACTCCTAAATATTTAATTTTATTAACTCGTTCTATACTAAATTCTATGTCGTCAATTTTTATATTAAGTTCGTTAAATGAAGGTAACGTATTGCTATAAGATGAAAAAGGAACAAAAAAACGTTTTACCGAAGTGTATAGTAAGTAACTTACTAGTGAAATAAGATACAACGTGCTTAAAATCCTCTTCAATGGTATCCCTCAGTGAATTCCAACTTGAATTCTGATAAAAATTGGCTGTATCATCAGCGAAACTTACTATTTCGCCTTTTAAATTTTGTTGGTATAGATCGTTTAAATAAACATTAAACAATAATGGTCCTAATATTGTTCCCTGTGGGACACCAAATTCAACAGTACGAAATTCACTATGAGTACCATTGATGTTTACACACTGTTTTCTATCGCGTAAATAACTTTTAATAGATCATGGGCAATACCACGGATTCCTACAATGTCTAAGGCTTTTAATAATTCATTGTGTTCGACGGTGTCAAATGCCTTCGCCAGGTCAATGAAAACACAAGCGGAGGCAAGCTTTTTGGTAGCTATTTGGTCGGATATAAAAAGGCCAATCTATTACGAATTGCTGCCCGTAGGCAAGACCGTTTCAGCTTCCATGTACATCGAACAACTCCGGAAATTGACCGATGCAATATGAAAAAAACGGCCGAGACGTTCTACCATCCACCTGTTGCATGACAATGCACGACCGCATGGCGCTTCAGACACACGCTAAATCGCGAAAATCGCAGAGCTCGGCTGGCATCCAGTTGCCCATCCGCCGTATTCACCGGACCTTGCGCCATCGGACTACCGTTTATTCCGCCCGCTGAAACAACATTTGAGCGGGAAAAAGTCCGAAAGGCGGTCGACACCTTTTTCTCATCGCAGCTTCCTGTATTCTGGGAAAAGGGCATCTGTGATTTACTTAATAGATGGGTGAAGGTTATTGATATCCACGGCGAATATATTGTTTAATTTTAATTGTTATTAATAAAGTTTATTTTTTTTCATAATCTAGAAACAAATATAAGGAGACGTTTTTCGATTTGTTACAAAATATTTTTTTTTTTCAAAAAGTTATGGCCATTTTAATTTTGGGAAATAAAATGTTCCTATAAAATTAAAATTAAAATGGCCATAACTTTTTTGAAAAAAAAAATATTTTGCAACAAATCGAAAAACGTCTCCTTATATTTGTTTCTAGATTATGAAAAAAATATATATACTGCAAATATTCCACAGAGCGTTACTGAGAACCCAGGGAGTGCTCCAGTGTTTTTGAAAAATTTTTTCGCAAACTTTGCTGACGATTTTTTTCACTATAAATCCTTTCTATAAGAGGTGTATAGTCATCACCTAAAAAGTGAAGTGGGTCCCATGCGTCGTTTTCAAGATATGGCTAACTGAAATATCACGCACCGCCACTGTATACATAATACATATATCCCTAACTTTTTGTAACATTATTACCTTACACTCCGTTATTAGTCCCTCTCTTCATTATCGCGCATCGCGATAGTCCGGAACTGATGAGCGCGTAAACAAGTAAAAACTGTTAATTGCGCATGTAGCGAATGGGACTCTCATGTTATTCACGCTCCTCGTTGTATGCAAATCAAGCCGCGCTTGCCTGAAAGCTGTGTGATATTTCACATAAACTGCTATTCCCTATATGGTAAAGGCTCTTTTAAATATAAAAATATAACAATATAAAATATAATTGTTATAATCATTATTTAGATGTATTGTTGTTTAGTTCACGTAATTTGTACTAGCTAACGGACTGGATAATAAAAAGTATGTATATACGAGGTGTGTAAATAGAGTAATGAGACTGATTTTTTAATTTTTTTTATTCGAATAGAATTACAGTTCAGTATTGTCTCGTTCAAAATAACTGCCTTAGGAATCCACACAGCGCTGGAAACGGTTCTTCTATTTCTCATAACAGTGCTGAAACTCATATATTGGAATAGCCTTCAGCTCGTCGGTTACAATCGTTTGAATGTTTTCTATGGTCCCAAAATGACGTCCATTGAGGTGATTTTTCAATATCGAGAAGAGAAAAGAGTCACAAGGACTTAAGTCAGGCGAATAAGGAGGCTGAGGAGCCACGTGAATGTTTTCACTACCTAAAAACTCGTTTACTAAAATTGCTGTGTAACGCCACTGTATAAGCGCATTTTCGTGATGCAACATTCAGTTGTTCTTGATGTTCTCACACCAAACAGAGATTTTTCAAGAACCTCTCTGTAAAAGTGTTGATTTACTGTTTGGCCTGGGGGCACAAACTCTTTGTGGACACTTCTCTGGCAATTAAAAAATGAAATCAGCATGCATTTGATATTAGACTTGCTTACTCTTGCTTTTTTGGGTCTTGGAGGGCTTGAAGTGTGCCATTCCATGCTTTGGCGCTTGGTTTCCGGGTCGTACTCAAGTCTCATCGCAGTAATGACACGTTCCATAAAATGGGGATTATTATCAATCGATTCCAAAATGCCAAGATACCTTTCTCTCTTGATGTCCTTTTGTTCTGCGAAAGGTTTTTTGGAACCATGTTTGCGCCGATTATTCCCATCCCCAATTCGTTAGTCAAAATCTGATGAACAGTGGTGTGATTCAAATTTAAGTCTTCCCCGACAAGATTCCGTATTCTATCGCATTTGCATCGGTTCTTGAAGATTTCCGCTGCGTGGTTTATCTTCGGTCGACTTTCTTCCTTTTGAGAGTGCCTTAAACCACCGAAAAATCTGGGCTCTTGAAAAAGCACTGTCTCCGTAGGCGTGTTGAAGTTTTGCAAAAGTATCCGTTGCGCTGTGTCCAAGTCTGAAGCAAAACCTGATAGCACATCGTTGCAAAAAAATTAATGTCACTCCTTTTTAAAACCAAAAACAATATTATGTCTTTTTCGAAATCGTTGAATCCATCCGAATGAACATTTAAAATCTTGCAGTTGAAGTTGTCTAGCAAAATCTCCCGCTTTGGCTTGTAGTATAGAACCACTAATAGGAATATTGCGACTTCTCTGAATTTTGAACCATTCAAATAAAGCCTTGTCTACTCTAGATTGGTTACATGATCTGATCTTTTTACTGATGTAGAACTGTTCTCAAATACACTCTGTATTTTGTTTTTTTGGTTGGTTGGATTAGGTCCAGGAATAAATAACAACTATTCGATTTTTGCCAACGTTTCGTAGCTTTATTTCTCCTTCTTCAGGGCTCACTACAATTTTATACAGAAGTAGATATAAGATATAGATTTTGAAAAATTACATATTACTACAGAAAAGCAATTGTAACTTTTACTTTCATCAATGTTGCTATTGTTGTCATGTAAGGTAGTAAATTACAAACATTGGCGGTACTGTCTATATACATATATAGTAAATGTATAAACATAAAAACAAAACACTATTATCAGGACAATACACTTTAAAAATTACTATAGTAATGAAGGTTTTTGAGAGAATCTAACCTGTCGATGTCGTACGCATATCACATTTGTGTTAGGGAGTGGGAAGCAGTATTCTTAATGGATTTGAGACAATGAAAATATTATGTTTTGAAATTATTGTTCTTTTCTAGAATGTTGTAATAAACTTAATTTAAGTCGTACATGTCACTACGTTTATTAACGCTATTTTTATTCATTTTTATTTCTACCATTTCTAAAAGTAATCGTTTTTTAGGTTTGGTTCTGTTCCTAAAATTTTACAGTTTTCAAAATTGAATTTGTGTTCTGGATTATTGATTATGTGTTCCACTAGTGCTGTATGTGCCTTTTTTCATCTTTATTTAATGTTTTTATGTCATATTCATGTTCTTTTATTCTATCTTTTAAATATCTTTTTGTTTGACCAATGTAAACTTTATTACGGTTGTTAGAGTCACAAGTAATTTCGTACACAACATTCGATTTATCTAATTTGGGAGTTTTTGATTTTAATTTGGAGTAACACTGTGCAACTGTATTTGAATTTTTATATGCTACAGCTATTTTATCTGTGGTGAGAATTCGTGACAAGTTTTCGGACAATGTATGTATATAGGGTAACTTAAAATATATCTTTTTGTTGTTGTTTTTAATAACATCTTTTTTTGTTGCCTTTCTTATTTATTGCTATTTTGTTCATCACTTCATTGTTAATTTGTTTAACCAGTTTTGTTGGATGATTTGTTGCTTTTTAAGTTGGATCTGTATTTTGTCTCGGTATTTCCAGATTGTTGATGCCACCTAAAAAATAAGAATATGTAAGCAATTTTGGAAGTACATACCTATGTATATACACATGTACTACTCAACACAAAACTTACGTCAAATTCTTTGGCAATGCTGACTTTAGACTCTCCAGCTTCCAAACGCCAAACAATTGCGGCTTTTTCGGCGATTGTAAACGCTTTTCGTGTCGTCATATCAAATCAGATTGATTTTCACTAGATAATGTTTGTTAGAGCTAAACGAACGACGTAAGTCAGGAACTTTTAGAGAACCACTGGCCACTAAACTCTGAACTGAAATCTGTCTGTTGCGTTGGCCTTTCGTAATTCTGTAATTCCCCTAGCTTTCGGTACTTTCCCGGCGTTTTCTTGCCACGCGTGGCGCGTCCGTCATTATAAGCGATAATCTGACCCAAGATTTCGCTACATATTTCGTCGTTATATTAGTTTCGTCGTAATATCTGATGTCGTTATAAACGTTAGGTTTCACACATAAAAAATATTGTCTCCAGATACTCCAAAGGATTATTTATCAGATGTCGGTATAAACGATATCTACTGTATTCAGATAGCAGTTGACCATGACTATTAATAGCTTGATTTTTTTTAACTGAATCTTTTTTTTATATGCAAAAACGTCCAATTACTTCACATTTTGTCGCTTCGACATTCTGCGAGCAATTACCCTATTACATCGTAATTTATCCTGAATACCTTGTGTCGCTTTAAAATCTGTATTGAAATAAGACGAGTAGATTTTAATAATAGCGCTTAAAATGAATATTATATTGTTGTCTCGCGTAATTTACCCGTAACGGTGCATTAATGATCGACGTGCCCGGCCGCCGCACACACTGTATAATAACCAATAATTGTAACGGCGTGCAATGTACATGAAAAAAAAATGCTCCTGTTCGAGAAATGACTATGACTTAGGCCGACGAATAGATAGAGTAATCACATGAACATTGCGTATTGAACCGTTACCGCCGTGAAAGAAGGCCTGGGAGCTTACCAGTGACGTCACTTCTCCGAGGTGAAACTATTCGATAGCACTACAATCGCCAGACAACATACAAGGTGTAGCTATTAAATAACCGAACTGATGCTGCTACCAGCGCGCTGCGAGCGTGTCGCGACAAACAGAACTGTGTTTGGTGATACTTTCTCCACCCTGAGCTCGCTGGACAAGCCAGTGGGTCGTTCAGTTTGACTGTAGCAGTCGTTTGAATTAGTTAATGAGTTAAACGGTTCAAAGAGGGACATGAAACGACCGAAGACGATCCGCGCCCCGGACGGCCCTCAACGTCAAAAACGGACGAAAACATTGAAAAAATTGGTAAATTAATCCGCGAAGATCGTCGTCTAAGCATCCGAGGGCTTGCTGAAATAACAGGAATCGACAAACAATGTGTTTGCCAGATTTTGCATCAATCATTCAACATGCGCAAAGTTATCCTCATTCCCGAACAAGAGGAATCAAGAATGAACATTTGCGCTGACATTCTAAACAACATTGACAGTTATCCAGGTTTGTTAGACATGGTGACACTGAAAGGGACAAGATTCGAAAGTATGGAAGCGGTTAAAGCAAACGCGACGGAGGCCCTTTATCAGCTGACAGAAGCGAACTTTCAGCACTGCTTTCAACAATCGAAAAGTCATATGGAGCGGTGTAGAGATCGCCAAGGAGAGTACATTGAAGGCGAAAAAATGAAAAAATTGCTACTGTAATTGGTAACGAATAAAAAGTGTTGACAGCCGTTCGGTTATTTAATAGCCACACCTCGTACATGGGTAATTCTTTTACAAACCGAACACCTTTTTGGCCGACACATTTCCGATTTGGCTGAAACTTTTTTCACGGATTCTATATCGAAAAATAAGAGATACGTGTCCTAGGATTTTTTTTTCACATATTTTCGATAATACAAGTGATCGAAAATTTGAGAAGAACGAGTTTTTTGGCTTGGAGACTCATTTTTAAAAAAATTATAACTCCGGTTCTATTTGAGCTACAAACTTCTTTTTTTGCCTCATGTCGTTTCTTTTTTTAATACGTGTAAGTAATTTTACAAACAAAATACATATTTACCAATAAATAAGTAATGAAACTTCAATAATTTTTTTTATCTGATAAAATAATGTTCTACCATTTATTAATTTATGCTTTTTTTCATGGAATTGATTGCTAATAAATATTATTTGTTAAGAAAACATAATAACTACTTATATTAAAAAAAAGAAACGACATAAGGCAAAAAATGTGGCAAATAAATTTAAAAAAGGTGATTTTAAACATTGTTTTCAATTTATTTGAAATGTTTGAGGTTATGACGAAAAACAGTTAAGATAAAATTGTAGATCTTTTTATTATCTATAACTTTTATATTTAACTTTTGTTGATCCGAGCCATAGTTTTTGTTTACTAACGAAAAACCGTTTTTTTTCACGTGTAGCGCTATATAAATTAATGTTTTAACAATAGTAATAATAAAGGTACCATATTTTGAAAACATGTTTTTTATGTAAAATTTGACGGAGAATACGATAGAAATATAAAAAACTTATTACGAGGTCGGGGCCGTTGTTAAAAATTTTGATTTAAACAATTAAATTGTTAATAACAATATGAATTTGTTAATAATTTTTATTTAAAATATTTTTTCTCAAAATTCGGTCCTTTAGAACCGGATTTATGAATTTTTAAAAATGAGTCTCCAAGCCAAAAAACTCGCTATTCTCAAATTTTCGATCACTTGCATTATCGAAAATATGTGAAAAAAAACTTCGGACATGTATTAAACGAAAATTAAAACTGCAGTTTTAATCTTCTCCTGAAGATGCCAACTTGGTTGGCGAAACGCGCGTCGAGAAAAGTGTAGTAGTTCGGTGTTTCGTGGAAAACGTCCAGTTTTTTTTTCTTTTACTGTTTGTTACTTAACGCATTAATGCAACCATCGCTAAAATTACCGAAGGAAGAGAAACGGATGAGATAATAGGTAGTCGGAGTGACGAAACCTCGAGGGTGAAGCCTAAAACAAGAGTTTTAGTAAAGGTTTTCAACAAAGAAAGGAAGTTCGTTATCAAAATGGTAATATTCTTGGCTTCCTATATTTGCTTCGACAGTGCACGTATAACAACTTCTGAACTAAGCGAAGTTGCGATTACCTCAACAATTATCCCTTGTACAGGGGAATATATTGAGAATTAGTCAATTCTCAATATACAACCCTCTATATCCGTTAATATTTGCTCAAAAAATGAAGTAAAATATACGAAATTGTGTTTTCATATATTTTTTTAAACGTAGTATTAGTTGTACAGAGTGTTAAAGGTGGTGGCGTATTCAGCAAATGCTTAAAATTGTTTTTGTAAATAAAATTTTAATGAAAACTTACCTGTACAAATATTAAGAAAGAGTTAATTTTTGGTTTGTTGGATTTTAGATCCTGGAATAAACAACACTTTGATTTTTGCCAACTTTTCGGATATTTATTTCTCCTTCTTCAGGGCCTACTACAATTTTATATTATATAATTATGTATATGATATAACATATAGATATCAAAAATTGTTATAAAAGAGCAATTGTAAATTGTAAAACATATGTAACAAATGTAACAACACGCCTTAAAATTCAGACAATTCAGAAATCCAATTTAGGCAATTCAAATCCTATCTTTAAAATCCACTGGGCAAGTACCCTGTTAATAAATATCTTAATATTAATAAATAACTACAAAACACCATCCGGTTTAATCAGGCAAAAAAAAAACTTTAATATTTTGGTATATACTTTACGATATACAGCGCATTCTGCAATGATGTATTTAGGACTCTTCATAAAGGGCATCACACACGAATGGTGCTCTAATTTATTTCAATTTTTATTTCATGTTGTTTGCACGAAATTTGAATAGTTCCAGTATGAAACCTGGCAGTATACAACACCTTCCTCTTATTCAGCATTTGTGATTACTTGTATTTATGCTCTGACAAATTCGATTTAGTATTAGTTTAAAATTATGTTTAAGCTTCAAGCTTGTGAACTGCCTCCTTCGCCGGTATCGCTAACTGCCTTCTTAATAATATTTTCAAATGAAATATGTCGCAACCTACTAAAGCAAACATAGACATGTTCCAATCGCGAGAACCAATCGCGATCCAATCGCTAGCGCAGGCGTATGAGAGGCATCCGGTTTGTCGGTAGGGCTGTTTGAGTTAAAATTTGAGATACCATTTTATATTTTATTTACAAAGGCCAGCCGCCAGTCTACGGCTGTACAACGGTTTACGGGGGTATTTGATAAGTACGCGGACTTCCTGATTCGCGAGCGTTGTTACGGGGGACGGTAAAAATGCACTTTGGTATGTTGTGAATATGGATTTGTATTGAATTGAAATATCTTATTGGAATAAAACAATGTGAATAACATCAGAATGTTTATTAAACTGATTACATTGCAACATTGAGTAAGACTAATATAGGTAACAGATCAGTTATAACAGACAGACAATTAACATTATATTCACAGACTTTTTTAAATTGTTAATTTAGTAAGCGTTTTTTGAGTTTTTTTACTTTTAATATCACGGTTTGCGAACTTTGCGTCCCCATGAAAGCATTAAAGTTATTTAGATGGCAAGAATTTAATAAATCGAAAATAACATTCATAGTTTTTATAAATTTTGCAGTTATTCTTGCATCTGAGGGCAAAACTTTAAAATCGATGTAAGTGGAAAGAGTAACGGCCACTGAATGACTAAAAACTTGTGAAGCATACTTGACTTTCATTTTTTGGAAATTATTCGGGTTCATCGGTTAATTTCGGACAAGTCGGTATTCAGTTTGTCATTATTGTAAAAAGTGCCTAGGTAATCTTTTCTAAGGTAGAACACGTCATTTTACTAACTAATATTTTAAAGCGCAAGTCACAAAATGTCAATAAATAACCAATAAAAAAAATATGTCCTACTAAGCACAATAGTGTCTTTAAATATCCACTTATGAAGTCACATATTTTATTAAATAATCATAATTCATAAATTGTGAACCATAAGCCACATAAACATCAATAAATACAGGATCCGTCCTGTATAGCGAACTGCCCGCGGCTATCGAATGAACCTCAGCTTTATGCTGATAGTCCAATCAATAGGTAGAAGAGCATCCCAAAAATCCTAACAGGAAACAAAAAATATGGTGATATAGGAAAAGATATTCTAAGAAAGATAGGTTTTTTTCCTTTTGCTTGTAAACGGCGAAGTTAACCTAAAAAATTCATAAAAGTAAAAAAAAACGGGTTTTCCCTAATAAAAACAAAATTGAACTCTGATCGGAAAAAGTTAAATGAGAATGTTGTAGGTATTAAAAAACCTATCGAATCGTGTTTTTGAATATATCGATTGCTATATTACTTTTCGAGGTATATCGAAAAAAACCGTCAAAAATCGCCTTTTTTTGTTTTTGCTATATCTTGCAAATTACGGTTTTGATACTTGTTATTTACTGTAAATATAGTACACGGCGAGCGACAAAAGCGCCTTTTTTTTAACATTTAAAAATATTAAAACGTTTTCGAGTTATATCGATTTTTCGAAAAAAAAAAACTCATCTTGAAAATCGGCTCTTCTCTCTCGACGACGAGTCGTAGAGGAACGAATCGGAGCTCATTTTTTTCCTTAAAGCTGTACTTTTATGGTAAAAAACAGTGATAACGATTTTATTTATTTTAAGGGTCAAAAAATGACTGAAAAAAGTAAAAATTTTTGGTCGTGTTTTTCTTTAATATTTTTTTCGATTTTCATTTCTCGATAATGATTTTGATTTCTATAATTTCTAAAAGTAATCATATTTTATGTTTTAGTCTGTTCATAAAATTTTACAATTTTCAAAATTGAAATTATGTTCTGGATTATTGACCATTGTCCTTATTCATGCTACTATTACACGTAATGATTTCTAAACTTTCAAAAGCATCCAACTGTCTACTGTCTGTTACATTTCTAATTGATTTGAAGTTATTTATGTCTATCCTATGGTTGTTGTCAAAAGCAACACAAGATTTTTTCGTTCTGCCATATTTCAAATGAGCCATGTGTTCTTTAAATCTAGTCGAAATAGATCTTTTAGTTTGCCCAATACACTTTTGATTACACTTTACTTTTGTTTTACAACTTTTTTCGTATATCCCTGACTTTCGATTGTCGATTTTATCTTTGGGGTTGCCCAAAAGCGTAGTTTATTTTTAGAATTATAAACCGAATTGATATTAAAAATTTTATCTAGTTCGGGGGTGAATTGATTCATATGGTAACGAAACAAATTTCGAATTATCAATATCTCTACGAAAAGTCGTGGAATTGTACAGGCTTCTCTTAAATGTATGCTTCCTTATCAACGTATCTATTAAATGGACTGAGTAACCGTTATTCTTAGTTATATCCTTGGTTAAATTTTTCTCATGTTCAAACCTCTCTTTACTGAGGGGAAACTTAACAAACGGCGAATTATAAAATTTAAACTTGCAATTTTATGTTGAAAAGGATGGTGTGAATCGTTGGGAATATATCTAAGAGTCGCGGTGTCTTTCCTATATATTATATCAAATTCTGGGGGGAGGGGGTCAATCACCTGGTACCTTCGGCCTGAAAGCTGTAAAGGCAGAAGAAAAAACAATATGGACACCAATAAAATGTAGAATGTCCACTTTCGCTCTCACAAAAAAAAACACAAGCGAATAACGCTCGTATAATGAACCGGAAAATACAGCGGCCATAAACATGCAATTAAAAGACGAGCCATTAGGCAAATCAAATAGACTGTACCCGTAGAGTTAATAACTCGGGACGAGCAGCGCATATGTAATAAATATTTCTCGTCGGTTTTTCAGCACTCGATTAAGTTACCTACGCGGAGAGAACATTATATGAATTGTTAATAAACAGACTTGTTTATATACAGAATGAATTGGATATTGGTGCTGAAATGTTATGTTAAAATGAGATGGATTAACTTATCTATAGTAGGCAACTCAGGTATCGCAAGTCCACAGAGCAATGTTGCCAGATCAACTGTAACTTTTAATAATGTCTTTAATTTTAGTTTATGTTTTATTTTTGGTTTTTAACACATTTAAACCATCGTGGTTACCATGGTGTTTAACAGAAGAGTCTAACCGCACAACTGACTTTAGTTGATGTATCCTAAAAAATCGACTGCGTAAGGAATATTTACTTTAACATTTATATGATCAATCCTTTATGACCTTTTGTCCTATACAACTATTATGACACTTACTTACGTACATAAAGTACCCGGAAATTTGGATTTAAATGAACCGCTTAAAAGGAATCGGTAAAATGTTTTTTTCTACAGGTTGGTAGCCCCTTCCTTAATTCCCAAGCCTGTTTATAGCGCGATCTGTCACTCAGCGTGTTTACAGCAGCTGTTAGTAATAGACGACCTCAAGTGTGTTAGGTTGTACATTGGAAAAATTGTGAAACAACGTGTTTGTTTAAAAGTTTGTGCCACAAACGAAATTCCGTGTGCCGATTCATTGAAAATGTAAAATAAGGTCTTTGGTGATTCGTGTCCAAAACATAGGCTTACGAGTGGTATAACGAGTTCAAAGCGGGCCGTGATGTCGAAGATTTGCCTCGCTCCGGTCGGCCATCGACCTCTACGACAGCCGATGACATCGACAAAATCAAAACTTTAGTGCTTGAAAATCGCCACATGAGTGTTAGAGAGTTAGCTCAAGAGTATGACATATCGACAATGTCAGCTCATGGTATTTTGAGTGATATTTTGGCCATGAAACGTGTCGCTGCGAGACTGGTTCCGAAAGAGCTGACTGTTCTTCAAAAGAGTATCGGAAGCAGGTTGCTCTTGACATGGTTTCCAGAGCTGATAGTGAACCAAACTTCATGAAATGCATCATAACTGGAGACGAAACATGGGCCTACGAGTACGACATACAAACAAGTCGTCAGTCATCGGAATGGCGCTATGACGATGAGCCAAAACTGAAAAAAACGCGCCAAAGTCGGTCGAAAGTGAAGGTGATGCTGACGGTTTTTTTTTATTATCGAGGCGTGGTACATTCCTAATTCCTTCCGGAAGGACAAACGATTAATAAGGAGTATTGTCTCGGCATTTTGAGGCGTTTGCGCGAAAGTATCCATCAGAAACGGCCGGAATTGTGGAAGGAAAATTCTTGGATTTTGCACGACGACAACGCGCCATCTCACCGAGCTACGATTGTAACCGAATATAAGGCCAAAACTCGATAAATACGATCGACCAACCGCCATATTCACCGGATATGGCTCCATGTGATTTTTTTTTATTTCCAAGACTAAAATTGCCACTACGGGCAATAATCTTGCTCCTGTCCCTAGAAGAAGGGACAGGAGCAAGAATATACAGTGAGATAAGAAATAATACAAGATACCCTTTCTCACTTGAAAAATATATATCCGTCTTTCAAGAGGAGGTATACGCGATTCTAAAATGCGTAAGGATAAATAACCAGAGAACAAATAGGATAAACGAAATAACCGATAGCCAGGCAGCCCTTGGAGCTCTTAGCAGGCACTAAAAAATTGGCAGATCGCAGTACATTGAGACTAGTCTGTGTTCCAGATCACAGTAGCATCCCTGGAAATGAACTTGCAAGGAGAGGTTCAATAACTCCATATGTTGATCCAAAACCAGTCCTCGGGATAAGAGAAGCCACGGTTCGTAGACAAATGAAAACATGGGTTCAAATGCACCAGATACATTGGGGTAGTCCAAAACTAGCACAAAGCAAGTCCCTTATAAAAGATGTATGTGCTAAAAGAACTGAAAGCCTTCTAAAACTTCGTAGGAATAGTTACAGGCTACCTAACGGGACATGCCTCAGTTAAAGGTCACCTAAACAAAATGGGGCATACAACAGATACCTCAGCTGTAGATTGTGTGATAATGAGCTCGAGATCGTTCTCTATATTCTATTAGACTGTGCATTAGATCACGAATTGGGTATCTTCAGCATTTTTAACATTAGCATTTTAAACGTGGAATTAAAGGTTTGTTCCAACATAACATTTATGGATTGTTCTTGAATGAGTAATGAACTATTTTGTGTCGTATGTGTCAACTAAGTAATATTTCAGAACTAATCTCTGTTCTGTGATGGAGCAACGGTTTTCTCCCTCCACCAAAAATTTCAAATTAAACAGTACTGTGAACATAACCTTAAATATATCTTCTTAAAAGATTAATAGTTTTTTAAAATATTTTTTAATTGATAGTAAATCAGTCATATCAATCTAAGTCGATGTCGAAGCCAAAATAATTTAGGTCAAGAATGTAGTTTTGTTGGACCCTTTAATATGGTTGGTATATTTACTAATTCTTCTAAATCTTTCTCTTCGCTTGATTCGCTTCACAAATAATCGTCAATATTTTGATCGCTCATTTTAAATACATAAATAAAATAGAATCACGCCTAACCAAATAATTACATACCAAAACAAAATCTTTATGAGATTCTTCTACCATCTGCCAGAATTGAGCTCAGCGTCTGCTCAAGCTTTATTACGTTCAAAGTCGTTGTTACTACGCATGTGTTACAAAGTAGTCCCTTGCAGTTCCATCCTCGAAACAGGAACTAATTTCACCGTTCTCCAACTAATTCGGAATTAACCCCATTAACGCCCAAACGGACACAATTTCTCGTCCTTTTTGGAGCGTCAATCTCGAAGGGAAATTAATGAATTCACTCAATAAAAACCTAAATCCTAAAATTTTTCCGTTTTCAAATTTTGAATTTTCAAGAATGATGTCCGCCATATTGAATCCGCCATCTTGGATTTCAGACTTTTTTCGCCAGGAATCAATATTACTCAAACTGTAACTCAAAATGTTACTAAAATATGAAATGACATAGGAAAAGTATATTTACAAACTCCTATTTACTTTTTAAAATGAAAAACGCGCCATTTCTTGAGAAATCCGGCCGCCATTATGAATCCGCCATCATTGAAAATTGAAAATTTAGTCAAATATATTCTGTAATATTGTTTTGATTGACGAAAATGACTGTGGATCAAGAAAAACTCACAATAACATTATTTCCTCGCTAATACTAGAGAAAAATTCATATTTCATGAGATTTTATGCAATGTCCGCCATTTTGAAAAGATTAGAGTCAGTTGAGGTCGGCAAAAAAATACTATCATCAACTCCAACTATTGCCCCCATCTCCCTCCAGAATTCGGAGTAGGTTAGAGTACTTTTTTAGACCAAAAAAATATATAAAAAAAATCCCCAAATTTTCAGTACTTTTCTCCATAAAGTCAGCCATATTTTTTTTTAGACCATTTAATTACAATTCTGACCCCGGAAATCGAAAGTTCACATCCGAAAACATTAGAATAATTGGTTTTTATTGAGTGAATATATTAATTTCCCTTCGAGATTGACGCTCCAAAAAGGACGAAAAATTGTGTCCGTTTGGGCGTTAATGGGTTAATTCGGTTGGAGTTGGAACGCTCTCTGAACAGTGTGAACTAATACCGGAATCAGTTTCTGTGTCTGTTGGAACGCCAATTTCAATTAACGTACACTCCGTAAAATTCTGAACTGATGCCAGTACATGTTGGAACAAACCTTGAATCATCATCATGGATCATGATAAACAAACTGGTCTCTGAGTGTATACGAAGGAGAAGCCGACCGAGCTCGCCACAAAAAGTTCCCCACAAAAAACCGAACGAATGAAAACGAGACGTCTACAGAAATCCGGAATTGTGGAACACTTTCAGCGTTTCCGCAAAGGCGTCCTTGGAAACTACTGAATACCCAAGTGGATCACGGATGCGGAAATATTCGCGCTGCGTCTATCTAGCACGTGATTAATTTTAGTTTTTGCGCCGCCGTGAAAAAAGACGCGAAAAAGACGCAAATGCCGCGTCCCTCCGGGTGTAATTAAGTTTAGAGCTGCCGGGACGACTGATCGCGGACTCAGTGAGCTTAAGTGGCAATTTGAAAATGTAGAAGGACGAATTGAAATCTCGGATAACTGGGTTTAGTTCCGTCGAGTGAATGGAACGACTTTAGGGCGTGCAAATTAATTATTACAGTGCAGTCTGTTTAATCCGAAGACGAACTGTAAAGACGCAAATTTTTAGACGAAACGAATTAGTGTAAATTTAGATTTAGCATCGGTGACATAGAGGACTACCCTCTAGTGTGCATAATAGGGAACTTTCCAGTTTTTTTTTTTTGTACCGATAATATCGTTTAGTTATGTCTAAAAAAGAATATTCCCCAAGTGTTAATCCTTAAAATTCAATAATAACTTGGTAAAAAATGTTTAAGATTTCGCGCGCTCTGAAAACATTTCAACCGAGCTCCCAAACGCGCCAAGCCGGCTGACGTCATAGCGTTATCGAAGAAAATTCTCAAAAACACTTTAAGTATTGCCTGGTGCAATTTTGCACAAATAAAATGGCTTAAAGCCTGTCGAAGGGATATACACGATATTTCACCGAATTCCAATGCTCTTCATGTCTGCGAGGATCATTTTAATGTAAGTATTGAATATATCAGACATACGTACATTCTATATTTTAAATATTTCCCACAATAAAATTTAGTTTTATTGACATACATTGACATTGTCTAAACATAATCATAAAAAAAGATGTTATGAGCATATTTTTTTACCATTTACTAAATATCTAGGGATTTAATAATTGTCTCTTTGCTTCAATTAGAAGAGGATACGGAAAATTATATGAGGTTCAAACTGATGGGCGGTATTAAAAAAGATAAAGCCAAGTGTTGTACCTCATATATTTGATTGCCAACCAGGCAGAAAGAGAACTTTTGCTCAGCCTGCTAGGATCGCTGCTCTCAAAAGAGTAAAGAGGCAGCTAGTTCCGGAAGCTATTGCTTCTACTTCAAACATTGTTTTTTATTGATACATGTATATGTTTTAATACAATACATACTTATGCTTTATAGTATTTTTTTCCTATTTAAAGTGTTTGTCAAGTTCCCTATTGGACTCGATGTGTTTCAGCTGGTGTCACAAGGTCAGCAACAACTAGATGTCGTTCCTGGCTCCACTCCACGAACGGCCTGTTAAGCTGAAGCTGATTTTTGATGACGTATAACAGTGAACAGGAATTTTATTCTCATTACACTTGAACTTAATGTTACTGTAACCCTCAGTAGTGTGATACCAGGAACGACATCTAGCGGTTGCTGCAGTAGAGGGCAGTCCCCTGTGTCGAAATAAAAGGGGTTTTTGTATTTCAGTGTCAATAATTAAGAAATATATTCATATGACGTGTCAGTTTATATGTTTGTGAGCTTCTCTAAAACAATAATTATGATATATGTATATGACATACGTTATAAAAATCACCTTGGGCGTGTTATATATACGGGTCATAAAGGTTACATAGGTCATATAAGCCCTAGGTCATAAAGGCCATTTGGGTCATAAAAATCATAAAGGTGATAATGGTCATATTTTCCATGAAGTCATAAGATTCATATGGATCATACAGGTCATATAGATCGTAAGGGTCTTACGACTAGGTCATATATATGATGACTTTTATGATTTTTATGGACAATAGGCCATAAATATATTATAGATCATGAGGCCTTACAGATCATGAAGGTTACATAGATACTAAAGGTCACAAAATTCTTCAGGTTGTTAAGTAACATTAAACATAAATACCATGTGGATCATACAAGTCAATCAGGTCACGAACGTCATATAAGTCATAAGTCATAGAAAATTTAAATCAAAATTCATACTTGGAGATGCTAAACACATTTTTCTGGCCAGAATTAGACGAAGAGAATTTAGAATATAGAAAAAAAAAAGTATTTTCAACAGGACGGATACCCTGCCCATTCAACAATTCAGGTCCGCAGTTGGCTTAACAAACAATTTGGAGAGAAGTGGATCGGAAGATATGGACATATTTGTTGGCCAGCAAGGTCGCCACTTGACTTTTTCCTTTGGGGATTTTTTAAGGAAATAGTTTATAGACATCCGATAGAACACAATATTGATTTACTCGAGACTCGGATCATTCACTCAACATACACATCTTTTAGAACGAGACTGGCGAGGTGTGTAGAACTTGGAGGCCTGCATGTAGAATAGTTATGGTGCGTGAATAATAATTTTGCTGTTTTTTCAAAATAATTGTTGAATTTGTTTATTAAATCATAATTTCTTCAAAATAATTGTTTAATTACATTTTTGGGGTTTATGATTTCTTATTACATCTGCGCCTTTAGTAAACATAATTTTTTTAAAGGAAAATGGCTATACTTTAAACGTATAGCAATGATAAAAATTGCGGAATCTCTTCGAAATACTTAATATTGACTAGTAGGCAATGCTTTCATATTTGAGTATTAAATTTAATTGCAAACAATTTTTCTTAATAACTTTTTTACATAGCGTTAATATTTAAGGTACCTTACTCTTCATTATTATTTAATTTTTGCTATTCTTGAACACCCTGTATGTTAAATTGAACAAAAAACAAACTTTCTGGACAAGACAAGCAAAACTTGTTATGAAGAATGACTTTTTGTCGAAAAATTAAATTGTTTGTCCATTTCACCTATAGGTAACTCAATCCGGGGACACCCTGTAGGTCATAAAGACCACAAAGGTCATAAACGTCATAAAGGCCATGAAAAATTAGGCCAATTAAAAATACAAATAGTAGGTAAAGTACAATGATCATCCTGTACATATAGAAAACAGAATGTATGGGAACAACGCGACATCGCAAAGACTTTTCCGCGAAATCCCAGTGTCAGAAGGGCTTTATCTGCTGCATGCAGCCGGGAAAATCTAAACCGGTTCAGTCGGAAAGGATAACCCTTCTAATGACGGGAAAGAGCATGCGGTGCGGAACGGTGGAGTAATGTCGGTCGACTTAGAGCGCATTAACTTGGTTGCAGCTGGTTTCTAGCTGCGCTAACGACGTTTCGAGACGCCAGAAGCTCGCTTGCGAAGAATAGAGTAATACATTACATACATTTTGCGAGTTGCACCGTAAATGCGTCTTACGCTATTTAAAAGTAGAATGAGGGAATCAGTGCTTAACAAAGTTAAGATTTGAAATATGGCTGGGTCTATGACGTATCTTTCACTACAACCTGCCTGGATATATTGAGGTTCGCCCTTACTTATATTTAACCTAATAAACTGTTCATCATGAAGCTCTTTTGGCTCATTGTTTTTGATCTACGAGGTGTGTAAATTAAGTAATGAGACTGGTCTTGGAAGGGCGGTGGGTTAACATGTAATGCACCTTCCATTCAAGTTTGAACTTGTTAGAGTCATTTGTTTGTCCTTTGTGACTGTTTTCGTAAACCATTTTTTCCTAGTGCGTTTTAAAAATGAGTGACATTAGGAAGTGAAGGTTTTGCTTCAGACTTGGACACAGCGCAACAGTTACTTCCAAACATCAACACGCCTACGGAGAAAGTGTTTTTTCAACAGCCAAGGTTTTTCGGTGGTTCAAGGCCTTCTCAGAAGGAAGAGAGTGGACTGAAAATGAACTACACAGCGGAAGGCCTTCATCTTCAAGAGCCGATGAAAATGTCGATAGAATATGGGATCTTGTGCGTTCAGATAGTCGGTTGACGACAAGAACGATCGGGGAAGTGTTCCATTTGAATCACACCACTGTTCATCAGATTTTGACTAACGAATTGGGGATGAGAAAAATCTGATCTGCACAAAAATGGTTCCAAAAAAACCTTTCGCAAGAACAAAAGGACATCAGGAAAGAAAGGTGTCTTGACATTTTGGAATCGATTGAAAATGATTCCCATTTTATGGAACGTGTTGCTCATTACTGGTGATGAGGCTTAGGTGTTTGAGTACGATCCAGAAACCTAGCGCCAAAGCATGGAATGACACACTTCAAGCTCTCCAAGATCCCAAAAAAGCAAGAATGAGCATGTCAAAGATCAAATGCATGCTGATTTACGTTTTTGATAGGCATGGAATTGTCCACAAAGAGTTTGTGCCTCCAGGCCAAATAGTGAATCAACACTTTTACACAGAGGCTCCTGAAAAACTTGTGAGACCAAACATCAAGAACAATTGGATGATGCATCACGACAATGCGCCTTGTCACACAGCCATTTCAGTAAACGAATTTTTTAGCCAGTAAAAACATTCCCGTGGTTCGTCAGCGTTGTTATTCGCCTGACTTGAGTCCTTGTGACTTTTTTCTCTTCCCAAGATTGAACAATCACCTCAAGGTACGTCATTTTGGGACCATAGAAAACATCCAAACGGCTATAACCGACCAGGTGAAGGCTATTCTAGTGTATGCGTTCCAGCACTGCTATGGGGAATGGAAGAACCATCTCCAGCGCTATGTGGCTACCCAAGGAAGTTATTTTGAAGGAGACAATACTGAATTGTAATTCTATTCGAATGCAAAAATAAAAAAAATAGACGCTTTTGGGTAATACCAAAGACAAAATCAACAATAACAAGTTAGGAATATACGCAATAAGTTGGAAAGACTGTGATCAAAAGTATGTATATTGGGCAAACAAAAAGATCAATTTTGACTAGATTTAAAAAACACTTGGCTTATTTGAAATATGGCAGAACGGAAAAATCTTGTGTTGCCCAACGCTTTTGACAACAACCATAGATAAACGTAAGTAAATAATTTAAAATTAATTAGAAATGTAACAAACAGTAGACAGTTGGATGCTTTTGAAAGTTTAGAAATCATTAAGTGTAACAGTAGTATGAATAAGGACAATGGTCCGATACCCACCAGTCCACTGTTTGCTCTGATAAACAAAGAAAGACGCTACGGTTCAGTGAACCGTGACAACAAATTAAGTATGAATAGTGCAAGTGTGTAGGTTAGAATTTAGTTTAAATCTTCTCCTGAAGATGCCAACTTAACGACGAAACGCACGTCGAGAAAAGTATAGTAGTTCGGTGTTTCGTGGAAAACGTCCAGTTTTTTGTTTCTACGCCGAAGGTTCCAGTACCCACTCCAGGAACACGATATATTTTCTGTTTTGGAAAAGTTAGTTACGAAGTTTAATTTTGTGCAACATTAAACCATTCCATTGTGCGGAAAGTGTCGCGTACATTTTTCAAGTACTTAGTTATTAAATGCCTGGATTGTCCGGCATAAAACCGAGTATTGTTCACTGGCGGGGGCAAAATATAAATTACTGTCTCGTTTTATCTCGAGTATTATTTAAAATACGTCCGCATTAAAGCCATTTAAAAGGATCCTCTCTCTAGGCAGCCAGAAATGTCCGACAATTAATCCGAATCGTAATTTACAAAGTTGATACTTCAGAGGCAGTGGCGTGCAGTATATGTCAAGTCGTGGTAGGCAAAAATAATACAACAAAAAATCGGCATGTGCCCATTTCTTCAGTTGTCAATTTCCTTTGTAACTGGCATATAACTTGCTGTTAAACAGTGGCGGATAGTGGGATTTGAAATTTTAGGGGGTTATAACTAGACCTAAGCAGAAATCTATAACAACAAAAAACTTTAAACGAGATTTGCAATAAAAAAATGTCAAAGGACATGTGCCCCACCAGAAGATGTTCAAACCCCCTTACAAAATAAAGAGACATAAAAAAAGTCATCAAAGTTGGCCGAGACAAAAAAGACGTATTTCTGTTCTTAATCGAATTTATAACCTTATTTACTTGTCAAGACTGTCACATCATATGACATACATTATTTATTTTACAAATTGTGACAGTCACTTGTCAAAAGTTTGACATATAGCCCAATCAACGGGGAGAAAACCGGTCACTAATTGTTAGCAGCAAACAAAAAATGTGGTCGTATACAGAAAAAAATTCTAAGAAAGATAGCGTTTTTTTGCTACTTGAGTTTTAATGGCGAACATAACCAAAAAAAATTCGCAAAATAAAAAAAAACTTTTTTTTGCAAATACCAAGCAATGCAAGAAAGTTAAAAATTAGAAAGTTGTTGGTCTTAAAAATACGTGTCGAATCAAATTTGAACGAAAAAAATCGGTTCATAAACATTTGAGAAAAATTTAAAAAAAAACGTCAAAAATCGCGTTTTTGTATTTTTTGCTGTATAAATTCCAATTTTGTTTGAACAGACTTCTTGTTAACTACCAATATAGCGCTAACTACAAATATAAAGACAAGCGGGAAATGATCCTTTTTTTGAAAAATTCAAAAAAGTTTTATTTTTTCGAGTTATAACGATTTAAAAAAAAGAGACGTTTTCAAAAATCAGCTTTTGCAGAGGCAAAAATGATCGTACAGAAACGATCATGGGCTAATTTTATTCGCGAAGACTTGTACTTTCATGCTATTAAAAAACCAAATCGCTTTTATTTAATTTTTTGAATAAAAAAAATGCGTTGTAAAATACTATCATTTTTTCGAACCGTTTGTTTTCGAATAACTTTTTTAATTTTGGTTTTACATATTTGGCCGTTGCATATTTGAAAACTGGCATTCAAAACACGCATTTAAAAAAAAATAAGGTCGTACGACCTCAGGGAGCCGATATTTTTTTTAAGCGGAGGAAAAGATAATTTTGCGAGAGCGATCGATTTGAAATCGTGTTTAGTTTTTGATGCGCCCAAGCGGAGTGTCCCTCCACTCTGTCGCCGTGCGCTGGCTAGCGCGTGCCGCACCCAGCGCTGTTCTTTCACAACCAATTATGTCTTAACTTAATTTATGCGAAATAATTTGAAATACTTTTTTAAAAAAAGTAAAAGTCTGAGATCTATTTCGTGTAAAAATAAAGTCAATCGGACGTTATACAGCGCTGTCAGGAATTAAAAAAAACATCTCGGCTCCCTGAGGTCGTAGAACCTTCATGTTTTTTTTAAATGCGTGTTTTGAATGCCAGTTTCAAAATTAAAGACGTTATCAAAATTAAAAACGTTAACCAGAAATCAAAATTAAAAACGTTATTCGAAAAAAAAAACGATTCGAAAAAATGATACAATTTTACAACGCATTTTTTATGCAAAAATTAAATAAAAGCGATTTGGTTTTTTAATAGCATGAAAGTACAAGTCTTTGTGAATAAATGAACCCATGCTCGTTTCTGTACGATCGTTTTGGCCTTGTAAGGGTCATTTGTTTGTTCTTTGTGACTGTTTTCGTAACCCGGTTTTTTTCTAGTGCGCTATAAAAATGAGTGACATTAATTTTGAGCAACGGGTTTAAGGCATTCTCAGAAGGAAGAGAGTCGATTAAAGATGAACCACGCAATGGAAGGCCTTCATCTTCAAAAACCGATGAAAATGTTGATAGAATACGGGATATTGTGCTTCAGATCGTCGGTTGACGACAAGTATGATCGGCGAAGAGTTAAATTTGAATCACACCACTGTTCATCAAATTTTGACTAACGAATTTGGGGATGAGAAAAATCTGCGCAAAAATTGTGCCAAAAAACCTTTCGCAGGAACAAAAGGATATCAGGAGAGAAAGGAGTTTTAACTTTTTTAGGATCAATTGAAAATGATCCTCATTTTATGGAACATGTCATTACCGGTGATGAGACTTGGGTGTTTGAGTACGACCCGGAAACCAAGCGCCAAAGCATGGAATGGCCCACTTCAAGCTCTCCAAGGCCAAAAAAAGCAAGAATGAGCAAGTTTGAGTTGAGTTTTTACCAGTAAAAACATTCCTGTGGCTTTTCAGCCTCCTTATTCGCCTGACTTGAGTCCTTGTGACTTTTTTCTCTTCCCGAGATTGAAAAATGACCTCAAGGGACGTCATTTTGGGACCATAGAAAACATTCAAACGGCTGTAACAACCAGCTGAAGGTTATTCCAGTGTATGGGTTCCAGTACTGCTATGAGGAATGGAAAAACCGTCTTCAGTGCTGTGTGGCTTCCCTAGGAAATTATTTTGAAGGAGACAATACTTAATTGTAATTGTATTCGCATAAAAAAAAATAAAAAAAACAGTCTCATTACTTAATTTACACACCTCATATATTCGATAATACTGTGCATAATTTATGACACCCTTTACTGCTCCTGATTTGACCTATACAAGTTAGAATGTAACTTTGAATATTTCCGTTCTGTTTATACGGAGAACGACGTACATTTTTCATAAAAAAACAGATAACACCTCTGGGAACAGTACGCGATATCATCCCAGTGATCATCAGACCGAAAAAAGCTTGGGAGAATTGCGAGCATTTTTCACCGAGGCAAGTATATTACAAAAAAATGTTGACAAACCCTTGCGGATATTTTCTCATTATTTATTTACACTGCTTTACCGTGTGTATACAAAGCCTTCGCGCGCTGTTCATCCTTGAGACTTACATTTCACCTATATTGAAAAAGTTTTTGGGAAACTAATAGGATGTCAGGTGTTTAAATAAAAACTGTACTTCCACTCCACTTCGTGGATGGGGAAGTAATAATAGGTGTGTAAAGAAGACGGTTACACATAAATAATGTGACGAAAAATTGGAGTAAAATACAAGTTTCTTTTACAGTTATATTTTTATAGAGTAAGTTTTACCACGTTTTTATGTATTTTTTAACTTTCGTGAAGAAAAAAACAACTTATAGACAATTTGTGTCAATAAGCAAAAAATGCCACAAACATGGTAATAATTAGAGCCCGTAGGTTAATAATAGATTCCAGGACCGGTCTTAATGCGACTGAAATATTGCTCTATGTAGGTGCCACATTAATAAAGTACATCGTCAACTCCTGTATATATGTACACAGTACAATCGTAGTTCAATCAAATAACTCCAGAGTATTCCGGAATATAACCAGTCTGCCGTGCTGTGAGCCAAACAAGTTACGGCACGTGCCAAAGGTCAAGTCGCGAACGGAAACATAATTTACACTTATTGTTAGAATTAGTTAAACTGCGCTGGTTGATGCTATTCGTGTGCACGAAACGTTGAATAAGTTTAAAAAATGTCGGGACAGCGTCTGTTCCAGCATGTTACGGTGGAGCGTTGGATAAACAATTTTGCGGAACTGACTTTTAATGGCAGTGAACTTCGTTTTACCCTGTGTGACAGTGTACTGACGTGGCATGTAAAAACAAATGTTATGCAGCATATTGCTACAGACAAACATAAAGCTTGTGTAAGTGGTGGTGTGAGTACGCGAGACAGACAGAGGCAATATAATTTGGATTTAGTCAAAATCATGGTAGCGTGTAATATTTCATTCGCCAAATCAACATTCAGACAAGTGTGAGAAATAACTCTTACCATAGACTATTTATATCGGTTAAACCGGAAGTGTAGTCATCTTGAAAATATTATCAACAAGTCTGCCATAGGCTTATTAGCCATGAAGTCCACATTTTCAAAAATCAGTTATTTCTACAAGCCCTAATACTTATAAAGAATAGTTTCGATTAATACTCCTGTATATGTGGTAATTTATACTGTATGGTAACTGATGTGGTAATTTTTATCACCTGGTTAATCAATTATCTGATTAATCAAGTAATCGATCATCCGATTTTTTTATGAATCGATTAAACGATAGTATTTCATTATTTTCAATAAACGATTACCGAACATTCCATAACACTTCTGAGGCTTAAACAATGACAATGAGTTCCTCGATTTCTACGATTTTCTTAATTTATAACTTTGACTAATCAGTTACTTGATTTGAGTAACCAATTAAATTATCGGATTTTTAAATTATTTAATTATTCGAGTAATCGATAATCCTATTTTTTATGAATCGATTGATCAATAGTAGTCGATTATTTTGGATAATCAATTATTCTATAATGACTCATCGAGTAAGCGATCATCCGAATTTTTTTATGAATTCGATAGTCTTCGATAATTCATAATTAATTATCTGATTAACTGAGTAATCGATCATCCGATTTTTTATGGATCGATTAAACGATAGTAATCGATCATCATATTTTTATGGATCGATTAAACGATATTATTCGATTATTTTCAATAAACGATTACCGAGCAGTTCATAATGTCTCTGAAGTTTAAACAATGACAATGAGTTGCTCAACTTCTACGATTTTCTTAATTTGTATCTTTGACTAATCACTTACTTGATTTGAGTAATCAATTCAATTATCGAATTCTTTAAATATTTGATTAATTGACTAATCGATAATCCGATTTTTATGAATCGATTGATCGATATTAATCGATTATTTTCGACAATCGATTATTCCATAATAATTCATCGAGTAATCGATCATCCGAATTTTTTTATGAATTCGATAATTTTCGATAATCGATTACTGCTCGAATAATGCATCTGGGGCGTAGACGACGACTTCTTGGATATACATCGGCGCGCGGTATTCCTGATATTCCGGATACCGTTTGGCGCGTACAAAGTCGCGTCAAATTTTACTCTTCGAGTTGTGTTTTAATGTGAAGTGGATAATCATATAAATAGCGAGGGTCACGAAACCGCAACAACTGTAATTGTGGCGCGATTATTAGCTTTGTTATCGAATCGCGTTAAATTGTAGGCTGTCCAGGAGGTTTTTGCATCGCGGTGGAACGCGCCACATATCGTAAGATAAAAAAAAATGTCGTCAAAGTATGCCATGGAATCGATCCCACATATATTGAATTATTAATCTCAGAACTCTCAAGTTCTGGAGTTGAAAATTTAAATTTGCGCAAGATTTGAATAGAAAATACAGTTTTTTTAAACTGTATTTTTTTTTATTAAAACATAAAGAACATAGGACAGGGTTATGTATGGAATAGCACATAGGGAAAATTACTTCCACGGCTTTGCTGGTACGTACACACTCTTTTGTCGAAATTTTCCATACCGTATTGCATAAATATGACTGAATTTCGTTGATGCAGCGTTGAATCTCCTCCTTCAATGCACAGGTGGATATGGGTTTGTTGACATAGACCTTTGATTTCAAATAACCCCATAGAAAGAAATCCAATGGTGTTAAATCAGATGACCTAGCCAATTTGATCACCGCAGTAATTGGTCTCATGCAATAATAATAATACTCACCCTATAATTACTCCGAAGAGTAACCCCTTAGGTCCTCTCAGGGACCTGTGCGGGAAGGAGTGGCTATGATTATTATTTGCCATGGCGCACTGGGAGCGACTTAAGATTATTTCGGTAACGCATTTGCTTTACAGTTCTGAGGAAACCCAGAAAACTCAGAACATTACCAATTACCAATCTAGAAATAATTGGTTTGTTTCCCGGCTGTACGACAAGTCGCACCGTTTTGTTTAAACCACATGTCGTCCACATCAATATAATCCAATTTAGTCAGAAAGAACTCGGTTATCAAGTCGCGATATCGAGCACCAGTAACAGTAACTGCTTGACCAGTCTCATTTTTGAAGAAGTATGGTCCAATGACGCCTCCAGCCCAAAATCTGCACCAAACAGTGATACGTTATGGGTGCATTTGTTTTTCGACAACACATGTGGGTTCTCTGAATCCAAAATGCGGCAATTTTGATGATTAATGAATAGATGAAAGATATTGAACTTTGCAAGCACGGAGATGCAGATCTTTAGTGAGTATACGCTGTAGAGAACTTTTTTAAATTTGAACTTTATTATTATTATTTGAACGACTTGTTATTGGACTGCCAGTGTGTTTAGCGTCCATAATTGATCCAGTTTTCCTGAATTTTTCAATTACTTTCTTCACAGTTGACGAAGTTAAATCAATATTCCGACCATACTTTGTACGAGATTTGCGAACTGTAGCAGCCAAACTTTCATTATTTTTAAAATATTGTTCAACAATGAAAATGCGTTGTACTTTCGTTTAGTGCTCCATTTTCCATCAACCCTAAACTGTCAGATGTCAAACACTTTTTTTGGTTGCCAACACATGGCAGCAAATGGCGGCAAATTCAAATATTGCGTGAATTATGGGACACCCATTGCTATGCTTAACTTTCATTTTATTAGATTAGTCGATTTGTACCCCTAAACGAAAAGTAATTGACACTTCACCAAAAAAAATGTTTTTTGTTGAGGAGGCTGAAAATATTAAATATCGTTTTTTGGCAACAATTTAAAATTATTGTTACCTACATTGTTTAAATAATTCGCAAAGGTGCGAAAATCAGTTTTTTTTTAAATAAAAAGAGAACCGTAAACTATACAAAAAAAATGTAACTAGTAAAAAACCCTACAAAACCCATCAAGAAATTTGCAAATCGGTTAATTTGTTTATCTGCAAAATTGAAAAAAACGTCAAAATTGCCCCTTATTTCAATTGTTTATAACTAATTATAAAGTAAGCCTTGCGACTTTAAATGTATTGGAAAATGTAAGTATCGGTGTACTTTAAAAACGCTGAAAATTTCAAATCGATATATTTTCAAGTTTTTGCAAAAAGTAAATTGTTTATTAAAAAAGTGCTTTCGTAAAACAGCCCTTAATTCTTTTGTAAACATCATAGAGTAACGATTCAAAATAGATTCTCTTCTTGATGAGTTGGACTATCAAGTACATCAAAAAAATTAATAGAATTTCACAAATTTAATTGTTTAATGGTAATGACAATCGTTGAATAATATTATTATATATAAAATAAGCCGCTTGGACTAATTTGATTAAAGTTGTGAGTATTCCCAAAGTCATTCTTTACACTAGCTATCCCAAATAAAAAAAATATCATTCTACGATGTATAGTTTCGGAGATAATCCGATTTTTTTCATGCGCTGTGATTTTGAAGCGACCGAAAGAAAATCTGCGCGCAGGAGAACCACACTGCTGCCGCTGCCGTGCCGTCATTACTCATGCATCCATGCGCGTTACTAAAATAACTATGCACATTATTATAATGCTGTAAACGAAATCGACTACTACATCGTTTTGTTTAAATAATTCGTAAAGGTGCGAAAATCAGTTTTTTTTTTTTAAATAAAAAGAGAACCGTAAACTATACAAAAAAATGTTTCAGATAAAAAATGCGACTAGTAAAAAACCCTACAAAACCCATCAAGAAATTTGCAAATCGGTTAATTTGTTTATCTGCAAAATTGAAAAAACCGTCAAAATAACCCCTTATTTCAACTGTTTATAACTAATTATAAAGTAAGCCTTGTGACCTTAACAGTATTGGAAAATTTAGGTATCGGTGTACTTGAACGGAAAAGGTGTACGCTGAAACGCTGAAACGCTGAAAACTTTAGGAAACGGTGTACGCTGAAAATTTCAAATCGATATATTTTTAAGTTTTTGCAAAAAGTAAATTGTTTATTAAAAAAGTGCTTTCGTACTACATAGTTTTGAAATTCTTACATAATACAGAGCAAGATTTGATCTTATTAATGTGTTAATTTCAAAAAAAAATTGAATAAGTTATGAGTGCAAGAAAAGAAAAAAAATCGGCTCCCAAATTACTTGGAGCATTATTTTTTTTTTCAAATTCGCAGAAAAATCGTAGGTGTAAAATGATTCTAGTCAACATTGTACGATAAAAAACGAACGAGTTATTTCATTTGTTTATAACTTTTAAACGGAAGTACTTTTCAATGTCAATTTTAAACAATTAAATTTGTGAAATTTAATTAATTTTTCTATGTACTTGATAGTCCAACTCATCAAGAAGAGAATCCATTTTGAATCGTTACTCTATGATGTTTACAAAAAAATTAAGGGCTGTTTTACGAAAGCACCTTTTTAATAAACAAATTACTTTTTGCAAAAACTTAAAAATATATCGATTTGAAGGCTTACTTTATAATTAGTTATGAACAATTGAAATAAGGGGCCATTTTGACGGTTTTTTCAATTTTGCAGATAAACAAATTAACCGATTTGCAAATTTCTTGATGAGTTTTGTAGGGTTTTTTACTAGCTACATTTTTTTATCTGAAACATTTTTTTTGTATAGTTCACGATTCTCTTTTTACTTAAAAAAAAAAACTGATTTTCGCATCTTTGCGAATTATTTAAACAATGTAGCAATAATTTTAAATTATTGCCAAAGAACGATATTTAATATTTTCAGCCTCCTCTACAAAAATCAATTTTTTTTGGTGAAGTGTCAGTTACTTTTCGGCTAAATTCTAATTCTACTATACTACTTTACATGGTTATAGATGGCATAAATAAACCATTTGAAAAAAACTGATTTTTTCTACTTTATTATCTTCGCAACAGAAATGAACACTTCGTACACGTACCTCGGCGAAATAAATGACTTGTCCATTCAATTTGTTCTCAATTAGCACTCAATCGACTTGTAAAATTCCGCAGCGTGTAGATAAAGAACGCACCAGTCTGGAAACAATGCAACGTAGGGACCGTTATCAATACAACGCAGGCCGCAGCTAATTAAATGTCGATTGCGATCTATGACAATTAAATATTTTAATGTTTCGGTTAATTAGTTTCTATTCCTGGTTAACGACAAAACGTTGGACTTTTTTTTAAGTTGACAGAGGCGGATCTTGATATATTTCTTTAGCTAAACCGCTCGTCAAAATTAGCGTAACACTTTTTAGAGTAGCGCCATTTGCGTTCTATTCGAATTAGAGACTTTTAATATTCTGTAGGTGTATAGGGTTGGTTTTAGTGTCCCGAAGTCGCTACGCTGTGACCTTGTAACGGTATTTATTTTAAATCCCGTCACCTTCTTATTTTTATGTCATTAATTGGTAAAATCACACCTCAACCAGTTGACCCCTAAGTGAAACGAACGCACCTCGCAGAATGTTAAACGAACGCAAATTGGTGTGGGGTGCCACAACTCGCTTTCACCCTTTACCAACCCAAGCACCCCTCCAAGCCACACCTACACCGTGTGATTCATTCTAATTATAATACTCACAGAATACTCTAATATTATAATTTTTAATGAATACAACATAAATATAAACGGAAAATTTTCAAAATACAATGGCACTCAAACGGACGTTTGAATAAACGATGGCCTAGTAATTAGTTTGTTGAGCGACCACCAGGGAGTGTAACGGTTATGTTGTTTTACCTATTGCATGATAACCATAAGTGACAAAAATATTTTGCCGAAAGATCTCAAAACCAGAAACTTGAAGTTTTAAAACGGTTTTTTTTTTTAAATCTAGACACGACCATTTTTCATTGAGGTACAGCCTTTCAAAAATCACCAAAAATTTTGGAAATATCTTTTCCCTTAATTTTTATGAGAAGCATACATTGTGGAACAGCCAAATGGAATAAATTATGTAGCTCCATTATTGTGCATTTTTTTTAGAAAATAGACACGTCAATTTCTAATTCTAAAATGACATCTTGCGACGAAAAAAATGTCATCCCTAAATTCAACCCCCTTCAGGTGACAACTACAAACCCTAAATTTTCAAATTGGAAGTAGGGGCTTGTGATACTTCATTTGTAAGGTCTTTTCATTCTCTATTCAAAACTGCTATGGTTTTAAATTTTATTGCAGAAATTAACAAGAAAAAAAGATAAGTTTCTCCAGCGTAGGAAATTCGTTACATTAAAATAAAATTTTTATAAGTAACACTATTTGTCAATTTTAGATTCTGAAATGTTAATAATAACAAAAACTAAATGTCTGTAATTGCCGACATTCCCTACTATAAGATAAAAACTTACTAATAAATACGTACAATTTTTTGCTTAACAATCGAACGACAAAAACGAGCAAGCAGCAAAAAAAAACAAACCTGAAATTTAAGAAGTTGGCCATTATCAGTTTTAGTGAAATTAGACTAGATTAAACTAGAAACGTGCTTGTCATTGTAACAGTAGTTAACAGTTATCAGTGTTAAACTTTTTGCTTTAGTCTTCGTGATGCAATTCAGAGAGATGGTTTACCTAACAGAATGCATACGATAACGATTCTGCAGATGATTGGTTACGGAGACAGAACACGAACGCAGGCCGAAGTTGTTCGCCTATTTCAAGAAAAATATCCGGAGTTGCCGCCGATATCTTAAGGTACCGTAAGTACAATAGAGAAGCAGTTTCAGAAACGTGAACATGTACGGCAGCTAAAGAAAAATCCTCTTTGATGAAAAAAAGTCATTGATGATCAGAAATTGGATATTATGCTTATGCTTGAAGAAAATCCACATACGTCGAGTCGTCAAACAGCTTCAGCATAAAATATTAGCCATTCCTCGATTCTCCGCATATTGACAGAAAATCATATGCACCCATATAAACTTGTACCAACTAATGAGCTCACGGAAGACAATTTTGATAGAGAATTATTTTTTGTGAACAAATGATGCAAATGGTAGATGACAATACTTTACAAATAGAAAATGTTTTATTTTCGGATGAATCTACATTTACACTTCACGGCCATGTTAATCGCCAAAACTGTCGTAACTGGTCGAGAGAAAATCTTCCCCTGGATGAGGGAACTACACACGCAAAACCCAGAGAAAGTTAATGTTTGGGCAGGAATAATTGGAGAAAATATCATTAGTCCCTTCTTCATTGACGGCAATTTTAATGGAGAAACTTATTTAGCGCTGCTTCAAAAGTAATGTTGTACCGACGATGGCAAACTTGTATCGAGCTGAAAGAAACCCACAACTTCCAGGTAATGCAATATGGTTCCAGCACATTACGAAGTCAATGTCCAGTAATATCTCCACACAATCTTTCCAAATCGCTGGATAGGGAGACGTGGTTCTGTAGAATGGCCTGCACGATCACCTGATCTCACGCCGTTAGACATCTTCCTATGGGGATATATTAAAAGTATGGTCTACAAAACCAAACCCGACGATTTAGCTGACTTAAGAAGAAGAATAACACTTGCAATTAGGTCGATTACCTCGCAGATGTTAACTAACGTTAGAAGGCACATCTATTTACGTCTAGGATACTGCCAAGATGCTGGAGGCCATGAATTTTGAACATCTGCTGCATTAATAATGATTTGTTTTTTATTTTAATGTAATGAATTTCCTACGCTGGAGGAACTTTTTTCTTGTTAATTTCTGCAATAATATTTAAAACCATACCAGTTTTGAATAGAGAATGAAAAGACCTTTCAAATGAAGTATCACAAGCCCCTACTTCCAATTTGAAAACTTAGGGATTGTAGCTGTCACCTGAAGGGGGTGGAATTTAGCGATGACATTTTTATGAAGCAAGATGTCATTTTAGAATTAGAAATTGACGTCTGCATTAAAAAAAATGCATTATAATGCAGCCCCTGAATTTATTCCATTTGGCTGTTCCACACTGCATAAAAAATGGAGTGCTTTAGGGAAGGATATTTGATAAGTGTCGACTTTCTCGGATAGCCAGAAGAAATCTGTTTCCATTAGTATGCACTACAGGGCCATACTAAAGTATCGCCACAATATATTGTGATTTTCATTTGAAAATGTGCAAAATCTGAATCACGTTATGTGCTAGTACATCTCTGTTTTCGCTGTAATATTCCGAGCCTTGGCGATGACTGGAGAAAAAACCAGCGGACAATAATAGGATCGATAAGGGACCTTGGCCGGCTCAAAAATGCGCGTACCGAACCTCTCATCACGTCGTTTAACTTGATACGCGACGGCTTCCAGTTTATCATTTGCCATTAATACACGTCAGAATCTTATCTATCACAACAAAACACGCACGGCTTCCTGCGATCGCGAGTAGGCTCTCCGCATTAAATACGAGGCGCGTTGATAAAGTAAGGGCCGTTTGGTCACAGAAAAAAAATGTACTCATAAGAAACAAATTTTATTGTCATATTTAGTTAGGTACAATCTTACTTTACTTCTCTACATAATCGCCGTTCACTTCTAAGCATTTTTCGTACCGCTGCACCAGCTTCTTTAACCCCTCTGCATAGAAGCTTGTCGCCTGAGAGTTGAACCAGTTGACAACGGCGTTTTTGAGTCCCTCTTCGGTTTCAAAACGTTGTCCACCGAGCCACTGTTTAAAATGCAAGAAGAGGAAGTAGTCGTTAGGTGCAAGGTCGGGACAATACGGTGGGTGGTCAAAAAGTTCGCAACGAAAATCTTGAATTTTCTCATTGGTTTTGGCAGCAGTGTGAGGACGCGCGTTATCGTGGAGAAGGATTATGCCAGATTACAGTTTCCCGCGGCGTTTGTTTTGGATCGCACGTCTCAATTTTTTGAGCGTTTCGCAGTACACGTCAACTGTAATTGTTGTCCCACGTTCCATGAAATCAACCAAAAGAACACCGTCTTTGTCCCAAAAAACTGTAGCCATCAATTTTCGACTTGTGTACTGAGTTTGCTTAAACTTTTTCGGTTTTGGTGAAGATGAGTGTCGCCACTGCATCGATTGCAGTTTTGTTTCTGGGTTGGCGTAGGATACCCACGTCTCGTCCCCAGTAACAATGTGAGAAAACAAATCATCTCCATCTTGTTGATAACGGGCCAAAAACTTTCGTCCACTAGACATTCTTTGCTCTTTGTGGTGGTCGGTGAGCATTTTTGGTACCCACCTTGCACACAATTTGCGGTATGCGAGGTTTTCTGTGACAATATTGTAAACAGCAGTGCGTCCAAGTTGAGGAAATTTGTTAGCCAGGCCACTAATCGTCAATCGACGATCAGATCGCAGTGTTTGGTCCACTTGTGAAACGATTTCATCGGTCTGGATACTGGGCCTGCCACTCCGCTCTTAGTCATGGACATTTGTTCGGCCATTTTTAAAATCACGGCACCATTGTCTAACCTTTCCTTCACTCATAACTGTAGGTCCGTAAACCAGGCATAACTCCCGATGAATTTCAGCAGCCGACGATCCTTTTGCACATAAGAAACGAATCACAGAACGCACTTCACAGTTAGCGGGATCAACGATTTTCGCGGCCATTGTTCTTTGCATTCACGGACAACAATACGACTTCAGAATCAAAACAAATGACGCTGTAGCTTCGCAATGAGTCAGTAGATGGCGCTGCAGTAGTAAAACTGTGCTTCGAAGCGCCAATATTTATATATAAGCAAACGGCCCTTAGTTTATGAACGCGCCTCGTACATGAAGCGTTTTAATATCGGCCTTTAATATCTCGCGCCGTCTTTATGGACGGCGTTGTACGCTATTGCTGTTGGAATGCCTTTTTTCGTCGGAGGCTCGTCTCTTCTGCGATGCGCGTAAATTAATGTTGTCCGTAAATTTTATTCTACGGGATATTCGCATTATCGTTTATACTTTTTGTGTCATTAAAAGTGACGTTCTTGATGGCTTCAATTCTAAAATTCTACGTTTATATGGAAGCGTGTTATTATTTATTTCTCGTATCGTACGTTCAAAAAAAAAACGAGCTCTAGTGGTTTATTGAAATTTCAAGGCGTAATGTCTTTGACGTATTTTTAATTTACCAAAACGGACGAGTAACAACTCTGATGATTTAACAGAAAAAGCGTTTATTCTATAAAACCAAAGACATATATAAAAAATTAGAAACACGAAAAAACAAAATTGATAACAACGTCATTGCTATAAAGCGGCACATAAAATGTATACTCTAATGTTCACAATGTCTACAAAACGGCAAATTACAGTAACATGTATAAATTATAAAATATATGATATACCAAGTATATAATAGAAGGCATGTCGTTCCTCGTCGCTGGTACTTTTTGTACAGCTGTCACTCACTATAAGTGTCAACTGTCATTCATCCGTCTTTCTGTCATTGATCATTTTCATTATCTTACAAGTAGAATTTATACGTAAATCCTGGAATATTTTCCATACGAAGAATGTTTTCTCAAGCACACAATACCTTTATGCTCGAGGTGTACCTCAGAAATTCGCGAAAAGTAGAATGAGTTCCATGATAATAATATAGTGGTCGATTACAATACTTTCCAGTCCGCAAATCGGATAAATTGTAGAACATACTCCTAGAACTTCCGTTCTTAGTTAGTATTCAGACATAGGTCTACGAGGTGTGTAAATTAAATAATGAGACTTGAGCCCGATCTAACAACTTTGCGGAGACGGGACTTGGAAGGGCGGTAGGTTAACATGTAGTGTAACCTTCAGTACAAGTTTGAACTTGTTAGAGCCATTCTTTTGTTGTTTGTGACTGTTTTCGTAAACCGGATTTTTCTAGTGCGTTTTAAAAATGAGTGACATTAATTTTGAGCAACGGTACGCTATCAGGTTTTGCTTCAGACTCGGACACAATGCAATGGATACTTTTGCAAAACATCAACACGCCTACGGAGACAGTGTTTTTTCAAGAGCCCAGGGTTTCCGGTGATTTAAAGCATTCTCAGAAGGAAGAGAGTCGATTGAAGATGAACCACGCAGCGGAAAGCCTTCATCTTCAAGAACCGATGAAAATGTCGATAGAATACGGGATCTTGTGCCTTCAGATCATCGGTTGACCACAAGATTGATCGGGGAATAGTTAAATTTGAATCACACCACTGTTCATCAGATTTTGACTAACGAATTGGGAATGAGAAAAATCTGCGCAAAAATGGTTCCAAAAAACCTTTCGCAGGAACAAAAGGACATCAGGAGAGAAAGATGTCTTGACTTTTTGGAACCGATTTTGGATTTTTGGAACCGAAACCAAGCGCCAAAGCATGGAATGGCACACTTCAAGCTCTCCAAGACTCAAAAAAGTAATAATGAGCAAATCGAAGATCAAATGCATACTGATTTGCTTTTTTGATAACCAGGGAATTGTCCACAAAGAGTTTGTGCCTCCAGGCCAAACAGTAAATCAATACTTCAAAAACAAAAACTTCAAAAAAGGGTAATGCGTATGAGACCAAACATCAAGAACAACTGGATGTTGCATCACGACAATGCGAATTGTCACACAGCCATTTCATTAAGCGAGTTTTTAACCAGTAAAAACATTTATGTGGCTCCTCAGTCTCCATATTCGCCTGACTTAAGTCCTTGTGAGTTTTTTCTCTTCATGAGATTAAAAAATGACCTCAAGCGACGTCATTTTGGGACCATAGATTCAAACGGTTGTAACCGACCAGCTGAAGGCTATTCCAATATATGAGTTCCAGCACTATACTATGAGGAATGGAAGAACCGTCTCCAGCGCTGTTTGGCTTTCCAAGGAAGTTTTAAGGAGCCACTACCGAATAATTGAGACAATACTGAGTAATTATCTTCGAATAAAAACATATGTCTGATTACTTCTTAATTAAGGCACAAAACATACCTACTTGTTTTTATGTATTTACGATATCGTAGAGAGCGTCCTCTATAATCTACAACAAGATTAACTTTCAATTTTGCTGTGTCCCATCAAGGGAACATGCTGTATATTTTTAAATTCTTAGTAGTCATCCATTGTACTCCATGTTAACCTTGATTGTCCTATATTGTCCTCTTAGAAACCCCCTAGAAATTTCGTACGTTGACATCCCCCAATAACATTATGACTAGGGTCCGGAAATGTGTGCCATAACGTAGGGTCGGCACTATAAAACTCTATGATAATGAAAGTATAAACCGTATTTTTTAAGCACCTTGTAAATCATATACGCGCGTATTTCTTGCCCCTGCATACCTACGCCACTGACCGATCCTGAGAACGTGACGGGACTCGCGTATGCGCGGTAGTACGCCGATCTCTTGCGGGAGCGCTGGATAGTTAAATGCAGTTTAACATGCTGTATGGCGAGATTTCAGAACCCTAGTTATGACCGTATAGCAACTACTATAAGCTTTTCAAAGCCGCAGACGTAACTCTTATGGCTGGACGTCTATCCGAGAGATCGTTAAAACTCCCCTTCGAACCCCTCCACTTCTCCTTTTTACCCATCTTCCGATCGAGCAATAAGCTGACGCAGGAAAGACGAACAATTACCCGGAATGGCTGGTACGGTTTTTTGCGTCATTAAAGAGGTATTCCGACCTTAATTAGTGATTATTGTAATTGCGTTAGTTTGCCGTAAACAACCGTAATAATCTTACGTCGAGGAGAAGTGATGGATCACCGCCGCCGTGACGGGGTCAAGTTTGGGGTCAAAACGTAGGTGGCAGTGGTAAAAGATATCGCCAGTAACCGAATTAAATATGCATTTGTTCAAATATTTCAAGACTTCTTTTAAAAAGAAAAATTACCTATATCACATTCTATTATACAGTACTAATCACCTAAATGCGTACATTACAGAATGAAAGGGAATTGCTAAGTTAACTTCTATCTTGGATAGATGCCACCACGACCTAAACATGAGTTGAAGTGCAAACCAATCGCGAGCGAAGTGGTGGAAAGGCAGGCATCCGGTATGTCGGTAGAACCGTCGGAAGTTAAAATAACATTTTATATTTTATTCTGGTCTAGTTACTGATTATAAAAGTGCGTTATCGGCAAGGTATTGTAAAAGCAGTACATACATTCTTACAAATAAAAATGGATATTTATCAGATTGCCCAAAAAAGTTGAAATAAGGAAATGGTGTTTTATACTCTATTACTTTTCAATACAAAAATTAATATTACATTTAAGTAGCATAATGACCCATATTATTGCAACTTTTTTTGTCTCTTATTAGACAATTGCAGTTTTATTACAATTGATTTGGTATTACTTAATAAATTTTACCTTTAAACCGACGAAATATTCGAGTCTCACTTGCCAAATTTTTATACCTGCCCAACAGGTAGATATTTTGAAAACATATTTGGAACAGGTATGCCCTTGGAATATGAGCATACATGTTATCATAAAATTCTGGATACCTCGATGTAGCGTCGGTATCTAGAATTTTACGATAAGGTATGATGTGTTCCTATTTTAAGGATACACCTGTTCCCAAAATACCTGAGACAAGTTAGCTCTAATATTTCGTCAGATTAAATGTAAAATTCATTAAGTAACACAAAATCAGCTGTAATAAAACTGCAACTGTTTAACAGGAGACGAAAAAAGTTGCAAAAATATGCTCTGCAATAGACCGACCATACGCTAGTTAAAAAGTAATATTACTTTTTGCGTTAAACCTTTTATAACTTTTTTGTGGGTAAGTCCTTTTTAAGTTTCATTTTTCGTGACCACTGACAATATACCTAACCCACTCCGTCATGTAATAGTTAGTCTATTTATTCGAATATTCATTATTGTATTTTCTGTGAACTATCGCTTTATAATAATAGTGACCTGAGTCCGACTCTGTTTCGACTCGCTGGAATTCTGACTGTATCCAGTATCAGCGAACCGTTCTGTCTTGTTTCGCTGTTGTCACATCAACATAATATTCCTATTAGCTATTTTAAAATTGTATCACAGTTGTTAAGTTGAAAAATGACAACACGGCCAATGACGCAACACAGACTGAAAATTAAATTGGCTTATAATAATTGATCGTACATCAATGCATTTCTATAAATATAGATTTTATAAAGACCTGTTATGCAAAGTTACAGTTAGATCTAGCAACGTTGCTCAGTAGATTTCCGCTAAGAGGGAGGCTGGGTTGATCCATTAACAAATAACCTAATGCCAACGATGCTTCAACAGTTCAAAGACGTCTGAAAGCCATTTTTTGTGAACTTCTTCAAAATCACCTCTAAAATCCTAACATCTAAATCTGAATGGAACCGTCGTCCTTTTTTGGCTTGAGAGAACAACCAAAAACCGCTCAGAACTACATTAAGACTGTGTGGAGGGTGTGGCCCACATTTAACATTTTTACTGTTTAAAAATTCTGCCACATGAGGTCGAGCATTTCCTAAGGATATTAGAGTTACAAGAAAGTCAAAAATGGATCTCTCTGGATAAATACTGCTTCAGTCTATGATTTTCTCAGTTAACGCAAAAGTTGTAGCACTTTTATATCGAGTTGTAGTAACTTTTATATTAATTTATAGCAACGATCATGTCATGACACATGGTTTCCATTACTGATTTTCCCAAACAATACACAAAATTTAATAGCATACCCTTACTCTATAATCACATCCATCTCAATGAAAATTCTAAAGCCACAGACAGCAAACATATATGAAAAATTTTGCAAAAAGGAATGAAAAGGCTTGCAAAAAATTCGATCGTTAATTACTCGAAAAGTTATTAACGGATCGAGCTGAATTTTTTATAACTTCATACTACAAATAGCAGTCCCTCCAATAAATTTCATGATCCTAGTCGCCCTACTTTCGAAGTAAAAAAATAGTGAAAAGAAAGCACTTTTTCAAATTCAGCAGTCATTTGCAAGTTAACAATAGCACTTGGAGACTTCGGGTTGGGCTTAGAATTTTGGAAATTCAATAGGCTACAACTTTTTAAATGCATATGCTACATAAAATATGCCAAGGAAGATATAAGCGGAAATGTGAAAAAAAGACGTTTATTTATTCACAAATTGTTAATTTAAAAGATTAGCGGACGGTTTCAGATTACGGACCCCGCGCATTGTGTTCTACGCAAAAAAAAAATACATAGGTAACCGTCAAAACTAGCCCTATATAATAATAATCGACTTTATTTTCTTGTAATTGTACAATAATGTACATTTTACACTAACTAAGGCGAAGTTTAGCCTATAAGCTACTCTACTTAACCTTATATTTTGTGTACAAATGGATACCTAATAATAATACATTTTTTTAACCAAAGAGTATAAAAGAAAACAAAACGGTGGATTACTATAAACAAAATAGCTACAACTGGTATAATATAATATATAGCAGGAAAGAAATATATAGAAAAGAAAGAATAAAATATATATACCTACATATATAAGTAGACAAAAATGAAAGTAAAGTAAAATTAAATATAAAATAATAATAAAAAACAGTAATATGCGGTATTAAGATTAACAAACAAAACTCAAATGTAAAATTGTATATAAAGTACTCAATAAATAAATAGATAAATAAAAATAAAATACGCGAAAAACTCCTGTTAGCCAAAATTACATAAAGAAAGCTATTTAAGGACAAGGACTTATAATTGTCCGGTATATTGTTGTAAACATGTGCAGAGTTATATGAAAACGATCTCTTTAATAATGCTGTATTACATTTGGGAATTGATAGTTTGTGTGTAAAACGGAAGTTGATACTGTGACAATCATATCTATAATTTAACTTTTCCCTAAGGTATGGTGGCAAAGAATTATTTAGCAAAACATGAACAAAAGTAGCCAACTGGCTTTTATACATATTACTGACGTTCATCCACCCCAATTCATTTAGTTGAGATTGTGAGATTTAATGAGATATGTGATCAAACTTTTTTAATTTATGTACGTATCTGTAACAACTATTTACTATTTTTTGAAGACGATATTGAGTAATTTGATCAAGACAAGGGTAATAAACGATGTTACAATAATTTAAAATTGATAATACCAAACCTATATGTTTCAAGAACAGTTTTTGCTGATTTTAGCTCCCTGTCTACTGGACTATTATAAGAAGGATATAAGTTAACTGATGTGGACATGCCTCGTGTCTATTTTTGATACTATTAAAGATAATCAAATGTCTTTAATTACTTCGTGATACCGAGTCGTGTAATTAAACTGTACCTCGCTTCACCCTGTAGTACGTACAACCTGACATACCTCGTAGTGTAGATTATAAATGGCTCTAGTCAAAACAAAAAACATTTCATTTACAGGAGTAGCATTTCAACTACAGGAGAAAATCCCTGCTACATCTGCTACATCTGCCCTGTTACATCTGCGAACGGTATTTTTTATTGATGGCTCGTTGAGTATGCATATATCGGTAACGCATCCTACTTCATACTATATTTTCCACTTATTGACGAGGTATCCGTTACGTAAAAGTTTAAAGATTGTAAATTACTTCTGATGCTTCGATAAATTAGCTAAAACGCTATGGTATCGGTTTTGGAGTCTACTAACATTTATGGATAAAGTTTTATGGATAAAGTCTCATTTTACGGGGGATGTTTGACTAAATTTATTGGTGAAGTTGTGTATCGAGACGTTCCTAAAAACGTCATACGAATATATGTATTTACTTGTATATACACTACTCACAAAAATTAAGGGAGCAAAAAAAAATTTAAATTTTTTCCCCGATTTTTGACGGGTTATATCTGAGTGAAAAATGGTCGTATCGCGACTATAAAAAAAAGAGTTTTGAAGCTTCAAGACTAGTTTTCGGATCTGTAAGCCAACATTTTTTAGAAACCACTACAACTATTTCCTTCAAAAGTCCCCAAAGGAAAAGGTCAAGTGGCGACAAGTCAGGGGACCTTTCTGGCCAACAAATAGGTTCATATCGTCCGATCCACTTCTCTCCAAATTGTTTGTTAAGCCAATTGCGGACCTGAATTGTTGAATGGGCGGGGCATCCGTCCTGTTGAAAAATCGCTTTTTTTCTATATTGTAAATTCTCTTCGTCTAATTCAGGCCAGAAAAATGTGTTTAGCATCTCCAAGTATGAATTTTGATTTAAATATTCTTTAAAAAAATACGGACCAATTATTCGATTAAAAGTAATTGCACACCAAACATTCACTTTGAAATTTTGACTTCTAGAAGTAACTGAAAAAGACGGATTTTCTTGTGCCCAAAAACAACAATTCTGCGACGATACCACTCCATTGGTAGAAAAAGTGCTCTCATCGGAAAAAATTATACTCTTGTGAATATGCATATCTAAAGTAAGCCTGGCGCTCGTATTTCTAAACAGAAATCCAATCGACGTGCATCATCACCAACTTCCAACGTGTGTATTATTTTCGGTTTGAAAGTGTGTCTTGCTAATATCAATTTGTGCAGATCTCTTTGTTAGTGATAGTTTTGGATTTTCTTCGACTGAATTTAGAACTAGACCTTTTTTGATTTTTTCCGCATTTTACATCACCAGTTAAATCAAATTTTGGTACTAACTTTTTCAAACTTTGACGGCTAATTTCGACCTCTGGATATTTTTCATGAAACAATTCAATTGCATGACGATAAGAAATATTACCGATACCATAACATTTAATAAGATAAATTTTATGTTGTAAAGTAAGCATTATTTGAAATTAAAAATCAATATTTGAAATTTCAAGCGCTTTGTCAAACACAATGTCAAACAATAACAAGTGTCTTATTGATGGCTTACTGGAATTTCAAATATTCTAATTAGGAACTTTGAGAAGAAATAGTGTAAAGACTATTAGAAAAAAGAGTATTAACTATTGTGATGATTGACTAAATGATTATCTGGACGTACTGTTTCTTCAAAATAAATGTTTAAATAATATTTTTGGGGTTTATGATTTCTTATTATGTCTACGCCTTTAGTAAACATAATTTTTTTAAAGGAAAATGGATATACATACTTCAAACGTATAACAATGATAAAAATTGCGGAATCTCTTCAAAATACTTAAAACTGACTAGTAGGCCATGATTTCATATTTGAGCATTAAATTTAATTGCAAACAATGTTTCCTAAAAACTTTTTTACATAGCGTTAATATTTAAGGTACTTTACTCTTCATTATTATTTAATTTGTGCTATTTTTGAACACCCTGTATGTTAAATTGAACAAACAACAAACTTTCTGGACGTTTCAAGACAAGCAAAACTTTTTATGAAGAATGACTTTTTGTTGAAATATTAAGTTTTTTTTGTCCATTTCACTTATAGGTAACTCAATCCGGGGACACCCTGTATATGCCACTTTTTAATTCTAGTCCCAGATGATAGGATCATAATACTTTTTGCAGATTACAATTTCCTTTAGACGATTACAAAGAAATGGGGTAGTCGAAATAAAACAGTCACCGAGTACATCGCCGAGTTGTTCCTACCGAGAGCAGGTCTTTCCGCAACAATCACCGAAAACCGAAGAGGTCGCCACTTTTTCTGTCGCCGACTAAAAGTCTTCGCCTCCTAAAGTCACGTCACGCGTTTTTCCGTTGGCCAGCTCAATTAATCACCGCTCATAACTGTAATTCGTGTGATTTCAGACGGTCTCAGGCCATGAGCGTCTGCCGGTCAGAGGTCGAGTCTCCTCTGGTGCGTTCGGCTCTCTCGCGGCCGCTTCCTACAAAAATGTCAATGCCTCGTACGTTACTCGCCAACTCGTGCATACGTTTTAGGGCGAATAGAAACACGCGAAATGACTATGTTTATCTCGTCCGTTCTGTTGGAATGTCACGCCCATGCGCTGACCAGGAATATAAAGTGAACGCGGGCACACAGAATGGAAACGGTCGTCGGCAACAGCTGGATTTTAAGTTGCAAAGATTGCAGTGGTGCTTAATCCAACACAAATGATGTGTCCGAAACGGATCCGAAACATTTATATGCTATATGCTATATACAGGGTGTCTCAGCTTTTAGTTTACAGACTTTATTTGCTCACCCAGGATAGTTAGCAAAAAATGTATATACAAAAGTTACTTGAATTCATAAGGCCTATAAAATGACATATTCCGTTTGACATGTGCTAGTGACCTTGAGGTTATGTCAGTGTCAATATAAGTTTTTTAAAAACAACACCCTGTATTTTTCGATATTTTTGGATTTACCGAACAATTCTACACATATTTCATGTAACATACCCTATACCTATCTCCAAATGTTTTCGAGATTTTCAAAGTCAAACAGCTATTATTTTACAATACAAAGAATTTTCAGTTTGCCTTGTTTGCCAGTTCAATTTGAAAATTTATTAAACTAATTGCTTATAATTACTGAAATATCCCATTGATCTGATTAAAATTACTTTTAACAATACCTCTCAATTGTTTCAAAACTGACAAGGCAAACTGAAAATTCTTTGTATTGTGAAATAATAGCTGTTTGACTTTGAAAATCTCGAAAACATTTGGAGATAGGTATAGGGTATGTTACATGAAATATGTGTAGAATTGTTCGGTAAATACAAAAATGTCGCAAAATACAGGGTGTTGTATATAAAAAACTTATATTGACACTGACATAACCTCAAGGTCACTAGCACATGTCAAACGGAATATGTCATTTTATAGGCCTCATGAATTCAAGTAACTTTTGTATATACATTTTTTGCTAACTATCCTGGGTGAGCAGATAAAGTCTGTAAACTAAAAGCTGAGACACCCAGTATATAGAGCTATCAAGTTAAGTCGCTGTTACAATTGAATCGCTTATTTCAAAAACAACCTGTCACTTTTTAAGAGTTTTCAGGAGAAGAAAAAAAAACGTTTTGTAAGTATATCTGAACATTTTGAGTAATACTGTAGCTTGAGGTTGAAAGTTTACCAGTAAAGTAAGAATTTATCATAAACAAAAGCACTATAAATATTTACGAAACAAAAAAAAAATCTTAAAAAATGGACTTAGGTTGTTTCTGAAATGAAACATAAGTTTTGAAATAAAACTTTTTATTATCAAACTATTTTTATATAATATTATAAAAATACAACTTATTTTGTGCCTTCCTTGGATTTTGTTTTAATTTTTTATGTTTCTATTATATTTTCATAAAAGGGTTTGAATGGTTCCTCCACCCATTTAAACATAGATTTCAAATTTTCTTTTTCGGCTTGTAGTATTGGCAGTGGGTCCTTATATGCATTTTGAATTGGCATTTGAACTGTGAAATTTCTTGTAGTACTTATAGTTTTATTATTGTATTTGGGGCATTTCACGCCAACTAAGTGAGGTCAAAAAAAAATCTGTTTGAAACATATCACAATCGATGGTACTTGCTAAAAAACTAACTTCCCTAAAATTTTAGATTTTTTGAGCCACAAGGAGAGGGATGGTGAGGGTGAGAAAATACAAATTTTCGTTTCGACTCTAAAATTTCAATCTTTCTCGGTAAGAAAATGAAAAAAATTAAAAAGAAGGTTGCAATGGTTTTCGATGTGTTTTTTTGGGTAGAATACGATAAAAATATTTTCAAAATTATTGGGGGTAGTTTTCACCCTTATTTTGATGATTGAAGGTTTAAAATCGAAATTTCGAAAAGTATGACACGATTTTTGTTCATTTTTTTTATTTCTTTCTTTTTTTTTTTTGTACTTTCGATTAATTTTTAATACATTATGAGGGTCGAATAGGAACTGGCCCAAAAAACGGCCCAAAGGTGAAAAAACGTGGTTTTAGCGTATTTTCTCATCCTGTGAGATAGTAAATGGCAAGTGAATAATATATTCCAAGGTTTGTGGGGTCGCTGATTAAATTTTAGAGTCGAAAAGAAAATTTGTATTTTCTCACCCTCACCTTCCCTCTCCATGTGGCTCAAAAAAATCTAAAATTTTAGGGAAGTTAGTTTTTTAGCAAGTACCATCGATTGTGATATGTTTCAAACAAAATTTTTTTTTGACCTCACTTAGTTGGCGTGAAATGCCCCATATACCGGGTGTAACAGGATCATGGTACACCTCCCTTTTCTCCTTTAGTTTTCAAGATAGTTAATTGGAATTTGGGATATCCTATACACATAATAAGCGGCACTGTCTGACATACAAGTGATTATTTTTCCACTTCCGGTTTCGCCGGAAGTGACACTAACTTTCGATTTTTAAATAGAATACCCTGTATATTATTGCATTTATGAATTCTGCATAATTTTCTGAATCCAACAATACCAAATAAGTGACATTTAAAACGTCAATATTTTTTTACAATTATAATTTTTAGTTTTCCATTTAAGTGGGCCATGACGGTTCCGATTTAGTACAAATGACCCATGTAATGCTACAAAAAACAATATCCCGTCAAAAATACTAAATTATGTGATTTATGAGCAATTTAAGTTCATCAAAATTGTTTTTGGAGCAGAACTCAATTTTTTCAAATGGAACCATATTGGTACCGTAGTACCATTTATTATTACTATTAATAAGTAATTTATTCTTATGTCGTACTAATATGTGCGATAAATACAAACAAAATTACAGCTAAGAATGATTTGATGAACTTTATTTGCTCATAAATCACATGATTTAGTATTTTTGACGGGATTTTGATTTTTATAGCATTTCATGGGTCATTTAGAATAAATCGGAACCGTCATGGCGCACTTAAATGGAAAACAAAAAATTATAATTGTAAAAAATATTGACGTTTTAAATGTCACTTATTTGGTATCGTTGGATTCAGAAAATTATGCAGAATTATGCAAAAAAAGAATTAATTATGCAAAAATGCATTAATATAAAGGGAGTTCCATTTAAAAATCGAAAGTTAGTGTCACTTCCGGCGAAACCGGAAGTGGAAAAATAATCACTTGTATGTCAGACAGTGCCGCTTATTATGTGTATAGGATATCCCAAATTTCAATGAACTATCTTGAAAACTAAAGGAGAAAAGGGGGTGTACCGTGATCCTGTTACACCCAGTATAGTATTATCATATGGTATTGCAAATTCCGAGCTAGTATATTTTTGTTTAATATACTATATTAATAATATAATTTTCTTGAACCCTAGAGTTTCTGATAACATTACGCTGATATTTATCCGAATTTCTGATTCGTTTACGTCTTTTGGCAGCAGGATCTCCATCATTAGTGTTTTTAGCACTGGTCGTTGGTTGATAGTTGTTCATAATAGCTACTGAATTAAGTATGTATTTTCTCTAATAAAAAAACTTTTTATAAGCAGCAATAACAACAAACTATTGAACGTCGACATTATTACTGCTTTGACTTTTATAAGTTAAGTTAAAAGTGCAAAATAACCACTCACAATTTAGTGCAGAAACAACCTAAGTCCGGGACTAAGGTGGTTTCAGAAATAAACGAATATTTTAATTCGTCATATAACCAAGGATGTTTACGGGACTTAGCTTCTTTTTGAATTAAGCATAGGTTACCCCCAATTCCGTGTTGAATAATTTCATTGACCATCAACCCAGAACCTTGTAGTTTTTAGTGCAATTATTCAAAACATACGGTATCGATTCCACGGCATACGAGGTGTGGCTATTAAATAACCGAACTGATGTTACGATTACGATTACGTATGGGGTAGGTACATGCCCTGTGCACTTAAGCGATGCTTATTGTGCCCCCATAGTCTAGTCATTCCATTAGTCCTGTTCCCTAAAGAAATTTAAGGACAGTTTCTAATGGAGCGTCTGCCACTTCTTTTGGTTCTATTGTTATAGCCCCAAAGTTCGAATACCTGATAGGTGCCAGCGCTGGGCATTCGCATAGTATGTGGAGGGAGGTTTCTTCCTCCTCTCCGCACCTTCTGCAATCGGGATCATTTTTCACCCCGATTGTCGTAAGATGTCGCATGAGAGGATAGTGTCCTGTAAACAGTCCTACTATCCATCTCAGCTGGTTTCTACCCAGTTTTATGTATTAGATTAAGTATTTTTACTTGTCCCATGATGGTTCACCAATGAACATCCGCGAGTGTCTCAACCCTGGGACTTTCGCCCAGTACGATATATGTTTTCCGCTTAATAGGTCCTTCATGACCCTCCTGGCTGTCCGGTAAGCCAGACTGCAGGCGGGTTCTGGCCATATCAGTGGAACTTCCGCCCCTTTCTTTGCAAGAGAGTCCGCTCTTTCGTTCCCTTCATGGCCTTGGTGCCCTCTCATCCACTTGAGAGTGATACTGTTGTGTTCCGCTAGTTGTGTTAGCGAATCCATACAGTCTTTAACTACCTGGGAATGTATTTCTACAGCTCCCAGGGCTTTGAGTGCTACTTGGCTGTCAGAGATGATCTGGATCCTCTTATTTGTATAAGACCTCCTAGTCATCTCCTGCGCGCAAGCGGATATTGCAGTTATTTCTGCCTGAAATACGGTTGCATAGTTCCCCAGGTTTATGCTGATTTCGCACCCTGGGTCTCTATTTGTTGCCCCCGCTCCAGTACTTTGTTCCGTTTTGGACCAATATGTATACCAGATGGTTCCATTCTGCTGGACTGGTGTGTGACTTCTGTCTTCCTCTCCCTCCTTCGGTACGATCTTCGGTATGAACTGATGTTGCTACCAGCGCGCTGCGAGCGTGTCGCGACAAGTTTGAACAGAACTGTATCTGGTGATACTTTCCCCACCATGCGCTCGCTGTACAAGTCAGTGGGTCGCTCAGTTTGACTGTAGCTCTTAGTCTACGCACCAGTGACGCGTCGAAAAAATGTTAAATGTTCAGATGGAGCAACGGGTTAATCTCAAGTTTCTTGTTAAACTGGCGAAAACTTTTACAGAACTTATGCAATGTTAAAAGAAGCGTACGGGAATGAATGTTTATCCAGCACACAAGTTTTTGAATGGTTTAAACGGTTTAAAGAGGGACGTGAAACAAACGAAGATGATCCGCGCCCCGGACGGCCCTAACGTCAAAAACGGACGAAAACATTGAAAAAACTGGTAAATTAATCCGCGAAGATCGTCGTCTAAGCATCCGAGGGCTTGCTGAAATAACAGGAATCGACAAAGAATGTGTTCGCCAGATTTTGCATGAATCATTCAACATGCGCAAAGTTTGCGCAAAAATGGTACCAAAACTCCTCACTTCCGAGCAAATGGAATCAAGAATGAACATTTTCGCTGACATTCTAAACAACATTGACACTGATACAGGCTTGTTAGACACGGTGACACTGAAGTGGAAACGGTTAAAGCAAAAGCGACAGAGGTTCTGAACCAGCTGACAGAAGCGGACTTTCACTGCTTTCAACGATAGAAAAGTCGTATGAAGCGGTGTGGAGATGGCCAAGGGGAGTACACTGAAGGCGAAAAAGTTGCTACTGTAATTGGTAACGAATAAAAAGTGTTATGACAGTAGTGCGATTATAATAACCACACCTCGTACTTTGAGGACCTTTTTATCAAATATTTGCTTTTGTTGCTTTAAAGGTCATATGATCAATTTGTTATTCTGAATTGTAATTTAGCTAACGTTAAGCATACTTTTCTTTGTGCACATATGGTACTCTGCAAAATCTGAATTTCGATCTCTTTCTGATCGGTCGGTAAATCTAGTAGCGAGCGTGACAGTACTCTAAACGCAAGGGTAATTCATCTATCGCATCGTGTTGAATTTTTGCTAAAGCTCCCAGGTCATAGGTCAGATGTATCTCTCGCATTGTGTACCTAGCTGTGCGTTGTTCCTGGTGAAGATAATTTTACATGAACATGAACAGTTCTCTTAGGGTCACATTCGCAAAATGTTTACCGACAGAAAAATAGCAGAATGACAAAAACCATTCGAACAAAATAAAATTTTAACTCATACTTCATGGCAATTTTTTCTACAAGCATTATTAAAAAAAGACACTAAAGTGACCAAACGTTATATGTAAACTAAAAAATCCAAAACCTACCGTTTTCTCCTCATTTTTTGTCGTTAGTTATATAAAACAACATATATTTTATAAGTTTTTGGTTATTTGGATTTTAGGTCCAAGAATAAACAACTATTTCATTTTGACCAACGTTTCGGAGTTTTATTTCTCCTTCTTCGGAGCTTAATCAATGTTGTTGTTCTATGTTGGCAATTCCATATATACAGTAAGCAACGAAAGTCATCACACACCCATTTTTTGAAGTTTGCTTAAATTCTGATTCTGATTCAAAAGCAAAAAAAATCAATGCTGTAATACACAAATTATCAGAATTTAAGCAAACTTCAAAAAATGGGTATATGATGACTTTCGTTGCTTACTGTATATACAGTATGTAACAAATGTAAAAAAAACAAAAAACTGTCTATAGGACAACGCTTTAAAAATTACTGTAGTATTGATGTGATTTCCTTAGCGCTTGAATTATTACCGAAAATTCTTTAGAGGTTTAGAGAGGCGAGGAAAATTCTTTAATGTTGTGGAAATTACTAGGCAGATTTCTAGTGAAAGTTGTCGTCTCTTTGGTCTTGTTATGATCATTACTCAATGATGCAAACCACGCTTAAGATTTTATTAAATTCAATAAAATTTAATTCTAAATTTTAAATTATGATATTAGCAAACATTACAAACTTATGCCATATCAAACTAGACCTCGACAGTGCCAATATAATTATTAAACTTATAATTTATTACTAAATAATTGGTAAACTTTTGACAGACATGTCATTGAAGTATATTTTTGAAATCAGAGGAAATTGTTATTGCGGAAAAGTAAAAAATATACAGGGTGTTCCATTGATATTTCCAATATTTGTTCTTCGACAAGATTTTGACGACAATTTCAGAGACATACAGGATGGATTAAGAAGGACGCTGTGAAAATGGACTAAGAAGGACGCTGAAGGTGGTCAGAAAAAGAGAGTGATGGAACGCAAAAGACGATTTGAGGGAGACGGACGACTCGGGGTGTGCCAAAAACAGTTCGTGCATCCTGAGGAAAGATTTCTGAGTCACCCCACGCAAGAATACCTGCTTATAACCTCATAGGGCGGCAAATTTGCAGGGGGTGGGCTGGAGTTGGAATATCACTTTTGGTGCTCAATCAGCTGTCCGCAGTGTGTTCCGCCAACTTCGAGAGCCTTCAAGTAATGCCGTGACATGAATTCGAGACAAAGCGACATCCCACACAGCCATCTACAGTGGCAGAATCAGGTGAGGGATCGGTGTGGAAGTGCTTGGAGGGGCGCTTGAGTTGTCAAAGGGTGAAAGCGAGTTGTGGCACCCCACACCAATTTATTAGGCAGCATTAAGATCAATGGATTCGCCTAAGAGAGGTCAAACCGCGCAAAACCATGCGTAAATGTAAAGGGGTGGCTTAGGGGGGTCTGGAAATTGGTTGAAGAAATGGCACAGCGACCAAATACACAGAACTTATTGAGGAGGTCCTAATATGTTTCGGGATGAAGTTTTTACACGACAGCGTCCTTCTTAGCCCATCCTGTATGTCTCTGAAATTGCCGTCAAAATCTGGCGCATTCAAATTTCGACATGGAGATGCATTTTGGGGTATGGACGGCGAACCGTTTAAGTCACAGCGTAGCGACTTCGTGGTGTTAAAACCAACCCTATAGGCTACCGAAAACTAAAAACCGCAAGTCTCTATTTCGAATAGAAAGCAAATGGGGCTAATCTAAAAAGTGTTTGCTAATTTTGCCGAGCAGTTTATAAACGAAACGAAATTTCGTATAAAAATGGTTTGTGAAAAACTTTGAATTCAATAAACACTGTGTCATAAGCACACATGAATACCTTTCCAACAAACTCTAGAAGGAATGTTCTTTACTATACCAAAGGGTAGAATATCACGGGGGTTAATGGATACAGTTATGATTTTCTTTTATAACCACCATATTCGTTTATAGCCTTGCATCATCCCAGGTGTACCTTCAGCCTCCATTCCCTCATTTGCTAATGGAGGAGGGACCACGACGTTTATTTGTGACCTCTAATGGCCATAGCATAGGTAACATTAATTATGCGGGCACGAATGTACTTATTATTATCCTGTTTTAATGGCGTCATCGCGAATTTGCCACTCGCTATGCAATTTCTGTGGGGTAACAAGTTGTTCGTCTACTTTTAACGAAAATTGATCATAAACACTCTAAATATGTTTGTATATGTATGTATGTGACAGAGTAAAATTTTCCACCCTAGGATGGAAAGTATTGATTTTCTCGAATCTGTCATTAATCATTTGTGTCTGAGAACTGCCAGTTTGATGTTAAATTTAACATAAATCTTGTTAGTCCGCAAGTATTAACGAGCCAAAGTTGGCCTAACAAAGAAGATTTATTTCTATTCTCAATCTTAAGTTTATAAACTTATTGAATTGTCACAGCTCTCAATTTATGTGATGGATACCGAGTAAACAGGATGAGTCACTTTTTTGTAGCAGGACTTTAACATTCGATAGAATACAATATTTTAAGAAAAAAAGTTCCTATAAACATATGGTCTATCTAGCTTCATAAAGGCGATACAGGGTGCTAAAGTTTCAGTTTTTTTTAAGTTTTTTTTTACAATATTTTCTAAACGGAATGATATTTTCGCGTAATATTTTACACACGCTTTAACCTCAATAGGAGCAACAATTTGTATTGATTTTGTCGAAAACACTATACTGGAAGTTGCTTTTCTCGGGTGTCCAGGTTATTTAGACTAACAGAACTTTTTTATCGTACGCCACTGACTTTAGTTGACTAGGATTTATAAAAGAATTATGTTTTAGCTGCAATTTTGATCTCTTGCAATTTTGCGCTAACTGTAACGATTTTCGAGTCATTTTTAGTCTGATGGTGCATCTCCTTCTGATGGGCAACTTAGTCTGATGGGCAACGAGAAAATGTTATTTTTGTGTGACCTGGGCATCCAAAAAAAGTAACATCCACCATAGTATTTTCGATAACAGCATTAAAAATGTTGATCTCATCCATGTTAAGACAAGTCGTGCACCGTAAAAAATCAAACTTTAACACCCTGTAACTTTAAGAACCTGCTACAAAAAAGTGTAGCAGAGAAAAAGTTCCTATAAACGTATGGGAGATACAGGGTGTTAAAGATTCATTTTTTACGGTGCACGACATGTCTTAACATGGATGAGACCAACATTTTTAATGCCCCTACCGAAAATACTATACTGGATGTTACTTTTTTCGGATTCCCAGGTCACTTCGTTGAAAAATAAAATGAAAACTAAAAATAACATTTTTTTCGTTGCCATGTAAGGAGATGCACTATCAGACTAAAAATAGCAATATCTCGAAAACCGTCATAGTTAGCGCAAAATTGCAAGAGATCAAAATTGTATCTAAAACATCATTATTTCATAAATGTTAGTCAAATAATGCCAGTAGCGTACGATTAAAAAGTTCTATTGATCTAAATAACCTGGGCACCCAAGAAAAGCAACTTCCAGTATAGTGTTTTCGACAAAATCAAGAGAAATTGTTGCTCCTACTGAGATTAAAGCGTGTGTAAAATATTAAGTGAAAATACCATTCCGTTCAGAAAATATTGTAAAAAAAATTAAAAAAAAACTGAAACTTTAACACCCTGTATCTCCTTTATGAAACTAGATAGACCATATGTTTATAGGAACTTTTTTTCTCAAAATATGGTATTCTATTGAATGAAAAAAATAGTGACTCACTCTGTATAAGAACATAAATAAAAAACTTTATTAAAAAGCTAAATTTTCGAAAAAATAATACACTTAGGTATTAAGTAACGTCGAGTTAACATAGCTCGAAGAATGGAACCAAGCCTCGTCAGTAAAAAAAAAAACATTTTCAAAGACAATATCGTTATTGTGAAAATGGTTAACCTTTTTCCGTACGGGAGTGGTCGATATATCGACCACCAAAAAAAAAAAATTAAATTTGTTATATTTTATACAGAAGAAATAGAAAAAAAATCTGGGTGACATCTTTGACCGTGAACATTTCAAGGTCAAATAAGCCTTTTAGTAGTTTTACGGTAAAATTGGTGTATCTATATATTTTGATGTTTTGAAAACAGATAAAGTAAAATAAATCCTGGTAACATTCTCGATTTTATAAATCAACACTTGAAATTACTGAATTTTTAGAAACTGGCTGATTTATGTGTATATTTTTTATACATCGCACAAAGTAATAATAGTAAAAAAAATGTTTTAGAAATTATTGATTTTTAAAATCTTACAATTCAAGCAATTTTCTAGTTTTTGCTCTTAGCGGAACCCAGGATCAACAACGTGGATGTGGCAAAAATATTATCCCTTTGGGGTGTTTGATTCTCGTGAGTCCCCTTGCCTCTCACGTTGATTTATCATTTTTATTTTTTTAACATTTATTAACTTCAAAAATTTGACAACACGTCAGCTGATTTTTGCTTGATGCCAGTATTTTGCTAGAAGGGGGAGAGACAGTTTTGAGCCGAATTTCTATTCTTAAGAAACATTGCTAAAAATTGTTGTATGACAAAAAAATCTGAAAGTCGACCTTGACAATGAAAATATAACTCGTTTTTGACATTTGTAGCTTATTCAAAGAAACTCTTTTCTCCGTGTACCTCTTTTCTCCATGTACTGACTTTGTTGATCTTTTCTGAATAAGTTAGTAATAGCGTTTTCCGAGTTATTCCGAATTTATGTCTTTCGGTCCTGGACCTTTTTGTTAATTCAGTATCCACTAATTGAAAGCTCCATAATTTATTGCTGTCTTTATGATCTGCCATTGTCGTTCGCGATCATAACCATTATTATTGAGTTTTATAGAGGACATAATTTTAAACGAGCTTCAAAGAATATTATTATCAATTGTTACTCGTTGCCTGTTGTCAGTAAAACCACAGTTTGGTGTTTGCGTATGCACAGAAAACAATAATTATTGTGTTATTTGGTAGGTATGTACAAAATAAAAGTAAACATGATAGCTAAGTAATGATAAATCGACAAAGGGTATTTTATTGTTTCGTGTAAAAGTGTTTTAAACAACAGTAATAAAGTTTCTTGCACTTAAAGGAACACAGTATATTTTTATTCAATACTGACCTACTGGTTTCAGTTCTACAGAAAGTTCAAAGTGGAATATAGATAAATTGTATCTTATTATTGTAACATTGGAACTTGCGCCTTCACCATATTCTAGGTTAATAACGATGTAGAAAAATTACATCAATATTTAGTTTCATTTTCATTTATTAATAGTATTAATCTAGAGCGTTGCCATAAATTTTTGTGTTCGTTTGAGAATTCATTCAAATTTATAGCGAATAAGGTTGTTATCTTAGACAAAAGTCATTATTTTGAGAGAGTCGACAATTTAATTAATAGTGGTCCTTACGAGAAATTATCAAAAAATCCTTTGCCAAAAATGACAACTGAAGTTAAACATCTTTAAAAGAATGTAACAACCTTATTACTCCTTCACTGATAAAAATTTTGCAATTGTCAAATTCAGTAACTTACCTAAATTATATTGTTTACCAAAAATACATAAACCAGGAAATTCTGTAAGACCAATTGTCTCAGCGATAGGATCCCCAACTTATAATTTGTCAAAATGGTCAAAAGAAAGGTTTGAACATGAGAAACAATTAACTAAGAATATAGCTAAGCATAACGGTTACTCAATACATTTAATAGATAAGTTAATAAGGAAGCATACATTTAAGAGAACGCTGTACAATTCCACGATTTTTTGTAGAGATACTGACAAATTGAAATTTATTTCGTTACCATTTGAACCTAAATTCACTGTTTGCTATGATAAAAAAAGAAATTTAGTTTTGATCTTCTCCTGAAGATGCTAACTTAGTTGGCGAACCGCGCGTCGACGAAAGTTCGGTGTTTCCTGGAAAACGTCCAATTTTTTTTTCGTTTGCGGAAAACAGCAACGAAGCTTTTCTATAGAAAAATGTGGATTTTCAGAGCTTCACATTTCCATTTGTCGAGAACTAACATAACCAGAGAGGTAAAACCACGCCTTGTCAGTAAAAAAGTGACGTTTCAATGACGTTTTCATTATTACGTATATTACCTATAAACCACTCTGAAAATTACATTCGCTGCGGCTGGTCGTTTGTTAACAATTCTTGGACTGAGCTTAGACGGTGAGCGTGTATATAGCTCATATTTCAGGATTGCTCTGGCTTAAACAGCGAATAGGGGTTTATGGGTGATAACCATATTTTATTCTCTTATTAAAAATTTCGGTAGGCAGTTACTACCTACTAAACCTACTTGACAGTTCTAAGGGTAATAATTCAAGACTGAAGTTTTTTTTTTTACTTCGAAAGTAGGGCGACTATGATCATGATATTTCTCGGAGGGACTGCTATTTGTAGTATGAAGTTACAAAAAAAAGTTTCACCTCGATCCGTTAATAACTTTTCGAGTAATTATCGCCTTTTTCAAAGACTTAATTAAGGGGGGAAATATAGAGACATCCAAAAAAAAAATGTCATCAACTCTGGTTATGAACGAGAGAGATGGAAATAGCGGTCATGTCTAAGCTTTTCGGTTATGTCAAACTTTTGACAAGTGACTCTCACAATTTGTAAAATAAACAATGGCTGTCATATAATGTGACAGTCTTGACAAGTAATTAAGGTTATAAATTCGATTAAGAATAATAATAATAATACACCCTATTAAGAATAATACACCCGAAGAGTAACACCTTAGGTCCTTCTCAGGGATCTGTGCGGGAAGGGGTGGCTATTATTATTATTTGCCATGGCGCACTGGGAGCGACTTAAGATTATTTCGGTAACGCATTTGCTTTACAGTTCTGAGGAAACCCAGAAAACTCAGAACATTACCAAATCTTGATTAAGAATATAAGTAGTAAATTTTGATTAAGAATAGAAGTACGTCTTTTTTTCTCGGCCAACTTTGATGACTTTTTTTTGGATGTCTATACAATTAGACGGGCTAAAATTACGCATTAAAAAACATTTTTTTCCAAGAAGGTTTTATTTGATTATTACAAAACTTTGTATATTTGTTAAGATAAGAATGAAGAATTAAAAAAAAAAATTCATTTTTCAAAACAAAATGGCGGCTGCACACTGGTGCAAAGTGGACCTACAAAAAAAAACGGCAACCACTCTGGATGTCGTAATTTTCATCAGTAACAGTCCAGGAAATAAAATTTATGTTAACATATAATTTGTCGGTAAACCTCAAAAAAACTAAAAAAAAAATTCTACGTTTGGCAGAAGTTTTTCGAGAAAATTGGTGGTTTTCCGTATTTTTGCATTAATAGTTTTTTTTTAGTAAATTTTGCAACATAAAATTCCAAAACATTTAGGTTTACAGACAAGCTAAGAGTATAAAGGAGAAACTCTGAAAGTTTCAGCCAAATCGTCCGAGTAATTTTTGAGTAATCGTGGTTGCCAATTTTGAAAATGTTGTTTTGAGTAAAATTCGTTTAAAGTTTTGAATACCGAAAAATGGTACTTACGACTCAGCCAGGGATTCCAGGGGCGTACAAAAGGCCTCAATCTCTTCGTACATGCTGTGATTCATCTGTTGTAGTTCTTTGTGAGCAAGATACAATTAATAAAACTTTCACTAGGGCCGACCGCTCTCGTATACCTGCTGCGCGCTGAAAAAGGCGTTCTCGAAAAATGACGAAAAAAAAATATAAGGTCGAATTTCGTTCTGCAACTTTCACGAACGTATTCTACGGGAAATTTCCTCTTTTTTAGAGAAAAAAAAAATCGATTTTTTTTGACCACCTAATTGTATTTACCCCCTTAACAACGATGACGCTATTTCTTTGTTTATTATACGATATTGATCGGGTTAGGCTAGAAAAATCATAAATATCTTCAAGTTTGCGAGACTTTTTTGAGATTGTGACAAATATTTATTTGAGCCTGTTTTATAACGTTTTCTACGCACTACCTTTTTTGATGCGACGTATATATTATTTTAGCGTTGCCACTTCGAAATTCTCGGAATTGTGACTATAATGTCTTGACGCCTATTTTGTTTTTAAAATACGCGTCTTGAAGCGTACTTTAAAGATGTTATAGTCACAATTCCGAGAATTTCGAAGCGGCAAAGCTAAAACAATATATACGTCGCGTCAAAAAAGGTAGTCGCGTAGAAAAGGTTATAAAACTGGCCCAAATTAATGTTTTTCAAAATCTCAAAAAAGTCTCGCAAATTTAAAGAGATTTATAATTTTGCTAGCCCAACCCGGTCAATAATATAGGATATACAAAAAAAATGGCGTCCTTGTTAATTAAGTCTTCCAAAAAAAATTTGATCGTTAGTTACTTGAAAAGATATTAACGGATCGAGCTGAATTTTTTTTTGTAACCTCATACTATAAATAGCAGTACCTCCAAGAAATTGCATGATCATGGGCGCCCTACTTTCGAAGTAAAAAAAATAGTGAAAAAAAAACACTTTTTCAACTTCAGCAGTCATTTGCAAGTTAATAATAGCACTTGGAGACATCGGGTTGGGCTTAAAATTTTGGAAATTCAATAGGCTACAACTTCTTAAATGGCATATGCCATATAAAATACGCCAAGGAACGGAGATATAAGCGAAAATGTGAAAAGAGACTTTTTTTTCACAAAGGGTATCCCCCCATAAGTATGGTGAAATGCCCCCCCCTTTTTTTTATTTTCTTCGCATGATGAAAGTGTTTCTTAGGGCTAATTATGAAAGGTAGACCGAATTTTAGGTCCAAAAAATTTTTTCTCAGCTGGTATGGAAAAAACCCTGTTTTTTACGTTTTATTTTTTTCACGGTTTTTAACTGTCGAAAAAATCTGAAAAAATTCATGAGTACAGAAAATATGATTAGTTTTATGTAAAATTTGTTTCAAGCTCATTCAAGGTCATTATGACCTCTAAAAATATTATTAAAACTTTAAAAATCCCATATCTTTTAACCAAAAAAAACCTTCAGGATCAGATTTTTAATATGTTATATTATTAACTGTTTTTTACTACCTCAAATTTTTTCAGATTTTTTTGAGTGGTGGGTCGTGTCCAAAAGTGCGAAAAATCAATTTTTTGTCCGTGAAACGACTTAAAACGGCTTAAAATCATCATTTTATAGTGTCCTGATTTTTTTCTTGCACTAAAACGCTCAAATGACTTCAAACAATTAAAAAAATATGTTCACTAAAAATAGTAAGAAAAAAAAATCCACTTATCGAAACTAGTAGTTTTTATATTTTTTAATTGTTTGTAGTCATTTGAGTCCTTTTAGTGCAAAAAAAAAATCAGGACACTATAAAATGGTGATTTTTCGCACTTTTGGGCATGACCTACCACTCAAAAAAATCTGAAAAAAATTTGAGGTAGTAAAACACAGTTAAAAATATAACATATTAAAAATCTGAGCCTGAAGCTTTTTTTTGGTTAAAAGATATGGGATTTTTAAAGATTGAATAATTTTTTTTAGAGGTCATAATGACCTTGAATGAGCTTGAAATTTTTTTTACATAAAACTAATCATATTTTCTGTACTCATGAATTTTTTCAGATTTTTTCGACAGTTAAAAACCGAGAAAAAAAATAAAACGTAAAAAACGGGGTTTTTTCCATACCTAGCTGAGAGGAAAATTTTTTGGACCTAAAATTCGGTCCACCTTTCATAATTAGCCCTAAGAAACACTTTCATCATGCGAAGAAAATAAAAAAAGGGGGGCATTTCACAATACTTATGGGGGATACCCTTGTTAATTTAAAAAATTAGCGGACGGTTTTAGCTATACGGACCCCGCGCATTGTGTTCTACGCAAAAAAAAATACATAGGCAACCGTCAAAACTAGCCCTATATGTTTCAAGAACACATAAAAGTCTCTGCCTACTGGACTACTGCTAACATGGCATTTTCTCGTATATTTCACACCGGCCGTCTTCCTGCTTTATTATCATTCACTTCCCATGTTGTTCTGGGCCCAGACGGCCGCCCATAAACCTGAATTACCTCGCTTTCCTTTCGTCGGGCCGATATTTCGTTAAACGCGCATCGGAAGAGATAGCCTTAGTCGCGGAACTTTACGAGCTACGAGGGCTGCAAATCGCGTGTTTACTTCTAGCCGCAGATCGGCGTCTTAAGAAGAGAGGCCGTCGGCAAAAAAATCGAAAGCTTTTATCCCGACAGACCGCGACGTAATAATGGAATGGCTGGTAAAGCGTCCGAAAAGAATCGGATTAGAATTAATGGCCTTTGGATATGAGAGTGGAGTGGGTGGCCGAAACAAACTTCGGTGCAGAAACAAACAAAAATCTGAGGAAGTTTTCCACTATCTAATAGCACCGTCTATCGTTTTTTGCTTCTGATAAAATTACAGCTCATGAAATTCTACGTCTAATTCGCCCAATCAATCTAATTTTAAAAAAATCGTGAATAACTCGAAAATTAATATTTTCGAGTTATTCATTTCGAGAGAATGCTTAAAAGTTATTCGATTCATATTAAATATAAATCTTCAGAGTATCTATCTGACTAACTGAGATCTTTTGGAAAAAAAATTCATAGACATGATCAATTTCTAAAAGTGAACAACAAATCCCAAAAAAAATCAAGAGAGCCCTGCATAATGCCCCCCCATGCCACGCATAACTCTAAAAAAAATACCCCTCTAGAATTATCTGTGTTTTATTAAAATTTTATACAGTGATTTTACGAAAATTGTAGTAAGGCTGGTAGAGTTTTGGGTTTTTATCATGTTTTTGGTTCAACTTTAGCAATTTTTCATGACAAAAATGAAAAAAAATTCCAAAATGGCTGAGTCAGTCAGATAGAAATTTAAAATTTCTCTGGCCCCCTCTTTGAAAAGAATTTAATATTTTCCGGGTTTCTCACGGTTTTTTGGAAACATCGTAATTTTACCCTTTTATCGATATACGACGTGTGTAAATTAAGTAATGAGACTGGCAACGTGGCGCACGATCTAGCAACACTGCGGAGACGGGATATGAACAGAGATAACATGTAGTGCACCTTCAGTACAAGTTTGAACTTGTTAGACTCATTTGTTTGTTCTTTGTGACAGTTTTCGTAAACCGGTATTTTTAGTGAGTAAAAATGAGTCACATTAATTTTGAACAACGGTGTGCTATCAGGTTTTGCCTCAGACTTGGACACAGCGCAACGGCTACTTTTGCAAAACTTCAACACGCCTACGGAGACAGTGTTTTTTCAAGAACCCAGGTTTTTCGGTGGTTTAAGGCATTGTCAGAAGGATGAAAATATCGATAAAGCACGGGATCTTGTGCGTTCAGATCGTCGGTTGACGACAAGAATGATCGGAGAAGAGTGAAATTTGATTCACACCACTGTTCATCAGATTTTGACTAACGAATTGGGGATGAGGAAAATCTGCGCAAAAATGGTTCCACAAAACCTTTCGCAGCAACAAAAGGACATTGAGAGAGAAAGGTGTCTTGGCTTTTTGGAATCGATTGAAAATGATTACCATTTTTGGAACGTGTCATTATTGGTGATGAGACTTGGGTATTTGAGTACGACCCGGAAACCAAGCGCCAAAGCATGATATGGTACACTTCAAGCTCTCCAAGACTCAAAAACGCAAGAATGAGCAGGTCGAAGACCAAATGCATGCTGATTTGCTTTTTTGATAACCAGGGAATTGTTCACAAAGAGTTTGTGCCTCCAGGCCAAACAGTAAATCAACACTTTTACAGAGAGGTTCTTGAAAAACTTCGAAAAAGGGTCATGCGTGTAAGACCAAACGTCAAGAATAACTGGATGTTGCATCATGACAATGCGCCTTGTCACACTTCCATTTCAGTAAACGAGTTTCTAGCCAGTAAAAACATTCCTTTGGCTCCCCAGCCTCCTTATTCGCCTGACATGAGTCCTTGTGACTTTTTTCTCTTCCCGAGATTGAAGAATCACTTCAAAGGACGTCATTTTGGGACCATAGGAAACATTCAATCGGCTGTTACCGACCAGCTGAAGGCTAATCCAGTATATGAGTTCCAACACTGCTATGAGGAACCGTATCCAGCTCTGTGTGGCTTCTCAAGGAAGTGATTTTGAAGGAGACAATACTGAATTGAAAAATAATTTGGTCAAATCAGTCTGATTACTTAATTTACACACCTCGTGTATCTATAAACAGCTTAAATTTCATTGAGATACCTTATATAGTTACTAAGAAAATTGATATTAATATTAAAGGTTGTCGCCCTAATATTTCCCTTACCCTAGAAAGTAGGATTTCGCTCTAACCACTCAGTTAGACATTGGGACATTTTTCGTGTGCTTAACCCTTTAACGTCAAAACTACAGTTTTTGTATACCCTCTTTTTAGCAACGTGCCAAGTACAAGAAACGATGGAAAAAAAATCTGGAAATGCCTTTCCGAGTATTTTAAGAGTGCTCTTTCGAATGGCACCAAAAAAAAATTCATAAAAGTTTAACCTTACTTTTATTTAAGTTAATTAAGTATTTAATTATAAATACCTGCCATTTAAGTAGAAAAAATTAATTCCAACAAGGAGTGTCCAATATCTTGGCCAAAAAGACACATTGTACGGGGAAACTTTAATATTTTTTTTTACTCAAACCTGGAGACCTTTGCGGAACAATTTTAGAGAACAAAAAGTGTTCAGATTCATCCAAAGAGCACGTCTAATTTTTTTCAGAATTTTTGGTCACGTTTTGGCCATTTTTCCAAAAAATCCGAAAATGACTTCAAAAAATTCTAAAAAAAAATTACACGTCTCGCTTAAAGAGTCCTAAACAAATTTCTCAACAAAAAAAATTGGTCCAGTTTGGCCGTTTTCCCGAACTGACAATTTTTTACAGTTTGACTAAAAAAAGAACAAATCGGAAATAATCGCCTTAGAGCTTGTATTCGGAAAAAAAATTCAAAATCGTCCTTTTTGGTATTTATTTATTATTATACTTTGTTAAGTATACATAATTCAAGACAATCATTATTTCATATTTTTTGAAGACGATTTGGCAATTTCACCGAATAGCCATTTTTTGAACCCCCAAACCAAATAACCTCAACAGGTTCAGGAATTTTTTTTTGCAAAACCTCTTGGACATGATTTAAGAGAGGCGTGCGAATTTTTCCAGAATTTTCGGTCTTTCCTGCAATTTTGGGTTTCGGCCAATTTTTGGAACATTAAAATGAAAAAGGGACAATTTGGGGACAGCCATGTTGACGCAGACTTTATGGGGAACGGGAAAATGGCCAAACTGGGGCAAATTTTTTGTTGAGAAATTAGTTTAGGACTCTTCAATCCAAGTGTGTAATTTTTTTTTTAGAATTTTTGGAGCCATTTTCGGATTTTTGGAAAAATGGCCAAAACGTGACCAAAAATTCTGAAAAAAAATCAGGCGTGCTCCTTGGATGAATCTGAACACTTTTTGCTCTCTAAACTTTTGCCCCAAAGTTCTCCAGGTTTGAGTAAAAAAATATGAAAGTTTCCCCATCCAATGTGTCCTTTTGGCCGAGATATTGGACACCCCATGTTGGAATTAATTTTTTCTAAGTACATAACTTTTCAGTACAACTCTCGAATGCACTTTTCCCGTAGTTTTCTGTAGAAAGAAAATTTTGCTCTGAAAATGACCTGAAAATCGTGCTCATTTCAATTTAAATTGCCAAAAACAGGGGTAAGCTTCAACTATTATGAATTCTTTGGTGTCATTGGAAAGAGCACCCCAAAAATACTCGGAAAGGCATTTCCCGATTTTTTTCCATCGTTTCTTCTACTTGGCACGTTGCTAAAGAGAGGATTAAAGGGTTAACCGGCTAGACATTTTCCTTGAGTGAGCACTACATTTTTTTTTAATTGAATCCGACGACCTTTCCTTGCAAGCAAGTCATAGAACTTAAATTATCGTTTATTGAGAGCAGGCAGGCTTTTTTTGCAGATACATCGCGCGATCGACGTTTGTATACAACGGTAATGACGCCAACGACGTGGTTTTTGTCCGTGCCGTCCCATTACTTCGTTATTTTTGCGATTAAACTTTTACCTCGGCCATTTGCTCCAGTGAGGTCTGGACGGTACGACGGCCGGTGAGTAAGGGGAGCCCATTGTGTTGCAATCTGACCACGTGAAAAAAAAATCGAAGCATCCTTATAATAGCCAGTGATTTGTTACTCCGACAACCTTAATTATCTACCGCGTAGTTAGGTAGACTTAAAAAATTGATGCGAGAAAAATTGAAGCACTTGTTCGTCTACAAAAATTGTCTTTTTAGAATGTAATGGACTTGTTCGACTACGAGGGTAGTTTTTTATGTAACCTACCAAGTAGGGTGCAATAAGCTCGTGGTGAATCAGGACCGAACTCAGGAAAGCAATACACAATTTTATTAAAATGTGGCAGATACACTTACCCAAATATCATCGACAAGATGGAATGCATGCGCTAAACATGTATATACGTGGGTCATATTTTTATATATGCGTTTTAGGCGCTCAGCTGCTTTTCGCATATATATAAGCGGCTGCGTCTGTGACAAAAACCAGTAAAATGGTCATTGTCAACATACATAAATCCCAAATGCCCTGATCAAGTAAACAGTTTTCAGCCAGCTTATTTTTAATGTTATAGGAGCTGAAAACATTTCCATAAGATTAATTCCGACGCAAAATTCCATGCTTTTTCAGAATATGGCCTTAGAATTTTTCAAAAATCGATTTTAAAAACGTTAATTATTTAAAGTTTGTTTTTTTCTCGAAAACCACATTTTTGTAAAAATTTCTCAAGAAATTGTTCCAAAAATCACGAAATCGAAATTTCCAAAAACGTTTTTAAAAAAATCTGAAAAAAAATTGAGAGCATTTTGCAATTGATTCTAAGACATATTTATTGTTAGAACATTTGTAGCAAAGCGTAGTTTTTGAGAAAAAATATTATGAATTTTATAACTGTTCCGTCTTTATTCAATATTTTAATTAATTTTACTCCTCAAGTGTATGCAACCAACATTACTCATACACTGTCATTTTTTTCCCCTCACTCCCGCTCCAAAAAGGCACAGGACAGCAGTGTCAAGTATGATTTTTAACTCAACTCTCTCGAAGACAAGACACGCGACTTTTTGCTCTCTCCTACGTTAACAACGCATCAGATATTTTAGTGCATCTACTTGCACAGTGCATCAGTGACTATTTTGGATTATCCCAACTGCCGTGCACATCAGTAACGCCGGCCGGCATAAGTGCATCGGAGGAAGGAAAGCACCCGCGTGCATATAGACCTTGGGAGATCGCGGCCTACGGAAGAAAACGTAAGTGCCTTATTCGAATACAGTCCACTAGATCCCTCTCGCACAATAACATAAACAAAACCGAATAACCGAAACATTTATAACCGAAACAAAACATATTTTTGTTTCGGCCGCCATTTTGTTTTGCCAATTTTTTTTTTTAAATAATGTAAAGCCATTTACTTTAAATTTAGGTCTCGAGGGTGTGATTTTTTCTGGCACAGAACCCGGGGATTACTTGTTTCATAAAGAAATTCAAGTCTAGATTTTTTTACGTACGTATTTTGCGCCGTGTACGTATTTGTTTTAGAGTTCGTGTAGTGTATTTGCGTATTATCTGATTTTGTGTAGATTTTTGCAATAATGGCACAGTCATTACCATTTGTGAATAGACTGGAAATGTTTATTGAAAATATGTATCCAATTTTCCATTGCCTAGTAGCCATATATTGCGTAAAACATATTTACAGAAGACATATCAACGTGCCATGGGAAATGTCAAAGAAGAAATAAATTTTATGTGGTTGACAGTGGACGAAACAGCAGATTTTGTGCTAGTAAGGTCGTTAACGTTCTGATTTTTAGGTGTTTCAGATATTTCGTCCCTGATATTAATACCTAATAAACGGATTTTGCAAACACGGCTAAAAGTATAGAAATAGTAGTAACTCGTGCATTGTCCTGTGTTGCTACATAGGAGGCATGAGCACAAAACGTCGATGGACTTGGACGTTATCGCGTATCCTACCTACTCTTTACTCACCTGTGATTCAATACATCGTGTTTTATTTCGTTGGTGAATGTAGGCCCTGCTTTTAGCCACTTTTTTAACACCCTGTATATCAAATTTCCCGTTTCCCCGTTTAAGTTTTCCATCACTAGATAAGACAATCGTTACTGCATGTAAGTGGAAATTTCAGCGACTGAGGGGTTTTGGCTCTTAGCCCGAATATGAGGCTTATACAGTGGTAGGCAAAAGTATAGAACCAAGTAAATATCTCTGAAATTAATCAAGATATTGATACGAAATTGTGTATGTGAAAATTATCGTTAAAAAGGTGTAACTTGAAATGACCTTGAAATATACAGAGTATTCCAAAAAATAGTGGCATACCAAAGTTTTTTCTTTAGTCCTTTTGTACTCTTTGATGATCTGATTTTAACAAACTGACATACTTGGTGAATAAAGTTTAATAACATATCTAAAGTGAATATTTTGGGAGCTACAGACAAACGAAAATCATAATTTTAAAGTTATTACATAAAACTTAAAATAGATAAAATCTTGGTATTATTAGATTTCGCAACAAAAAATAGTTTGTTTTCAATTATTTAATGATAACTATCTGTTTGCTAAAACATAATTAACAGAGTTATGTATATAGATTTCCTCAGTTATTCCTCAGTGATTTCCTCTGAGACAATTGTGGCAGCCTGTTAGATCTCTAAAAATAACCAACTGGACTAAGATCGAGGGAACGCGTATGCCTCTCAATTTCATCAATTCTTTCTGGAGGCCATTCCACCTATGACTAAAGTCTTTATTTAGTCGATTTCGAACAATACAAGCATTATGAGGTGGCGTCCCATCTTGCTGAAACCAAATATTATTTGGAGGTTACCCTTTTTCCTCTATTTAGTTATTCAAAAGCTCTAAATACCCTACTAAAATTTTCGTATACAAAATTACCCTGTAATTCAATTTTTACAAATACCAGCCCTAAAGTTCAGCTTTTAATGGTGGTGGGCACGAGCCTCTTGCATCCAATGAATTTTGGACAAAAAAACACTAATTTTTGTCGACGTTTCGTCTAATGTACACTTTTTGAGAGCTTAATTAATGAATACCGATTTTTTGTGACGAAATATAATAAACATATTTTATCACAAATCCTTCTTTAAAATTTAAAGAAGGATTTGTGGAAGGAAAAACTTTAAAGTTATGATCTTCATTTGTCTGTAGCTCCCAATATATAATACTTTAATTTACTACGTATGTTTTAGCTCATCAAAAAGTAACACAAAATATGAAAATAAGAGGTGTGGCTATTAAATACTGATGCTGCTACCAGCGCGCTGCGAGCGTGTCGCGACAAGTTTGAACAGAACTGTATATGGTGATACTTTCCCCACCCTAAGCTCGCTGGAGAAGCCAGTGGGTCGCTCACTTTGACTGTAGCAGTCGTTTGAAATTAGTCTACGTACCAGTGACGCGTCGAAAAAATGTTAAGTGTTCAGATGGAACAACGGGTTAATCTCAAGTTTCTTATTAAACTGGGGAAAACTTTTACAGAAGCTTATGCAATGTTAGAATAAGTGTACGGGAATGAATGTTTATCTAGCACACAAGTTTTTAAATGGTTTAAACGGTTTAAAGAGGGACGTGAAATGACTGAAGATGATCCGCGCCCCGGACGGCGCTCAACATCAAAAACGGACGAAAGCATTGAAAACATTGGTAAATTAATCCGCGAGGATCGTCGTCTAAGCATCCGAGGTCTTGCTGAAATAACAGGAATCGACAAAGAATGTGTTCGCCAGGTTTTGCATGAATCGTTCAACATGCGCAAAGTTTGCGCAAAAATAGTGCCAAAACTCCTCACTCCCGAGGAAAAGGAATCAAGAATGAATATTTGCGCAGAAATTCTAAACAACATTGACACTGATCCAGGCTTGTTAGACACGGTGATTCCTTGTGATGACAAGATTCGAAAGTGTGGAAGCGATTAAAGCAAAAGCGACGGAGGTTCTGAACCAGCTAATAGAAGCGGACTTCCAGCACTGCTTTCAACAATGAAAAAGTCGTATGGAGCGGTGTAGAGATCGCCAAGGGGAGTACATTGAAGGCGAAAAAGTTGCTACTGTAATTGAGGAGCTTGCTGCAAGAATGATGCAGCTCCATTTTCAACGCCTGACAAGGTTAGCTGCTTATAATTTCGATAAAAATATTAGACGTTATTTAACGCAAATTCAACGCATCTCAGCATATGTCAGTATGTATACTCCATGCACTGAGATGTGTGGAATTTACGTTAAATAACGCCTAATATTTTTATCGAAATTATAAGCAGCTAACCTCGTGGAGCAAACATGGAGCTGCATCGTTCTTGCAGCAGGGTCCTCAATTGGTAACGAATAAAAAGTGTTATAACAGCGGTTCGATTATTCAATAGCCACACCTCGTATACAGAGCATTACATTAAAAAAAAAATTAGTGCGTACACTCGTATATTTCAAGCCGAGTTAAAGTTATGGATTGTTAATACTAATTTCCACATCTAAAATTTCGTATCAATATCTCTATCAATATCAAAGTTATATACTTGGTTCCGCACTTTTGCTCATGACTGTATACATACGAATTCGTGTATGTGGTCTTTTTACATAACGAGAAACGACCAGTACAAAGGATCGTCCGTTTAATTCAAACGAATCTATTGCTTGGAAGTGCGCCAACGCACAGCCAACTATCTCGTTATTTACGAGCGACGAGGTCGTATGGTCAGCTAAGTCAGCGTTAGGTACCCGCTGGCGGAATCTTAGGATTTAATGAGAGAATGTTCCGCGAAGCAGATCGAAAACATTTAGGAGAGATCTAAGTTTTTAGATATCTCGTAACGATGAGATGTTATTTCACGGAAGACAACGTTTCGTGATGTCAATTGCAACTTTACAATTTCGGAAAAGTCAGAAAAGACATATCAAAAGACATATCAACTTTTTTGTATTGAACACACTGTATATGAATGACTTATCTGCAAAAGCTCGCCTCCCTGCTTTCAGAAATAATTTCTTTTTGATATTTTATATTTCAAAATGTACTGGTGGCCATTGAAAATGCAACACCCTGAAGTATTATATTAATAAAGCAACTGATTACTGTTACAAGCTCATCTGATAAGTTGTACTGATAATATTTAATAGGATACGTGTCCCCCCACGTACTCTTGTAGGAGCTTCTAGGCGCCTTGGTATTGAATCATACAGCGTTGGAATGGCCCTTGAGGTATACCATTCCATGTGGCTTGTACCCTCGTCCATAATTCCTCTGTTCCACTTGCTGGTCCAGCATATGTTTGGAGTCTTTCTTCTATCACATCCCATACATTTTCTATGGGGGATAAACCTGGGCAATGCCTTCACCAAGGAAGTCGTTTAACTGCATGCTCATTCAAAAACGGTGTCTCATTTGCTGCTGCATGTGGTGTGATATTATCGTGTGGAAATATGGCACCTACGTGGTTCTGCAGATAAGGTACTACCACTGGTCGTAGCACTTCATCGATGTATCTCTGGCTGTTTAAGGTACCTTGAATCCGAACAGACGTGACCTGTTGTTATAAACAATGGCACCCCATACCATAATCCTTTGTGTTGGAGTCGTATGTCGCGTCATTATGTACTGATGGTTTTTCCGTTTTCCTTGACGTCTTCGAATACGGACCCAACCATCGTGCCGGTACAAACAAAACGGGGATTCGTCAAAGACGAGATTGTGCCATTCCTCCCTCCACAACTAATTTAATTGACACCATTGGAGTCGTAGACGACGGTGTTGTACAGTCAGCGGAAGTCGCAACAATTGACGTCGTTATAGAAGCCCAAACTCCAACAAGCGTAACTGACTGACCGTAACGATAAATTATATTGTGTAACCATTGCCCACTGTTGAGTTAATTGGGTTGCTGTTTGTGTACAGTCCCTTAATGTTAATTGATTATGACCCCTATATCTCGATATGACATACCCCCCTCGTAGGCCTAAAATTCGACCTAATATCGGGAAAATTTAAATAGTACATAAAATATATAGATATTTTTGATAGCTTTAAAAAGAATGACCGCAAAGGGTATCCCCCCATAAGTATGGTGAAATGCCCCCCTTTTTTTATTTTCTTGGCATGATGAAAGTGTTTCTTAAGGCTAATTATGAAAGGTAGACCGAATTTTAGGGCCAAAAAATTTTCCTCTCAGCTAGGTATGGAAAAAACCCCGTTTTTTACGTTTTATTTTTTTTCTCGGTTTTTAACTATCGAAAAAAAATCTGAAAAAATTCATGAGTACAGAAAATATGGTTAATTTTATGTAAAAAAAATTTCAAACTCATTCAAGGTCATTATGACCTCTAAAAAAATTTTTGCAAACTTTAAAAATCCCATATCTTTTAACCAAAAAAAAGCTTCAGGCTCAGATTTTTAATATGTTATATTTTTTACTGTTTTTTTACTACCTCAATTTTTTTCAGATTTTTTTGAGTAGTGGGTCATGCCCAAAAGTGCGAAAAAAACAATTTTTTGTCCGTGAAACGACTTAAAACGGCTTAAAATCATCATTTTATAGTGTCCTGATTTTTTCTTGCATTAAAAGGACTCAAATGACTTCAAACAATTAAAAAAATATAAAAACTACTAGTTTCGATAAGTGGAATTTTTTTTCTTACTATTTTTAGTGAACATATTTTTTAATTGGTTGAATTCATTTGAGTCCTTTTAGTGCAAGAAAAAAAATCAGGACACTATAAAATGATGATTTTAAGCCGTTTTAAGTCGTTTCATGAACAAAAAAATTGATTTTTCGCACTTTTTGGCCATGACCCACCACTCAAAAAAATCTGAAAAAAATTTGAGGTAGTAAAAAACAGTAAAAAATATAACATATTAAAAATATGAGCCTGAAACTTTTTTGGTTAAAAGATATGGGAAGTTTGAAAATTTTTTTTAGAGTTCATAATGACCTTGAATGAGCTTGAAAAAAATGTTTACATAAAATTAATCATATTTTCTGTACTCATGAATTTTTTCAGATTTTTTCGACAGTTAAAAACCGAGAAAAAAAATAAAACAAAAAACATGTTTTTTTCCATACCTAGCTGAGGAAAATTTTTTGGACCTAAAATTCGGTCCACCTTTCATAATTAGCCCTAAGAAACACTTTCATCATGCGAAGAAAATAAAAAAAAGGGGGGCATTTCACCATACTTATGGGGGATACCCTTTAGCCCGGTTTCTGGACCTCGCTAGAGAATCGGAGAAAAATGCTAAAAATATTTGGCAGGTATCTACCAAATTACTCGTCATGAAAAATCAAGGTGAGCATGTTTTTTTAGTTTTGTAAAAATTTTCGAAAATCACCCCTATTTATAGGTTGAAAATACCCAAAAAGTGAAACAATTAAATAGTATCAATTAAACTAAAAACAATATTCATTACATTTTTTACCAATATTCATTACCCCTTCAGAAGGGCTGTTTTTATAAAATTAATTTGGAATGTTGATACAGATTGAGTCGAGTCTACCTCCCTGTATAAAAAAAAATTGGAATGTTTTCTCAGATTCGTATGGAAATATCTTACCTTCTGATGTTTAAGGGTGGCTCCACCCTTGGGGATCCCACATTCAAAATAATATAAATAAACTCCACATTCAATATAAAAATGAATATTGTTTTTTGTTTAATTAATACTATTTAAATGATTCACTTTTTGGGCATTTTCAACCCCCAAATAGGGGGTGATTTACGAACATTTTTAAAAAACTAAAAAACATGCTCGTCTTGATTTTTCATGACAAGTAATTTGGTAGATACCTGCCAAATATTTTTAACATTTTCCGTGATTCTCCAGCGAGGTCCAAAAAACGAGCTTCAAAACAACTATTTTTGCGGTCACTCTTTCTTTCTATCACTCTCACTCACACCTTTCGGATTCGACATTGAAAAATTTTCATTTCCGCCGTATTTCTCATAAGTAGTTGTTTTTAGCTGACCCGCCACCGATAAGAACAATATAGTATGACCCAAACTTCGTGGAACAAATTGATTTTCTAACTTGAAACCAAACACGTACTTACCCTTTTAGTCTTTCCCTTGACCAGCGTGTTTGCAGTATCCTTTGAAAGCAAAGCTGTGTTTACGATTCGTCCTTGTCTGAATATCTGTCAGTTTAATAAATTCCGGCTTATCAAAGTTGGTAATGCTGATAGTCGGATAGATCGTGATAGAAAACTGCAAATGTTTCGTAATGGCCCATATTTCAATATTGTGTTTTATTAAGGTGTAGATGAGTCGGCAACTACTAGTAAGATCAGGTATCGACACAACCAGCGGCGGCCCTCTTTAACTGTGTACATGTTGCAAAAGTGTTTTGTAGAGGCTGTACAATATATCCTCCTATAGGTACTGATTTATTCTGCATCGGATACTGTGTCCCGTTTGACCAATATTTGCTTCCACATGTAGTGTGTCCAATTTTCGACACTTTTGCGGAATAACTCAGTTGTATTTAAAGATAGAGTTTGCACATTCATTTTCCTACTTTTTTGTGATTCGAAAGATACAGTAAATATAATTTTCATACCCATTTCAGTTTTTGAGATACAGAGTGAAACTGAAAATTTGCGCTTTTCTTTGATCATAATAAAGCAAACGTACGTTTTTTTTAAGGGAGCACCCTGTATATTTGTATTTCGTTAAATTAAGTATTTTATAAGCATTTCAAAAATAAATCACTATTTTAAGTGTTAACACTTAACAATACGAGGTGAGACTGTTAAATAACCGAACTGCTGTTATAACACTTTTTATTCGTTACCAATTACAGTAGCAACAGTTTAGCCTACAATGTTCTCCCCTTGGCGAGCTCCCCTATACCCCCTATATATTTGTATTTCGTTAAATTAAGTATTTTATAAGCATTTCAAAAATAAATCACTATTTTAAGTGTTAACACTTAACAATACGAGGTGAGACTGTTAAATAACCGAACTGCTGTTATAACACTTTTTATTCGTTACCAATTACAGTAGCAACAGTTTAGCCTACAATGTTCTCCCCCTTGGCGAGCTCCCCTATACGACTTTTCCATTCTTGAAAGCAGTGCTCTTCTCTTCTTCTGTCAGCTGGCAGAAAAAGAAGTCCCCTTCTCTCAGCTGGTTCAGAATCTCCGTCGCTGTTGTTTTAACCGCTTCCACACTTTCGAATCTTGTCCCCTTCAGCGCCGATTGACCTTGGGAATTAAAAGCTGACGAAGCTACGCACGTGAGGCCATGGAACATTCTATGTCTTTATTATGAAAGAGGACCCAAGAGGCAAACCATCAAGACCCATGACGTCATACGTCACATACATGATGCTCAATAGAGTTTTTTCACTACCCCAGATTTTCCAGGGGCAATCCCATGTCTGTATTCCCTACCCCAGATTTTGCTCCTTCAGGTTAGGCAAACCATATTTACCAAGCTTGACGTGACTCAAAACCATGACGCAGATCGCAATATTTTCCAGGGGCAATCCCATAATAAAGACATAGAATGTCAAAAAGTCACAGGGCGCAAGGTCTGGCGAGTATGGTGGATGTTCCAACACAGTAACGCCGTATTTTGCAAAAAACGCCTTCACGGACAAAGCAAAATGGGCCGGTGCATTGTCTTGGTGAATTTTCCATGATTTGGTCTTCCACAAATCGGGTCTTCGTCTTCTCACACGCTCACGAAGAGCAGTCAGAACCTCGATGTAATAATGTTGATTGACCGTCTGACCCTTAGGAACCCAGTGAACGTAAACAATGCCTCGAATGTCAAAAAAGACGATCATCATCGCTTTGAATTTGGATTTGCTCATCCTGGCTTTTTTTTGCCTTGACGAGTTCGGGTTCTTCCAATGCATAGATTGGCGCTTTGTTTCGGGGTAGTAAGAAAAAAAAAACAGAATTTAACACAAGTAATCACCGTGTCTTACAAGCCTGGATCAGCGTCAATGTTGTTTAGAATGTCAGCGCAAATGTTCATTCTTGATTCCTTTTACTCGGGTGTGAAGAGTTTGACATCATTTTTGCGCAAACTTTGCGCATGTTGAACGATTCATGCAAAATCTGGCAAACACTTTCTTTGCCGATTCCTGTTATTTTCGCAAGCCCTCGGATCTTCTGAACACTCAACATTTAACCTTCGGCTTCTAAACACTTTTTTCGACACGTCACTGGTGCGTAGACTAATTCAAACGACTGCTACAGTCAAACTGAGCGACCCACTGGCTTATCCTGGCTTAAGCCGCCAATTTATGGCAAAAAATATGCTACCACAGTTTTATTAAATCATTTTTTTAAATAACAAATATTTTAAGAAATACAAGCACCTTTCCTTACTTTTTACTCACACTGTATACTGAAATATGAGCCTTTACAAAACACTTTCGCTTTTTCTCGCCAGTTCTTGGACTATGATAGCCGATCGAATTGTAACCAACGAAGCACTTTATAACACAAGCACCGTGTAAGGAATAAACTACGAAACACGCCGTTTTCTAATAATTACTTGCAAGCTTTACGATCCAATAAATGAGACATCAAAAGAAACGCGTTATTATCATTGGATAATTTTGTTTTTAATCACCGACTAATATACTGGCAATTGTTTCGCCTCATGTAATTTCCTCGTTTTTAAGAGACAAACGGCAATTTATAGTTCGAGCGTACTGGGATGTTTGAGGTCTAGTGCCTCGAAAATGGTTTGACATAGAAGAAGTCCTGTCCAATAAAGAGGGAAATGTCGAAATCATAATTTTTACTTCAGGGCTGTAGGTGGACTAGTTAGAAGGTGAACATATCAAAATTCCTCGAATATAGAAGGCGAGAAAGGTTCAGGGAGGCACGAAGAAGTTCCCGGTTTTTGTTGTTTCGCTTATATCTCGAAAACGATTAGCCCTAGCTAAAAAGTTGATCCATTAATCTCAGTTCAATTCAATTAAACTTAGTACTTCTATTTACAAAATTAAAGCTGACAAAGTTGGCTACGGATGTTTCTATTAGTTTGTTCAGAGAGGTATTTGCCCATATTTTCAAAAAATACGTGTTTTTCCTTCACGTTTTTTGATAAGCTTTGCCTTCAAACTTTTTTACCGTTACATTGAGAAGAATGTTCGCAAAGAAGTTACAGAACATCAAAATTCCTTTAAAATAAGAGATCTATTCAGTATTTTGTTTTTTGTATGTTGCACTTTTTAATTCAATTGAAGAAATTCTATATACCTATGATCAGTGACCATACTAGGTGTGTAAATTAAATAATGAGACTGGCAACGTAGCGCCCGATCTAGCAACATTGCGGTGACGAGACGAGGAAGGGAGGTAGGTTAACATGTACAATCAGTAAAAGTTGATTTTAAATGGTTTTTCAACAAAAATGTTGATTGTTTTATTAATTGTATCTCTGTTAAATTTTTTGAAAGATTTGGTGTTGATACAAACTTTCTTCAATTAGATGATAGTACGTGGTCAGATAATCCAGATTATTTGAGAGGGTTAAAAATTGTTAAACACCTACGAGTGGTCAATGATACTGCAGAGAGAGCTGTCAAATTGACTGAAGAATATATTAATACCCTAGCTAGGCACGAAGATCAAAAACAATATGTCATTCAAATTGTAAGTGAGTATAAAAAAATCCAAATGCCACCAAAGAATGTTTAATAAAATAAATTGTGTTAAAAAATTGTGTTAATTGTTGTGTTAAAAATGTTGTTTAATCTGTCACATTTTTTTCCCGATAAATTGCAAAATTCTGAACATAACTCAAATCGTCAGTCACATTATTTTTCAATTATCTAAATTTTTTACAATAATTTTACCTATAATACAGTTAAAATTACTATTTATTATTATTTTTCGCTTTTTACAATTTACATTTATATAAATAATGATAATTTTGCGGTCAAACTAAAAAAATTCAAAAAATGACTATAAGTTCAATTTCAACCTTGAATAAGAGCGCTCTTTTGTAGAGCGTTCAATTTCCTACAAAAATATGTGCCTCTCATCGCTGTATATTAACTTGCTCAGCAGAAAAAAAATTAAAGGTAAAACGTGCCGAAACCCCATGTTATTTAAATAGGAAATGTATCGTCTTTGTGGCAGGGTTTAATTTGAATATTAAGGGCTTATACGGGTCTGATAATTTTTGTTAGGTCATAAACTAAAAATTTAGAGGGCGCTGCGAAAAAAAAAATCAAGTTGGTAAATAACGGACACCCTAATATGGAGACATCCAAAAAAAACGTCATCAAAGTTGGCCGAGAAAAAAATGACGTATTTCTATTCTTGATCGAATTTATAACCTTATTTACTTGTCAAGACTGTCACATCATATGACAGCTATTGTTTATTTTACAAATTGTGACAGTCACTTGTCGAAAGTTTGACATAACCGAAAAGCTTAGACATGACCGCTATTTCCATCTCTCTCGTTCATAGCCAGAGTTGATGACGTTTTTTTTGGATGTCTCTATAGTTATAGTGTAAATGTATTGTTTTATTACTACATTTAATTTTAGTTACCTCCTTGTATTCCATGTACCTGTATTGTATTATGATGTGTACGCCTATGTCCCGCGGAACATTTCGGCCAACTCCACTTGAATGAATGAATACGAAAAGTGGGCGGGAAGACCCATGCACTTAGGCCGCCTGACTTAGGGGCCCATTGTGCACCCACATTCCATGAGTGTTCACCCAGGTATGCCGACCTCTCTAGCAAAGGCGCATATTTTCCTGGGGTGAATACTCTTAACATCCTCTGGGTTCAGAACACAGCTCCCAAAGTGCCGTTCTCTGACCCTTGCAATTGCAGGGCATTCTGTGAGGATGTGAGATGCAGTCTCCTCATCCTCCATGCACCATCCACATTCAGGATCATCTATGACCCTTATCATGTGGAGGTGCCTTTTAAGGTGACAGTGGCCTGTAAGGAGTCCTGTCACCGTTCTAATGTCTCTTCGGTTCATACCTAGGAGACTTTGAGTTAATTTGAACGAAGGCCCAATAATATGGGCCTCATACCCGGGGCTTCTTGCCATGATTTTTCGAACTCCTTGTTTAGGAGCTCTTTGATGGTTGAAACCCCCATTGAATAGGGGACCCCTAATATAGGTTCAGGTCCTATGGGGTACCCTATTGATCCTAGTCTGGCCAGTCTGTCGGCCTCCTCATTTCCCGGGACACCTGAGTGTCCCGGTACCCATGTGAGTATCACTCTATTACAACTGGCCAGATCATTTAGAATCTTTTTACAGTCAAGGACGAGTCGCGATTTGACCTTGCTGGATTCAATAGCCATCAAGGCCGCTTGACTGTCCGTGCATATTTGAATCGTTCTCCTTTTTTGGAGCCGTCTTTAGGATTTCCATCCCGCATGCTAGGATAGCATATATTTCCGCCTGGAAAACGCTAGCATATGACCCGAGGGCAAAGGATAATTTTGTCCTCGTGGTTTTGCCATATACTCCCGCTCCGGCCTTATCGCCAATTTTGGAGTCGTCTGTAAACCAGATGATTCCATTTTGGCATATAGTATTATTTATGTTATCCCAGTCATCCCTACTAGGGATTTGGATCCCTAGTTTTGGACTGGGACAAATGGTAGGCTCCACACTGTCCTGTAGCATAAGGAGTACTGGACAGTTTTTGGTAGCCTTGTTCCATATTGTGGCGTGGCCAGTAGTTTGTTCCTCGCCTATCCAATGGCCAAGTCCGGTCAGTCTGTAAGCCGACCTCATGGCCTCATGTTCAATCACCAAGTGCAAAGGAGGCTGCCCCGTGAGGACCTCTATGGCCCTACTTGGGGCTGTCCTCATTGCACTAGTGATGCCTAGACAGGCTAGTCTTTGAACTTTATCAAGTTGCTTTCTAGCCTTATCCGTTCTTGTTCCTGGCCACCAAACGATGGCACCATAGGTAATAACGGGGCGAACTATGGCCGTGTACATCCAATGAAGGATCCTCGGCCTCAGTCCTCACGTACACCCGAAGGCTCTTCTACACGCCCATATGGCTGAGGTAGCCTTCGTGGTGCGATTTGCTATTGTTTTGCCAACTCCACTTATTACCCTCTCTCTGTTCAACCTTGACCTACTTCGGTGCGTCGTTGACCCTACGAAGGGTTAATACGTTATAAACAAGAAAAAAGTCAAGAAAAAATCGATACGTTTCGAAGCCATTTAAAAAAGATCGACGAACCCTTGAAATTAGCACAGGTATGATCCTTCACCCATTATCCTTCGGCACTTGCGGTAGACAGCCGAAACGGGAAGAATGCAACACAGGTGGGGGCAAGGGCAAGGCGAGAGAGCGAGGTGGCCGTGGAACTCGGTGTCGTAGGTCGTGCACAGACGCGTAGTCGGACGTTGCGTCGCCGTCTGCCAAGCCGCGCGCTGTTGCCAGATGGTGCGCGATTATCGCCATTCAAGTTGCCTTTTAATTAGACCGTTTTGTTTGAAGAAAAATTTCAAGCAGAGATCGGAGACATCGATATTGTCGACGCGTCGACTTTGATGTCGAGGTCGACAATTTTTAATACGTCGAGAAGATCAACAATGTCGACAATATAGTAAACTACTTAACAATTTATCCAGAGCTCATACAAATGAACAATGCGGCAATACTACTAATGCATTGTTACCTGTACACCTAATGTTATAAAAAAATTATAAAAAGTTCATATTCCATTAATTTGCAAATGCTCATAACCACAGAACGTTGGACAACCGAAATCCGAAGCAGAGAATGGCAAAACATTGATCTCTACGAGGTGTGTAAATTAAGTAATGAGACTGATTTTTTTAAAGGTTTTTTTATTCGAATAGAATTACAATTCAGTATTGTCTCCTTCAAAATAACTTCCTTGTTAAGTCACACAGCGCTGGAGCCGGTTCTTCTATTCCTCATAGCAGTGAACAACAGAAAAAAGCCACAAGAACTCATGTCAGGCGAATAAGAAGGCTGAGGAGCCACAGTAATGATTTTACTGATTAAAAACTCGTTTACTGAAATGGCTGTGTAACAAGGCGCATTGTCGTGATGAACATTCAGTTGTTCTTGATGTTTGGTCTCACAAGGAGGACCCTTTTTCGAAGTTTTTCAAGAACTTTTCTGTAACAGTGTTGATTTACTGTTTGACCTGGACGCACAAACTCTTTGTGAACAATTCCCTGGCTATTAAAAGAGCAAATCAGCATGCATTTGATCTTCGACTTGCTCATTATTGCTTTTTTGGGTCTTGGAGAGTGTGCCATTCCATACTTTGACGCTTAGTTTCCAGGTCGTACTCAAATACCAAAGTATCATCACCAGTAGTGACACGTTCCATCAAATGGGGATCATTTTCAATTGAATCCAAAAAGTCAAGAATTATTTATCTCCTGATGTCCTTTTGTTCCTGCGCAAGGTTTTATGGAACCATTTTTGCGCAGATTTTTCTCATTCCCAATTCGTTAGTCGAAATCTGATGAACAGTGATGTGATTCAAATTTAATTATTTTCCGATCATTCTTGTCGTGAACCGACGATCTGAACGCACAAGATCCCGTATTCTATCGACATTTTCATCGGTTCTTGAAGATGAATGAATGCCTTCCGCTTCATAGTTCATCTTCAGTGGACTCCCTTCCTTCTGAAAATGCCTTAAACCACCGAAAAACTTGGGCTCTTGAAAAAACACTGTATTCGTAAGCGTGTTGCAAGTTTTGCAAAAGTATCCGTTAAGCTGTGTTCATGTCTGAAGCAAAACCTGATGCGCACCGTTGCTCAAAATTATAACACTCATTTTTAAAACGCACTAGAAAAAACCGGTTTACGAAAACAGTCACAAAGAACAAACAATTGACTCAAACAAGTTCAAACTTGTACTGAAGGTGCATATATATAACATGACGTCATCATTATCGCAGAAACTCGCATTTTTAATTTAAAAGGGCATTTTTTCTGCATGCGGATCGATGTCCTTTGAGGTAGATTACGTAAAAAATGTTTTGAAAAAAACTAATATTTTGTGTATTCTTTTCTTTACAATATATTCATGTACATTTGTCAATGTACTTACTTTCATTTTTAAAAATAAATTGTTTTGTTGAAAATGTTTCAGAAAAAATCAGTTTTTACACGTTTTTTTTTTGCAATCCAAGTGTATTTGTCTTACTTCATACAAAATAAAAACCAATGTACGTTAGCGAACACGTGTTTAAGTTTTATAGCGCACTGACGCCAGATTGTTATGTAATTGTTCATTATTTAGATATAATTTTGACTAGCATATCAAAAAACGTAAACAAAAAAAAAAAAAGAAAAAACCTGTATTTTGTCAATCGAATTATCAAACTTCCACATTTTATTGACAAATTGTATAGCTCTTTAAATATAAAACAGTTAAATCTAGAAAATATAACCTTAAATATCCTTAAGGATATAAGGGAGCATCCATTAATTACGTGAGCTGTTTTTTTTTAATTTGGAGCTCCCCCCCTTGGTGAGATTTAGTGAGATTTTACGGGACCTTCCCCCTCCTCCTCACGTGAGATTTACGCTAATAGTAGTTAAATGACTAAATTGATTTTCATAAAGTAAAAAAAATAATAACATTAGGTTGTATTATAACGGATTTATTTAAATTTTATAAAATTAAAATTCAAAACAGACAATAATTTTTTTATCTGTATAATAATGTAAATTTTTTTAAAAGTTGGCGTGAGATTTTCAATTATGCTCCCCCCCCCCGAAACTTTTTTCTTGTTTCTTGAGCCCGAAAACCATAATGGAAACAATTCGAGACAACGATAATCATCTTCTCATCAGAAGGTCACTCCAAAATCAAACGTACAAAATTGACCAATGAGGGTGGTGACCTCCACAATTTGAAATGAGGGTAGTCAAGGACGTATCCGACTGTAATTTTTTCCGCTCTTTTCGATTCCGGGGTCAAAAATAAATGTTCCCGTTTGAAAAAACGACCTTGACCTTCAAATGACCTTGACGGTCATGTTCAAGGTCAAATTCAAGGTCACCAATGGATAGCCGGGGAAAAATCCTAAAACTTTATATAAAACATGTTTTACAAAAATGCACTCCTGGCGAGTTATCCTGCTGTTCCCGTACTTTTCTAACACCCTGTATTTGGTAAAGTAACATACCAAAAGTACCGTTTTAACACGATCACTATTTCTAGACTTTATAAACCATACTTTAAGCAGTTTTCCTTATTTCGATGGTCATATTTTTAACGTAACAGACTTTAGAGATTTCCAAGAACTAATAAATTACAAAAACCATAAAAGTGAAGCACTAAATTTTATTCATAGATCGAACTAACACAGCGTAACGTCATATTACAAAAGATACCGTCTGAAGCTTTAGATATCCAGCCTGACAGAGCTTGGCCCACCATTTGACCTGCCCATACGTTCATACGGACGCGCGTCTAAAACAGGCGAAATCCAAGTCTGAACGAGATGCAATCTCGATAACGAACAGTTTCCAGTATTCCAATAAAATAGCCGTGTTCCACATTCCCCCTGTGTAAAAGTCGATTACCCTGATCCTATATACTTTTTTTAACTCCGCTTTATCTTTATTGAGAGCATCTCATTGAAAGAGGATTCCGAATAGGCACGTGTGCCGCTTTGAAGTAGGCTTTGCATAAAATAAACCATTGCATTACCGAGCTTTGTGCGTTCTTAGGTAATAATTGAATTACAGCGTACATGTATCGAAGTGATCTACAAAGTGAATTCATTGACAGAAATTTAACAAAATATTGTATCGCCCCAAAACCATCAATCAAATATCATTGTATCATGCGTTCACAAAAAAGTGGTTTATAGAAATTTGAAGGCGTGTATTTTCTTGTTGCGGATGCTTTTTGTAAAACTGTCACTATAAGTGACAACTGCCAGTCATCCGTCTTTCTGTCATCAGATCATTTTCATTACCTTACAAGTAGAATCTATACAGTGTGGAACAGCCAAAAATCCTGAGACGTGTCAATTTCTAATTCTAAAATGACATCTTGCTACGTAAAAATGTCATCCCTAAATTCAACCCCATTCAGGTGACAGCTGCAGCCCTTAAATTTTCAAATTGGAAGTAGGGGCTTGTGATACTTCATTTGAAAGGTCCTTTCATTCTCTATTCAAAACTGCTATGGTTTTAAATTTTATTGCAGAAATTAATAACAAAAAAGAGACAAGACAATAAATGTAATTTTATTGTCGACATTCCCTACTAAAAATTTACTAATATATACGTAAATTTTTTTGCTTCACAATCGAACGACAAAAACGAGCAAGCAGCAAAAAAACAAACCTGAAATTTAAGAAGTTGACCATTATCAGGTTTAGTGAAATTACCTAGAAACTTGCTTGTCATTGTAACAGTAGTTAACAGTTTTCAGTGTTAAACTCTTTGCTTTAGTTTTCGTGTTGCAATTCAGAGAGATGGTTTACCTAACAGAAATGCAGAAGATAACTATTCTGCAGATAATTGGTTACGGAGACAGAACACGAAAGCAGGCCGAAGTTGTTCGCCTATTTCAAGAAAAATATCCGGAGTTGCCGCAGATATCTCAAGATACCGTAAGTAAAATATAGAAGCAGTTTCGGGAACGTGAACATGTACAGCAACTAAAGAAAAATCCTCCCAATAAACTCCGTGTTGATCAGAAATTGGATATAATGTTTATGCTTGAAGAAAAACCACATACGTCGAGTCGTCAAACGCTTCGGCATTAGCCATTCCTCGATTCTCCGCATATTGACAGAAAATCAGATGCACCCATATAACCTTGTACCCCCTAATGAGCTCGCAGAAGACGATTTTGATAGACGAATTCTATTTTGTGAACAAAAATGATGCAAATGATAGATGACAATACTTTACAAATAGAAAATATTTTATTTTCGGATGAATCTACATTTACACTTAACGGCCATGTTAATCGCCAAAACTGTCGTTACTGGTCGAGATAATCCTCGCTGGATGAGGGAACTACACACGCAAAACCCTGAGAAAGTTAATGTTTGGGCTGGAATAATTGGACAAAATATCATTAGTCCCTTCTTCATTGACGGCAATTTGAATGGAGAAACTTATTTAGCGCTGTTCCAAAATGATGTTGCACCGACGATGGCAAACTTTTATCCAGCTGAAAGAAACCCACAACTTCCAGGCAATATGGTTCCAGCAGGATGGTGCACCAGCACATTACGAAGTCAATGTCCGGCAATATCTCCACACAATCTTTCCAAATCGCTGGATAGAGAGACGTGGTTCTGTAGAATGGCCTGCACGATCACCTGATCTCACGCCGTTAGACTTCTTCCTATGGGGATATGTAAAAAATATGGTCTACAAAACCAAACCCGACGATTTAGCTGACTTAAGAAGAAGAATAACACTTGCAATTAGGTCGATTACCCCGCAGATGTTAACTAACGTTAGAAGACATTTCTATTTACGTCTGGGATGCTGCCAAGATGCTGGAGGCATACATTTTGAACGTCTGCTGCATTAATAATGAATTGTTTTTTATTTTAATGTAACGAATTTCCTACACTGGAGAAACTTTTTTTTCTCGTTAATTTCTGCAATAAAATTTAAAACCATAGCAGTTTTGAATAGAGAATGAAAAGATCTACTAAGCCTTAAAAATCCATACATGAACACTGAAAATTGGTTGAAATATGTTGTAGTACATATGTACATTCCATTATTTTTTGGTTGGACTGTAGTATAACCAATAAATACTAACAAGTTGCCAACACACTACATCATTATAATAATAGTTGTTATGCAGATGACTTGTCCACTGTTGATGAAACTTTTTCACTTTACATATTTACATAATAACATAAAATTTGCGACTCATGGCGAATAATGCCAGAACATCCCAGAATGGACGCTTATTTAATCTTCTTGTCCCACTAATGACTATGTTTACACTGTTATTACGCAGGATATTAAAAAATGCCCTTTTATATTCGAGTCTATACTACTTATACATCGCGGCAATGGACATTATACATCGCGATTACATACATCGTTGTATTCAACGCTGAGCATTATGGTTAAACTGTTGGGCATTAAACTGCAGTATCCTCAAAAAGTAAATGTGTGGACCGATATAGTCGGAAACCGGGTCGTGGGTCCTTATTTCTTCGAAGGTAACTTAAATGGAGATACGTATTTGACATTTTTGCAGAACGAATTAATTCCCGCACTGAGTGTATTGTATCCTACTGAGGATAATCCAGATATTCCTAGTGCTAATTGATGGTTCCAACAGGATGGTGCGCCTCCACATTACACCCATGGAGTGAGAAATTATTTGGATGACATGTTTCCAAATCGGTGGGTCGGGCGAAGGAGGCCGATTGAATGGCCTGCACGGTCTCCAGACTTGACGCCCCTGGATTTCTTTCTGTGGGGCTATTTAAATAAAATCAAAAGTTTATATTACCAGGCCCAGAGACTTAGAAGACCTAAAGCAACGGATTCATAATGAAATAAGGTTAATAAGTTCAGCAATATTGGAAAACGTACAACCTTTAAACTTCTGTATACAACAAAATGGTAATCATTTTAAACATTTAATTAGTTTGTGTAATTTTTGTTTGGTTTTGTTTTGTGTTATTAAATTGTTTTTAAAATAAAGAATTATGTTTTGTGATATTTGAAAATTAAGTAAGGATTGAATTTTTTTTTAAATTTTCTTTCCTGTAAAGTTAAAGTTTAATTTTTTTTTCTCCGGAAGTTGAATGAATAATGTACTACAAGTGTATATTGATGAATTCAGCAAGTCATAGTCTTCAAGAATCCGGCAAAACCATATAAGGGTTCCATTTAAAAAAAAAATGCGATGACGTCATTACGCGCTAACAAATGACTGTCGAAATGGTGCACGTACGTGTAAAAGTGCCTTTTCAAAAACCAAAATCGACGTGTTCGAAGAAATTTCACGAAACTTCATTGTTTCCGAAATAATGAATTTATTCCTATAATTTTTTCCACACTGTATGTATTATCTCCTGATTTTGTGTTAGAACTGGATGCTGTTTTTCTGTCAACAAAACAAGTAAAGGTCTTGAAAAATAAAATAACGAGCTACCCAAAAAAAAAAAAACGTCATCAAAGTTGGCCGTTTGCAAACGTTGCAAAAGTTGGTTGTTGGAAAACTTTCTCGTTCACAGCCAGATTCAATGATGTTTTTTTTTGGATGGCTCGTTGGTAAATATAAGTGTTTAAATAATTTTGACCTCAAGTTGGCTGTAGAAAAAAAGTATGTTTGAACCATTTTTTTTTTCAATATGGTTGACACGTAAATAAATGTTTGACATCTGATGACCTCAATTAAAAATCCCAACAACTTTTTTTTATTTCCTGTCTTTATTATAACTAAAGTTGGCATACCTTCGCCTCAATTCGTATTAACTTACAGTAGTCCCGTGATGATAGCTGTTATACATCCTCCTCTATATGCATTATATTGAATAGTATGATATAATTTCTTAATAAACTATGGCAAACGTGTGAAAGGCTGGTAGTTACTTTACAACCTTAATTATACGTTAACTGACAAGTTAATTCAAAACACATTTCAAAATAAACGTTTTATTTCAAAAATTGAAGAAAATGGTTTGACACATTTCTCGAACCTGAAACATTGGGATAAGGAATATTGTTTTGATAAGCAATGGTGTTTCTTATTTATTTTTTTCCATAATTTTCTGTTCTTCCTGGTCTATGTTCTGATCTTCCCGAAGAACTTCTGCAACTTGGATCACCAATCTTTGGTCTTCCTGATCTCGGAAGGTCGATTACAAACTCTGTTCTCTCAAATTTGACAATCAACTTACGGTACGCTTGTGTCAGTAGTTGTTATAACGAATCTTTTTTTCCGTAGATACATTAAAATCCCATTATTGTGACAGCCAACCAACAATCAATTCGTTTTCTTTCTGCAATTAGTTCAATTTCCTAAAACTGTATAAGAGCTTATTGTACGAGGTGTGTAAATTAAGTAATGAGACTAACGGATACTTTTGCAAAACTTCAGCACGCCTACGGAGACATTCAAACATTCAAACTGCTGTAACCGACCAACTGAAGGCTATCCAGTATATGAGTTGCAGCACTGTTATGAGGAATGGAAGAACCATCTCCAGTGCCTGTGTGGCTTCCCAAAGAAGTTATTTTGAAGGAGACAACACTGAATTGTAATTATATTCGAATAAAAAAAATAAAAAACTCTTATCTCATTACTTAATTACACACCTCGTATATTCCTAACTGTATGATATAACCTTTTTAAATTCTTCGATCCACCGATTCCTTTTTAATATTTATTTCGCGACAATTCTAATAATACATACAACGCGTCCCACTCGGCACCATTGATATTGCAAGTGGGCCCATTTTACCGTTTTCATGCGCTATGCGGACGGAACATCGGAATTGACCGCGTAACAATAAAAATCTAGTTTATGGTGTACTGGGAACGCGCATATGCAAATCGAAACGGAGACATACTAAGGTTAAATCTGAACGGGAGATTGAAAAGTATGCTAAGCAGTTTTTTTTTGCCTGTGTAAATAGAAAATAAATTATTCGCCCGCTGATAAGCGGTGTAGCGTCATAGGCCAAGTGGCCATAAAATATTTTTAGAGATTCTGCAGACGTTGTATGATTTTTTTATGCTTCTGATATTGCACATACAGGGCGTGTCATGATTACGGACGAAATTTTGGGAAATCTTATTTTGGGTTACAAAAAGATACTGGAGTGGGTACTGGAACCTTCGGCGTAGAAACAAAACACTGGACGTTTTCCACGAAACACCGACCTACTACACTTTTCTCGACGCGCGTTTCGCCAACCAAGTTGGCATCTTCAGGAGAAAATTAAAACTGTTTTTTGATCTAATTTCTAATTAATTTTAAATTATTTATTTCTATCCTATGGTTGTTGTCAAAAGCGGCAACACAAGATTTTTCCGTTCTGATATATTTCAAATGAGCCAAGTGTTCTTTAAATCCAGTCAAAATAGATCTTTTTGTTTGCCCAATATACTTTTGATCACAGTTTTTACAACTTATTTCGTATATTCCTGACTTTTCGTCATTGCTGATTTTATCTTTGGAGTTACCCAAAAGCGTCTGTAATTTTTTTCTCATGTAGCTGTTCATTGTGTTCCATTTCATATGTAAATTTTATGGTAGGGAAACGGTTATTTAATTTAGCAACAAAATTATCTAAACTAATTGCTATTGTATCAAATACCGCGAAGATATCGTCCACGTATCTGAACCAGACTCTAGGGAAATACTCGAATTTATCTTTTCCTTCTGTCTCAAATTCTCATAAAAAGATTTGCAATGAAAGGTGACAAGGAGTTACTCATTGCCGTTCCGTCATGTTGTTGAAAGTATTCACCATTATACTGAAAACAATTTTGATAAATACTGGTAAGCCGAATGTAGTCCTTAATAATTGTATCGTCTAAACCATTTAATTCGAGTAATTCCCTGAGATAGTCCAAAGTTTGCGGGATTGGGACACTTGGAAACAATGAGCATACATCAAACGAGACCAAAATTTCACCTTCTTGCAACTGGATATTTTTGATATTGTTAATGAACGCACTAGAATTTTTAACTGAAAAACTTGTTTGTGCAATAGGCTAATTTTCGAACTCATTAGTTAACCATTTGGACAAATTATAAGTTGGGGATCCTATCGCTGAGACAATTGGTCTTACAGATTTTCCTGGTTTATGTATTTTTGGTAAACAATATAATTTAGGTATTACTGGATTTGACAATTGTAATTTTTATCTCAGTGAAGGAGTAATAAGGTTGTTACATTCTTTTAAAGATTTGTTTTAACTTTTTTATTTTGGCCATGGTAAAAAGTTAGGTATTGGGTCCTGGTTAGGACATAGGGCTGGCTACGGCCCTGGCGCCTGTCCATCTGTCCGTACGACCCGCCGGGTATGTATATCAATCCGCAGCCTTATCTCAAAGACATGATCGCTGACGCGTACCGCTACAGTCTTATCCAGATGCCGCAGATGTTGTACGTACAACATGCAAAATTATGTTTAAACGAGGAAAACGAAGGTCGTTGGTTTTACGCTCTTACGGTACAACATACTTGTTACGAATACGAAGAACGTATTAGCTCTCGAACGCAATTAGGCGTCGATTCTATTCGCGCGGACTGGACGTAGCAAGAGTTACCTTACAATGCGGAAGCTGATCACTAGAGACAAACCGAGTATTCCGCTTGGCCGTTTAAACCCTTGACTGCCGAGAACAAAGATTTTTGTTTTTTTCGACCAAACTGCCGGAAAATCACAAATTTTTGTCCTATAAGTAATTCCTCTAGTAACGCCTGATAATGTGTAAAATATTAAAAAATGTAATCAACGTGTTTTCCGATATTTTTAGGAATGATGAACATAATCTCGGGGTTTATTGTGTTCTATTTTGCACCCAAAACAGACTAGAGCTCTAAGGAAATGATCTTTTTTTTTCAGTTTTTTTAAAAATCTTTGTCCTCATACACTAAAGTTATGTGCCGAATTTAAACAGTGTTATTTTGTCAACCTGTACCATTTTTGAGGTATTTTGACATGCTGAACACACTATGGTGTTGTCGAAATTATTGCTAAGTGCTCCTAAAAGCCAATATTGGGGGAACATTAAGCCAACAATGTTTATGATATTTCATATATTTAATATAGCAATGTTTATGATATTTTTTATATTATTCAGAATTATTTATACATTATTCATAAATTCAAGGATTAAGGCGAAGATTGGAGAAGACTTTCTGACTCAGTATAAGTCCTTCTATTTTTAATTGAAAATGATAAATACGCCTGGGGAACAAAAAAAGCGGTGCAACTTTATGATTCCATGGGCGTGCATATATCTTTGATAAATTCGAAAATTGTGAAATATTTTTTTTCATTCAAATCAATATAGGATATTTGCTGTAAATAATGTTCATTTAGCCAGACAATCTCAAAAAATTGTCTGTGTTAATAAACCTAGCTGAAATACACGTCACTGGCGCCTTAAACAAGTAGAATTCGTAAATCGTTTTAACGACGTCGTAAAAATGTTATGGCGCAGTGGACCGAATAAGTATTTGGCATGTATTACTTACAAAGCAATCCAATAGTATAATGGTCGGCATTCGCTGGTGCATTCGCGGCATCGCGTTGCCAGCTCTTCAAAATTTTCTTAAGTATAGTAATATACATAAAGTTGTTTTAATTTATAATTATTTTTTTCCAGCAATTTTAAACGCTTTATTTTAATGCTAACTAATACATTTATATCTATGTATTTTGTTTGAAATATTTCCAAACTAGTATTCTAAGAACGTCACGAACTAACAGTTTACTGAAGTTTGAAGTATACTTGTATAGTGAGCTTAGCAATTTTAGAAAATATATCTGACAACCCTGCTTTTTTTCTACCTATTTTCAATTTAGAATGGAAATACAGTACGTCCAAATAGGTCGGAAATACGAGGATTACGAGGCGATTCAACGGCAATTTAGACTTTATGATAATTTGGCATGTGTAAGTTCAGAAACCACCATGATGATCAGTGGGTCAAAATACGAGGTGTGGCTATTACATAACCGAACTGATGCTGCTACCAGCGCGCTGCGAGCGTGTCGCGACAAGTTTGAATAGAACTGCGTCTGAAGTTTTTTGAATGGTTTAAACGGTTTTAAAGAAGGATGTGAAACGACCGAAGACGATCCGCGCCTCAGACGGCCCTCAACGTCAAAAACGGACGAAAACATTGAACAAATTGGTAAATTAATCCGCGAAGATCATCGTCTAAGCATCCGAAGGCTTGCTGAAATAACAGGAATCAACAAAGAATGTGTTCGCCGGATTTTGCATGAATCGTTCAACATGCGCAAAGTTTGCGCAAAAATGGTGCCAAAACTCCTCACTATCGAGCAAGAAGAAGAAGAAGAAAATCAGTCCATGCATTAAAAGAGCCCGAACTCGCCAAGGAAAAAAAGCCAAGATGAGCAAATCCAAATTCAAAGCGATGATGATCGTCTTTTTTGACATTCGAGGCATTTTTTACGTTCACTGGGTCCCTAAGGGTCAGACGGTCAATGAACATTATTACATCGAGGTTCTGACTGCCCTTCGTGAGCGTGTGAGAAGACCAGATTTGTGGAAGACCAAATCATGGAAGATTCACCAAGACAATGCACCGGCCATTCTACGTTGCCTGTGAAAGCGTTTTTTTTTTGCAAAATACGGCATTACTGTGTTGGAATATCCACCATAGTCTCCAGACCTTGCCCCCCTGTGACTTTTTTATTTTCCAAGGTCAAATCGGCGCTAAAGGGGACAAGTGTGGAAGCGGTTAAATCAAAAGCGACGGAGGTTTTGAACCAGCTGACAGAAGCGGACTTTGTCGTCTTTGTCGAGAAGTCGTATGGAGCGGTGTATAGATCGCCAAGGGGAGTACATTGAAGGCAAAAAAGTTGCTACTGTAATTGGTAACGAATAAAAAGTATTATGGCAGCAGTTCGGTTATTTAATAGCCACACCTCGTACGTTGGAAATTATGTGTCTGGTAAAAGTAGCAAATACATAGTTTTGTCTTGTAAAAGTAGCAATTGCCCCAACAATTATTCATACGTACATATGTGCATATATCATATATCAAATATCATTTTTTTCCTCGAAAACTATAATTTTTTGTAAAAATTTCAAAAAAGAACAAAAAATATCTTCGAATTTTTTGAAAACCAATTTTTTTTAGTATTCTTAGACGATTTTTGATTGTTCCAAAAAATCACGAAATCGAAATTTCCGAAAATGTAATTTAAAAAATCTGAAAAAAAAATATAGTACTTATTTCTCAATTGATTCTAAGACATTTTTATTCTTACAATATTTTGACCAGTCTGTAGGTTTTGAGAAAAAAAAAATGTATACAACAATATATATTATGCACGGTGTTTGGCTACTCGTGTTACAAACTTTGAGATCGTACAGGAAATTTGACACTGAACAAAAAAGGTCCTCTTCAACATTGTCCGATTCCTTAACGTTTTTGGGATATTTCGATTTTTCAAATTTTTCAAAATTTTACGATGTATGGACTAAAAACGTTTAGAAGAACATCGTTGTATCGAACGCTACAATAAATTTGAGGGTACCGTTGAATTCTGCATTCAATTTGCTACGAGAAACAACCTGGCTTAATCCCCGAAAAAAATTCAACTCAAGGTAGTACTATCTGAATTTCCAAAAAAAATCGAAATTTTCAACAGTGGCAAAACTGTGGCAAAACGGAATGTCAAAATGACCATTTATGTGTCTCAAATTATGTCTCAAATACAACATTATACTTTTACAAACTTTCGTAAATTTTGAAATTTTTGGATATTCAGATGATACCACCTTGAATTGCATTTTTTTCTGGGATCAAGCGAGGTTGTTTCTCGTAGCAAATTTAACGTATAATACCATTGGAGGGTACCAACGGTACCCTCAAATATATAAATTTACATATATTTGAGTATATAGTATACGTATACAAAATTTGTACTTTGAGATCCTACACGTGTTTTTTTTGAGAAAAAAAAATCGCATAGCTACATAACCTCAAATATATAAAAAAAAACGTGTTTTTGCACCTTTAGGTTAGGATATCTCAAAATCCTGACGTGATAGAGCCAAACTAAAAATAGTTTGGTTCACAGTTTTAATTTAATTTGAAAAATTGAGGTTACGATGTTAAGAACTTGTTGATTCGGTCCAATGTTTTTTACCGTTCTTTTAAAAGGACACTAGGCATTAGATGTATTTTTATTTCAGGGGTCTCACGCTAAATGATCTTTACGAAGTTTGGAAGAAAATGACTTATTTCTTCCGGAAATAAATATTGCTTTGTTGCCTCCCATAAATTCAGTTGAAGATTTAACAGACGAAGATTCTGGAGATGAGGAGTACATACACATAAACAACTTGCCCGGTTCTCAGCTCTTGGCACCAGCAGAGGTTATGACCAAAGATACAGATGTTGATGAAGATGCAGGTAATGCCAGGGCGGTTGGACTTAATTTGAATGTTTCCAGAAAAATTGTATCGGCAGACCATTGGAATGATGACATTCCTTTGAGTGTTTTCCAAGCGGTAAAGAAAACCTACAAATGGTCAGAAACAGATTTATCTTTGCCAGATATCAAGTGGCCAACAATGTATAAAGTTGAAAGTCAACTCCCATCGGCAACAGAATTATTTCTGCGATTTTTCAATGAAGAAGTAATAGATATGTTTGTTTTTTGGTCTAACCAACTATGCGACAAAAAAAAATCGAACGGGAAATATAACACATGAGGGGACATATAACACATAACATATAACACGCATTTATTGGCATACTCCTGTTAAGTGGATATCTGCCTGTGCCAAGAAAACGAATGTTCTGGGAACAACGAAAAGACACGCAGAATATTTTAGTAGCTGATGCTCTCTCAAGAGACATTTGAGTTAATTATGCAAAATCTTCATTGCTGTGACAATGGCCAATTAGACCCATCGGTTATTTCCAGAATATGCTCCTTATTGGGAGCAACATAGTGTTGACGAATCCATGATTCCATATTTTGGAAAACATGGATGTAAACAGTTTATTAGGGGAAATCCAATAAGATATGGTTACAAAATCTGGATACCAGGGGGCAAATAGCAAGGTTGACTTGATTTCATAATAACTGAAATACCTACCCCAATGTAGATATATTTTTTACAGTTTTTTATAATATGATTTATTTTAAAATAGATGTTTTTTTCAAAACATTTTTATAATGGTCTGTATGCCTAGGGTCCTTTTAAAAGAACGGACCTTTTTTTCTAAAAAACCAATGTGCATGATTTTTTTTTTTAGTTTTTTTTTTGTAACATACCTAGAGCCTAAAATAAATTAAACATATTACTTACTTATGTAAATATTTGAAAAAAAAAAATTCAGGCATATCTGGGTTAAATGCCCTTATATGTAGGTTTTAAAATAAGATTTGAGGATATTTTGAATATGGTAATACCACAATGGATAATCAATCCATATGGTGACGTTGAAGAAACGGATGCCATATTACAAGAGGAACTGATCGGAATAAGCACTAACGAAAAACTTAAGGTACAGTTTAGAAACGGATATTCAGCTATTCTGGCCTCAAAAAGATATACATGTTATTTATCCCGTATTATGGAATATCGCGAGAAAGTTTTTCATTGCTTTTCAGTCTTCATATCTAGTGGAAAAAGGTTTCAGCGTGGTTGCTAATCTTCTAACAAAAAAAAAGAAACGAACTGGACATAATTAACCGAGGAAGTTTAAGATTACACCTCACTAAATTTATGCCAAATATTGAAAATTTATTATCAAAGCACCAAGTTCATCCCTCCCACTAAAAAGGTTTATTATTACTTATTAATTTTATGTAATACGTAGGTACTTAATTTTACGTTGGTTCGTTTTAATTTAAGTTGCATTAATAAATGTAAAAAAAATTAAAGTGTGTTTTTTATCGTTTCTTCACTCTACACCTCACTGCAATTAGAAATCAGTCAAAACACATTTGAAGTTGATGAATTCTCAAAAATGCATGTTACGTGTTCAGTTTGCGCTACTGTAGAGTATCTGGCTTTCACTAATTGCTGATATTTAATAGCTTATTAGTTCCGCGCGAGGGCGCTGTTGTTCCGTGCTTGCAGGTTCGCCAGTGCGCACTCTGGCCGGTTTTCAATAGTCCGTGGTCGTCCTGTCCAATTTTGGATGAACGACGGCCATTAATTTTTCATTTCCTGTAGCTATTACACGCGTCGGGTCGTAGAATTGCATTTTGGCATCCATTAATTGGGATTTAAACGCTCGATCCGTTAATTGAATCTTTGCTGTGTTGAGGCATATATTTTCATTTGGTTGAGTCGAGTTTCAATCTACATTTCTGTAGGATATAAAATTAGTTACAGGTAAGAAGCCATTTCTGTGTGTTTTTTTTGTATATGCTACCATGTGGCTGAAGTCCTATTTCGTGTAATTAATGTTTAGAGGATTGTTGTCTTCCAACATCGGACTAGTTGTACGTTGTGAACGTAGTTCTGAGGTTACCAGAATCTACACTAATCACGTTACCCCCTGGACGTGTCCCCTATTGTTATTGCTGTACTGGGTGTTTGTGGAGAAGTGCCGTGCCCTCAGAGTGAGGTAATTAGTTTTCTTATGCGTTATTACACTGACTTTACATACGTAGTTTTGGGTTAAGTTCTTGCCACTTAGAGTGCCTTCGTCGTGTACAACAACTTTTTCTTTAGGGTCCTTGGTGAGGGTCCTTGGTACGGGTCATTGGTCGTTGGTAGGGGTCCCTGAGTACAGGTTCCTTGCTAGGAGTTCTAAGTTGACGATCTCCAGAGTGTGGAGCTGTTGTGCCAAGTTTCGAGCGCTTAGTTCGAGTCCTACACCCCCGAAGTAGGAATCCAGTGCAAGGCTTGCTGTACGTCCCCTTGCAGAGGATTGAACCCGAACTACGGAGGCACCCCTTTTTTATAATTCCTTTTTATTACAACAACTGTTCCAGTCACGTGAGTGTGTCATTCCGACCGAAAGTTACTTAGCGTTATAATATAATATTGTTATTTTACATTACAGTCTACATATAGTTTGGTAATTTATTACTTTTACGGCCCTTTAACACTTATAACATTTTTGTACATAAATGTAAACCAACGGTAGCTACCTGCGGAGAGTACACTGATATATTTTGTGGTTTTCTTTTTTTTTAAGGTTACATATTTAAGGTTTTTGAGTATTTCGTATCGGTGTTAAGGCCGAATTACACCCACTGTCACCACTGTAACTGACTGTGCTGTCTTCGTCTTATTAAAACGGTGTCTATTGGTGTTTGAAACACTGTGTTTTAGTTCTCCTAGCCCCAAGGAACGAGAATTTTTAGTCTTTTGCTCTTTGTTACGATCAAATTTAATAATATTTATTAACCACTAATCTGGGGTACAGTATGCCCTGAGAAGAGAGCTAGTTACATAAATAAAAGTCGTGGCACAGGACTACTTTCCGGGCAAAGCAAGTGTCACGACTCTGAGTGGACCAGAGTGCCCCTTTTAGAGTCAATAATAAAAAGACTCCAGCTGAAGTCCGTCTCATGCAATATTAGCTAAGCAGGGGTCTACCCAAAACCGAAGAACATGGCAAGTGGTCTACGAGACAAAATAGTTTGGAGACCTCCGGGTTAAACGAAATGTTTCGAATACTGGACGAGTTTCGCGTAATCGAATAGCGAGGCGCTACCCGCCGCGGAACAGACTCCCAGAACGCCAGGGTAAACTTTCAATTAGCGCGCCTTTAAGCGGGAAAATATTTGAGATACTTTGCGGCACGCCCGACGAGCAAACAGCGCGAAGGGCGTTCCCGTCAACAGACAAGGGACGCGCGTACAACGCAGGGCTTTTAACGGGCCGGCCCGCCACAAAGGAAAGAAAAACATTTGCCGAGGCAATATTTGCTTTATGCGAGATTAAAAGGAATAACTCGTCTGGCGGTGTTTCAGTCAATAGACATAAACGTAATATTAAAAAAAAATCCTCAAGGAATGCCGTGGAATCGAACTCTGCATGTCGTGAATAAGGTCCGGAAAGTGTGCTAGCGCCTTGTAAACTACGTAAGCGTGTATTTCTTACCCGTGCATACGTACGCCACTGACCGTGCCTGGTAACAACCGCTGAGACTCGCTCGGTGCGGGTTTGGGAACGGCTAGATACAATTTATCCGTTACCCTCTTCGGCTCACCTCGAATCGTTTGTGTCTTCTTGCCCGTACATACGTACGCCACTGACCGTGCCTGGTAACAACCGCTGAGACTGGCTCGGTGCGGGTTTGGGAACGGCTAGATACAATTTATCCGTTACCCTTTTCGGCTCACCTCGAATCGTTTGTGTCCTTCAAGTCCCTTTTTGCGTCCCATCGCAGCCATAGCCAGTTGGGCAAACTGGCTAAATTATATCCGTTCATAATGATACATAATTTTGTATTACATGAGTTGTATTACATGTATTGAATAAGTATAAAGAAGGTTATTAACCCTCCGTCTGTAAAGGTGGGTCATTCGTGTCCCGGGCAAAATTACTTTCCCCCGTATATGAATAATACGCGTTTCAATTTGCCGATTTTCGTTGTTCAAACTTAAACACTTGAAATTAAATTAATCAATCGGCACTTTTTTTCTTAAAAACTACATCTTTCAGCTTCAATTTGCCGCTTGGTAGATTAATTTATCTCTATTTTTCGCGAAGTTACGGCTATTTAAGTGCAACTCCATTTTTTCGCGAGGTTGCTCCAATTATTTAAAAAAAAATTGTTAAAAAAATTGTTTTTCACTGATTATTGTTTCATAAAGTACAAGACTTAAAGAGATAGCATAAATTTTTTTCAGATTTTTTTCTACCATAATAAGTTGGGGAAAAAAACGGTGGGACACGAATGACCCACCTTTACGGACGGGAGGTGCTAAAAAAAACCATTACAGACGAAGGGAGTTTAAAATTACTGAAATAATTTTAGTTAGGAAAAACGGTAGTTATATACAGTGAGGTCCATAAGTAACGGATAAATTCATTATCTACGCAATTTACAATTTATGAGTAAAATCCTGAAACACCAATTTTTAATTCTAGAATGACATTTTTAGAGCATAATCGTATACCTCCCCCTCCAACTCCCTTGGAGTGACAGCTACCCCTTTAACATTTTTAAATGGACCGAGGGTGCGTGTGATAGCTCATTTGAAAGGGTTCTTAATTACCTATTCAGCAATATACGGTTTTTTGAATTTTGTATATTTTTCATCAAGAAAATTAAATTTGATAATTTCAAAATTATTATTATTATGAAATGTATACAATCAAGTGCCTATGTCTCAAATATCTGTCAAATCTGACGTTTTTAGTTAATTTTGTGTCAACGTTCAACAATGTATCGGATTGATACGCTGCGCAGAATATCCAACAAAATGAAAGAAGTAAAAAGGGTTTCTTTTTACATATCAGAAAAAATTATACATTTAAATTTCTTTATTTGCTACATTATTAGGATGTGGTGATAAAACAAGAACACAGTCGCAAGTATGCGAAATATTCAATACTAAGTATCCGGACCGCCGCATTTCCCAGTCTACGGTTAGTAGAATAGAAACAAAATTTCGTGAATCTGGAAATGTCACAGATATTGCTAAGTCTGGTAGCAAATGCATTTTAGACGATGAACAGGAATTGGATATATTGTTAGATATTCAAGATAATCCACATAAACCTACAAGACAAGTTGCCGCCGATAATGATGTTAGTAAAACGTCCATATCGCGTCTTCTAATAAACGAAAAATACCGCCCATATAAAATTCATTTGGTTCAAGAACTTAACTTTATTTATAAAAAACATTTTTTTTCTGATGAAGCAACATTCGTCTTAAATGTAACAGTCAACAAACAGAACTGTAGATACTGGAGTACAGAAAATCCACATTGGATGATGGAGGCCAATACTCAATATCCTGAGAAGGTGAACGTTTGGGCTGGAATTATAAATTCTCAAATTATCGGACCATATTTCTTTGATGGCACATTAACTGGCGCAGTTTACTTGGATTTCTTGCAAAATTTCTTAGTTCCAGAGTTAGAATGCTTTTCCCAGATGATGACAACCCCAATGAAATTGAGAGAAATATTTGGTTTCAGCAGGACGAAGCTACACCACATTTTTCATTGGAAGTCAGAGCCTATCTGAATCAAGTTTTTCCCAATAGATGGATCGGTAGACGCGGTGAAATTGAGTGGCCTGCTCGTTCTCCCGATTTGACCCCGTTTGACTATTTTTATGGGGTTACTTAAAATCGAAAGTCTACTTCAACAGACCAAATAACGTAGAATATTTAAAAGACAGAATAAGGCAACAAATTAATCAAATCACCCCGGAAACAATACAAAACGTTTTAGAAGAATTTCAGCAACGCCTCCATTATTGCCAAGAAGCAACAGGCGCCCAGTTTGAACATTTGATTTAAACTGTCCTTCTGTTCTGTTTCATGTTCTTTTCTTTACTTAGTAACATTAAAAATGTAATATTTTTCAATAAAAAAATTATACAAATTAAAAAAAATCTTATGTTGCTGGATGGAAAATTAAAAACCCTTTCAAATGAGCTATCACACGCACCCTCGTTCCATTTAAAAAATTCAAAGGTGTAGCTGTCACTCCAAGGGGGTTGAGGGGGAGGTATAAAATTATGCTCAAAAACTGTCATTCTAGAATTAAAAATTGACGTGTTTCAGGATTTTACTCATAAATTGTAAATTACGTAGATAATGAACGTAAATGATAACCGCTCAGGATTGTCTACGCGAGGCGAGGCTCACTATGACTACTTTGCCAATGAATTTACGGAATGGCATCACGATGATCTGGAAAAGAGATTTACCTGCTAATGTGTGTTGATTATGCGAGCGAAAATTGAAGAAAAAAAATTGTACTCTACTTTTTTATATTTTACAATTAATTTATCACAATAAAAAGTATTTTGTGAAACATTTTTGTGTGATAATTATTATTGCTCCATTTTTATTGATTTTTTTTGCGACATAAAGACCAAATTTTTTATACATTTTTCTCGCTTTCGATCTTCAAAATAAATATACTTTTTGGAACAGACAATGTTGTATTATTATTTTATCAAAATGTCGAGTTCGATGAATATATTTTTATCGGTTATTTTATCGAAATAAATTCTGAATAAGAAGTACGATTTTTCCCAAATAAAAAATGTGTTTTCCTTCTTTTAACTTCAATGTTAATTTTTGATGTTTTACAATATTTGTTGATGTTTTACAATATTTAAACAATCAATTTTAATTGAAACAACTATAGAATCTTCTCCCGGGAACCTTAAATACTAGCTAAATATTTATTTTACAATTTTAGAACTAATTGTTGAAGTAGGAGAGCACTTTTTGGGAGCTGGGGTCAAATTGACCCCGTGTGACCATAATGCAATTCTACTGAAGTGTGACCAATAGGTGAAGGGTTAAAACCATCAGATCGGCTGTTTCAGCGTTTTTGTAAAATATTTACAGTTGTGGAGTTACCAGCTTTATTCCATAGGTAGGTAATTTATCCAGTGAGTTTAGTAATCGATATTTTGCGATCGCTTTGAACGTATCCTGCATTCCTGCCGAGTACAACAACGGTGTCTGCTCCACACATTGTATTTGTAATATCTGAAACGTCACATTCATTTCAACGTATAAACCGACATATACATACATACGTATACTTGTTTGTTGGCTTTTAATGCACTATACGCGCATTATCCATTAAATTTTACAGTTTAAGAATTATAGCACAGTTATGTATATAAATAGACACGCTATGCTTCTACTAATGACACTCGATATGAAAGCCGTTTTCATACTGTTACACGAGACATAAACGCAAGAGTACAATGGAATCTGTCTTTAATTGTTGAAATAATGCTTATTAATGCATTGAAGAGATCGGTGGTTACTACTGAAATAGATCGTATTACATATTGAAATCAGAAGTTCAGTTCCATAGCCAGTCTTGTTTTGTATATTTTTTCCATCGTCCCAACCATAAATTGAAAGGAGATTGAAAGCACAGTCAATATATTTAAAAGGGTTTCATCTGCAGTTTTGAAAACAATATTAATGTGGTACGAAGGTAGCCCCAGAAGTACTCGAGGTGAGAAAGAAAACACAAAAAAAATTGGGAAAAAATGTCTTTATTTCTCTACTTGGTCCCTTTAGTTCGATACACTTTTCCCAGCGATGTTCAATAGCTTCGATATTTTTATAGGAACTTTTTTTCTCAAAATATCGTATTCTATCGAATGTTAAAGTCCTGCTACAAAAAAGTGCCTCACCCTGTATATTTATAAATAGCCGTCTCTTCATTGTTAACACATCTTTTACCACCGAACCATTTTTTCAAGTTTGGTAACAGAAAATAATCCGAAGGGTCTAAATCTGACGAATAGGGTGCATGAGCAAGCAATTCGAACTTTAACTGATTGATTTTGGCCATCGCGATAACGGATGTGTGTACTGGTGCATTGTCTTGATGAAACAAAACTTTCTTCCTCGCCAAATGCGGCCGTTTTTTTCTTGATTTCATCACTCAAACGCTGCAATCAGTTCGCATACTACTCACCGTTGATTATTTTTCCTTTTTAAAGATAATCAATGAAAATTATCCCACGCACATCCCAAAAATCTAACGCCATGACCTTGCCTGCAGATGGAACTGTCTTCGCCTTCTTTGGACCCGATTCTCCCCTTTCAGTCCATTGTTTTGACTGTTCCTTTGTCTCAGTTGTAAAATGATGGACCCATGTTTCATCCATGGCTATAAATCGACGCAAAAACTTTATTGTTGTGAAACTTTGCCAAACACTCGACTGAAACATCCTCACGACGCTGCTTTTGTTCCAATGTGAGTAATCGCGGCACCCATCTTGCGTATAGCTTTCTCATGTCCAAATGATCAATCAATATGCGATGTACAGCACTTTTTGAAATACCTACCATATCTGCTAGTTGGCGCACTTTCAGTCGACGGTCTTCCAATACCATTTTATGGATTTTCTTCACCATTTATGGCGTGGTCACCTCATTTGATCGACCACTGCTATGTTCGTCTTAGCAGCTCGTACAGCCTCGTTTAAACTCTATTAAAAACTGTTGTAAAGAAAGGAGCAGACTCCCCCAGAGCAGAATCTAGCTCCACTTTGATAGTGGTTGGATTGAGGCCTTTTAAATGAAAGTATTGTATCACATAACCATGACCAATTTTTTCCATGCTAACAAACTCACTGAAAACGTTCACTATTAATGCCTGCTGAACAAATACTAAACAACATGATGTCGCCAAACTTCAAACTTAACATTTATAAGGTTGATAATTTCTACCATACTCTTTCTTTTCAAACAACAACTGCCATCTATCCGTCAGGTCGGTTACTTCTGGGACTATCGTCGTAAAATATATTTTTTGATAGTTCAACAACCTTATACCTCAGCTACGGATATTTGATAACGTTCTTTTAATGACTCCTTACTTTTTGTCAGAATTCATCACTCAGTTTTTGATAAAACTCATTTGATAACGAACAATTTTACAAATATTGTTTAACATTCCTTATAATCACTTCCAATGCTATTATTTCCCTATGATGTTTATTTTCAATTGTCGTGTTTTCACAATAGTGTTCATGCTTTCTTTGCCTTCTTATTGGGCTCTTATACAGTAGACGGCCGCCTACGAGACAAATAATCCGAGACAAAAGACCAAATTACAGTTTGTTTTCGTCCGTTCTAGGCAATTAAAGCCTAAGTAAATATCGCAGATCAAATCTGTGTTTGCTCTGCTTCGAAACATTATCTCCATAACTAACTCCGAGTTTATATATAAAGAGAAAACGAATATTTTATTATTTCCTCCATAAATCAACTGGGATTGAAATAATCCGCCCTAAGTGAATGTGAAAAGCTGGATAAAACTTCTGATGCCAGAAAATAATGATGAACGAGCACCGAATAGATCTTTTATTTATAGTTATATCGGGAGTTTGTGTTCTATGTACTCGTATAGTATAACAAAATTGTTTTTTGTTCTCAATTTTTCAAGATAGCAATCAATATTAATAACAAATGTCATAATACATAAATATTATACCAGGTGTAACATATGTATGCAATAATACCTCTACAGTGTTAACAAACCGTTATATAAAAAAAAATTCAAGTGAAAGTTGTTCCATCCACACCTGCGCATTATGTACAGTGTAGCAATAGTAGCTTTGCCCTCGGCCGCAGCGGGCAAAACCTGAAATTGAGTTTGATAGCCGTGAACGAGAAGTACAGTTTGTTATCGTTAGTTTGTGGGTATTTTTTATATATCTCAGGTGTGGTCCTCCTCCTACCGTGTATTTTAATACAAAGCTATTCTGGGTGTACTGTACACGTTATGTTTTATCTTGACCACTCCATTTTATTCGTAAACGGCTTCTGGAAATTGTATTCAACAAAAAGTATTATGTTCCTAATATCTGAGACTAAAATTTGGCATCTACATAAGAAACAAAACTGAATAAATAATATTTTTTATTGTTTATAATCTTCTTTCAACACTTCATTCAAAAATGACCTATCATTAAAAACGCGCCGCAGGGGCGTCCGCATCATAAGAATACACAAAAGTAACTAGTAGCCCTTCAGGTGCGTAAATTAAGCAATGAGACTGACTTCTTAATTTTTTTAATTCTTATAAAATTACAATTCAGTATTGTCTCCTTCAAAATACCTTCATTGGGAAGCCTAGAGACACAGTGCTAGAGACGATTCTTCCATTCCTGATTTTTCAATCTCGGGAAGAAAAACAGTCACAGGGACTCAAGTCAGGCAAATAAGGAGGCTGAGGGGCGACATGAATGTTTTTACTGGTTAAAAATTCGTTTACTAAAATTACTGTGTGACAAGGCGCATTGTCGTGATGCAACATTCCAGTTGTTCTTGATGTTTGGTCTCACACGCATGACCCTTTTTCGAAGTTTTTCAAGAACCTCCCTGTAAAACTGTTGATATACTGTTTGGCCTTAAGACAAAAATCCCAGCTAAGGATTTTTCCAAAAAATTGAATTACTCAATGTTTAATACCCAAAAAAAAAAAAGGAAAAAATACTCATAAACCTTAAATTCTAGCGAAACGTATGTGTCCTCAAATTTTGCCAAGCTAGGAGATCAAAAATGGCAACGACACCATGATTCCAGTATTGGTTAGGTCTATCTCATTCGTCTAAGAGGCTTTTGTACTTAAAATGGCAGAGATTTGACTCATTTGACGAAATTAAAGAAAAGTCGCTGGATGAGTAGAACAGCATTCCAGAAAATGAGTTGTCAAGGTTTTTCCAGCAATGGAAACGGAGGTAGGAAAAATGTATAGCTTCCCAAGGGCAGTAATTTTATCTACTCGTATATTTAGAACTTAATCTCCTAAATAAAGGATTCAAATTCGGCCTCCCTGCCTCTGGAGGTGCCCTGGAGGAAGTCGTGGCGGGTGTTGAATGTGCAATACAGCACCTGCCCGATTCTTCCAGGGGGTTTGTCAGAGAAGCAGTTAAAAAACAAATTAGTTCCAACATTTTAAAAATAATACCAAAAGAAATTCTAAGAAAGAACACATTGTCAGACAAGTACGAGAGAAGGATTGTTTTTATTTAAAAGCTGACAATGGAAATAAGGTTGTTGTCTTAGATAAAAGCGATTATTTTGAGAGAGTAGACAATTTAATTAATAGTGGTCGTTACAAGAAATTATGAAACAATCTTTGCCAAAAATGACAACTGAAGTTAATACAATACATCTATAAAAGAATGTAACAACCTTATTACCCCTTCACTGAGACAAAAACCCAAATACATTTAAAACAAAAATATTGTTTACCAAAAATACATAAACCAGGAAAATCTGTAAGACCAATTGTCTCAGCAATTGGGTCCCCAACTTGTCAAAATGGTTAACGAACGAGTTCGAAAATGTGCCTATTTCACAAACAAGTTTTTCAGTTAAAAATTCTAGTGAGTTTATTAACAATATCAAAAATATCCAGTTGCAAGAAGGTGAAATTTTGGTCTCGTTTGATGTATGCTCATTGTTTCCAAGTGTCCCAATCCCGCAAACTTTGGAATACCTCAGGGAATTACTCGAATTAAATGATTTAGACGATAAAATTATTAAGGAATACATTCGGCTTATTAGTATTTGTATGAATCAAAATTATTTTCAGTATAATGATGAATACTTTCAACAATATGAGGGAACGGCAATGGGTAACTCCTTGTCACCTTTCATTGCAAATCTTTTTATGACTAGATTTGAGACAGAAGCAAAAGGTAAATTTCCCTAGAATCTGGTTCAGGTATGTGGACGGTATCTTCGCGGTATTTGATACAAAAGCAATTAGTTTAGATAATTATGTTGCTAAATTAAATAACCGTTTCCCTACCATAACATTTACATATGAAATGAAACACAATGAACAGCTACCATGTTTGGATGTATTATGTATTAGAAATAGTGAAAATAAGTTAGGATTAGGAAATAGGAATAGGAAAGAAACCGCGACTCTTAGATTTATTCCCAACGATTCACACCACCCTTTTCGACATTACATGGCAAGTTTTCATTTTCTAATTCAACGTTTGTTAAGTTTCCCCCCTCAGCAAAGAGAGGTTTGACATGAGAAAAAATTAATCAAGAGTATACTTAAGAATTATGGTTACTCAGTCCATTTTGTAGATACGTTAATAAGGAAGCATACATTTAAGAGAACCCTGTACAAGTTAACGACTTTTCGTAGAGATTTCGACAATAACGAAAAGTCAGGAATATACGAAATAAGTTGTAAAGACTGTGATCAAAAGTATATTGGGCAAACAAAAAGATCTATTTTGACTAGATTTAAAGAACACGTGGTTCATTTGAAATATGGCAGAACGGAAAATCTTGTGTTACCCAACACGCTTTTGACAACAACCATAGGATAGACATAACTAATTTAAAATTAATTAGAAATGTAACAAACAGTAGACAGTTGGATGCTTTTGAAAGTTTTGAAATAAATCGTTAAGTGTAATAGTAGTATGAATAAGGACAATGGTCCGATACCCACCAGTCTACTTTTTGCTCTGATAAACAAAATCATTTGTTACGGTTCAGTGATCCGTGTGTCATCATTCAGTGATCAAATTAAGTATTAATAGTGCAAGTGTGTAGGCTAGAATTTAGTTTTAATCTTCTCCTGAAAATGCCAACATAGTTGGCGAAACGCGCGTCGAGAAAAGTGTAGTAGTTCGGTGTTTCGTGGAAAACGTCCAGTTTTTTGTTTCTACGCCGAAGGTTCCTGCACCCACTACAGAATAACGAAATCAACTAAAATTTCCTTACAGCGCCTCGAGAAAATTCATGAGCCGCCAAGGGCGTAGCGATCGTCCACATCGCCCCCCCCCTACTCGGGAGCTTTTGGTTGCTGTTGCCTCTACTGACCTTTTTTTTGGCTTTTTTGTTTCATCTGCATTGAGCGCCCCCCCCCTAAAGATAACTACTGGCTACGCCCTTGGGACTCTTGGGAGCCGCCGCTGGTTCAACTACCGTTTGCTTTTCCAACGCCTCCACGAATGTCGCAGGTTATTTAGCGCGACTAATTACCCGTCCGTTTATAAGACGCAGTGCGTGTGTAATTTATTTTAATACGGTCTTGAAACAAATACATTATTTATTCGAGTTTAAGGTATTTTCGCTGTTACAGCGCGGGTCGCGGAGCGTGGACCGCGACGCGATGTCAATGACACTCCTCGCGAGCGTCGTGATTTTAGCAATTTGCTTTTGGTTCCGTTCTCCTGTGACTGGCGAGACGGCCCACTTGAAATTAACTTTAACACATGTGTTGAGCTCACCCTTTTGGTAGACAACCAAATATTCTCGTAGACAAACTTAAAAATATGCGTAAGGCCTAGGCTGAAATAAAATATGTGGAATCCCAGGCCAGGACTTCAATTTGCATTACCTATTTAATTACGTAAATCAAACGTCCCTAAACAGTATTTTGCTACGCGTGTTAAGAACGACTGTACACAGACGTCCCGGGAGTCCCGCTCCCCCACTCTTCACTTCTAGTAGAGTAGAATTAGTCGATTTGTACCCCTGAACGAAAAGTAACTGAAACTTCACAAAAAAAAATTGCTTTTTGTTGAGGAGGCTGAAAATATTAAATATCGTTTTTTGGCAACAATTTAAAATTATTGCTACATTGTTTAAATAGTTCGCAAAAGTGCGAAAATCAGTTTTTTTTTTAATAAAAAGAGAACCGTAAACTATACAAAAAAATGTTTCAGATAAAAAATGTAACTAGTAAAAAACCCTACAAAACCCATCAAGAAATTTGCAAATCGGTTAATTTGTTTATCTGCAAAATTGAAAAAACCGTCAAAATGGCCCCTTATTTCAATTGTTTATAACTAATTATAAAGTAAGCCTTGTGACTTTAAAAATATAGGAAAATGTAGGTATCGGTGTACTTAAAAAACGCTGAAAATTTCAAACCGATATATTTTTAAATTTTTACAAAAAGTAAATTGTTTATTAAAAAGGTGCTTTCGTAAAACAGCCCTTAATTTTTTTTGTAAACATCATAGAGTAACGATTCAAAATGGATTCTCTTCTTGATGAGTTGGACTATCAAGTACATCGAAAAATTAATTGAATTTCACAAATTTAATTGTTTAAAATTGACATTGAAAAGTACGCCCGTTTTAAAGTTATGAACAAATGAAATAAATCGTTTGCTTTAGCGATAATGTTTGCTGAAAAAAGTTAAAAATTTGCGAATGATTTGGAAAATTTGGTATAACTGGATATAGTGGATGAACGAAGGATATCGTCGGTAATTTTTTAACCTCAAAGTGTCCCCAAAAAACCCTCAAAGTGCAAAGCGCTGCGATTTTTTCTTAGTGCCCCGAAGGTTTAAATTTATCGTTTCGGCCATAAAAATCGAAAAATTGCTTGTTACGGTGATTTTTGGTCCAGAAAACTAGACACTTGAGGCTACAATTTCTTTTTTTTTATTTTCTGTACGACCATTTTTCTCCGAGTTATCCCTTGTTGAAAATCACCCAAAAATTTGTTTTTTTTAATACCCTTTAATTTTTGATACTAGTTTAATATTCAGAGATAATATTTCTTCGCCGCTTCCTATTATATACTAAAGTAAATACTCTGTGAAAAAAATATCTTTTAGTGATTAGGGAGGATTAAATTTTAATATCTTTCTATTGTAAAAATAGCTCACCTGATTTTAACAGTTAGTTAAACTCTTTAGTTTAAGTTAGAATTTTTATTCTTAGATTTCTTCACACTAAAACTTTAATTTTTGGTTCACACCCCCTTTAAAACAATTTAAAAAAACAGTTTCATTACTTAATTTACACACCTCGTACGTCTTTGACGGCTTTTTTTAATGGCTCGTTATAATCGATTCCAATTCCATTTTACAATCATTTCAATTTCCTAAAACTGGACAAGAAACTTAAAGGTAACAGGTGGCGCAAAAGTGATAGGATGAGAACTTTTTTTTGCGCCACCTGGAAGGTGCTCTCATTTTTGCAAATGACATCTTATGTCATCGCTACATCAAAAACTTTTTTGAAGTAGGCAGAAACAGAATACACGTAGACAAACCATGAATCGCTATACTCCTCAAGAACGCGGAATAATTGTGTCTATGTTTTTGAGAAATAATCGGTCTGTAATTTTGGCGCAACGTGAATTTCGTCGACGATTCCGTGGTCGTGTGGCACCAACTGGGCAAACACTGTTGCGTTTAGCTGCTCGCCTCGAAGAGACTGGCTCAACGCGGGACAGTAGCAGAAGTGGCCGTCCTCGGAGTAGCCGTTCGGTCGAGAATATCGCTGCTGTGGCTGCAGATGTCGAAGAAGACCCTCAAACATCAACCATACGACGGGCCACGCAATTGGGCATCAGTAGACGGTCTTTACAGCGAATTTTGGTGACAGACTTGAACATGTTCCCGTACAAAGTGCAAACAGTGCATCAGCCATTGCCTGCAGACCGCCAATTCAATCATCATGAGCGACGAGGCGCATTTCCACCTATGCGGATACGTGAATAAGCAAAATTATCGCTTCTGGGGCACTGAAAATCCGTGTGTAATGCACGAAGAGCCATTACGTCCTCTCAAAGTCACTGTTTGGTGCGGCGTTTACGGAGGAAAGGCGATTGGGCCATATTTTTTTCGAGGACGGCATCGGAAACACTGTTACTGTGACTGGTGAACGCTACAGAACCGTGATCAACGACTTCTTGCTGCCGCAAATTGAGGAATTGGGTTGGGAGAACATGTGGTACCAGCAGGACGGTGCAACTGCGCACACAGCACGAGCAACAGTGGACATTCTGCAGCAAGCGTTTCCCGGCCGCTTAATCTCCCGTTTTGGAGATTTGCATTATCCCGCAAGATCGCCCGATTTGACCGTTCCAGGCTTTTTTCTTTTCAACAAACAGAACCAATTATTTTTATTTACAAATAAAGTTACTGCCTTAGGAAATCGAGTGAGGACTTTTGCGCCACCTTGTATATCCCTGGTTTTATGATAACCTTGTATTATTGAAAATTGTACGTTTTTGCATTTTAAGAATCATTCAGTTGAACTGTTAGCCTAAGTTTGTTTTGCAAACGCGACGGTTATGAAACAATACGAGTGCTAAAAGTAATCAACAATGTACCGCTAGTCAAATACCTACTAGTCCCACATTCGGGACTTGTCTCATTCACACACTCCTACAAAACCGAAATTACAAGAAAATAAGGCACATAACAGTTGGTCGAATCCTATGAGAAATTCTAATATGTTGATGCCCACACCCAGTGGCGTAGATAATTCATTTAGCCTAATTAAATATGCATATATTAATTTCATTAAATTCTTAAAAGCTTTATTCAAATATTTTTGTGTAAAATATATTTCCTACAAATACCTTTGTTTCTCTATTACTAGACTTACATACGTTCGTAATTGAAAACATAAAATGTCAACACCTAAAATATTGTCTTCTATCTCAAAGTATTTAATACCTAATCTATTTAAAAAATAAAAACAAGGAATTGTTTTTTTTTGTGTTACAATTTTTTCTTGGCTGTCCCGTTTTGGTACCTCACATAAGTGCCTTAAAAAACTTACATTGTAAAAAATTAGAAAGAAAACTTTCCTTTAGTTAGACAGAAAAATATAAAAATTAGATATACATATTTTATTCATTTTCTCATAACCAATTAACTAAACGAAGAGAAAACATTACTTACACATAGTCTTAAAAAACATTCACAATATTTTTCCAGACAACATTGATTAGTAGCTAAATATATTTAAATAAATATACGAGAAAATATCGTCTTGAAAGTCCGCTTCAAGATGCGTATTTAAAAAAAATGGGCGTCAAGATATTATAGTCACAATTCCGAGAATTTCGAAGCGACAACGCTAAAACAATATACCGTGTGTGTAAAGCTGACATCGGCCAGTTATGAAAAAGGACAAATAGAAGTGAGACGACAGATAAGAAGCAACCGCACACGCATCGAAGGTAGTAGAGGAATAAGACCGGCCTTCTCACCACCTATGCTTGTTGTTAGAACGAGAAGTATAGCATTTGTCCCTTTTCACAACTGGCCGATGTCGGCTCTACACAAACTGTATACGTCGCGTCAAAAAAGGTAGTCGCGTAGAAAACGTTATAAAACTGGCCCAAATTAATATTTTTTAAATTCTCAAAGTCTCTCAAATTTGAATTTATTTGAATTTATGATTTTTCTAGCCCAACGCGGTCAATATCGTACAATAAACAAAGAAATGGCGTCATTGTTAATTAAGGCTTACAAAAAAATAAATTCGATCGTTAATTACTCGAAAAGTTATCACCGGATCGAGCTGAATTTTTTTTTGTAACTTCATACTACAAATCACAGTCCCTCCAAATAATTTCATGATCATAGTCACCCTACTTTCGAAGTAAAAAAAATAGTAAAAAAAAGCACTTTTTCAAATTCAGTAGTCATTTGCAAGTCAACAATAGCACTTGGAGACTTCGGATTGAGCTTAAAATTTTGGAAATTCAATAGGCTACAACTTCTTAAATGCATATGCTATGTAAAATATGCCAAGGAAACGAGATATAAGCGAGAATGTGAAGAAAATACGTTTTTTTTTCAAAAACTGTTAATTTAAAAAATTAGCGGACGGTTTCAGCTTTACGGACCCCGCGCATTGTGTTCTGCGCAAAAAAATACGTAGGTAACCGTCGAAACTAGCCCTATATGTTTCAAGAACACTTTTTGATGATTTTAGCTTTTAGACTAATGGAAATGTCGTATGGAGCGATGTAGAGATCGCCAAGGGGAGTACATTGAAGGCAAAAATATCTGTTATTTAATAGCCACACCTCGTACATACATGTAGCATAACATACACCATTAGGTGCATTAACAAACGCCAAGCTCCTTCTACTCCCACGATTTAGTTGCTTGCCCTCTTCGCGTACGCCGCTGTCCGCTTCGGTAATCTGCCCGCGCAGACGTGACCGCATTCCGTTAATCGGCGGATCCGAGCTATGAGAAGCATGCCCGGTGGAGACAAAAACGACATATTGTTCCTAAAATTTTACAGTAACCCGACGACAAAACACACATTCTCAACAGATGGATGACGAACGCGCTGGGTTTTTTGCCCAGCCCCGCAGAGGAGCGCGAAGACGAGTCCCGCTGAAGGTGTCAAAATACGAGAGGCCGCCGTCGCCTTCTTTTAAATGGTTCCGATACGACCCACTTGGCCAAGGCCAAACGAGTGATCGAAATAGTAAATACTACGATTCGAGAGGTTGTTTTGTCGATGGTTCAGAATTAGAAAGGCGCCAAAAGAAATTGAGGAGTTCAATGGAGCCGTTCGAAGATGAGCAACTGATAAATAAATTGTTTAAAAAGAGGCAAGACTTGCGATCACAGTGGCGGGTTCCCCGTGAAAGCTAGGGAAGCACAACTTCCCTGCAGTCCAGTAGGCAGATATTTGTACACTCAACATCCACATTTCCGAACTTTCACGTTCCGCAGACTTCCACATTTCCGAACTCTTGTCACCTCGGGAATACCGAACTGCTGGCATGCGCAAAGGGTTTTTCTGGCTCATTCTAGTACTTTTCTTTGTTTTTCGAGGTTTTTATGCAAATGTAATACATACATACATGTGTACATGTTAATAAAAGAACGTTTTTCTAAACAAAAAAAAATGTCAGGTGCAAAGGAGAGTGATGCAGGTAATTATTTTGTAATTCAAAGTAAAGGTTTGTTTTATTGAACATTTTGTTGACGTAACCTATAATAATTTCAAACTGAAATGAAAAATTATGAGAAAATATGTATTTTTAAGAAAACCGTGATACAAAACAAACATTATTGTACTGTTTATTTGCAGAGAAAAGAGCCTGCTAAGAGGTTAACCTTGGAGCAAAAGCTGGATCTGATAAATCACGCAAAAATGGTGTTAAAAATGTTGATCAATGTAAGATGTACAATATTTGTAAATCATCAGTGGCAGAAATTCTTGGAAAAAAAGAAATTTACTTTGAAAAAACTGAAAAAAAAGACGAAAATTGAGTGGACGGATTGACACAATAAAGTGCACCGGTACTTATGATACGCCATTTGAAAGAAGTGTTTTTCACTGGTTTGTACAAAGAAGAACTATTGTCTCAGGTGTGCTGCTGAGGGAGGGCGATTTCGTCTTTGCTGAATTCTGTGACAATCGAAATGTTTGAATACAATCGCATTATTGTATTTACATTTTTGTTCTCATTTCAAATTTCGCGGTTTTTTGTCGTCAACCAATCAGCGACAAGTTCGGTTATGTGGAAGTACAAGTTCGGAAATATCGTGAGAAAAAGTTCGGAAATATCGTGTGTTCGGAAATTTGGAGTTCGGATATGTGGATGTTGAGTGTATGTGTTCTTGAAACATATAGCCAGTGTTGCCAACTCAAAATGTGTCAAGGTGGGAGATAAGATTTTAAAAGTTGGTAGTTTCCAATAATTCCTACCTTGAAAAGTTGATCTACTACCTTTATTTTTTAGAGATTAGCTTTGCTTTTTAGAAGAATTTTAGAGATCCTCGTGTAAGAATCTGGTATCCAGAATTAATTTTTCGATTGAATAAGACATATTTTAACTATTTTCATAATAAACTAATGATAAAGCAAAATTACAGATTGTCAATATTCAAAATAAGAATTTTCACTCTCACTTTCACTCATTTTATAATAATAATGTTAAATTAAAACTGTTTTCTATCACCAAAAACAAAAATATGATTTATCGCTTACTAGAATCGAGAACTGGTAACATCAAGCGTCGCCATGATGTAAAAAGCAAATAAAATATTTTGATAGTTGCACAATAACCTGTAACGCCATCTATTCTCCATTACATTCACTAAATACATCAATTGATAAATAATAAATAGAAAGATTGGTGCAATAAAAAAATATAAATCATTATTATCATTTTTATGGAGATATAATTTTAATTTTCGAAAAATTTAAAAAGTTGGTAGATTTTTGGTGCAAGGTAGTATATTTGAGCAAGACACTAAAAGTTGGTAGATCTACCGAAAAGTTGGTAGAGTTGGCAACACTGTATATAGGGCTAGTTTTGACGGTTACCTATGTATTTTTTTTGCGTAGAACACAATGCTCGGGTGCGTAGAGCTGAAACCGTCGGCTAATTTTTTAAATTAACAATTTGTGAAAAAAAGACTTTTTTTTCACAAATTGTTAATTTTCACAAATTTCCGCTCATATCTCCGTTCGTTGGCATATTTTATATAGCATATGCATTTAAGAAGTTGTATCCCATTAAATTTCCAAAATTTTAAGCCCAACCCGAAGTCTCCAAGTGCTATTTTTAACTTGCAAATGACTGCTAGTTGAAGTTGAAGTGCTTTTTTTCACAATTTTTTTATTTCGAAAGTAGGGCGACTATGATCATGAAATTTCTTGGACTTGGGACAGCTGTTTGTAGTATGAAGTTACAAAAAACATTTCAGCTCGATCCGTTAATAACTTGTTCACTAGTTAAACGAAGATGACTTCGATAGGAGGGCTGAATTTTGTGAAGGCATAATGAAAACTACAACAACAATAAAAACTTCGAAAGAAATAACGTATTAACATATGCAGCTACATTCTTAATTGTTATGGTTAATATACATCATAGCCGTGTTATTGGTCAAGTCAGAACCCTCATTGGTTCCAAGAAGCTCATATCCAAAATCTTCAAAAAGTTAATGTTTGAACAGGCATTGTTGGAGAACGTATTGTTGGAACTTTCTTTATCGATGGAAGTTAAAGTTATGAAAAATATTAAAATCTGCAAATAAATCACGTTATTCCATATTGCAGACTGTTGTTTCCCTGTGAAAATAATGTTATTAACCAACTATGGTTCCCACAGGATGATGCACCACCAGATTTTACGACAAATATCTGGAAGTATTTAAACGCACAATTTATAGGACGCTGGATATAGGAGGCACAAGGTGTACCTACAATTGAATGGCCAGCACGCTCCCCTTATCTAAATCCCTTAGATTTTTCTCTGTGGGGGTATTTAAAATGCAAAATTTGTCAATCGACCAGATTTTAGTAGACTAGATTGTAGCAGAACATTGAAGACTTGAATATATCAAATGGAATCCGAGTCACTCCTGAAGACTTCCTAGAAAATGTTATTGAAGAGTTCAGGACCGGCTTGGGCATTGCTGAGCGGAAAATGGAAGTCACTTTCAACACATCATTCGCTAACTATTGTTTTGTTATTTCTTTTTTAAAAAATAAATAAATAAACAATTACATTATTTAAAAAACAATAGTTTAAACCAGAAAAAGCTGATCTTTTAAATATCGAGAGAAAAACTACGGGTTGTCATTTAAAAAATAAAGTTGGTCTCCAAGTACTTCATAGCAAGTCATAATACCATATCTAATATTACATAACCACTTGTTATCATCATATTCATGTTAAATATAATCATATTTCCAAAAATTTGCCTTAAGAATGTATTCATGGATTTAAATAATTTAAAAAAAAATAAATACGCTGCAGCCGATTTTTGAAAATGTATGTTTTCGATTTTTCCAAAATATCTCACAATCCAAGAAATATAGAGGCACAACCTAAGTGGCCTTAAGTTAAAATTTTTAAAATTGTCTACAATTTTGACAATTTAACCGTTTTCCTATCTCATACTTTACATCATCACCAATTCGGGTCATACTGTATATTTTTTAGGTTCGTACTCGCATAGTGCAATCCCATAAAAATTATAATTGGTCCTTCGAGCAGGATCATCAAGAACCTCTTACAAAAAAAAAATAAAATCTTGTTGATTTCTACATTATCAGCAAAGCCACTGAATTTAAATAATATGTTGTATCAAGTGATCCTGCATATAGATTTGTTACATACTAATAACTGTGAACGACCCATCCAGTGTGCAATAATTTCTGCGTGGTCCGCCAGATAGTGCGTGAAATTTACCGATAGGACTGAGAAATGAGTGCCACAGGGTCCAACGACTAATATCTGCTAGTTGCTCGCTACATTTAGATGACCTTGAGTTGCGCAGCCGAGAACTCGGTACTGGTAAGGTAAATAAGAAACCTGTAGACCGGAAAGTTATAGATAACGCGGTGGAAATTGCCACCAACTTCTTGCTTCAAGCTGTTATTACATGTTGTGGGTACACACCAAGGACAAATTATTCAGAGGTTGAACTGGTACTTGAAAATATATTTAATTATGTGGCAAACGATAAATACAGTTTTAGAAAATTTCACTTATCCATCTTCATCCTGGAGTGGAATGTAATAACCTTATTACTCCTTTACCGAAACAAAAATTACAATTGTCGAATCCAGCAATACCTAAATTATATTGTTTACCAAAAAATACATAAACTAGGAAAATCTGTAAGACCAATTGTCTCGATAGCGATAGGATACCCAACTTATAATTTGTCAAAATGATTAACGAACGAGTTCGAAAATTTAACTATTGCACAAACTAGTTTTTCAGTTAAAAATTCTAACGAGTTCATTAACAATATCAAAAATATCCAGTTGCAAGAAGGTGATATTGTGATCCCGTTTGATGTATGCTCATTGTTTCCAAGTGTCCCAATCCCGCAAACTTTGGACTACCTCAGGGAACTACTCGAATTAAATGGTTTAGACGATAAAATTATTAAGGAATACATTCGGCTTAATAGTATTTGTATGAATCAAAATTGTTTTCAGTATAATGATGAATACTTTCAACAACATGCGGGAACGGCAATGGGTAACTCCTTGTCACCTTTCATTGCAAATCTTTTTATGAGTAAATTTGAGACAGAAGCGAAAGATAAATTCGAGTATTTCCCTAGAGTCTGGTTCAGGTATGTGGACGATATCTTCGCGGTATTTTGTACAAAAGCAATTAGTTAAATAATTTTGTTGCTAAATTAAATAACCGTTTCCCTGCAATACATTTTACATATGAAATGAAACACAATGAACAGCTACCATTTTTAGATGTATTAGTTATTAGAAATAGTGAAAATAAGTTTGATGTACCTATATAGGAAAGAAACCGCGACGCTTGTATATATTCCCAACGATTCACACCACCCTTTTCAACATAAAATGGCAAGTTTTAATTTTCTAATTCACCGTTTTTTAATTTTCTGATTCGCCGTTAAATTTCCACCTCAGTGAAGACAGGTTTGAACATGAGAAAAAAATTATTAAGAATATAACTAAGAATAACGGTTACTCATATTTATTATCTATTACTCCAGTTAACAGATAAGTTAATAAGGAAGCATAAATTTAAGAGAACCCTGTACAATTCCACGACTTTTCGTAGAGATACTGACAATTCGAAATTTGTTTCGTTAAATTGTTACATGATCGTCTATAAAAAGTCCTATTTTTCCATAAAACTTATTTTATATTTAGTCATCCGTTTTTCAAAAATCATTTCAGTTTTTTTTTTAAATTGTGTTTAGTAAAGCATTGTAGATACTTGCTTTAAGTATATGTCCCACAATTTCCAGCGTCACATTTCGAAAACATTCAGTGCACAGCAAAATCCGAACCGCTATTAACAGCACCAGCTACATCAAAATAGAAAAATGCAGCCTCCTTCCTTTCTTTTTTTGTCTGTTCTCCGTACATTTCACGCACTATTAAACATAAATTTAATAATACAAGGCAACTGCGTTACAAGCCAGACTACGGCCCGCATCTACACTTTTTAACCGTTTTTCTTTTTGGTGCTCAGAGGACAACGACCAGTGGCGGATCATAGGATGGTTATTTAGGAGGTCGCAATGGTGTTCGACCACAGGTGGGGGGTTGGAACCTTCGGCGTGGAAACAAATCCAAATTTTTTCCATTTTACACCGAAACACTTTTTTTACACTCAACGCGCGTTTCGTCAACCATGTTGGCATCAGCAGGAGATAATTAAAACTAAAGATAATTACGTACAAAAAGTACCCGGAAATTTGGATTTAAATGAACTGCTTTAAAGGAATCGGTAAAAGGTTTTTTTCCTCAGGTTGGTAGCCCCTTCCTTAATTACCAAGCCTGTTTAGAGGACGATCTGTTACTCAGTTTACAGCAGCTGTTAGTAATAGACGACCTCGTGCTCGGCGATTTTTACACTGGAAAAAATAGTGGAACAATGCGTTTGTTTAAAATTTTGTTCCGCAAACGAAATTTCGTGTGCCGATTCATTAAAAATGTGAAATAATGCCTTTGATGATTCGTGTATGTCCAAAACACAGGCTTACGAGTGGTATAAGGAGTTCAAAGCGGGCCGTGAAATCGTCGAAGATTTGCATCGCTCCGGTCGGCCATCGACCTCTACGACAGCCAATAACATCGACAAAATCAAAATATTAGTGCTTGAAAATCGCCACATGAGTGTTAGAGAGTTTGCTCAAGAGTGTGACATATGGACAATGTCAGCTCATGGTATTTTGAGTAACATTTTGGGCATGAAAAGCATCGCTGCGAGACTGGTTCCGAAAGAGCTGAATGTTCTTCAAAAAGAGGATCGGAAGCAGATTGCTCTTGACATGGTTTCCAGAGCCTATAGTGAACCAAACTTCATGAAAAGCATCATAACTGGAGACGAAACATGGGTCTACGAAGTACGACATGCAACCAAGTCGTCAATCATCGGAATGGCGCTATGATGATGAGCCGAAACCGAAAAAACTGCGCCAAAGTCGGTCGAAAGTGAAGGTAATGCTGATGTTTTTTTTTTATATATCGAGGCGTGGTACATTCCGAATTCCTTCCGGAAGGACAGATGGTCAATAAGGAGTATAATCTCGGCATTTTGAAGCGTTTGCGCGAAAGTATCCGTCGGAAACGGCCGGAATTGTGGAAGGAAAATTCTTGGATTTGGCACGACGACAACGCACCATCTCACCGAGCAACGATTGTGACCGAATATAAGGCCAAAAACTCAATAAATACGATCGACCAACCACCTTATTCACCGAATATGGCTCCGTGCGAATTCTTTTTATTTCCAAAACTAAAATTGCCACTACTGGGTCGTCACTTTGAAACGATAGAGGCCATCAAACAAAATTCGCTGAAGGAGCTGAAAGCGATACCTTCGGCGGCCTATGAGCGGTGTACGGAAGATTGGGTTAAACGTTCGCATAGCTGTATTGCACTCGATGGAGCCTACTTTGAAGGGAACAAAATAAATTTTGATGAAAAAAATAACAATTTATGTGTTTTTTTTTTACAATTTCCGGGTACTTTTTGTACGTAGTAGTATCTCCAATTATCCATCGTATTTATACTAAACTCACGAACTAACCCTCTACTTATTAGACTACTAACAAAAAGGCAAAGTGCAACTATAATGACAATAATTCCCCTATAATAGTAATCCGAGATAAGAACAATGCCGCGGTCTTCCCGTGGCGTAATCATCGAAGAATGGCAAAAATACGGACGGTTAGAGCCCATCTGGAAAAATAGGGAACAAAATCATTTAATGGTAGACTAAATTATCTTTTTGTTAGCAGTCTAGTGCTTATAATCAAGATTTAGCAACATTATATCTGGTTAATTCCACGTTACTGTTGTACATATAGCTACGATTTGCAACGTTTTCATTGTTTCCATTCATGATAGGTCTTTATATCTGACAATTTTATGTATCGCCATACTATACAATTACTATATTGCTCACATATTTTGGTCATTAATATTGTTGTAATTGTAGGATTATATTTGTTTGTTGATAACATTGGGGTATTTTTATAAGTTAGGGATCTGATGGTGATAAACCAACATCCCCTAAAAAACAAGGCCTAGACATTACCACTAAATGTGATGTGACGTAGGCATAAGTTGTTCTAAAAATGCAAGCATGCGTCGCGGACATCGCGGTTAGTTAGGTTATGTTATGTTTATGTGTGTTTTTTAACAGCTAAACTAATTTTGAAATGTTTTAAAAATAAGTAAAATATATTTCCCCTATGTGCCGGTGTTATCTTGTTTCACTTAATGAGTCGAGTTAAAAGCGAAAGACAACGAATTCCCATCGGCCAGCGAGAACAATGATCGCGCTTTCGGTGCAAAATACATGAATTTACTGTATTATAACGTTATTAATTAAAAAATTACATCGAACCCGAGACGTCTTCCGTTCACACAAAGTGTAACCACCTCTGCAGAGGCGTATAAGGCGTGTCGTCGTAATTATCTCGTTTTACTTTTAACGGCGTCGATGTCGGTAAAATATAATTATCGATATATATCGGTATATTGATAAACTATTTGATATATCGCAAAAATATCGACATTTCGATATATCGGTATACAAACACTTGTCACATACATTCACACGTATATACATACCTCCATATACGAAGTGTGTAAATGAAGTAATGAGACTGGCAACGTAGCGCCCGATCTAGCAACACTGCGGAGCCGGGACTTGGAAGTTCACCTTCAGGACAAGTTTGAACTTGTTAGAGTCAGTTGTTTGTACTTTGTGACTGTTTTCGTAAACCGGTTTTTTTCTAGTGCATTTTAAAAATGAGTGACATTAATTTTGAGCAACGGTATTCTATCAGGTTTTGCTTCAGACTTGGACACAGCGCAACAGATACTTTTGCAAAACTTCAACACGCCTACGGAGACAGTGTTTTTTCGAGAGCCCAGGTTTTTCAGTGGTTTAAGGCATTCTCAGAAGGAAGAGATTCGATTGAAGATGAACCATGCAGCAGAAGGCCTTCATCTTCAAGAACCGATGAAAATGACGATAGAATACGGGATCTTGTGCGTTCAGATCGTCGGTTGACGTCAAGAATGATCGGGGAAGGGTTAAATTTGAATCACACAACTGTTCATCAGACTAACGAATTGGGGATGAGAAAAATCTGCGAAAAAAACAATTAAGAAAAATTGGTTCCAAAAAAACATTCGCAGGAACAAAAGGACATCAGGAAAGAAATGTGTCTTGACTTTTTGGAATCGATTGAAAATTATCTCCATTTTATGGAACGTGTCATTACTGATGATGAGATTTGAGTGTTTGAGTACGACCTTGAAACCAAGGCCAAAGCATGGAATGGCACACTTGAAGCTCTCCAAGACCCAAAAAAGCAAGAATGAGCAAGTCTAAGATCAAATGCATTCTGATTTGCTTTTTTGATAATCAGGGAATTGTCAACAAAGAGTTTGTGCCTCAAGACCAAACAGTAAATCAACAATTATCATGTCATGCTGTTTGGTCATGCATGTGAGACCAAACATCAAGAACAACTGGATTCTTCTTTAGGTTGCTGCATGTTAAATTTTACAGAATGTTTTTGAGATTATTGGGTTTGAGATTGAGGTTATGGAATTTCAGAGCGATGGTATTTCGGGTCTATGGGTTTTAGAGTCATAATTGAAGCATATTCATGCCTTTTCGTCACATTGTGTCCCAGATTTCGCAGGACCTACTTATAAGGTTTTTAATAAAAATACTGTATTAATGTGGCGATAACGAAAAAAATATTTTGAAAATGTTTCTTTCGAAATTTCGGCTAGCAGAAATCTCCTGTTATTATTTATTTGTTTGCGCAGACCACACGAGGCACGAGCTCGAACCTCGATGAACGTGGACAGTATCGCGTATGCTACATCCCTTATTGCATTGCGCTATTTCTTTCTAGCACTCACTTTTCTTGAGGCGTATGTGATTCAGTTCATTTCTTTTGATTTTCTAAGGTAGGCAACGCCTTTTTGCCTCTATTATATGCACGCCACTCTCTGAAAGCAATTTTCAACAACTGAATCGCCCTGGACAATGGAAAACAACAACAACTCATCTCTTGCCGTTGCTCTGTAGAAAAAGCGCTGGTGTCCTACCACGACTTACGTAATTAATTTTTAATTAAACGATTTTTACGTTCACTCTGACATAATAACAGCGAAGTGTGTTCGGTCGGAAGCACACGGTAGATGATCTTGGCAGCGCGCGAGCATATACAGTTATTCCGTCTCATTTTATTAATGTATAATACACTGTTTACCTTTCGCATTATGCGCTGACGATAATTATACACATTGTATGGGCATACCGAAAAGTGGCACACCGCGTAATTCTTTATTGGTTTAAGAATGCCGGTACGTCTATTATTAAGCGAACCAACCGACGTTGGAACAATTAATAACAGAAGCATACCGGGTGTCTACATAGATAGGATAAACTTCAATGACGTGCGTATAATAGGGGCAAAAAGCATAAGAAGCGAAAATAATAATACATACTTGTTTCACCCCTTGATTGCCGAGAACAAAGATTTTTTTTTTTATTGCGACTTAATCCAAACTTTTGGCCGAAATCTTTGTCCTATAAATAAATACTCTACTAACGCCTAATAATGTGTAAAATGTACTCAACATGTGTTTTCGTTTATTTTTGGGAATGCTGAACATAATCACCTGGCATTGACAACTTGACTAACTATATCATTTCAGAGGTATTTTGATCCGCTGATCATTATGGTGTTGTCAAAATTTGGGCCAAGCGCTCCCAAAGGCCAATATTGGGGGGAAATTGACCCACAAAAGACTCAATTTATGAATTCACCGTCGAAGAGGTTGTCAAAAAGATTTAGCATCCCATTTTTTTTCTTCAATCATATTCAACATATGTTGAATACTCCGAACCTCAGGATTCACTCTCAAGATTTGAACCAACTAATTCCCAAGATCTTTTCATTGCAAATATCACAATATATGAATAAAAAAAAAGTGAAAAACGAAGAGATTTGCAAATCAATTGTTTGTGGATATACGAGGTGTGTAAATTAAGTAATTAGACAGGAGTTTAATTTTTTTTTATTCGAATATAATTAAAATTCAGTACTGTCTCCTTCAAAATAACTTGCTTGGGAAGCCACACAGAGCTGGGGACTGTTCTTCCATTCCTCATAGCAGTGCTGGAACTCATATATTGGAATAGCCTTCAGCTGGTCGGTTACAGCCGTTTGAATGTTTTCTATGGTCCAAAAATGACGTCCCTTGAGGTGATTTTTCAATCTCGGAAAGAGAAAAAAGTTGCAAGGACTCAAGTCAGGCGAATAAAGAGGCTGAGGACACACAGGAATATTTTTACTGACCCCGTTTACTGAAATGGCTGTCTGACAAGGATCATTGTCGTGATGCAACATCCAGTTGTTCTTGATGTTTGGTCTCACACGCATGACCCTTTTTCGAAGTTTTTCAACAACCTCTCTGTAAAAATGTTGATTTACTGTTTGGCCTGGAGGCAAAAACTCTTTGTGGACAATTGCCTGGCTATCAAAAAAGCAAATCAGCATGCATTTGATCTTCGACTTGCTCATACTTGTTTTTTTTTTGGGGTCTTGAAGAGCTTGAAGTGTGCCATTCCATGCTTTAGCGCTTGGTTTTCGGGTTGTATTCAATCACCAGTAATGACACGTTCCATAAAATGAGGATCATTTTCAATCAATTGCAAAAAGTAAAGACACCTTTCTCTCCTGATGTCTTTTGTTCCTGCGAAAGGTTTTTTAGAACCATTTCTGTGCAGATTTTTCTCATCCCTAATTCGTTAGTCAAAATCGGATAAACAGTGCGATTCAATTTCAACTCTTCCCCGATCATTCTGGTCGTCAACCGACAATCTCAAGGCACAAGATGGTATTATATCGATATTTTCATCGGTTCTTGAAGATGAAGGCCTTCCGCTGCGTTTTTCATCTTCAGTCGACTCTCTTCCTTCTGAGAATGTCTTAAACCACCGAAAAACATGGGCTTTTGAAAAAAACACTGTCTCCGTAGGCGTGTTGAAGGTTGCAAAACTATGCGTTGCGCTGTGTCCAAGTCTCAAAATTAATATACCTCATTTTTAAAACGCACTAGAAAACCCCAGTTTATGAAAACAGTCACAAAGAACAAACAAATGACTCTAACAAGTTCAAACTTGTACTGAAAGTGCCATTACATGTTAACCTACCGCCATTCCAAGTCTCATCTTAATTTACGCACCTAGTAAGTCTGGTTACAATAATTGTCAAATCAATTTCAAGTTGTCATATCAGTGTTTCAGATATTTCGCCCCCGATATGGATAGCTAGTAAACGTGTTTTGCAAACAACGTCAAAAGTATAAAAATGGTAGTAACACGTGCGTTGTCCTCTGTAGATGTAAAAAATAATATACTGATGTCAGTGACGACAAACAACTGTTAATGATATATATAAATATGCGAAATTCGTGAAAATAATGTGAGTGGTGTGTCGTCCTCTGTCCATGTAAACTATTTTGAATTTGCACCTTTAACTTCAGCAGATGTGGAACGATCATTTTCCTTCTACAACCATACGGACAGACCACGAATTACTCACGTTTAACGAGAAGAAATGCAGAAAGACTATTGGTTGTGGCAACCTACTGGCAGTTTCTGAATGACACAAGTAATAGGCATGTACATACATAGGTACATTATTAACACATTTTGCTCCTGTCTTTTTGGTCTCTTATATAGAGACATCCAAAAAAAAAACGTCATCAACTCTGGCTATGAACGAGAGAGATGGAAATAGCGGTCACGTCTAAGCTTTTCGGTTATGTCAAACTTTTGACAAGTGACTGTCACAATTTGTAAAATAAACAATGGCTGTCATATGATGTGACTTGAAAGTAAATAAGGTTATAACTTCGATTAAGGATACAAATACGTCTTTTTTGTCTCGGCCAGCTTTGATGACTTTTTTTTGGATGTCTATATGTACTTCCGTCAATGACATGACGGATTACGAGTCCGACCCTGCGTTGTAGCACGTTCCGGACACTAATCATCTGGTCGGTTCATTAGCCCTTCAAACCGCAGATTTTAAGACTTATCAGGAGGATTATATCTGAGGTACTCGTGATTAATGGCACATAAAACGAATGCTTGAAATATCTTCCAGAAGGGGGTCCATCGATTTATATCAATAGTAAATATTAATACTTGACTATCTCCGATACATCCATCGGCAATTATTATAAAAAATAATTCAATAATCTGTCGGCGTATATCATTTTTCGATAAATCACCTTCTGGAAAGGTCAGGGCAATCGCAATCCGCTGAGTAATATTTGATTTTAACTGTATGCGTTTAATATTGATGTTTATTGGAAATGGTGATTATTTTCCACTTGGAATTTTTTCGAACCCAGGTCACAGTCAGATGAAAAATGGTGTGATTCAAATTTAACTCTTCCCCGATCATTCTTATAGTCAACCAACTATCTGAACGCACAAGATCCTGTATTCTATCAGTTCTTGCAGATGAAGGCCTTCCGCTGCGTGGTTCATGTTCAATCGACTCTCTTCCTTCTGAGAATGCCTTAAACCACCTGAAAACCTGGGCTCTCAAAAAACTCTGTCTTCGTAGGCGTGTTGAAGTTTTGCAAAAATATCCGTTGCGCTGTGTCCAAAGCTGATTGTCTGAAGCATGCTCTATTCTAATTTTACCAAAAGTTTTTTCCTTAATAATCGACTGTTAAAACAGATTTGACGAAATGAACGTATTTGTATTGATTTATGAAGTTTATTTAAATCAGAAAATGTATATTTGTTCTATATTTTTGTTTGATTCATGAAACATGACAACAGAATAAAAGAGATTTAATTTTGTTTTTAATATTGTTTTATTATGTTTTGGTCTATGTTATGTGTAGGTGTATAATAATAATAATAATAATAATAATAATAATAATAATAATAATATGCACTTACAAGAAAAGAAAACTGTAGTTGAAAAATGTCTTTGTTGTCTACTACAGTTAGGTCAAAATTAAATTTAAGTGATTCTAGATAAGGTAACTGTCTTGATATAAATCCATGGTTATATTGAATTTCGGAGGCATCAAAAAAATCGTAGCAGGCCACGGGGATGAAGCTTAAAAGCAATGGTAAGGTCAGAAGAACCAGTTTGATGCTCTTTAAATAAAAAAAAATGTAATCGATGATCTTAAGAAATGAGAATTTTATGGATTTGTTTGTATATAAATGAAAGTAGACACCCTGTATGTAAATCAGCCACATATGTATGATATACCTATATGTATATATGTACATATGTATGTAACAGCGATTCAAACAGCATAGCCTAAATATAATAATTTTTTTCGCTATCGGATGTGCTCGAAGCCGAGGTCAGTTTGTTTATGCAGATACGATCCAGTTTTCTGGCAAGTTCAAGGAAGTAGTGGTGCCGGTCGTTGACTAAACGACCTTGAGAGCACGTTCTCTCCGCTGCTGCCTTGCCGTTACAGCGCTGCTTCTCAGTCCGTGATTATCGCATCGATTTTGCGTGAGCTCGATAGGCGATTCCGCGAGGAAATTGTGCTGTGCGTAGAGAAAGGTGCCACGCATTCGGACTGATACGATACCCGCGGAATAGAAGGCCCAGACACTTTACGAGTGATTATTTTTATTAAGAATAGAAATACGTATTTTTTTTCTCGGCCAACTTTGATGACGTTTTTTTTTTGGATGTCTCTATATATATGTACATAGCATAAAATAGACTTATATAGCATAAACCTTAGATTTATGATACCCTCACAGAAAAAAATGTAAAGACGCGAGGTCCGGACACCGAGCTGGCCATTCTATCGGACCACGTCGTCCAATCCATCTACCACGATATTCTTCATCCAGATAACGTCTTACTGTATACTTACCATCTTGTTGGAACGTTATTTCCAAGTTCCTAAATTCATATGGATTGTCCTCCAGAATTTCGAAAATTAACAACACAATTGCATTTTGTACCATGTCCAGATATGCTTCACCAATACAGGCCCAACTATGTAGTTTCCCAGAATACTTGCCCAGACATTTCCTTTGACTGGAAACTGTGTATGTTTTTCAAGAAACATGTGAGGATCGGTGCCCCTCCGATACCGCACATTTTGACTAGCACTATATTAGTCCAAGAGCTGGTAGACATTTTTTGGGAAGGTATTTGAGGCAATGTGAAAAGTTGCTCAAAACTTCCTTTAGTAATACCTAAATACAAAAATGCATACCTGGCTGATGGGTTAGGGGGCTTAAGCGACCATTAAATTTTTCAAGAAGCGAAACAGTTTTTGAAAAAAATGTTCTTGAAGCTCATTGAGATTTTAACATTTTAAAATTTAATATATAAAGAGTTGAAAAATCAAAAAGCCAGATCATTTAACCGGGTCAAAAAGTATGCAAGACGTTTGCAAAATTAATTATTTTTCAAAAAAAATCAAAAAAAGCACTTGAGGCACTTTTAAATTTTTGTAGGGTATTATTCGTGACTAAAAATAGTTATTTACAAAAAGACAGGTCGTTTCGGTGGGACATTTTACCCGCCAGGTGAGTGAGAATGTTCAACGTGAGTGAGAGTAAGTAGTGCGGTGCGCAAGTTGAAATCAAGAGGAAGTACGATGCAGTGTGATTGGCTCCCGCAAAATCACGTGATTAAGAGCATTCGTGCGGTCGTTTGTAAGAATTTTGGAGTATTTAAAACGTTCTTAGTCGTAATTTTGTTATTTTAAAACTTTTAGACTACGAATAACTAACATTATTTATGGGTATATTAAATAAAAAAAAAAACAAACAAAACAAAATAATACCACACCTTGTGGGGAAGGAGGCACATCAGAATTTCTAGATGAAGTGTCATGATATTTTTTCATTAAAGCTAGGAAATTTTTGGAATAATGGCGGAAATAAAAAATATCTACCCTATAGGTTAAAAGTTGAACTTCAACGATTCATTTACGTATGTAAAATTTCAAACCTACTACAAAAAATGGAGTTCTTTTTGGGGGTGTACATGAACCCTGGGCCACCCTGTATATGCTTGTGTGTCAATCTGATGAATGTTTAATTTCCACGGGAAAATGCAAATCTATTATAACTTTATAAAACAATCACGATGTTTTTTTTAACGTAACGTACACGCATCTACATATCAGCATAATACTTGCCAATTGTGATACCGCGCACGTAATCTATGTTGCGACATGGGAAGATAATTCATAAAACGGATGTAATACCTCAGCGACGAGTCGCTTCGTCTCACCGACTGCTGGCAGTTGTTTTTAATGTCGGCTCCGTCTGAAAACAGTGGCGGCCAAATATTTGCATAATTCATTTTTCAGGAGAACAGTTTGACACGAAATTGTAAAAAATGTGTCAAGCCACTTGAAATATCCTGGGATATATTTATGGTCAATTTTTACGCAGCGATAATGATTTCCCGTTCATTGGCATGCACTATCAGATATCACAGATCCGGATCTCGATCTTCTTAGACATCATCAGTGTGATATATCTAATATCGAATGACGAAAGGACGAGCGTGTCGACTTGTGTGGCTTGTTGTTTCGACTTGCTCCATTTTTATGTCTAAGTGGGGGTCAATTTACCTACGGCTATGTGACGCCTTAACGCTAGTCCACCGAACACTGAGTATTGTTGCCAGATGAACTGTGACTATGAATGATATGCCTTTAATATTTAGTGTATGTTGAATTTTTGTTGTCAAATAAACTGTTCGTTAAAATTAGCTTCTTAAATAAAAAAAATAGTGTCCTTGGCAGAACGTTCGAAAACTTTTTGCTTCTGAATATTTTTTCACAAATACTTGTTTCACATTCGCTATAATGCTGTCAACATTAGGATAACAGTTTCGGCAAATCAAAGAAGCATATGTGCCAAACATGAAAAAAGTCCTCACATAGTGGTGCTCTGTATAATCGTCTAAGGGTTGTTTCTGCAGGCAGACTAACTTCGCCGTACTTTCCAGTCGCAGCATTCTGGACAAATTTTCTGAACTCAGAGTGATCTAATTTGGCCAATGGAATATTAGACGCTACCATCATTTTGACTGAATCCAAGTCAAATTATCTCTATCTGTCTCGCGCACTCGCACCACTACTTACACGCGCTTCAATATTCTCTGTAGCAATATGCTGCAAAACAGCTGCTTGTACGTGCCACGTCGATACACTGCCACACACGGTATAACGAAGTTCACTGCCATTAAGAAAACTTTTATCCAACGCTTCACTGTAACATGCAACGGATGATGTCCCGACATTTTTATAAGCATATTCGACGTTTCGTGCACACGAATGATTCATCGACCAGCGCAGCTTAATTAACACTAACAATAAATGTAAATTATGTTCACGTTCGCGACACGACCTTTGGCACGTGCCGTAACTTGGTTAGAGCGGAGCGCACAGCACGGCTAACGGGTTGTATCCCTGAATATAATGGCGTTATTTCATTGAACTACGATTGCACTATGTATAGAAGAATTAACGATGTACATTATTGATGTGGCGCATATAACAGTATTCTAGCCGCGGTAAGACCAGTCCTGGAATCTATTATTAACCTATAGGCACCACTCATCATTTTTTATTCAACCACTTCAGGGGGTCCCTTAATTGAAAAAGCGCCCAGTCTGACACAAACATGTTGGAAAATTATCCCGAAGACATGCAAGAATAATGCACAGCGTTTGCCTTACCTGTGGACGAGCTGCCACTGCTGGGAAAGGCCTTCGAAAGGGAACTCTGGTAGCGTAAATAATTTATAGTAATCCCGAGTTCCGAGAGTATATCGATGGCATTTTACACAAAGAGAACACAACAGCGATCTGCGTCCGTCTTTAATAACGATATTTACATTTTTTCGCCCATCCGTCGGCCAACAAACCTAAGTAATGCGTAGTTTCCACACAACAAAGAAGTTCTGCTTGCTCTACTGTAAAATTATCTGACAGGCAGACGTCCAGGACTATTTAGTATCATACTGGTCGCAATATGGCCCCAAATTCGAGGGTACGAGAAAAGAAGCAAACCCTTCCTTCAAGGACTGCATTTTGGGCGTTATATTAACAGAATCTTTTTTGATTTTTTGGTTTCAGATGAACCGTTTCAAAGTAATCGTACTCACCGCAATCTACCTGTGAAAAAGTGTGATATTCGCCTTTTTGTGATTCAATTGGAACTCAATCAATCGCTTAAGCCACGAGTGATTTGAGTTCACAAATGGAACAACATTATCTTCGTTGTACTCTTTTTGGGTACCCACCAATTTCATGGTTACTGTTACATAATCTTGTTACATAATAATTTTACATTCTCGTTGGTCCTCACGACCCACAGTGTCTCCAAAGACCTGTTTTCTTGGTCAAAATTCTTGCGTTTTACATCGACATGTAATTTGGATTTCTATCGACCTAGGGCACTACTGAGCATTTAGAATAATTTGAGGAACCTCGTCGGGAATATTACCTATCCCTTTAAGCGTATTGCTAATATTTCAGTGGCCAATGTTTTGCTCATGTATGTACGGGTAATTATTTTCTTCAGTGTCTTAAAGATCAAAACAGATAGACGTTGTCTTCAAGCTATCATCCTTGTTGCTATCCATACCAAGTGGTAGTTTTTCTTTTAGGAGCTGGATCACTTCTTTACTCAGACTGCCACTGAAATTACTTGTGGTTCTTCTCAGAGACGAAATTACTGTGTCTGGCATCCTCGTTCGTTGCTTTCCTCGAATATTTTATGGATTTTTTTTTCCTATAGTGACCTTCTAGGCCTCTTAAGCCTCTTGGGCCTTCTTCATTACCTCGGAGACGGCATTATAGGCTTTCATTCCTTGTGCTTTCGCGAATAGCTTCAGAGCACTGCCGGCATCCACTAAAATTGACAGAACTCTGAAATTCGTAAATATGCAACTCTGAAAATCGACTGGCAACATAGCGCCAGATCTAGCAACGTGGAATTAGGTTAACATGTAATGCACCTTCAGTACAAGTTTGAACTTGTTAGAGCCATTTGTTTGTTCTTTGTGTCTGTTTTCGTAAACCGTTTTTTTTTCTAGTGCGTTTTAAAAATGAGCGACATTAACCCATTAACGCCCACAGGACAGAATTCCTGTTCAATGAATTTGAGAAAAACAAAGTTCCAACCTACCTTTTCCTATGCTTTTGAGGGTGCTCTTTCAAATGGTGAGGGTTAAAAAAATTCTTAAAAATATTTAACCATGGAAAAATTAAAATTAATTCAAAAAAACGTCATTTTTCGCTTGCATTGTTTGTGACTTTTCTGACTGTTAAAGCCTATAGTTTTCGAAGAAAAATTTAGAAGTTTTTTTTCGTAAAGCATACATATTTTTGTATGTGTAGTGTATCAAAAATTTTCTAAAATCAAAAATATCTTAGAATTGGTCAAAGAATATTATCTAATTTTTCCAGATTTTTTGATGACGTTTTTCAAAATTTCGATTTTTCAAAAAAATCGAAAATCGTTTCAGAACATTCTGAACAAATTTGAGAGCATTCTTTGACCAATTCTAAAACATTTTTGTTCTCAGAAATTTTTTTTATAAGTCTATCGTTTTCGTGAAAAAAAAATCGTAAAGTTTTGAAATAAAAATTTTCAATTAGGCCGCCATTTTGTTTTAGTAACAATTTTTTTGACCTTACTAACTTTATTTATTTTAAGTTTAGACATCGAGGCCACGATCTAAATAGGTTTAAGTCATATAAAAAAAATCAAAAGTCATAAAAGGGAACGAAAAGTCATTAATAACTAAATGCAAGCGAAAAATTATGTTTTTTGGAATAATTTTAATTTTTCCGTGGTTAAATATTTTTTAAGAATTTTTTAACCATCACCATTTGAAAGAGCACCCTCAAAAATATAGGAAAAGGTTTGGAACCTTTTTTTCTCAAATTCATTGAACGACATCAATTCGAACTTCAATGTCGAAATTCTGTCCTGTGGGCGTTAATGAGTTAATTTTGAGCAACGGCGTGTTATCAAATTTTGCTTCAGACTTGGACATAGCGCAACGGATATTTTTGCAAAACTTCAACACGCCTACGTAGACAGTGTTTTTTCAAGAGCCCAGGTTTTTCTGTGGCTTAAGGCATTCTCAGAAGGAAGAGATCGTTTGAACATGAACCATGCAGCGGAAGGCCTTCATCTTCAAGAACCGATGAAAATATCGATAGAATACGCGATCTTGTGCATTCAGATCGCCGTTTGACGACCAGAATGATCGGAGAAGAGTTAAATTTGAATCACACCACCGTTCATCAGATTTTGACTTTTTTGAACAAATTGGGGATGAGAAAACTGCGTGAAAATGGTTCCAAAAAACCTTTCGCAGGAACAAAGGGACATCAGGAAAGAAAGGTGTCTTGACTTTTTGGGATAGGATTGAAAATGATCCCCATTTCATGGAACGTGTCATTACTGGTGATGAAACTTGGGTGTTTGAGTACGACCCGGAATCAAAGCGCCAAAGCGTGGAATGGCATACTTCAAGCTCTCCAAAACCCAAAAAAGCAAGAATAAGCAAGTCGAAGATAAAATGCATGCTGATTTGCTTTCTTGATAGCCAGGGAATTGTCCACAAAGAGTTTGTACCACCAAGCCAAACAGCAAATCAATACTTTTACAAAGAGGTTCTTGAAAAACTTCGAAAAGGGTCATCCGTGTGAGACCAAACATCAAGAACAACTGGATTTTGCATCACGACAATGCGCCTAGTTACACAGCCATTTCAGTAAACGAGTTTTTAGCCAGTAAAAACATTCTTGTAGCTCCTCAGCCTCCTTATTCGCCTGTCTTGAGTCATTGTGACTTTTTTCTCTTCCCGAGATTGAAAAATCACCTCAAGGGACGTCATTTTGGGACCATGGAAAACATTCAAACGGCTGTAACCGACCAGCTGAAGGCCATTGCAGTATATGTGTGAGTTGCAGCACTGCTATAAGGAATGGAAGAGCCGTCTCCAGCGCTGTGTGACTTCCCAAGGAAGTGATTTTGAAGGAGACACTACTGAATTGTAATTCTATTCGAATAAAAAAAGAATCAGTTACTCATTCAACAATCTCATTACTTAATTTACACACCTCGTAAATATATATCACGTGTTGCTTCAAACTCAGTGCATAAACTGTGTATACGGACTACCAGTATACGTTGGTTAACAGGGTTAAAATGCCATGGCTATTCAGCATTCAAAAAATTTAAAAACTTTTACCGTTTCGAGGTTGGGCCAATAAAATCGGTCGTTGGAGCCGCTGTGCGACCCTTGGATACAAACAAAAGTAACCTGATTTGAATACCAGAATTCCAACCTAAGATAAAATAAGCATATCGAGTCTCGTGCTAGGCGTTACAAGAAAATCGTTTGTAACTGTAAATATTCTTTTCGTTCTACGACTGCAAGCAACATTGTCTCTGCTGACACTTCCATTTCGAGTCGATTAGATGGAATTTATCGCCATTATTATTACGCGAATATTTTACCCAATTAGAAAGCGGCATCCTAATGGGAACAGTAACGCCGGTGCCCCGTTCTCCATAGGGAACCGGTGACCCCGAACAACCCATGTCTCGACCTTTGCGCCCATCGAAAAACCGACTGTCCAGATGCCGCCGATACGAGAAATTATTAATATAGTAACGGGAACTCGCATAATACTCGTCGCCTTTTCGTACCGAAAAGGGAAAAATTCGAAACGGCAAATCGGCCGTTTCCTATGGTTTCTAGCGCATCCAGTTCTCACAACGTGACGCCCATTAGCAGATACGCTGGTTGGCCGCTATTTGTTGTCTCCCTGAAGCAGTAGGCCGTGGTTATATCTCGAGTATTTTTAAAACAAAAGTTGTACACATCGTAAGATAGAAAAAAACAAACATCCTCAAAGTACGCACACTAGGATTGAAATCCGCGAAGATCGTCGTCTAAGTATCCGAGGGCTTGATGAAATAATGGGAATCGACAAAAAATGTCGTCGAATATTTTGCATGAATCGTTCAACATGCGTAAATTTTGCCCAAAAATGGTGCCAAGACTCCTTCCTCCCCAGCAAAAGGAATCAAGAATGAACATTTGCGCTGATATTCTAAACAACATTGACACTGATCCAGGCTTGTTAGACACGGTGATTATTTGTGATGAATCGTGATTTTTTACTTACGACCCCGAAGTACCAATCCATGCATTGGGAGAGCCCGAACTCGCCAATGCAAAAAAGAGCCACGATGAGCAAATCCAAATTCAAAGCTATGTTAATTGTCTTTTCTGACATTCGAGGCATTGTTTACGTTCACTGAGTTCCTGAGAGTCAGACGACCCTTCGTGAGCGTGTGAGAAAACGAAGACCCGAATTGTGGAAGACCAAGTCATGGAAGATTCACCAAGACAATAGACCGGCCTATTCTGGTTGTCTGTGAAGGCGTGTTTTGCAAATTACGCCCGACCTTGCCTCCTGTGACTTTTTTTTATTTGCCAAGGGGAAATCGGCGCTGAAGGGGACAGGATTCGAATGTGTGGAAGCGGTTAAACAAAAGCGACGGAGGTTCTGAACCAGCTGACAGAAGCGGACTCCCAGCACTGCTTTTAACAATGGAAGTCGTATGGAGCGGTGTAGATATCGCCAAAGGGAGTACATTGAGGGCAATAAAGTTGCTACTGTAATTGGTAACGAATAAAAAGTATTATTTATATATTATTTTTTTATTTAATAGCCACACCTCGTATAGATACATTGTCGAAACTGATAAAATTAAGTTTTGTGAAAAAACTTTCTGACTCAGCGCTGAAGACGGTTCTTCCATTCCTCATAGCAGTACTGGTACTCATATACTGGAATAGTCTTCAGCTGGTCGGTTAAAGCCGTTTGAATGTTTTCTATGGTCCCAAAATGACGTCCATTGAGGTGATTTTTCAATCCCGAAAAGAGAAAAAAGTCACAAAGACTCAAGTCAGGCGAATAAGGAGGCTGTGGAGCCCCAGGAATGTTTTTACTGGCCAAAAACTCATTTACTGAAATGACAACATCCAGTTGTTGTTCATGTTTGGTCTCACACGCCTGACGCCTGACACTGACTCTGAGTTTTTCAAGAATCTCTCTGTAAAAGTGTTGGTTTACTGTTTGACCTGGAGGCACAAACTCTTTGTGGACAATTCCCTGGCTAACAAAAAAGCAAAAGAGCGTGCATTTGATCTTCGACTTCTCAATCTTGCTTTTTTTGGTTTTGGAGAACTTGAAGTGTGCCATTCCATGCTTTGGCACCTGATTTCAGGATTGCACTCAAACACCCAAGTCTCATCACCAGTAATAACATCTTCCATAAAATGGGGATAATTTTCAATCGATTCCAAAAAGTCAAGACACCTTTCTGTCCTGATAATGAATATTTCTAGGTCATATGTAGCTTAAAAATCTCGAAAATCAAATTCCTAGCTGCTCCCTTTTTCGAGATATCGATATTTTTATATTTTTTAGTTGTCGGAAAAGTCATGACGCAATTTGGGTGATTTGCAAGGTTCATTTATTGATAATAGAACAAAGTTCAATCGACGATGTATTGCCTATTTTGATCGATGGTCTTTTGCCATCTTTCTGGGAGCCGCATGATTCCACGCTCGGAGAAGAACCGCTATTTTCCAGCGAAGAACTGGGTGAGATGCTCTTTGATGGTCTCATCAGAATCGAACGATCTACCATTCAAGTCGTTCTGCAGGGAACGAAACAAATCTGATGGGGCAAGGTCTGGTGGATGGGTAAGACTTCCCATCTAAGCTGCAGCAACTTTTGGCGAGTCACTAAACTTGAATGGGCTCTCGCGTTGTCGTGGTGGAACACTACGCCTTTGCGATTGATGAGTTCTGGCCACTTCTCCGCAAGAGATGTATTCAGATCATCCAGTTGGCGACAGTACACATCGGAATCGATCGTCTGGTTCCGCGATAGGAGCTCGAAAAACACCACGCCCATTAATCCCACCATAGTGATAGCATAACTTTCCTCTGGTGAAGATCAGCTTTGGATTGTGTTTGGGCTCGCTCAGTTCCACTGCACCACGATCGCTTACGTCTAATATTGTTGTAAACAATCCATTTTTCATCGCCTGTTATCAGGCGCTTCAAAACGGATCGATTTTGTTGCAATATCGGCGATATTGATGCTATTGGTGAGATGAATTTCTTTGAGTTCATGAGGAACCCTTATATCGAACTTGCTGATGAATCCCAGCTTCCGTAGGTGATCGTGAACGGTGGAATGATGAAGGTTTAGTGTGTCCGCAATGTTACGAGTGGTTGAACGTGGGTCTGCTTCGATCAGTGCCTTTATTTGGTCGTCATCAGCCTCCATGGGCCTTCCGGAGCGAGGAGCATCGGTGACATCAAAGTTACCAGCACGAAATTTGCTGAACCATCTCTGGCACCGATGCTCCGTGCATTGTTACCGTAACCTTTGCACAATTTTTCACAGGCCTTCTTCCCTTTGCGGAAATAAGAGAGCAAAATATGCCGAAAATGCACATTAACCTTCCATTTTCAACTTGATGTAAAAACCAAACGACGCGACCCAATGGATTACTTTGTTTTCTTAAATCAAGGTTGAACTGTCAGCTGTCAAATGGTATAACACTCGAGCCGATCGTTATGACATTTCTCATGTAAAAATACCATGTAATGCCTGTAATCTATTGCAAATATACTGACTTTTGCGACATTACATGACATTTACATAACTTTTCCGACAACTAATAAACGTAAATTCACGGTTTATACAGTATTCATTTGATTTTGATCAAATAATTATAATTTCAAAGGACTTATAACTATCTCTATTCAACTTATCTATTCACGTACATTGCAATAACACCGTTTTTGTAAAACGACTCTGGAACTCCGCAGGACCCAAAATTGAAAACTGAATAACGAGTAACACAAAAATATAAAAAAATTTACTCTCGTAATATCAGCATTCCTCAAACGTACATTAAATTTAATTTAATATAGGTGATGGCTATGGGAGAGATTTGAAATTTGTTACTCTAGTTATTACACGAAACTCCAAATCTCTCGAACCGATTAACGGATTAAAGTTTGCAAAGGGTGTTTTCCTTCTTTGCACTTTCCGTTTAACCGATGCGCCACGGCATTTCTCTCGAGGGTGATCGGACCGCGAGAATTCCGCTTTAAAATTTCAGACGCGTCCTCTAAAATTCGATGAATAATTTATTCGGATGTTCACGGCAGGTAGTCCAGTAAAATTAGCTTAAAAATGGTCCGAACCTTGCTTTTCATACAAGGCTTCATAAAGTCAGGGATATACTTAAGTTCTTATACAGTTTAAGAAAACTGAAATAACCCCAAAAAGGAATTCAAATCTAGTTACCACAATTATGGGATTTTCGCGTATTTATTGAAAATAAAAGTTTCTTTATGAGAACTGCTGACACGAGTGTTAGCATAAAGCGATTGCAATTAAAAAAATAATTAAACCCAAACGATTTGAACTTAAATGAGATGGATTTGCAAACAAAAATAAGTTTAGTACAATGTTATCATTAGTGTCCGGAAAGTGTGCTACAACGCAGGGTTGGCACTATACGACAGTATGATAATTAAAGTATAAATCGTATTTTTACGCGCCTTGTAAAATATGTACGCGTGTATTTATTGCCCATGCATACGTACGCCACTGACCGTACCTAGCAACACTCACTGAGACTCTCCCGTGGGTGGATCGAGAAACGGCTTTGCACTTTATCCATATAAATTATTCCATATACATTATAGTCCATATACATTATAGTTTATCCTGGAGTGGGTACTGTGGGAACCTTCGGCGTAGAAAAAAAAAACTTCATTGATTGCACAATCATTACCATTTGTGAATATACTGAAATATATGATTGAACATTATAAAAGGTCGTTAATGTTCTGATACGAATTTTAGGCATTTCAGATATTTCGTCCCCGATATGGATAGCTAGTAAACGGGTTTTGCAAACAACAGCTAAAAGTACAGAAATAGTAGTAACACGTGCATCGTCCTCTGTATATGTAAAAAATAATAATGTACTAATGTTGGTGACAAACAACTGTTAGTGATACAAACAACTGTGCAAAATTCTACTAACTTCTAAAATTATATTAACTATTTTGAATTTGCGTCTTTAACTTCAGTAGATGTGGAACGATCATTTTCCTTCGATAACCATATGTACAGGCCAAATCGCTCTCGTTTAACGAGAATAAATGCAGAATGACTACTGGTTGTGGTAACGTACGCTCGGTATTTCTGAATAACATAAGTGATAGGTATCTACATTGTTAACACATTTTTACTCCTGTCTTTTTGATCTTGCATTTGTCCTTCCGTCAATGACATGACGGATTACGAGTCCGACCCTGAGTTGTAGCACACCTTCCGGACTCTAGTTATCATGAATGTGGTGGAAATTACACTTTTTCTCTGACTACTGATAATTCAGAAATGATGCAACATGCCCCTCAAATTTGAGACACATATGCAACAGAGATTAATGTAAAGATTTTTGCCTTAATAGGATCAGGATTGAGGGGGTTAAAGAGGGATACGTATTTAAAATAAGTCGAATAGTTTTTCAACATTAATTTTAATAATTACAGTGGACGGAGCTCTAAAAAAACCTACTCTTCCTGCATTACCACGCCCGTACCGTTTGCAAGGTATCCACATTTTTTTATTTTCTCAAAATAGTAACTTCCTGCTAAATCCGGATTTATACCAAAGGCACACTCCTCAACCACCCTAACGTCACATGTCCACTGAATTATTTAGTGCAAGGCTCGAGTCCGTTTTAAGCCAATTGTACCGGGCTACGCTGGGATTTTTAACATCGACGAACAAAAGGACACTTCTATTCGTCGGCCGGCATCTGTTACTCGAAGAATCCGCGGCTGATTGGATTACTTTGCTTACAACGCGACGTAATTTTGCATATGTTCCACTCAGCGAGAGCGCGAGAACTCTGGTGCTTTCGACCTTCATGTAGGTCAGTAGATGTCTTGGAGACGTGCAGTCGTGCCGATTTTGCGAAGCGTTACATTGGGGGGCCATGGCTGCTAATAGGGTTATAACGGAATAATTACACGATTGATCCAACACTACCAGTCTTAATAAAATATGTTATTGAAAGTTCCTTAATAACCGCAAATAACACAGGCCGACAAGATTTTAACCCAGAAACCAGAATATATTTTTCCAAAGGTTTTTGATGCGCTGAATCCAAATCTCTCAATTGGCTCTGGTTTTCGAGATATCCTAACCTTAAAGTGCAAAAAAAGCGATTTTAGCCTATATTAGAGGTTAAATAGCATCAACGAAAAAAAAAGATATACGAGCAAACTTCACGGCATTTGAAAAAGCAAGGCTTGTACTTTAAGATGCTGTTCATAGTTTAAAAAAAACATACGATGCTACATAATCTCAAATATAGGCCAAAATCATTATTTTTTGCACTTTTAAGTTCAGATATCTCGAAAATCAGAGCCAATTGAGAGATTTGGACATCGGATTCGGATTCAGCGCATCAAAAACCTTTCATTAAAATTTATTCTGGTTTCTGGGTTAAAATCTTGTAGGCCTGTGATTATAGAGAAATTCACGAACTTAAAAATTTCAAATTCGCAGCAAAAAAAAAGATATTTGAGTAAACTCGACGTCATTTAAAAGGGCAAGCATGTACTCTAAGATGTTGTTCATAGCTTTTTTGAGAAAAAATTTCGATGCCACATAACCTCAAATATAGGCCAAAATCGCTTTTTATGCACTTTTAGATTAGGATATCTCGAAAACTAGAGCCAATTGAGAGATTTGGACCTTGAGTTCGAATTGAACGCATCAAAATCCTTCGGATAAATATATTCTGGTTTCTAGGTTAGAGGGTCGGCCTAATTTTGTCTGCCTGTGTAATGATTGTTTAATTTCCCTGACAAAGCAAAATAATGGTTGTAGTATGACAGATTGACGAATTTTTATTTAAAATATTTTTAAAACGATTGCGAACGAAACTAAGAAATACCACATGAGGCGACAAAAGTAAATGCTGAATTATTTTTTTCTTATGAAGTCTTATGAGAGACTTTTCCTCCATTACACACAGCATTCAATTAGTATATACTTTTTTTAGGTGCCGGACAGCCACCTTAATGTAGCATCCGTCCCATCCGACAGTGGCAGCAATACATGGCGTTTATTTACCACAAAGTTCTCCTAGCCCTAAGTGACGGTAGACTGCTAGTCACACAATCACTAATTGTTTCTGTATTTGTGCTTTCCAACACCATTGAACCTATCAAATGCTCTTCCATGGATTTCGCTTCATCCAGTCCCACAACCACTACATTAACTGTTCTGTCCTATAACATCTGTCGTTTCGTCATTACCAATACCATATAGGTTTATCGTGCGATTTCGAGAAGATAATTTTTTATGTCGTCACATAGTGGTGCTATGTATCTTCTAAGAGTTTCTGCAGACAGGGTAACTTCGCCGTACTTTCCTCTTGCTGCGTTCTGGACAAATTTTATCTGAACTCGAGGTGTTCTAATTTGGTGAATGGAATATTTGCTACCATAATTTTGACTAAATTGAAGTTAATTTTTTTCTGTCTGACTCGCGCACTCACACCACTACTTACACAAGCTTTGTCTGTATCAACACATTACAAAACAGCTGTTCTTACGTGCCGTCAGTATACTGTCACACACGGTAAAACGAAGTTCACTGCCATTAAACGTCAGTTCCGCAAATGTTTATCCAACGCTCCAACGTAACGTACGACGGACACTTTCCCGACATTTTTACAAACGTTTGCGACATTTATGCACACGAATGGTGCATCGACCACCTCAGATTAACTAATACTGACAATAGGTGTAAATTATGTTGACGTTCACGACTAAACCTTTTGGCACTTGCCACAACCGTGACTCAGCCTTAGTTAAAGTGGAGTGCACAACACGGGTTTTGTTTGATTGAACTACGATTGTACTATGTACATACACTAGGCGCAGAAATTAAGGGATATAAAAAAAATCACAAAATTTTAGGTGAATTTCAAAAATGGGGAAATAAGTGGAGAAAAGAGTAAAGAAAGACGTTGAAGCTTCAAGTTTCTTGTCTTTGAATCTCGTGTTTAATTTTTTTAAGCGTCAGCAGTTTTTGAATAATCATAAGAAAACCTTCGAAAAAAATTATCGAAATTTTTGCATGTCTTTTAAAAAGGTCCACAAAGAAGCTTAATATTTTTTTAACAACAATTTTGTAATAAAGCTTTTTTATATAATTTAATTCTCTGACCTAATTACTTTGACCTATTTTCCAGCCCTATACGATTATTTTTCGTTGAGTTAACGCCATTCAAAGCAAAAAAAATCATTACTCGGGAAATAATGAATGTACAGAAAAAAATAGGGTTTTGAAAACTGCAAAGTATCCTTTACAAGTTGTAGTGATTGGTTTTTGCTAAAAAAAATTTTCGAAGCAAAATTGTTAAATGAAAATGACAAAAAAAAAACAAAAACTGGACGTTTTCCACGAAACACAGAACTGCTATACTTTTCCCGACGTGCGTTTCGCCTACTAAGTTGGCATCTTCAGGAGAAGTTTAAAACTAAATTCTGACCTATACACTTGCACTATTTATACTCAATTTGTTGACACGGTTCACTGAACCGTATCATCTGTCTTTGTTTATCAGAGCAAACAATGGTCTGGTGGGTATCGAACCATTGTCCTTATTCATACTACTGTTACACTTAACGATTTCTAAACTTTCAAAAGCATCCAAACTGTCTACTACTGTTTCTTACATGTCTAATTAATTTTAAATTATTTCTGTCTATCCTACGGTTGTTGTCAAAAGCGTGTTGAGCAACACAATATTTTTCCGTTCTGCCATATTTCGAATGAGCCATGTGTTCTTTAAATCTAGTCAAAATAGATATTTTTGTTTGCCCAATATACTTTGATCACACTCTTTACAACTTATTTCGCATATTCATGACTTTTCGTTATTGTCGATTTTGTTTTTGGGGTTACCCAAAAGTGTCTGTAGTTTATTTTTAGAATTATAAACCAAATTGATATTAATAAAATATTTTAAAAATTTTATCTAGTCCGCAGGTGAATTTAGGTTCATATGGTAGCGAAACAAATTTCGAATTGTCAGTATCTCTACGAAAAAAGAAAATGAAAAAGAGGTATAAAAATGTATAATTAGGGATATTTGCATAACTTTGCAAATAATGGATAGACTAAGGATACTGACTGCATTTCAACCTTAGTACCCCCAAAGAAACCCTGACAGTTTCAAGCACTGCGGTTTGTCTTTCATAGTGCTTGGAATGATTGAAATTATCGTTTGTGCTAAAAATCAATGTAGGATCGGTTTTTCACCTTTTAATCTGCTTGAAACTATTCCTGCTATTCGAATACCGATAAGAATCAGTATCTGTCCACTTAACGGCCGACAAACAGTCCCCGATGTGAATGTGTGACATCGAACAGATGCGTTACGTGGAATAAAAATGTAATTATTTGTCTCATTCGCTTATGTCCGTTTTCGTGATGCTTTCACATTTCCTGTTTCGCTGTAACTTTTACGGTTTCGGTTGTTACTTAACACAATTATACAATTATTACGTCTAACTGTTTTTAATAAATGGGGTACCCAGAGATGTTCACGAACTTCGCTTTTCATTAATCTTTTTGTCGTCTAAAAACTGACTAAAATCCGTTAGTGATCACTCAAGAGAGTACGGATTCATGGAAGTGGCTTTCTGTGTTATTCCACTTCCACGTTCACGTAGTGGATTGAGAGGATTGTATCGCAAAAATTAAGAAATTTTATTTCTTAAATAATTTTTTTTCAATTTGGAGGCAACAAAATACCTGTCTGTATGTCCGTTATTTTATTTGTTTGCAGTCGAGAAAGCTTTAAGGGGGTAGGTCATTTATTTGACTTATATTTACAATTTTTTTTACAAATAGAATTTATTTTAACCCGTTTCGGCCGAAAACGCAACTCCCGGTACATCGCTCTTCAGCGCCTCATAACTAATACTATTTGCGACAGAAAAATTTAAGAAGGATATATTTTTAAAGTTTAAGACGTGCCCTTTCCGATGGTGTCCATGAAATTCCCCCAAAAATTATTAATTATGAAAAAAAAGCAGTTTTTTTTAAAAAAAAACACGATTTTTGCAAATGTTTTTTAAACAAATTTTCAAATGGTTTCCGATCTGCAATGGACCTGGTACCTCACTAACTGGTGGAATAAATGTTTGAACTTTAAGTATACGTGGTTTAAAGATCGATTTTTTTGCCTTATGCGTTCAAAGTGGCGCCTGAATTGCAAAATTTTTGGTTAAAAATTCAAGATTTTTTTTATTGGAAAATGATGCACTTTTACAAAAAATTGTGAAGAATAAAAATTTCTTAAAATCACTCAAAGAATGCACGGCAGCCTGAAAAAAAGTTCTTTTTTTGGCGACCACGATTTCTGGAGTTTGGAGCATTTGAAAGCAAAAATTCAAATTGATTATAATCAATATGTACTCTTAAATGCAACTTATGTACTCTTAAATAATTATTTAAGAGTACATAAGTGGCTATAGCCGGTACTAGAATTATGAAAAAAAAAATAGTCGTAAAAAATCTAATTCTAGTGCGGGCCAAAATTATGTATTTGGTGAACATCCTCCTAAAATTTCAACCAGATCGGTGCAGTAGATTTTTCTACATCCTGGACGCAAGGTCAAAAAACGTTGTTAGAGAGGCAACTACCCTACAGTTTTACATTACGAGCGTTAAACTGGGATCACTAGGGACGTTGCGCAAGCTTCAGAGCCCCTTACTGTACATACTGCGATTTTCTACTATACTCTTCTCGGTCAGATTAAGAGTAAAGACGGTTTATACCTTATTTCTATAGGTAAATACTACGTAAAACTGCAAAAAATAAAAAATAAATGTATACTACCCCCTTAAGGTATCAACAATTTGGAACAATTGGAAGCTGTTTAGATTCTTATCTAGCTCTGTTTATAACAAATGTAGCTAATAACAATACACAGGGTGTCCCACAATTATGTTAATACGTTTAAAGGGTGTAAATATTCTACCTGTAAAACACAAAAACTTTTTTGAATGAAACAGAAAACCATTTTTTATCTATTCAGAATGCTGCGGAGGGCACCCTCTACAGCTTACATCAGAATGACAAATTAAAATTCGCCTTCTCAAAAACCCTCGATTACCAAATTTTGTAAAACATTTTTCTTTTTTAAAGAAGTTATTTACGGAAATTGAAAATAAAGTTATAACTTTTACGCCCTGTCTATTTATTACCAATAGCTTTTGGACTAAGGTAAGTTGGGTAAGTAAATAATCTGCAGTTCCGCTGTGGCTCCTTAATAATGAGACACCCTGTATACAGTCATCTCATCATACACTCACTCTTTGAAGGTTGCTTAAATTCTTATAGTTTTTGTACTGCAGTATTGGTTTTTTTCTTCTGGTAGGATTGCAGCTTGTGAAACACTGCGTCTAATAAGCCCAAGTTGAAAGTGGTATGTCGATTGTGTGAAAAAATACCACTAAAAACATAAATAACTCCGAAAATATTAAATCATTATCAAGCTCTTGGAGATTCATATTAAATATAAGACATTAATCACAATTTAGGCAACACGAAGAACTATTAGAAACAAACAAAAAAAATAGGTTGCTATTTAAAAAATTGATGATGGCGTCTTTGTTCGAAAATCAATGACGTCAGAAGATAGCATTTAAAAAACAAAACAAAATTGACGTAAAATGACTTTATGAGATGAAACTTTATCATCAAGCTGTATAATGTACAGAATGTCGAGGTAAACCGTTTACAATATTTTGTTAATTTTGAAAGCATTTTGGAGCAAATAATTGGGTTAGAGTGTCACAGTATTTTCTCTCTTTTCTATATATTTTTTTAAAAGTAAAATATTTTAGCTAATACTTATATCTACTTTTGTAGATTAACCCATATCATGAGTTCATTCACGAAAAATTCCTTTTTCCAAAGTTCTCCTCGCCCCATAGTGATTGTCACACACTCACTAATTTTTTCCGCATTTTTGCTTTCCAACAACCAAGCTATCAAATGCTTTTCCATGGCTTTTACCTCATCCAGTCCCCCAACCACTACGTTAGCTATGTTTTATCGTTTAACATCCGTCGTTTCGTCAACACTAAGTCATATAGGTGTGTTGTGCAATTCCAAGACAATATATTTTTATGTCCTCACAGAGTAGTGCTATGTAAATCGTCTTACATAGCACTATGTAAATCGTAAAGAGTTGTTTCTGCAGGCAGACTAACTTCGCAGTATTTTCCACTCGCAGCGTTCTGGACAAATTGTCTAAACTCGGGGTGATCTAATTTGATGAATGGAATACTACAATATTATATATGGTTTACAATAATTTGTTAATTTTGAAAGCATTTTGGAGCAAATCATTTGGTTGGTTTGCCAGAATATTATCTCTCTATATTTCTTTTAAAAGTAAAATATTTTAGCTAATACTCATATCTTCTTTTGCAGATTGACCCACACCATGAGAGTTATTCCTTTTCACGTAAAATTACTTTTTTTATTAGACAGCGCTTATCCAGCTAACCAGCTTTACCCTTAAATGGAAAAGTACCCCCGTCTTACCCTCTAATCGAGGGATCAATTCAGTGGAATTAAGGCACTAAGTTTTAACAACTGTATTCTCCTCCTCGGATATGGAAGAGAGCTTGTACGGGACATTCTAACAGTATGGCGTTTTAAAAGGCAGTTTCATTCAAATTAAAAGGATTCTCTAATTCTGTCACGTAAAAAAGTTGTTAAAACGGTGGCTCGGCTGAATTTTTATTCACCAGCCTGACATGAACGTATGTTCATTACAACATTACAAAGTCCCGTATTAGAGGCTTCCGAATGTCAATCGGATAGAATATACGTTGATTAGTTTACCTATAAAAAACTTAAAAAAAGAACAGAAGTCTTTGAATACAAATAATATACATATTTTCGAACTCGTCCTTTTCAACTGTAAGGCACAGATGCCACTAAAAACCACGACAAACAAATTAAAAAAGTTCAAACAAAGAATGCAAAAACAAAAAGACTAACGGCCCGAAATAATATTTGATGTGGGTAAGTAAATTTAATGTGGACATCTCAAAAACTATGGGTATTATAATTCTAAAAATATGGCGACACAGTAAATGCCTTGAGAAAATTTAGAAGACCCACTAACTAGAATTACAAATAATTTTTTGGATGTTAATCTCCCAAAATTTCTCCCCTAAAATTCCCCCCAAGTGTTCACCAATGTTTTCGATTCTGTGAAAAGAATTTATTGTGATTTATTTATGTTTTTTTTAACCCCTTGACTGCCACGATAATTCTTTTTTTAATTTGAATCACACCACTGTTCATCAGATTTTGACTAACGAATTGGGGATGAGAAAAATCTGCTCAAAAATGGTACCAAAAAAAACCTTTCGCAGGAAAAAAAGAACATCAGGAGAGAAAGGTGTCTTGACTTTTTGGAATCAATTGAAAATGATCCCCATTTTATGGAACATGTCATTACTGGTGATGAGACTTGGGTGTTTGAGTACGACCCGGAAATCAAGCGCCAAAACATGGAATGGCAAGCTTCAAGCTCTCCGAGACCCAAAACAGCAAGAATGGACAAGTCGAAGATGAAATGCACGCTGATTTGCTATTTTGATAACCAGGGAATTGTCCACAAAGAGTTTGTGCCTCCAGGTCAAACAGTAAATCAACACATTTACAGAGAGGTTCTTGAAAAACTTCGAAAAAGGGTCATGCGTGTGAGACCAAACATCAAGAACAACTGGATGTTGCATCACGACAATGCGCCTTGTCTCGCAGTCATTTCAGTAAACGAGTTTTAACCAGTAAAAACATTGTATGTGTACGAGGACAAAGATTTTTAAAAAACTGAAAAAAATCGTCAGTTCCTTAGAGCTCTAGTCTGTTTTGGGTGCAAAATAGAACTCAATAAACCTCGGCATCATATTCAGCATCCCCAAAAATATAGGAAAAAAAACTGTTGATTACATTTCACACATTATCAGGCGTTAGTAGAGCATTTACTTGTAGGACAAAAATTTGTAATTTTCCGGCAGTTTAGGCCAAGTTGAAAAAAACAAAGGTCTTTGTTCCCGGCAGTCAAGGAGTTAACTATGTATTATGGGATGACAATGGCAGCAATTAGCTCTCAGACATTCGGGATCGATTCCACAGCATCTAAAGCATCTAGAGCATCTAAAACGTCAATCAATCACCTGTCAAGAGAGTGCTAAAACTCATCAAAACAGCCCGATTTTCGTGTCATCAAGTGACCTTGGCGCACCACCGCTATCAGCGCACACGAGATGAGTCACTCCGCAAATTAAAGGTTACATATCCGTGATCCGAGAACGCCATGACAGAATTCGCCTGCGACCGGCTAATCAGTCACACTCGGAGGAACGCCCGTCAAGTACAATATGGAATTAAGTATAATTCCCAGTGCCGTTATTTCCCACAAAAAAAAAACCGGACGGAGACGTCGCATTGGGAAGAAAAAAAAGACAGATATTAGGATTATACCGTTCTACCTTCTAATAGGTTTATTTCTTCATCCTTCGTGGCGGATCGTTCGTTTGTTTTGGTTGTTACCTACGTGACCGCTTTGAACGTTGCCCGCGATGTCTCCTAATTGAAGCAAAAGTAATCGTTTTAACGGATCCTCGGATACGTGCAAGAGTTTTTTTGTTTTCGATTCGTCGTCTATTAGGAGCAAGCGATACAGGACGCTTCGGGACGATCGATCTATTAAACGCTTTGCTAGAACGACAATAACACAGAAAAGAGTCAGTAACAAAGATGCATGCTAGATTTTTCGTTTCCAAAAAAAAAAGGGAATCATAAAATATAGTACGTTCTACAAAGCTTTCAAATAGTCAGGGGTAAACTTGTGCCCCCATAGTCTAGTCATTTCATTAGTCCTGTTTCCTTAAGAAATTTCACGACAAGAAAAGATAGTTTCTAATAGAGCATCTGACACTGCTTTTGCTTCCGTTGTTATAGCCCCAAAGTTCGAATACCTAGCAGCTGTCAGTGCTGGGCATTCACATAATATGTGGAAAGAGGTTTCTTCCTCCTCTCGACACTTCCTGCAATTGGGATTATTTTTGTGGTCTCATTCTCGTGATATGTCGCGTGAGTGGGCACTGTCCTGTAAACACTCCGACTATCCATCTCAACTGAATTCTACCCAGTTTTATATTGACTTGTCCCAGGATGGTTCGCCAATGAACATCCGCGACTGTCTCAACCTTGGGACTTTTGCCCAGTGAGAAATATGTTTTTCTCTTAATAGGTCCTTTATGGCCCTCCTGGCTGTCCGGCAAGCCAGACCGCAGATGGGTTCCGGCCCTATCAGTGGAACCCTCAGCCCCTTTCTTTGCAAGAAAGTCCGCTCTTTAGTTCTCTTCGTGGCCTTGGTGCCCTCTCACCCACTTGGAAGTGACACTATTATGTCCCGATTGTGTCCCGATAGTGTTCGCGATAGCGAATCCATACAGTCTTTAAGTGTCTGGGAATGTATTTCTACAGCTCCCAGGGCTTTGAGTGCTCATTATCAGAGATAATCTGGATCCTCTTATTTGTGTAAGACCTCCTGGTCATCTCCTGCGCACAAGCTTATATTGCAGTTATTTCTACCTGAAATACGGTTGCCAAGTTCCCCAGGTTTATACTGATTTCGCACCCTGGGTCTCTGTCGCACCCACTCCAATACATTGTTCCGTTTTGGACCCATTTGGGTACCAGATGGTTCCATTCTACTGGACTGGCGTGTGACTCTTGCCTTCCTCTCTCTCATTTGGTATAATCATCCGATAAGGTTTGTGGAAGACTATGGCACGGCCAATCCTGTCCGATTGCTTTAATTTTTGCTTTAATTCTTTGAATATCTCTGGCGGTTTATATAGGGCAAATAATTTCACACATATAATCTTGGTTTGTTCAACTAGTTTTTGAGCTGGTCTCCAACTCTCCCGTATTCTCCTAGTATTTGGTATATCAGGGTTTGAGTTGTCCGTTTCTTTGGGTGTGCTTCCCGGAAATATGTCTTCAGAAGTAAATCTAGAGGCGGGGTAACTCTGTTTTCCTTAAACATAAAGAGTAACGATTTGCACATTTCTTTCCTACTTATCTCTGAAACGAAAGATGCTGTAAACAGAATTTTTAGTCTTTGAGATACAATGTGAAAATGAAACTTTTCACTCTTCGGACACCCCCTCTAACTCACTTTTCTTTTATCAATGTTTGGCTTAGCTGTAGATGTTGAAGCATGACCAGGTGGTCCACATGATTTCTTCCATTTTGGATCATCATAGTGGATCCATTTTTCATCACCAGTGACTACGGTGCAGAAAATACTTTTGTTTATGCCTGGCAAACAGCATTTCACATATGAAAAATCGGCGTTCAATATTTCTCGGCGTCAGTTCATATGGAACCCAATTTCCTTGTTTTTGAATCATTCCCAATTATTTCAAACGATGTGAAATTGCTTGTTGAGTCACTCCTAATGTAAGTGCAAGTTATTCTTGCGTTTGGCACGAATCTTGCCAATAATGCTTCCAATTGCGCGTTCGGCCTTCGCTAAGTTATTTGTCTTCGATGTCAAATTCACCGTTCTTAAACTTTTGAAACCACTCACGACAACTTCTCTTACTTAAGGCAGCTTCACCATATGCTTCTACAAGCAATCGATACGCCTCAGCTGCAGATTTCTTCAAATTGACAAATGACGCTTATTCGGCCCAAAACTCGACATTTTCGCACACAAAAGAATATATTATACTGATAAAAAATCTCTAATAGTTTAAGGTTATGTTGTTTCCTGCTGTCCAACCTTACGATAATGACATTTACATCTGACAATTTTAACCATACTGATGGCGCCAACTTTGGTCAAACGGGGGAAACTTATTTGTACACCTAAAAATTGGAAACAAAAACCTGAAGTCCTGTATATTTACTATTTTACTCTTAGCAGCAACCGCCACTGTCCGGTTGCTGCTAAGCATTGCATCTCTCGACTTAAATCTAGTTCGCCGTGTGTGATGGATTTAACGCGCGGAAAAAACTCCAAGTGGATGGCCAGCTTTTCACCGCCATTATCGACGGTCCGCTCTGTAACAGATAGACGCCAATAAATCGAATTAAATAAAATAACCTCCGAAAAAGACAAAAATTTGACCGCGATGCCCCGGAGAATTCGCAAGTCATCCGGTTGAATGCCAGCCGACATCGTTTTACAGTAAATAGGATTGCCGGACTTATCCGCGAGTAATGCCGTAACAGTTAAGACGAAAAGAAACGAGGTTTCGGATAGAATGCGCTTTGTTTTCTCGAGTTGGAGGCCTAAAAACGGCGTTGCTATAATCGGTCGCAATGCGGACTGTTACACAGAGCGATCCGTTTTTAATTGTTGCGTGTGTGTCTAATACGAAGAATTTACAAAAAGCGGATTTAATTAAAAACTCTTTTTTCGGCGAGGTTCTGTTGGAGAATTAAAAATATACTGATTTTAATAAAAACCGCAATACCCAGTATTACGAGCCCTAACAAATATATGTTAGGACAAACGCATTTTTTCAAAAAAATTGTTCACTGCCATGCAAAAATTTACAACCACGCTTTAAAAACCTAAAATATATAAAATTACATACATTTGCAAGATAATATTATGCTGAACATTTTTATTAGCTTGGACTTGTTATGAATTTATGGCCAAAATATAAAAATCTGCTAAAAATGCTAACAACTGTCAGCTGCATTAGTCAATGTTTGCTTAATTATACATAAAAACCCTACTACGAGAAAAATGCGTTTGTCCGAACATATAGTTGTTAGAGCTCGTAGTTAAACAATTTATTTGAAATTTTCACATTAGGTGTACCGACATAACAAAATCTTCTAAATCAAAAGACAAATTCAAGTAAGGGTAGGCTTAGAAACTCTAGGTAACAACGGAGTCCATAGGTTCTTATTTGTCATTATTTGGACGCCATAAGCACTCGTCGTTCTAAAGTTTCAAAACATTTCTCACAGTTCGGGTTGTAGATAATCTGTCTCTTAAAGCCAACAGTATCAGTTGACGTTCTTCATATGTAGTCCATCTAGGACGTCCTGATCTTCGTAATAACAAAGTCTATAGGATCTTATTCGTCGTTATTTAGACGCCACATACATTCTTCGTTCTAAAGTTTCCCTCCAAAAAATTTCCCACAGCTCTTGTTGTGGAAAATCTGTCTCTTACCGCCAACTGTACCAGATGATGTTCTTCACGATCTGTAGTCCTCCTAGGACATCCTCGGCAACTCCCATGAAACCTTCTTCAGACCACCTGACCCAACACCTTAAAACAGTTGTCACGTGACGGTCTACGCGGTTAGCAATTTCCCCAAGAGAAAATCCGGTCTTCCTCATACCAACTGTTGACAACTTAATTGACGATGCTTTTGTTGTAAATAATGTTAACTATAGAAATGTAAAAGTAGGACTGACAAGAATTTATTTATGTTTGGCAAAAACTGATTCAAAACATGCACTTTTTTTACATGAAAATCACAAAAAATATCAAGACAACTTTGAAATTTTCTGTTGAAACTTTAATTACTTTAATTTTAAACATTAATCACGTAAATATTTTTCAAGCTCTTTCCAAGATCATCTGGATAAACAGACATATTTTGAAAAGCATTTTCGCAAGTTTCATTCAAAGATTTCTTCGAAGAATTCCACCAGCCTCCACTGGGACCAAACACCCAGTAAATATTCACCCTGTAAAGTTGATCATCAAGTTAATGAATATAAAAAGTAGATATACTTTTTCTACTTGTTAAGTATTCCATTAGTGATACCTACTAATTCAATTATTGATACTTAGTGCTAAAATTAGTTCTCCTTTTTTTGTCTTGCAAGAAGATAAAACTTGGGGCTTGTTATTGCGTTATAAGTATCTTCCATCGTTCAACAATTTCCCATCGTCTCGCTTATTTGTGGAATCACTTAGACCTTTGTCTGAGTTTCATATAACCATGTCTGTTTGAACTATTTATCTTTGCTCTGTTCTCATATACATATATGTACTTTTGGGATAGATGAACTCTGTAGGTAAAGAGGTTCACTTTCTAGACAAACAAATTATTCCTGTATATACTCAAAGTCCCCTGTTACGTAGATGAACGTAGTTATCTTCATTGAAATCCTTGATTGTGAATATTGAAAGAATGGTACCTAAATTAACAAAATAATAACAGCATCAGCAAACAGAAAAAAATGCAATAAGTTGTGTTGAAATAAAGTCTCATTTAGGGTAGGCTGTGAATTTTCTTTAATCTGTTAACGTTTGGTAGATACTGACAGTTGTCAAATTAATTATAAAAGTCAAGTTGGGAAGTTTTGTTCATTTATTTTTAATATAAATTTCACATTTATAAGATCGAATTATGATAAAACATTCCCAACAAATCGATTACAAAACTGTCAGCTATCCATAGGAAAATGGCACACTAGGGTAAAAATGTGGTAAACTAAAATATCTAAGCTCAAGTAAGTTCCCGACAAGGGGTATCCCCCATAAGCATGGTGAAATGCCCCCTTTTTTAATTTTCTTCGCATGATGAAAGTGTTTCTTAGGGCTAATTATGAAAGGTAGACCGAATTTTAGGTCCAAAAAATTTTTCTCAGCTACGTATGGAAAAAACCCTGTTTTTTACGTTTTATTTTTTTTCTCGGTTTTTAACTGTCGAAAAAATCTGATAAAATTCATGAGTACAGAAAATATGATTAATTTTATGTAAAAATTGTTTCAAGCTCATTCAAGGTCATTATGACCTCTAAAAAAATTATTCAAACTTTAAAAATCCCATATCTTTTTAACCAAAAAAAAGCTTCAGGCTCAGATTTTTAATATGTTATATTTTTAACTGTTTTTTACTACCTCAAATTTTTTCAGATTTTTTTGAGTGGTGGGTCATGCCCAAAAAGTGCGAAAAATCAATTTTTTTGTCCGTGAAACGACTTCACGGACGAACGACTGACGAAACGGCTTAAAATCATCATTTTATAGTGTCCTGATTTTTTTTCTTGCACTAAAAGGACTTAAATGACTTCAAACAATTAAAAAATATGTTCACTAATAATAGTAAGAAAAAAAAATTCCACTTATCGAAACTAGTAGTTTTTATATTTTTTAATTGTTTGAAGTCATTTGAGTCCTTTTTAGTGCAAGAAAAAAAATCGGGACACTATAAAATGATGATTTTAAGTCGTTTCACGGACAAAAAATTGATTTTTCGCACAAAATATAAAAACTACTAGTTTCGATAAGTGGAATTTTTTTTCTTTCTATTTTTAGTGAACATATTTTTTAATTGTTTGAAGTCATTTGAGTCCTTTTTAGTGCAAGAAAAAAAAATCAGGACACTATAAAATGATGATTTTAAGCCGTTTTAAGTCGTTTCACGGACAAAAAAATTGATTTTTCGCACTTTTGGGCATGACCCACCACTCAAAAAAATCTGAGTGGTAGTAAAAAACAGTTAAAAATATAACATATTAAAAATCTGAGCCTGAAGCTTTTTTTGGTTAAAAGATATGGGATTTTTAAAGTTTGAATAATTTTTTTAGAGGTTATAATGACCTTGAATGAGCTTGAAACAATTTTTACATAAAATTAATCATATTTTCTATACTCATGAATTTTATCAGATTTTTTTCGACAGTTAAAGACCGAGAAAAAAAATAAAACGTAAAAAAACAGGGTTTTTTCCATACCTAGCTGAGAGAAAAATTTTTTGGACCTAAAATTCGGTCTACCTTTCATAATTAGCCCTAAGAAACACTTTCATCATGCGAAGAAAATAAAAAAAATGGGGGGCATTTCACCATACTTATTACCATACCCTTTGGAGAAAATACTTTCTTTGCGCTGTTGCTTTTCAGAACACTTTTTAAAGAAAGACTTTGGCGTATTTAATTAGAATCCTTTTTTAATAACAACGTTCTAATAACCTCTAAAAAGAATGAGGCATTCTTGAAGCAGCGTTAAGTCGTTCATAAAATTATCTACATATTTGCCAATTTAACCGTTTTTCTATCTATGTGCTTTATTAAGTTGACATCTCCGTACATCTCATCAATCTTTAGGTGTACAACGTACGATCCCTAACAACTATGTTCGGACAAACGCATTTTTCACGTACTACACTGTTTTTATGTATAATGAAGCAAAAATTGACTAATGCAGCTGATAGTACATAAGAACTTAAAGAATTTAAAAGTATATTTTAATTAATGTTTTCAAAAAAACCAAATTAACAATGTCACAGCTTAACAAAACAAATAAAATGTAACAAAGTAACTGGCAACTAAATGTTCGGAAAAAAATATTTTAAGTATTAATAAGGCGTTACATCACCTTTTGCTTTAATTACGGCCCGAATTCTTGCATTACGGCTCGACATGGTTCTGGTGAAAAGGTGTCCCAAATTTCGCCGATTTTTTCCTTTAAAGTAGAGACCGTTCTCTGAGGATCATCTCTCAAAACTCCTTTTATCTTATGTCACAGTGTTTCAATGACATTTAGGTCGGGGCTGTTTGATGGTCATGACAAGACTTTAATATGCTGTTCCCCAAACCACTTTATCCTATTTTTTGCAGTATGGGAAGCTGCGCCGTCTTGTTGGAATATGAAATTATTGTCTGGGTACATATCCTGAACAGTCGGTAATAAGCTATTCGTAAGTATTTGTATATATTTGTCAGATTTGTCAAATATATATTTGTATATATTTGTCAGGAAATTTTACGGTTCGTTTAAGACAGTCCTTATGAAAGGCTTCACTATTTGTTCTTATTACTCTTTTTCTATGATCGCCTACGCAGACATCAAATTTGGACTCGTCACTGAAAATTACTTTTGACCAGTCTTCTATAGTCCACGATACCTTCGTTTTGGCCCAATTCAGTCGATTTTTTTATGCCTCAGCTAATAAAGGCTTTTCTTTAGCCTACGATCATTTACGAAAATTGAAAAATTGAAAAATAAAATAGTAACACCTTATAAAGACCGAGCCCAGACTGATGAATGTATTTTCTGCAACATTCGCGGGATAGCCTTTCTCCTGTTTCCAGTTCCATTGCGCTGTTATATCCTTTAAGGTGTTCCGTCGACTTTTTTTGCAAATTTTCACCTTTGGCTCCTTTCAGTAACAAGTCTGGGTCTTCCAGGACTTTTACCTTTTACATCCAAATTTCCAGTCTCGCGGTAATGCTTTAATATGTCCCCAACAGTAGACTTTGCAATGCACAATTCTTCCGCAATTTCGCGGATTTTTTTTGCCACTGCAGTATTTTTTACAATGAGCTGTCGCAATTTTTGATCAGTCGTACGTCCACGACCCATTTTTATTTAAAAATAACGAATATTCGCAAAAACTACTAGAAATCACCTGTGACTGACACATCTAATTGTGAAATTAATGGTTACCGCGGCAACAACAAATTCTTATTTATTTTTTAAGGCAGGTTTCTCGATTTTCCGAACATTTAGTTGTCAGCATTTTTAGCAGATTTTTATATTTTTGGCCATAAATTCATAACAAATCCAAGCTAATAATAATATTCAGCATAATATTATCTTGCAAATGTATGTAATTTTTGCATGGCTATGAATATTTTTTTTTGAAAAAATGCGTTTATCCGTGGTAAAAATGCGTTGTTAGAGCTCGTATTTTCTAAAGCAACAAAATTAAAATGATTGAATAGCATTTCTATCTATTTTGTCACCTCATATCATATTTTAGAGCGTTGCCAAAATACCATTGCAATCACGTATTCATGAGTCGATCCTCCTTGCCTTTGACGGCAAAGCGACCTACCCTAATATGGGAAAATTTAATGATCTCGAAAAGTTAGAACTACACCTAACTTTTGCGACACATACCGAATTATTATGCATGATATTCCATGCGACCGACATGCATATTTTGATGAACTAATTGAGGCTGTTGAATATACATCGGATATGGTAATTGATGACAGGTTTGCTAATTCTTCACCGCGGGTGGGTAATTGAGAGGTTGTGGTAAAAAATGCCGGGTCATTATACCTGGATAAGATACTGATTTTGCGAGGAATAAAACCCGTGGAACTGTGCAAGTCAGAAAGCCTTGGCTATACTGGATTTTTTGAATAAATAGTTGAATTAATGTTAGAGTTATTGCAACAAATTAACAGAAAGTACGAACTAGGGTGCAATAAGCTCGTGGTGAATCAGGACCGAACTCAGGAAAGCAATACACAATTAAAATATGGTAGAGCCACTTACCCAAATGCATATTGTCTATTCAATATATCATCGTCAAGATGTAATGCATGCGCTAAACATGTTAAATAGGCCATATCTTTATATGTGCATTTTAGGCGCTCAGCTGCTTTTCGCATATATAGTCCAATCAACGAGCGAAAGCCCCCATGTTAATTGGTCACTAATTGTTATCAGCAAACAAAAAATATGGTCATATAGAGAAAAAAATTCTAAGAAAGATAGCGTTTATTGCTATCGAGTTTTAATGGCGAACATAACCAAAAAAAAATCGCTAAAGTCAATAAAACGGTTTTTTGCAAATAAAAAAAAAACTTCAAGTCATACACAAAAGTTAAATTAGAAAGTTGTAGGTCTTAAAAATGCGCGTCGAATGAAATTTGAACGGAAAAAATCGGTTCATAAACATTTGAGAAAAATTAAAAAAAAACTCAAAAAATCACGTCTTCGTATTTTTGCTGTATAAATTCCAATTTTGTTTGAACAGACTTCTTGTTAACTACAAATATAACCCAGGACAAGCGGAAAATGATCATTTTTTCAAAAATTTAAAAAAGTTATTTTTTTCGAGTTATAACGATTTAAAAATAAATCGTTTTCAAAAATCAGCTTTTACAGAGGCAAAAATTATCGCACAGAAACGATCATGGGCTCATTTTATTCACGAAGGCTTGTACATTCATGCTATTAGAAAACCAAATCGCTTTTATTTAATTTTTTGCATAAAAAAAATGCGTTGTAAAATTGTATCATTTTTTCGAACCGGTTTTTTCGAATAACTTTTTTAATTTTGGTTTTACATTTTTGGCCGTTGCATATTTGAAAACTGGCATTCAAAACATGCATTAAAAAAAATTAAGGTCCTACGACCTCAGGGAGCCGAGATTTTTTTATTTCCTGACAGCGCTGTATACGTTCAATTGGCTTCATTTTTACACGAAATAGATCTCAAAGAATTGTACTTTCTTAAAAAAAATATTTCAAATCATTTCTCATAAATTAAGTTGACATAATTGTTTGCGAAAGTACAGCCTTGGGTGCGGCACGCGCGCACGGCGACAGTGGAGTGGAGGGACACTCCTCTTGGGCGCATCGAAAACTAAAACTCATTATCAAAATAAAAATCAAAAATTCAAATAAAAATCATTATCAATGTTCAAAATGCATGCCTCCAGCATGGCTTAGAGACGCGTATTTAAACAAAAAATAGGAGTCAAGATATTATAGTCACAATTCCGACAATATTGAAGCGGCAAATCTAAAATGTATGTATACGTCGCGTCAAAAAAGGTAGTCGCGTAGAAAATGTTATAAAAGTGGCTCAAATTAATATTTTTCAAAAATCTCAAAAAGTCTTGCAAACTTGAAGGGATTTGTGATTTTTCTAGCCCAACCCGGTCAATATCGTACAATAAACAAAGAAATGGCATAATTGTCAATTAAGGCAAAAAAATGCGAACTTTAATTACACGAAAAGTTATTAACGGATCGAGCTGAATTTTTTTTTTGTAACTTCATAATACAAACAACAGTCCCTCCAAGAAATTTCATGACATATTCGCCCTACTTTCGAAGTAAAAAATGGTGGAAAAAAAGCACTTTTTCAACTTCAGCAGTCATTTGCAATGTAGTAATGCGGAATATCTAGTTAAACATATTTTAGGCATATTGCAATAGAAAGCTGGGACAACAAAGAGACCTCACGCATATAATTCCTTTCGTCGAACTATCGTAAATTCAGTTCATCTAAGTGTCTCAAATACATAAAAAAATCAGTTGGGTGCTTTAAGGAAATTGATCTTTTGCACCGTGACAAATTAGTAAATGTCATTTCTCTGAAAATGCTGGGTTCAAGTATACGATAAGGGCGCTAGCCGTGCACATGTGCGGGAACGCCAGGGCCGGGTAACTGTCTTTTACGACAAGGCAAATACTAGATACAAAAGAATGATTCGATTAAAATATATAGGAATTAAAAGTAATCTATAATGTGCATAATGTATGTAAATCCTTGGTCACACCGTCTATCGCGGGGTGTCAGAAGGTGGTTAATGCGAGGTTAGCTCGGGACCGTTGAAGGGTTTAACGTCTCCTCCGCCGCTGGGTGGAGACGTAGAGGCTTAGAAGTCCGAAATCATAAAACAGGGTGGTAAAACCCGAAAAAGTCAGTTCTTTTCTTCCGCTCCATGAGTTCTTACGTTGCCGTGTTGGCTCTGATTAATCCTTGAAGTTTGCTATTATTATTGTATTTGTTCAGGAATAGTATATTGTATGTGTTGATCAAAGCGCCTTCAAGTATTAATTAGTTATTATCGGGAATAAGGCGTGTGACTGGGGATTGGTTAACGGCATTTGTTACAGTTTGTTTTGGTTAAATTAAAATACTCCCTAATTTGTACAGTAGTGTTTTATTTCGCGCCGGACTACCAAAGGGAACCTAACACCTCCAGTCGACTAATCAAGGCGTTATTAGGTAAGCTAATGTTTTCTCTTGGACGAATTAGTCAACGAATCCACATATCATAGGTGTGCAGATTTAACAAGACCGCTCGGTAAATCTGGAAAGTAACAAAAAGGAATCCGCGGCCGCGCGGTTAGTTCCGTGCGCCCCTGGATCGCCACCTGTTACAGCAAGTTAACAATAACCCTTGGAGACTTCGGGTGGGGCATAACATTTTGAAAATTCAATAGGCTATAACTTCTTATATGCATATGCTATCTAAAATATGCCAAGGAAAAGAGATATAAGCGGAAATGTGAAAAAAAAGACTTTTTTTTCACAAATTGTTAATTTAAAAAAATATCGGACGGTTTCAGCTCTACGGACGCCGCGCATTGTGTTCTACGCAAAAAAATACATAGCAAACCGTCAAAACTAGCCCTATATCTTTCAAGAACAGTTTGTGATGATTTTTAGCTCCCTGCCTACTGGACTAGCACAGATTGAGGCTTTCCTGGGGGATTTTCTAGGGAAACATCTGGGGGTCATGAAGCAATTCCGACAATATTCAGATTCAGCATGTCAAACTACGTATTTCTCGGACACTATATATTTTGTGTGCCTGTGCTATCGCTCCCACATCGACTAAAAAGAGCTTGCGATGAAACCGCGACTGTTTATTTCATAGTAAATCACCGCAAAAAAAGAGCAGGCACAAGTGTTGATGAGCAATAATTGATGAACATAATGAGATAGGCACTAAAGGAGCTCTTTGTTGTTTTTACAGTTTAATCTTAGCGCTGTTGCCCATTACAATGTTATTGTTTATTGTATGCCATACAGGTGTATTCAGTCTCGCTGCAAGTTAATTGGTTCTAAAAATATTGCACGGGTTGCGGGTTTTTCTTCCACGATGGGAGTGTGAGTCTGCCAAGAAAAAAAAATATTAACCGTTTAGCCATGAGAAACAAAGTTTGAAATCAAGCATAACAGTCATTATTGTTTTATGTTGCTTTTTAACAACTAATCAGATTCTTGATTAAACTCATACGTAAAAGTAATTGTGGTTTTGCGTTGTCAATTATATCGAAGCATGATCGGAATCTTTCTGCATTCTACTTCGTCATGATAGCGTAGTGCATCGTGCACCAGGAAAGTTAGTTTTAATAGCTGAAGGGTATCGAAAGTAATATGTACCTCGACAAACTACAATAAATTGGTCCAAGGTCCCGTCCGTCAGTTGAAATACGCCGGATAGTACCATCTAGTGAGCGGTAGCAGAGTACGGGAATCTACGCCATCTACACTGAATTTCGGCCAACGGGTTTGAATCTCATCTAGCTGACTTGCAGTGACGCACAGTGGGTTAGAATCGGAAAATCCTGGCCAAAAATCGAAAAACCAAGTTCGTTATATTCAGTTTTAATTCATAAAGCTTTGTGAAGCAGGGTTTCCTGCGTGTAATACTGAAACGACAGCTACCCAGGTTTTATACCTGCCGTTCTACTTCAGTCGGAAGTTAGCCACCTTCGAGTGCGTAACGGTACGAGAATCGGTCCCCAAATACTCAACGTTCGTGTGTTGTGAATTTTTGTTACCAAAAGGTGTATTTCCGACTTAAAAAAATGGAGGCTACTCTTGAAGGGATGTAAAATATTATCTATGCATTGAAATTCAAATTTTTGTATTACCTATTATGGAAAATAAATGTTAACTCTGCGCTTATAATACAAACGCGCATGTTAAGGTAGCGAAAGAAAAGTAGGAAAATAGTTTGCATCTACAGAGTTCTAACACTAATTCACAATTTAACAGGTGGGAAATATTAGTGGAATTAGGAATTCATAAAAACTGGCTGCTCGAAACTGCTCATTTCAGTGAAAAATGCAAAATTAGAAAGGCGCGTTCTCCAATTGAGCGTTCTCGGGGCAATTCTAACTGTACCTGCGTCAAAGCAGGTGTTCACCTCCGATACAATAGTAAATCCCAACCAAGGGGGAAATGTATATACCTGATGTACACTATTGACCAGTGGAAGGAGATATATAGGGTGTCTCAATGTTCCGTGAAATATATATTTTTTATTTTATACTAGTTAACCTATTCCAACATAACTGAGGTTCTCTGCGATCAATTTTTAACACAAAATAATTTTAGTAACCTAATGTAACTTAACTGAAGACACGTTGCGTGCAATTTTAGGTTCCAAAAAGTTCTTATTAATGAAAAATATAAATAATCTTATTCGAATCAAAATATGTAGCTTTTTAAGAAAATGTTACTTCCAGTTCTCAACCTGTTTTTTTCGGTAAGGAGATTTAGTTGAAATTATATAAGCAGAAAATATCAATGCTCTAATTTTGATCATAATAAGTACCTTTTATCGCGAAAAAATGGTTACATGCAGTTGCTGCCGATCCGCCATTTTGTTTCCCTTTCGAGGAGAGTATTAAATTAAAATCTTATTTACAGAAAATATGAATACTCTAATTTGGATTTTTTAAAAGTTGCTTTTATCGCAAAAAAGTGGTTACTTTCAGGCCGCCATTTTGTTTTTTTTGAAATATAAAGTACAAATTTGAAATCAGCGACCCAAAAACATTAAATTCGATATAGTTTGACAAATTTTCTACCTTTCTCGATTTTTGGCCAGGATTTTCCGATTCTAACCCACTGTGTGACGGCTCGTATAAAAAAAATGGGAAATATGACACAACTGAAAATTTTTTATTTTTCAAGGTTGCTTCTTCAAAATATTTATATACTTATGTAGTGTTTAAATGGTCTTGTTATTAACTTGGAAAAAATAAAATGTTGCAAAAAACATCAATTTTTGCAACATAATATGTACAATGTTTAAGTCTGGTATACGAGGTGTGTATATCAAGTAATGATCCTACTGTTTTAAAAAAAAAAAATTCGTATAGAATTCAATATTTGCTCCTTCAAAATAACTTCCTTGGGAAGCCACACATCGCTGGAGACGGTTCTTCCATACCTCATAGCAGTGCTGGAACTCATATACTGAAATAGCCTTCATCTGGTCGGTTACATCCGTTTGAATCTTTTCTATGGTCCCAAAATGGTGTCCCTTGAGGTGATTTTTCTCGGGAAGACAAAAAAGTCACAAGAACTCAAGTCAAGCGAATATGGAGGCTGAGGAGCCGCAGAAATGTTTTTACTGACTAAAAACTCGTTTATTTAAATGGCTGTGTGACAAGGCGCATTGTCGTGATGCAACATCCAGTTGTTCTTGATGTTTGGTCTCACATGCATGACCTTTTTTCGAAGTTTTTCAAGAACTAAGTCTAAAGTGTTGATTTACTGTTTGGCCTGGAGGCACAAACTCTTTGTGGACAATTTCTTGGTTATCAAAAAAAGCAAATCAGCATGAATTTGATCTTCGACTTGCTCATTTCTGATTTTTATGGGTCTTGGAGAGCTTAAAGTGTGCCATTCCATGTTTTTCATGCATTCAAATTTAACTCTTCCCCGATCATTCTTATCGTCAACCGGCGATCTGAACGCACAAGACCCCGTATTCTATCGACATTTCCATCGGTTCTTGAAGATGAAGGCCTTCCGCTGCGTGGTTCATCCTCAATCGACTCTCTTCCTTCTGAGAATGACTTAAACCACCGAAAAACCTGGGCTTTTGAAAAAACACTGTCTCCGAAGGCGTGTTGAAGTTTTGCGAAAGTATCTGTTGCGCTGTGTCCAAGTCTGAAGCAAAACCTGATAGTACACCGTTGCTCAAAATGAATATCACTCATTTTTAAAACATAAGAAAAACCGGTTTACGAAAACAGTCACAAATAACAAACAAATGACTCTAACAAGTTCAAACTTGTAGTGAAGATACATTACATGTTAACCTACCGTCTTTCCAAGTCCCGCCTCCGCAGTGTTGCTAGATCGGGCGCTACGTTGCCAGTCTCATTACTTAATTTACACACCTCGTAGATCTCCCAATCCTTTTTATTTTAGCTCTGCCAGCTGACAGAGCAGACTCAGCTTGTTGCTGACAAACACCGCCTACATAATGACTCTGCTATATTAACCTTGCACCGAATTCATTTTTATTTACGGTAAAAATATGCACACGTCCACAAGCGATACTTTCTACGGCGCAGCGGAACGACAACTAGTTAAAACACGTAGAGTCTTTTTTAAATAGCATGAACAGATTTTCGAACTCGGTTTAAGATAGTCTCGAAGGGTAATAGCTTACATTTGGAATGCGACAATTATATTACATTACGAGATGTTTGGCTTTGAAAAATATGAAACTCCTTGCGTATATGTAACTTAGTGAGACCGGAAAAACGTTTGAGGTTAGAAAGCAACAAAACCGTATTCAAAAATCCTGTATATATCCAATACCATATTTATATATTACATATTCAACTGTTATAAACTGCTATACATATTTTATTGACCAACATTGTATTACATATTTTACCAAGTAACTATTTGTTTTCGCAGTTTTTTTATGATTCTGCAATTTACCTTGGTTATACATATATTGTTCTTATACATTCGGTTATATTAATGTTATTTATTTTTAGATCATCGGTCATATCTAGGCCAAAATAAATGGACGTAGAGAGAATGTTTGATATTTAATTATGTCATAAAATTTTCATGCATATTTTAAGCAATGTCCTGGATTTTTATAATGGGTTATTGTAAAACAAAAAAAAAAAACACTCGCAATTTTGACTCAAGATTAAAATATAGGATGGAATAGGAAAAAACGTATTACGATGATATCGCTCTCGAAAGTAGGTTGCATAAGAAGGCATGATATCTGACTAATTCTTATTTATTTGTCTACTTTCTTACCTTCTTAAATAATTATTAATAAATATACAGTGAGGACCATAAGTAACGGATAAATTCATTATCTACGTAGTTTACAATTTATGAATAAAATCCTGAAACACGTAAATTTTTAATTCTAGAATGACATTCTTTTGAGCATACTTTTATACCTCCCCCTCCAACCCCCTTGCAGTGACAGCTACCCCTTTAACATTTTTAAATGGAACGAGGGTGCGTGTGATAGCTCATTTGAAAGAGTTTTTTAATTCTCCATCCAGCAACATAAGATTTTTTTATTTCTATAATTTTTTATTAAAAGGTATTACATTTTTAATGTTACTAAGTAAAGAAAAGAACATGAAATAGAACAGAAGAACATCAAGATTATGAAGCTGCCTTCTTCATCACACTCATCAAACAATTTAGACAGAACCTCGTCGTCATCGGAATCCCTTTCCATTAATTTTCGGGTAACTTTCTGAATTTTTTGACTATTATTATATTATTATGTATTATTATGTATTATTGCAATTTTCTGATATGCATTTGAAAAAACGTAAAACCTATTGTACCTTGGAACAGTTCTAAAGTACAGAAGGTAATAATGTATGGAAAAAGGTACTACATGTATGGAAAAAAATGCATAACAATATTTTTAGGTTATCTTTAAAATTGAAACAAATCATATCAAAATACCAAATATACGTTTAGCTACTACACAAAACAAATTTCAAATAGATGACAAAGTATAATTGTAATATCTCGAGAATTGATTTTGAAAACTTTTCAAAAGAGAAAAAAATATTATGGGATTCATAGCTCGAAGCGCGCACAACAGATTTTCTGTTAAATCGGGCTACAGAGCCCTGGCTAAAGATAGGATAACTTAATTATATTTCTAAACAATAGATGTCAGCACAAGGAAAAATATTACAGAGTGTTCCAAGGTACAACAGTCTCCCCTACTTTTTCATAAATGTATTCCTCAATTCACTGTCCGACTCTGTCCTCAACATTTTAGTGCTATCTCTAGTACATACACTTCTGGTAAACCGAACATTCTTGCGGGACTATTAGGTAATTTTTTTCTGCGGAAAAGTAGGTGAACATCCGCCCATCTCGCATCGAACGTGTTGTCTAAATGAGACTAAACGCTTTAATGAACCCGGTTTTTTTAACGCACTGCTTAATGGAATATGCAAAAATATTAAATAACAGGCAATAACCCAGAAAACAAGTGTTGCGTGGAGTAAGGTCGGGGCCACGCAGCGGCCGACGAAAATCATTATCTTCGTTCTGTTTTCTTCGAGACGGCGGTTTCTACCATAAAAAGGCGAATATGTTGGTAGCTATAAAAACGAATATCTCAAACGTATACGTGGGAGCATTAACAAACAGGTATAGATACACAGATTAAACGTCACTAGACTTTACTTTTCTTTAAAAAAAAAAGAAGTTAAAGACGTCCACGATGCACAGTGGTCAATTTTGCGATTCTAGAAGGACAAAATTATTTAAACAAAAAAACGTGTTTATTTTGATAAAATATCATTTATTTTGAAAGTTTAAGGTAATTACTGTGTCATATATAGCACATAAATAAATAAATAAAAAAAATGAGACAAATAGCTCTATAGCTACAAATGTTTAATAAAAAAAATTGGAATATTAAATAAAGTTATCTATCATAACTCCCATCGGAACCCCATTTAAAAATTATTTCAACATCGTTTAGTTCAGCTTTATTCTGCTCTAACACGATCCGTTGCACTTCACAAATCCGTCTCGTAGTATGTTCTATTAAAGATTGTAAATCCACTTCAGCAGCTGTTTCTGTAACTACGACATTTTCCGGATAGCACTTTGTCTTGGCTTCAATCAGGAAAGGATATGATGGACATACCTTGGAGCCAATACTTCTTAGGCGTTGTTGCACAGCAATATACGATCTTTTGGTCATTTTCCCGTCTAAATAAGTGCTTCTTCATTATTTAGCTTTCGCCCTGTAGTATCAGGGAAGTGAAAAGACTTCTTGATACGTGTAGCACGTTTCGGAGAAGTAGATACCATTTCTTTTAGCAATGTTGCTGCATCACGTTTACCCTCAGACTGTAAACTGGCTTGATTGTTCAAATAATTTTTTTTGGCCTCCCTGGACCACTTGAACTGGAAGCTGCAGGTTGGCTCTGAACATCCGGTATATATGGTTGTAATTCAGGTAAAACCAACCAGGTCTTCCAACCATGTTTTGTGTTTATTTAAAAACTTCTCCTAATTTCTATAACATTCTGCCCATCTTTGAGACAATTTATGGCTAAATGGCTAAATACAGAACCAACTATAACCGAAAATTTTCTGATTTAAACAAAAAAAAAAAACTCAAGTTGTTTTATACCAAAATAAAGGACATACCTTCCACTAAATTTTCCATCGAGAACAAATTCACTTCACACAAAAACAACGGAGATTCAACTGCACACATTAGGGTCAAATAGACTACTAAAATATTATCAAGCAAGTACCTGGTTTTATACATATTTCAACCCTCGTTAAGGGTCATAAAAATATATAATATAATAACAAATTTTACAGCATTAAATACCTTAATGGGTCTATTATACATTATTAAGGAAACAATTTAATTCTGAGAACATGAGTTTTTGGAATTTTGTCCTCATAGAATCGCAAAATTGACCACTGTGCGATGATGAGAACGTAGCACGTAACTTAACTGTTAGTTCATTGCATATTGTTAATTAATTACACAGGTTTACAAAAAAAAAAGTTGTCTGAATCTGGGGTCAGACCATCCGTTTCTTATGTATTTTTCGCTGAATTCGAATCTATTTTTAGTTTAGTCTATCACGTCAGGATTTTGAGATATCGTAACCTAGAAGTGCGAAAAACTAGTTTTTTTTTGACATATTTGAGGTTATACAGGGTGAGTCAGAATTATGGTGCAAAAAAAGTAATCACAAATAGAGGTCTTAAAATAAAGAGACAAGTGTATTTTCGTTTTGGTCAATTTCGATTTTCAAGGCCCGTACGGGCCCATAAATGGGAAGTTGAGAAAACAGTTTTATTGAGATATCTCGATTAGTACTTGATCGATTTCAATTAATCTTGAAGGGTAGTCTCAAAATAACATTTCTAATAGAACCCTTAAAATATTTTTTGACTTGCCGCAAGGGGGCGCTACATAGAGTCACTACATCGCAGTTTTGCGCTTCTATTTTTTTTATTCAATTATCTTTTGTTTTTCTTTTTTTTTTATTCTGATGCAGAATTCATTTTTACATCAAAAATGTCCTCTTGTCTATTATCCATATCATGGACCCATTTCGAGAAAAATGCGAAAAACTACAAATTATCACAATTGCCATGGAAATAATTGAACAAATTAAAACATCAACAATGACATTTCGACGTTTACTACTTTTATTTGCCAGTTAGATTGTTGTGCTGTGAGTTATTTAATTAAAAATGTTCCTACCCTTATTTACCATTATAATGGCTGAGCGTTTTACTTTTCCTAAAATGGCAGACATGTATTTAGTTTATGGTTGGTGTAACAGCAACTCAAGTGCTGCAGTTAGGAGATATAGACAAGAGTTTCCTAATAGAAGAACACCCTCTCGAAAAATATTCGATAATATTGATCGCCGCTTGAGAGAAACTGGTACATTTTATAAAACTAATCGCAATGCAGGAAGACAACGGTTTGCGAGAAATGTAAATGTAGAACGGGTATTAAATTTAGCAACAAAATTATCTAAACTAATTGCTTTTGTATAAAATACCGCGAAGATATCGTCCACATACCTGACCCCAGACTCTAGGGAAATACTCGAATTTATCTTTTGCTTCTGTCTCAAATTTACTCATAAAAAGATTTGCAATGAAAGGTGACAAGGAGTTAACCATTGCCGTTCCCTCATGTCGTTGAAAGTATTCACCATTATATAGATATGTACTTTATCTACACAGTGTGGAACCGCCAAATGAAATAAATTCAGTAGCTCCATTATTAGGCATTTTTTTTAGGCAAACAGTTTCTCCAGCGTAGGAAATTCGTTACATTAAAATAAAAAACTAATCATTATTGTTTACTTGCTTGGCAGCATCCTAGACGTAGGTAAATATCTTCTAACGTTAGTTAACATGTGCGGGGTAATCGACCTAATTTCAAGTGTTATTCCTCTTCCTAAGTCAGCTAAATCGTCGGGTTTTGTTTTGTAGACCATACTTTTTACATATCCCCAATGAGAAGTCTAACGGCGTGAGATCAGGTGATCGTGCAGGCCATTCTACAGAACCACGTCTCCCTATCCAGCGATTTGGAAAGATTGTGTGGAGATATTGCCAGACATTATCTTCGTAATGTGCTGGTGCACCATCCTGCTGGAACCATGTTGCATTATCTGGAAGTTGTGGGTTTCCTTCAGCTGGATACAAGTTTCCCATCGTCGGTACAACATTATTTTAGAGCAGCGCTAAATAAGTTTCTCCATTCAAATTGCCGTCAATGAAGAAGGGACCAATGATATTTTCTCCAATTATTCCTGCTCAAACATTAACTTTCTCAGGGTTTTGCGTATGCAGTTCCCTCATCCAGTGAGGATTTTCTCTCGGCCAGTAACGACAGTTTTGGCGATTAATATGACCGTGAAGTGTAAATTTCTTAAACATTTTATATTTGTAGAGTATTGCCATCTATCATTTGCATCATTTGTTCATAAAAGAGAAATCGTCTATCAAAATCATCTTCCGCGAGCTCATTAGTTGGTACCAGTTTATATGGGTGCATCTGATTTTCTATCAATATGCGGAGAATCGAGGAATGGCTAATATTCAATGCTGAAGCTGTTTGACGACTCGACGTATATGGATTTTCTTCAAGCATAAGCATTACATCTAATTTCTGATCATCACCTAGTTTATTGCGAGGACTTTTCTTTAGCTGCATTACATGTCCACGTTCCCCAAACTGCTTCTCTATTTTACTTACGGTACCTTGAGATATCGACGGCAACTCCGGATATTTTTCTTGAAATAAGCGAACAACTTCGGCCTGCGTTCGTCTCCGTAACCAATTATCTGCAGAATCGTTATCTTACGTATTTCTGTTAGGTAAACCATCTCTCTGAATTACAACACGAAAACTAAAGCAAAAAGTTTAACACTGATAACTGTTAACTACTGTTACAATGCCAAGCACGTTTCTAGGTAATTTCACTAAAGCTGATAATGGCCAACTTCTTAAATTTCAGGTTTATTTTTTTTGCTGCTTGCTCGTTTTTGTCGTTCGATTGTCAAGCAAAAAATTGTACGCATTTATTAGTACGAGTTTTTATCTTATAGTAGGGAATGTCGGCAATTACAGACATTTATTTTTTGTTATTATTAACATTTCAAAACCTAAAATTGACAAATAGTGTTACTTATAAATGTAAAGAACTTTCAAATGAAGTATCACAAGTCCCTACTTCCAATTTGAAAATTTAGGGGTTGTAGCTGTCACCTGAAGGGGGTTGAATTTAGGGATGACATTTTTACGTCGCAAGATGTCATTTTAGAATTAGAAATTGACGTGTCACAGGATTTTCCAAAAAAAAATGCTTAATATTGGAGCTATTGAATTTACTCCACTTGGCTGTTCCACACTGTATAAAATCTTCATAACTTGACAGTTCTAAGAGTGATAATTCAAGACGTGCGGGATCGATTCCACGACATACCTTGAACACTTTTTTTCTGATCTTACGATATGCATTCCGCTCCGCGTGTTCCCATCGGCTTCAGATCCGGACGACCTCGAGGCCGCCCCGACCTCGAGCTCGATCGCGACGCCGTCGGCGCGCGTCTAACTGTTCAGCCGACGCCGGCGGCGCCGCGGCAGCGCGACTCAACCAATGACCGCCGGCCGCGGCGTCTCCTCAGCCAATAACCGACCCCGAACCCGCCGCTCGACGGAACGGCACCTATAAGCCAGGGACACCTGCCCGGCGAGGCCATTCCAACCGCGAAGAGTCCTCCGGAGTCTTTCTTGGCCGGCCGAGGAAGACGCTGCTGCCGTTGCTACACCACAGCCATCCGCTGCACCGCACTCGACAGTCAGTGACCAGTCCACTCTTCGATTCGACTCTGCTCCACTTTGCTCTTTGACTTTGTTCGTGGTGTTCGTTGTGATATATTTTTTCTGTGCAAAAACAAGTGAGTTCGACGCCCGCTGTCGTCCGGAACCCTCAGAGATCCTCAGGAGACGATTACAAGGTAGGTGGGAAGTCGGGGTACTAGTGGTACATCTAGTAGGCTGCGCCTAGAGTTCACTGGCGTTGAGAACAAAGGATGCTGCGTGGGTACCATGTAGTGCTAAGTCAGCCCTTCGTGGTTGGTGGTTACGGAACGATTTGGGAAAGTTTTCCAATAAGAGAATATTGGGGAAACTCGACGCAAAGTTACTCACAAGGAAACATTTCGATGTGTCCGATTAAACTCAGCAGGGTGAAAGAGAAGTAAAAAGCGGTCCATAAGTCCATTAAAGGGATGAAATGGGGAGGTGAACCATTTCGAATCTCGAAAACCAGTAGGGACAGAACAAAACTGCAAATAGAGTCGTTGAAAAGCATAGTTATTATATATGGTCAAAATCGACATCACTTGTTTATCCTTTTGGTATTTAAAAGTATATTTAACAAAAAAAATGAAGTGCAGGGGGGTAGTTTTTCAAAAAATAACCATTACTGCATTTAGTTTAAATCATTTAGAGCGTAGAAAACTCATGACTAGTTCTTCTGAGCTGTAGTCTTTTTGAATAATTCAAAGAGGACCTCGAAATTGCCATCGTGTGCTAAAATAACGGTACGCAGGAAATGGAAACACAGAAAGGGGTAGAGATGTCCTCTGCAAGCAACGAAAATAGTGTATACTTTGATGCACTGAAGTTAAATCTGATATTGAAATCGCTCCATGGCGTCATAATTTTTTTTGAAATTACGAAAAATGGCATAAATATAAATGGCAACTTTAAACGACAAAAAAAATTTGAAAAAAAACCGATTGAGTTAAACGAAAAATGTCTCATGAACGCTACAAGTGTACTTGTATGTCTTTCAAATAAACCATAATTTATTCAAATCACTTAATAAATATTCGAGAAACTGCAATAGTTATTTACTATTGGACCTAAAAATTGAAATTTAAAGTCGTGTAACTCCGACTAGTAAGATCCAAGAGACCCTCGATCTTCGCAATCCTTATAATCATCGATCAATAACTTGGTATGATATTGGTGCTCTGTTTGGATGAACTTAAACAAAAGACGAGAAGCAATTTTTCACTTCAAATAAGGAAAATGTTAAGAGAAATGGGTTAGGACGCAAAAATGGAAAAATTTTCAGATTTAATAGTGGAACGTAATGGTAAATTGTAATAAACTCACCATCCATTCAAAGAAGACGAAATCCAAAATTAAATATTTCAATGGCATCCAAATGCGTAGAGCATTTGGATTCTATTTATATAGAGCATATAGAGCATATAGATTTCATATCAATTTTGATGAGGGATTATTGGAGATAAATTAAAAAGTGAAAAAGGACAACAACAAAATTCTAAACAGTAATAGTATAGTAAGTATTATCCAAAAATTATCATTTGGACTAAAAAATGTTTGTTATAACGGATATACGTTCTCAAAATCTGTCTCAAAAAAAAAACAAAACACCAAATCATCTTGTCACATTTTGAAAAATTATCGTTTTCAATAATTAAAACCGAAAGACTCGATTAATCCTTATTGTGATTTAATTATTACAAAGTAGGCGACGAATCATCCGTCAAGGAATGAAATAAAACACATTAACGATGTTGATCGGCAATTTGTCACTTGTTTCGTGTTTTGACGTCCAGCGCCTTGATAATTACGTCGATCAACGTAACAGATAAAGTTATATTTCATTCCAAGGCTACTACTACCTGCTAAAGCAATTCGTTCGTCGGGTGGAGTGTCTTTGATTGGTAATTTTTTAGATGTAATTCTTTAAATACTAATACGTGTGAAAACAGGAAGACTAATTTATCTTTCGATTTAATTTTAACTATAGAAAAACTAACCACGTTGTGTTTTAAACCATTTGTATTTCTATTACCTAACATCTAATCACTCAGAAAATGTTGGCAGATTTAGTTTCAAATATTGTAACGCTTCTAAAATTTTCTACAAATATTTGTTTGAAAAGTCTTGTTAGCTAATTCATTTTGAGAGAAAATCTTTTTTGAGGTGCTCTCAGTTTTGTTAATTTTTGAAATATGCAAAAAAAAACAGGTCAGGAAATTAAAAAAATTGTGGAACAAAGAGAACCACAAGCTGCTTTTACCCTGTCTTTAGACTAAATTCGTCAATGCGACCTCTTAGAATTTTATTGTAGCACGTCTAGTGTTTCAGAAGACCTTATCCAGTTTGGTCTTTTTTATCAGACTCCACAACCACCATGGGGGCTCCTTTGTATCAGTATATGACTTTTCCTGAGATGTTGCCTTATCCACTAGAACAATTAGACCAATTGAATTCTGAATTGTTGCTAATGCTAATGGAAGGTGACTCATAAAGTTACACCACTTATGCATCATTGCACTTTGTGCATCCTTCCTGAGATAGCCGCTCGAGCTATGACTTCAACCACCAATTCTTTCGAAAAAGACGATGGTGTCATGGAAGGCCAACGCTCTCCTAAACGGATTTCTCATCGAGACAGTGAACAATCACAAAGTAAATACGCGACTGTCTTCTCTTCCTGTTCACACCCTTTGCAAAGGGATGTTTCACTTAGCCTTTCTTAGCAGACAGTGTCTTCTCAGGATTCCTGTTGAAAGGTGTAATTATTCCTTGTCATAGCTGAATAGGTCTTTGCAAAATGCTTGTCGTAGTACTATATTATTTCATAGCAAACCGAGAGCTGCTTGTTTCATCCCACATATTCCTGAATTTCTCGTGGGTGTCTCCTTTGATCTCTTGTATCATCTCTACATACGATGGAGTACTATTTGGTCTTTGAAGGTCCAAAAATGCTTAAGACTTGCCGCCCTTCGAGCCAATTTGTCAGCTTCTTTATTTCTTTGCAATGTGCATGGTCTTTCGCTTAACTCATACGAGGTGTGTAAATTAAGTAATGAGACTGATTTTTTATTTTGTTTTATTCGAATAGAATTACAATTCAGTATTGTCTCCTTCATAATAACTTTCTTGGGAAGCAACACAGCGCTGGAGACAGTTCTTCCATTCCTCATAGCGGTGCTGGAACTCATATACTGGAATAGCCTTCAGCTGATCGGTTACAGCCGTTTGAATGTTTTCTATGGTCCCAAAATGATGTCCCTTGAGGTGATTTTTTCAATCTCCGGAAGAGAAAAAAGTTACAAGGACTCAAGTCAGGCGAATAAGGAGGCTGATGAGCTACAGGAATGATTTTACTAGATAAAAACTCGTTTACTGAAACAGCTGTGTGACAAGGCGCATTGTCATGATGCAACATACAGTTGTTCTTGATGTTTGGTCTCACATCCATTACCCTTTTTCGAAGGTTTTCAAGAACCTCTCTGTAAAAATGTTGATTTACTGTTCGGCCTGGAAGCACAAACTCTGTGTGGACAATTCCTTGGCTATATAAAAAGCAAATCAGCATGCATTTGATCTTCGACTTACTCATTCTTGCATTTTTGGGTCTTGGAGAGCTTGAAGTGTGCCACTCCATGCTTAGGCGCTAGGTTTTACGGGTCGTACTCAAACACCCAAGTCTCATCACCAGTAATGACACGTTCCATAAAATGGGGATAATTTTTAATCGATTCCAAAATTTCAAGACGCCTTTCTCTCCTGATGTTATTTTGTTCCTGCGAAAGGTTTTTTTTTTGGAACCATTTTTTCGCCAACCGCAGATTTTTCTCATCTCCAATTCGTTAGTAAAAAATCCGATGAACAGTGGTGTGATTCAAATTTAACTCTTTCCCATCATTCTTGTCAACCGACGATTTGAAGGCCTTCCGCTGCGTGGTTCATCAATCAATCGACTATATTCCTTCTGACAATGCCTTAAACCATCGAAAAACCTGGGCTCTTGAAAAAACTTCTCCGTCTCCGTAGGCGTGTTGAAGTTTTGCTCAAACTGCTGAACCGTTGCTCAAAATTAATCACTCAATTTTAAAACGCACTAGAAGAAACCGGTTTACGAAAACAGTCACAAACGACAAACAAATGACTCTAACAAGTTCAAACTTGTACTGAAGGTGTATTACATGTTGCCCTACCGCCCTTCCAAGTCCTGTCTCCGCAGCGTTACTAGAGCAGGTGCTACGTTGCCAGGATCATTACTTAATCTACACACCTCGTATATGTACTTATGTCTATTTACTCAGCAGTGTTCTGTTAGGCAGTGTTGTTATCTCAACCTTACTATTTTACTCAATAGGTCTTCTACGAGTATTTTGGGCAATGTAACGACTTGTTGACATTTTTATCTATGATGAAATTATCACTAAATGTAGACCATGCGGTATCTGTTTTGGGTTGAATTATTTCCATAGGAACCCTAATTTTTACTGAAAAAGTCTAAACTACCATATATCAAAAGAAATACTGCCAGGTCTACACATACATCGACCGATTCAATATTGCTTGTTGAATTCAATAAACCTGTTCCCATTATTTCATGCTAGATGTTTTTCTGTTCGATCTACGTCGCCTGCTCCATCAAAGCATAGTTTGATGGAGCACAGCTTTGTGAGACCAAAGTTGTATTATGCTGACCAACCGAACCAAAGCGGAAAATCTAGTTTTGAAACGGTACGGAATCCAAAGGCACCGAATTAATTTGCACACCTAATGTGAATGATGCTCAAAAGTATCATACTTCATTGATTCCTTTACTTACGAACCGTACAACGTTCGCGATGTAGACCGAGACGACGTAGAATACACACCTCGTTTATTCAACTATCCGTTCGCTATTAAAATTATTTCCGAACGATAATTCTCGAAGAGTAAATGGATTGCCGACCGCTATAATTGAGCGTTTAACAATTTAATGATGCAGAGAATCCATACGAATTCAATTAAAATCCAAATTAGATTTTAACAGGATTTCTTGCCGATGCGCTTCACAATAACCGCATTCAACAATGTAACAGGGATAGTAAGGATTCACCGTTTTCTCTTTGCCAATGACAGCGGTTCTCAAACTTTCTGGCCAAAAAACCCACGGCACCCTTTAGGCCAATATATTTTTTATTTTAATTCTTTTAATTTATGCTTCTTCCAAAATTTACCGCTTAAAAGTATTTAAAGTAAGTATTTAAAATTGTAAGTATATACATATGTACGAGGTGTGCTATTAAATAACCGAACTGCTGTCATTAACACTTTTATTCGTTATTGAAGATTGAGAAATTACAGTAGAAACTTTTTCGCCTTGCGAGCTCTACACCGCTCCATATGCCTTTTCCATTGTTTAAAGCAGTGCTGAAGTCCGCTTCTGTCAGCTGGTTCAGAACCTCCGTAGCTTTTGCTTTAACTGCTTCCACACTTTCGAATCTTGTCCCCTTCAGCGCAGATTTGACATTGGGAAATAAAAAAAAAGTCACAGGGAGCAAGGAAGGTGGATCGAGTATGGTGGATGTTCCAACACAGTAATGCCATATTTTGCAAAAAAACGCCTTCACAGACAAAGCAAAATGGGCCGATGCATTGTCTTGGTGAATCGTTGATGATTTGGTCTTCCACAAATCGGGTCTTCGTCTTCTCACACGCTCACGAAGGACCGTCAGATCCTCGATGTAATAATATGTTGATTGATCGTCTGACCCTCAGGGACCCAGTGTACGTAAACAATGCCTCGAATGTGAAAAAATACAATTAACATAGCTTTGAATTTGGATTTGCTCATCCTGGCTTTTTTTACCTTGGCGAGTTCGGACTCTTCCAATGCATGGATTGGCGCTTTGTTTCGGGTAAGTAATCCACGATTCATCACAAGTAATTCACCGAGTCTAACAAGCATAGATCAGTGTCAATGTTATTTAGAATGTCAGCGTAAATGTTCACTCTTGATTCCTTTTGCTCGGGAGTGGGGAGTTTTGGCACCATTTTTGCGCAAACTTTGCAAATGTTGAACGATTCATGCAAAATCTGGCGAACACATTCTTTGTCTATTCTTGTTATTTCAGCAAGCCCTCGGATGCATAGACGACGATCTTTGCGGATTAATTTACCAATTTTTTCAATGTTTTCGTCTGTTTTTGACGTTGAGGGCCGTCCTGTGCGCGGATCGTCTTCAATCGTTTCACATTCCTCTTTAAACCGTTTAAACCTTTAAAAAAAACTCATGTGCGGGATGAACATTCGTTCCCGTACACTTCTTTTAGCATTGCATGGGCTTCTGTAAAAAGTTTTCCCCAGTTTAACAAGAAACTTGAGATGAACCCGTTGCTCCATGTGAATACTACTGATTACTTGTGATGGCAAGATTCGAAAGTGTGGAAGCGGTTAAAGCAAAAGCGACGAAGTTTCTGAACCAGCTGACAGAAGCGGACTTCCAGCACTATTTTTAATAATGGAAAAGTCGTATGGAGCGGTGTAGAGATAGCCAAGGGGAGTATATTAAAGGCAAAAAAGTTGCTACTGTAATTGGTAACTAATACAATGTGTTATGACAGCAGTTCGATTATTTAATAGTCACACCCCGTTTACTTTCTGCAGAATACAATTTTCTTTAGCCATTTACAAAAAAAAGTGGGATGGTCAAAATAAAAAAATCACCGTGTAAGGTACATACCTACATTTTTTATTACTACTATTGTTAAAAAGAACATCCGAGACGGTAGATGGAGCCACTAGTGAAACTGCAAATGCATCTACTTTAGAAACATTCGTTGTGATTCCAATCTTTCTCATCGATTGGAGACAGGCCATATTTCTTTTAAACTTCTATAATTGACAGTTCCGTCCTTGCCTCTGTAAACATACAGAAAACATCAGAATCGCTTCCATTAGAGACGACAATTTCATTGAAATATCAGGCGTATAATTCCCAATAAAACGGTAGCAGTTAGCAATGTAAATGCTCGGAATAATGGCATCGGATGAATTTCAAATCGCGAATTACAGAACTCCGCGTCCATCTGCATAAACAGGAATAAATTATGCTAACAGAACGATTGTTAGACTATTAGACTCGCAACTGTTTCACCAATATGCTACCGACCATCATTTGATCCGCAAATAAGTAATATTCCACTGACTATCCTGCACAAAAGGTCTGGACGTGTTCATAGACCTTACGCATTATGCTCATGTGCAATGCATGACAGGAAGTCATAAGAAGCCAATAAAAGTCTCGTTAGCCCATATTTTGAAGCTAAAAACGTGTGTAACGCTATGTGGTGGGTTATTACTGACCCAGTAGAGAAAATGGAACCTGCGTTTACCAGCGTACGAGTTTTGAGAGATGATCCTCAAAGAACAGTCTCTACGTTAAAGCAAAAAATCGGCGAAATCTGGTACACCTTTTCACCAGAACTCTGTCGGGGCTTGGTTGAAACAATGCCTGCAAGAATCCGGTCCATAATTAACCCGTTTCGGCCCAGAATGCCACTCGAAGCATATCGCTCTTCGGTACCTCAGAACTTTTCCTATTCGCGACAGAAAATTTTTTGGGGACATATTTTGAAAGATAAAGACTTGACCTTTCCGATGGTGTCAATTAAATTTGCCTAAAAAATTGTTAAATAGGCAAAAAAACAGTATTTTTACAAAAAAACACGATTTTTTCGACAATTTTTTTTTTAATCAATTTTTCAAGGGATTTTGGGTCTGCCATGGACCTGGAACCTCAGTAACCTGTGGAATAAATGTCTAAACTTAAAGGATGCATTGTTTAAATATCGATTTTTCTCCACTGTGCATCCAAAATGGCACCTCAACTGCAAAATTTTTGCAAAAAACTTCAAAGCCTGTTTATACGAAAATGACGCACTTTTTTTTAAAAAAAATTTCCAAGAATAAAAAGTTCTTCTTAAATCACTTAAAAAATACGCTGGAATTTTTTGAGCGATTTTTAATTTTGCACTTGTCAATTTTTGCAAAATTCAAAAAAATCCTTCAAAAAATTCTAAAAAAATTCCAGCAGATTCTTTGAGTGATTTTAAGAACTTTTTATTCTTCACAATTTTTCGTAAAAGTGCAATGTTTTAAAAAAAACAGCGTTAAAGATCAAATTAATATCGTATTATGAAAAAGTTCGATATATTCGCATATCTATCATTTGCCAACCATGAACTTTATATTTATTGTAATAAAATCTTAGAAATACTGGGCCGTAGTTTTTAAAGAAAATTGATGTTTAAGTTTCGTTTTCATACACACATTTTTTATGAGAGGGGCAATACATTTCACAGTAAATCTATTGTTTATCTTCAAATGATATAAAACGAAAGAAAAACACGCTAATGAAGGTAAAGTATTGGTTCTATTTTCATGTATTAAAAAACTAGTAGTTGTAACTTTTAAATATTTGCACGACTAGAATAAACTGATTACGATTTTTTTTTAATTTTGCAAAAATTCGACAAGTGCAAAATTAAAAAAATCGCTCAAAAAATTCTGAAAAAAATTCCAGCGTATTCTTTAAGTGATTTTAAGGTGATTTTAAGAACTTTTTATTCTTGGCAATTTTTTAAAAAAGTGCGTCATTTTCGTATAAACAGGCTTTGAAGTTTTTTGCAAAAAATTTGCAGTTGAGGTGCCATTTTAGATGCACAGGGGAGAAAAATCGATATTTAAACAATGCATCCTTTAAGTTTAGACATTTATTCCACATGTTACTGAGGTTCCAGTCCTGAGGTCCATGGCAGACCCAAAATCCCTTGAAAAATTGATTTAAAAAAATTGTCGAAAAAATCGTGTTTTTTTTGTAAAAATACTGTTTTTTTGCCTATTTAACAATTTTTTAGGCAAATTTAATTGACACCATCGGAAAGGTCAAGTCTTTATCTTTCAAAATATGTCCCCTAAAAATTTTTCTGTCGCGAATAGGAACAGTTCTGAGGCACCGAAGAGCGATATGCTTCGAGTGGCATTCTGGGCCGAAACGGGTTAAGGCAAAAGGTGACGTAACGCCTTATTAATACTTAACATATTTTTTCCGAACATTTAGTTGCCAATTATTTTGTTACATTTTATTTGTTTTGTAAAGTTGTGACATTGTTAATTTGTTTTTTTTGGAAACTATAATTAAAATACACTTTTAAATTCTTTAAGTTCTTATGTACTGTCAGCTGCATTAGTCAGTTTTTGCTTCAGTATACATAAAAACAGTCTAATACGCGAAAAATACGTTTGTCCGAACATATACATAGTTGTTAGGGCTCGTACTCTTAATTTTGCCAACAAAGAAACGGTCGTCCAGGAAATTCGTGAACTCATCCACTCATAAAGTAAAACGCCTCTTCTTTACGATTTTAAGAAAAAATCACAAACTTACATCATAAACAGCGTAAGTACCATCAAATTTAACTGTTCTTTAAAAATGATTTCCAGGAGTGCTCATCGCGTTAGAAGGGAAACACAGTAAAAGTCTCATTTTTAATTAACTAGTGGCCATAAAAATTCAATTTCCACGAAAGTAACGTTACCGGGGCTCTTAATGCGTTCGTCCGTAACACGGTTACCGTGTTTATTATTTATTTCTGCCTACATAAAAGGCAGCGTCGTCCACAAAAAACATAACCCAGTTACGTCGTTCTCAGTATGTAGGGTACATTAGCCGAGACAAAAACGTCGTCTAGTTATAATCCAATTTTTTAATGTGCATCGAAAATAAAAACATAACCTAGTTATGCGTAGTAGGCGGCGATGTTACCTAACAAGGCTGGCGTGGACTTAATTGATTTTTTATATGTTCCGCGCTGTTCGGCACATACGAGGAGAAATCGTTAAGTAGTCCGTAGCAACAACGACATGGAACCAAACTTTAAGCAGAGCCGGTCAAATCCTCGGCTAGAAGCTTGAAGCATTAAGCCCTAAGACCTAATCGCTTTGGATTTCAAGCCCTAATTACTTTCTAAAATCAAAGGTATTCGAATACCTTTTAATTGGAGTCAATTGATTGATGAGTTATGAGTATAAACCAAAACAATGTTTATAACTTTAGAAGATTCTCAAAGTACTCCTAATGAACGGATTAAACATTTTTAAAAAAGGTTTGAAAGATTGAATGTTCTTTAATATGTACATAAAACATTTTTCAGTTCGCTCAAAGTTTTTTTACGGATTTAGAAAGTTTAAAAAAATCGCGTTTTTTACATAGGGCTCGATTGCATAATTATTGTGCAAAATCAGACTTATTTAGATGAAATTTGTTGGCCCTTTTTTATCGTGTCAAATCGTTTCCTGACCCATGATCTGAAGGTCGTAGTCTAACAATAGTTAGACTTGTTAGCAATTACTTTTCAAAAGTAATTGATTCTAAAGCTATAAGCACTTTTTAAATGGGTTTCAAACACTCAAAAGACTGAAACGTGGTAAGAGTAAGTAAATTGCACAGGAAATTCTAGAGGAACATTAATCCATTATTTGTCTTTTATTACGTGTGACTTACAGGACATTTGGAATTGTGATATGTTTGGTTCGATTCGGAAATTTTTGCACACCTAAGAAAAATTTTGCTTAGAAGTCTTTACGAGGTGTGGTTATTAAATAACCGAACTGATGCTGTTCCCAGCGCGCTGCAAGCGTGTAGCGACAAGTTTGAACAGGACTGTGTCTGGTGATACTTTCCCCACCCTGAGATCTCTGGAAAAGCCAGTGGGTTGCTCAGTTTTACCTCGAGCAGCCCTTTGAATTAGTCTACGCACCAGTGACGCGTCGAAAAAATCGGCGCTGAAGGGGACAATATTCGAAAGTGTGGAAGCGGTTAAAACACAAAGCGACGGAGGTTCTGAACCAGCTAACAGAAGCGGACTTCCAGCACTGTTTTCAATAATGGAAAAATGTATTTAGCGATGTAGAGATCGCTAAGGAGAGGAAATTGAAGTCTAAAAAAGTTGCTACTGTAATTTGTAACGAATAAAAATGTTATGACAGCAATTCGGTTATTTAATAGCCACACCTCGTAGAGTGTGAGGTATGAACATCTAAAGTTGGACTTTTCCACTATACATATGAACGTTATAGTTTTGTTAGCTTTCGACATATTATTAGGCCGATAGATTAGAGCTTCATTGATCTTATATTTAAATAGCGAGTTATGGGTTTGTACAATTTAAAGGAAAACGGTTTGTTTAAACTAATTATGTCATAAACGCAGTGTGGGAATAAAAATGGCAAGTGATTTTCCATTTGATCCATCTATATGGATATGGTGATGATATGTACTGTATTTTCAATAGGTTACTGTATTTTGGTAGGTCTAAAAGAAAATAGTAAGCAAAAAATTACGTTGGTGGTCTGATTTTTAATGAGCTACATACCATGTACGATTTCTTTGAGAACTGTAAAACAATTGTCATATATACATACTTAATAAATTAACAATAAAAAAACTGGGTGTAGTTTCTTAACGTAGTTCCTTCATAAAATGAATACACTCAGTAATTCACCACGCTTACCAGACGCCTTTGAAGAGTCTAAGAACTTTCCTGAAATATTTGGTTGCCTCGAGATGATGACTGTCTGTTCTCCACACGCCGCGTATTACTTAACAATCCCCCTCGTATCCGCACGTCGTCTAGCTCGTGATTAATGAATTTGAGAAGTGTATCGTGCGAATTAGCCAACTCGTAGGGGACCGTTAGCGCTTTTGTACTAACGCGCATAATTTACCCGAAAAAAAAAAATTACAACGGCACACAAGACATAAAAAAGGAGATTACGAGCAGCGGCGTGGTTTTTTTCTAATGGTTTCACACGTGTTTGTAATTGCGAGCGCGATTCCTAATTTACCGGCTTTATTGTTCTGGTGCTGGACAGATTTTACCTGTTCCAGAGTTTCGTACCGTGAAAAATCCATACAGGGTGTCCCGTTATCGAAGAAGGCAGCGAAACTGCATATTCTTAGTCAGATTATTTAAAAAAGTCGATTTTTTCTACATTTTGTTAAAGTACAATATTTTGGAAACATTCCTTCAAAATTTCAAGTTGATGTAATAAATAGTTTTGGAGATATAATACCTATCCTTTTACCAATGACAGCAGGCACTGGCAGGTTTTTAGTTTTTCCTACATAACACATCACTGAATCAGTTCGTAGGATGACTAATAAAGCAACAACTTTTTAGGCAAAACTCAACTTTAATCATGAACATAGTCTCCTTCATTCATTCCAACGCGTCTCTAACATTTTTATGCCTTTCTTATAGAACGATTTGCCTAACCCTTTAAAATGTGCTTCAGATTCTGCAAGCATCTCCTCATTGGAGTCATATCCCTTTTGGGCGAGATTTACACACATGTAACAGTCGCTGGAGGCTAAATCTGGAGAATACGGTGAATGCGCAAGCAAATTTATTGACTTGTGACACGGTGCATAGTCTTAGTGAAAGAGCAATGTTTTCTTCTTAATTTGGGGCCGCTTTTTCACGATTTCGTCCTTCAAAGGCACTATTAATGCTCTGTAATATTCACTATTGATCCTTTTTCCCTTCTCAAGATAGTCGATGAATATTATACCATGCGCATCCCAAAATTCGGACGCCATAACCTTCCCAGCAGACTTCCGGTTTGACTCTGCTCTGGAGTATAGTGATGGATCCATGTTTCATCTATTGCCACATATTGAATGAAAAATCCTTTTATTTCACCTAAACAGCTCCAAACAGCGCTCTGAACCATCAACACGTTCTTTTCGGTCACCAGTGAGCAAACGCGATACCCACTTCGAACAGAGCTTTCAGAACAAATGTTCATCCAAAATAATAAATACACTAGCCTTCTGATATCTTTAAGGTGTCAGCTGTTTCATGCAATTTCACTTTATGGTCTTCTAGAAGGATTTTGTGCACTTTTTTATGTTTTCTGGAACGACTTGTCAAGCCATTGCTTTGCTTGAATGGTATTTTTCCCATTAAAAAGCAATACTTCATCAACACACTAAATTCAGATTTTTCCATTGCAAATCACAAAACTAGCGTCACTAAAACGACTGTAACTTGTAAACTAATGATCGAAATGATGATGAAATTTTGACATCTATCGGTTGAAGGTTGGTACTATCTAACAATTATATAAATCTGTCAATAGTGGCGCCATCTATATATCATCCTACGAACTTATTGGATAATGTAGTACTGAATAAAAAAATTGACATCTATGTTTCAAACGTGTTTGCAATGGCGTGTGCGATCCCTAATTTACTGGTTTTATGACTCCGGTTAGAAGAGATTTTACCTGTTCCAGAGTTTCATACCATGTAATATTCATACAGAGTGTCCCTTTGTTAAAAGATGGTAGCGAAACTGCAGATTGTTAATCAGATTTTTAAAAAATCGATTTTTTATAGATTCTTAAAAATCGATATTTAATGGGCTATTCTCCAGAAGCATCCCGTATATTAAGTTCGAATCTCAACCTCACATTACTGTATAGGAAACAGTTGCTTTAATTTTTCTCATTATATTGCTGTATTGTAAATAATTTACGTTCATTGTCCATCAAAAGAACTAGTTTCAAAATACAGTTACTCATAAACCATCAGAGAACAATGATATAAAAGAATTTGAGAAAGAAAATATACGATTCTAAAAGATCGCACGGGAAAGTAAAAAATGAAAGCAATCTATATAAGCAAGTATTACGACAAAAAACCTCTCAATACATGCTGAAATGTATTACCATTAAATAAATAAAAGGTCTGCACGGCAGATACGAGGAAGAAATAAATATAAATATGTACATACATACATATGTAGATTGATATATTTCGTGATTTCAATTTGGATGTCTGAAACAGCATATATATGTATATATGTTTTGTATCGGTTTCAAGATTGAAATACGGATTTTTACAGGATAATCATGCAAAATTGTCTTTTTTAATATTAGTTGGGTTTAGTTACCTTTGAGGTTATAAAAAAATTAAAGAAACTTGATAACTGTACTGTTTGCCACTCGAACCACAAAGTGAGTTAAAAACTTTAGGTTGAAATCACTTTTGATAATGATATATTTAAAGAAAAACAGCGGCGGCTTTTACTACAAAAAAGATACATAAAATACATTGATGAAATTTTAACTGTTACCTTATTGTATATTGTTTACTGTCAAATAATTCATAGATTATACCTACTTGCTTACCTTTCAAATTCAGTGTTGTAAGGGTTCTAGTTTTTTAATACTATAAACACTTGGGAAAACATGCAAATTTTCATTACAATTTAAACAACATATATAAAATAAAAAACAGTAAAAAGCATTTGTTGAATATATGCACCACTTTGCTCCACACAAATCTGGCATCTATTTCTGATCGAATTGAAAACTTTGTGTAAGAAATGAGGATGAACGTTTATTTAATTAATATCTTCTAGTAATGCTAGCTTAAAGATGCGCTAAATCAGGATGCACAAGACGTTAATCTGAAAATTGTGAATTAAAAAAAACTTTGTGGCACTTTATTTAATGATGGTTCTACAAACATATGGAAATAAATGTATAGTATTTTCTTTTTTTACTTTTTATTCACATAATTACGAATTTCTTTAACACGAAACAGAAAATAGATTTCTTCAAAATAACTACTTCTGCCGGTGTATCCAATGCAAGTGATTATAAACTACTCACAACAATTAAGGGAGCAAAAAAATCAAAATTTTTCCCTAGTAATTTAAAAAAAGCGTTTTGAAGCTCTAGTTTTGGATCTGTAGGCCAAATTTTTTAGAAGCCACGGTTTTAACGCAATCCGAAGAAATAGCGCGAAAAAAAATGTTCCAAATTTTTAGCCTTTTTTCCCCGCTTCACGGGCTAGGTTTTTTTTTTCGGTTAAACGAGCATATGGACCAGATGGCCTCTTTATTCAGCTTCAATTTCCTTCTTTAATTGTTTGCTACGTCCATTTGTCGCGAAGATATCCGACATTGAACGAAAAAGGACCCTTTTTGTCTTCAACCATCGATATCTCAGCAACCAACAATCGTACAGGAAATTGAAGGGCAGTTCGGAATCTGGAATAAATTTCCTACAAAATTCCGTCGACATTAAAAAAAAAACTTTTTCGCCCTCAATATCGACTTGAAAAAAGTTGAAAAAAAGTGACTTTTTCCCTTGTTTTGGTCGACTGCATTTTAGCAAATATTGATGGGGAGGCTAGGACTTTTAGGAATTCTTACACCTCAGTGTGCCCTCAATAGCTCTGTAAATCTGCAGATCGATCCATCGAGCGGTTTTTCTATTCCGCTTATTCAGTTTTGAAAAAAATTAAATGAGCAAGATTTTTATTCTTAATTGTTGTGTAATCTTCATAAAAATTGAAAAACCATTTTTTCCCACTTTCTTGTCAATTCTGCATCGGTCACTTGGTAAAATTGAAAAAAAATCGAAAACAAAAAAAATCCATATCAAAAATTCAAAAATATCATTTTTTGATATCATGGAGTGTCGATTCCGTCAGAATTACCCCAAATTAAGAAACTTAACTGCATTAGAGCGAGGGTTACGTGAAATTTGGCGACGGATTCCGCAGTTGATGAATAGAACTGCCCTTCAATTTCCTGTACGACCATTGGTTGCTGAGATATTAATGGTTGAGAACAAAAGGGTCCTTTTTCGTTCAATGTCGGATATCCACGCGACAAAATGGACCTGGCAAACAATTAAGAAAAGAAAATTGAAATTGAGAATTGAAAAATCAGTCCAGGCTATGGTCCATATCGTCGTTTAACCGAAAAAAAATTTTTCGAGCCCCTTTTCGGATTGCGTTAAAACAGTGGCTTCTAAAAAAATCTACAGATCCGAAAACTAGTCTTGGAGCTTCAAAATGCTTTTTTAAATTCGCGATGTGATCATTTTTCACTGAGATACAGCCTGTCAAAAGTCGGGGAATAATTTAGATTTAGAATTAGATTTTTTTTTCTCCCTTAATTCTTGTGAGTAGTGTATTATGTGACAGATATAAATGAATAAAATGAAGGACATAAACTTTATACAATTTTAAATATTGAGTCAGTATATGTATGTATATCTATCGTGCATTTCAATAGCTCATGATGATACATGTAGTTGCTTTGAAGATATGTATGTTTTTATACTCATTGTATAAGCAAATACTTATTTATATAAGTAACAGTAAAACTAAAAAAAAAAAGTAATTTATACTTTCATTTCTACATATATATATTTTTTTAATATAACAGTTAGTACCTATTAATCTTTCAAACCAATTTGTACATCCATCGGTAGATTTGCATACCGCAAGTCCCACTTGCCTCAATAATTCTCTCGATAATTTCTCTCTCGATAATTGAAACTGGAATTGAGAACGTACAGTAAGAGACCCAAACTCCGTTATAAACTACTAGACTGATCCTTAGTTATTGACGCTATATGTTGATGTCAGTATCTTTATGGCCACTATTTCTGTAAAACTAAGCGTCTAAAAATGGGCAATTAACTGTATATGACAGGCTTATGGAAACGACTGAGATTTTAAATTGAAAAAAGACAGTTGTTGTATAAATTCATTCAGATTCTATTCAATATTGTTCGAGATGGTAATAGGTTAAAAGTTACTGTACTGTATATAAGATGACGCGTGTCACAGTGGCGGCTCGTTACTTTTTTTTTTTGGGGGGGCAAATATATTTTGTAAAATTTTGTTTCCTAAATTTTTGTGATGGTAAACATTGTTAGTAATATGCCGCATATTTAGGAGAAGGACCTACACTTGGACTACACTTGGTCAATAAAATATATTAAGTACGTTTGTCTAACACAATGTACTGTATTTCCATTCTAAATTGAAAATAGGTAGAAAAAACAAGGTTGTCAGATATATTTTCTAAAATTGCTAAGCTCACTATATAAGTATACTTCATACTTCAGTAAACTGTTAGTTCGTGACATTCAAATAATAACTTCCGTAAGTAATATGGAACACTTACCCTCCTATTCCACTCAAAACACTCAAAAAAACCTAGCAAGTACTAGTTCTAGCAAGTACTAGCCCTGACGAGCTAGTAAACCTAGCTCGTCAGGGGAGCCTCCTCTGCCTCCCCCTGACGAGCCGTCACTGATAAAAAGTTACCTCGAGAGAAAAAAGTTTCTTCCATTGATCTTTTTCCAAACGACAAATTTAGTCCTGAACCTACTAAGGATATAGGTATTTTTGAATTGGCAATGCATACTTTAAACCAAATTATGTTTAACGTACGTTTGACTGAAGGTTGATCCAAAAATATTCAAGACAATAGAATATTAAATCAATTCATTCTTTAGTTACTATTATGATAGCTACTATGATTACCTGTCAAGCTCAATATATTTCCTAGAAAATAAGGCAAAAAATCATTTCTATCAACGCACCAAACGTTTGATAAAATTGTTTCTTCTTTAGCTTCTTCCACCAAGACCAATTAACTGTATTTTGTTTTTGTTACGACACCACTTGATTCTAACTAATAAAAGTCATAAACTTTTTGCATTCATGAGTTAGGAAATACTTTTCTATCTACATTAAGGCGGTACTACCGCCTTAATGTCGATAAAATTCAAATCAGTTAGAAAAGAACGAGCATGAATCTCGATAGGAAATTGTAAGGCAATATAGCCGACTAGTTTTTGCCGCATAGGTGGGTACATAAAAATCGCGTACGAGGAAGCTATTGACTTCTTCGGATTATCATCGGAAAAAGCGTTTGATTGGGAGCATAGCACTTTAGACTTTTGCCGAGTCATTTCGCGATCGTTCATCGCCGGTTTATACTTCGTATGTTTATTAGTTTTTTTTTTCGACACTAATAAACTACTTGATCAAACTGAAGACATGCTGTTATAGTACAAATCATTAGAGTTGGCCAAAATGTGCAGCAGGACATAGGCGTATGCATCATAATATTCAAAAGCATCAAAAGCGTGTTGGTCAACACGAGATTTTTCCGTTCTGCCATATTTCAAATGAGCCATGTGTTCTTTAAATCTAGTCAAAATAGATCTTTTTGTTTGCCCAATATACTTTTGATCACAGTCTTTACTTCTTAACTTATTTCGTATATTCCTGACTTTTCGTTATTGTCGATTTTGTCTTTGGGGTTACCCAAAACGTCTGTAGTTTATTTTTAGAATTATAAACCAAATTGATATTAATATTTTTTTAAATTGTATCTAGTCCACTTTATCTAGTGAATTTAGGTTTATATGGTAACGAAAATAAATTTCGAATTGTCAGCATCTCTACGAAAAGTCGTGGAATTGTACAGGGTTCTCTTAAATGTATGCTTCCTTATTAACTTATCTATTAAATGGATGGAGTAACCGTTATTCTTAGCTATATTCTTAATTAATTTTTCTCATGTTCAAACCTCTTTACTGAGGGGGAAATTGAACAAACGGTGAATTAGAAAATTTGCCACTTTATGTTAAAAAGGGTGGTGTGAATCGTTGGGAATAAATCTAAGAGTCGCGGTTTCTTTCCTATATATATAAATCAAAATCCTAACTTATTTTCACTATTTCTAATAACTAATACATCTAAAAATGGTAGCTGGTCATTGTGTTCCATTTCATATGTAAATTTTATGGTAGGGAAACGGTTATTTAATTTAGCAACAAAATTATCTAAACTAATTGCTTTTGTATGAAATACCGCGAAGATATCGCCCAGATGCCTGAACCAGACTCTATCGAAATACTCGAATTTATCTTTGCTTCTGTCTCAAATTTACTCATAAAAAGATTTGCAATGAAAGGTGACAAGGAGTTACCCATTGCCGTTTCCTCATGTTGTTGAAAGTATTCACCATTATACTGAAAATAATTTTGATTCATACAAATACTAGTAAGCTGAATGTATTTCTTAATAATTTTATCGTCTATACCATTTCATTCGAGTAATTCCCTGAGGTAGTCCAAAATTTGCGGGGTTGGGGCACTTGGAAACAATGAGCATACATCCAACGAGACCCAAATTTCACCTTCTTGCAATTGGATATTTTTGATATTGTTAATGAACTCACTAGAATTTTTAACTGAAAAACTTGTTTTGTACAATAAGCAAATTTTCGAACTCGTTCTTTAACCATTTTGACAAATTATAAATTGGGGATCCTATCGTTGAGCAATTGGTCTTACAGATTTTCCTGGTTTATGTATTTTTGGTAAACAATAAATAAACAATTTTAATCAAAAAGATCTTCCTGGCAAGAAAGTCAATTTTTGGTGTGTTTTACAGCTTATTTCATCATTAGACCATATTTTTTCTAGGAAATACAGAATGACAAGGTCGTAACTATAACTGTTACTGGTGAACGATACCTATACATATTAAAGATTATGTAATTCCACAGTTGCAAACCGATAATATAATTAAGAACATAATTTATATGCAGAGCTGCTCCATGCACCTGTTTTTCAATGTCGTGCTATAGGCATTTTGAACATTTATGGCCACCAAGATCGTCTGATCTGATCCCAACAGATTTCTTTCTTTGAGGTTATTTAAAACACACGACCAACGACGCTGGAACAATTATAAAACAATATTAAGGAGCAAATTGCCGCAAATGATCCACAAGTCTCTCATTTTGATCACCTGTTCTAGAAACAACTTATATTATATGTATATTGTATATGTATGTATATAATACATATAATACGGCTAGCCTTTACCAACCTGACGTTATTCTACGCAATACTAAAATTTTCAACGTGCAAGATTAGATAAGATTCAATAATTAATGCTATACCACGAATAACAAACACTTTAGTTTAACTTCGAAATTAATTACTAATATTGTAGTAATTAAATTTCTCGTTGTACGGTCTCCCATTGCTATTATTAATTAAACGATTGGGGTAATACCATGGAAACCGCAATATGGGCCCTTGTATGTACGTATGTTGCTAGACAATAAACAGAGGAAGACGTTGCCTTCGTGATTGTTACGAGAGACGTGCAGTTGTGCCGTTGTTCTAGAGAGTTATGTCGAGGCACAGGCCTGCTCACGCAAGGATAATTATGCCAGTATATACGGAGTGTTCAAGTGAAGTAGCATAAATTTTGTAATTATACAGGGTGACAAAGAAGACGTGAGACCCCTAATTCCCTTATCTATATAAAATTTTGAACCTAATATAAGTTACATAAATATAGTTACTTTCAAGGCGCATTTATTAATAATAGAACAAAGTTCAATCAATGATGTATTGCCCATTTTGATCGATGGTCTTTTGCCATATTTCTGGGATCTGCATGATTCCGCGTTCGTAGAAGGACCGCTTTTTCCAGCGAAGAACTGGCTGAGATGCTCTTTGATGGCCTCATCAGAATCGAACGATATACCATTCAAGTCGTTCCGCAAGGAACGAAACAAATGGAAATCGGCTGGGGCAAGGTCCGGTGGGTAAGGAGGATGAAACAAGATTTCCCATCCAAGCCGCAGCAACTTTTGGCGAGTCACCAAACTTGTATGGGGTCTCGCGTTGTCGTGGTGGAACACTACGCCTTTGCGATTGATGAGTTCTGGCCGCTTCTCAGCAAGATATGTATTCAAATCATCCAGTTGGCGACAATACACATCGGAATCTATCGTCGGGTTCCGCGGTAGGAGCTCGAAAAACACCACGCCTTTGTAATACCACCATAATGAGAGCATCACTTTCCTCTGGTGAAGATCAGCTTTGGATTGTGTTTGGATCCAATCCATTTTTCATCGCCTGCTACCAGGCGCTTCAAAAACGGTTCGATTTTGTTGCGCTTGAGGTGAGTATCGACGATATTGATGCGATTGATGAGATGAATTTCTTTGAGTTCATTAGGAACCCATATATCGAGCTTGCTGGTGCATCTCAGCTTCCGTAGATGATCTTAAACGGTGGAATGATGAAGGTTTAGTGTCTCCGCAATGCCACGAGTGATCGAATGTGGGTCTGCTTCGCTCAGTGCCTTTATTTGGTCGTCATCAGCCTCCATGGGCCTTCCGAAGCGAGGAGCATCAGTGACATTAAAGTCACCAGCATGGAATTTGGTGAACCATATCTGGCACTGACACTCTTGTAGGGCATTGTTACCGTAACTTTACGCAATTTTTCACAGGCTTGCCTTGAGTTCTTCCCTTTGCCGAAATAAAGAAGTTTGATCTTCCATTTTCAACTTGATGTAAAAACCGAACGACGCGACCAAATCGATTACTTTCTTTTTCTTAAATGAAGGTTGAACTGTCAGCTGTCAAATGGTATAGCACTCGAGCCCATCGTGATGACATTTCTCATGTAAAAATATATATAATGCAAATCGATTGCAAAAATACTTCATGACTTTTCCGACAGCCCAAATCTCACTATAATAAAGCGTTAAAAAAGTATGTACATGTGTTATCCAAAAAAGACTTTTTTATTTCACACCACGAAAATGTTTCTCTATATCAAAACGAGCGAACCAAACTGTTATTAACTGATGTTGCGATTATTATGAAGAATAAGCTAAAATAACTGTTTTTTTCATCATCTCATTCTAAATTTAAACCGACCTACTATTACTAACACAAATATCCAGCAATAAAGCTACATACATAGTTATTTTTATTATCTCCGTGTTTTATTATTAGCATTTTACTATTAGCATTCTTAATGGCATTTTATGTATACAGACTACAATTACACAATCGTGTTTGTGTGAGTAATAATGGTCCTGAATTGACGATGACCAACTGACCTCCCTCCTTCGCACAATTTTCATCCAAATTCAAATAAAAAAAAAATCAACCGACTACCAAACGATTATTCAGAAGTTTAACTGCTCGGTTACAGTTAGCCGATCATGGTAAGCCATCGGTTACCAGTTCTCATTATATGTAAATCGTTGCGGCATATCATTTAAATAATTACCTTTCCACGAATCGTGCATAGCTACGGCCATATTCAGATTGAGCGTGTTCCACATTTCTAGAAAACGCAGCAGTGTTTGTTAATGAACGTACAAGCTGTTGTCAATAGCACGACATATAGATACTGAGTGGATTCCAAAAATCTCGAAAAAAAGAGGTTAATTTTAGATTTATGATAGGGGGTATACCGGATGGCCCAAACTTTATTACACAGCCAATATCTCAGTTGTTTGAAAAGAAGGTTGTCTGGGTTCTCAAAAAATTTGTAAGATCGGAAGTAATCTCTAAAATGCTTATCATATCACTAGTGTTGGCCAAAATACGCCATGGTACATAGGCATACGCATCATAATACGATGGTGATTTCATAAGTCCAAGACTTTTTTGAATTTCCCGCGCAGTAACTTTAATGACAACTCTGCTCCCGTCAACTGCCATCTATCGGTAGACTAATGTAAAATTTTGAGCAAGCTACGACATTTAGTTTATGTTTGACAGCCATTGAAAGCAGCTAACCTCGTTAATTTCCACAAAAATGGAAAAAAGTGAATTTTAAATTAAAATTAAATTTTAAAAGTAAAATTTAATTTTAAAATGCATTACCGAAACCAAGGAGAGGCTTGATAAATACTATGGGGACTCTGCACCGTTAATTTCAATGGTTAAAAAGTGGTTTACTGAGTTCCGTTGTGGCCGCACCAGTACAAGTGACGCTGAACGTTCACTTCGCCTGAAAGAAGTCGTTACGCCTGAAATCGTCGATAAAATCCATGGAATGATATTAGACGATCGAAGATTGAAAGTGCATGAGTTGGCTGAGACTTTAGGCATCTAACAGCGGGTGCATCACATTTTGCATGAATATTTGGTTATGAAAAAGCTGTCCGCGCCGAGTTTTTGCGCCGTTTCATTACCGTAGATGAGACATGGATCCATCACACCACACCAGAGACCAAGCAACAATCGAAACAGTGGGTTTCTACAGGTGAACGTGCACCGAAGTGCTTATTTTGAGGGCCTTGAGGAATCATATTATTTAGAAGGAATAAAAAAATTAGAAACACGTTGGACTAAATGTATCGAGCTAAAACTAGATTATGTAGAAAAATAAAATGATTTTTTGCCGAAACAAAATGTTTTCCTTTAAAAGTCACGGACTTATCAAACCACCCTCGTATATTACTTGTAATACAAGAAAGTAACTAATATTAAATATAGTAATAAAACCAATAAATTCACACCATATATGTATGTGACACTTACCCTCTTAATAAACTTGACGACGTAGCTTGGTTAACAGTACTCTCACGAACTGGAGAAGATTCGTAAAAACTTTGTAGCATCAGATAAGTTTTTATAGTAGATAGAAATATAGTACATAGACAGTAGTAAGTATTGAGTCTTTGTTCGCTGTTGTGAAAGTATATGCCTATATTTTGAGTTCGATATTTATCTAATGATGTAATCCAGACATCAGGTCACACCACTGTTCATCAGATTTTGACTAACAAATTGGGGATGAGAAAAATTTGCACAAAAATGGATCCAAAAAAAAACCTTTCGCAGGAACAAAAGTACATCAGAAGAAGACTTTTTGGAATCGATTGAAAATGATCCCCATTTTATGGAACATGTCGTTACTGGTGATGAGACTTGGGTGTTTGAATACGACCCGGAAACCAAACGCCAAAGCATGGAATGGCACACTCCAAGCTCTTCAAGACCCAAAAAAGCAAGAATGAGAAAGTAGAAGTCAAATGCACGCAAATTTACTAATAGCCAAGGAATTGTCCACGAAGAGTTTATGCCTCCAGGACAAACAATAAATCAACACGTTTACAGAGAGGTTCTTGAAAAACGAAAAAAGACTCATGCGTGCGAAACCAAACATCAAGAACAACTGGATGTTTCTTCATCACAAATATGCGCCTTCTCACACAGCCATTTCATTAAACGAGTTTTTAGCCAGTAAAAACATTCCTGTAGCTCCTCACCTCCTTATTCGCGTGACTTGAATCCTCGTGACTTTTTTCTCTTCCCGAGACTGAAAAATCACCTCAAGGGACGTCATTTTGGGACTATAAAAAACATTCAAACGGCTGTAACCGATCAGCTAAAGGCTAGTCCAGTATATGAGTTCCAGCACTGCTATGAGGAATGGAAGAACTGTCTCCAGTGCTGTGTGGCTTCCCAAGGAAGTTATTTTGAAGAAGGCAATACTGAATTATAATTCTATTCGAAAAAAAAAACAATAAAAAATCAATCTCATTACATAATTTACACACCTCATATGTACATAAACATTGTGTTAATGACATAGTATATTAATGACATAGTTGGCTATGTAATAGAATTTGGGACCCTCGGTAGATTAGTGACTCTTTTATACTTTTATTTATGAATTCATTCATTCATAACCACAACGTTTCGAGTCACTGTATCACCGTTAGTTTTTTTTAAGAAACCCTCCAATTTGTATCAAGAAGTGGAAAGTCCTGATTTTCTCAATGTTGGTGATGTAGACCGCGGGTATTAGCAATATTTTTTTTTTCGTTTAAAATTATTCTGATTATCATTAGAATGTATGTAATTAACTTTGTGAACTGTAATTGGAAGTTTAACTCTAACGGCTGTCATGCAAATTAGGCGTTAAATTAAGTCATTCGTTTAACATACATACATTAGTTTAACTTATGACTTTGTTTGCTTGCATTTTAATTGGACGGCGTATAAACAGATCGTTAGTATGTAGCGGTGTTGGCAGGTTTCCCAAATCTATTAAATTTATTGACGGAGTGAAATACCGTTTCCTGTCGGCGTATGTCAAAAGAAATCATTTGGTCAACTCAATTATTGTGATGTTTATAGAAAAAAATCTCTATTTTGAACTTCTCTCTGAAAAAATTGTTATATATGTATGACAGTATGTATAATACATCTTATGTGAGAATTTCAAATAACGCGTTGCGTTTTTTACTACATTACTCAATAAGTTCGTAGGATGAAATATAGATTGGGCCACTATCGATAAATCCGTTTAATTTTTTGATAGTACCAACTAGACTGCACTAAAATATGCGGAATTCCAGGTCAGGACGTCAATTTGCATTATTTAATTACGTAAATCAAACGTCCCTAAACAGTATTTTGCTACGCGTGTTAAGAACGACTGAACACAGACGTTCCGGGGAGTCCCGCTCCCCCACTCTTCACTTTTGCCGCCGCGGATTATGGGATAGCCAAATGGCAAATTATATAGGCCGCCGCACGTAGATTGCAGGTGTGAAGTTGAAGGTGTTTATTGTTTATTCGGTTTTAGTTCTTTCGCTGTTGTGATCGTCGCGGTACGGAACCAATAAATAGCCATATTAAGCGAAAAGGCTTTCTTATTAATTATGTCGCGGATTCCGTTCGCATATAAATTGCAAAATATAATCAAAAGCTTTGAGGAATTTAAAACAGATGGAATATGCATACGTTGTCTACCGTGTAATAGGCGATATACTTTTAAAGACGAATGTGATGCAATAAGACATATTAATTCGAAAAAAAACATCAAGATAATGTACGGGGTGAAGTCAATACTGACGAGTTCTTATATGACTTGTGTTCTATGTTGTGTACGTGTGGAATGTCGAGGAGACTAGTAGATAATGCGTGTTTTAGAAATATTTGTTCAAAATAAATGCCAGATTGGCCTTTGCCTAGTAGCCCGACATTGCGCACTCGGTACCTCCCCCAAAGTTTATAATAATGTGATGTCATCCTATGAACTTATTGAGTGATATTGATGAAAAATTCAAATCAATATACACTAATAGAAAAAATTAAAGGGTCAAAAAATTTTCCAAATTTTTAGTGATTTTTCAGAATGCTGCGTCTCGAGAAAAAATGGTCTTATCGAGGTCTAAAAAAAATTTTCAAGTTTTTAGTTTTGAGATATTTCGGCAAAAAAAAAAATAGATCTACATGTTTCGCGCAATTTTAGGAAGTAGTATGAGAAACAAATTTTGCGAGTTTTTTTGCTTTTTTTTCAAGTCCACGAGCTTGAAAAAAAAAGGTTCTAACTGAGCCATGGTATGGACCGGATAGCTTGTTTATTCAGCTTCAATTTGCTTTTTTTAAAATGTCGATACGACCATTTGTTGCTGAGATATCGAACTTTAAATCAAAAAGAACCCTTTTGTCTTTGATCGACGATATCTCAGCAACCAACAATAACACAGAAAATCTAAGGGCAGTTCTGAAAACTGGAATAAACATCCTACAAGGTTCTGTTGCGATTTTTTGAGAAGAAAATTTTTTCCTTGACATGGATTTAAAAAAAAACAGGGAAAAAAAACGGGTAATTGATGGGTTTTCAGAACATCAACGGCTGAAATTCAAATCTTCATGAAACGACTAAAGTTGCGTGCGCCTTTTACAGTTGAATACACCCCCAAAAACCATGCAAAGTTTTGAATTTCAGCCGTTGATGTTCTGAAAAAACATAAATTACCCGTTTTTTCCTGTTTTTTTTTTAAATCCATGTCAAGGGAAAAAAAAAATTTCTTCTCAAAAATCGCAGCAGAACCTTGTAGGACGTTTATTCCAGTTTTCAGAACTGCCCCTAGATTTTCTGTGCTACTGTTGGTTGCTGAGATATCGTCGATCAAAGACAAAAAGGGTTCTTTTTGATTTAAAAGTTCGATATCTCAGCAACAAATGGTCGTATCGAGATTTAAAAAAAAAGCAAATTGAAGCTGAATAAACAAGCTATCCGATCATTACCATGGCTCAGTTAGAACATTGTTTTTTCAAGCTCGTGGACTTGAAAAAAAAAGCAAAAAAAACTCGCAAAATTTGTTTCTCACATTACTTCCTAAAATTGCGCGAAACATGTAGCTCAAAATTTTTTGCCGCGATATCTCAAAACTAGAAACTTGAAGCCTCAAAATTCTTTTTTTTTTAGATCTCGATAAGACCATTTTTCACTGAGATACAGCGTTCTGAAAAAATCATTAAAAAAATCGGAAAATTTTTTGATCCTTTAATTTTTTCCATTAGTGTATGTCAAAAACTATTGGAAATAGGTACACGACATAATGCCTCTAGAAGCCACCGTTGAATCTAAACATGCAATAATGTACATATAATGTACTTCCGGCAGATTTCTAAAACTATTTTAAAATTATGTGGTGACTATTTTGTCACAAAATTTTCAGCACTTTACTGTTCATAGTTTGCGAGATATCAGTATTGGCCCTCGGCAGTGTGACGCTCTGTATTTAAGTATCACGAGCCCCCGCGAGTGACCCACCGACCTCGATGGCGTCATCGACGGCCGACGTGGGCAGATGGGCCGATAATTTCAGTCCAAACGATCGCAGATCCGCTGGGCCCTCTGAGATTTTGGGTCAGCGACGGTCTCTCACCGATGCAGACCGTTAGTCCGCTGCATCTGTTTGACCCAATATCGAGTTCGACGTCTCAGACAAAGGCCGATTTATATTTCGCGGCATAACTGTAAACAATGAGTTTACGATTAAGGAATGTTTTTACACCATTTTTAGGTCCGGCATCTACGCGGAGAACGTGGATGTGAGTCAATGGAACGGAGAGGAAATAATGTCGCGTTCAGACTTGACGGTGACATCCGCGTTTGAGCTACAGATCAACTACACCACTCCAAAAAATTAAGGGAACAAAAAAGTCTAAACCTTTTTTGGTGACTTTTGAAAAGCTGTATCTCAGTGAAAAATGGTCGTATCTAACTTTAAAAAAAATCATTTTGAAGCTGCAAGTTTCTGGTTTTAAGATCCTTTGGGAGCTACGGTAAAAAAAATTGGGAGCTACGGTTATCACGCAATCCTAAGAAATAGCGCGAGAAAAAAAAAATGTATTTTTTTTCTCTTCTTGGTCCACGGACTTGGGTTTTTTTTTAATTAAGTCAATGCATGAGCCGCATAGTTTGCTTATTCGGCTTAAAGTTGCTTTTTTTATAATCTCTTTACGTCAATTTGTCACTGAGATATCTGACTTTTAATGAAAAAGGATCCTTTTGTCTTTGATCATCGATATCTCAGCAACCAATGACCGCACAGAAAATATAAGAGCAGTTTCAAAAACTGGAATAAAACCCCTACAAAGTCCTTTTACGATTAAAAAAAAATCAACCTCACTAAGTCACCTAAACTAAGAAAAGAGTAACTTTGTTTCATTATTATAGTGACTCTATTTCGTATTCAGGTTTTTTTACGGCTTAATGTACTCCCAATAGCCCCGTAATCGATCCATCGAACCGTTTTCTCGGACTGGTTGATCAAAGTTTTACCAAAGGATTAAAGAAACAAGTGCATTGTTTCTGAACCTTGTGTAATCTTCATCAAAATGAAAAAAAAAACATTTTTTTTTTCAACTTTTTTTGCAATTTTGCTTTAATTACTAGTTAAATTTGAAAGATCTCAAAAATAGAAACTTGAAGCTTCAGAATGTTTTTTTTTTAATCTTGATACGATCATTTTTCACTGAGATACAAGCCCTTCAAAGATCACCAAAAAATTTAGGAATTTTTTTTGTTCCCTTAACAGTCCTCACGAGTCCTCACATTCAGTGCGAATTGCGAAAAAACTGAGTAAACCTCAACTTTTCTTTTACTGAATATTTTTATAGTGGATGTATGATTTTTGTTCCTAACTATATTCTAATAGATTTAAATAAAGAATAATAAATAGTATTAAATACACTGACGCATTTGAGTAAGTATGAATTAAATGAAGTGAAAATTGGAAAGGCACAGTTAATGGTTTTCTTTATGTAGTTTTTTTTTGTCTATTTTTTGGTGTCTGCTTGATATCTGTTTCGATTTCTTTTCTTGAACCTAGTCTAAATGCTTGATGAAGATTGCACCTTGAACGCCTATTGGCCTCCAAAATATTAATTAAGTTTAACTTGACATTTTCTGTAAATATTCAGAACAATCATTGATACATTTGACTGTCCTGCTCTCTTAAAGGTGTACAAACAAGTTTCCGCCGTTTTTATTAAAAAAAAAAAGGAATTTATTGTGAAAGTGTGCCTATTATTTTATTCGAAGTATTGTCCATCGCTTGCCACTACTTTTTCCCCTTTTTCTGTCGCCATCAGCGTCGGAAGAATGCTTCATCTTTTGAGGCTATCCACGAATCGACCCAATTTTTGGTGTCTTCATATGACGTGAAGTGTTGCTCACACAGGTCATGCGCCATCAATTGAAACAAGTGGAAATCAAAAGGAGCAATGTCTGGTGAATACGGCGGATGGGATTTTTTCCCCAATTGAGTGTTTCCAAATAGGTTTTGACCGGCGCCGCAACATGTGGACGAGCATTATCATGCAGGAGAATAACTTTGTCGTGTCTGGAGTAGTAGTGGGCGCGCTTTTCCTTGAGTGCTCTATTCAATCTCATTGTGTTCGGTAGACAGCTCCAGTAATAGTTTCGTTCGGTTCGTAATACACGACACCAAGCTGATTCCACCAAATACAGAACAAGCGTTTTTTTCCATGAATATTTGGCTTAGCTGTAGATGTTGAAGCATGGCCAGGTGGTCCCGATGATTTCTTCCTTTTTGGATTATCATAGTGGATTCATTTTTCTTCACCAGTGACTATACGGTACAGAAAGCCCTTTCGTTTATGCCTGGCAAACAGCATTTCATATGTGAAAAATCGGCGTCCAACGTTTCTCGGCGTTAGTTCATGTGGAACCCATTTTCCTTGTTTTTGAATCAACCCCAATGATTTCAACCAATGTGAAATTGCTTGTTGAGTCACTCCTAATGTAAGTGCAAATTCTTCTTGCATTTGGCACGAATCTTGATCCAATAATGCTTCCAATTCCACGTCTTCGTACACTTTCGGCCTTCCACTACGTTCTTTGTCTTTGATGTCAAATTCACCGTTCTTAAACTTTTGACACCACTCACGACAACTTCTCTCACTTAAGGCAGCCTCACCATATTCTTCTACAAGCAATCAATACTGCAGAGTTCTTCAAATTGAAGAGGTAAATCAAAAGTTCCCGCAAATAACGCTTATTCGGCTCAAAACTCGACATTTTCGCACACAAAAGAATATATTATACTGATAAAAAATCACTAATATTTAAAGATTATGTTGTTGCCTAATGTCCAACCTTACGATAGTGACGTTTACATCTGCAATTTTAACCATATCTTATTGGTGGCGTCAACTTTTGTCAAACGACGGAAACTTATTTGTTCACTAACTTCTCAACATGTGTATCGACTAAAACCATAACGAAACAATCAACAAAAAAGCAAATGCCAGACGTTTCTTCTCTCACTGCCCCCCCCCTCTTCAGTTGAACCATTATTTTTCCATCATCTTCGTTAATGCCCAGATTCGTTTTTGTAATGAAATGTTCGACAACGTCGTGGTTGGCGTTGGAGGATTTAATGTGAATCCAAGCGGCCATCGTACACTCGCGTCTGGCGCATAATGGCCCAGAAAGGCATTAATTCAATTTTTTGCGAGTCCAGGCAAAGTGGTCGTATTCGTATAATTGATGTTTGCCGAGATTTATGTCGTGACCTCAGCATATCAACTTAATACGAGGGGATTTATCATCGGCGGAGATCGCTGACTTTTGCAGAAGCCCGAAGCACTTAGGGCCGCTCTAAAAAATGCTAAACGTATGGGAGTTCTTTATAAATTTAGTAGAGTTCGTTATGAAGTACGAGGGTCAGATATATATTTTCTATTATTATACGAGGTGTGGCTATTAAATAACCGAACTATTGCTGTTATCAGCGCACTGCGAGAGTGTCGCGACAAGTTTGAACATAACTCTGTCTGGTAATACTTTCCATACCCTGAGCTCTCTGGACAAGCCAGTGGGTCGCTCAGTTTGACTGTAGCCGTGTGTCGTTTGAATTAGTCTACGCACCAGTGACGCGTCGAATGTTAAGTGTTCAGATGGAGCAACGGGTTAATCTCAAGTTTCTTGTTAAACTTCGGAAAACTTTTACAGAAGCTTATGCAATGTTAAAAGAAGTGTACGGGAATTAATGTTTATCCCGCACACAAGTTTCTGAATGGTTTAAACGGTTTAAAGAGGGACGTGAAACGACCGAAGACGATCCGAGCCCCGGACGGCCCTCAAAGTCAAAAACAGACGAAGGCATTGAAAAAAGTGGTAAATTAATCAACGAAGATCGTCGTCTAAGCATCCGAGGGCTTGCTGAAATAACAAGAATCTACAAAGAACGTGTTCGCCAGATTTTGCATGAATCGTTCAACATATTACTTTAAATCATAATTGGTTAAAATTAAAACCGCAATGTTGCGCCTCTGGTCAGTAAAAAAAAGGCGAATTTTTTTTTGGACGTTCAGAGCATTAGCCCATCAAGCGGTTCTGTTCAGTGCTAATTGTCATCTATTGGTTAAAGGGCACTAAGTGACGTGTTCTCATCTACCTATCACTTACGCGTGAACCGCCATATTTCCAGAGCTTAGCAGAGTACACGTTGTGTAATATTAAAGAAGAAGCATTGATTTGTGAACTGATGAACCGTTAAATGTTTATTTAAATAAAACTCCAAGAAGCAGTCAATTTCGAACACGTTCCTGCGAAGTACAACCTACTCAGAGACTTAATAAAAATAAGGAATAAAAAAAACATAAAATTCAACTAGTACGGGGTGTCACAATGTAATGTTTCACTGGCGATATTTTGGGTTATTTTTGAGCTAGGAAGAGAATTCAAACGCTGAAGTTATGCACAATTCTCCAAGGAATCTGAATGTGGCCTAGGGATTATTATACAGAGGGTCGTTAAAAAGATATTCCCAAAAAAAGAGACTTTTGGAAAATTATTGAAGTCTCAGTTTAGTGCGAGATATTATTAAAGTGTGTGTTATAAAAGTGTCTGCTTTCACATACAATTTTTCAACCGTCTTAGATGGCACATCCTCTATATATAAAACCGAGGTGCACAAATAATATCAATTTCCTTAATATCCACGACAAAAGAAAAGAAGAAGAGAAAACTCAAATATACATTTATATCGTTTATGACTGAATGAATGCCACGAGACCCATCCTAGGTCTGAACGTACCTTTAGAACAAGTAGGACGATATCCGCACACATCAGACGAACTTTACCATTGCCAAGAAACGTCGGGATGCTTTATTGTAATCTCAGTCACGATCCAACAATATTTATTTCGTTTCGTTGTGACTGTAATCAAAGTTTTATTGAAGTTGTGGATAGACGACGTGCATATGGTAATGCCAACGTTTATGGCTGAAAAGGGGGTCATTTTTCTTCGGTATTACTAGCAAGTTGTTTTAGAACTCAAAACTATTCGTTAAAATGTCCCGGATTTTGTTAGCGGAGAACGCTTCTAATGGATTTTTTATTAGAAATGACAAGATGTATACAAAGCACTGTTCTGTATATAACAACGAATATCAAGCGCGAAATTTAACATTTAATAAAAAGTTCCATTATATTTTTTTGTGGTTTTTATTTTGTACAAATCGTAGTATTTCAAGTTCGTGCATTCGCACTTTGTTCTCCAAACGTTGCGACCTAAAACAACTGAACTGGATATACCGTTACCGAGTTTTTGTACGTAAAGTACCAAGGAAGTTATGCTTACATAAATATATGAGAGGAAATTATTAATATTTATAATATTCAGTCTTACCTGTTTTGCATAGTTTCCTATCCGTAATACGTTATATGAATCCTAATGAATGTGTATCATGAGAAAATGGTGAACTGGTAGGTTCAGCCTAGCTATCTAGATTGAAAAAGTTCAACTTGTAAACCTATGTACAGGGTGTGTCCTTGAGAAAGCTTTGGTTTCTTTGAAAAGTCGTTATTTCGGTTAATATCTGAAATAAAAATATGCGGAAAAAGCTTTGAGTGAAAAAAATGACTGCATTTACCGAATTTATAAACATCCTATACAACGGATTTACCAATAGTAAGTAAATTAAATCTCATTTAGTCTCGTTTTTTCCATAGTTTTATTTCAAATATTAACGAAAACAAAGAGAGGGACTTTCTTAAGGAATCACCTTGTATATATAATTGTACTTCACTTTTTTATAATCATTGGGGATGTTTCTAAATTCTCGTTATTGTTTATTACTGTTAAAGTTTATTTAGAAAAAGTGTTCTCTATGTTTTACAAGGCATGAAAAAAGATTCCGCTGGATCCAAAAGATGTATTTTGAAAACAAAATTGTAAAAAACCAAAAAATGGCCTGTACGCTACACATACGAGGTGTGTAAATTAAGTAATGAGTCTGACTTATTTTTTTTTATTCGAATAGAATTACAATTCAGTATTGTCTCCTTCAAAATAACTTCCTTGGGAAGCCACACAGCGCTGGAGACGGTTCCTCAATTCCTCATAGCAGTGTTGGAACTCATATACTGGAATAGCCTTCAGCTGGTCGGTCACAGTCGTTTGAATGTTTTCTATGGTATCAAAATTACGTCCCTTGAGGTGATTTTTCAATCTCGGGAAGAGAAAAAAGTCACAAAAACTAAAGTCAAGCGAAAGAGGAGGCTGAGGAGCTACAGGAATGTTTTTACTGGCTAAAAACTCGTTTACTGAAATGACTGCGTGAAAAGGGCATTGTCGTGATGCACCATCCAGTTGTTGTTGATGTTTGGTCTCACACGCATGACCCTTTTTCGAAGTCTTTCAAGAATCTGTCTGTAAAAGTGTTAATTTACTGTTTGGCCTGGAGGCACAAACTCTGTGGACAATTCCCTGGCTATCAAAAAAGCAAATCAGCACGCATTCGATCTTCGACTTGCTCATTCTTGCTTTTTTGGGTCTTGGAGTGTTGAAATGTGTCATTCCATGCCTTGGCGCTTGGTTTCCGGGTCGTACTCAAACACCCAAGTCTCATTACCAGTAACGACACATTCCATAAAATGGGGATCATTTTCAATCGATTCCAAAAAAATTTCTTCTGATGTCCTTTTGTTCCTGCGAAAGGTTTTTTGGAACCATTTTTGCGCAGATTTTTCTCATCCCCATTTGTTAGTCAAAATCTGGTGAACAGTGGTGTGATTCAAATTTAACTCTTCCCCGATCATTTTTGTCGTCAACCGACGATTTGAACGCACAAAATCCCGTATTCTATCGACATTTTCATCGGTTCTTGAAGATGAAGGCCTTCCGCTGCGTGATTCATCTTTAATCGACTCTCTCTTCCGTCTGATAATGCCTTAAACCACCGAAAAACCTGGGCTCATGAAAAAAACACTGCCTCCGTAGGCATGTGAAGTTTTGCAAAAGTATCCATTGCGCTGTGTCCAAGTTTGAAGCAAAACCTGATTAAAATCAAAATTAATGTCACTTTGTAACGCACTAGAAAAAAACCGGTTTACAAAAACAGCCACAAAGAACAAACAAATGACTCTAACAAGTTCAAACTTGTACTGAAGATACATTACATGTTAATCTACCGCCCGTCTCGTCTCCTCAGTGTTGCTAGATCGGGCGCTACGTTGCCAGTCTCATTATTTAATTTACACACCTCGTAACTCCAAATAAATTAGCGGAGTAATGTCCCTCTAGACATCGCTGTGTTTTATGAAAATTTCCTGAATAGTGATTATTACGAAAACTATAATGAGTATGCTTTGGATGTAGAGCTTTGAAGTTTTTGGTTCAATTTTATACATTTTTTCATGTTTAGGAAAAAAAAATGCAAAATGGCTCCAGTTAGTCAGATCGATACTATGAATATTTTCCTTTAATACAAGACCAAGATTTTTGGAAAGAATTTAATATTTTGGGAGTTATTCACGAGTTCTTGGAAACATCGTAATTTTACTTTTTTAGCGATTTTAGCAATCGACATATCACCTTCAACTTTAGCTTATTAGACACATAATTTCACAAGCTATAATCCTATCAGAAGCAAAAAAAAATATCAGATTTTGACCTTCAAAGAATAGCTGTATGATGACATTGATGACTCTCGTTGCTGACTGTAAGAATTTGTTCTCACTGCATTCGTCCTATCTTATATGCCCTTTTCTCCCCCGAGCTCCCCGAACAGCACCGAGCGGTCTTCCGAGAAGGTACACTTATTATTAATTATAATATTAATCTCAATCTGAGAAGGCCCCGACAAGCTATTCAAGTCACTCGAGCCGAGAGACAAAAGGCGGCGCATAGCATCAATTATATGCGTTGCAAAACTACTGCATCCCGCCATTTGCATGCCATTCCGCCTGGCTGACTCGAGACAGCGGCGACTCGTCGATGGAAACCTCGGACGACTCAAATATTTTTTCGCATTTTGTACACTAAAGTAAAGGGTTTTCCAATAGGGACGGGCCGATGTTGACAGGCTGTGGCGGTCATGTTGTTTTGGCAGCGTCTGTCAAATATGTTGTTTATTATTCAGTCATTGCTGCCAAATCACCATGGCAAGTTACACGATTGAGCAGCTCGTCCAAATGATAAAACTTTATCATCAAAATGACGTTGGTGAAAATGGCAGACGCGATGGCCCTTAAAGTCGACTCTCCAACGTTTGGTGGCCAAATTCGAGACGATCGGTTTGGTAAACAATCTGCCAACACCAGTATGTCAAAGAAACGCCAGATCAGCCGAGATCATCGCCGCTGTCCGTGTAAGTGTGCAGGAGAACCCGAGGCAGTCAATTCCTCACCGTGCACAAGAACTCGGCCTTTCGCAGACTTCAACTTGGCGAATTTTGCGTCGGGACTTGGGCCTGCACCCGTACAAGATACAACTGACCGAGGAGCTCTAAGTTAATGACCATAGACAACGCCGGTTGTTCGCTGCTTCGGACGTTTAGTCCAGTCTGTGAGCTGGGAAACTAACTAAGTTTGGTGCAGCTACTCGAATTCAAAAATTTTTTTTTGCATCATGTTCTATGAACCTCAAAAGTCATTCGTGAGTTTTGTTGATAAACCAACTTGTCAAACCCCCCTCAGACCACCCCTATATTATAAAACACACCTCATTCTCACCCTCATTTTTAGAGTTGTATTTAATTTAAAAAAAAATGACAATTAAGCATCGAAAGTGGATTCTAGGAGGTTTTTTTGGGTCGCTGATCATGAATTCGATGTCATTTTCCCGGAAAATTCATGCCACGGCCGGGAAAACTGAAAAATTGGGTCACTTTTGCGGATTTAATCATTGATTCGATTTTTTCATCATGTTCAATGAACTTCTAAGGTCATTCGTGACTATCAAACTACTTGGCAAACACCCTCATACCACCCCTATACTATAAAATACACTCCATTCTCCCCCTCATTCTTAGAGTGGTATTTAATTTTTTGAAAAAATTACAATTAACCATCGAGGGTGGGTTCTAGGGGTTTTTTTGAGTCGCTGATCATGAATCCGATGTCATTTTCCCGGAAAATTCATGCCACGGCCGGGAAAACTGAAAAATTAGGTCACTTTTGCGGATTTAATCATTGTTCACGCGATTTGCGTTTTTTACGTCATAAAGATTTCCAGCAGCGTATAATGATAATGCATAATGAAAACCCATGTAAATTTTCTGGAAAACTATGAACATTTTCCGCAAAACCTGGAAAGACAATTTTTCAATTTTGTGAAAATGATCGTGTGATAAGTCGCTATTGGGGTTTCTTGAGGCGCTGATCGTGAATCCGATGTCACTTTCCCGGAAAATTTATGCCACGGCCGGGAAAACTGGAAAATTGGGTCACTTTTGCGAAAATTGAATCATTGTTCACGCGATTTGCGTTTTTTACGTCATAAAGATTTCCAGCAGCGTATAATGATAACGCATAACGAAAACCCATGTACATTTTCTGGAAAACTATGAAAATTTTCCGGAAAACCTGGAGACAATTTTTCAATTTTATGAAAATGATCGTGTGATAAGTCGCTATTGAGGTTTCTTGAGGCGCTGATCGTGAATCCGATGTCACTTTCCCGGAAAATTTATGCCACGGCCGGGAAAACTGGAAAATTGGGTCACTTTTGCGAAAATTGAATCATTGTTCACGCGATTTGCGTTTTTTACGTCATAAAGATTTCCAGCAGCGTATAATGATAATGCATAATGAAAACCCATGTAAAATTTCTGGAAACCTATGAAAATTTTCCGGAAAACCTGGAAAGACAATTTTTTTCAATTTTGTGAAAATGATCGTGTGATAAGTCGCTATTGAGGTTTCTTGAGGCGCTGATCGTGAATCCGATGTCACTTTCCCGGAAAATTTATGCCACGGCCAGGGAAAACTGGAAAATTGGGTCACTTTTGCGAAAATTGAATCATTGTTCACGCGATTTGCGTTTTTTACGTCATAAAGATTTCCAGCAGCGTATAATGATAATGCATAATGAAAACCCATGTAAAATTTCTGGAAACCTATGAAAATTTTCCGGAAAACCTGGAAAGACAATTTTTCAATTTTGTGAAAATGATCGTGTGATAAGTCGCTATTGAGGTTTCTTGAGGCGCTGATCGTGAATCCGATGTCACTTTCCCGGAAAATTTATGCCACGGCCGGGAAAACTGGAAAATTGGGTCACTTTTGCGAAAATTGAATCATTGTTCACGCGATTTGCGTTTTTTTACGTCATAAAGATTTCCAGCAGCGTATAATGATAATGCATAATGAAAACCCATGTAAAATTTCTGGAAACCTATGAAAATTTTCCGGAAAACCTGGAAAGACAATTTTTCAATTTTGTGAAAATGATCGTGTGATAAGTCGCTATTGAGGTTTCTTGAGGCGCTGATCGTGAATCCGATGTCACTTTCCCGGAAAATTTATGCCACGGCCGGGAAAACTGGAAAATTGGGTCACTTTTGCGAAAATTGAATCATTGTTCACGCGATTTGCGTTTTTTACGTCATAAAGATTTCCAGCAGCGTATAATGATAATGCATAATGAAAACCCATGTAAAATTTCTGGAAACCTATGAAAATTTTCCGGAAAACCTGGAAAGACAATTTTTCAATTTTGTGAAAATGATCGTGTGATAAGTCGCTATTGAGGTTTCTTGAGGCGCTGATCGTGAATCCGATGTCACTTTCCCGGAAAATTTATGCCACGGCCGGGAAAACTGGAAAATTGGGTCACTTTTGCGAAAATTGAATCATTGTTCACGCGATTTGCGTTTTTTACGTCATAAAGATTTCCAGCAGCGTATAATGATAATGCATAATGAAAACCCATGTAAAATTTCTGGAAACCTATGAAAATTTTCCGGAAAACCTGGAAAGACAATTTTTCAATTTTGTGAAAATGATCGTGTGATAAGTCGCTATTGAGGTTTCTTGAGGCGCTGATCGTGAATCCGATGTCACTTTCCCGGAAAATTTATGCCACGGCCGGGAAAACTGGAAAATTGGGTCACTTTTGCGAAAATTGAATCATTGTTCACGCGATTTGCGTTTTTTACGTCATAAAGATTTCCAGCAGCGTATAATGATAATGCATAATGAAAACCCATGTAAAATTTCTGGAAACCTATGAAAATTTTCCGGAAAACCTGGAAAGACAATTTTTCAATTTTGTGAAAATGATCGTGTGATAAGTCGCTATTGAGGTTTCTTGAGGCGCTGATCGTGAATCCGATGTCACTTTCCCGGAAAATTTATGCCACGGCCGGGAAAACTGGAAAATTGGGTCACTTTTGCGAAAATTGAATCATTGTTCACGCGATTTGCGTTTTTTACGTCATAAAGATTTCCAGCAGCGTATAATGATAATGCATAATGAAAACCCATGTAAAATTTCTGGAAACCTATGAAAATTTTCCGGAAAACCTGGAAAGACAATTTTTCAATTTTGTGAAAATGATCGTGTGATAAGTCGCTATTGAGGTTTCTTGAGGCGCTGATCGTGAATCCGATGTCACTTTCCCGGAAAATTTATGCCACGGCCGGGAAAACTGGAAAATTGGGTCACTTTTGCGAAAATTGAATCATTGTTCACGCGATTTGCGTTTTTTTACGTCATAAAGATTTCCAGCAGCGTATAATGATAATGCATAATGAAAACCCATGTAAAATTTCTGGAAACCTATGAAAATTTTCCGGAAAACCTGGAAAGACAATTTTTCAATTTTGTGAAAATGATCGTGTGATAAGTCGCTATTGAGGTTTCTTGAGGCGCTGATCGTGAATCCGATGTCACTTTCCCGGAAAATTTATGCCACGGCCGGGAAAACTGGAAAATTGGGTCACTTTTGCGAAAATTGAATCATTGTTCACGCGATTTGCGTTTTTTACGTCATAAAGATTTCCAGCAGCGTATAATGATAATGCATAATGAAAACCCATGTAAAATTTCTGGAAACCTATGAAAATTTTCCGGAAAACCTGGAAAGACAATTTTTCAATTTTGTGAAAATGATCGTGTGATAAGTCGCTATTGAGGTTTCTTGAGGCGCTGATCGTGAATCCGATGTCACTTTCCCGGAAAATTTATGCCACGGCCGGGAAAACTGGAAAATTGGGTCACTTTTGCGAAAATTGAATCATTGTTCACGCGATTTGCGTTTTTTACGTCATAAAGATTTCCAGCAGCGTATAATGATAATGCATAATGAAAACCCATGTAAAATTTCTGGAAACCTATGAAAATTTTCCGGAAAACCTGGAAAGACAATTTTTCAATTTTGTGAAAATGATCGTGTGATAAGTCGCTATTGAGGTTTCTTGAGGCGCTGATCGTGAATCCGATGTCACTTTCCCGGAAAATTTATGCCACGGCCGGGAAAACTGGAAAATTGGGTCACTTTTGCGAAAATTGAATCATTGTTCACGCGATTTGCGTTTTTTACGTCATAAAGATTTCCAGCAGCGTATAATGATAATGCATAATGAAAACCCATGTAAAATTTCTGGAAACCTATGAAAATTTTCCGGAAAACCTGGAAAGACAATTTTTTCAATTTTGTGAAAATGATCGTGTGATAAGTCGCTATTGAGGTTTCTTGAGGCGCTGATCGTGAATCCGATGTCACTTTCCCGGAAAATTTATGCCACGGCCAGGAAAACTGGAAAATTGGGTCACTTTTGCGAAAATTGAATCATTGTTCACGCGATTTGCGTTTTTTTACGTCATAAAGATTTCCAGCAGCGTATAATGATAATGCATAATGAAAACCCATGTAAAATTTCTGGAAACCTATGAAAATTTTCCGGAAAACCTGGAAAGACAATTTTTCAATTTTGTGAAAATGATCGTGTGATAAGTCGCTATTGAGGTTTCTTGAGGCGCTGATCGTGAATCCGATGTCACTTTCCCGGAAAATTTATGCCACGGCCGGGAAAACTGGAAAATTGGGTCACTTTTGCGAAAATTGAATCATTGTTCACGCGATTTGCGTTTTTTACGTCATAAAGATTTCCAGCAGCGTATAATGATAATGCATAATGAAAACCCATGTAAAATTTCTGGAAACCTATGAAAATTTTCCGGAAAACCTGGAAAGACAATTTTTCAATTTTGTGAAAATGATCGTGTGATAAGTCGCTATTGAGGTTTCTTGAGGCGCTGATCGTGAATCCGATGTCACTTTCCCGGAAAATTTATGCCACGGCCGGGAAAACTGGAAAATTGGGTCACTTTTGCGAAAATTGAATCATTGTTCACGCGATTTGCGTTTTTTTACGTCATAAAGATTTCCAGCAGCGTATAATGATAATGCATAATGAAAACCCATGTAAAATTTCTGGAAACCTATGAAAATTTTCCGGAAAACCTGGAAAGACAATTTTTCAATTTTGTGAAAATGATCGTGTGATAAGTCGCTATTGAGGTTTCTTGAGGCGCTGATCGTGAATCCGATGTCACTTTCCCGGAAAATTTATGCCACGGCCGGGAAAACTGGAAAATTGGGTCACTTTTGCGAAAATTGAATCATTGTTCACGCGATTTGCGTTTTTTTACGTCATAAAGATTTCCAGCAGCGTATAATGATAATGCATAATGAAAACCCATGTAAAATTTCTGAAACCTATGAAAATTTTCCGGGAAAACCTGGAAAGACAATTTTTCAATTTTGTGAAAATGATCGTGTGATAAGTCGCTATTGAGGTTTCTTGAGGCGCTGATCGTGAATCCGATGTCACTTTCCCGGAAAATTTATGCCACGGCCGGGAAAACTGGAAAATTGGGTCACTTTTGCGAAAATTGAATCATTGTTCACGCGATTTGCGTTTTTTTACGTCATAAAGATTTCCAGCAGCGTATAATGATAATGCATAATGAAAACCCATGTAAAATTTCTGGAAACCTATGAAAATTTTCCGGAAAACCTGGAAAGACAATTTTTCAATTTTGTGAAAATGATCGTGTGATAAGTCGCTATTGAGGTTTCTTGAGGCGCTGATCGTGAATCCGATGTCACTTTCCCGGAAAATTTATGCCACGGCCGGGAAAACTGGAAAATTGGGTCACTTTTGCGAAAATTGAATCATTGTTCACGCGATTTGCGTTTTTTTACGTCATAAAGATTTCCAGCAGCGTATAATGATAATGCATAATGAAAACCCATGTAAAATTTCTGGAAACCTATGAAAATTTTCCGGAAAACCTGGAAAGACAATTTTTTCAATTTTGTGAAAATGATCGTGTGATAAGTCGCTATTGAGGTTTCTTGAGGCGCTGATCGTGAATCCGATGTCACTTTCCCGGAAAATTTATGCCACGGCCGGGAAAACTGGAAAATTGGGTCACTTTTTGCGAAAATTGAATCATTGTTCACGCGATTTGCGTTTTTTACGTCATAAAGATTTCCAGCAGCGTATAATGATAATGCATAATGAAAACCCATGTAAAATTTCTGGAAACCTATGAAAATTTTCCGGAAAACCTGGAAAGACAATTTTTCAATTTTGTGAAAATGATCGTGTGATAAGTCGCTATTGAGGTTTCTTGAGGCGCTGATCGTGAATCCGATGTCACTTTCCCGGAAAATTTATGCCACGGCCGGGAAAACTGGAAAATTGGGTCACTTTTGCGAAAATTGAATCATTGTTCACGCGATTTGCGTTTTTTACGTCATAAAGATTTCCAGCAGCGTATAATGATAATGCATAATGAAAACCCATGTAAAATTTCTGGAAACCTATGAAAATTTTCCGGAAAACCTGGAAAGACAATTTTTCAATTTTGTGAAAATGATCGTGTGATAAGTCGCTATTGAGGTTTCTTGAGGCGCTGATCGTGAATCCGATGTCACTTTCCCGGAAAATTTATGCCACGGCCGGGAAAACTGGAAAATTGGGTCACTTTTGCGAAAATTGAATCATTGTTCACGCGATTTGCGTTTTTTACGTCATAAAGATTTCCAGCAGCGTATAATGATAATGCATAATGAAAACCCATGTAAAATTTCTGGAAACCTATGAAAATTTTCCGGAAAACCTGGAAAGACAATTTTTTCAATTTTGTGAAAATGATCGTGTGATAAGTCGCTATTGAGGTTTCTTGAGGCGCTGATCGTGAATCCGATGTCACTTTCCCGGAAAATTTATGCCACGGCCGGGAAAACTGGAAAATTGGGTCACTTTTGCGAAAATTGAATCATTGTTCACGCGATTTGCGTTTTTTTACGTCATAAAGATTTCCAGCAGCGTATAATGATAATGCATAATGAAAACCCATGTAAAATTTCTGGAAACCTATGAAAATTTTCCGGAAAACCTGGAAAGACAATTTTTCAATTTTGTGAAAATGATCGTGTGATAAGTCGCTATTGAGGTTTCTTGAGGCGCTGATCGTGAATCCGATGTCACTTTCCCGGAAAATTTATGCCACGGCCGGGAAAACTGGAAAATTGGGTCACTTTTGCGAAAATTGAATCATTGTTCACGCGATTTGCGTTTTTTACGTCATAAAGATTTCCAGCAGCGTATAATGATAATGCATAATGAAAACCCATGTAAAATTTCTGGAAACCTATGAAAATTTTCCGGAAAACCTGGAAAGACAATTTTTCAATTTTGTGAAAATGATCGTGTGATAAGTCGCTATTGAGGTTTCTTGAGGCGCTGATCGTGAATCCGATGTCACTTTCCCGGAAAATTTATGCCACGGCCGGGAAAACTGGAAAATTGGGTCACTTTTGCGAAAATTGAATCATTGTTCACGCGATTTGCGTTTTTTACGTCATAAAGATTTCCAGCAGCGTATAATGATAATGCATAATGAAAACCCATGTAAAATTTCTGGAAACCTATGAAAATTTTCCGGAAAACCTGGAAAGACAATTTTTCAATTTTGTGAAAATGATCGTGTGATAAGTCGCTATTGAGGTTTCTTGAGGCGCTGATCGTGAATCCGATGTCACTTTCCCGGAAAATTTATGCCACGGCCGGGAAAACTGGAAAATTGGGTCACTTTTGCGAAAATTGAATCATTGTTCACGCGATTTGCGTTTTTTACGTCATAAAGATTTCCAGCAGCGTATAATGATAATGCATAATGAAAACCCATGTAAAATTTCTGGAAACCTATGAAAATTTTCCGGAAAACCTGGAAAGACAATTTTTCAATTTTGTGAAAATGATCGTGTGATAAGTCGCTATTGAGGTTTCTTGAGGCGCTGATCGTGAATCCGATGTCACTTTCCCGGAAAATTTATGCCACGGCCGGGAAAACTGGAAAATTGGGTCACTTTTGCGAAAATTGAATCATTGTTCACGCGATTTGCGTTTTTTACGTCATAAAGATTTCCAGCAGCGTATAATGATAATGCATAATGAAAACCCATGTAAAATTTCTGGAAACCTATGAAAATTTTCCGGAAAACCTGGAAAGACAATTTTTCAATTTTGTGAAAATGATCGTGTGATAAGTCGCTATTGAGGTTTCTTGAGGCGCTGATCGTGAATCCGATGTCACTTTCCCGGAAAATTTATGCCACGGCCGGGAAAACTGGAAAATTGGGTCACTTTTGCGAAAATTGAATCATTGTTCACGCGATTTGCGTTTTTTACGTCATAAAGATTTCCAGCAGCGTATAATGATAATGCATAATGAAAACCCATGTAAAATTTCTGGAAACCTATGAAAATTTTCCGGAAAACCTGGAAAGACAATTTTTCAATTTTGTGAAAATGATCGTGTGATAAGTCGCTATTGAGGTTTCTTGAGGCGCTGATCGTGAATCCGATGTCACTTTCCCGGAAAATTTATGCCACGGCCGGGAAAACTGGAAAATTGGGTCACTTTTGCGAAAATTGAATCATTGTTCACGCGATTTGCGTTTTTTACGTCATAAAGATTTCCAGCAGCGTATAATGATAATGCATAATGAAAACCCATGTAAAATTTCTGGAAACCTATGAAAATTTTCCGGAAAACCTGGAAAGACAATTTTTCAATTTTGTGAAAATGATCGTGTGATAAGTCGCTATTGAGGTTTCTTGAGGCGCTGATCGTGAATCCGATGTCACTTTCCCGGAAAATTTATGCCACGGCCGGGAAAACTGGAAAATTGGGTCACTTTTGCGAAAATTGAATCATTGTTCACGCGATTTGCGTTTTTTACGTCATAAAGATTTCCAGCAGCGTATAATGATAATGCATAATGAAAACCCATGTAAAATTTCTGGAAACCTATGAAAATTTTCCGGAAAACCTGGAAAGACAATTTTTCAATTTTGTGAAAATGATCGTGTGATAAGTCGCTATTGGGGTTTTTTGGGGCGCTGATCATGAATCCGATGTCACTTTCCCGAAAAATTCATGCTTTCAAATTTTCAAATTCAAACTTTTTTTGAAATACCTTCATTTTATCATTAATTAAATGTTAATTTCAGCAATTTATGACATAACATTCTCAATCAGTGCCCCAAAAAAACCCAATAGCGACATATCACACAATCATTTCGATAAAATTGAAAAATTGTCTTTCCAGGTTTTCCGGAAAATGTTGATAGTTTTCCAGAAAATTTACATGTTTTTTTCGTTATGCATTATCATTATACGCTGCTGGATATCTATGTGACGTAAAAAACGCAAATCGCGCGAACAATGATTCAATTTTCGCAAAGGAGACCCAATTTTCCAGTTTTTCCGGCCGTGGTATAAATTTTCCGGGAAAATGACATCGGATTCATGATCAGCAACCCAAAAAAACCTAGAACCCACCCTCGATGGTTAATTGTAATTTTTTCAAAAATTAAATACCACTCTAAGAATGAGGGTGAGAATGGGGTGTATTTTATAGTATAGGGGTGGTATGAGGGGGGTTTGCCAAGTAGTTTGATAGTCACGAATGACCTTAGAGGTTCATAGAACATGATGAAAAAAAATTTTTTTAATTCGAGTTGCTACACCAAACTTATTTAGTTGGCCTAATTCCCCTCACAGACTGGATTAATTTGGAAGAGGGCCCCAATTTTGGTCGAAAAATCATTTTTAGGGACGAGGCGCATTTTTAGATGAATGGCTATGTTAACAAGCAAAATTGCCACATATGGAACGACGCCAACCAACAAGAGGTTCACCCGGTGGCACTGCATCCACAAAAAGTTGCCGTTTGGTGCGAATTTTGAGCCAGCGGCGTCATTGGTCCGTACTTTTTCGAAAACGACGTTGGTGAAGCCATCACTGTCAACGGCGACCGGTACAGGTTAATTATAACCAATTTCTTTTGGCCCAAATTGAACGATATGGACGTGGACGACATGTGGTTTCAGCAGGACGGCGCTACGTGCCACACAGCGAACGCCACGATGGACATTCTGCATGAACGATTTGAGCGTATGGTTATCTCTCGCGGAGGTGACGTGAGTTGGCCACAAAGATCGTGCGATTTAACCCTGCTACACCTTTTCTTGTTGGATTTTCTGAATTCGCAGGTGTGAGTGAACATAACCCAGTGAACATAACCCAGGCCATCGCTAATTAGGCCGGATCTATGCCTAATAAGTCATTGAAAATTGGAACTGTCGCATCCATGCCACCGTGAGAAGCCGCCGCGGACATTTGAACGATGTCATATTCCATACATAATGGCATACATGGGTGTTTCAACTAAAAAAATAATTTCGCTAACACCTCATACACAGCTTGTTTTATCCCATTTCAACATCGACCCGCCCTTATTGGAAAACCCTTTATCACATTAGGACCACCAAAGTAGTAATGTAAATTGACTTTTTACTTGTCTTTAAACACGATTTGACAGAAAATTAGTTGACAGTCTGAAAGTACAATTCATTCAGGAAAATTCATTTTCATAAATTTTAACATAAAGAAGGAATACATTTAGTTTTAACATTGATTTTAATCATCTCCTGGTATGATCAAAGTGGTTGACGAAACCACGCCATATTCGTGTTTCGGAAGGCTTCAAAACGTCAATTTTTTTATGTTTCCACCAATACGAGTATTAGTCAAATAAATCGCAAACTCACAGTTTCCTTCCTGTCTATTTCTCTCTATTTCTGCTTGCGTTAGGGCCCCGGATGCCCCGAAGAACCGCCACTATCTCGCGTAGAAAGAAAGAAGCGACGCGAGATAGGATAGGGCGAGTTACTGACCTAGCCTGAACCCTCAAGGTCGCCCAAGATAGTTATTAATAGAAGCGAGCGCTCGGGCCGCTCCACCATGTAATGAATATCGACGATGGGTGCCCGGAGATAAACTGGTTCTGGTAAGCCTGCCTCGCTCTATTTCATCTATGATGCGATTTGTCATAATGATGGCGCAAGACGTCGGATTTTCGAGACGAAAAAAATTTCTCGAAGTGCAACGCATTTCGAGTTTATCGCAAGCGGCTGATGGCCAGTCCGAATGATCTGATGAGACCGATAATCAATTCGTTACTCGTGCTTTCACAAAACTTAATTTGATCTGTTTCGGTAATGTATCTACAGACACTATCAATGTATCTACTAGATTACTAGATACATTCTTCATTAGTACCATATTCACAACAATAAGCAATCTGATCAGGATTGACCATCGTCATGATTCCGTCGTCATCCAGTTGGTTGTGAAACGGCACTTAAATTGAAGTGGTTTAATCAAGGACTTTTGACTGCCACAGTAGTTTCTTGAAATGTACCCTGACTGACGGACTCAGAAACTTTGACAACTTTAACTAGGCATATAATTTCAAACGTGTTTTGTCCTGCTGAACATCGTGGCATTGTCATAAAATGGCCTAGGTCCTCCGAAATTTAAACTGACCCAAAATGGCACAATTTGTAACATTTGATACATTTACCAGACATATAATTTTCAACGTATTTTCACCCACTGATCATCACGCTGTTATCTGAATTTATTTTACATACGCCAATTTATCTTTATAATTTATAAATCTTCAATCTACAGTTTTCCAATATTTTATTCAGACATTATTTCCGACGTATTTGGACGCGCTGTGTGGTTTCCTAGGGAAGTTATTTTGAAGCAGACAATACTGAATTGTAATTCAATTCGAATAAAAAAAAATAAAAAGCCAGTCGGAAAAAAATATACTCTTGTGAAAATGTATGTCTACAGTAAGCCTCGCTCCTATTTCTAAACAGAAATCCAATCGACGTGCATCATCACCAACTTCCAACGTGTGTGTGTATTATTTGATAGTATCGGTTTGAAAGCTTTAAACTTATTTTAGACCAAAATCCTTTGAATATGTGTCTTGCTAATATAAATTTGTGCAGATCTCCTTTTTAGTGATAGTTTTGGATTTTCTTCGACTGCATTTAAAACTAGAATTGTGGCTGCATCATCGTCATCATGGACCTTTTTTGATTTTTTTTCCAAATTTTACATCACCAGTTAAATCAAATTTTCGTACTAACTTTTTCAAACTTTGACTAATTTCGAGTTACTAAGATAAATTTTACTTTGTAAAGTAATCATTATTTGGAATTGAAAATCAATAATTGAAATTTCAAGCACTTTGTCAAACACAATGTCAAACAATAACAATTGCCTTATTGATGGCTTACTGGAATTTCAAATATTCTAATTAGGGACTTTGAGAAGAAATAGTAAGACAACCTATTAACTACAGAGTTGATTGCCTAAATGATTATCTGGACGTCCTGTTTCTTCAAAATGAATGTTTAAATAATATTTTTGGGGTTTATGATTTCTAATTATGTCTGCGCCTTTAGTAAACACAATTTTTTTAAAGGAAAATGGCTATACTTCAAACGTATAACAATGATAAGAATTGCGGAACCTCTTCAAAATACTTAATATTGACTAGTAGGCCATGCTTTCATATTTGAGTATTAAATTTAATTGAAAACAATTTTTCTTAATTACTTTTGTACATAGCGTTAATATTTAAGGTACTTTACACTTCATTATTATTCAATGTTTGCTATTTTTGAACACCCTGTATGTTAAATTGAACAAACAACAAACTTTCTGGACGTTTCAATACACGCAAAACTTTTTATGAAGAATGACTTTTTGTCCAAAAATTAATTTTTTTGTCCATTTCACCTATAGGTAACTCAGTCCGGGGATACCCTGTATATAAATGAGCCACATGTCTTTAAATCTTGTTAAAACCGATCTTTTTGTATGCCTAATAAACTTTTCCATTTTTTTTCTTCTGCACTTACAAGAACTTGCACTCTAAGGTATTTTGAATAAACCTGGTCACGCTCTATGTTAATTCTTTCGAGGAAATCATCGAGACACATCTCGTTCCTCTCGATGGTTTGCGGAAACAGGGAAACACATCTCTAACAGTACAAGTGACAGAGGTAGCGGTGCGACCTTCTCTCAAGTGAGAAGTAATGCCTTTTTAAAAGGTTCGTCATTATATCTACTTCAACTTTACTCGCAGCTAACTGTTGTTTAAATTATTTTAATAACGTTAATGCCAGGCTCGTCGGCCTCGGGCATCCAACAATAGAGATTACGTTAAATAAACGAATAATCGCCAACAAATGCTCGCCTCTTTTTGCTCGCGAAGAAGTTGGGATTAAGTCTCGTAGTTTGGCGAACTTTTTTTGCCTTACGGGCGACCGAAAATAAAATAATAGGGAATTATTTTGTAATTTTTTGCTAATGTGATGCTAGTTATCGAGGGAATAAAAAATGTGAGGTAATTTGAAGAGATGAATGAAACGTGATGACTATATTTTGTCATATTTGTGATACAATGTGTTCATTTCAAAGCTTACAATCGTCTACAGCGTGTCCACGTTAAGGACTTACCACCCTTGTAAAATCTTTATTTTTCGACGGATTTTGATAAACTTTTTTTTATTAGGTAGATATTCAAAATGCGCATTCACCGAGTAGGTAACTTTATTCTTGGTTTGGAATCATGGCCAACTACGACCACTTTTATGGGCTCAAATGTCAAAAAAATACTATTAGGGATTTTTTTAGAAAAAACTGATGACGACTTCTTCATTATCATTACTTAAAACATAGCTGTAGCGATTTTCATTGTTCTAAAATACAAGGTGTCCGAGAAAAAAACGGATTCCTTTTTTTAAATTGTATTATTCGATATTTACATTTTTTTTACAAAATTAAGAAAATAGAATACAACAAAAGGGAAGTCTGTAAAAAAGTTAAATCGTAGTAATTTCGATTAATCCACCCAATTCCCTTATACATTTTTCAATACGTCGACGATTATTCCTCATTACATTTCGTAACTTTTGTCGAGTTATACTCTGACAGCTGGTAACTAATATAACTTTTTGTGCACACCTCTTTTTTATCAAATAGCAAGAGCTATTGTCTTCAAATTTGGTAAACGCAATAAACTCGACAGGGGAAAGGTTCGAATTGTTTTTGAGCAAAATCCCCCAAAGGAAAGGGGGTGAAAATGGGGGGTTGAAGGGGGAAATTCTTTCAAAATACGAAATTCTATTTCTCGGACATCTTGTATTTTAGAACAATGAAAATCGGTACAGCTATGTTTTAAGTCATGATAAAGAAGAATTCATCAGTTTTTTTTTCTAAAAAAATTCTTAATAGTAGTTTTTGACATTTGAACCCATAAAAGTGGTCCAAGAATAAAGTTACCCACTCTGTGAATGCGCATTTTGAATATCTACCTAATAAAAAAGAAGTTCAACAAAATCGGTCGAAAAATAAAGATTTTACAAGGGTGGTAAGTCCTTATCGTGGACACACTGTATAATTTGAGAACGGCAAAATTTTAGAATTCGCTGAGAAACGTCGATTTTTGTTCTCAGCGGGAACTTTTGTGGTACTCAAGTTATCTTGATACATATATTCATTCCCGTAACCCCCAGCAACCCCAACTTCAACTTTAAAATCCATACAGATTTGACAAATTTATTGGCAAGACACGACATACTTAACAAAAACTTATTTATTTACCTTCTGATTGTTGTAAAAACAAACTGATAGTGTTCTTGCAGCAGTGTTGTTTTTATAACAACGGACTGTAGAAAGAGTCAAAGTTGTCCTCTTCAAAGTAGACTCCATCGAGTGAAGTTTAACCCAATCCTCCATACACCGCTCATAGGCCGCCGAAGGTATCGCCTTCAGCTCCTTCAGCGAATGTCGTTTCAAAGTGACGACTCCGTAGTGGCAATTTTAGTTTTGGAAATAAAAAAAAAACACACGGAGCCATATTCGGTGAATACGGTGGTTGGTCGATCGTATTTATTGAGTTCTTGGCCCAATATTCTGTCACAATTTTAGCTCGGTGAGACGACGCGTTGTCGTTGTGCAAAGTCCAAGAATTTTCCTTCCACAATTCCGATTCCTTAAAATGCCGAGATAATACTCATTATCAACCGTCCTGCTCGATATCACCTCCTCGATAAAAAAAAAACCGTCAGCACCACTTTTACTTTCGACCGGCTTTGGCATATTTTTTTCGGTTTCCGGTTATCATCATAGCTCCAGTCCGATAATTGACGACTTGTTTGCATGTCGTACTCGTAGACCCATATTTTGTCTCCAGTTATGATGCGTTTCATGAAGTTTGGTTCAAGTAATAGTAAGTATTCATGGAAGTCACCATGTCAAGAGCAACCTGCTTCCGATGTTCTTTTTGAAGAACATCCAGCTCTTTCGGAACCAGTCTCGCAGCGACGCGTTTCATGCCCTAAATATCACTCACAATACCATGAGCTGACATTGTCGATATGTTACACTCTTGAGCCAATTCTCCAACACTCATATGGCGATTTTCAAGCACTAATGTTTTAATTTTGTCGATGTTATTGGCTGTCGTAGAGGTCGATGACGCTTTGAACTCATTATACCACTCGTAAGCCTGTGTTTTACATGTACACGATTCACCAAAGGCCTTATTTAACATTTTCAATTAATCGACATACGAAATTTCGTTTGCGGCACAACATTTTAAACAAACGCGTTGATTCACTATTTTTTCCATTGTACAATTCGCCGAGCACATTTGAAGTCGTCTATTACTAACAGCTGCTGTAAACACACTGAGTGACAGATCGCGCTCTAAACAGGCTTCGTAATTAAGGAAGGAGCTACCAACCTGACGATAAAAACATTTTTCCCGATTCATTTTAAGCGGTTCATTTAAATCCAAATTTCTGGGTACTTTTTGTACGTAATCTCAAAATAGTAATTAATCGTTCAATGCCATCGTCTGGGTATTGGCTCCGAAATTAATTCAAAGTGGTAAAACGATACGTAACAATAAATAATCAAATTACAGGGAGGGGGGGCACATTTATGCTGAATCACCCTGTACTTATACAAATATATATTTTTCGAGTCTTTGAAAGTAAGGCCACAAATTGGGTTGTCCGTATCGGTGCCAGCTGCAGCAACTGGAAGAACTCGAAGAATCGGCATCGAATACAGCAATCATGAAAAACATCGCGTGCCCGAACTGATTATCGCTCGCTACCACAACAACCCGCAACTTATTTACTTTTAATGCGCTCACTGGCCGGCTCGAAATTTATCTGGCAATATCGGCAAACTCATCGTCGCGTCGGCTGTCTTCTCAAAGGAACATTTTATGCGACCGGTTAACACTTGCCACGTGAAAAAAATTAATAAGGCTCCGACTCGGCTCGACTTAATCGAGTTATTAGCCGTATTTTTATGTGCGTGATGACTTTTATCAAAGGCGTTTCCCATGCGTGAAAACCTCTGGGATGAGTCGTCGTTCAAACTAAAGCCCTCTCTACACGATCCATTCCTGCCGCCCTACTATCCTATCCTATTGCAAAAAACTGGACGTTTTCCACGAAACACCGAACTACTATACTTTTTAGGGAGAAGATTAAAACACAGGTTTAATCTTCTCCTGAAGATGCCAACTTGGTTGGCGAAACGCGCGTCGAGAAAAGTGTAGTAGTTCGGTGTATCGTGGAAAACGTCCAGTTTTTTGTTTCTACGCCGAAGGTTCCAGTACCCACTCCACTATCATATTGCCACAAATGTGACTCAATGTATGACATTAGGAAACACGATGATGAATTTATCTAGTAAACTGGTAGATACAGTATCTACGAGGTGTGGCTAATAAATAACCGAACTGATGCTGCTACCAGCGCGCTGCGAGCGTGTCGCCACAAGTTTGAACAGAACCGTGTCTGGTGATACATTCCCCACCCTGATCTCGCTGGACAAGCCAGTGGGTCGCTCAGTTTGACTGTAGCAGTCGTTTGAATTAGTCTACGCACCAGTGACGCGTCGAAAAAATGTTAAGTGTTCAAATGGAGCAACCGGTTAATCTCAAGTTTCTTATTAAACTGGGGAAAACTTTTACAGAAGCTTATGCAATGTGAAAAGAAGTGAACGGGAATGAATGTTTATCCCGCACACAAGTTTTTGAATGGTTTAAAGAGGGACGTGAAACGACCGGAGACGATCCGCGTCCCCAAGGGCCTTCAATATCAAAAACGGATGAAGACATTGAAAAAATTGGTAAATTAATCCGCGAAGATCGTCATCTAAGTATCAGAGGGCTTGATGAAATAATAGAAATCTACAAAAAATGTCGTCGAAGATTTTGCATGAATCATTCAACATGCGCAAAGTTTGCCCACAAATGGTGCCAAGACTCCTTAGTCCCCAGCAAAAGGAATCAAGAATGAACATTTGCGCTGATATTCTAAACAACATTGACACTGATCCAGGCTTGTTAGACACGGTGATTATTTGTGATGAATCGTGATTTTTTACTTACGACCCCGAAGTGCCAATCCATGCATTGGGAGAGCCCGAACTCACCAATGCAAAAAAGAGCCAGGATGAGCAAATCCAAATTCAAAGCTATGTTAATTGTCTTTTCTGACATTCGAGGCATTGTTTACGTTCACTGAGTTCCTGAGGGTCAGACGGCCCTTCGTGAGCGTGTGAGAAAACGAAGACCCGAATTGTGGAAGACCACATCACTGAAGATTCACCAAGACAATAGACCGGCCTATTCTGCTTTGTCTGTGAAGGCGTGTTTTGCAAATTACGCCCGACCTTGCCTCCTGTGACTTTTTTTTTTTGCCAACGGGAAATCGGCGCTGAAGGGGACAAGATTCGAATGTGTGGAAGCGGTTAAACAAAAGCGACGGAGGTTCTGAACCAGCTGACAGAAGCGGACTTCCAGCACTGCTTTTAACAATGGAAGTCGTATGGAGCGGTGTAGATATCGCCAAGGGGAGTACATTGAGGGCGATAAAGTTGCTACTGTAATTGGTAACGAATAAAAAGTGTTATGACAGCAGTTCGGTTATTTAATAGCCACACCTCGTATATATACATTGTCGAAACTGATCAAATTAAGTTTTGTGAAAAACTTTCTGACTCAGCGCTGAAGACGGTTCTTCCATTCCTCATAGCAGTACTGGTACTCATATACTGGAATAGTCTTCAGCTGGTCGGTTACAGCCGTTTGAATGTTTTCTATGGTCCCAAAATGACGTCCATTGAGGTGATTTTTCAATCCCGAAAAGAGAAAAAAGTCACAAAGACTCAAGTCAGGCGAATAAGGAGGCTGAGGAGCCCCAGGAATGTTTTTACTGGCCAAAAACTCATTTACTGAAATGACAACATCCAGTTGTTGTTCATGTTTGGTCTTACACGCCTGACGCCTGACCATGACTCTGAGTTTTTCAAGAATCTCTCTGTAAAAGTGTTGAATTACTGTTTGACCTGGAGGCACAAACTCTTTATGGACAATTCCCTGGCTAACAAAAAAAGCAAATGAGCGTGCATTTGATCTTCGACTTCTCAATCTTGCTTTTTTTGGTCTTGGAGAACTTGAAGCGTGCCATTCCATGCTTTGGCGCCTGATTTCAGGGTTGCACTCAAACACCCAAGTCTCATCACCAGTAATAACACCTTCCATAAAATGGGGATAATTTTCAATCGATTCCAAAAAGTCAAGACACCTTTCTGTCCTGTGAAACCACACCTTTGTTCCTGCGAAAGGTTTTTTGGAACCATTTTCGCGCAGATTTTTCTCATCCCCAATTCGTTAGTAGAGCTACCAACTGTTGAGCTTTCGATATACGAGTCCAATCGCATATGAATTGGACAACTAAAATTAATAACACAACCATATATTTCGGGGTTAGTTGCTTTTGTTAAAAGTTACAGTGTTTAAAGCACCGGGTTTCTATTCAATTATAATCAATTTGTTCCAGTTTATATGGTCACAATAATACAATTGTTTATATGTGAGCTCACATTGTACATAAAAGACTCTCAAATTGGTAGCTCTATTCGTTAGTCAAAATCTGAGGAATAGTGGTGTGATTCAAATTCCGCTGCGTGGTTCATCTTGAATCGACTCTCTCTTCCTTCTGATAATGCCTTAAACCGCCGAAAAATCTTAGCTCTTGAAAAATCACCGTAGGCGTGTTGAAGTTTTGCAAAGTGTCCAAGTCTGAAGCAAAACCTGATAGCACACTTTCCTCAAAATTAATGAATCTAACAAGTTCAAACTTGTACTGAAGGTGCATTACATGTTAACCTACCGCCCTTCCAAGTCCCGTCTCCGCAGTATTGCTAGATCGGGCGCTACGTTGCCAGTCTCATTAATTAATTTACTGAGGTGAGGTGGATCTGATAACAATGTTTCGCCTGAAATTAGTTGTTGTAGGCTATATATCGATCATTTTTATGGAATTAACATACAATGTGTCGATTTATTTAAGACACCTGTGAAGTACTTCGTACACAGCATACGCCATGGTTGTAAGACTTCTTTGATTAAGTAAGATTTGTTAAATAAAATGATTAAATAATTAAAAGATACCAGCAGAGTATACTAGATAAGCAAAAAGAACATATGGCTCAACAGCAAACCAAGAAATAAGTAAATGTCCCAAGTCCCATAATTCGTTGTTTCATTGTCTCATTATGTATTGTAGAGAAGACTGTTTAGAAGGGCTTCGCAATGACTTCTACTTACATTAGAGTTGAAATCTCAATTTCAACCTTATAGGTCTTCAACTAGTCCCTCCTATTTTGACCCTCGTCAATTCCACCAACATTTCAAAGTAATAATCTGAAACTATAGCCATTTGTGCCAGGCTTCAGCCCGATATCTTTTAGCATTCAAGAGTTATCGTGTACAACAAAACAACAGAGATATAAAGAAAATTATCTTGACCCAAACTTGAAATATCGACGTTTCAGCGTAAGTTTAGACAAACAATAAACATTTCTCAGGAATATGTTCGCCGATAGCGCGCTATCGAAAGAAAGAGGTTTTCTCTTCGTCTTACCAAGCGCACGATGAAAAATAAATCTTAAAGGAACATGCGGTTCGCTTCTATTTTTAGTTTATTGGAAGCGCAGGGGCACCTACTCCACTTAGTTTATTGACATAAAACCTTGAACTTATTTTATTGACTCCACATTGCATGCTCACGCCGTACACGAGACCGTCTATTACGTTTATTAATTCGTATACTCAAACAGCGGATGTTCGCTACCCGGTCGCGTTGTAAAACGTGCCCGTTGCGTCTATACATATATCACTCGCTGAATTAATGCCCTGCTAATTCGTTTAGTACATTCCTTATAGTCTAAGAGCCAGTAATCAGATGGCAACACATATTTGATAAAAGCCTCAAATTTGCTCAGTTACTCAGTTTACATTTTATTTTTAAGTAGCTATAATAGTATATTTTGACATACCAAGCAGCTTTCATCAAATACATTTTTAGTTTGCCAAATTAACACACCTGTCGCCTCTGTGTGACGCTGAACCTATCGCGACTGGGCTTAACTAGCCCCCATCTCATGAACGGTGGGTACAACTGAGTAACTGAGCAAATTTGAGGCTTTTATCAAATATGTGTTGCCATCTGTTTACTGGCTCTTAGACTATTATGCAGTATAAGATAAAGATTACACTGGGCATGCTAAATTAACAGTGGATTCGAGGTGTTTATGACGTCAGCATCAGTACTACTTTAATAATAAAATGTCACGCGTGCAAACGCCTAGAAAACTATTTGCTGACAAAATAAATAAAATCATCAGTGATTTCGAATATTTACAATTCGCTATGTGCGAAGTCATGGTAGGGAGAGCCAAATCGACGCCAGCGTACGCAGTGGATAATACACTAATGGAAAAAATTAAAGGGTCAAAGAAATTTTCCGAATTTTTAGTGATTTTTCATAATATCTCAGTGGAAAATGGTCTTATCGAGGTCTAAAAAAAAAGCATTTTGAAGCTTCAAGTTTCTAGTTTTGAGATATTTCGGCAAACAAATTTTTTGAGCTACATGTTTCGCGCAATTTTGGGAAGTAGTTTGAGAAAAAAAAAATGCGAATTTTTTTTTGCTTTTTTTTTTCAAGTCCACGAGCTTGAAAATATTTTTTTCTCATTTAGCCATGGTATGGACCGGATAGCTTATTTATTCAGCTTCAATTTTGTTTTTTTTTTAAATCTCGATGCGACCATTTGTTGCTGAGATATCGAACTTTAAATCAAAAAGGACCCTTTTGCCTTTTACAGTTGCATATACCCCCAACAACCATGCAAAGTTACATTACGATCTAACGAACCGTTTTCTTGTTGCAAACGGTCACTTTTGAAAAAATTAAAGGGTCACGTTTTTTGAGCTTAAACATGTCCTAATCATAAAGTTTCCTAAAGTGAAAAAAAAAATGTTTCGAGCTTCCTCATAATTTTTTCCGCAAATACCGTTGAAATTGAATACAAGCAAATATTTCTAAATTTCTTTCGATGGTTTTCTTATGATTACTCTAAGAATGATTCTGCTGACGCTAAAAAAATTTAAACAGCATCCAAAGACTGGAAACTTGGAGCTTCAATTTCCTTTTTTTTTTCTTTTCTCCTTCATTTTCCCCAAGTTACAACTCTTTGAGGATCACCTAAAAATTTGGGTTTTTGTTTATATCCCTTAGTTTCTGCGCCTAGTGTATTAGTAAATTAATAGCACATATACTGGGCCCTCGAAAATATACACCCCCACTGTTACTAGCTAGTAAGAGACATAAATTTATTGCATGTCACGTGCAAAGCTTTGCATCTTGTAGCAGAACTTCACAGCAAATGTCTTCCCGATATTCCCGGTATTCCCGAACCACCACACCCGATTCTTACTCGTTGGGGAACATGGTTGGATGCCGCTTTTTATTATGCCGAAATTATTATGGAAACCAATGGTTTATGATGGAAACGCTGAAACAGATCAATTTTGGTTGCTAAAAAGATACACATTTTTTTACAATTTCACCTTATTAGCGCAAAGTCCATAGACAGGGTAGTAACCCCTAAAGAAACCTTAAAAGATAACAATGGTCAAATGATACGTCATTTGAAAGGTCTCTCCTCAATCTCTGTTCAGGTTTGTTTTTAACTTGATTCAGAAGGTCCTGAGAAAATGCGTTTTAAATTTGTTTGACAAATAACTAGGAACTTATTCAAAATGTTACTATAGATAGATAAACACTTTGTATTTGCATCACTACTTTTTTGAAAAAAAAATCCGGTCCAAATTTTCGCCCTATCGCAACGAACTAACTTATATATTCAAGGCACTTTTTTGTTTTACGTCCATACATGTAAGAAAGTGACGTAGTCCGTTTACAACACTTGAGTTGAATAATTTGTTTTGATCCCGTATGCACACTAAACTATTCCGTCTCACGTGGTCCTACTGCATTTCCACGATAGGTAGTACACGTTTTTAAACGCAGAACTTCACAGGCCGGCGATTTTCTATAATTCCAAGGCCGAGTGCAATCTCGAGTCATCCTGGCTGGGGTACCTGTTGGCGCATTCTTCGCTACGCTTACGCCGGAAAGATAGAGGTTACCGATAGTTCTGCACCGGGAGATATTTTAATTTTGTATAATGCGTACGCTAATGGTGCTCTCCGAGAATCAGCCTGCGAAAAGACGGGCGATAAATCGACTAGGACGCGACTGAAACGAGTGTGAAGGAAAACAATTTATTGAAGATATTTCCCTAAAAGTTTGCCAAACATTATGGTTTATTCATGATAACCATGATAACGCTCCTGAGCAATGTGCTATACAATTTGGATTTGTCAATATATTGACCCCCAGATCTCCAGATTTGAATCTACTTGATTTTTTTGTGGGCCATATATAAATTGTTTTACGGTAACGAACAGGATTTAAGACAACTGATTTTAGTCACTGCCCAAGAAGTAAAGAATTTACCAAATAGGTATGATGGAAAGTGTTTTTCTATTTTTTACGTATACTGCAAAAATGCAGTTGTTTCGGCTTGGTAGGCTCTGTTGGTGTCCATCTGTGATTTCTATGGTTTGTTTGTTTATTACATGCTAACTTGGTGAATGGACTTTTGGTGAAGAATGGAAGAAACCGACGCAATTTGTGAAATGTGAAGCATTATGGTAAGAAAAATATGCGACTTCATCGATGTGGACAAAATATTCGATGTTGAAATACACCATAAATGTTTACGAAAAACGGATATATTTCTAAATTTGGTAAGCCAGTTGATTGCCAGTTTCAGCAATCACCTCCTCATTTGAGCCAAATCTCTTTCCGGTGAGCATTTTTTTTTAGATTTGCGAAAAAGTAATAGTCGCTGAGGGCTCAATCTGGAGAATATGGTGGACGCGGAAGCAATTCGAAGTGCAGTTCGTGTAATTTGGCCATTGTTGCGATCGACTTTTGACACGGTGCATTGTCTTGATGAAAGGGCACGGTGTTCTTCTTCATTTGGGGCCGTTTTTTTTCGCCATTTCGTCCTTCAAACGCATAAATAATGCTGTATAATATTCACTATTGATCCTTTTTCCCTTTTCACGATTGTCGATGAATATTATACCATGCGCATCCCAAAATACGGACGCCATAATCTTCCCTGCCGACTTTTATGTTTTTGGTAGCGTTGTTTAGTTTATTTAATAAGTTTATTTAGTTTATACACTACTTAGCTAGTAAAGGACTGTATGGAATGACAGATGATGGATATTCTAGAGACAGATGGATATTCTAGAGCATGTAAAAACTATACCATAGAGGTGTGGCTATTCAATAACCGAACTGCTGTCATAACAATTTTTATTCGTTACCAATTACAGTAGCAACTTTTTCGCCTTCAATGTACTGCCCTTGGCGATCTCTACACCGCTCCATACGACTTTTCCATTGTTGAAAGCAGTGCTGGAAGTCCGCTTCTGTCAACTGGTTCAGAACCTCCGTCGCTTTTGTTTTAACCGCTTCCACACTCTCGAATCTTGTCGCCTTTAGTGTCACCGCGTCTAACAAGCCTGGATCAGTGTCAGTGTTGTTTAGAATGTCAGCGCAAATGTTCATTCTTGATTCCTTTTGCTCGGCAGTGAGGAGTTTTGGCACCATTTTTGCGCAAACTCTGCGCATGTTGAACGATTCATGTAAAATCTGGCGAACACATTCTCTATCGATTCCAGTTATTTCAAGAAACCCTCGGATGCTTAGACGACCATCTTTGTGGATTGATTTACCAATTTTTTCAATGTGTTCGTCCGTTTTTGACGTTGAGGGCCGTCCGAGGTGCGGATCGTCTTCGGTCGTTTCACGTCCTTCTTTAAACCGTTTAAACCATTCAAAAACTTGTGTGCGGGATAAACATTCATCCCCGTACACTTCTTTTAACATTGCATAAGCTTCTGTAAAAGTTTTCCCCAGTTTAACAAGAAACTTGAGATTAACCCGATGCTCCATCCGAACACTTAAATTTTTTCAAACAAACCAATTCAAATGACTGCTACAGTCAAACTGAGCGATCCACTGGCTTGTCCAGCGAGCTCGGGGTGGAGAAAGTATCACCAGACACAGTTCTGTTCAAACTTGTCACAACACGCTCGCAGCGCGCTGGTAGCAGCATCAGTTCGGTTATTTAATAGCCACACCTCGTAAAGATCGGTCTCGTTGCTAAGTTAGATTTGAATATTGAGGAGTGGAATTCAAGGATCTGTAACGTGTTAATAAAAGTGTTTAGAAGTCGAGAAGTGTATTATCCTAGGCGAAATACATAAGAATGATTTAAATGATGACTGAAAAAGGCCACTTCTGTCTCAATAACTCTGCTATACGCGTAAATTAAGATTAAACGCTTCTAAAACCCGCCACATGGCTCGGCTTCTCTCCTCCCGTCCCACCCTGCGTGATCCCAGCTCTTCTACGGCTGCAGAAACAGGTTGCGATTCCATTTTTCACCTCGGCAATATGCAAATGGAGATCCCGGCTAGAGACCAGAAAGAAAAAATCTGAGCCGCCGGCCAGTATTCCGAGAATGGCTACCGGTTGCGGCATGCGATTTATAAACGAGGCAGATATACGGGGAACGCAGGCATCCAGTGGAACCTGCGGCGGCCTAGGTGTGATAAAACGTTCTTTAGTCGAGCGATAGTGAATCGCAATGCGGACAGAATTAGCGGGAGAGTCCGCTGAGGGCGCTCGGGCGGAACGAGGCGTTCTTCTGGGATAATTCCCGCTTTTTTTTCGTTGTTTATCTTTTTAATTTGCCTATTACTTTGTATTTAATCAACGTAGCAGAGTGATACATACAGTCCAGTAGACAGAGACTTATATGTTCTTGAAACATATAGGGCTAGTTATGTAAATTAAAAATGTGTCAAAAAAACGTCTTTTTATCACATTTTCACTTATATCTCCGTTCCTTGGCATATTTTATATAGCATATGGAGCATTTTACGCCAACTAAGTGAGGTCAAAAAAAATGTATGTTTGAAACATATCACAATCGATAGTACTTGTTAAAAAACTAACTTTCCTTCTTCTAATCTTTCCTAAAAAAAAGAGAGATGGTGAGGGTGAGAAAACACAAATTTTCGTTTCGACTAAAATTTCAACAAAAAAAAAGGTAAGAAAATGAAAAAATTGAAAAGAAGGTTGCAATGGTTTTGGATGTGTTTTTTGCGTAGAATAAGATAAAAATATTTTCAAAATTATTGGGGGTAGTTTTCACCCTTATTTTGAGGATTGAAAGTTTAAAATCGAAATTTCGAAAAGTATGACACGATTTTTTTTCAATTTTTTTTAATTACTCTCCTTTTTTTGTACTTTCGAATAATGTTTTATTCATAATTGGCGTCGACCAGGAACTGGCCCAAAAAACGGCCCAAAAGATGAAAAAATGTGGTTTTAGCGTATTTTTTCATCCTGTGAGATAGTAAATGGCAAGTGAATAATATATTCCAAGGTTTTTGGGGTCGCTGATTACGAATCTAACGTCAGATTTTCAACTTTTAAAAAATGGCTAAATTTTGAAATTTAAAAAATACCATCGTATTCTACGCGAAATTTTCTACATTAGATTCGTAATCAGCGACCCCAAAAACCTTGGAATATATTATTCACTTGCCATTTACTATCTCACAGGATGAGAAAATACGCTAAAACCACGTTTTTTCACCTTTGGGCCGTTTTCGGCCAGTTCCTGGTCGAAGCCCATTATGAATTAAAAATTAATCGAAAGTATAAAAAAGAAAGAAATTTAAAAAAATTGAAAAAAAAACCGTGTCATCCTTTTCGAAATTTCGATTTTAAACTTTCAATCCTCAAAATAAGGGTGAAAACTGCCCCCAATAATTTTGAAAATATTTTTATCGTATCCTACGTAAAAAAACATCGAAAACCATTGCAACCTTCTTTTCACTTTTTTTCATTTTCTTACCGAGAAAGATTGAAATTTTAGAGTCGAAACGAAAATTTGTATTTTTTCCTCCCTCTCCTTGTGGCTCAAAAAAATCTAAAATTTTAGGGAAGTTAGTTTTTTAGCAAGTACTATCGATTGTGATATGTTTCAAACAGAATTTTTTTTGACCTCGCTTAGTTGGCGTGAAATGCCCCATATGCATTTAAGAAGTTGTAGCCTATTGAATTTCCAAAATTTTAAGCCCAACCCAAAGTCTCCAAGTGCTATTGTTAATTTGCAAATGACTGCTGAAGTTGAAAAAGTGTTTTTTTTTTACTGTTTTTTTACTTTGAAAGTAGGTCGACTATGATCATGAAATTGGAGGGACTGCTATTTGTAGTATGAGTCAGTGGCGGCTCGTGGGTGTGTTACATGGGTGGGCACAGAGTGTGTCAGTAGGATTACTCATTAGCTACCAATGGCGCCGCAGGCGAAAGTTTTTAAAATTTTCAAAGTCATGCGTTTTACTGACACTTCAGAATTTCAATGAAAAATTCTTTTATACAAAAATATATACTTTCACAAGAATAATTTTTGGGATTTGGTAGCTTTTTGAAATAATATTTAGTCGAAATTTAATTTTGAACGAATATTGAGGGCTTAAATATATTAAAATGATGGGTGGCAACATCTGAAAAAAAATTGATATAGGTATCTTACCGTTATTTATAGAGGAAATCAGCTCGCCTGTCCTTATTGTTTCTCAAAAATGTTAATCGCCTGTTCATTAAAGTCCCGAATTTGTATCACAAAATTTAATACAATTAATTATTTGGTTTAAAACATGTCAGTTTTTATCCACATTTTCATTGTGACGTCTTATATTTTCACGATAAGCACTATCAAGCTGTTGCCTTATGTCTACCTTTCCCAACACACTAAAATCTAAGATGTTATGTAAATGTTTTTCATTGTAGCTAGCATGTTTCTTAGCTCGTTCATTCAAATGTTTTAAATCACTCACTCCTTCTTGAGTCCATGCACTTTGGTTGCCACCCATCACTAAACAAATAAAACAAAACAGTTTGTTTCTTTTAGGACACCCACATAACCACTTAAACCTGTCGTAGACACTACTATTAAAATTTCGTGAATAATTTCGCGATTTTCCTACGTCTGTTTTGAAAACAATCAAATCGGTTATCAGCCTTCCTAACCGTTTAATTTCCGTTCGTATCTCGTATGTAATATCTTTATTGGTCAATAAAAAAGTCCTCCGAATTCATTTTGAAACGTTTCACAATCAAAAAGAGTAAAAACACACTTCTCAGCGAGGAAAATAAACAATAAAACTAAAAAAAGGTCACTCAACAAGTGTGACCCTTTCAGCTGATTTTCTAACGATTTATCGACGTCTGTCCTGTCTGCAATCGTGCAATCGTCTCCAAACTTTACCAGTCACCGAAAAAGCCCGATTAAAAACGAGGGCTGGGAAACTGTGTGCCCTCGCCCACGCGCGCGAAATGCGAGGAATTCAGACTACGGTGGCTCGGTGCTCGATCGATAGTCTGTCATATATATGTGATAAAAATCATTATTTGTGGTATAAAAGGAATGATAATTAGAATATGAATAGTTTGTCGTATACAATTAATTGATATTATTGTAACAGTAATTTATAGTAAATTAACACAAAAGAAATATGTTCTATTGAAATTTGGGCTGGGCACGTGCCCCTGTGCCCTTTATCACCAGCCGCCACTGGTATGAAGTTACAAACAAAATTTCAGCTCGATCCGTTAATTACTTTTCGAGTAATTAACGTTCGAATTTTTTACAAGCCTTTATTAACAATGACGCCATTTCTTTGTTTATTGTACTATATTGACCAGGTCGGGCTAGAAAAATCATAAGTCTCTTCAAGTTTGCTTGACTTTTTGAGATTTTGAAAAATATTAATTTGGGCCAGTTTTATAACGTTTTCTACGCGAATACCTTTTTTGACGCGACGTATACATTTATCTCAAAAGCACGCTTCAAGACACGTATTTTTTTTTTAAATGGGCGTCAAGATATTATAGTCACAATTCCGAGAATTTCGAAGCGGCAACACTAAAACAATATATACGTCGCGTCAAAAAAGATAGGCACTTAGAAAACGTTATAAAAGCCACAAAATATTTAAAAACACAACAAAAAAGAATAAAACCATTTATGTAAGTATATTTAACAGTTTTATTATTTGTTTCAGGTAAATTACCGCTGCCACTGCCTGAAGTAGATACTCCATAAATAATTAAGTATCGAGAACCTACCTACCATTTGAGATACACCCCGACAAAGAAACCTCCTGCTCGTATATAATTTTAATTTGTAAGTTTTTCAATAATTTAATTTACAATAATTTACAATGAGACATACCTATTACATATACAGTGAAGGGCTAAAGTTTGGAGTCAAATTAAAAACTCAGGTTTTATTGATATTTGAACGAAATGCTTCGACACGTCCATTTTTATTATTTTGAAATTATTATTATTATTTATCTTGAAATCATTTGGTTCAAGAACTTAACGATGATGACCCTGATCGCCAATTGGAATTTTGCGAAATCATGGCCAATAGATGCCATGATAATCCTTTATTTATAAAAAACATTCTTTTTTTCTGATGAAGCAACATTCGTCTTAAATGGAACAGTGAACAAACAGAACTGTAGATTCTGGAGTATAGAAAATCCTCATTGATGATGCATGCCAATACTCAATATCCTGAGAAGGTGAACGTTTGGGCTGGAATTATAAATTCTCAAATTATCGGACCATATTTCTTTGATGGCACATTAACTGGAACGCGTTACTTGGATTTCTTGCAAATTTTCTTAGTTCCAGAGTTCAGAATGCTTTTCCCAGATGATGCCAACCCCAATGCAATTGATAGAAATATTTGGTTTCAGCAGGACAGAGCTACACAGTTTTCATTGGAAGTAAGAGCCTATCTGAATCAAGTTTTTCCCAATAGATGGATCGGTAGACGCGGTGAAATTGAGTGGCCTGTTCGTTCTCCCGATTTGACCCCGCTTGACTATTTTTTATGAGGTTACTTAAAATCGAAAGTCTACTTTAACAGACCAAATAACGTAGAAGATTTATAAGACAAATCACCCCGGAAACAATACAAAATGTTTTAGAAGAATTTCAGCAACGCGTCCATTATTGTCAAGAAGCAACGGGCACCCAGTTTGAACATTTGATTAAACTGATCTTCTGTTCTTTTCTTTACTTAGTAACATTAAAAATGTAATATTTTTCAATAAAAAAATTATAGAAATTAAAAAAATCTTATGTTGCTGGATGGAGAATTAAAAACCCTTTCAAATGAGCTATCACACGCACCCTCGTTCCATTTAAAAAATTTAAAGGGGTAGCTGTCACTCCAAGGGGGTTGGAGGGGGAGGTATAAAAGTATGCTCAAAAAATGTCATTCTAGAATTAAAAATTGACGTGTTTCAGGATTTTACTCATAAATCGTAAATTACGTAGATAATGAATTTATCCGTTACTTATGGACCTCACTGTATATATCGAATCAAAATGTGAAAAATATCTCATTATCCGTATATTTAAAGGAATTTCATGCCGTTGGAACTCGAGGAATAATCAATTCTATAATTGCATGGAATCAATACGAGATGTAACTTGAAAGGAACGTATGCAAATTTAATAATGGCGTCTGTTGTTATAAAGGTTGGGAATCCAAATGCATTCTTAAAATTCAAATCCCGGCATATGATTTAAAAATTCCTTTATGTCTGCGACCGCAGTTCATTTATCAGTAAGCGAACAACGGCAATTTGAAAATTATTTTATCCACAATCGTTTCATAAAGTAGAGAAAATGGAATTTGATCCACCAATGAATTAAAGTTTATTTCACTAGTGGAATAAAGCAACTTTATTTCATTAAATTGAATATGATGAACAGAATACAGTGTGGCAAAAAAATCACGCATAATGGCTGTAAGTTTTTAATAACCTTGTAACAGTTACAAAAATTACATTACAATTAGAGTTCGTACATGTTACATTTTATTTAAATACAGTTCAATATGTCCGTGAATTATGCATTGAAATAACATCGCAACATATTAACAAATAAGGTGTTAACGTAGTCAGCGTCGGTATTAAACTAATAATGAAATGTCATACGTGCAAACGCCTAAGAAATTTTTTATATCTATATATTTTTTTCAAAATGGCTCAGTTAGTCAGATAGATACTCTGAAGATTTCCCTTTAATATGAGTAAGAATTTTGGAAAGGATTTAATATTTTCGGAGTTGTATACGATTTTCTGAAAACATCCCAGTTTTTCTTTTTTTGCGATATCTTTTAAAAGCGATACAAAAAATCAGTACAGTACAACAATTATCAGAATTTAAACAATCTTGTACAGTGTCCGCCATAAAGTTGGAACCATATGGGAATTTTTTTTATATTAGAGTTTGATAAAAACTTTTGGTGACAATGACTTCTGCTTTCAAAATTATTTCAAGATTATTGATATCCTTAGTCGAAAAAAGGGTACTGTCTGGATTATTTTCCAATATCCAAAAACATCACCCATTGTTTTTCAACTGTCTGTTTATTAAACTTTATTTTGTTAGTACAAAAATGGTTTTAAGTACAATTTGGCTATCTAAACACGAAACTACTACTTAAAAATAACAAACAATAAATAAATCACTTTAAAAAAGAACTTAATATGCAAAAAAATCAGTAATAGCCTTGGCATCCCGTACGGTTCCAACTTTCTGGCGGACACTGTATATATATTTTTACTTTTGACAATCTGAGGATTTTGCCTTTTGTTAAAAATATCCTTATACCCAGTTTTAAACCGTGGGTTAAGAATCCTCAAATAGTTAAACAGCACCTCTACTACGGAAATTAACTGGTCGCGCCGTATATTTTTCAGTGATTCAATGATTACATTCTATTTTCATCTTGAAAATTGAATATAATCATTTTCTTTTTAGGGTTTCATTAATCTTGAAAAACGACGTCGAGTACGGTGTTCTATTGAAATAAACGAAAAAAATTTTAAGTACTTGCACGCCGTCGACCAAGAGACAGCGACGACAGAAAAAAAAGAACGAAATACAAAAATAACAACTCGAGTTCGCATTGTACAACCTGACGTTTATGATTTAGGAACATTGTCGCGAAGTTAACATTGTGCTCCGGGACCTCGTCTGTTAGAAAATGAAAAATTGTAGACGTACACCCGTGGCCAAAAGTACAGTGCCCTTCATACAGTGCGTATCAAACGAGAAAAAAATGTATTGACGACTTTTTTTAATATGATTTTGTGCTTTAAAAATAATGAACAATGACTTTCTCGAACGGGGTCGGTACCTGTCAAATTTGACATTTTTTTAAAAATCGCTAGAAAAGGACTTAAAAAACTGGACGCTTTCCACGAAACACCGAACTAATATACTTTTCTCGACGCGCGTTTCGCCAACTAAGTTGGCATCCTCAAGAGAAGATTGAAACAAAATTCTAACCTACACACTTGCTATATTTATACTGACTTCGTTATCAGGGCATACAGTGGACTGTTGGGTATTGGACCATTGTCCTTATTCATACTACTGTTACTTATAATGATTTCCAAACTTAAAAAATCATCCAACTGTCTACTGTTTGTTACATTTCTAATTAATTTTAAATTATTTATGTCTATCCTATGGTTGTTGTCAAAAGCATGTTGGGCAACACAAGATTTTTCCATTCTGTCATGTTTTAAATGAGCCATGTGTTCTTTAAATCTAGTCAAAATGGATGTTTTGTCCAATATACTTTTGATCAATCTTTACAACTTATTTCGTATATTACTGACTTTTCGTTATTGTCGATTTTATCTGTGGAGTTGCCCAAAAGCGTCTGTAGTTTATTTTTATAATTATAAACTAAATTGATATTAATGTTTATAAAAACTTTATGCCCAACATACTTTTGACAACAACCATAGGATAGACATAAATAATTTAAAAATAATTAGAAATATAACACAGTAGACAGTTGGATGCTTTTGAAAGTTTAGAAATTATTAAATGTAACAGTAATATGAATAAGGACAATGGTCCAATACCCAACAGTCCACTGTTTGCCCTAATAAACAAAGACAGATGTTACGGTTCAGTGAACCGTGACGGCAGATTAAGTATAAATAGAACAAGTGTGTAGGTTACAATTTGATTTTAATCTTCTCCTGAAGATGCCAACTTAGTTGGCGAAACGTGCGTCGAGAAAAGTATAGTAGTTCAGTGTTTCGTGGAAAACGTCCAGTTTTTTGTTTCTACGCCGAAGGTTCCAGTACCCACTCCAGGATGAAAATGATTTTCTTGGTGCAATTTCAAAAAGTTTTACTAAGAAATGTTGTTTCCAAATTTTACATACAAAATGTGTACCAAATGTGTGCTAAATACGAACACTTTATTAAAACATTTGTTTTTGGGACTTTTTGACACTTTTGGTATCCACAGAACTGTCCATAAAAATTAAACACTTAATAAATTAAATTAAATAATTCTAAAAACAAAGAAAGTAAGGAAAAGAAATACATTCAGTCTTAAGTCTGAACATTTTTTTTGTAGTCTTTTATCCATAAAGTCCACATGTGGATCTCTGTGAATTATTTTGATGACAACTATATTTTCTTCTTCGCTGTTTTTTAAATAACGAGATATTTAATACATAAAATTACTACATAAAATCACATCATCATCCGTCGTGACCCCGTTTATTATCGACCAAAAAACACTGTCGGGACAAATACAAACTTTAATTTCTCTGTGAACCGATCGCTACGTTTTGGTCACCAGCATGGGCGTAGGCAAGAGGTTAATTAATTTACAACCCCTTCAAAGCTGCACCTGCTATTTATACATTCGTTTAAACAATCCGCCAATAGAATATTAACACATGTCAACTTATTTAAGGGTGGTACCACATAATTACGAGGGTGCCAAACTTTTGGCCAAGGCTGTATGTACACTCGGTCGTTTTCAACAAATAACGAAACGTTGTATAGGACCACGTTTACAGGCACAGCAATTCATGTTAGATAATCCACACAACGTAAGAAGCGAAGAGTATAAGTAAATAAAAAATACTACCGCCAATAATTATTGTTGTACATTCAATTTAATCGCACTTTCCTAATTTTAATAGAAATTAAGTTAAGTTTGACAAACCAAATGACTTCAGCATCGATACATCACGCTGAATGCCTCTAACTTTTTAATAACCTTGTATATGGAAGAAAAAAGTCCTGAATTAAAGTTTTTCATCAGTTTATTTGCCATATTTCTGCCAACATGAAATAATTTTGTTTTACTCGTTTGATTGTTACGGAGATCAACTTAATTTTTTTAAATGACAACCCGACAAATCGTCTGGAAATTTCCCTCAGTATCTGAATGTAATTGCTAGCGTCTGGAAATGTGTGCCGTAACACGCAAGGTCGGCACTATAGAACTCTATGATGATGAAAATATACGAGGTGTGTTAATTAGGTAATGAGACTGGCAACGTAGCGCCCGAAGAGAGTCGATTGAAGATGAACCACTTAGCGGAAGGCCTTCATCATTAAGAGTTAAATTTGAATGGCACCACTGTCCACCAGATTTTGACAAACGAATTGGAGATCAGAAAAATCTGCGTAAAAATGGTTCCAAAAAATCTTACGCATCAACAAAAGGACATCAGGAGAGAAAGGTGTGGCTTCCCAAGGAAGTTATTGTGAAGGAAATAATAGTGAATTGTATTTCTATTCGAATAAAAAAGGAAACAGTCTCATTACTTAATTTACACACCTCGTACATCCACCCGACTACGTGGATGTGGAAGTAACGTAAAAACAACCGGATCGTTGCGCAAGATGCAGGTGCCGTCCGTAAAACCGATTGCGTAAACGCCAGAAGAGCCTTGACGGTGAAAAAATGGGGTTCATCGCGCCTGAGTGGCCTTCGCACTCATATAAAATCGGCCGGTATCGAAACTTCCGGACAACCTGCAAACCCATATTCGCGGAGCGGTCCAGTTGCATCGGGGGTCATTTCTGCATCGAGAGAAATAAAAAAGGGACGAGAGGGGGGTCTCGTAGGCACCCGAAACTGGACCGAGACCGAAGCGATATCGGGGTCACGGCATTGGTACATGCGTGCCAAATACAGAGCGTCCGTGGGAGGTGTTTCAGATGCTTGAGTCGTTTTTTACAATATTAATTTGGTGTCTGTTTTATAAATCGTGTTAAGGGGGCTTTCCCGCTTTTCGTTTTCAAAAAAATAGTTTTTTTTTACTGAAATCGATGCGTTATACATTCAAATGTATTGTCCTGAAATTTTTAAAGTGATCCGTGTATTAGATTTCGAGTTACAGCCGGATTAGTGACGACGGTCCCGGCGCTTGAAAAAAGAGTCACGCAGGGAAAATGGAGGTGGACAGTGTAAAGGAAGTGTTTCAACGATCCGAAGAAAAGCATAATGTAAAATATGCTCAGTATATTGGCGAAGGTGACAATAAGACCTCCAAGGCGACTTTGGACCCGTACAACAACGATCCGAAAGTAATGAAAAAGGAACGCGTCGGTCACGTGGAGAAAACGACATGGGAACCAGGCTCCGTAATGCGAAGAAAAACAAACAAGGGACTCGGGGAAGAGATACAGGAACACAGACCATCAAGGTAATAGGCGAATTGACAACTTATTACGGCCTGTGACTTATTATCCGTATTCGGCGAAATACGGATTCAGTGGAAAAAAATGCGTGACGCTATCTGACGTGAAGCCAAAAATGAGGTCTACAAGGCAGAGGAGGGTGTCCTGTACGGACCCCGAATTGATGACGAACTGTAAGTAAAAAAATTTCGTAATTACATGAAAAAAAAACGTAAAAAAAAAAACTTCAAACGCATTTTTCTCAAAACAACGTTTTTGAAACTGGAATGAGATTTTTCTCGGACACTAATTAACCGATTTTAATGATTTTTCTTTTAAAATGTTCACAAATGATGCCATTAGTGATCAACATAGGATTTTTTTGATATTACAAAAATTTGATTTTTAATAACAATTTAAAGGTAGAAATTTAAGGTGAAAATCGAACTTTTTTTTTCAAAGTTGCACCAAATCGCGTAAAATTTGAATTTCAAAAAAACCCTATGATAAACACTAACAACAACCCTATATTTTATAAAAATGTTTCATTTTTTTATTTCAGATGAATAGCGTCGTAGAAAAATCTCATTAACATGAGACATGTCCACCTGACGTAGCTGCATTGGAACAAGGATCGACGGCCGCCATTTTGGTTTTAAAAAATAAATAAAAAACTAAATGTAACCTACATACCTGTATCATTTAATTAAAAAAAAATTGTCTCAATCCGTTTTATACTTTCCTCAAAAAAAATCCCAAAAAAACCTGCTTTTTCGCTGGAAAAAAAAGATTTTTTTTTAAGAAAGTATAAAACGGATTGAAACAATTTTTTTTTTAATTAAACAGTACATTTATTAAGGTTACATTTAATTTTTTTTTAATTATTTAAATCAAAATGGCGGCCGTCGATTCATGTTCTAATGCAGCTACTTCAGGCGGACATGTCTCATGTAAATGAAATTTTTCTATGACGCTATTCATCTGAAATAAAAAAAATTGAAACATTTTTACAAAATATAGGGTTGTTGTTAGTGTTTATCATAGGGGTTTTTTGAAATTCAAATTTTACGCGATTTGGTGCAACTTTTGAAAAAAAAATACGATTTTCACCTTAAATTTCTACCTTTTAAATTGTTATAAAAAAATCTAATTTTTGGAATATAAAAAAATCCTATGTTGATCACTAATGGCATTATTTGTGAACATTTTAAAAGCAAAATCATAAAAATCGGTTGATTGGTGTTCAAGAAAATTTCATTCCAGTTTCAAAAACGTTGTTTTGAGAAAAACGCGTTTAAAGTTTTTTTTTCATATAACTGAAATTTTTTAACTTACATGTCGTCATCAATTCCCGGCCCGTACAGGACACCCTCCTCTGCCTTGTAGACCTCATTTTAGCTTCACGTCAGACAGCGTCACGCATTTTTTCCACTGAATCCGCATTTCGCTAAATACGGATAATAAGTAACAGACCGTAATAAGTTGTCAATTCGCCTGTTACTTTGATGGTCAGTTTTCCTGGACCTCTTCCCCCGAATCCCTTGTTTGTTTTCTTCGGATTATGGAGCCTGGTTCCCATGCGTTTCTCCATGTGACCGACGCGTTCCTTTTTTCATTACTTTCGGATCGTTGTTGTACGGGTCCAAATCCAAAGTCGCCTTGGAGGTCTTATTGTCCCCGTCGCCAATATACTGAGCATATTTTACATTATGCTTTTCTTATGATCGTTGAAACACTTCCTTTACACTATCCACCTCCATTTTCCATGCGCGACTCTTTTTCAAGTGCCGGGACCGTCGTCACTAATCCAGCTGTAACTCGAAATCTAATACGCAGATCACTTTAAAATTTCAGGACAATAAATTTGAATGTATAACGCATCGATTTCAGTAAAAAAACAAAGAAACGATTTTTTGAAACCGAAAAAGCGGAAAGCCCCCTTAAGTGAAATGAGATTAAGGGATATAAAAAAATCCCAAATTTTTAGGCGACTTTCAAACCTGTAACTTGGGAAAAAATGCTCGTAGAGAAAATAAGTAAATAGAAATTGAAGCTCCAGGTTTCTAGTTTTTGGATCTTGAGTTTATTTTTTTTTTTGACGTCAGCAGTTTTTAAGTAATTATAAGAAAACCATCGAAAATAAAATTCGAAATTTTTGCTTGTCTTAAGGGGTCCACGGACTTATATAAATTTGTCTCGATAATTTCACCATAAGGGTCTTTTAGATAGTACAATGATTTTTCGCCGAGTTATCGTCGTTCAACATCATCTTATCTTATATCAACTATCTAGATCACCACTGATCACAATGGGAAACTAATTCTAAAGCTCTATTGACTCGAAAAAAAAAATGAAAAAATTGTCCTCGAAATTTCGGTGCTTTTCATTTTTAAAGCCGCTATATTTTTTTTCTGAGATTCAGAAACCAAAATTTAACCCCGGAAATCGAAAGACCACACCTAAAAATACCAGGATAGGTTTGGTGGAAATATTTTTACTATTGAAAACAGAGCTGGAAAAAGAGCTCAGAATTGCGTTCTCTTGGGCGTTAACGGGTTAATGTAATGTATTACCGACGCCGACGACATGAACACACACACGAATAATAATGTTACAATCTGCCAGACGGTCGGGCCAAACGACTAGTTTAGTTTACGACCTGCCCGCCGCGCGCCACTGAACTGCGGCACGATCGGCCAACCTCAGTTATTAATTTATTACTAGCAGTAATGCAATCGGATTTAAGAGCGCGCCTAACACAAGTTCAAAGGTTGCGTGTTCGGAAATAATAGGAGCGTTCCACTAACCCAGAGCTTCCGCGCTCACCAGGTAGGCGATTTTTCCTAGCGTCGTATTTTTAACGCTGATTGGACTTTACGGCCTCGTTCAAGGGGAAGTTTTTTTTCTTGTTGTCAGTAATCCGCGGCCTCAACGTAATTATACGCGAACGTTCAGGCACGAAAGCGGTCGTAAATATTATTTACGCCCCACTAGAAACCGGGGAGTTTTTATTGCGGACTTTAATGCCGGCACGATGGCTAATCGTCGCAAGCACGTTAGAAACGCATTTATTAATTTAAAACGCAAGAAGGTTCAGTGCTAATTGCAACCCCTTTTTGTCACTGTTAGTAGTCGTATACTGGCTTTTAACCTTTTGTTGTAATACAGGACCGTAATACAAGAAGACGTAAGCCACAACTTCGTTATTAAGCGTCCTATGTTGAAAGACAAAAAAAGGCACGAATGGTAACGAGCCATTCAAAATTCTAAAGTAACAAGCCATTGAAAAAGAAAGTCATCAAATATGATTATGAACGGAAGAGATGGAAATAGCGGTTATATATCAAAGCTAGAAGCGAAACTTTGTTGTCGTCAAACTTTTGTAGTGGCTGTCAGAATTGTAAAATAAACAATGGAATTCATTTTTGCTGAAGAACAGAGGCGTGTTTCGCTTGAAATTTATTTTAGAAATGGCAGTAGAATCAATGTAAACTAGGTATATTCGATGAGAGCTGGTTATATTTTTTATCTAGTCGGTCAGTAAAACGTTTCCTAAATTTGTACCGGCAAACTGAAAGCGCCAATCGGAAACAAGGAAGTGGCAGACCCAAAGTCCTTACTCTGGGTCAACCACTTTTATGCCTGATGAGTAGAGTTCGGGCGAGCGCGGAGTGTAACAGGACCGTAGTCAGTTAACGAATGAAAATATTAATATGTTTACATTAATTATGTAGCAACATAATACTATTTTTATCAAATAGTATGGTTAAGTCAAGGATAAAATATCTATTTAAATTAAGATAACACGTAACAATGGCAACACTTACCCGACAAACGTCAGTATTGAGACAAGGTTCCTATGGCAGGTTGGCGGTGGTTAAAACATATTATTATGTGATTTTCTAAGTGTTCTCGAGTGAAACGGCGACGTTTATCACAAATTAGCTACTGAACGCCCGCAAGCATCGGTAGCTTCGTCTATAATAAAATACACGAAATTGTCCGCAATATCTTCGCGTTTTGATGTCACTACATTGTTGTAAACCCGATCGACATATGCAAGTCTTAACGTACTTTCATGAGGAATTTTTCGGTCCATATATTTTTCTAAAAACGTACGTAACTTGGGGTTCTCTAGTTTGTTTAATGGAATATTGCTTGCAACAAAGGCTTCTGTAAGTTCATAGAAAAATACGGAGTCATCGGCGCTGGACGAGGCATGGCTTCTCAGATGTCTTGTTACTTTAATTTTATCGGAAGAATTTATAATGCGTTCACACACAGTACAAAAAAGGTCATTTCCTTGAATACATATGTCCCTAAAACCCTCGGAATCACTGTCAAACCACGTTTGAAATACTTCCCGTCTATTTCTTTTCACCTTTGGCATGGTGAAAAGCCTCACTTTATTCACTTCTCCCCTCATTTAATAATTATTAATATTTATAAAGTTATTTAAACACAAGGCGAATACGTAAAAACGAAACGTATCAACGCGATGTAATACCGGCGACTGTCTGTTACAGCGTGCCATAAATAACTAAAATTGCTAGCGCAGTTTTCGTAATGCAAGTCAGCTGTGAGCTGTGAAGGCCAACGAGTCAAGGGCAGGACATGCACAGTGTCGGCCCTGTGACATTCGCGCTTGGTAATAAGTAATAATATTTAATAATGTACCGATCCAACATAGTTTCTGTGAACATATTAACATTTTCATTCGTAAACTGACTACGGTCCTGTTACACTCCGCGCTGCACGAACTCTACTGATGAGGCTTGGTTCCATTTTTCATGTTAACTCTCAGAGACTTTGAAATGCAGACAACCTCCACTTTACTGACAACCTCTACAACGTCGTATCAACATGTTTGCGGATTGAATTACAGTATATATCATTTGTAACAACGTTGAAGGGACCGGCGAAATTCGGTCATTATAACCGGAGGTCGCTATGTCCAAACACCATGTACTTACTCAAAAATGGTCTTTATATATAATAGAAAAAAGTACACTTAAACATACATGGGTACAAAAAGCTGAAACACCAATGATATATTTTAATATGTAGGTAGGTACTTGCAAATTGATTCTACAAATAACTTAACACTGAGCTAGTTTTAATTAAATTTTAACCAAAAAAATCTTTTATTTAGTTTGTTTTTGTAATTTTTTGTTTTATAAAAAAGTTTCTTTCGATAACCTTTTCGAAATGTAGCAAAACAAAATTTGTTTTAGACTCTTTTAGATTTTGATTAAATGCGAAAAAATGTTGAATCGTTTGAATCACTGAAAATGCATTGTTTATTGAAGGTGGTTGAAAATCGAATATTCCGTCCATTTCTACACCGTTAAGTTTTTCTGTTGCAGTTAATTTGAATCCAGCATGTGTCAAATAATTGGCTATTGTGCTTTGAGAAACACGATCCCAAGCTTTTGAAATGAGAGAAATGGTTTCAAGGATATCTGGTTTTTGGGGAACACCTTTTTCTTCAACGTTTTCTAAAAGTTTCATGATTTGAAGTTTTCTAAAATGTGTTTTTAAAGACTGTATTACACCCTGGTCCATTGGATGAGGAACTGACCTGGTATTTGGTGGAAGGAAAACAAGTTTTAAATTCTGAATATTAGGGTGAGCTGGACACTTGTCCAAAAGCAATAAAAGCAGTTTATTGTCTCATAGTGTAATATTTTTTTCAAATAATCCAAGCTCTTGGATTATTTTCATATTCAACAGGTAGGCATTTAACATTTTTAAAACATCGAGGCTGCTTAGCTTTGCCAATAACCACAAGTTTTACTTTTTCCGATCCAGTCATATTTGCTGCAACAAGAACAGTCAATCTTTCCTTGGGAAGTTTGCCTCCAACACACTTTTCTCCTTTAAATTTCATTGTTTTATCTGGCAGCATTCTAAACCGGTTCATCTGTGTTGAAAATTTCTTCGTCTTTGTATCCTCTTCTTAAATTTGGCCACACTGGGATTAACCAATCGTTACACATCCTTTCCGGTACATCTGCTGCTTCCCCACTTATTTTACCAAAAACAATATTATGTATTTTCCGAAATCGTTGAATCCGTGCAACTGAACATTTAAAATTTTGCAAGTTAAATTGTAAACGGTGAAAATACATTTTAGAGCGGTATCAGAGCTCTTAGAGACTTTTGTTCGTTTTGGTTGGTCGTGGAGAGCAAAATACCAAACATTCAGATTTTACCTAGTGAGACCCATGACAAATGCGCGAGGCCCTTTCTGAAATAAAGTGGTCACGTAAAATCTCTTAAAACAGTGGCAAAAAACTTTGGTACAACTCCAGTGTACACACTTCCAACAAAATCCCAGTTTCCTTTGCTCGCTTCGCTGAACAAATAATTATTTAAAACATTCATCCGTTCCATTCTGTTGTTTACACGTTTGAAACAGGACCGCGTTTTATAACAGAAGCCGGTCTACTTCGAGTATTTATCTTGGTAATTAAATCGAAAGCGAGCGAGCAGGTGAAAATTCGTCTACCGTTGGAAAAGCCGCCCTACTAACATGAAATTATTGGACTAATTCTTAAATACCAGACAGCACAGTGGTCCCAAACGTCCGAAAAGCAACCCAAAAAATCGAATTGTGAGCGATTTGTGTATAAGTGTGAACTCAAATATTTTCGGGATGAAATAATCCAAATTCGAGGTTAATATTTTCAAAAATAAAATGATTGACCCAAAATAGCCTACCGACTTTGTCAAAAAAGACGTACCTCTTGCGAAAATCAATATTCTTCGATTTTCTGGGTCGAGGATCCAAATCGGAGGTAAATATTTTCAATAATACGAGGTGTGTAAATTAAGCAGGTAACGAGACTGATTTTTTTAAATTTTTTAATCGAATAGAATTACAATTCAGTATTCTTTTCTTCCAAAATAATTTCCTTGGGAAGACACGCAGCAGTAGAGACGGTTCTTCCATTCCTCATAGCAGTGCTGGAACTCATATACTGAAATCGCCTTCAGCTGGTCGGTTACAGCCGTTTCAATGTTTTCTATGGTTCCAAAATGACGTATCTTGAGGTGATTTTTCAATCTCGGGAATAGAAAAAGTCACAAGGTCCCAAGTCAGGTGAATAAGGAGGCTGAGAAGCCACAGGAATGTTTTACCGGCTAAAAATAAAATTTGTTTACTGAAATGGCTGTGTGACAAGGCGCATTGTCATGATGCAACATCCAGTTGTTCTTGTTTGGTCTCACACGCATGGCCTTTTTTCGAAGTTTTTCACGAACCTCTCTGTAAAAGTGTTGATTTACTCTTTGTGAACAATTCCCTGGTATCAAAAAAGCAAATCAGCATGCATTTGATCTTCGACTTGCTAATTCTTGCTCTTTTAGGACTTGAAGATCTTGAAGTGTGTCATGCCATGCTTTGGCGCTTGGTTTTCGGGTCGTACTCAAACACCCAAGTCTCATCACCAATAATGGACACGTTCCATAAAATGGGGATCATTTTCAATCGATTCCAAAAAGTCAAGACACTCAAACAAATAACTCTGACAAGTTCAAACTTGTACTGAAGGTGCATTACATGTTAACCTTCCAAGTCCCGTTTCCGCAGTGTTGCAGAATCTGGCGCCACGTTGCCAGTTTCATTACTTAATATACAAACCCCGTACATCCTTTATTAAATTCCTCATTCAAAATTACGCAGAAGAAAACTTTGTTTTTCGATTACTGGTCAGCTTTTCGGGGGTTTGGGACCACTGTGAGCGTAAAATTAGTCGTGACAAACGGGGTTATAAAGCACATTCACGCCGCTTCCCCACACCTTGTTTGTCGAAATAAATGAGGTAGTTACCACGGTCTCAGTCGCTAAGGATTTATCTGCTAATCACTAAATGCGAGATAAATTAGTTTACCTTGGACCAAAGGTAAATTTGGGACCAGGGGTTAATGGGATCGACTCCTATACGAGCAGCTTAAATATGGCGGCAGCAATAATACACTAAAGCTCAAAAATAATGTAACTTTTTGTGATAATAGGGGACTAACCGATAAATTTCAAAATACTGCTATGTTTTAATAGGCGTTAACTTTTGTAAACAACCCAGTCTCGTTTCTTTGATTTTTTTTAAACTTGTAGATCAAAATGCTCTATATACCTTATTCAGATTTCTGAAAATTATTTAGCACTCCGGGTAAAAAGTTACAATTTTTTCCTCAACTGTTGAGACACCCTGTAGATGAATTGTGATGCATAACCTTCACACAATAGGATTTATCCAAAAAACTGAATTTTTGCCAACATTCAACAAAAAAACATTAAAAGTGGTTCATGAGAAGCCCAGGTAATGACTCGGTGATACTGGGGGGATGATAACCCTGTTCTGCATTTTGAATTTTTTTTGTCGCTCGAACGAACATTACTTCTTTAAGCTTTGCCTCACTTATTCGCGAATTTCCGTCTCAAATAATGTAAAGCGTTTATTTCTGTATTTAAGGCTTTCACTATCTTTTTTATAAGACCTAGTTTTATGCGCAGAGGAGGTAAATAGGTACATCCTTATACCTGCTTTAAAATCAATCAACACATGTTGATGCTGTCTAGATTTTGCTACGTGATATGACTTTGATGGATATTTTATTTAAACAAAATTTTACAATTTTTTTTAAGCTTGTATCCTAGAACCGTTAAGTTCTTTATGTTTCTTAAATTTCGTTTGATCGAAACTTCGCAGCTATCTAAATTGTCTATAACCTAAAAAAAGTTTTTACAACTTAAAAGATTCCCCTTAGTTCTCCTAACGAACGGATTTTGCATTTTCAAAAAAGATTCGAAAGATTGAATGTTCTTTTATACGTAAAAAAATCAGACTTTTTTTGGCGACTCTAATTTGGAAAAATTGCGTTTTTCGCCAAGAGCTGGATTGCAAAATTGATATGCAAATATTATATTATCAGACCGATTTGGATCAAATTTGGTATAGTGTATTATATCAAAAAGTTTTTTGAGCCACAATCTGAATATGTATCATCTAACAATAAGTTGTTGAAAACAACACTGAAAATCCTGTTTTTTTTAATTGTTGCTATTTTTCAACACACCCTGTGTAAAATCTATTCGCAAAATTGTTTTCTTTCTTCAACTTTCGTCTAAAATTAATAGTTATATCGAGATATCTAAAATGAAAGGAAAAAAATAGGGATATTTTAAAGATTTTTTTACATTTTCTTTAAGAAATTTTCCACAACTTTTTCAACAGGCGCATATGAAAATTATCATTTCTTATGATACTCCAGAGATATTCCAATAAAAATTAGTAATCAAATGGAAAAAATCCAAATTACCTCATTTTACAACTGTCACCGCTTGGTCTACAGGGTGTTCCAGCTAAGGTGGTCTCTTACATAACTCTGTTATTGTACTGATGTGGTGCATATTTGTAAAATATTTCTAATCACACGGGGTGCTCCATTTCCTGTAACCACTACACAACTTCGTTATTTTAAATGGAACACCCTGTATATATTTTTCGATGGTAAATTTTAGGTCGGCTTTTAAAAAATTAGTTTCTACTGTATTCTGTAAATAAAGACGATTCGTATTGTTATTAAATGGTGTATAAATTGTGAGCAAAAGTGTATTGGACAAACAAAACGATCAGTATTAAAAATACTTTTATTTTTTTTATGGTGAACGTGTACGGCTTTTATTATTTTATAAGACTTTCGTAGTAATCATAAATTCTGCTCTTGAAACCCATATAATGAATAAAACAGTATAGTAAGTTCTTGCGTAGAGGCGAAATGTTAATGAGGGCGAATCCAGATCTCCGTTTTCGTATAAGGAACTCGCAAAAGCTTTCGTTGAATTTCTAGGGCGATTCATTAAAACTTCTTTGAGCCTATTATGTTTAAATCTCGTACAGAGTTCTGCTTAAAGTATTAATAATTAATGAACTTTACTTGAGGAGTTTATAAAGGGTCTATTAAAATAATGACTTTTTTTTGCTTTAATTCGTTTAAAGAAATATTCAAAGACCATTTCTTTGATGTACGTATACTTAGTTGATTTAAATACATTTCTTCTCGCACTCCTTTAAATTTGTACAGTAAAATATTGCATTAATGTCCTCAGAATCGTATAGTAATGAGAATGAATAACTTTACAGCATAACAACTAATAACTCATAATTAAGGTCCGGGAAGAGTACAACTCTATGATAATTAAAGTATAAACCGTATTTTTTAAGCGCATAGTCTTGCCCGTTTATACCCACGCCACTGTCCGTGCGTAGAATGTTATCCCGAACGAAGTCTTCGCGGGAACGCGGGACTTACGTACGTAATACTGAATGAGTGAAATAATGAGTGTCTTGAATTATACTCAACAAAGTATAATCGTACCAAAAAGGACGATTTTGAATTTTTTTTCGAATACAAGCTCTAAGGCGACTATTTCGGATTTGTTCTTTTTTTTTGGTCAAACTGTAAAAAAATTGTCAATTCGCCTTAGAACTTGTATTCAGAAAAAAAATTCAAAATCGTCCTTTTTGGTTCGATTATACTTTGTTGAGTATAATTCAAGACACTCATTATTTCAGAATTTTTGAAGACGATTTGGCAATTTTACCGATTAGCCATTTTCTGAACCCCCCGAAACCAAAAACGTCAACAGGTTCAAGAATTTTTTTGTGCAAAATTTTGTGCGAAATGTGCGAATTTTTCCAGAATTTTCGGTCTTTCCTACAATTTTGGGTTTCGGCCAATTTTTGGACCATTGAAATGAAAAAATGGACAATTTGGGGACAGCCATTTTGGCGCAGACTCTATTGAGTATGAGCTAAGAACACGTGTATTTTTCCCAAATGTCTGGGAATGATTCTGAAATTTTAGGAAAGACCATTTTTTGAAACCTTCTAACGGGAAAATGGCCAAACTGGGCCAAATTTTTTGTTGAGAAATTTGTTTAGGACTCTTCAAGCGAGGTGTGTAATTTTTTTCAGAATTTGTGGAGCCATTTTCGAATTTTTCAAAAAATGGCCAAATTGAAAATGGCCAAAACGTGACCAAAAAAAAATCAGGCGTGCTCCTTGGATGAATCTGAACACTTTTTGTTGTCTAAACTGTTGCCCCAAAGTTCTCCAGGTTTCAGTAAAAAAAATTTGAAATAAAAGTTTCCCCACACAATGTGTCTCTTTGGCCGAGATATTGGACACTCCATGATGGAACTAATTTTACGTATTAAAGTACTTTTCAGTACAACTCTCGAACGCACTTTTCCCGTAGTTTTTAGTCGAAAAAAAATTTTTTCTAGTCAAAAATCGTGTTATAAAAAAAATTGACATGAAAAATCGTGCTCTTTTCAATTTAAATGGTCAAAAACAGGGGTAAGGTTCAACTAATATGAATTTTTTTGGTGCCATTCGAAACAGCACTCCCAAAAATACTCGGAAAGGCATTTCCCGATTTTTTTTATTGTATTTGGCACGTTGCTAAAGAGAGGATATACAAAAACTGTAGTTTTGATGTTAAATGGTTAACGAGAATAAATGCAGAAAAACTACTGGTCATGGCAACGTACGCTCAACCAATGAGGACAGTCGGTGTTTCTGAATGACACAAGCAATAGGTATGTACATACGAGTACATTATTAACACATTTTTACTCCTGTCTTTTTGATCTCTCATCTTCCGCCAATAATATGACGGATTACAAGTCCGGCCCTGCGTTACAGGACGCGTTCGGAACCCTACTCTTAATATCAATCTCGTAAAATCACAGTTTGATAGAAAACATGTATTTTACCTATTATTATTATAAATATTAAAAATACAATTATTCAAATTAGAAAAGTTAGAACTCCTGACCTTACCGAATCAATTTATTGTTGCTGCGGTGTCTAGCTGGATAACTACATGCATATAGTAAAACTGTCTCCACGGCTTTTGGGAGCGTAGTAAGATTGAAGAGTGTTTTATCATTGATTTTTATTTTTGTTTTCTTCATGTCTATTATTTAATTTGAGGTGGCAAAAATTCATGGTAGAGATCATGCTGAAAAGTGTATGTAGAAAAATTTTCGAGGCGTTCTGTCGGGAAATTCGGATTTTAAAAATCTACAAAATATGCATTTCAAAATATAATCTTTAATCGACATTGATAGATCTCAATCACGAGATTTTTGGTGTGTAACAGGAACAAAATTTAAATAAATTTGTTGCCATGATCGAAAATTAAGTGCAAACGAAATTTATAAAGTGATACCTACATAAATCCACTACAAACAAAACAGAGTCTTACCTTACGTTGTTCTCATTCACAGAGGTCAATCTGGAAAAAATAAATTCGTACCTTAGTGTTTTCACATTTTTCGGGAGAAATACATCAAAAAGGAATATTGAGATCAAAAGCAAGTAGGTACCTATGCAGTAAGTATCTAACAAGATATCTAAACAGTCAGTGGCGGTGCGTGATATTTCTGTTAGCCATATCTTGAAAACGACGCATGGGACCCACTTCACTTTTTTAGGTGATGAGGTGAGGACTATACACCTCTTACAGAAAGGATTTCTAGTGAAAAAATCGTCAGCAAAGTTTGCGAAAAAATTTTCAAAAACACTGGAGCACTCCCCTGAGTTCTCAGTAACGCTCTGTGGGATATTTGCAGTATATTTTTTTTTTTCATAATCTAGAAACAAATATAAGGAGACGTTTTTCGATTTGTTGCAAAATATTTTTTTTTTTCAAAAAGTTATGGCCATTTTAATTTTAATTTAATAGGAACATTTTGTTTCCCAAAATTAAAATGGCCATAACTTTTTGAAACAAAAATATTTTGTAACAAATCGAAAAACGTCTCTAGACCAATATTTGTTTCTAGATTATGAAAAAAATATACTGCAAAATATTCCACAGAGCGTTACTGAGAACCCAGGGAGTGCTCCAGTGTTTTTGAAAATTTTTTCGCAAATTTTGCTGACGATTTTTTTCAGTATAAATCCTTTCTGTAAGAGGTGTATAGTCATCACCTAAAAAAGTGAAGTGGGTCCCATGCGTAGTTTTCAAGATATGGCTAACTGAAATATCACGCACCGCCACTGTAAAAAGTAGATATCTTCTAAAGTTATTGTCTCATTGTCTAAATTATTGCTATTACTACTATTGTCCACTGAGTAAAGCAATGAAATAAATAAATAAATCATTAGATATTCAGCTTTTTCTAACAAAAATTAGTAGAATTATAGAAGCAAATTCTAACCTCAAACACGATCCTCTTCTGCACCATCCAATGCCTGCACTCTCACAATATAAAACTACCACTATTCACTGCTGTTAAATGTTTAAAACATGAATTAAAAGTTAACACATAACTTAACATGCTTTAAATGAATATATTTGTTGATTTAACAACAACCACTCTGTTCACGAACTGCATATAAACACCACTAATCGTTCGATGCATCACTCTTCCTCGAAACACGTTGTTTTCACAGCCAACTTTTTGTGCTGGCCCTTACGTGTGACAAGCTTCTTGTAGGTTTGTCGATTTTTGTGTCTATCAAGGTCAGTCATAATAGTAGGTAACTGTTTTAATTTTCATGTATACTTCGTACAAAATAAATACCGATGCACGTCATCAGACATGTGTTTTAGTTTTAGAGAGCAGACTGTTATAAAATTATTCAGTAATTAGAAATATATAATTTTGACTAGCATATGGATGGATTCTTTGTGTTTGTTTATTGTTAAATAACTTATTATTTCAATATTAAAAATATAAATAATCTTAAAAGTTTATATTTTTTAAGACATTGATTGGTACCTACATATGCAAGTACAAAAAAAGAGCAAGAAAAATTGGTAGTTACTGATAGTAAAGATGTTTTTAATGGGAGGAAAAATGATTCAAAAAAGCACACGGTACCGCTGTCATAACACTTTTTATTCGTTACTAATTACAGTAGCAACTTTTTCGCCTTCAGTGTAGTCCCCTTGGCGATCTCTACACCGCTCCATACGACTTTTCCATTGTTGAAAGCATTACTGGAAGTCCGCTTCTGTCAGCTGGTTCAGAACCTCCGTCGCTTCTGCTTTAACTGCTTCCACACTTTCGAATCTTGTCATCACAAGTAATCACCGTGTCAGTGTTTAGAATGTCAGCGCAAATGTTCATTCTTGATTCCTTTTGCTCGCGAGTGAGGGGAGTTTTGGCACCAGTTTTGCGCAAACTTTGCGCCTGTTGAACGATTCATGCAAAATCACATCCTCTATCGATTCCTGTTATTTCAGCAAGCCCTCGGATGCTTAGACGACGATCCTCGTGGATTAATTTACCAATTTTTTCAATGTTTTCGTCTGTTTTTGACGTTGAGGAACTTCCGGGGCGTGGATCGTCTTCGGTCGTTTCACGTCCCCTCTTTAAACCGTTTAAACCATTCAAAAACTTGTGTGCGGGATAAACATTCATTCCCGTACACTTCTTTTAACATTGCATGCGCTTCTGTAAAAGTTTTCCCCAGTTTAACAAGAAACTTGAGATTAACCCTTTGCTCCATCTGAACACTTAACATTTTCTCGGTGCGTAGACTAATTCATACGACTGCTACAGTCAAACTGAGCGACCCACTGGCTTGTCCAGCGAGCTCAGGGTGAGGAAAGTATCACCAGACACAGTTCTGTTTAAACCTGTCGTGACACGCTCGCAACACGCTGGTAGCAGCATCAGTTCGGTTATTTAATAGCCACACCTCGTATTTCAGAAAGGCAACTAGCTGTGACATATCCACATATTCATTAAATTGTATTTTTTATATTTACTTTCTGCGCCCACATGGCGTTGAAACAACCAACCCCTGTTCATTTTGTGCCATAACTATTAATGGCTCAATTTTTAACACTACAAAAATACGTACGATATAACACAGTTCTTAAAAAAGTATCTATTTTTTTTTTTTAATGTTAAAGTACCAAAAATCAAGGAGAAAAATTAAACTTGTTTTATTATCCTATTTAAGCTGTGAATATAAATTATTAGTAAAAAAAAAAACATAGTAGCACCTTACAAAGTGTTTGTCCAATACAAGTTGTTAAGTTATTTTTGAGTAGTCAGTAGTTCAATTTATTTTTGATTGGTGTTGCAAAAAATTTAAGAAAATGAACAACGCGCAAAAAGTTTATATGAAAAAAAAACTTTAAAATCACCTGTACAACCCACCCCTTGAAAGTTTTAACATAAGTATGGGACACCCTGTAGATTTCCCATTCTCATCACTTTCCAGACTGACACAGAGGCTCCGAACGCCCCGTATAGCAACGTCGTGGTGGCACACGATGAATAATGCGTTAGTTTAAAATCGAATCGTCAACAAGTCCAGTCAGGTAACCAATAATTCATGAACACAAATCCGAGTATAAATCAGGGAAGCTATACGCATTTTAAAAGGTACATTTCCTCAGCGGAAGCGTGTAGACGCCATTATTTTGTGCGGACGCACTCTCAAGGAGATAAGTATCCGTCTTGGTACAGTTTCAGCAAGAACAATTTAAATAGCTTTTTTTCCGATTAAGCGTTCCGAAACAATGCTTTTCTTCAAATCTGCATATCCTCTTCATTTTGGGATTATGTAGATCAACGGTTTAGTCCGGTCAGTGAACACATTTACCTTGCAAAAAGTAAAAACAAATGAAAATTTGGATTTAGATAGTTGGAAATACACCCTAAGAAATTGCACCTTTACATATTAGCGATACATGTGTAGAAGAGAATAAGTTAAAAGACACCAGTAAGAATAGACAAAGACAGTTAGATGCAACAGTGTTTCACGCTTGTGTACGTATTAGAAAAGTATGAGACCTGCGCGTAACAGAAAGTGGAGAGGGGTATTTGACACCGCCCATCACCTACCGAATTTGTGTGGGACTCATTACTTTCTCACAGCTATAGCTATGAGGGTGTACATCGACTTAGCTGAATGAAACGAAATTCTTACGTAATTCTGACATTTACAATTATCCCATACACTTAAAAAGAAGTGTACGTCTCATCATGTGTGTAAGTGTAAGTCTCATCTTAAAAAAAAATTAATTTCATATTATTACTCCTAATTTAGTGCATATATTTTACAAGCTAGTGTAACATCGACTTTAAAATGTAATAAGAATAGATACTACGGGAAAAGATAATACGGGACCTTCTGCGTTCAGATCGGCGGTTGACGACGAGAATGATCGGGGAAGAGTTAAATTTGAATCACACCACTGTTCATCAGATTTTGGCTAACGAATTGGGGATGAGAAAAATCTGCGCGCAAATAGTTCCAAAAAAACTTCGGCACGAACAAAAGGACATCAGGAGTGTCTTGACTTTTTGGAATCGATTGAAAATGATCCCCATTTTATGAGACTTTGGTGTTTGGGTATGACCCGGGAACCAATCGTCAAAGCATGGAATGGCACACTTAAAGCTCTCCAAGGCCTAAAAAAACAAGAATGAGCAAGTCGAAGATCAAATGCATGCTGATTTGAATTTCTGATAGCCAGGGAAGTTTCCACAAACGGTTTGTGCCTCCAGGCCAAACAATAAATCAAAACTTTTACAGAGAGATTCTTGAAAAAAAAAAAGACGAAAAAGGGTCATACGTGTGAGACCAAACATCAAGAACAACTGCATCACGACAATGCGCCTTGTCACAAAGCCATTTCAGTAAACCAGTTTTTAGCCAGTAAAAATATTCCTGTGGCTTCTCAGCCTCCTTATTCGCCTGCCTTGAATCCTTGTGACTTTTTTATCTTCCCAAGATTTAAAAATCACCTCAAGGGACGTCATTTAGGGACCATTGAAAACATTCAAATGGCTGTAACCGACTAACTGAAGGTTAGGATTCCAGTATATGAGTTCCAGCACTGCTATGAGGAATGGAAGAACCGTCTCCGGGGCTGTGTGGCTTCCCAAGGAAGTTATTTTGAAGTAGACTGAATTGTAATTCTATTCCAATAAAAAAAAACAGTATCATTACTTAATTTACACACCTCTTATTTATAGATAAATATTGAATGAAACTTTGATTGTTTTCTCAATTTGTGAAAATATTAACAAATAATTTTAAGTATTTGAACCCTTACAACACTGATTGTGAGTTTGAAAGGCTAACTATAGCCTATGAATTATTTCATAGTTAAGATTATGCAATAAAGTAACAGTTGAGTTACATGCTTTGTTCGTCTTTTTGAACGCACATTATTTTGTAAAACGCAGGTATGCTGCATACAATACAGATGAAACCCTTAGAGTATCTTAAAACAATCGTCTGACAGCGTTGCAATTACATACGATGGAGTCAACATGAGGAATAATCAATTTTACAAAACCACTGACAGCATAGCCATATCAAATTAATGGTTAAAATACTTTCGCGTATTTCCACTAAATTATTTATTCACGGTACGTTGCCCTCGTCTCATTGTCAGACCTATTCACCGGGTAGGCCTGGTGAACAGGTCCGAGATTATATTCCTTACTTGAATTCGGCCCATCACAATGTCGATCTTGATGGAGAGCTATGACTGGAGCATTTTTTTCTAATTTCGACTGTCTAATTAATCGACTATATAATCGACTGTCTCGCTAAACGTAATGGATTTATGGAACAAATCGAGGCATCTGTATCCATTTATGATAATTAGTGCTTATTTATTCGGTTGGCAGTTCATCGTAATTCAGCCAAAAATGAGCCAGGGATATTGCCCGCAACTTTTTTAAAACTTCAACACGCCTACGGAGACAGCGCTTTTTTCAAGATCCCAGGTTTTTCGGTGGTTTAAGGCATTCTCGGAAGGAAGAGAGGCGATTGAGGTTGAACCACGCAGCGGAAGGCCTACATCTTCAAGAACCGATGAAAATGTCGATAGAATACGAAAAATCTTATGCGTTCAGATCGTCGGTTGACGACAAGAATGATCGAGGAAGGGGTAAATTTGATTCACACCACTGTTTATCAGATTTTGACTAACGAATTGGGGATGAGAAAAATCTGTGCAGAAAAAATAAGTTTTTCAAAAACCTTTTGCAGATATTACAGAATTTATTGCAAATGATCCCCGTTTTATGGAACGTGTCATTACTGGCGATGAGGTTTGGGTGTTTGAGTACGACCCGGAAACCAAGCGCCAAAGCATGGAATAGCACACTTCAAACTCTCCAAGACCCAAAAATTGAAGAAAGAGCAAGTCGAAGATCAAATGCATGCTGATTTACTTTTTTGATAGCCAGGGAATTGTCCACAAAGAGTTCAACACTTTTACAGAGAGTTTATTGAAAAACTTCGAAAGAGGGTCATGCGTGTGAGACCAAACATCAAGAACAACTGAATGTTGGATCACGACAATGAGCCTTGTCACACAGCCATTTCAGTAAACGAGTTTTTAGCCAGTAAAAACATTCCTGTAGCTTTTCAGCCTCCTTATTCGCCTGCCTTGAGTCCTTGTGACTTTTTTTCTCTTTCCGAGAAAGAGATCTCAAGGGACGTCATTTTAGGACCACAGAAAACATTCAAACGGCTGTAACCGACCAGCTGAAGGCTATTCCAGTATATGAGCTCCAGCACTGCTATGAGGAATAGAAGAACCGTCTCCAGCGCTGTGTGGCTTCCCAAGGAAGTTATTTTGAAGGAGATAATTCTAAATTGTAATTCTATTCGAATCTCATTATTATTTACACACCCCTTACATCAGTGTGAAACAACCAAATAAGATAAATTCATATACGAATTGTTTTTATGAATTTATGAAGACATTTTTATTCACGATCAAGATGCTGCCAAGACGTTCGAGGCATGCATTTAGAAGATCTACACATTGATATTGACTTGTTTTTCATTTTAGTACATTATCAAGAAACAAACTGCAATGGTTATTAAGGTTACAGTTGGTTGTAGCGAATTTCGTCAATCAGATAAATTAATTTTATTTTCCTGATAATTTTTGCAAGAAAGTCTAAAACCGCTTTCTAAAATTTTTGAATAGAGAATGAAACGACCTTTCAAATGAGGTATCACAAACCCCTACTTATAATTTAAAATATTGTGGGTTACAACTGTCACTTGAAGGGGTTGAATTTACGGATGACATTTTTACGTTGCAGAATGCGGCCCGTTGTCTTCGTAAACACTGCCGCTTCCAGAGACATCTGGATCGATTATATCTAGAGGCTTCGCGATTAACCAGCGGGAAATATAAAACCCTGTCGTGGCAGCGGAAGGGTCAGTCTTTAAACTAAATACGTGCGGTTCGGGTTTTGCAAAACGTACGCCGATATAAATTCGGATATAAATTGTTGTATTTAAATTAGTATTAGTGTTAATCAGTAGTCTATTTCATTATGATTCATAATTCATTCACTATTCATTAAACTGAGTGTTTAATTTTTCATACTAAAACGAACCCGAGTTTGGACAAAACGTTACAATAATAATTGAGGTAATGCATTTATTCCGTTTGGCTGTTCCACATTGCCCAAGATTTGTCACAGCAATGAACTTTTTTTATTTCTCTGTGTGATGTGCGTCTATGGCAAAAATCTTCAAATTCTTCCCTGTCACTATTTTTACCGTTAAGGTCCGATGTTCACGGGCTTGTTAAACACGAATCGGATGTTTTGCAACCGAGATTTAACCAACGCAAAAAGCGGCCGCTTTCAGGAAGTGATGTTTAGCGTTCCTTCTTCTTCTCGTCTTTTTTCCCGTCGCTTCTCGAAACCGATTCCGGATGGAGGCCTTCTTCTCGGGCTCGTAAACTTACGTAAAGTCTATAGTTAGCCGCGCGAGAACAAGTTTTTAGCCGCGTCGGTGTCTACGGTGCACCAACTGCATACAGGGTTGCCAGATAGTTGCCAGAAAATGGCTAGTTTGACACATTCCCCCAGTTAACATGTTAATTTCCCCCAAAAACCGTTGCCAACCCCCCAACATGCGGCGTATGTTCTATTAACAAAAAACCAATAGGTACATCAACAAAATGTACAGGGTATAACATCACTAAGGTCAGGAAAAGTACGTTGTCACGCAGAGCCGGCACTACACAACTCGTTATATAATATACTCGATAGAGATTCCCAAAGTTTTTTGCCTAATACTGAATTTTCCTAAATGTATTAACTTAAAATGTGCTTTTTACAGCTGATACAGTGCTGCTCACTTTGAAAGGGTTTTTTTATAGACAGGATTTAAAGTAATTTCTTCTATAATGTCTATTGTATAGAATTTCCATTTTAAATTGAAAATAGGTAATTATACGAGGTAGGATAAGGAAATATCAGTTTATTAACACTTTGTATGGAACTAAATACGCTTTCTATACTGATCTGTTACCCGTATATGCCGTATCGCAATCAACGTTGACTTAACAAGGCATGTCAACCTAAGAAGTGGGCGAAATCTACACTCCATTGGTCATTGTCGCTACTTTGGTAGGGATAAATATGCCACCAGACATTCGACCCAGACGACTGAGTTCATTACGTTGGCGGTAAAACACGGGTTATAATCACGCTATCTTTGACCGACTGTATACAAAACATGTTTTGATGTCTTATATTCTGTGCGCCTACAATAACGCCGAAGTGGGTTTTTAAAAGGTTTAAATTATACAAACTTTTATTTTATTTGCGTCAAAATTCAATCATTAAAAAAATCGATATTTTTAATCAACACCTCTTTCATAAACATGGCTTTCTGGATGCCTTTCGAAACGGATGAAGATAACGTAGCTTCAGATACATATAACCAGCCAAAATGTCGAAACGGTCGAGTACGATGAATTTAAAAATAAAGACTTACATTGTCAAAGTCAACATATTATTTTAAACATATATGAATGCCTAAAAGCGACGTTAATTACTTATTATTACCTATCCCTAAAAGTTATTATTCGAGCACGCCCATGGAATCATAAAGTTGCACCACTTTTTTTGTTCCCCAGGCGTATTTATCATATTCAATTAAAAATAAAAGGAATATACATACATACATACAATCTGTGTTACGTGTAATAAGACATATACACAACGTTTAAATGTTGATGACAACGGGTTTTGCAAACAGCGGCTATAAGTATAGAAATAGTAGTAACACGTGTATTGTCCTCTGTAGTAGATGTAAAAAATAATAATGTACATATGTTAGTGACAACAAAAAAACTGTTAGTAATACAAACAACTGTGCTAAATTCGAGAAAATAATGTGCGTGTTGTGTTGTCCTCTGTCCATGTGAACTACTTTGAAATTGCACCTTTAACTTCAGTAGATGTGGAACTATTATTTTTCTTCTACAACGAGTAAGAATGCAGAATATTATTTTATTTCCGATTTAATTAAAAATACTTAATAAAATACATATAGATTTAAAACTTAACTTTCCCCAAAAAAATACGCTAATAGGACTTATTTTCCAAAAATCTCCACACGCTATAAAAGAAGCAAATTTCGGGGAAAACCCGTCAATCTGGCAACGCTGAACCGCAGTCTGCTTCTTGGACTTGGACCGCGATGTTGAAATCGAGCTAGGCGATGAAATTATGAAATCGCGGCGGCCTAGACCGTGAAATTAAATAGATCAGGACGGTTTTTTGTCGGCGATCGATCGCTTCGTGTTGCCCTCGTGTAGGGGGAAGCGGGGCCGCACCAGAGAATCGAAAAATAAAAATGGCACTCCTCTACAATAGTACCGGGTGTCCCAACTCTATTTAGGCAAGCATTATCTCGAAAACAGTTTGAAATTTTAAAAAAATGTTAAATAGAAGAGTTATTCTGTTTAAAAAGGTCTATTTAACAATTTTATTTTTCTATGTAGGGGATGGAAGGTCGACCCCATACTTATCTAACTGTAGGCTCTCTAGAAACGGACTTCTTGGTTAATACCTTTTTGTCAGGTAGTTCTTCAATATTTCAAAATTTGGACATACTCTTGGCAAGTAGAAAAAGGCACACGGATATTTTGAAATCTTTAAAAATAGTTATAAAAAAAATTAAAGAATTTTCACAAACCCCATTCGATTGCAAATAGTGCAGTGTAGTTTTTTGTACATAAATATCAATTAACTACCTTTCTAACAGCTGTTAAGGGTAGCAATGGACCATTATTGTCACGTTCTCTTTCAAAATAGCGTATCAAAGATGCCACGCACTCTCTAAATGGCACCAGCTGTTTCAGTGTTTTGGCATTTCACAAATGGAAGATTGACAACTACAACACTTTGATTGTGCTGAAAATAACAGTTTTTCAATGCAAGATAAAAATTTTAATCTCAAAAAAGACACAAACCACTATTAAAGTCAATGTAAGGTTCAGTTAGTTCCAAACTTTCAACAAATGTCAAGTAATACAACACGGCAACTTCAACAACTTCATAACAACGAATACCAGGCCCGAAATTTAAAATTCAGTAAAAAATTCCATTATAGTTTGAAGCATGAATCACATTATTTTGACCTCAGTAATCTAATTTTGCAATACCTGGAAGCCGTTATGTATATTTAATTTAAGTCCTCAAAAAATCCAAAAAACAATGCTCTGTCAAATTGTGCCGCTAAAAACTATTTCCAGCAATTTATCCTCGAATTCTTGAAACATTTTAAACCTGTGACACGTAGCATTATAGGTGCCATTTCCACTTCAGCAGTCACTTTGCCTCCCTTCTTTCCCCCATCTCATTCGTGAAGCAAAAAATCGGAGGGTGCAGTAAAAACGAATCGGACGACTCGTAAACATTTTTTGTTTTTTCGGGAAATGTCGTCCGGATAAAAATTTACGCTGATGAGCTGCGTTCCATTCAGTGGTGCCTTGAATCCCAAGTTTTTTTCCTCCGCTCTTCGTTCGACTTATTTTAATATCGTTTGCTCTGGAAGGTCGCGCGTAACAAGCATTCATCGGAGCCGGCTGTGTTGTTTGTCTTTTTTTTTCTCTCATTTGTTTAACGTAATCCTCGTTTGGCTCTGTAAACTCTGCGTACCGGTTATGGACTAATTCTGCACTTTTTCTCCGTTCCGTCCGCTTTGGTGTGTAAACTTCGTTTACGCATCGTTTGCTGCCGTCTAACTGTAAAAAAAAAGCGAGCTGTTAACTGATTTTCAGTTTCATTATTCGAGAATTATTAGCAAGGTTTCTGCCGACCACAGAATTTACGTTAGTCATCAAAAAATAATTTTATACACGGTGTACAGTGTTTGTCCGGAAAGTAATGTCAATGAATTTTTTCCCTAGACTGTACGCGCCAGCCCGCGCTTTACGTGCTGGGATTGTGGGGGGGAGGGATCTGGCAACAAGATCCAACAAGTGTCAGTTGGCTACCAGTCGTTGTAGCGGTCGCATCACTCGTTTTTTGAGAGTCGTTACAGTGACCCGGTGCAAGAAAAAATGCAACATTCGCTTGAGCAACGGATGGCGATCAAGTTTTGTATGAAACTGGAGAAGAGTGTTGCGGAAACCATTCCAAGAAGGCTTTCGGCGTCGAGTGTCTTTCGGACAGGCAAATTTTCCGGTGGCACAAGGCCTTCGCAGAAGGTCGGGAAGATGTCAACGACGAGAACCGCGCTGGACGGCCATCAACCTCCAGTTCCGACGACAATGTGAAAAGTGTGCGTGACTTGTTGAACACTGACCGTCGTCTAAGCGTCCATTTAATTTCCGAAACGTTAGACATTACGAAAACCATTGTTCACGAAACTGTGTCGAAGTCTTTAGGAATGAGGAAGGTGTGCGCGAAGCTCGTGCCAAAAGTGCTAACGGACGATCAAAAAGCGAGGCGCGTCGAAACCTGCCAAGAACTTTTGGACACCTGAGAAGACAACAACCCCGCATTCCTTGATGACGTCATTACCGGGGACGAAAGTTGGGTCTTTGAATACGATCCGGAGACGAAGAGGCAAAGTGCGGAATGGCACACGTCGAACTCCCTCGCCTCAAGAAGGCCAGGATGTTCAGGTCAAAGATCAAGACAATGCTGATTGTCTTTTTTTGATTGCCGGGGGATTGGTCCATCATGAGTTCGTTCCGCAGGGGACAACCGTAACCGGAAAGTTTTACGTCGAGGTGCTGAAGCGGCTGAAACGCAGGGTGAATCGCGTCCGCCCAGACATCTCAAAATCGTGGAAGTTTCACCACGACAATGCACCTTCGCACACCTGCTTCCTCGTGGCCGATTACCTCGTCAATGCAGGCATCACCGTTGTTCCCCAGCCTCCCTACAGCCCCGATGTGCCTCCCCCCCCCCAGACTTTTTTCTGTTTCCGCGCCTCAATACCCCAATGAAAGGACGGCATTTTGGGTCGGTGAAAAACATTCAGAAGGCTTGCACCGACGCTTTAAAGGCGATTCCGGAAAACGATTACCGTGCGGCTTTTGATGCGTGGAAGACCCGCTGGAACCGATGTGTGGACGCAGGAGGAATGTATTTTGAAAGTTTCTAAAGATTTGTACACGTAGAACCAATAAAAACCATTTTTCAAAGCTCACTGACATTACTTTCCCGACAAACCCTGTATCATACTAGGTTAAAACTTTTAAAAGATGTGTTCTACAAAGTCTTTCATATACAAGGCGAGTCAGTTTTTTTGTAGACAAACTTTAACAGAAGATATAACACATGTTTTTAAAAAAGAAAAGTTCCTATAAACATATGTCGTAGAAGGCTTCGTTTCCGAGATACAGGGTGGTGAATATAATTTTTTTTTTATCGAATTTTCTTTATATCTTACAACCAATGCTTAGATTTTTTTCATGTTTGGGGGATAATGCCTATTAATTAAGGGGCATAAAACAAGCGATAAGAATGTTCAAAAACTTGAACAGTGGCGGAGTGGAGGGGTGCTCAACCACTTTCTTAAACAGAACTTCTACGCCAATGACTATTTTTTAAAAAAACTGTTCATTTTCAATTGTTATGTTCATACTAAATTAAGTAATTTATTTATTATCAATTGTCGGCTAAATATTTAATTATTATTGTAGGTGAGTTCTTATCTTCATTCAAAATAATAGAGATTTCGTATCCAACATACTGTGGACTGATGAATCCTGTTTTACTCGTCATGGTATAGTAAATTTTTGACAATCTGCATGTATGGGCACATGAAAACCCACACGCCAGTCGACCAAGAAGTTTTCAACATGAATTTAGTACAAATGTCTGGATTGGAATTTACGGCAACCACGTGTTTAGACCTTATTTCTTGCCGCAACGTGTAAATTCAGAAAATTTCCTACAATTTTTAGAAGAAGAGCATGGTAATATGTGGGAAGACATTCCTTTGAATTTAAGAGGACAGTCTTGGATTCAGCTTGATGGGTGCCCGGCCCATTATGGCAGAAATGTAAAAAATTGGCTAAACAATAACTATCCGGGGAGGTGGATAGGCCGTGGAGGTCCAGTGGCGTGGCCTCCCAGATCCCCCGATTTAATGCCACTTGACGTTACCACTTGACAGTACAGTTAAAGATGCAGATACAGATAAAGTGAAATAAAATACTAATTTTGCCAGGACTGCGTCAATTTAGATTTGACGGGCTGAATTGATCACCTTCATAATATTTTGTTTTCCTAAAATATGTAATTTTCAAACACAACTAATATGTTCCTGACTTTTTTAATGTGCCAACTGAACGAGATAAAGTTTTAAGATTTTATCAAATCCAGACTTTGTCCAAGCATCTTCTCCACGATTTGAAATTAATACACACGGCCAACACAATAATTTATTTAAAGTTAAAGAACCACTTAGCCATTTGCATTTACCATGGCACGTATTAACAAAACTACGAGCCGGCTTACCCCGATTAATTAAAGTTTTTCTTAGATCTGGCCAAATTTGTACTTTATACGATACTCAACAGTATCATTGCAGGTTCGAATATTTATTTGACTGTCATGACAACTCGTATTGTTATTTTTATGAAACAAACTGCTACACCCGCCAGTTACCTTCATTATAATTGTGTATAATTAATTAAATAAGACTTTCAAATAATGACGTAAGTAATATGGAACATTTTCAATAATTATTACCCTCCTATACCACTCAAAACACTCAAAAAAAACCGGCAAGAATAACGGCACTTTCCAACAAAAATTTCCAAAATACAGAACAATAAAAGATAGTTTTTTGTAGGTTGGGTCGTTAGGTTCATGAAATCAAATAACTAGCTTTCTGCGCTGTCACGTGTGAGAGGTGGGAGGTGGGCGTGTTTGCCTCCGTTATGCAGTTTTTTAAATGACTTTTAATGCCACTGGAGTTAAGGGTTAAATTTTTTAGCAACACAGGTAGTTGGGATGTTTCGCGCTCCCCTATTCCTTATAAATACAAATGTGAAAACATTGCCATCGGAGGCTTGCCACCACGGCGATAGACTAGGCGCTGTGTCGTTTATGAGGACTAATATGTTGCAAATAATAGTGCAGGAAGTCCTTTGACATATATTTATTAATATTTTCATTTTTTTAAATTAATTTTTTATCCGATATATGAATTTAAAAATGAAAGGTAATTAAAGTATTATAGGTAGTATATTAAATTTTAATTTATCAAATCAAATTAAAGTATAGTAGATTTATAAAAAAAAAAAATATTTGTAATTTTCACAGGGGAGGCACTGCCTCCTCTGCCTCTCCTGACGAGCCGCCAATGACTATATAGAAAAATAAAATGTTTTTAAATTTGATCTCTTAGTATAAATTGTATTTTGGAAAATTCCGGTTTATATTTGACTTGCATCGTATGTTAAACAAAATGGAAAGAGATAAGAAAGTTGTTATAAGATATGTGCTATGTCGTGCATATGTTTACTTGTGATTAAAATTAACTCACAAAAAAGTTATGACACAAAAATGGATATGGTAGCGTGTGTCAACCCTTATATTATTCACAAGTTAAATTAGGAAGGATATTAAAAAAATAAACCCCAAAACTAAATTAAAAAATAAAAGCCTTAAAAAATATTTTCCATACGATGCACACGTCATGAAGGACACTATAGATATCCGGCAAACATGAAATATTCCCAGTAGTATTTTAAAAATAGCTCGTCCAATCGAATCAAGCAGAGTTATACAAGCAATCTAAATGGATAATCGATTTTGCGCGTTTGCATTTAGTTTTCGAAAATTAAACGTAAACAAGTCATGTTTGATTGGGAAAATAGTCATGGAATAAAATTAAATTACTGTTTGAATTTAGATAAAAAAAAAATAGCAAACACGACGTATTCAACATACTACATGCGCCAAAAAGTCTGCACCATATGTTTTTTTATTATTATCAATTTTTTTTTACAACTTTGATGATTATACACTAATGGAAAAAATTAAAGGGTCAAAAAAATTTTCCGAATTTTTAGTGATTTTTCAGAATGCTGTATCTCAGTGAAAAATGATCTTATCGAGGTCTAAAAAAAAGCAATTTGAAGATTCAAGTTTCTAGTTTTGAGATATTTCGGCAAAAATTTTTTAGAGGAACATGTTTTGAGCGATTTTAGGAAGTAGTGTGAGAAGAAAATTTTGCGAGTTGTTTTGCTTTTTTTCAAGTCCACGGCCTTAAAAAAATGTTTCTAACTTAGCCATGCTATGGACCGTATAGCTTGTTTATTCAGCTTCAATTTGCTTTTTTTAAATATCGATACGACCATTTGCTGCTGAGATATCGAACTTTAAATCAAAAAGGACCCTTTTGTCTTTGATCGACGATATCTCAGCAACCAACGGTAGCACAGAAAATCTAAGGGCAGTTCTGAAAACTGGAATAAACCCCCTACAAGGTTCTGCTGCGATTTTTGAGAATTTTTTTTATCTTTGACATGAATTTGAAAAAACAGGAAAAAACGGGTAATTGATGGTTTTTCAGAACATCAACGGCTAGTAAAAAAATATCAAGGAGCAAATAACAAAAAAATTCAAAATGCAAAACAGTGTAATTAGCAACACCGCCAAAATGTCATTTGAAATTTTATATTACCATAAATTAACATTATTTTTAAACCAAAAAAAATCAAATGTGTTGGATATTTGGGGACTTACCAAATTTGATAGAAGCAATCTATTTGGTTCTCTTTAAAAAAAAAATCCGACATGGTGCAGATTTTTTTGGAGAACGCTGTATACGAAAAAAATATATTCAACGCCGTTTTTTAAGGATAAAAATACAAATAGTGGAATAATTTATTATTCATTATTACTATAAAATTTGTTTCTAAAAAATATGGAAAACATCCAAAACAAGTGAAATCATAACGAAAATTTTCAGAAATTATTTTTTCAATACAAAAACCTTATTACGGTTTTCAACATTTCACTAACTCTAATTGAGAAAAAAAAGGATATCAAATATTTTTCAATACATATGAACAGAACTTCCTTTACAGAAGCTTTTTCTTATTTCTCAACAAGTCTTCCTCTTATTTATCTTACAAAAATATCTTATAGTTGCCACGCAACTAGTAAACGGTGCCCAAAACTTGACTACTTGTAAAAAAATAACAAAACAAACTTGTTTCCCAAAGCAATTCATACAAATATTAGTAATCTTCGAAGATGTGGAATCTAACATAAAAAACAACGTTAATGACCTTTATTGCCTGGTTGCTGAATTCTTGTTCACCAAAAAAAGAAATACATTCAAACTCAGGTCATATAAATAACAGGTTGGTTGCATTTTCTGTATGCTAATTATAGAGTCCTTTAAAGTACAGATGATAGAAAGCTTAAATTTTATGATAATTAACACGGATGATGAATTCTTCGTTCGCTGATTCTCAGTTTTATAATTCTCAATAAAAATTCATCGGATTCAAATTAAATGCTATGCATATCGACTCCTTCGGCAATCAATCACCTAAGAATGGATATGTATTAATTCACCCGAAATTACAATAGTCGTTTCTTATTAATGACTGAGAACACCATCAGCAACTATTACAATAATTTTTGTTAATGGTTTGTGTCTTTTTTGCGCCTCAAACTTTTATCTTGCATTGAAAAAAATAGCTATAGTTGTCAGACTTCCGTTTGCGAAATGCCAAACCAGCTAAACAGCTGCTGCCAAGAGTTAATAGCATCTTTGACACGCTACTTTGAAAAAGAACGAGACAATAATGATCCATTACTATCGTTAACAGCTGTTAGAAAGGTAATTCAAATATAAAATTAAAATATTTGTTAAAAGTACAGTCCAATATAGTGTTTTAGCGTGTAGCAGCAGCCTTAAACGTGAATGTTTCTACGGTTAATTGTATTTCAGAAAAAAACAAATAACAATGAACATTTAAAATCGCTTAAAAACCTACCAAGATGGTTACAAATACAGTAGCATTGAGGACAATTATTGCTATTCGTATCATTTATAATACCTGATATTTATGTACAAAAAACTACTCTGGACTATTTGTAAGCGAATGGTGTTGGGGAGAAAATATTTAATTTTTGTATATGTTTTTTAAAAATATCAAAAATTCAAAAAAACTCAAAATTTCATCCCCAACCCATATTTTTCTCCCTTCGGTGGAGATCAAAGAAATAACTCTTGCAATCAAATTAGAAACACAAAAAACCCTTGCATACAAAATATGGAACGGTTTAGCAAAGATTTGAAAAAACTCAAAATTTCACCCCTAACCCCTATTTTCAACCTTCGGTAGATCCAAAAAAAGAAAATCTTCGGAATCGATTATGTGACTCAAAAAAAACCCATATACGGTGTGGCTATAAATAACTATAGCAATCGTTTAAATTAGTCTACGCACCAGTGATTCGTCGAAAAAATCATAAGTGTTCAGATGGAGCAACGGGTTAATCTCAAGTTTCTTGTTAAACTGGGGAAAACTTTTACAGAAGCTTACCTATGCAATGTTATATAGAGACATCCAAAAAAAACGTCATCAAAGTTGGCCGAGAAAAAAAATACGTAATTCTATTCTTAATCGAATTTATAACCTTATTTACTTGTCAAGACTGTCACATCATATAACAGCCATTGTTTATTTTACAAATAGTGACAGTCACTTCTCAAAAGTTTGACATAACCGAAAAGCTTAGACATGACCGCTATTTCCATCTCTCTCGTTCATAGCCAGAGTTGATGACGTTTTTTTTGGATGTCTCTATAATAAATGTACAGGAATGAATGTTTATCCCTCACACAACTTTTTAAATGGCTTAAATGGTTTAAAGAGGAACGTGAAATGACCGAAGACGATCGATGAAGACGAAGACGAAAACATTGAAAAAAGTGGTAAATTAATCCGCGAAGATCGTCGTTTAAGCATCCGAGGGCTTGTTGAAATAACAGAAATCGACAAAGAATGTGTTCGCCAGATTTTGCATGAATCGTTCAACATGCGCAAAGTTTGCGCAAAAATGGTGCCAAAACTCCTCACTCCCGAGCAAAAGGAATCATTTTATCCAATCAATTAATCAATGCATTGGAAGGGCCCGAAGTCGCCAAAGCAAAAAAAGCCAGAATGAGCAAATCCAAATTCAAAGCGATGATCGTCTTGGACATTCGAGGCATTGTTTACGTTCACTGGGTCCCTGAGGGTCAGACGGTCAATCAACTCGTCCGACCTTGCCCTTTTTTATTTCCCAATGTCAAATCGGCGCTGAAGGGGACAAGATTCGAAAATGTGGAAGCAGTTAAAGCAAAAGCGACGGAGTTTTTGAGCCAGTTGACAGAAGCGGACTTCCAGCATTGCTTTCAACAATGGAAAAGTAGTATGGAGCGGTGTAGAGATCGCCAAAGAGAGTACATTGAAAGCAAAAAAGTTGCTACTGTAGTTGGTAACGAATAAAATATGTTATTATGACAGCAGTTCGGTTATTTAATAGCCACACCTCGTGTACTAAATATTGTATGATTTCGTAAATTATTTTTGTTTTGGCACGAACAGTGACAAAAACTCATTTCACGAACACTCTGTATATCAATTACCTTATGATAACCTTGTATTCATGTCATGTATCCAGGTCTTTCGAATAGCTCGTTAATTAAAAACGGAAAACAAAGTTGAACCGAAAGCGAACCCTGATTAAAATCGGCGGACAAACAGAGAATGCGCGAAGGACCTGCGGCGTTGACGTTTTTAATTAAAAGTTCGGCTCCTTGCCCTCGAATTGCTCAGATTTTGTTCACCGTAAGCATTCTATAATACCGACTGTGACAGCTAATTTCCTTATTTTGAGACGCGTTTCGGTTAAATCCTCGATTGCGATATTTCTGTATTTAAACTTTTCGCCGTTGCTTCGGGCAAGGTATTACGACGTGATATGGGAACGCGTGTAATTTCGTAAAGTATGGCAGGCCGTGTAAATGCATAATTCATGGAAATTACGCTCAAACAGCTCGCGGCGTCTTTCTGGAAAAGTGCGTCCAGCAATGGCTCGTCGACATCTCAAAAGGGTAAAACATGCATTATAACCCTTTTCGGCCGAAAACGCCACTCCCGGTACATCACTCTTCAGCGCCTCATAACTAATACTATTTGCGACAGGAAAATTTGACGGGGACATATTTTTGAAGTTTAAGACGTGCCCTTTCCGATGGTGTCCATGAAATTCCTCCAAAAAAATTATTGATTATGAAAAAAAGCAGTTTAAAAAAAACACGATTTTTTTGCACATTTTTTTTAATCAAATTTTCAAGGGGTTTCTGGTCTGCAATGGACCTGGAACCTCACTAACCGGTGAAATAAATGTTTGAGCTTTAAGTATACGTGGTTTAAAGATCGATTTTTTTGCCTTATGCGTTCAAAATGGCGCCTGAACTGCAAAATTTTTGCGTAAAAATTCAAGAATTTTTTATTGGAAAATGATGCACTTTTACAAAAAATTGTCGAGAATAAAAAAGTTCTTATAAACACTCAATGAATGTATTAGAATTTCTTCAAAATTTTTTGAGCATTTTTTTTAAATTTTTCAGTCATTTTCTTGCAAAATTTATAAAATTTCTTAAATATTCTGAAAAATTCCAGTGCATTATATGAGTGATTTTAAGAACTTTTTGTTCTCCACAATTTATAGTAAAAATGCATTGTTTTCGAGAAAACAATTTCTAAAGATCAAATTAGTATCGAAATGTAGAATTTTTTTTTAAAAATCACTCAAAGAATGCACTAGAATTTTTTTGAGAATTTTTTATGCAAATTTTTTAAATTTTGCAAACATAGACTATTTGCAAAATCCAAAAAAAATGCTCAAAAATTTTGAAAAAACTAGTACATTCATTGAGTGTTTTTAAGAACTTTTTTATTCTTAACAATTTTTTTGTAAAACTGCATCATTTTCCAATAAAAACTTCTTCAATTTTTACGCAAAAATTTTGAAGTTCAGGAATTTCACTCGAACCCCTCTTAAGTCGCCAAATCCGTGCATCATTACCTCGCTTAAGTCGCGAAATTTAGCCTCTCTTAAGTCGCGATCATAACCTCAACTTTTTCGTGTTTTAATTGCAAAAAGAAATATTTAGAGATATACCACAACACTTGTTATAACGAAAAATGAGACAACTGAACGAAAAATCAATGTAAGTATACCCAGTCGCGCGTGACAAAGTTCAATTTTCCACTTGAATGAGTATTTTAAAGATTAAATATTTTTAAAAGACACCTAACCTATTTTAAATCAATAAATGTATTACACAATCATTTTTTCAATAAAAATTGTACATATTCATGCGATAATCCAATTTCCAAACATAGTTCTAAAACTTTTACAGGCGGCGACTTAAGCGAGACGGTTTCGTGAAATACTAGGGGGAAACTTGGTGAAATAAGAGAGGATGTGAATTAAGCGAAGGTGAAATAAGAGGGGTTCGAGTGTACTTATTTTGAAAATATCAATAAAAATGTATAGGTAAGAATCATACAAGTTCTGCAAAGGAGTGTTTGACTTAACCTCATATTGTATAAGTACTTCCGTAGCTGACATCCTGTCCTGTCAGAATTCCTGTCACAAAGCATCAGTTTTCCCTTGCCATAGCTAAATACGTCTTAGCAAACCCCACCTTCCTGAATTTCTCGTGAATGCCTCCTTTGACCATTTGTATCATTGCTGCAAACTGTAGAGTAAAATTCTCAGACTTCAAGCCAAAATAAACTTCTTTATTGTCATTGCACTGTACTTGGCTTTTCACTTGACTCACAGAAATACTGTTAGAGTGGGTTACACGCACCAGTAATTGATGACTTTCTCATACTGTCCCTGGCTCCACCTTGTAGCGTTTTAAGGTCAGTATTGTTTGTCTACTATATATGTAGATGTTTATCGATTTACCTGTAATGTTCCTACGGGTAAGTTCTTCTGCAGCTATAGTTAACCCCGCCGCTATGGTCCACGTCATTTGAATTCCCAGGCTTCCTAAGTAAATACCACAGCCATTCTTTATTTTTAACTTATCAGTGAAAATTTCCTCCCTACTTGGTCAATATTAATCAGTGCCTCAAAAGGATTGATGTTCCAAAACTTTTGATACATTGAATTTAATTTATTATTGATCCATATATGGTCTAACCTCTAGTACATAGATATGATTTGATATTTTAGACAAAAAAGGTATCTACATGTAGTCGTTAATTCAACCAAAAATGGCCAACATGAATTGCAATTACACTCAGTATTCAATGACTAGGCAAATTTAAACAAGCAAAAATGTTATATGAGTAAATATTTGCTTCCTTCTCAATATTTAATTCCTTGCTTCTCAAAACACACAATTGCAAGTATAGGTCAAGTTATCAACTAGGCATAACTAAGCATTAAATTTTTGATATTAGAATTTCGATTGATTGTAATCTATTTTTTTTGTCTTTGAACCTGTGTATAGTTAGTCAGTTCTATACCTAGTCATCACTTATTTTTCAAATCTTTAATTTTCTTTTTTTACAGTAATATTAATAATATTATAGCCACTTTTAGTTACGGTTTACTCAAACCTGTTTTTTTTTTGTAAACGGTTACTTAACTAATTATGATGTCCCTATTCTACGCCAATGACTTCGAACCGAGAATGCCACTGTCAGCCATTGCAGCAATTTACACTCTACTTCGTTCCACAGGTTTCCGAGAAATAAAAAGACACCAGGAGAAAATTAAAGTCCGTTTAACATATTTAAATTTATATTTAACGTACTTGCTATGTTAACCTCGACCATGAATATTAAGCGCATTGAAGTACCGAAAGATGTATACAAAATTTCATGAAATATTGCTTGTCCACGCCCATGTTCTCGAAAAAATCGATCCTAAAATTAGCTTGAATAATTTTTCACTCTTCGATTTAACCATCGAAGAGTTTCTTAATTCTCTTTTTTTTTTTGTAATAATAAGGGACCATCTGGACATTCTGTCAGTAACATTTCTGTATCGAATTATAATCTTGTCCTGTTTGCTTCTCTGAAATAACCAGCCATTCAAAAAAAAATGTCATCAAAGCCAGCCATCAAAGTAAATTCTTAATCTTAAGTTTATTACCTTATTGAACTGTTTAGGCTGTCATACTTAAAGACTAAGAGTTAAAAGAAATTCAAGTCAAATCAAGTCCAGGATCAATAAGGAGAATGTCTCAAATTTACTCATAAAAAGGTTTACAATGAACCTATTTACCCACTCCAGGGTTTCTTATGACATTCCAGAGGCATTCCAATAAAAATTAGGACTCATATGGAAACAAACCAAACCAAAAAAGTAAACCGCTTGGTCTGTCCACCCCGTTAGGTAACATTTTATTAATAATCCATTGTCCTCGAACTAGGTACTCGATCGAGTACCTCGCTGCAAGCACCGATACCTCGGTAAAACGTCGTATTATGGATGTTTCTTCGACATATAAGGCCGTTCGCTGACTGGTAATTATAGTAATGGCCATGCCTGACCATAATGCTGTCCTGATAGGGCGAAACTACAAATTCCTAGTATGTCGTAATTACGGCATAATAATTTCCTTATATGGTCACGAGGGCTAATGCGCGCCAACGAAAGAGACGCCGCTCTCGCGAACCTGCGTGGGCCTGTGTACAGGGTGTTTACCGGAAGAGGTGAACGGCCACAAGACCAGCACGACCTACGAGAAGTTTTCGACAAAGACTACGAATTCATCGCGTGAAATACATTATTATCTAAGAGGTGTGTAAATTAAGTAATGAAACTGATTTTTTTTAATTTTTTTTATTCGAATAGAATTACAATTCAGTATTGTCTCCTTCAAAATAACTTCCTTGGGAAGCCACACAGCGCTGTAGACGGTTCTTCCATTCCTCAGGGCAGTGCTGGGACTCATATACTCTAATAGCATTCAGCTGGTCGGTTACAGCCGTTTGAATGTTTTCTATGGTCCCAAAATGACGTCCCTTGAGGTGATTTTGACATTCTATGTCTTTATTATGGGATTGCCCCTGGAAAATATTGCGATCTGCGTCATGGTTTTGCGTCACGTCATGCTTGGTAAAGATGGTTTGCCTAACCTGATGGGGCAAAATCTGGGGTAGGGAAAAACTCTATCGAGCATCATGTATGTGACGCATGACATCATAGGTCTTCATGGTTTGCCTCTTGGGTCCTCTTTCTGGGTCCTCTTTCATAATAAAGACATAGAATGTTCCATGGCCTCACGTGCGCAGCTTCGTGAGCTATCTTTTTCAATCTCGGGAAGAGAAAAAACTGACAAGCACTCAAGTTAGGCGGATAAATAGACTGAGGAGCTACAGGAATGGTTTTACTGGCTATGTGACAAAGCGCATTGTCGTGATGCAACATCCAGTTCTTCTTGATGTTTCGTCTCACACGCATGACCCTTTTTCTAAGTCTTTCGAGAACTTCTGTAAATGTGTTGATATACTGTTTGACCTGGAGGCACAAACTGTTTGTGGACAATTCACTGGCTATCAAAAAAAGCAAATCAAACCTTTTTGGGTCTTGGAGAGCTTGAAGTGTGCCATTACAGGCTTTGGCGCGCTTGGTTTCTGGGTCGTACTCAAACACCCAAGTCTCATCAGCAGTAATGACACGTGCCATAATCTGGGGGTTTTCTCTATATAAGGTAAACTTTATGTTTCTCCAAACAAAACCACAGATCTAGTAGAAACTCATTCGAAATTCATGACTATGTGTGGAAATTCCTTTTGAAAATCCTAAAACGAGTCCTTTGTTGAATTAACTTACTGGCCGTCAACCCTTCTACCATTTCTAAAGTAAATTTCGGTCATAGAAACTGTTTGAACTGCCGTGATTACCATATTTAATTATTCGTAATAATAAAATCGTCTTGAACTTGACAGTTGTAAGAGTAATGATTCATCATACGTGATCGATTCCACAGCATACTTTAAGGACTCTTTTAAGTCTCACATCAAGAGATTTCATGCAATACGAGGTGTGGCTATTAAATAATCGAACTGCTGTCGTAACACTTTTTATTCGTTACCAATTACAGTAGCAACTTTTTCGCCTTCTATGTACTCCCTTGGCGATCCCTACGCCGCTCCATATGGCTTTTCCATTGTTGAAAGCAGTGCTAGAAGTCCGCTTCTGTTAGCGGCTTCAAAACCTCCGTCGCTTTTGCTTTAACCGCTTCCACACTTTCGAATCTTGTCCCCTTTAGCGCCGATTTGACCTTGGGAAATTAAAAAAATCACAGGGGGCAAGGTAGGGCGAGTCTGTTTCACACACAGTAATGTCGTATTTTGCAAAAAAACGCCTTCACAGACAAAGCAGCATGGGCCGGTGCATTGTCTTTGTGAATCATCCATGATTTGGTCTTCCACAAATCGGGTCTTCGTCTTCTCACACACTCACGAAGGGCCGTCAGAACCTCGACGTAATTATGTTGATTGGCCGTACGACCCTCAGGGACCCAGTGAACGTAAACAATGTCAAAAAAGACGATCATCATCGCTTTGAATTTGCTCATCCTGTTTTTTTTTTGCCTTGGCAAGTTCGGGCTCTTCCAATGCATGGATTGGCGCAAAGTTTCGGGGTCTTAAGTAAAAAACCACTATTCATCACAAGTAATCACCGTGTCTAACACGCCTGGATCAATGTCAATGTTGTTTAGAATGTCAGCGCAAATGTTCATTATTGATTCCCTTTTGCTCGGGAGTTAGGAATTTTGGCACCATTTTTGCGCAAACTTTGCGCATGTTGAACGATTCATGCAAAATCTGGCGAACACATTCTTTGGCGATTCCTGTTATTTCAGCAAGCTCTCGGATGCTTCGACAACGATCTTCGCGGATTAATTTACCACTTTTTTCAATGTTTTAGTCCGTTTTTGACGTTGAGGGCTGGCCGTGGCGGGGATCGTCTTCAAAAACTTGTGTGCGGGATAAACATTCATTCCCGTACACTTCTTTTAACATTGCATAAGCTGTAAAAGTTTTCCCCAGTTTAACAAGAAACTTGAGATTAACCCGTTGCTCCATCTGAACACTTAACATCTTTTCGACGCGTCACTGGTGCGTAGACCAATTCAAGCGACTGCTACAGTCAAACTAAGCGACCCACTGGCTTGCCCTCAGGGTGGGTGCAGCTCAGTGTGGGTGCAGCTCAGGGTGGGTAAAGTGTCACCAGACACAGTTCTATTCAAACTTGTCGCCACACGCTGACACCGCGCTCGTAGCAGCGTCAATTCGGTTATTTAATAGCCACACCTCGTATTTCTGCCGCGCATATGTCTCAAGAGACAACAGTTGGGTCTTGGCCTCCTCAGATCCAGCGTTGTTAACAACGCGTCGTGCCTTCCCCTGCTGACAGAGAGCAACTACACCTACATTCTTGACTCCAATAATACGGCAATGCATAAATAAGTAAATCATTGTTTCCAGCAGGGGATAAATAAGGGAACTGCGCGCTCGTGACGCGGCATAGCGCCGAAACGTAGTCTGCTTGTGGGAAAAGCCAATTGAGCAGCGTAAACAATGGCGCAGCGGAGACCAAGATGCGAAATTTATGGGCGGACAGACGCACGGCGTCTTCAGAGCCCGAACAATTCGATTTGAATATTTCATGCTGAAGTGCTGCTCGATTTATGGTTGAGATATTCCAGCTGTTAAAGGTCCTTTTTTGCAAGCTTATATTTAACTTCGACTGTGACTGTATTTGGGTCAAATCAAAATTTCGAATAGTGCTAATAAAGATAAGAGTTTTGACATTCTGCACAGGAAGTCCGGTGGTAATATACACAAGGCGCAGAAATGAAGGAATATTAAAAAAATACAAATTTTTGGGTGGTTTTTGAAAGAGCTGTAACTTGGACAAAAATGGTCGTAGAGAAAAGAAAAAAAAAAGAAAATCAACGTTCTAAGTTTCTAGATTTTGGATCTTGAGTTAAAAATTGGGTTGAAAATTTAAGCTCTGGCAATTTTTAAGTAATCATGAGAATAATATCGAAAAATTTTTTTTCGAAATTTTTGCTTGTTTTTAAAAGGTCAACGGCCTTCAATAAATTGGTTTCGATAATGTCATTATTAAGCTGTTTTAGACAATTTAATTACCTTTAATTTTACCTGTTTTTGAGCACTATACGATGATGTTTTGCTAAATTATCGCCGTTCTATGTAAGAAAGCCATTTTTGACTTTGGTAATCAATTACTCGGGAATAATTAACGTACAGAATATTAAAGTAGGGTTTTGAAAACTGCAAAGTATCCTTTACATACAACACAAGACGTAGTTATTGGTTTTTGCTAAAAAAAAAATTCGAAGCGAAATTGTTGTTTGAAGAAGTGGTAAAAAATTGCATAATTAGGGACATTTGCATAATTTGACATAACTTTGCAAATAATAAAGAGACTAAGCATATTGACTGCAACTTTTCAACCTTAAAGTACCCTAGAGAGACCCTAATAGTTTCAAAGCGCTGCGATTTTTTTTCGTAGTGCTCGAGATGGTTGAAATCGTCGTTTGTGCTAAAAATCAATGTAAGGATCGATTCTTCACTTTGTATTCATTTTTTTAAAGATAAGGTTTAATTAAGGTTTTTTAGCAACAATCCGACAAAAAAACGTTAATTATTGTAAAAAGAAATCGATGGTTACTTTATGATTACTCAAACACTGCTGACGTTAAAAAAATAAACATTAGAAAAACGTTAGAAAAAAGTTGGAGTTTCAATTCCCTTTTTTTTTCTACGATCATTTTCCCCAAGTTGCAGGTCTTTGAAATTTGTGATTTTTTTTATATCTTTAAATATCTGCGTATAGTACAAGAATATCATAAAGTCAAGGATACACTTCAAATTCTTAAACAGTTTTCGGAAATTGAAATTGATTGCAAAAAGGAATAATTGGAGTCTAGTTGCCACGATAATGGGATTTTAGTGTATCTATGGAAACCAAAAGTTCTGTTATGACGTTATGACAACTACTGACACAAGTGCCAAAACAAAGCGATTACAATATGACGGACGCTCCAAGATGGCAGACTACCTTTTTCTTCAGTACCTCCTTGACAAGGGTATCAAATGAAAATGTTTGACGAGTAGAATACGATAATAGTATCCATGGTATTCATCTGATATTGGAAACGGAAAGTGGTAGTTTCTTTACTACAGAATGACCTGCTTAAATGTTTACAAACATCTTTTAAAAACTATATTGAAATGATTTATAAGTTTCTGGAGTGGGTACTGGAACCTTCGGCGTAGAAACAAAAAGCTTGACGTTTTCCACGAAACACCGAACTACTATACTTTTCTCAACGCGCGTTTCGCCAACTAAGTTGGCATCTTCAGGAGAAGATTAAAACTAAATTCTAACCTACACACTTTATACTAAATTTGTTGCCACGGTTCACTGAACCGTAATTGTCTTTATTAATCAGAGCAAACAGTGGACTGATGGATATGGGACCATTGTCCTTATTCATACTACTGTTACACTTAATAATTTCTAAACTTTCAAAAGCTTCCAACTGTCTACTGTTTGTTACATATCTAATTAATTTTAAGTTATCTTTGTCTATCCTATGGTTGTTGTCAAAAGCGTGTTGGGCAACAAAAGATTTTATCCGTTCTGCCATATTTCAGATAAGCCATGTGTTCTTTATATCTAGTCAAAATAGATCTTTTTGTTTGCCCAATATACTTTTGATCACAGTCTTTACAACTTATTTCGTATATTCCTGACTTTTCATTATTGTCTATTTTGTCTTTGGGGTTGTCCAAAAGCGTCTGTAGTTTATTTTTAGAATTATAAACCAAATTGATATTAATATTTTTTAAAACTGTATCCAGTCCGCGGGTGAAGTTAGGTTCATGGTAACGAAACAAATTTCGAATTGTCAGTATGTCTACGAAGAGTCGTGGAATTGTACAGGGTTCTCTTAAATTGATGCTTCCTTATTAACTTATCTAATCTTATCTATTTGTGACTGACTGATCAAAAGTATATTGGGCAAACAAAAAAGATCTAAAAATGTTTAGATTTAAAGAACACGTGGCTCATCTGAAATATGGCAGAACGGAAAAGTCTTGTGTTGCCCAACACGCTTTTGACAACAACCATAGGATAGACATAACTAATTTAAAATTAATTAGAAATGTAACAAACAGCAGACAGTTGGATGCTTTTGAAAGTTTTGAAATAAATCGTTAAGTGTAACAATAGTATGAATAAGGACAATGGTCCGATAGCCAGCAGTCCACTATTTTCTCAGATAAACAAAGACATATGTTACGGTTCAGTGAACCGTGGCAACAAATTAGGTATAAATAGTGCAAGTGTGTAGGTTAACATTTAGTTTTAATCTTCTCCTGAAGATGCCAAACTAGTTGGCGAAATGCGCATCGAGAAAAGTATAGTAATTCGGTGTTTCGTGGAAAACGCACAGTTTTTTTTATCATTTATAAGAACAAATAGGTTAACAATACCTCAAAAATGAAAAACAATCTTATTTTCTATATTTCTATAAAAACCCACCAAGGTTTCTTTATTATATCACAGTTTTGTGGCAGATGGCAGAAGGCTTTTCAGATTTTAGCCTCATAACGAATGCTGGTCACAGAAGCAGCTCATGTTTGAGCATATTCGGATTTGAAATTATTTTTTTTAATATATAGATAACTCGAAAGCTATCTACATCTTTAGGTATAAAATGAGGCAAAACTCATTTTACGGTCTGATTTATCTTATCTAGTGTAAACTGGGCCTAATCGCGGACTGATGGAGCGAAAGCAGAATGCAGTAAATATCGTTTACAGTTAGAATTTCATTAGGGACGCCGCGAGATGCAGGATTCTCAGTTATGTCGCGAGGCGGACAATCAACTTGAGGAGGAACATCACGCAGGTGACATATCGTTGCGGTAAATACAAGCTGTAGTCCAGGCGAGGTAGCAAAACACAAGTGATTTTTTAAAATAATTAGTTGCGGCACTTTCTCAATCTGATAATTAGGAAAAAAATCGTACAAATCGAATGAAAATGTTTTGAATGAAAATGACAAAATCCGATTGTAGGATCATTGCGACAGAATTGCAAAAAGGTGCGAAAAAAAGGTTTTTTCAACTTTTCGGCTCGAAAAAAAATGTTGAGTAAAAAACAATTGCACGTTATATTATAGCACTTGAAAAGACGAATAAAATGGTTTTTGGATCATTAAAAATGGGTTGATAACTTTCTTCACAAAAAAATAAAAACCCCGAAAATTAGCGATTTTTCGATGTTCAATTACTCGGTCTGTAATTATCCTAGAAATGTCCGGGGCTCAAATTGTAGGGTTTTCCAACACTTATCTACGGTTAAATTTTTGTCAAAAACTATTCATGTTTTCGCGCAAATTGCGAAAAAGTAAAAACTGGTACTTTAGTAAAACTGTCCCTATTTCCACAATAATTGTCGTAGAGCAATTTTGCTCCAAAACCTACGTGTTCTTGAAGACTTCCTCTACAACCGTATCAAATTTGAAGTCGATCCGATAATAATAAGTACCTCAAAAGCGCGTCTGAAGAACGTGCAATTTTGGAGAGCGGCCGCGTGGACGCACGAGCGAAGGGGAAGTGGCGCAGTGGTGGGGGGAACTCTCTCTCCCGCGGGTACAGCAAAAAAAAAACATCAATTTTCGAACAGTAGTTCTCGAGAAATCTCATTTGTTCCCGGCTTGTCGAATTTGAACGCGCGGGATCACTTTCCGGGCGCCCGCTCCGCTCGCGGTTTTTATTTTTTTGTGCAAAAAGTTATCAACCGATTTTAATGATCCAAAAACCATTGTATTCGTCTTTTCAAGCGCTATGACGTGCTATTTTTTGTTTTTTTACTCAACAACAAAATAGTCATACGACTTTTTTGACCTTGACAAAGTGTTCAAGGTCATTTGAAGGTCAACTGCATTTCTTTAAATGGAAACCGATATTCCTCTACAGAAAATCTTGATATAGAAAAATTATGATATTTGTGATGTTTATAGAATTGTCGAAATGCTAGTCAAAGTTTTGCGACTTTTCGCAAGTCGCGGGAGAAGATACTGTAGATCTAGTGCTACTGCCGCTGGATCTGTAATTTCATTGTTTTAACCAGTTACAGTTCTAGTAGCAGTATATTTTCTCCGATGCCTGTGAAATACGAGGTGTGTAAATTAAGTAATGAGATTTTTTTTTAATTTCTTTCTTCGAATAGAATTACAATTAAGTATTGTCTCCTTCAAAATAACTTCCTTGGGAAGCCATACAGCGCTGAAGACGGTTTTTCCATTCCTCATAGCAATGCTGGAACTCATATACTGGAATAACCTTCAGCTGGTCGGTTACAGCCTTTTGAATATTTTCTATGGTCCCAAAATGACGTCTCTTGAGGTGATTTTTCAATCTCGGGAAGAGAAAAAAGTCACAAGGACTCAGATCAGGCGAATAAGGAAGCTGAGGAGCCACAGGAATGTTTTTACTGGCTAAAAACTGGTTTACTGAAATGGCTGTGACAAAGGGCATTGTCGTGATACAATATCCAGTTGTTCTTGATGCTAGGTCTAACACGCTTGACCCTTTTTTGAAGTTTTTCAAGAAGCTCTCTGTAAAAGTGTTGATTTACTCTTTGTCCTGGAAGCACAAACTCTTTGTGGACAATTTCCTGGCTATCAGTAATAAATCACTTAATATCCCGTGAAATTCACATCAGATTAAAAACCAAACTCTCATTTTTCTTTTCATTAAGATTCATTAGAAAAATATTGGTTTCCATTTGAAAAAAATAATTTGACCTTCGAATGACCTTCAAAACGTTGTCAATCAGTCTTATGGCCTTTTTTATTGCTCCTTTGATCAAACAACTCTTATTCGAAGTATTTTTTTCGAAAATGCATGCAAATTAAATGATGCACCCGGTATAACCGAGATATCGGACATGTAGCGTATTGTATGGTTATTTATTGTACACTTTCACGGCACTAATAATGACAGACAATACCGTAGCCAATTTACTGCATATTTAAAACTCAAACGCGCATAAAAACGCGAGGATACGACTTACGTATGTATGTATGTATGTAAGCAGTTGGACAAGCTGGACAATGTCATCATTTACTGGTGTTGATTGTAAATCAAACATAACCTTTCCTTAGCTGAGGAATTTCAATAAAGGTACGGTTTCATTCGAACGGACTATACAGGGTGTCCCTGGGGATTGAGTTACTTATAGGTGAAATGACAAAAAAATTAATTTTTCGACGAAAAGCCGTTCTTCATAAAAAGTTTTGCTTGTCTTGGAAACATCCAGAAAGTTTGTTGTTTTTCAATTTAAATACAGGGTGTTCAAAAATAGCAAAAATTAAATTATAATGAAGAGTAAAGTACCTTAAATATTAATTAACGCTATGTAAAAAACTTATTAAGAAAAATTGTTTTCAATTAAATTTAATACTCAAATATGAAAGCATGGCCTACTACCTAATTTTTATCATTGTTATACGTTTGAAGTAGTGCCATTTTCCTTTAAAAAAAATTATGTTTACTAAAGGCGCAGGCATAATAAGAAATCATAAACTACAAAAATATTATTTAAAGATTTATTCTGAAGAAACAGCACGTCCAGATAAACAACACTGTAGTTAATAGGTTGTCTTTACACTATTTCTTCTCAAAGTCCCTAATTAGAATATTAGAAATTCCAGTAAATCATCATTAAGGCAATTGTTATTGTTTGACATTGTGTTTGACAAAGCGTTTGGAATTGATTTGTAATTCCAAATAATGCTTACTTTACAACATAAAATGTGTATTATTAAATGTTATGGTATCGGTAATATTTCTTATCGTCATGCAATTGAATTGTTTCATAAAAAATATCCAGAAGTCGAAATTAGCCGTCAAAGTTTGAAAAAGTACGAAAATTTGATTTAACTGGTAATGTAAAATGGGGAAAAAAATCGAAAAAGGTCCATGATGACCATGATGCAGCCACAATTCTAGTTTCAAATTCAGTCGAAGAAAATCCAAAACTATCACTAAGAAAGAGATCTGCACAAATTGATATAGCAAGACACACATTAAAAGTATTTTGTCCGAAAATAAATTTAAAGCTTTCAAACCGAAAATAATACACACGTTGGAAGTTGGTGATGATGCACGTTGGATTGGATTTCTGTTTAGAAATAGGAGCAAGGCTTACTGTAGATATTCATTTTCACAAGAGTAATTTTTTTTTCCGATGAAAGCACTTTTTCTACCGATGGAGTAGTATCGTCGCAGAATTGTCGTTTTTTCAATTTTAAGTCGCGAATTTTTTCAAGATAAATGTTTAAATAATATGTTTCGGGTTTATGATTTCTTATTATGTCTGCGCCTTTAATAAACATAATTTTTTTAAAAGAAAATGGCTATACCTACTTCAAATGTATAACAATGATAAAAATTGCGGAATCTCTTCAAAATATTGACTAGTAGGCCATGCTTTCTTATTTGAGTGTAAATTTAATTGCAAACAATTTTTCTTAATAACTGTTTTGCATAGCGTTAATATTTAAGGTACTTTACTCTTCGTTGTTATTTAATTTTTGCTATTTTTGAACACCCTGTATGTTAAATTGAACAAACAACAAACTTTCTGGACGTTTCAAGACAAGCAAAACTTTTTATGAAGAATGACTTTTTGTCGAAAAATTAATTTTTTTTGTCAATTTCACCTATAACTCAATCCGGGTACACCCTGTATAACAATATTCCGAAAATGTTTATACATACAAAACTTATAACGAGACCAAAATAGTCTTCCAAAAGAACGTCTGGACACGTCACATCCCAAAACTAATCTAAATTTGCGATCTCAAATCGTTATCCGATTAATCCTCTTAATCGAACCTTTTAGCGAGGATTCCAACAACCAAATCGCGGGAATGTTTTCATCCATAAATTATTGCAAGGAAAATATTTTCGTCTAATTGCTAGTCCTGAGAAACAAACAGTCCTATTGTTCTTTAAATTTAATTAAAATGCCATGAATGTTTAAATTAAGTGTTGGAGTCACTGACTGCAGATGTCTGCCGAGAAATAATACACAGTGGAACTAGGTATTAGACGAGTTCATGGGAACACGGTCGTTTTCTAAAAAGTACACCTACTGATTTGAATAAAAACTGCAGCAACCCAGTATTAGTCAATTTATACGACAAAGAAATGATTAAGTTTTCAGTAAAAAATAGACAACAGTTAAAATATTCAATTGCAGTACCGTAATTCCTTATGCCCTTATTTACTTGGTGATGTACACTCTGAATCAAATGATTAATGTCCCCTTGGGGTATATAATTCCAAGCATCTTATATGTGAAGCCGAAAATGGTTGAGATTGTCTGGGGGGTGAGGTAAGTTTGGTACCAATCACATCCCAGACATGTTCGATCGATGTGAAGTCGAGGAAACGTGCAGGCTATCGAAGCATATGTACTTGAGCTTGTTACAAAAACCGGGTAACTCTTATCCTATGAGGGCGAGCGTTATTTTTTTTGAAAAATTGGTTCAATCAACCTACGAAGATATGACACTACAGCAGGTTCTAAGACATCAACTAACGTATGTCCTAAAAGTTTTGGCACACAAGTCATGAACTTAAATCTTAACAATAATGAAAATAATATCAACTTTGTTGACTGTCAGTCGAGGGTTATTTATTTTGAAGTTTATGCTTTCAGATGTCTTATAAATTAGAAATAATAAAAAGTATCTATAACTTAGTTGGGCGGGTACCCAAAGCTGAAATATTTCGAATATTCGAGAATGAAAATATTTCTCCCAGAACCATTTATCGAACAATAGCGGAGTGCGAGCAGGGAATACCTTGTTTGAACCTTCGAAAAAGTGGAAGACCACGAGTATTTACTGCACAGAGGGAAGAGCGGTTGGTAAGAAGAGCAAGAAACCAAGTTGGGATGTCATCAAGGAGACTGGCTCGTCAATATGACACTTTTAAGAGTACGGTATCGTTGACATTGAAGAGGAATGGTCTGAAATATCGAAAAAGACGTAAGTGCCCCAAATACACTCAAGGGCAGCTTCTACGTATACCAAGATGCTGCTGTCAACTGAGACGGGTCTACTTTGACGATGGCAAGAGCATTATTTTAGACGACGAAAAGTATTTCACTTTGGCTAACTCCGAAATGAAAGGAAATGATGATGACAATGTAAAGTTTAAGACTAAAGCAAAATTTGCTGATAAAATCCTTGTCTGGTGCGCAATTTCTAACAGGGGCATATCCCGACCTTTTGTGGGAAGAGTGAGAGGCGAAGCTTTGAACAGTCAGGGGTATATTGAGAACTGTCTTTCCAAATTGCTCCAGTTTGTCCAAGAACATCATGCTGAGTACGATATCATGTTTTGGCCAGACTTAGCATCGTGTCATTACTCTAGAGATACCCAAAACTGGCTTCGTCAACATCGCATACCTTTTGTTCCTAAAAACACTAATCCTCCTAACTTGCCTCAGGCTCGCCCAATAGAGGATTTTTGGGCTTTATTGTCGAGGACAGTTTATGACAGAGGCTGGGAAGCCCAAAACGAACAGCAACTAAGACGTCGAATTTTTGAAAAATTGAGATAAATTGACTTGAATTCCGTCCAGGGCCTCATGAGAGACATCCGAAGAAAGTTGCGTCTGGTAGAGGAGTATGGGCCGCTTCACATAATTTGATAGTATAGTTTAGTTAAGCATTAAGATGTAGTTTATGATAAATAATTGATGTTTCAATAAATCTGTTCATTAAAAAAACTGCTATAAATATTTTGTGCCAAAACTTTTAGGACATACGTTATGTAACAGGCTGTGTTCAAATTAGCCCAAAGGAAAACTAAAGATGACCTACTACCAAAACATAATTCACTCCAAACCACCGCTCCGCCTGCGACCACAATGGACTGGAGTAAGAGGTAGACATAGAAACGCTCGGTAAAAATAAAGTTCGTAGGTTCTTAATTATTGATAAACGGACGCCATAGACACTCTTGGTTCTAATGGTTCGCTCCAAAAATTTCCCACAGCTCGTGTTGTGGAAAATCTGTCTCTTAGCGCCAACATTCTCAGATGACGTTCTTCACGATTTGCAGTTCTCCTAGGACGTCCTGATCCTCAGCGACTTTAGACCACCTGACCCAACGTCTTAAAACAGTTGTCATGTTACAGTCTACGTGGTTGGCAATTTTGTTACGGTATACCTGGTAATGAGGTTAATTTAAAATTAGTCTAGGATTGTCGGCATTGCCTTAAGGCAAAACACGGTGAGGTCATTGCCAGGAAACTCATATAAAGACGAATTCGCAGGGCAGAATCTGTTTTCGGCATACCAAAGATCTTGATGTGAAGATCTCACAACACCAAATTCACTGTCAAAAGATTCCAAGAGATAATAATCGCAAATCTTTGGAGAAAACACGCTGAGCATCAAAAACGCTGAGCGCTGATCTCATGTAGTAAAACAAGAATCAGAGCAGACAGGTTACAGAATTACTGGACACTGTACTCTCAGGAAACATCAATCTAAATTGGGAGTATAGAATAACGAACCGACGTATCAAAACTTAGTGAATAGGCTATTGAAGGCAACTAACCCATTCGCATAACAGTTGACGACAGAAAGAGCCTGCATTGTTGAAGATAATTTAAATCTGAGCAGGTGCACTGGAAATCACCACTACTACTCAAAATCACCACTGCTACTACTACTACTATTACTACTATGTCAATTAAAAAATAATGTCTCGTTAAGGCACTAACAAACACAACTGTCGTGACGAGTTAATGTTAAACCCCAAGACTCTTCGCCGTTGTGGGGAAAGACGTAATATGCCTCGACACCCCACCCCTCGGGCACTATATGTTTGTATAATCGCGCTTTCGTCTCTTTCGCTCACTAAACGTCCCGAACATAATTCTCTGTTTAATGAGCCGTAAGTCAAGAGATAGAGAAACGGCTCAAGGCGAAACGTCAAAGGGATTTTCCGGAACCATAATCCGGAAAATACTTTTACCAGACGCCGTTAATAAGGAATATGTAGATTTTCCGGGTTTTGCTTTCAGGCAATTTCCCCTCTAAATTGAGTTGCTTGCCTCGAAACAAGAGGATGATCCGAACGAGATCGCATATATGTTAGCGGAGTTAATAGAATGCTTTTTCTGCTTTTTTTTAGTATTATCTTATAATAAGATACATTTGCATGCACGAATATAATTTTCTTAATTATCCTCGGTGAAAAACCCATTATTATGGGAAAATATACATATGTAACTCAATTAAACTTATGTAAATTAGGATTTTTCTCAGGATAGGAAAGAGATATAGATTTTAAATTAGTGATTGTAGCGGTAAGACATGTTATCGATTTAAATACAGAGTGCTTTTGTCCTCCTACAAACAATGCATTGTTGCAATTGAGAAACTGTATCCTTAATAAATTGTAAGCCTGTTTTAAATATGTATATCGCTTAATGTAGTAAAGAAGTAGAGAAAAAAAGTTTATCTAGCGTAGGAAATTCGTTACATTAAAATAAAAAACCTATCATTATTAATAATGCAGCAGATGTTCAAAATGCATGCCTCCAGCATCTTGGCAGCATCCTAGCCGTAAATAAAAATGTCTTCTGACGTTAGTTAACATCTGCGGGGTAATCGACCTAATTGCAAGTGTTATTCTTCTTCTTACGTCAGCTAAATCGTCGGGTTTGGTTTTGTAGACCATACTTTTTACATTTCCCCATAAGAAAAAGTCTAACGGCGTGAGATCAGGTGATCATGCAGGCTATTCTACAGAACCACGTCTCCCTATCCAGCGATTTGGAAAGATTGTGTGGAGATATTGCCGGACATTGACTTCGTAATGTGCTGGTGCACCATCCTGCTGGAACCATATTGTATTACCTGGAAGTTGTGGGTTTCCTTCAGCTGGATACAAGTTTGCCATCGTAGGTAGAACATTATTGGAGCAGCGCTAAATAAGTTTCTCCATTCAAATTGCCGTCCATGAAGAAGGGGCCAATGATATTTTCTCCAATTATTCCTGCCCAAACATTAACTTTCTCAGGGTTTTGCGTATGTAGCTCCCTCATCCAGTGAGGATTGTCTCTCCACCAGTAACGACAGTTTTGGCGATTAACTTGGCCGTGAAGTGTCAATGTAGATTCTTCCGAAAATAAAACATTTTCTATTGGTAAAGTATTGTCATCTATCATTTGCATCATTTGTTTACAAAAGAGAATTCGTCTATCAAAATCGTCTTCCGCGAGCTCATTAGTTGGTACCAGTTTATATGGGTGCATCTGATTTTCTGTTAATACGCGGAGAATCGAGGAATGGCTAATATTTAATGCTGAAGCTGTTTGACAACTCGACGTACATATGTGGATTTTCTTCAAGCATAAGCATTACATCCAATTTCTGATCATCACTGAGTTTATTGGGAGGATTTTTCTTTAGCTGTCGTACATGTCCACATTCCCGAAACTGCCTCTCTATTTTACTTACGGTACCTTGAGATATCGACGGCAACTCCGGATATTTTTCTTGAAATAAGCGAACAACTTCGGCCTGCGTTCGTCTCCGTAACCAATTATCTGCAGACTCGTTATCTTATGTATTTCTGTTAGGTAAACCATCTCTCTGAATTGCAACACGAAAACTAAAGCAAAAAGTTTAACACTGATAACTGTTAACTACTGTTACAATGACAAGCACGTTTCTAGGTAATTTCACTAAAGCTGATAATGACCAACTTCTTAAATTTCCGGTTTGTTTTTTTGCTGCTTGCTCGTTTTTGTCGTTCGATTGTCAAGCAAAAAATTGTACGTATTTATTAGTAACTTTTTATCTTATAGTAGGGAATGTCGGCGATTACAGACATTTATTTTTTGTTATTATTAACATTTCAGAACCGAAAATTGACAAATAGTGTTACTTATAAAAGTTTTATTTTAATGTAACGAATTTCCTACGCTGGAGAAACTTCTCTTTTTTTCTTGTTAATTTCTGGAATAAAATTTAAAACCATAGCAGTTTTGAATAGAGAACGAAAATACCTTTCAAATGAAGTATCACAAATCCCTACTTCCAATTTGAAAATTTAGAGGTTGTAGCTGTCACCTGAAGGGGTTAAATTTAGAGATGACATTTTTACGTCATAAGATGTCATTTTAGAATTAAAAATTGACGTGTCTCAGGATTTTCTAAAAAAATGCATAATAATGGGTTCCACACTGTATATTCAAATACAGAGTGCTTTTTGTCCTACAAACAATACATTTTGCAATTCGGAAAATGTATCCTTAATAAATTGTAAGCCTGTTTTAAATATATCGGTCAGTGTAGTAACTTTACAAGCTCTCAATATACTGCAATACAACGGAACATAAAATAAGCTTCCCTCCTCTAACTATCTCGTCTGTTGTGGAATGGCGTGTTGTCCGTGCATCCCCTCACTAGTATATAGAGCGTGAGTTGTGGTGTAATTTCATTATTTGTTGGTTAGACTGTACTCTGGCATTTACTTATATGTTGCGTAAGTTTAAACGGTACTCGATCCTTAGATCTCAGTATGCTGCGCTACAGTCTGTCGCCTGACCCGGTAACCATCGCGGAGAGTACCGTTCTCACCAATTTCCTCATTTTTATTCACACCTTGAAATACCCGCGTTTCTTGGTCAACGCCAACTGGGACAGCAATGCCTTTTACGAGGCCACATCTGTAGCTTGTCGTTCCAGAGATCGCTTTGGACACTGATTTGTAAAACAGAAGGCGTTTTATGCGATTTTTATGTATAGCCCAAAACGTCGGGATAAAAAATAAAACTAGCCGATGTACAGTCTGTCCTAAAATGCATTGATATCTCGGTTATTGTTGGAGATAGAAAGTTGGTTAAATGGGGAAAGTTTTTGAGGGTTTTATGACCTTTTTTTACTTTGTTTGCAAATCCGATTTATCTGTGATCGGTTTCGAGATAATTCCAAAATTATTCGAGATTATTCCAGCCGTGAATGTGTGATTTAGAAAATGTTCCATGTCTTTTTAATTATATGACTTGTGTTATATTAACAACTACATTGTTGAGACACTTTTTTAAGATGCTTTCGTTGACGTTTTCAAAATATTTGTGTTTTGTTTCTGTGTTAATGCCATTAACTTTAATTTTTCTTACGGGCACCACATTAGATTTTTGTGTCATTAAATGGCGCTCAAAATTTGTTTTTCAACGGCGTATGTAAATTCTTTATGAACTATACAGTGTGTCCCAGTTATAATTCCCACTTCATTCAATTCATGCAACCATTTGTTGAGATATTTCAAATTTTCAACCATGTAAAACTAAATGTTTGGACATCATCAGAAACTATTCAGAATCCTAAATTGATTAAAACAAAAGAAGGCTACGAAAATCGTATGATTATTTTAAAGAGACTATCTTGTAGTTATTAAAAAATAAATTCAATTTTTTCTGATTTCCGAAAGTATAGTACATTAAAGAGTTAGAATTTCTAGGTTTCAAGTTGTCCTGCAAAAATATATCAGTTTCAACTAAAAATTGAAAAACAATAATTACAAAACGCAAGTTTTAATTTTCTAATTCACCGTTTGTTAAATTTCCCCCTCAGTAAAGAGAGGTTTGAACATGAGAAAAAATTAGTTAAGAATATAGCTAAGAATAACGGTTACTCAGTCCATTTAATAGATAAGTTAATAAGGAAGCATACATTTAAGAGAACCCTGTACAATTTGATGACATTTTTAGGCAGGGAGCTAAAATGATCAAAAATTGTTCTTGAAACATATAGGGCTAGTCTTGACAGTGTCCTATGTATTTTTTTGCGTAGAACACAATGCGCGGGGTCCGTAGAGTTAAAACAAAGAAATGTACAAAATATCGTACAAAAAATAAAGAAATGGCGTCATTGTTAATTAAGGCTTGTAAAAAAATTCGATCGTTAATTACTCGAAAAGTTATTAACGGATAGAGCTGACATTTTTTTTGTAACTTCATCCTACAAATAGTAGTCCCTCCAATAAATTTCATGAACATAGTCGCCCTACTTTCGGAGTAAAAAAATAGTGAAGAAAAAGCACTTTTTCAACTTCAGCAGTCATTTGCAACAGCACTTGGAGACTTCGGGTTGGGCTTAAAATGTTGTAAATTCAATAGGCCACAACTGCTTAAATGCATATGCTATATAAAATATGCCAAGGAACGGAGATATAAGCGAAAATGTGAAAGACGCAAAAAAATACATAGGAAACCGTCAAAACTAGCGCTATACGTTTCAAGAACACATAAAAATCTCTGCCTACTGGACTGTTATTACCACCAAGGCCTACGTGTTTTAACGTCATAATGCACTACAATATGTCGCAGCACAAAACGCGCTTGTGAATCCCCAAAGTCTCCTTTCTCTTCGAGCGGGATCTTTAGCCCCGCGCTAATTAAGTGGTACTTACAACCAGCGGGGTAACTCGCGAAGATAAAACGACTAGCTGACGAGAAACCCCAACGACGCATTTATCCCGTTGCCTTCAAATCCCGCACCAGAATTCTAATTAGGAGGTTATTAAGGGATCCATAAAGCGCGCGGCTTCAGGGAAACTACGGGAGCTCCGTTCAATGGTCCTTCGAGCCGGATAGTGATGAAATTAAAAGGTTTCGAATTTCCAGACTCGACTCGAACCGAATGTGCAACTGGAGTTTACAGGGTGTTCATACTGGCACACATATAAATAAAACGTCAGTAACATGTACAGTGTCCGTCATTAAGTTAGAACAATATAGGATTTATTTTCATATTAGAGTTTGATAACAACTTTTGGTGACAATCACTTCTGCGTACAAAATAACTTAAAATGCACAAATTCACAGTTGACAGCTAACATCTGGCAACTGTCAAAGTGATTTTCCAAAAAAAATCTTTAGAAAATGGTCTAAACTGTTAATATTTCCAAAAATTATGTTCTTAATGACATTTTACCCCTATATGACGGTTTTAAGCGAAACATGATATCCAAAACATTTAATATTTTCTAAGTTTTTGATTCACTCCCGTAACTAACTAATCTGAAAACATTTAAAAGCAATATAAAGTCTGCCATTGCAATGCATACTCTGCTAATAATATTCGTAGGTATAGTTGGTTTTGAAGATTCTTGATATTCTTCAAAAAATCAGTAATAGCCATGGAATGTCATTGTAAGCTGCATAAACCCTGAGTGACTTCCTTCATTTTCCTTCATTTTTCAGATCGGCGGTTAAATTCCCTGACAGAATTTAGTAAGAACTGCCTAGGAATATTTGTACATATTTCTCTTATAACATTTTCTAAATGATCCACATTTTGAGAAGTCCTCCTTTTGTACACTTGTTCCTTTAAATATCCCCAAAAGAAAAAGTCCATTATGTTCAAATCTGGGGCACGCGGTGGCCAAGAAAATTCTGAAAACCTCCCGATCCATTTTCCTCTAAACAATTCGAAATTCTCTGACTTCAGTGAATTGCCGTTCCGTCCTGTTGAAAACCCAAATGGGATCTTTCACTCAACGCCATTTCATCCACAATTGCCTCAATTTCGTGTTATAAAAAGTTCAAACATTCTCTAGCATTTAAATTTTGTCGAAAAAAATAAACTCCAATTAGTTTTCGATTAAAAATACCGCACCACACATTGGTTTTAAAAGGGTCTGGTCTCTACGCTCTATTATAGAATTGGGATTTTCATCAGTCCACCATCGGGAATTCTGATTTTTTTTCTGAATATTTGTACTAACAAAATAAAGTTTATTAAAAAAACAGTTGAAACACAATGGACGATTTTTTTGGAAATTGGAAAATAATCCAGACCGTACCTTTTTTTCGATTAAGAATATCAATAACCTTCAAAACCAACGATACCTACGAATATTATTAGCACAGTATGCATTGCAATGGCAGACTTTATACTGCTTTGAAGCGTTTTAAATGTTTTCAGATCAATTAGTTACGGAAGTGAATCAAAAACTCGCTCAAAATCGACATATAGGCGTAAAATGTCATTAGGAACATACTTTTGGTGACATTTTTCGAGATATTAACAATTTAGGCCGTTTTCTAAAGATTTTTTTTGGAAAATGACAAATTTGACAGTTGCCAGATGTTAGTTGTCAACTTTGAATTGGTACATTTTAAGGTATTTTGGAAGCAGAAGTGACTGTCCCCAAAAGTTTTTACCAAACTAATATTAAAAAAAAATCGCATATGGTTCCAACTTTATGACGGACCCTGTATATTAATAGCAACATATCGTAAGATAACAAATGAATACGTCATCAAAGTATGCCGTGAGATTAATTCCACATGTCTCTAATTACAAAACTTTGTATATTTGTTAAGATAAGAATGAAGAATTCAAAAATTTTTTTTTTTATTTTTCAAAACAAAATGGCCCTACAAAAAAACCGACAACCACTCTGGAAGTCGTAATTTTCATATGTAACAGTCCAGGAAACAAAATTTATGTTAAAAATAAATGTAATATGTCGGTAAACCTCAAAACATTAAAAAAAAATTATAAGTTTGGCAGAAGTTTTTCGAGAAAATCGGTGATTTTCCGTATTTTTTCAGACACTTTTGCATTAATAATTAAATTTTGCAACATAAAATTCCAAAACATTTAGGTTCACAGACAAGCTAAGAGTATAAAGAAGAAACCCTGCAAGTTTCAGCCAAATCGGCCGAGTAGTTTTTGAGTAATCGTGGTTGCCAATTTTGAAAATGTTGTTTTGAGTAAAATTCGTTTAAAGTTTTGAATACCGAAAAATGGTACTTACGACTCAGTCAGCGATTCCAGGAGCTTACAAAAGGCCTTCAATCTCTTGCTGTTACGTACATGCTGTTATTCATCTGTTGTATATGTATATAATACTCAGGTATACAAATCCCGCCCTGGGTATGTCAAAGTAAGATACAATAGATAAAACTTTCACTAGAGCTGACCTCTCTCGTATACCTGCTGCGCGCTGAAAAAGGAGTTCTCAAAAAATGACCACCTAATTGTATTTACCACCTAATTGTATTTACCCCCTCAAGGAAATTAAATATGGTAATCACAGCAGAACAAAAAACTTTTATGATCCAATGTTATTTTAGAAATGGTAAAAGGGTTGATAGAGCAGTGGGTTTATAGATTATAGATTATACATCACGGGACCTTACGGAAATTAATAGATTTACAACTTCCCCCAAGTGCTCACCAATGTTTTCTATTTTGTGGAAAGAAGAATGTGAACATGTTTGGGAGTAAAAAGGTGGACACGTTATTTATTTCATTTACCTATATTTACGATTTTTAGTTTCGTTGTGATACATTTTACGTCTTCTGCAGCTCTTGTAGCACCGACCGTCGATAACTCGAATGCTCCAGTTGCGGCAATCGCTGTAATGGGACGGAAGAGCATATCGTACCGGGACACGACGTGACAAAGATTATGCGGCTCGCTGTCCCGTTATCGTACATCAAATGCCATCCGAGGAGGCCACGGAATGACCCCGGGCCTGCGTCGCGTCCCTGCAACTGTTGCACGACGCATCTATAACAGCATCGCCGCTATTCAGTACGAATGTGTCACGTCAACGTGGCCAGGGGGGCGCGGTGTGTCTGTCCCGTTCCTGCTGCGCTATTCTCGATATTTCTGCCCTCCGCCGCATCGATTAGGATCTAGCCCACATTGAGAGTGCGAAAATATTCGAAATAATGATAACTAGAACCCGTAGGTTAATAATAAACTAAGTACTCACAAAAAATAAAGGAGCAAAAAAAATCTAAATTTTTCCACGATTTTTGACGGACTGTATCTGAATGCAAAATGGTCGTATCGCGAATTTAAAAAAAGCGTTTTGATGCTCCAAGACTCTAGTTTTCGGATCTGTAAGCAAAATTTTTTTAGTAGAACGCAATCCGAAGAAATAGCGCGAAAAAAATTTGTCCAAATTTTTAGCCTTCTTTTTCTCGCTCCACGGACTCGAAATTTTTTTTTCGGTTAAACGACCATATCAATGAGATGAAGAGCCTGTTTATTCAGCTTCAGTTTCCTTTAAGTTTTAATTGTTTGCTACATCCATTTGTCGCGGAGATATCCGAAATTGAACGAAAAAGGACCTTTTTTGTCTTCAACCATCGATATATCAGCAAGCAATCATCGTAGAGGATATTGAAGGAGAGTTTCGGAAACTGAAATAAAACACCTATAAAATATTGTCAAAACATAAAAAGAAAAAAAAATTTTCTACCCTCAATATCGACTTGAAAAAATTTGAAAAAAAGTTTTTCCCTTGTTTTGGGAAATCAACTGCATCTTGGCAAATATTGATGGGGAGGCTAGGACTTTTAGCAATTTTTACACCGTAGAACGAATATTCGATACACCTTGGGGGTATCAACTTTTAATTAATTCAATAAATTTAAAGTAAGGAAAATTGAGGTACGGAAGGGGTAAATCGCTTGAAAAATGAGTCTACTTTTTTTTAATCGGCTAAAAATTTCTCAAAAAACAATTTTTTTTGAATTTTTTTCTTGAAAATTTTCGATTTTTTTATCAAATTTACCGAGTGACCGATGCAGGATTGAAAAAACAATGGAAAATAATTGTTTGTTCCATTTTTATGAAGATTACACAAATCGTGCTCCTTTAATTTTTTTCAAAACTGAATAATCGGCCCGGAAAAACTGCTCTATGGATCGATCTGCAGATTTACAGGGCTATTGGTGTATATTGAGGTGTAAAAATTCCTAAAAGTCCTAGCCTCCCCATCAATATTTGCTAAGATGCAGTCGATTTACCAAAACAAGGGAAAAAGTCACTGTTTTCAACTTTTTTCAAGTCGACATTGAGGGTGGATTTTTCCCGTCAAAAATCAGGGACTATTTTAGATTTTTTTTTGCTCCCTTAATTTTAGTGAGTACCTACTGTATAATCCAGGACCGGCCTTACCGCGACTGGAATATTGTTATAACGAGCCATCCTAAAAAATACGTCATCAACGATTTCATTCAATACGTCGTCGTGGCACGTAAAAACATATGTTTTTCAGCATGTTGCAACAGACAAACATAAAGCTCGTGTAAGTGGTGGTGTGAGTGCGCGAGAGAAACAAAGACAATTTAACTTGGATTTAGTCAAAATGACGGTAGTGTGTAATATTCCATTCGCCAAATTCGATCATCCCGAGTTCAGTTCAAGTTGTCCAGAACGCTGTGAGTGGAAAGTACGCGAAGTCAGTTTACCTGCAGAAACAACTGTTAGACGATTTACATAGCACAACTGTGTGAGGAGATAAAGAAATATTGTCACGGAATTGAACGATAAACCTACAATATGGCTTAGCGTTGACGAAACAACGGATAATAACAAAAATGTCTCTCTGATAAAATATTATTTAAACTCCCAAGAAGTCGTTTAAAGTAAATATATTGTTAAATGTGAGATTATACACTCAATGTCAACCAGATTTTGTTCTATGTTCTGAATTATCCATCGTCCGCTGTGACATGATGAATGCCTAACGTTACAACTAATGAAGTTAACGATGTCGGTGATAAAGTCATTGTTGTGTTGCGTCGCCCGCTGGCTGGCCCACGACTCTCATTTGTTTTCAGCATATATGAATATGTAACGCTAAATACAGTGTCATACAAGAATTTACAAACTGGCAAACAATTATTGCATAGTGGTGCGCTCCTGTTTGTTGAAACCAAAGCCCTTCATTTGATGCATCAGCGCCTGAAGCAGAACATCTAAAGTATGAATACGATGTCTGTAAATTAAGTAATGAGACTGGCAAACAACCCCATTTGTTTGTTCTTTGTGACTGTGTTGTTCGTAAACCGGTTTTTTCTACTAGTGCGTTTTAAAAATGAGTGACATTAATTTTGAGCAACGATGTGCTATCAGGTTTTGCCTCAGACTTGGACACAGCGCAACGGATAGTTTTGCAAAACTTCCACACGCCTACCGAGACAGTGCTTTTTCAAGAACCCAGGTGGTTTAAGGCATTCTCCGAAGAAAGATAGTCGATTGAAGATGGACCACGCAGCGGAAGGCTTTCATCTTCAAGAACCAGTGAATATGCCGATAGAATACGGAATCTTGTACGTTCAGGTCGTTGGTTGACGACAAGAATGATCGGGCAAAATTAAATTTGAATCCAAACATCAAGAACAACTGGATGATGCATCACGACAATGCGCCTTGTCACTCCAAATTCCATTTCAGTAAACCTGTGGCTTCTCCGCCTCCTTATGTGCCTGACTTGAATCCTTGTGACTTTTTTCTCTTCCCAAGATTGATAAATCACCTCAAGGGACGTCATTTTGGGACCATAGAAAACATTCAAACGGCTGTAACCGACCAGCTGAATGTTATTCCAGTATATGAGTTCCAGCAATGTATGAGGAATGGAAGGACCATCTCCAGCGCTATGTGGCTTCCCAAAGAAGTTATTTAGAAGGAGACAAGGTATATATTTATATAAAAACAGTTGCTACATTTTAAAATTTCGCTGTGTACCGTACTTTCAAAAACTATCAGGTAACGCTGACCCACCCTGTATAACTGCTAAAAGATATCGCATAAAGAACTCTTCAGTGAGTTACATGCCGATGAATGGAATGGTATTTTCAATAAGGCTACAGCACATACCGCTAGTAAGACAATAATTGCTTATTTGGAATACGTTTTTAGACACCTGATTGGTGGATATTCCTGTGATCTCTAGATCTGACACCGTTTTATTCTCCATGTTCCGGTAGGTTGGACGTCACTATATGTGAAGTCTTAATTATGCACCCTAGAGGGCAGCTCCTATATGCCACCGCTTTATTCTCCTGGCGAGGAAATAAGCTCGTTCATTGTTGTTCGTCATCGAATATATCACACTGACGAGACCTAATAGGGTCGAAATCCGGAACTGTGATTCCTGATGACGAATAATAGTGAACGGGAATTATTGTTTTCGTTCAGCACAAATACCGTCGATTAATGTAATACTTGACACACATTTCGCCGGCAAGTTTTGAATAAATTAGCAGCGAGAAGGAAAAAATAGCGCCATATGCGAAACAGCGCGGCATCTGTCGTGATGATAATTAAAATTTTACATTACCCGACCGCGATAATCAAAACGAGGTTTTATGGCCGGCATTTTAATTAGGGCGCCGGGGTTTATTTTATTAACAATTAATCATGAAGTTCACCGTTACGCGGGCCCGGACTAAAATACCCCGCCGTGTCTCAGCGGCGGCTCGTCGGGGGAAAGCCGGGCGAACATCGTTTCGTGAAAAAAATCAATAACATGGCACGTGGCAGTCTAGCAGACAAATAATTAAATGATAAGTCGCAAATCATGCGGTATACTCGTAGTCCCCATTATTGGAAATCACGTCTCATATCTAGAGTCCGAAAAGTGTGCTACAATGCAGGGATCGGACTCGTAATCCGTCATGTCATTGATGGGAGGACATACGAGATGTGTAAATTAAGTAACGAGACTGTTTTTTTATTTTTTTTATTCGAATAGAATTACAATTTAGTATTGTCGCCTTCAAAATAACTTCCTTGAGAAGCCACACAGCGTTGGAGACGGTTCTTCCATTCCTCATAGCAGTGCTGGAACTCATATACTGGAATAGCCTTCACCTGGTCGATTGCAGCCGTTTGAATGTTTTCTATGGTCCCAATATGACGTCCCTTGAGGTGATTTTTCAATCTCGGGAAGAGAAAATAGTCTGAGGAGCCACAGGAATGTTTTCACTGGCTAAAAACTCGTCTACTGAAATGGCTGTGTGACAAGGCGCATTGTCGTGATGCAACATCCAGTTGTTTTTGATGTTTGGTCTCACACGCATGACCCTTTTTCGTTTTTCAAGAACCACTCTGTAAAAGTGTTGATTTACTGTTTGGCGTGGGAGACACAAACTATTTGTGTCTTTATTGTGGATAATTTCCTGGCTATCAAAAACGTAAATCAGCATGCATTTGATCTTCGACTTGCTCATTCTTGCTTCTTTTGGTTCTTGGAGAGCTTGAAGTGTGTCATTGCATGCTTTGGCGCTTGGTTGCCGGGTCGTACTCAAACACCCAAGTCTCATCACCAGTAATTACACGTTCCATAAAATGGGGATCGTTTTCAATCGTTTCCAAAAAATTAAGACACCTTTCTCTCCTGAAGTCCTACTGTTCCTGCGAAAGGTTTTTTGGAACCGTTTTTTGCGCAGATTTTTCTGATCTCTAATTCGTTAGTCAAATTCTGATGAACAGAGGTGTGATTCAAAAACTCTTCCCCGATCATTGTTGTTGTCAACCAACAATCTGAAGGCACAAGATCCCGTATTCTCTCGACACTCTCATCGGTTCTTGAAGACGAAGGCCTTCCGCTGTGTGTGTGGTTCATCTTCATCTTCAATAGACTTTCTTCCTTCTGAGAATGCCTTAAACCATCGAAAAACCTGGGCTCATGAAGAAACACTGTCTCCGTAGGCGCGTTGAAATTTTGCAAAAGTATCCGTTGCGCTGTGTCCAAGTCTGAAGCAAAACTTGATAGAACACCGGTGTTCAAAATTAATGTCACTCAAAATGTTTAAAACGCTCTAGAAAAGATCGGTTTACTAAAAGTCATAAGGAACAAACAAATTACTCTAACAAGTTCAAACTTGTACTGAAGGTACATTACATGTTAACCTACCGCCCTTCCAAGTCCCGTCTTCGCAGTGTTGCTAGATCGGGCGCTACGTTGCCAATCTCATTACTTAATTTACAAACCTCGAATTATCGCAAAAATATGTTGTTTCGCCCACTGTCAGCCACAGAAATTTATTGCGTATGGCTTCTTTGATATTTTCCATCACACGTTGATATGTATTCTGTAAATATCTTTTACGCAAATTGAAGAAACAAGTAGACAAATGATTCAGTTTCTCGGAAAACTAACTGATGAATATGTTTAAAGACAAACTTGCTGATCATTATTACTCATTAATAGTAAAAGTTTTATATTATTAATATTTCATTAGTAAGTACCTATGTAGAGAACTATTACAAAACGAAAAAGTAAAATTGTCTACCAATTGCCTGCTGATGCTCACCTATTTCAAAGTCATACGCGCCGCCACTGAATGTCAGCGCCGTTCTGCATCGCTCTATGCAACGAACGCACTGAGAATCCAGTGTGCCAAGGCCGGCGTTCCGGAATCTCTCCTGCGAAAATTATTAATTAATTAGTAATTATCTTAATTGTATGTAGTTAGCTGTATATAATACACTGTATCACATTATTAAGGTAATAATTACAATTATTAAGATTGCAATTAGACGGAACCTTTGTTGAATAAGAGCGTGAGAATTTAAAATAATGTAGCGAGAAAGAAGAAGTTCTTTGTGACTGAAATCATATTGGCAGGTATTTTTCAAAGTTGAAGTTTATATCGTTTTCACGTAGGTACCTACTGGAATAAAATGCTGTTAAAAACCCTAAGAGGCGCTTCATTTTACGATTGCTTTTTTACAACCGGGTGTATAGAAATTAGAAGTACTAGAATTAAAAATAAAAAAATTTCTTAAAAATGAACCTGACCTCGATTAAAATTTGTATAGTAAAATGTTCAGGGTCACTGATTATGGATTAATTATATAATTTTTTGAAAACAAAATGACAGCCTCAAAATGGCGAACAAATTTTCAAAAAAAATCATCTGATCTTCACAAAAATTTACGTACTAGGGTTTTCAGCAGCGCTACTGCGGAACATTTTGGAACTAATTACTGTGCAATTACTTCTTTGTCGTTGTGTAATGTGCTTATGTTCAATTTATTGCTTCAGTTTATGATTTTTTGTATAGCATTTTATTATTTTTTACCTTAAGACACAATTTTTGATAATATACAGGTTGTCCCCGAATTGAGTTACCTATAGGGGAAATGGACAAAAAATTTAATTTTGCGACAAAAAGTTTTGCTTGTCTTGAAATGTCCATAAAGTTTGTTGTTTGTTCAATTTAACATACAGGGTGTTCAAAAATAGCAAAATTTAAATAATAATGAAGAGTAAAGTACCTTAAATATTAACGCTATGTAAAATAGTTATTAAGAAAAATTGTTTGCAGTTAAATTTAATACTTAAATATGAAAGCATAGCCATAGTCAATATTAAGTATTTTGAAGATTCCGCAATTTTTATCATTGTTATACGTTTGAAATATAGCCACAATCCTTTAAAAAAAATTATGTTTACTAAAGGAGCACACATAATAAGAAATCATAAACCCCAAAAATATTATTTAAACATTTATTTTGAAGAAACAGCACGTCCACATAATCATCTGTTTTTTTACGAAATTGTTTAACATATTAATTATATTTTTAAGTAGAAAGTCAAACATCAAACTGAGTATCTTCAATCTTCCATTACAATTTTTTTCTTCATTCGAAGAGTTCTGAATGTTCTTTTATTAATTATCTTTGCAAAAGAAGAATACATCATTCTTCTTTTGCAAAGGTAATTTCTTTGAAGGTACTGCAGTATTTTCTTAAGCTTTTTTTACATTTGACTGAAATAGGAAAAAAATTTAATTGTTAATCTTTACATTAACCTCTTTACATTAACCATTAATCTTTACATTAACCTTGGAATACTAAAACTTGAGTAAGTATTCTAATTTTTAAAATGTTTTGTGTATTTTTTTTTGTGGTACAACACACCAATAGAAACCAACAAACATTTCAATAAAAATGGCACAGTAATTCGTTTTTTAAGCCACCACCAGGTCGCGTAACGCTTATATTGAATTTCCTATACTGATTTTTACAGGATTGGCGTCATGTTGATAAAGATTCGGATTCCTGGAAATCCAAGAATACAGGCTTTCACAAGAGTAACGTCATTTTTGACAAACTCAAAGTTACATTATTTTACAAAACTGTGGTACAGGTTTCTGGGGTCTCTGATTTAGAATGTTGCATTTAATTTTTTAAAAACACAATAATGGCTGACACAAAATGGTGGACAAACTTAAAAATGAAACGGATCTTCACAAAACTTTATATACAAGGATTTACGAAATGGCTAATCATGAATTTGGTATTGAGTTTTTTTGAAAACAAAATGGTGGACACAAAATGGCGGACATAAGATGGCGGACAAACTTCTTGAGAATGAATCTGAATTGATTCTCGCAAAAGTGACGTTAGTTTTAAGAAAGTAGGTTGGCCATTTTGTGTCAGCCATTTTGTTTATGAAAATTTTTTCGATTTGGGTTCCCTGACCCCTTAAACTTTTGGATACCTATTTTCAAGAATATTAGCTCGATTTTTTGAAGAATATCAGTTATATTAATTCGATATTTGGCTAGCGCTATGCGACATCTCAATTCTCATCGTGGCAATCGTTTCCAATTCAGTTCCCCTGGCATCGCAGAAGACCGGGCACTTTTTCGGCGAAAAACTACAGAGTCACGATCCCAGATCGGGCCGCAGATTGCGCCGGCATGCCAGAAACTCTCACGGAGCGGATCGACGCGAAATTCGCCCAGAACACGCTTCCCAAGTCAATTATGTTGCAAATGAACTCTTCGATACGCTTTCGCGGTCTGCTGCGGACGCGGAATACAGGGTGGTCCTCCAGCTAAACCCTTCATTTAACAAGACGACTGTGCAGTAGGAACTAATCTTACTAACAGTCAAACAGATTGGATATAATTTTGAAATTTGTAGAAAGAAGAACTCTGTATTTATGCCCTACGTGGCAACCCTGTTAGGTGACATAACTGTGTTCCAAACTGGGACATATGGTATACGAGGTGTGGAGATTAAATAACCGAACTGATGCTGCTACCAGCGCGCTGCGAGCGTGTCGCGACAAGTTTGAACAGAACTGTGTCTGGTGATACTTTCCTCACCCTGAGCTCGCTGGACAAGCCAGTGGATCGCTCAGTTTGACTGTAGCAGTCGTTTGAGTTAGTCTACGGACCAGTGACGCGTCGAAAAAACGTTCAGATGGAGCAACGGGTTAATCTCAAGTTTCTTGTTAAACTGGGGAAAACTTCAATCGTTCAACATGCGCAAAGTTTGCGCAAAAATGATGTCAAAACTCCATTCTAAACAACATTGACACTGATCCAGGCTTGTTAGACACGGTGGTTACTTGTAATGACAAGATTCGAAAGTGTGGAAGCGGTTAAAGCAAAAGCGACAGAGGTTCTGAACCAGCTGACAGAAACGAACTTCCAGCACTGCTTTCAACAATGAAAAAGTCGTATGGAGCGGTGTAAAGATTGCCAAGGGGAGTACATTGAAGGCGAAAAAGTTGCTACTGTAATTGGTAACGAATAAAAAGTGTTATGACAATAGTTCGGTTATTTAATAGCCACACCTTGTATATGATTTTTATATACAAGGTTATTTCAAAGTCCCGGAACAGTCGAATATCTTTGTTAGTTGAGATGTATTTTTTTTTAATTCGAATTCAATTGTTTTAAATTTTTTAGATTAGATTTACTAGATTTTAGAATAGATTTTCAGATGCAGAATAAAAAACTTTGGGAAACAAAATGTTCCTATAAAATTAAAATTAAAATGGCCATAACTTTTTTCAAAAAAAAATATTTTGTAACAAATCGAAAAACCTCTACTTATATTTGTTTCTAAATTATGAAAAAATATATACTGCAAATATTCCCCAGAGCGTTACTGAGATCCCAGGGTTTTCTGCAGTGTTTTTGAAATTTTTTTCGCAAACATTGCTGATGTTTTTTTTTCACTATAAATCCTTTCTGTAAGAGGTGTATAGTCATCACCTAAAAAGTGCAGTGGGTCCCATGCGTCGTTTTCAAGATATTGCTAACTGAAATATCACCAACCGCCACTGTTCAAGGTTCATCTTCAATGGACTCTCTTCTTTCTGATAATGCCTTAAACCACCGAAAAACCTGGGCTCTTGAAAAAACACTGTCTCCCTAGGCGTGTTGAAGTTTTGCAAAAGTATCCGTTACGCTGTGTCCAAGTCTGAAGCAAAACCTGATAACGGACCGTTGCTGAAAATGAATGTCATTCATTTTTAAAACGTACTAGAAAAAGCTGGTTTACGAAAACAGTCACAAAGGACAAACAAATGTGCTCCTCGAACAAATTGAAACTTGTACTGAAAGTGCATTACATGTTAACCTACCGCCCCGTCCTTCCAAGTCCCGTCTCCGCAGTGTTGCTAGATCGGGCGCTACGTTGCCAGTCTCGTTACTTAATTTACACACATCGCATGTTTAAATTGGCAAAACCTATTTAACGCAAATGTAAATTAACGCAATCATAAATGAACCTACTGTTGACCATAACGTTATAAATAGTCTTCTGTATAAACAACATTCCATTTGAAAAAAAAAACGTTTTCCCTGCGTTCAAGCTAATACCCTCTTAATAGCCGCCATGCTTCATTAGCATCCTCAAGTAGTAATAAGGACGTTTTTGCAAAATCCAGCTGAGTTAATCTGCTACAAAGTATCGCTTATTAGTCGTATTACGTGTTATTTACAATGAGAATAATGAGAGTTATGACGAGATACGACGTTTCCGTCTAACTGGACGGTCTCACTGCATCGCCCGGTACTTAGGGTACGCAACAAAAAATACGCGCGGTATCGACAACTATACTTTAATAACAGTGTTGCGGACTCGGTACATCAACAGTCGTATTTTACGGAGAAACTCGAAATTAATTTTGCATTCGGAGTTGTTGTTTTCTTCAGAGAGAGACTTACGGTACCAGTTTTTTGAAGCGGCACTGAAACCGATCGAGATTCCAAATTATAGAGTCAACAGATGCACTGAAACTGCTAGTAATAGAACAGAGTCGTGCTAAGAAGATTCAAATTGCATATAATTACGCATTGCGTACGGAAGGAATTATATTGTGTATGTTTTATTTAACAGATATATTATGCAACACTTCAATACTACAACAATTTAATAGTTAAGTCCTCAATTTAAAATTTAAGTCCTCAAAGTATGCGGTTGAATCAATCCCACACATTGGGGTACAAATAAGTTTTCGCCGTTTAACAAAATTTGGCGCCACCAGTTAGGTATGGTTAAAATTGTCAGATGTAAACGTCATTATCGTAAGGTTGGACATCAGGCAACAACATAACCTTAAAATATTGGTGAGGCTAAAAATGGTGAGGCTGCTTTAAGTGAGAGAAGTTGTCGTGAGTGGTTTTAAAAGTTTAAGAACGGTGAATTTGACATCGAAGACAAAGAACGTAGCGGAAGGCCGAAAGTTGCTCAAACCGAACGAAACCATTAAGTACTGGAGCTGTCTACCGAACACAATTGATGAGATTGAGTCGAGCACTCAAGGAGAAGCACGTTCGTCCACATGTTGCGAACTGGAGAAGATTCGTAAAAACTTTATAGCATCAGATAAGTTTCTGTAATTAGAATATAATGTTTTCTGTCGTCTCGTCAATACATAATCACAGCTATGTATTTTTTAATGCACTTTTAATCCACTTTAGTAAGTCTCTGTGTACAGTTGGTAGATAGCTACATGTCATTCGACCTGGTAACGCCATCTGTGGAACGTCTTTGTTCCAGAACTCAATGGTTGTTTGAAATGATTGATGAGTCGAGAACGACTGTCGAATAAATTCAGGGGGTGGTTCAATTTTTTTATCTATAGAGACATCCAAAAAAAACGTCATCAAAGTTGGCCGAGAAAAAAATACTTATTTCTATTCTTAATCGAATTTATAACCTTATTTACTTGTCAAAACTGTCACATCGTATGACAGTCATTGTTTATTTTATAAATTGGGACAGTTACTTGTCAAAAGTTTGACATAACCGAAAAGCTTAGACATGACCGCTATTTCCATCTCTCTCGTTCATAGCCAGAGTTGATGACGTTTTTTTTTGGATGCCTCTATATTTTCTGTGGTACTTGCCTAACATAATACGGCCCTGTTTTGCACGGTTTAGTTTCAACCTTAGAGTTTGTCAATGTTGGAGTTGTTTGTCTCAATGTTTGTCTCAATATGTCTTTATAATTAAAAATTTTATATAAAAATTAGGTGGCTTTCCAGAGGAGTGACAAAACTGGAACACCTGCTGTAATCCAGAATATCTCCATGCATCGCCACCATCCTTACTTTAAGAGATTTATTACTGTATTCGCAAGAACTCCCGCGAAATCAATTTTGCTGTGCGATGTTTATGTTTCCATAGGCAGCAGGGTGTCAATTTGTTGTGAAGATTTATCGAATATTCCGTCGCCATATTTTTTTCGTACTCTCTGACAGATAATCTTAGATTTGGCGCGTCTGTTGAGAGTTTCCTTCCGGTGTGTTGTATATCAAAAATTATTCATTTATCATAGATACAATTATTTGTTAGAATTAGCAATCAAATGAAATAAATCTTGTCATTAAAGAAATTGTTAAATTACTAGCAAAACTTGCAGAAAATTTTACACATATTATAAAAAAATTACAATTATTTTATATTGACAGCAGTTAAGTAATATAAATGTAATTGCGTCAATTCCTTCGTCAAATCTATTTATGAAAAAACTTTACTAATTGGGTGATTTGTAATATATTATAGTCTTTTAAAACATGTGTAGGTATCCTTTTTTATTTTAGAATAATTGTGATAATTGACCACGAATTTTACAAGCGTTTTGTGTATGTATATATGTATACACCCTAGGAAATTGCACCTTTACATATTGGCGATACATGTGTAGAAGAGAATAAGTTAAAAGACACCAGTACGGATAGACAAAGACAGTTAGATGCAGTGCAGAGAAACAGTGTTTCACGATTGTGCACGTATTAGAAACGTATGAGACCTGCGCGTAATAGAAAGTGAAGAGAGGGGTAGTTGACACGGCCCACCTACCGCCTATCGCCGAATTTGAGTGGGCCTCAGTACTTTTTCGCAGCTATGGGGGTGTACATCGACTTAGCTGTATGAAACGAAATTCTTACGTAATTCTGACTTTTACAATTATCCCATACACTTAAAAGAAGTGTACGGACATAATTGTATTTATTTTCAAATTTTTGTATTCCTTAACTAACCGTTCTGCAAGAAAATAAAATTGAAGTTCTATAAAAAATAAAAAAATAAAAACAAATCAACCCGGTTATAAGACGAAAGAAGGAAAAAATGCCTATTGAATAAGTGGTTCAAAAATGTCGCCCCTTTGTGCTTCGCAAAAACCTAGTCTATGAAACACCACTTAATTATTTGCACTTTTTCCTCCTTAGTGTATACCGTCATCGTTATTGTTATTATAGTAAAAACGTTTATTTAATTACAATATGAATATTTTATTTACGCCGACACGACTAAACTGATTCCTTATTTCGGTTATTGTACTTTAGAGTCTAGACAAGTATTCAATTCACACGTGCGCATTATAATTTATTGGCGGGCCGTCCCGCCTACATAATTTTATTGGTTCCCTATTGATGTAAACACGAAATACAGAGAATAAAAGAGAAGAAGAGACAGAGAATAAATCATAAAAGTTTTAAAATGACATATCAGTCTGGCAACTAAGGATATAATATTTCTCTGTCAGTTCCCTTTACTTGAAGAGTTTATTCTTTTCTATCTTTAATGCTCGGCTTTGAAATCTTGGACTTTCTAACCCTGTATATCTATACTGTGTACACAATCTAAAAAACGTTCTTTTTTGCTTTCAGGTATGACTTTCGCTTTTGTAACTACAATCAAGGGATCTCCGTAAGTAAAATTACGTATATCTTTTATAATAACGCACTACTACTAGCAAAAAAAAGAATACACTACAAGGAAAAAAGTAACAAACTACTAGCAAAATAATTGAATAAATATATTAAACTATTAAATAGGTAATGTAAACAAATTAGAATTTCGATTTCGATATCGATGACGTTTAACTTCTTATAATATGAAATATAAACGATTTGATTAATTAAAAGCGAGGGTTTTTTTTGAAAATCTTTCGACTTTAAAGTTCCTGAAAATAATTTGTAGTGATAATTTAATTATAGTATATAAAACCACAAGTCTGTAACTCGAATACGAGGTGTGTAAATTAAGTAATGTGACTGGCAACGTAGCGCCCGATCTGCAACACTACGGAGACGGGACTTGGAAGGGCGGTAGGTTAGGTTAGGTTAGGTTAGGCATGTAATGCACCTTCAGTACAAGTTTGAACTTGTTAGAGTCATTTGTCCTTGTTTTCGTAAACCGGTTTTTTCCAGTGCGTTTCAAAAATGAGTGACATTAATTTTGAGCAACAGTGTGCTATCAGGTTTTGCTTCAGACTTGGACACAGTCCAACGGATATTTTTGCAAAACTTTAACACGCCTTCGGAGACAGTGTTTTTTCAAGAGCCGAGGTTTTTCGGTGGTTTAAGGCATTCTCAGAAGGAAGAGATTCGATTGAAGATGAACCACGCAACGGAACGAACTGTAGATGAGAAAAATCTGCGCAAAAATTGTTCCAAAAAACCTTTCACAGGAACAAAAGGACATCAAGAGAGAAAGGTGTCTTGACTTTTAGGAATCGATTGAAAATGATCCCCATTTTATGGAAAGTTTCATTACTGGTGATGAGACTTGGGTGTTTGAGTACGACCCGGAAACCAAGCGCCAAACCATGGAATGGCACACTTCAAGCTCTCCAAGACCCAAAAAAGCAGGAATGAGCAAGTCGAAGATCAAATGCATGCTGATTTGCTTTTTTGAGGGCCAGGGAATTGTCCAGGCCAAACAGTATATCAACATTTTTACAGAGAGGTTCTTGGTAAACTTCAAAAACGGGTCGTGCGTGTGAGACCAAACATCAAGAACAACTGGATGTTGCATCACAATAATGCACATTGTCACACAGTCATTTCAGTAAACGAGTTTTTAGCCAGTAAAAACATTCCTGTGGTTCCTCAGCATCCTTATTCGCCCGACTTGAGGCCTTGTGACTTTTTTCTCTTCCCGAGATGGAAAAATCACCTCAAGGAACGCCATTTTGGGACCATAGAAAACATTCAAGCGGCTGTAACCGACCAGCTGAAGGCTATTCCAGTATATGAGTTCCTGCACTGCTATGAGGAATGGAAGAACCGTATCCAGCGCTGTGCGGCTTCCCAATGAAGTTATTTTGAAGGAGACAATACTGAATTGTAATTCTATTCAAATAAAAAAAAATCAGTATCATTACTTAATTTACACACCTCGTATATCCATGCCAAATTTAAAAAAGGTTACTCAAAAAAAGTCAAAAAATAAAATAATTCGACCGTTCCACTGCTAACTCTGTATATTTCATACACTACTTTCTCAAAAATAGCGTTCTTGTGTTAGAGGAATCTGATTTCTTGCTGACTCTCTACATTGTACGTCTTACAAAAAAATACAGATCCCATGTTCATCATCCATATACATTCCTAGGGATAAAACTAGCGTCTACCGTCTATTCCCCTGGCTATAAAACCGGCGTGTTTTATGGCCGATGCCTGCTGGAGCTTTATATACGGCTACGTACACGGTATATAAAACTCTACGCTGCTGACGCAATTATATCGCATTAATGTTACGTTAGTGCCCGGCGCGCTCGGTACATATTTTCGCAGTAATTGCAACGCGCGAATCTTGCAAATCGTATGTGGAAAGACAATTTGCATAATCTCTTGACTCTCTTACCACCCCCGGTCAGTTTAGTGCCTTGGTAGGTGAGAAATGCACGCATAGACGCTAACTATGGACCAGAGCCGTGCGGTGGTGGATTTTTTAGCGGATACCAGTGGCGTGGTGTCGTTGTTCGACGAGAGGGTTCACTTCGACTCGAACAAGCAAAGAGGCGAGGTGTTTTTTCTAAAGAAGGCATCCTGTTCTATGATGTCCTCTTAGGCCACAATAACATTTAAGTTTGTTTTTAAGATGAGGCCATAAAAAAATTCGCATGAAATATAAAAATATCGCAACATTTAAACTAATTCATTTAAACTAATTCAAAAATTTCCTCAAAAAGTTAACAGTTCTTGTTGCAGTGTGAACTTTTAGGTAAAATTCGACGTTATTCATTACCATAGTCTCCTTCAAGATTGATACATTCATTCCAACGCTTCTCTATCATTTCTGTGACTTTCTTATAGAACGATTTGTTCAACCCTTCAAAATACACTTCAGTTTCGACCTCCTCACTGAAACCTTGTCTCTTTCCGGTGAGCATTTTTTTGAGATTTGCGAACAAGTAACAGTCGCTGGGGGCTAAATCTGGAGAACACGATGGATGCGGAAGCAATTCGAAGTGGAATTCGTGTAATTTTGCTATTGTTGCGATCGACTTGTGATACAGTGCATTGTCTTGGTGAAAGAGCACTTTTTTCTTCTTCATTTGGGGCCGTTTTCCGTAATTTCGTCCTTCAAACGCACTAACAATGCTATATAATATTCACTATTGATCCTTTCCCTTTTCAAGATAGTCGATGCATATTATACCACGCGCAACCGAAAATACGGACGCCATAACCTTCCCAGCCGACTTTTGTGTTTTCGGTCGCTTTGGACGGCTTTCGCCAGTTGCTGTCCACTCAGCTGACTACCGATTTGACTCAGGAGTATCGTGATGGATCCATGTTTCATCCATTGTCACATATCGCATGAAAAAATTATTTCGCCCAAACAGCTCCAAACATCTCTGCGGCAACAGCTCTGAATCATCAACACGTTGTTGTTTTTGGTCAACAGTAAACAAACGCGGTACCCACTTCGAACAGAGCTTTCTCATAGACAAATGTTCACGCAAAATAGTGAATACACTGCCTTCTGATATCTTTAAAGTATCAGCTATCTCACGTCACTTCACTTTAGGGTCTTCCAAAACAATTTTGTACATTTTTTTATATTATCTGGAACAGCTGCCGAGTTTGGGCGACCAGAGCGTTCAACATCAGCAACAAGACAGAGTAAACAGAGCAGAGTTTCTCTACCATTTGTCTCAATGGAGCAGAGTCCGAATAACATTTGTCAAGCCATTGCTTTGATTGAACGGTATTTTTCCCATTAAAAAGCAATGCTTTATCAACACATGTAATCCAGATGTTTCCATTGTTTTGAGAATTACAAAAGTAGCATCACTAAAACCACTGTACCCCACAATATCACATTTTGAAAGATCCCGTACCCACTCAGATAAAACCAGGATTCATCAGAAATGGCGGAGCTGTCTTTAAGTGACCATTATTATTATTATTATTAGAAAACCGAGTACCGACGCCTATGACGTCGTACCGACCCGCCTACTATGCTAGCCCATCTCGTTTGACAGACACCCGCAAGATGAAGCTCCCACGCCACCTTGACGGCTCTTCATCAATCACGACTTAATTATTTTTAGTGATTGGTCGACGTTCAGTTCGATACCTTCGCCAAAGTGCTGTATTGTTGCGATTCTGACGATTTGCAGGGGGGAAATGCAAAGCTAATAGAGTTATCAAAGTCGGCGTTGTTTAGATATTGCGTTGTAAGGAACAAATAGATTGCATTGACCACATTCAGAAGGTCACATAAATGATTAATCGATGACCAGTTTTCTTCTGAATGAGTTTTCTCAATAAGTTCGTAATATGATATATAGATGGCGCCACTATTGACAAATCCATATGATTATTAGATAGTACCAACCTTCAACCGATATGTGTCAAAATTACATGAGATTCCGACCATAACTTTACAACTTATAGTGGTTTTAGTGACGCTAAACGTAAAATACGTAAACTGAAGTTGCGTGAGTTAGCTGACACCTTATAGATACCAGAAGGCAGTGTATTCAATATTTCGCATGAACATTTGTCCATTAGACAGCTCTGTTAGAAGTAGGTACCGCGTTTGCTCACTGTTGACCAAAAACAACAACGTGTTGATGATTCAGAGCGCTATTTGGAGCTGTTTAGGTGAAATAAAAAATGATTTTTTCATGGGATATGTAACAATGGATGAAAGATGGATCCATCACTACACTCCACAGTCAAATCGGCAGTCAGCTGAGTAGAAAGTAATAGGCGAAAGCTATCCAAAGCGACCAAAAACACAAAAGTCGGTCGGGAAGATTATGGCGTCCGTATTATGGGTTGCGCATGGTATAATATTCGTCGACTATCTTGAAAAGGGAAAAAATATCATTAGGGAATACTCCATAGTATTGAGTGCGTTTGAAGGCCCAAATCGCGAAAACTGCCCCAAATGAAGAAGAAAAAAGTGCTCTTTCACCAAGACAATGCACAGTCTCACAAGTCGATCGCAATAATAGCAAAGTTAAACGAATTGTACTTCGAATTGCTTCCGCATCCACCGTATTCTCCAGATTTAGCCCACAGTGACCATGATATGGCTCCAATGAGGAGGTAATCGCCGAAACTGAAGGTATTTTGAAGGATTGGACAAATCGTTCTATAAGAGAGAGGCATAGAGAAGCGTTAGAATAAATATATGTATCATTCTTGATGGAGACTATGTTGATGAATAAAGTCGAATTTTGCCTAAAAGTTGTTTTATTGTCAGCCTACGACCTTTTTGAATGATGTGTTATATAAGAAACTGTCAGGGTACTGGATTATTGGGTTATGGAGATATTGAGTCTGAGGATTGTGGCTCTCACACCTTCAGGACTATGGGAATATTGGACATTATCTGTTCACAAACACCCGAGATGAACAGTTTTCAGTTTCAGCGGTAGAAACCCCTAGGCGATTGGGTTATTGGTTGTAAGGGTATGAGTTATAGGGTTGAGGGATTTGCTCTGGGTTTCTATCGACCCCTAAATGGTATTTCAAGACAAAAGAGTCAACATTACTCTTTATTCTACACCATGGTTCTCAATTCAACCTTATAAATAACAAAATTGACTGTTTTACACCATTATTTGAGGTTACGGACCAACTATGACGTGATGGGGTTTTAGTAACGCAATCAAATCATTTATACGACCTCTCAGACCCCTCGGCGCGGGTCCCAGGCGCACGATATGTCGTGACGTTGTTCAAATGACCACCTAAACGTATACCATTAGTGCCGAACCAGATTGCGACGCGAACAACGGTTATCGCGTTGTGAAAAAATGCGAAATGCATTGTGTAGCCGGGGAGCGCGAGGAAAATAGTCAATCAATTCGTCTCGAAGAGTCGTGTTCCCATGACAAAACGACCTCACGAACGCCACGGAACGTGATAAGAAATTTGAGATGCTCCATATAGGAAGTCTGTTCGGGTGTTGCGATAGCGGAGGCGGGGACAAAGCTGCATTGACCGAATACTGTTAAGTAAGACGCTAGGAGTAAAACATTCATATCATGTGGCGTTCCAGTAGGTACGTACAAATGCAAGCTTGAATACGCGAGTGTATGTTGTGACTAGAGTTCGTGCGAGCGCGGAGTGCAACAGGACCGTAGTCAGTTTACGAATGAAAATGTTAATATGTTCACAGAAACTATGTTGCATCATGTACATAATTAAATATTATTACTTATTAAAAAGCGCGAATGTCACAGGGCCGACACTGTGGATATCCTGCTCTTGATTCGTTGGCCTTCACGGCTCACAGCTGACTTGCATTACGAAAACTGCGCTAGCAATTTTAGTTATTTATGGCACGCTGTAACAAACAGTCGCCGGTATTGCATCGCGTTGATACGTTTCGTTTTTACGTATTCGCCGTGTGTTTAAATAACTTTATAAATATTAATAATTATTAGTTGAGGGAAGTGAATTGAGTGAGGTACCATGCCAAAGGTGAAAAGAAATAGACGGGAAGTATTTCAAACGTGGTTTGACAGTGATCCCTGGGGTTTTAGGGACATGCGTATTCAAGTAAATGACCTTTTTATTATATTATTATAAATTTATATTATTATAAATTCTTCAGATAAAACTAAAGTAACAAGACATCTGAAAAGTCATGCCTCGTCCAGCGCCGACGACTCCGTATTTTTCTATGAACTTACAGATGCCTTTGTTGCAAGCAATATTCAATTAAACAAACTAGAGAACCCCAAGTTACGTACGTTTTTAGAAAAATATATGGACCGAAAAGTTCCTCATGAAAGTACGTTAAGACTTGCATATGTCGATCGGGTTTACAACAATGTACCTTGTCTCAACACCGATGTTTGCCGTGTAAGTGTTTCTATTGTTACCTGTTATCTTAATTTATATAGGTATTGTATCCTTGACTTAACCGTACTATTTGGTAAAAATGGTACTATGTTGCTACATAATTTATGTAAACATATTAATATTTTCATTCGTTAACTGACTACGGTTCTGTTACAGTCCGCGCTCGCACGAACTCTAGTTATGATTAGAGATCGCCAAAGTGAGGATCATCACAGGGTCGTACTAGCCCACACATATACCTACGTATAATAAATATGCAACTGGAAAAGACTGGACGACATGGTGGTCCACGAGGAGGTGGGGGGTGGTCATAAAACACGATTGCCATTACGTTTTAGTATACATCACGCTGACGCAGCTGGGCCCCACCCACCATATAGGCCATATGATGAATATATCATCCAAGGAACAGGAAAGAAGCTGCCAGCATGATCAGTGAAATAAAGACAAAGTAGACGACGGTGGCAGAACCCGGAAGAAACTACTTCAAATTCGAGAATGGTTCAATGGATTTGGATGGATTAATGCCCATATTGCATACGCGCTGTCGTTCTGGCAACTTCCAAAGTCAAATATCTAAAGCCCTTCAGGTTACAAATTTTTTTGAGTGTAACTCAGCACTTTTCCTCAAATTCTTTGTGTAAAATCTGAATGAAATTAAACACCCTTTTATGCACTCTACTATCTACTCAAACTATATGCGAATGGGTATGCGACTGCTAGAAAAAAATAAAATATTCTTAAACCTGGGTCATAATAAAAACTTTAGAACTTGTTATTTATAAGAATATATTATATATAATCGATTCTACGGTATACTCTGAGGACGTTTTTTTTTATATAACTCCACGTATATACGAATAACTATGAAAAATGGTTTTGGATTAATGTAAACTTTGTAGCTGTAATTCGTACCTCAAGAGCAAAACAAAAATAAAAGTGTTTAATGGAGGAATTACGGTATCTGGCGAGAACCAATCTATAAATACAGAGCAATCTTCGGATAACTACATAATAAGAGACGTTTACGAGACAAATACGTACTTGGCCATGCTTTGGATGTAATGAGTATTACACTGCAGCTGAAAAAAAGGAGCAGTTATTTGCTGCCTATCATGATAGACCATGGGATCAACGTTCTTAAGTTTGTCAGGTAATTTTGTAAAGACACATCCAGTGCTCCCAGAAAAAGGTGCTACAACCAAGGAAATGTTCATATTGAGTAGTAGGCTTACCACTGTCAGTTGTCAAATAAATTTAAATTGATGTCAAGGATTAAAAAAAAATGCCTCCTCAAAAATCGCAGCAGAACCTTGTAGGTGGTTTATTCCAGTTTTCAGAACTGCCCTTAGATTTTCTGTGCTCCCGTTGGTTGCTGAGATATCGTCGATCAAAGACAAAAGGGTCCTTTTTGATTTAAAGTTCGATATATCAGCAACAAATGGTCGTATCGAGATTTAAAAAAAAAGCAAATTGAAGCCGAATAAACAAGCTATCCGGTCCATACCATGGATAAGTTTCTATAAATATTTTTTCAAGCTCGTGGACTTCTCATACTACTTCCTAAAATTGCGCGAAACATGTAGCTCTAAACATTTTTTTGCCGAAATATCTCAAAACTAGAAACTTGAAGCTTCAAAATGATTTTTTTTAGACCTCGATAAGACCATTTTTCACTGAGATACAGCATTCTGAAAATCACTAAAAATTCGGAAAAATTGTTTGACCCTTTAATTTTTTCCATTAGTGTATAAAGCAATAAAGAAGCTAACAAATTGACTCCCAATAACCGTATGCAGCAATGATACGAATTATCAAAGAAAATATTAACGAGGAATTCAGGAAAGTATGGGATGAAACAATCAGCTGTTGATTTGCTAGACATAGATATAGAGACATCCAAAGAAAAAAACGTCATCAAAGTTGGCCGAGAAAAAAAACGTATTTCTATTCTTAATCGAATTTATAACCATATTTACAAGATTGTCACATCATATGACAGCCATTGTTTATTTTACAAATTGTGACAATCACTTGTCAACAGTTTGACACAACCGAAAAGCTTAGACATTATTTCCATCCCTCTCGTTCATAGCCAGAATTGATGACGTTTTTTTTTGGATGTCTCTATACTTAAATGCTATAACAATGAAATATTTACGCCTTGTGATGGTAATCCTGATAGGAAATTGTCGGTTACGAAAGCGCTTGGCAACACTGACTGGGCTAGAAGCCGAAAGCCAAAAGTCGAAATCGCGACACGACTCGGCACAATGGGCGCGAAAGACCGAAGGACTAATGGAACAGTTAATTGTCTTCTTTAGTGGCTTTCGAGGTGTACGGGTCGTGCCAGCAACCGCTTAATTTCAGCATTGTTCGCAGCTTGTAGAATTAAACGGGGGCATTGTAACCGGCAGCATCGCTTAGCTGAATGTCTTTCGACGCGACGACAATGCCACATCGCGCGTTTGGTCTCTAAAGTTATCGATATTAAAGAAGGAGCCAAGAGAGGGCTGAAATTAATTAATGACACTTGGCTGAAGTTGATTTGTTCTACAGCGCTTTAGCAGTGATTGAGTAACTGTTATCAACAACGCTATTAACCCTTTAACGCCCAAGTGCACTGTCAAGAGACATGAACTTAGAGGCTCATATTACTGATAGAAAAAAATAAAGAAAAAATAACTAAAACCATGTATTCCCATGTTTTCGAGGTCGCTCTTTCGAATGGAATCGTTAAAATTTGCAAAAACATTGATGTAATCTTTAATTTTTAACAAAAACTATTAAAAAAACATGATTTCTTCAAGATTCTTTTCAGTCAGAATTTCAAAATTCAGGATTTTGATAGATATGACATGGCGACCATTTGAAGCAAAGTTCGAAATCCTGAATTTTGAAATTCTGACATCGGGATCGTATTTAGCGACCCCGGAAACCCCTGGTTTACAAAGTTTGAGGCAAAATAATCGAAAAATTTGAAATTGGATTCGGGATGGTGGCCATATTGGATCCGCCATCTTGAATTTTGAAATTCTGACATTAGGATCGTGATCAGCGACCCCAAAAACCCCCGAAGTACTACTAATTTTTTCAAAATTCTTCTTTTGCGTCAATGATCCCGCAACCGGTAAAAAACGAGAAATATCACCCTTTGAATTTTGCCATATCTCGTTATTGTAACCTCAAAAAATGAGAAAATTAAATTGTTCTCATTGCGTTTCCTTCAAGTATACGTCTCGAGTGCACGTTTTTATTTGTTTTTGAGTAGTATAAAGGACGATAACAGCTGAAATTGCGATTTAAAAAAAAAAGAGAATCTTGAAAAAATAGCGTTTTTTAATAGTTTTTGTTAAAAATTGAAGGTTACATCAATTTTTTCAAATTTTAACGATTCCATTCGAAAGAGCGACCTCGAAAACATAGGAATACATGGTTTTAGTTATTTTTTCTTTATTTTTTTTCTATCAGTAATATGAGCATCTAAGTTCATGTCTCTTGACAGTGCAAAAAGTTAAGTACAGTTATTTAGTTTGTACGAAACTATTTTTATGAGTCAAAAAAGTGGCACGATCCCCTTAAACGACTCAATCAAATGACAGTGTTGCCACGTTGTTTGAAATTTATTTGTCCAGGTAACATGTTTTTTCTTATTTATCCCTAATTTTTATTAAAATTGAAATGCCTCTGTAATATCATTAGAAATGATCATTTCGATATGCGCCAGTTGAAAAAGTTGAAAAAGCCCTAAAATATCCGTGTTTTTTCTCTTTATCTTCTAGATAACTTAACGTATGTCCCAAAAGTTTTCGGAAAAAATTCCAATTAAATTAATTTATAGTAAACATGATCCGACCAAGTTGTCGTTGGAAACAAAATTTAATAAACCATTCGAAGTTTAATATGAATTAAGACTGTATAAGAATATAAGAAATAAAAAAAATTGACTTACTTTTTTCCCAAAAACTTTTGAGACATACATTATGAAGTATTTATTGTAGAGAAAATATTAAGAGAGAAAACAGTTTTGTTGTTAGAGCTAGAAATTAAACAATTATTCATTAATATTGTATTTCTGAAGTACGATTCGAGTATAAAAGTTTTGCATTCTTGAGAAAACATATTATTCGTCTAGAAATTATTACGTATAAATTCTACTTGTAAAATAATGGCAATGATCTAATGACAGAAAGACAGATGACTGACTGTTGACTCCTATGGTCACAGTTGTACAAAAAGCACCCGCAATAAGAAATGTCATGCCTTCAAATTTCCATAAACCACTTGACTTCGTTTTTTTAACAATATGTAAGATACAAAGGTAGGTTAGACTTTGGTTCTGATCGTTTCCTCGTGACGTCAACGTGAACGGCGAAACACTAAAGTATGCCAGTGTTCGTGAAAAATGTAGGTTAGGTTTTTGTTTCTACACCTCCAGTCTCATTCCGCTAATGACCTTGAAGAGACTGGTGAAAGGGAACAAGCGAATGGTTGAAAGAAAGCTCGGTCAAACTCGTAACTAAAACTAAACGAGACGAAAAATATAGCCTTTTAGTACCAGCCTTCTGGTCCCAATTAGCAGTTTATAGCCGTGGTGTCGCCGGTATTTCTGCTAGCGTGTTCCCGATGCAATTTCCTAGTGCCGTCTTTGTCTACATGTAGGAACGTACAGGCCAAGAAATTATGCTATACAATAGTTGTATGAACGAAGTACCTGTAACCGATATGGTACAAAATATTCTTCTGATCTAGAAGATACCGTATTTTACAAGTGAAAATTTGTTTGATTATTTATATTTGTGACAAAAATTTTAAATTTTAAAAATCCTGAAGATGCTTAGAAATGGACCGAAACGTCAGAGTCGACGATAAAGCAGTTAAATCGTTTCGTCCTCAGATTCCTCAGATTACAACGCTTTCCAACAATCAGCATGTTCAATTTGAAAATAAAGTTCAGTATTCAAGGGTATACTCCGTACCTACTAAATTCTAGATTTTTTTTAATGATAGGGTAATTTTAAATATGTATTTAACATTTTTCACTAGCTCCCTCCTCTCATCCTTTGTCTTGAAGAATCAATCACGACAGGTGATTAATCCCAATGATGTTGTTGCCAAATTGCTTCGAATTAAAGAAATTTGAAGCAAAAATATTTCATTAGGTTAAAGAACCTACTGATTAGAATATTTTTGACGTTATGATGCTGTACTGTGATATGTACAGCCAGCGACAGAAAACTATGAAAATTTTCTACAGTTGAACCAAAAACGTATCATAAAAATTCAAAACTCTACCATCATTGCTATAGTTTTCGTAAAAATTGCTATTAATGAAATTTTAATAAAACACGCCGGGTTCCATAAGGATATTAACCCGTTACCTTTTTTAAAATCATGTGTGACTATAGGACTTTTTTTAAATTTTTATGATATTTTTGGATCAACTTTCAACAGAAATTTTTCATGTCCAGGATTTTTTCTCCAAAATTTCTCAGTTACACAGATAGATACTCTGAGGACTACTCTTTAATACGAATCCAAAAACTTTAATTATTTTTCAAGTTAACCGCGGTTTCTTGAAAATATCGCAATTTTACTTTTTTTAGCGATCTCTTTCCTCATAATCGACGGATCACCTTAAACTTGGGCTTATTAGACACAGAATTTCACAAGCTGAAATTCTATCAGAAGCAAAAAAAAAACAATATTGTAGTACAACAAGTATTAGAATTTAAACAACCTTCAAAACTCGTTGCTGATTGCAAGTAACCAGCTAGAGATTTTATTGATATTTATTAAGCATTGCCGAATTAATGAGACTAATGGTACAAATCTTATTATCTCTAAAACAACAAATGTTATTCTCCCTATTAAACTGATACCTATGTCACTACTGCATATCTCAACTATTGTGTAAATAGAATTCTTACTCAGTCATTGTTCTAATCTCAGTCAGTTCTAATATCATCATTCTGATTCACTTCATTGCTTGTTACACTTTAATTATGACCCTATAATATTGATAGCTTTTATAAATATCTGAAAAGTTCCAGTGACTTCTTGACACTGAGTCTAGAAGAAAGGATTTTTTTTTTAAATCAGGGATTTTTGTTATAATCAAAGGTTATTATACGTTTACTCTAATCATATTCCTTTCAGAACAACGTTGCATATACTTATGTACATATAAATACATACGCTGCCCACTGGGCAAATGCACATACCAAACTTAAGTGGCCCATAGACGGACCATTTGGTTGTTAACCAAGTAGTAAACTTATTTGCCGCAGATTGAATAAGGAGTTCACAGCCTGAAAGTCCACATCATTTCTGAAGATAAAGGACTGAAACTAACTCAAATTAAGTCCAAAAGAACCTCTCTATATGTTGTCTCCATATGCACCTCAATGTCTTCGAGAGGAAACCCTTCGAAAACCTCTTTGCTACGGACAACCGCAGATTTCCCTTGTATTTTCACATAAATTCCATAATATACTATATCCTATTTATATAAATGAATCATTCCTCGATATCACTTTAATTCGTCTGTCGTAATCATCCTGAAACTCTTAACACGGTCCTGTCTTGGTTTAGGCATCTGTTCCGCTTTCGTACTCGCTTGCCCTGGGCGCCGAATAGACACCAGGGGATATATTTTGTATTGCTAAACACTTGAACAAAATAATTTACGCGAAGACATATATCACTTGTCGTTAATATAATTCATCACGGTTCTAAACAAATCCATTTACTTAAAGACACCAAAAAGATTTTTAAAGGACCAGATGAACTAAATTTTACTTTGAAATACTTCCCTCCTTAAAATATTTCCCTCCCTACATACATTTTATATTGAAAGATAATTTCTCAACTAACAATTCCGTATTGTTACACTTGTAAAGTTCCAAAAGCTTCTTCCATGTCAATCTTTTTTTTTCTTTTTTCCAATTTTTTTTCCTTGCCACAACTCAAGGAAACCTTTTACTTTCTGAAAAAACTTTCCAGAAATTGCCCCACGATTCAGTATTTGGAACAATAGCCAAGTAGCAAACAAAAATCATATCATCAAACACGACAAAACAAATGGACCATCTCAAGCCATCTAATGTCTACAACTTAGCTGACAACACATCCACAGACACTAACAGGGATGCCAACATGAGACTCCGCCCACGAAAAAAGTTTTATCATCAAGTCTCCATTCAAGTTTCATCTTCAACATCCACCTTCAACCCACCCACAGACTATCAACATCTTCGATATGATGCAAGAAATTGACGACATATTTGACAACCAAATTCCTCGTCTATGGGCCGCTTTAGGAACGGCTCTCCGTGGATGCATACACACGCTGCAAGGTATTCTCTGCCGTCTTCGAACTTATACGGCCGTTCACGATGGGAGAGGTCAAGGAATTGTTATTTAAATTGCACAATTTTATTCAAAACGTACGTCATGTTGTCCGTGCAAAGAACGGATGGGAGGTATCGGGTAGAATGCACGCGTATGTCCATGATCGACAACGCCTTACATTACTTGGTCGTTTATGCGGGTTCTTTCGTGAAAGAATAGGAAGTTCTCACAACGCAAATCTTCGGCGTGTCTATTTTAATGTTCAAATGAGAGACGTTGAAAACAACGTGTGGTCCAGAAGTTTTCAGGGAATGTTTCCGTGGTCTGTATTTATGTATTTACACCAAGTGGCAATCAAGATGTCAGTGGAAGTGAAATGCCACAATTAACCAGTAATTTTGATCACGTTTTTTCAATATGGTTCAGCAAAATGTCATAGTCTAGATTTTCGTAAAGCTATTTACAATCTAGTTGGATGAATGCCCATTTGTGAAAAAAAAATTGATTAAAGAAGAAACAAAAATGCTATTTAAGAATTAACTCAAGAATATGATTAACCGAATGATGACAAAATCATCTTTTCTTGTATCAGTCTACCAGAATATTGACACAGCTTCAATTCATAACCGCAGGATACCTTTCTAACCTCAAAAACCCGATCATGTTGTCAGATTAGACTGAATCCATGAGCTCCATCGACGTATTACTGATGAAATGATTTTTCATCATCTGATGATCATTTTGATGAGCAGCAGATTGTTCAACACTAGAGCATCTAAAGTCGGCATGCCCAGTTTTTTGAAGTTGGAGACAGAACTTGACGTGACGTGACCTAAGTGACTGCGAATTTAGACTCAACGACCTCGACAACATAGTATATGACTACTCTAGTTATATGATTAGAGTTATTTTATTATTAATAATAATAATAATAATAATAATAATAATAATAATAATAATAATAATAATAATAATAATAATAATAATATTTATTCATCCTTTTGATCACAGTCGTATGATATAGGATATGTCAAGAACATAATAAAATAAAATAGAACAACAATCTAAAAGTAGAGTGAAAAATAGAGGAGACATAATATATAAAAAACTAAATACATGAACATGCATTGTCAAATATGTGAACATTTACACACATAAAAAAATACAATATGCCATACACATAACAAAATACAGTCTACATCACATATCGTTAAAATAAATAAATAAATATAAATGTGTATATATGATAAAATAAGTATATATAATGAAAATAAAGGTGAGATCACAGTCTGTCGAAATAATACTCATTTAATGAGTAATAACATTTATTTAGTAAACATATTCAATTCATTCATACAATTTTCACATGTACAGGCGCCTTATTGAATCCGCCATCTTGGATTTCGCTACCTCTCGATTCTTGACGCCCTCCTTGACGATCTCTACACCGCTCCATACGACTGTTCCATTGTTGAAAGCAGTGCTGAAAGTCCCCTTGTGTCAGCTGGTTCAGAACCTCCGTCGCTTTTGCTTTAACCGCTTCCACACTTTCGAATCTTGTCATCACAAGTATTCACCGTGTCTAACAAGCCTGGATCAGTGTCAATGCTGTTTAGAATGTCAGCGCAAATGTTCATCCTTGATTCCTTTTGCTCGAGAGTGAGGAGTTTTGGCAAAATTTTTGCGTAAACTTCGAAATTTTGCGCATGTTAAACGATTCATGCAAAATCTGGCGAACACAGTGTTTGTCGATTCGTGTTATTTCAGCAAGCCCTCGGTTGCTTAGACGATGATCTTCGCGGATTGGTTTATCAATTTTTTCAATATTTTCGTCCGTTTTTTGACGTTGAGGGCCGCCCGGGGAGTGCATTGTCTTCGGTCGTTTCACGTCCCTCTTTAAACCATTCAAAAACTTGTGTGCGGGATAAACATTCATTCCCGTAGACTTCTTTTAACATTGCATAAGCTTCTGGAAAAGTCTTCACCAGTTTAACAAGATTAACCCGTTGCTCCATCTGAACACTTAACATTTTTTTCGACGCGTCACTGGTCCGTAGACTAATTCAAAGACTGCTACAGTCAAACTGAGCGACCCAGTGGCTTTTCCAGCGAGCTCAGGGTGGGGAAAGTATCACCAAACACAGTTCTGTTCAAACTTGTCGCGACACGCTCGCAGCGCGCTGGTAGCAGCAACAATTCGGATATTTAATAGCCACACCTCGTGTTCAGGTCATTCGACACTGGTTTGAATGGAATGTGTAACTAAAAATTCGAGAATGAGAGGCAGTTTTTCGATTTTTGACTTTATCAGACGCCATATTGAAATAGCCATCTTCAATTCTAGCATTTTGACTCTAATTTTTCAATGTTCAACTTGATTATTATTCATTTAGGTTATGTTGTGATATCATTTAACAGTTTAAATGGTTTTTGATATTTCTGGGTGCCATATTGGATCCTCCATCTTGAATTCCCTATGTATAACTCCAGATTCGTGATCAGCGACCTCAACAACAAATTGAGGCCAGTTTGAAACTGATTTGTTAATGATAAGTCGATTGAAAAAAAGATTATTCAAAACTCGCGCTATTTTTCACAGTTCTAGGCGACATATTAGATCCTCCATCTTGGATTCATACAAAAGACCAGACAACATCTAAAAGTATTTGAGAAGACTAATTTTTTAAAGACTCTAGTCATTTCTCGAACTGCTTTCAATTTTTTAAGAGGGCTTTGACCCGGTTGACGTTGATAGTTTTTACCTTTAGATAGATAGACCGATTTTTTTGTGTTTATTCATATCTCCAACAATAAATTAGATAAGGAATGGATCAATATATAACATACCTGTGTATACATGTTTCTCAAGCCTGGTTTAAAAGTTATCCGACGACTCCGATGTTTCCCATTTTAACGCTGTAGCAATTCAATGAAAATTCTACTAGTATATAATATAATTTTTCGCCTGTAAACGTATAAAGCATCCTTTTAATGTAAATTTTATAGTATATTGCGCTGTGATATTCGCCAGGTGTATGAGTAGTGTTTTACAATGGTTTTAACGTTTTTTTCTCTCCTTTTGCAGATGGCGTGCGGCAGGCGACTAGCGATAGGCCTTGTTCTAGTCCTAGCCAATTTATATGGAACTTTAGGTAAGAGAATTTCGCTTTATAGGGTATTTTCAAAAATCTGTAATCTTATAGTTGATTGAAGGAAAAATATTGATACTGTGGCGATACCTCAGTATCGCCCTGTAGTGCATGTTAATGGCACCATATATGTTTTGGCCAAATGTCCTTCCTAAAAGCACTCTGACGAAGGAATTCAAAATCATCGGCAACTGTGACAACTGTTTTATGATCAAGTGTTTTGAACAAGGTGTTCATGGGATCGGCGAGGATCAGATCATCCTAGGACGACTACAGATCGTGAAGAACATCATCTGAGAATGTTCGTTGTAAAAGACAGATTTTCTACAAGGCGAGCTGTGGGAAATTTTTGGAAGAAATCGATATGGTCTTCGAAAAATTACTCGTTTCTGGAAATTACTTTTGACCAGTCTTCTATAGTCCACGATATCTTCGATTTGGCCCAATTCAGTCGATTTTTTTGTGCCTCAGTTAATAAAGGCTTTTCTTTTAGCCTACTATCATTTACGAAAATTGAAAAATTAAAAATTTGAAAAATAAAATAGTAATATATACCTTATAAAAACTGAGCCCAGACTGATGAATGTATTTTCGACATTCGTGGAATAGCCTTTCTCCTGTTTCAGAGTTCCATTGCACTGTTATATCCCTTAAGGTGTTCCGTCGACTTTTTTTACAAACTTTCACCAACAACCTTTGGCTCCTTCCAGTAACAAGTCTGGGTCTTCCAGGACTTACATCCAAATTACCTTTTACATCCAAATTTCCAGTCTCGCGGTAATGCTTTAAATGTCCCCAACAGTAGACTTTGCAAAGCACAATTCTTCCGCAATTTCGCGGATTTTTTTGCCACTGCAGTATTTTTTTACAATGAGCTGCCGCAATCTCTGATCAGTCACACGTCCACGGCCCATTTTTATTTAAAAAATACGAATATTCGCAAAAACTACCAGAAATCACCTGTGACTGACACATCTAATTGTGAAATTAATGTTTACAGCGGCAACAACAAGTTTTTATTTATTTTTTAGGGCAGGTTTCTCGATTTTCCGAACGTTTAGTTGTCAGTATTTTTAGCAGATTTTTATATTTTTGGCTAATAATAATTAAGCTAATAATAATTTTCAGCATAATATTATCTTGCAAATGTATGTAATTTTATATGTAGCTGTGAATTTTTTTTTTGAAAAAAATGCGTTTGTTCGAACACATAGTTGTTAGGGGTCGTAGTGGAGTTTCAATATAAAAGCGAGGGTTGTCTGCATTCCAAAGTCTCATATTCCGAGAGTTAACATAGCCTCAAGTCTCATCAGTAAAAAAACTTTTTCGAATACAGCATGGTTAATAAACACAATGGTTAATAAAGACAATAGTTAATAAATCATTGGCGGAACTGTAGTTTTATAGGTTCGTCCGCTCTGAGATTTTCATGTGTGGATCGCAGACCATATGGATGGAGCTCCAAATCATTTTTCAAAATTTGTTGACACGTTGTACAGGACAGATTCACTTGTTGGCGCAGATGGCTAGTTGAAGTTCTTGGATTGCCCATTGTCACTTGGTTAACCATTTCAAAGTATTCTTCTGCCCTAACTCTGGGTCTGCCACTTTCTTGTTTCCGATTGACACTTCCAGTTTGCCGGTATGAATTTAGGAAACGTTTTACTGACTGGCTAAAACGGTCGAAATGAGTAAGTCCGAAAAAAACCTCCTTGTAGTCCTCATATGGTGGGCTCTCATCGAATATATCCAGTTTTCATTGATTCTACAGCCATTTCTAAAAGAAAGTTCAAGTTAAACACGCGTCTCTTCTCCATTAAAAATGATACATAATAATCATGATTTATTTTATTTATGACACACACACACACACACACACACACACGCACGCACGCACGCACGCACGCACGCACGCACGCACGCATACACATGCGCGCACGCACACACACACACAAGAGGAGCAAACTGGAAATCTCCTCGTGGTGCTCCTTGGATAACGCTAATTCCAGTACGCAGTAAGAAAACTTAAAAGCTTCCAACTTTTTTTTCATAACTTATCTGCAGAAAATCTAAATTATGATTATTATGTATTTAAAAATTAGAACCACGGACTATCACTATATTTTTATGATATGTATATAAAAGAGCGGAATCAGGCATTTATCTCCAAACAATACCCCAGTCACGCGTGGACCGCAAGCGTCCAATTACTCGAAAACTGTCCATTATTGGACTTTGTGCCAATTGAGACTTTTGATCGGGACATCAAGGAGAACGGATTCCCAAAGTTCCAAAAAAATTGACCGAGAACCATTTTCCGTAAGGTGTGTGCGGGGTCCTTTCCGTCAAAATACACTAATGGGCAGACTTTAGCTGTTGTGGAACCTCACGTTCAGGACATGGCATCGCCCTCCGACATATTTATCGCGGCTAGGCACCCGGGACGTGTACGTGCACACGAATAAGGCATTACTGTTTCGCAAAGGTCGTTATGCTGACGACGCCGACGTTAAGACGATTTTTCGGCCGGTCTTGAAGTGCCCCGGACCTCTCTCCGACCGTTAAGACTAATGAGCATCGTAGACGGGTAATTACGACGGCGAAATTAGAGACGTCCGACGGACCAGAGGCGGCTCGTAAAGAATCAAAGAGCCATAGAGTTTTTTCCCTGTTCCTGAGGTCCCTGTATACTCGATATACAGTCATTTTTACCAAGTCCGTTTGTACATTAACATTTATTTGATTGACTCAAAACAAACTTTGATAAAAGAAACAGATGCAGTGCACTTTGATATACAAGGTGTGTAAATTAAGTAATGAGACTGATTTTTTTAATTTATCTTATTCGAATAGAATTGCAATTCAGTCTGTCTCCTTCAAAATAACTTCCTTGGGAAGCCACACAGCGCTGGAGACGGTTCCTCCATTGCTCATAGCAGTGCTGGAACTCATATACTGGAATAGCCTTCAGCTGGTCGGTTACAGCCGTTTGAATGTTTTCTATGGTCCCAAAATGATGTCTCTTGAGGTGATTTCTCAATCTCGGGAAGAAAAAAACCACAAGGCGAATAAGAAGGCTGAGCAGCCACAGGAATGTTTTTATGTTACTGATGTTTGGTCTCACACGCATGACCCTTTTTCAAAGTTTCTTAAGAAACTCTGTAAAAGTGTTGAGTTACTGTTTGGCCTGGAGGCACAAACTCACTGTAGACAATTCCCTGGCTATCAAAAAAGCAAATCAGTATCATTTGATCTTCCACCTGCTCATTCTTGCTTTTTTGGGTCTTGGAGAGCTTGAAGAGTGCCATTCCATGCTTTGGTGCTTGGTTTCCGGGTCATACTCTAACACCTAAGTCTCATCACCAATAATGTAACATTTCATAAAATGGGGATCATTTTTAATCGATTTTTAATCGATTCCAAAAAAGTCAAGACACCTTTCTCTCCTGATGTCCTTTTGTTCCTGGCTAAGGGTTTTTGGAACCGTTTTTACGCAGATTTTTCTCATCCGCAATTCGTTAGTCAAAATTTGATGAACAGTGGTATAATTTAAATTTAACTCTTCCCCGATCATTCTTGTCCGACGATCTTCTAGAAAGGAAATTGTTCCCTTCTTGTACACTTTTTATCTAGGCCAGGAAGTGTTTTTTCCACTATTAGAACATTGAAATATATTTGAAGAAGTTTGAAAAATATAACCAGACAATATTTTGTCTCTATATTTATTTTATTTACAATATTTTTAGTGTTTCTAGTTTGTATTAAAACTACTCATCGACTCGTCAATGCCCAACTAAAATCCCTGATTCTAAATCAGGTAATGTGCAGTGTTTCCCAAAAAGGATGCACCCTATGGTATAGTTTTTTATTTTTAGATTCAGGTGAAAACTGACTTCAGAAAAACGGTAGAGTTATATTGATATAATGATAAAGTAAAATGTCTGTAATAGACAGTACAAACCAAAGACAGATATGAATCTGTCTTTGAGATCAGAAATCGATAAAATATCTCTGTATTTGTGAAAATTTAGAAAAATGTAATTCAAGAAAGTGTTTAGAAATTCATTCGGTGCCTATGTATCAAGTTTGAGGTCGATATTCCACAGCTTAGTGTTTTCCATTTTTTTGTAATAAATAATAAATCATCAAATCGTTTTATTTTACGTACATAATTTTATAACGTGTAGAATATAAAATATTTAAATAATAAGCTCTTACAACCGATAAACTGTAATATAAAGTGGGTTTCTTGACACGAGACGCCACTGGCGCTCGGCTAATTGGACTGGCGAAATTAACAGCTTGTAAACGTGTTCCTGAATATTAATTTGTTTATTTTATACGGTTTCACTCATGTTCGTCGGCATTAGTTATTACTTATTGATTAGGCAGGAAGCTCTGCGAATTGCTGTTATGGTCAGCGAATCGTGTAAACCGGAATGACTATTAGATAAATCAGAATAACAGTGATGGCTTGTACAATTTAAAGTTCTCATGTTTTCATAATGAACCTCTGTGGTCCCATGCCATATTTTAAGTGATGGGATTACACTTAAAATATGGCATCCACATATCCGAACTCCAAATTTCCGAACTCACGATATTTCCGAACTTTTTCTCACGATATTTCCGAACTTGTACTTCCACACAACCGAACTTGTCGCTGATTGGTTGACAACAAAAAACCGCGAAATTTGAAATGAGAAAAAAAATGTAAACACAATAATGCGATTGTTATCAAACATTTCGATTGTCACAGAATTCAGCAAAGAGGAGAAATCGAATAATTTTCAGTTTGGGCATGTAATTAACTATTTATTTTTAAATGCACATTTTACATCACAATTTTTCAGTATTTGATGCAAATACATCAAGTTACATTACATACAATCATTTTCAAGTTTCATTTCTTCTTTTTTTAATGTAATTGCGATTTGAGGATACGCTGCTTCAGTTTAAGAAGCATTTTGCATTCCTCTACATCACTCTCTGGGTCATGTTTGATCCAATCATTCAAAATTAATGCTGCAAGAATTAATTCCTTTTTTGATAGTTTTTTTACGACATCATAGTTGTTGTTTCCATCATTTTCATTTTCGTGGAGCTCAGTATCGTTATCGTCCTGTATTGGGTAGACTTGGGCAGCTGCAATAATTTCTTCGTCAGTCATTTGTATCTTCCAGAGATATTGTATCTTCCCAAGAATTTCTGCCACTGACGATTTACTAATATTGTACATCTTACATAGTTCAACATTTTTAACACCATTTTTTGCGTGATTTATCAGATCCAGCTTTTGCTCCAAGGTTAGCCTCTTAGTAGGCTCTTTTCTCTGTAAATTAACAGTACAATAATGTTTGTTTTGTATCACGGTTTTCTTAAAAATACATATTTTCTCATCACTTTTCATTTCAGTTTTAAATTATTATAGGTTACGTCAATGTTCAATAAAACAAACCTTTACTTTGAATTACAGAATAATTACCTGCATCACTCTCTCCTTTGCACCTGACATTTTTTTTTGTTTAAAAAAACGTTCTTTTATTAACATGTACACAAGTATGTGTATGTATTACATTTGAGCCAGAACATAGATGAGCCAGAAAAACCCTTTGCGCATGCGCCAGCAGTTCGATTATCCCGAGGTGCCGAGAGTTCAGAAATGTGGAAGTTTGCGGAACGGAAAAGTTCGGATATGTGGATGTCGAGTGTACTTTACCTAAATAACGAAATAAAAAAACGGTTATCAAAGTTGACCGAGCTAAAAAAGACGTATTTCTATTCTTAATCTTAAGTTTATAACCTCATTGAATCATCAACGCTGTCACATTATGTGATGGGTACTTTTACAGGATATATAAAAAAGAGGAATAAAAAAGAAACTGTATTTCAGAAATAATAAAACACGACTCTATCAGGAGTCAATTACGTGCTGAATTTTCCATGATGTTCCATTAATTTCTTCATTTTATTGACAATGCGTTGCTGAAGGTCTTCCATATCGTCAATGATCCCGCAACTGGTAAAAAACGAGAAATATCACCTTTTGAATTTTGCCATATCTAGTTATTCTAACCTCAAAAATGAGAAAATTAAATTGTTCTCATTGCGTTTCCTTCAAGTACACGTCTCGAATGCACGTTTTTATTAGTTTTTGAGTGGTATAAAGGACGATAACGCATTTTTTAATAGTTTTTGTTAAAAATTGAAGGTTACATCGATTTTTTGCCGATTTTAACGATTCCATTCGAAAGAGCGACCTCGAAAACATAGAAATACATGGTTTTAGTTATTTTTTCTTTATTTTTTCTATCAGTAATATTAGCCTCTAAGTTCATGTCTCTTGACAGTGCACTTGGGCGTTAAAGGGTTAAAGCACCTTTTCTGTTTCCAGGGAGGATAGCGTTCGAGAAGCTGACCGACTTCGATTACCGTGGGAACACCTACTACACCGTGAAGAACCTCAGCCTGTACGAGTGCCAGGGCTGGTGCAGGGAGGAGCCCGATTGCCAGGCGGCCGCCTTTAGCTTCGTGCTCAACCCCCTGGTGCCGGTCCAGGAGACGCTGTGCCAGCTGCAGAACGAGACCTCCTCCAATAACCCGTCGGCGACGCCGCAGCGATCGGTGAACATGTACTACATGACGAAACTGCAGCTGAGGTCGGAAAACATATGTTTGCGACCATGGGCGTTTGAGAGGGTGCCTAATAAGATGATCAGGGGGCTAGACAACGCGCTCATCTACACCTCCACGAAGGAGGCCTGCCTGGCAGCGTGCCTCAACGAGGTAGGTGTCCACTTGGTGAATATTAGGCATTGGGTTGGCCCAGGAGATCTACAACACCATCCGAAGTGGATGTGCTTCCCAAATTTCAGTTTCATGCTTTAGAAATAGAGAGATATTAAAAAAGTCCCAAATTTTTAGATGACTTTCAAAGACCTGTGACTTGGAGAAGAATGGTCGTAGAGTAAAGAAAAAAAAAGAAGATTGAGGGTCCAAGTTTCTAGTTTTTGGACCTTGAAATTTTAAAACGTTTTTTAGCATGGTAAAAATTTTTTAGCATCTGCAGTTTTTGAGTAATGATAAGAAAACCATCGAAAAAAAAATATCTAAATTTTTGGTAACGTTTAAAAAAATCCACGGTCTTCAATAAATTATTTTTGATAATTTCATCATAAATCTTTTTTAGAGTGTAATTCTCTTTAATTTGGCCTGTTTTCGAGCTTGTTCAATGAGTTTTCGCTGAGCTCATTTCTGACTTTGGTAATCAATTATATACTCAGGGCATATTTAGCTTTCAGAAAATTAAGTAGGGTTTTGAAAACTGCAAAGTATCCTTTATTAGTTGTAGCTGCATTATTACTATTATTATTTTTGTGGCATATTTTTAACATAATATATCTTTATTCTAAAGATCACCCGTGTGCATTGTTTTCTATTTTTTAAATAGTAATGGCCACTGTACCATATCCTAATGGCCAGTATACCATCAGAGTAGGTACAGTGGCCACTTTATTTTAAATTTTTGTAGCTCCGATTTATTTTTAAATAATTTTTGTTAAAATATTATTTTTTTTCAGTCTTAGAGTAAAAATCTGTGGAGAAGAATGTAGAATTTGTCACCTAATGCTATCAGGGTGGAGAAAAAAGGTTAATTCTGGCTTTTATTACAATTTTTAAAAACGTGGCCACTGTTCCAGACTCTCCCCTACTCGGAATGGTTGAAATTATCGTTTGAGCTAAATATCAATTTAAGGATCGATTTTTCACTTTTTATTAATTTTTTCTTAAGTTAAAAAGGTTTTTTTAGCAATAATCCGTATTTTCATTATCAAAAAGCGGTAATTAATTTAAAAAAAAAAATCGAAAAAAAAAACTAAAAAACCATGTACAGCGCTGGTTTCACCTTTGATTGTCATGTTCAAAAAACGCGCGTCACTTGCCACACGTTCCCATTTAAAAAAAAAAAATGTCGATAACGTCACTATCTTCAGTCACGCGATCAATTTTTGCGACCAATAGGCCAAACATATCTGCAACAACCAAAATCGTTTGACATGTTTTGGCATTTCATCGACAGACAGAAAACATGAAGGATCGAAATATAATTTTTTTTAAATATTTTCGTCATGTGCTTCCGTCACTGAGTGTTTCTGAGGAAGTTCTTTTGATTGTCATTTTTTGTTTGAGTTATTTGAACCTGAGTACGTCCCTGTCAAGCAACAAATAGTTAATACCCTATTGAAGGCGCAAGTTCAGCAAGTTTCCTTTCCCTACATCACTGATTTTGACCGGGGATAGGCTTTCGCCTACCACTAATTGAGTTTCATCCCTTCCACCCAACTGGATGCGATAAAAACAGCCTTTATGCGTTGCCGGGCATTGTTGCCGTGGCTGAAATCGCATTTCCAGCCATTAAAGGCTCAGAAAAATTACGTTCCGCCTATCTCGGACGCGCTTTTGTTTATCCATCATTTACTCTTTGATTCGCAGCAATTTATCTAAAGCCAGTGGCGGCTCGTGCTAAAGGTTCATCTCTACAGATGGTTTCTTTTTAAAATTGCTATTAAAACTACTTCGTTGAATATTTCTAAATTGTTACTTTATTCAAGAAAGTATACCTTCCCATTATTTATGAAAAACAATTTCAGTTAAATGGCCACCGCGGCTGGCTTGGCAGTAGTTCATTCTTTTCACCCAAGTACATTTTCGATTATTTGTGGCTCTATTGCACAAATAACTCGATTGATGTTTTCCTTCAGTGCGTCAATTGTTTGTGGATCGTTGGAGTAACAACGGTCCTTAACATGTCCCCATAAAAAATAGTCCAACGGTGATAAATCGCAGCTGTGCGAAGGCCAATTAATGTCTCCAAAACGGCTGATAACACGGTTACCGACTTTGGTGTGCAAAAGATCGATTGTTTCACGGCTTGTATGACACGTTGCTCCATCCTGCTGGAACCAAAGCTCGCCCAAGTCCAACTCGTCCAATCGCGGCCATAAAAAATCAGTTAACATATCTCTGTAACGAATTCCATTCACTGGAACGCTGTTACCATCTTCATGTTGAAGGAAATACGGACCAATGATGCCACCACTCCAAAACCCACACCAAACAGTCACTCTTGCAGGATGCATTGGCTTCTCTATGACTACGTGTGGATTCTCGGAACCCCAAATTCTACAGTTCTGTTTATTAACATGTCCTCCAAGTTGAAAATGAGCTTCGTCCGAAAAAATGATTTTTCAATTGAAATCGGCGTCATTTTCAAACTCATTTAAAGCCCACACAGAGAAGCGATAACGAAGTGAATGGTCATTTTCCTTTACCTCTTGAGTAAGTTGCAACTTGTAATCAAATAATCCGAGATCTTTATGCAATATTCTCCTCAGAGAAGTGCGACTGAGATTAAGTTGTTGTGCTCTGTGACGAGTTGAGGTTCTTGGGTTTTCACGCACGCTTTGGGCAACAGCAGCAATTCTTTCAGCTGTGCCAGTTTCACGAACTTTCCTTAAAAACTTTCTTACACCAGGCGCTGACGGAGCTTCATTTCGACCAAAAATTGTTCTCTATTTTCTCACTGTCTCTGCAACACAGCATTCACTTTGGAAATAATTTTTGATAATTTCCCAACGTTGTTTAAGCGTAAAACGATCCATTTCTTACAGCGGAGGTTAGACACCACATATATATATCTCAAATGTCAAGCGCGTAAGTTTCGGCAATGTAGAAATAACACTCAGTTTAAAAAGAAACCAATAGATGGCCCACCCTATATAACGAGCCATTCGAAATAACGTCATCAGATCTGGCTATGAACGAGAAAGATGGAAATAGCGAATGTTGAAGCTCAAAGCGAAACTTTGTCGTTGTCAACTTTTGAAGTGATTGTCACAATTGTAAAATGAATAATTGAATCCATTTTTAATGAAGAACATTTTTAATATTTCACTTGTAATTTATTTTATATCTGCAGTAGAATAAATCAATTTCAGAGAAGTTTTTCCAGACGTTCAATTTAGCCGGTCAGTGAAACATTTCCTACATTAGTACCGGCAAACTGGAGGCCTCAATCGGAAACAAGGAAGTGGCAGACCTAGAGTAAGGACAGAAGAAAACGTTGAAATTCTTAGACAAATGATATTGGACAATCTCAGAACACCAATTAGCCATCCGTGCCAACAAGTGAATATGCCCAATACAACGTGTCAACGATTTCTGAAAGATGTTTTGGAGCTCCTTCCATATGGTCTGTAATCCACACATGAAATTCTCAGAACTGGAGAAACTCTAAGACTACAGTTCTGCCAATGGTTTATTAACCATTTTAAGAATAACGATCTTCGAAAACGCCTTTTTTACTGATAAGACTTGGTTTCGTCTTTCGGGCTATGTTAACTCTCAGAATATGGGACTTTGAAGTGCAGACAACCCTCACTTTTATATTGAAACTTCACTACACCTACATAAAACTGAAGTATGAGGGCCTCAAACTTCCGAAAAATTTTTAGTTTTTCTTTAATAACTAACGGGGTTGTTATCAATTTTGACACTTTTGTGCTATACAGGATGCTTTCGAAAATATAGAAACACCTGACAATGAATATCGAGCATAATTCAGTGAATTTTGTGACAGTTCCAGGCCTGGTCTTTTAGGACGCGTTGGCTAGAGCCTTGTGGCAATTCCATGTCGTTTTTGATTGACGACAACAGAAGCCAAGAGCTCGAGTCAAGCAGCGCTTTAGCTTGACTATCAGAAAAAAATGCAACTGTAAAAAAAATTAAAGATTCTTTACCCGCCTGAGCCGCCTCTGATCCGTGCGTACTACACCCACAAATGAATGTTAACCAGCACCTGAACTTGGAGAGAACGTCATTTCCAGCCATCCAATATCGCAGAATCACTGAGAAGAAAAATTGTTTCGTAATTTGATTTTGAGTTTTATGCCGCTATCCGACAAAATATAATGGGTTATTCATTAGAGCCTGGAGGTCATAAAAGGCGCCATTTTGAGTGATGTACCTACACATCGCGTCTGGTATGAAGTGTAATTAATATTATACAGATTGTGTTAGAATACAAGGGTGTAGAACATTTATAAACAAAGCTGGCGTACGGCAGTGTGACACATAGGCGACTCGTGTAGCATGTGACGAACGTGGCCTCAATTTACACGACGACAAGAAGCCAGTTGCGCGATTGATTTGATTGCAGTAGTTCACTTGGTGTTGTACAACCTACGCTGTATTGTGGCGCCGATCGTGGCGCATCCCATTTTCACACACAAGTCTTTTTCCTATTCTGTTTTAAGAAATTGAAATAATTGCAATGAGGAATTGGAATCTAGTTGCTAAAATAATGGTATTTTAGTGAATTTACGGAAAACACAGCAAAAGTTTTTTCAAGGCCGTATTATACGCAAACATTTTAAAAATTTGTGCCCTTCGGATCGCCTCATCGGAACCCAGAAGATTTGTTATTCAGGTTTAGTTATTTAAAAAATATATTATTTAATATATTGTTTATTGACATTAATTGGCCATCGCGCAGCTGCGATTTAACACCGTTAGACTATTTTTTATGGGGACCGTTGTTGCTCCAACGATCCACAAACAATTGACGTACTGAAGGAAAACACCAATCGAGTTATTCGTGCAATAAAGCCAGAAATAATCGAAAATGTACTGCAAAATTGGGTGGAAAGAATGAACTACTGCCAAGCCAGCCGCGACGGCCATTTAACTGAAATTGTTTTTCGTAATTAATGGAAAGGCATACTTTCTTAAATATAGCAACAGTCATTTAAATATATTAAACGATGCAGTTTTAATAGCAATTTTAAAAAGGAACCATCTGATGGCCCACCCTTTACAAGGTTATTAAAAAGTTACAGGCATGTTTTTTGCCATGCTGTATATTATCACAACAAATCATCTTATCTGTACGGTCATAAGGAAGTCGGTTGAGTGAATTTATATGCAGATTTAAAGCTAATCACGTCCGAAGATTAATCTGAGGCGTACTTAACGCTCATTTGAAGCGGAATGTACGGCTAATAAATAAAAATAACCTCGTGAAAACTTTAAAAACACCCAACACGATGTGTTCAAATCATTTTCCACTTATGAACGCATTAAAGATGCCTGATTATTACCTCAACCGATCTAACGTTATAGTAAGCTGTGGATAAACGCACGCAGATGAAGTAATCAAGGGCATAACGGCACTACACGATTTATAGTAAAAACATATAGTTACAGAGCCACAATTACAGTTAGATTTTCCTTTTGATCGCATAGTTAATAATGAAAAACGACCGGGAAGAAAAATCGCATTATATTCTCGACCACATCGGACGAGACGGAGATTACCCCGAGGACCTTGAATAATGCATGCGTTATGATGCATCGCAACGTGGGTACAGCGCAGGAAGCTGTAGAAGATGACCCGCAATGCCAATGGTGCCAATTTATTTCTCACATCAAGCGGTAACGTTAGAACCAACCGGTATGCCCGTCTCGAGCGTGAATCTCGAGGAATTGGGTGAAGTTCAACTGCCCGTGAAACTTTCCATCGTTTTTATTCTACTCTATTCGCAAATCGTTTTTTCCCACGTAGCCGTACCGGTCAGAAGTCGGAATCTAACAGTCCAGTAGGCAGAGACTTTTGTGCGTTCTTGAAACATATTGGGCTAGATTTGACGGTTTCCTATGTATTTTTTTTGCGTGAACCGCCTGCTAATTTTTTAAATTAACAATTTGTGAAAAAAAAAACATCATTTTTTTACATTTTCTATTGAATTTCCAAAATTTTAAGCCCAACCCGAAGTCTCCAAGTGCTATTGTTAATTTGCAAATGACTGCTGAATTTGAAAAACTGCCTTCTTTTCACTATTTTTTTACTTCGAAAGTAGGGCGACTAGGATCATGAAATTTCATGGAGGGACTGCTATTTGTAGTATGAAGTTGCAAAAAAATTAAGCTCGATCCGTTAATAAATTTTCGAGTAATTAACGATCGATTTTTTTGCAAGTCTTAATTAACAATGACGCCATTTCTTTGTTTATTATACGATATTGACCGTATTGGGCTAGAAAAATCATAAATCTCTTCAAGTTTGCGAGACTTTTGAAAAATATTAATTTGGGCCATTTTCTACGCGACTACCTTTTTTGATGCGACGTATATATTGTTTTAGCGTAGCCGCTTCGAAATTCCGGAATTGTGACTATAATATCTTGAAAGTACGCTTCAAGACGCGTATTAAAAAAAAAAGAGTTTTAAGAAGAGATTTCTGGCCCAACTGGAAAGCTCTCTAGTCTTTCTAGGTCAATATCGTACAATAAACATAGAAATGGTGGTTTCAGCTCTACGGACCCCGCGCATTGTGTTCTACGCAAAAAAATACATAGGAAACCGTCAAAACTAGCCCTATGTGTTTCACGAACAATTTTTGATGATTTTAGCTCCCTGCCTACTGGACTATAATTCGTTCGGAGTGTTATCGAAGTGGCACGAAAAAGTTTACATACAGATAACTTGCAACGAAATAGTATCAGTTTGGTAAGAAAATTAAGATTAATTGAGTAAAATTCATTTATATAGTATGCCTACCATGATACATATAATAAGTTTAGAAATATAATGTCACAAATTTTAAAAAAAAAACGCTGTAAGAAAAACAATTGAAACAAAAATGTAGCAGCTATTTATTTAACAATATTTTTTTTAATCGAACGCTCTGTATTTTTTCTTATTTGTTGAATTTCGCTTGTTCATCTAATTACAACGACATCACATATATGTCGTACTTTCTTCCACAGGTTTTTGAAATATTTTGCATTAAATTTACACAATCTTTACAGTTACACAATTTACAGTCACAAATTGGTTATGCATGCATTGGCATATCAGATATTGTTGTAGACAAAACATTGTTAAAATGGGGAAAATCTTAGAGGGTCTAATTACCTCTTCGACATCGTTGTTCAAATTCGATTTATCTGTAATCGTTTTCGAGATATTTTTGGAAAAATGAGATACTATTAAAGAAAATGATGACGGTCCATATTTCTACACACTTGAGCTCTTATTTTAACTGAGTCAATAATGTGCTGCAGTATTCACGGTGTTCCTTTAATTTCTTCAATTTTATTGACAATGAGTTGCTGAAGGTCTTCCATATCGCCTATATAGTTAATCTTTTCCCTTGTAGTACGCCAAGGAGCTCCAACTTGTTGAATATGACCTTGTTTCAGTTCGTCGTTATTCAACATTTGTACAAAAGGTATTAAGATTTCTCTCTTTGCATTCAGTGTTCCATTAAAACATAATATGTCCAACAACTTCTGCTCACAGTTAAACACACTCATGTTGAACAAAAATTGTGGCTAAAAACTCGCAAGTGACAAGGACTCAAGTCTATAAGAAGGCTGAGGAACAACAGGAATGTTTGTACTGACTAGAAACTCGTTGACTGAAATAGCTGTGTGACAAGGCGCATTGTCGTGATGCAACATTCAGTTGTCCTTGATTTGGTTTTTCCTCACACGCATGACTCTTTTTTAGAAGTTAAAAGTGTTGATTTACTGTTTGGCCGGGAGTCACAAACTCATCGTGGACAATTGGACAATTCCCTGGCTATCAAAAAAGCAAATCAGCCTGCATTTGGTCTTCGACTTGTCATTCTTGCTTTTGTGGGTCTTGGAGAGCTTGAAGTGTACTATTCCATACTTTGGCGCTTGGTTCCCGGGTCGTACTCAAAGACCCAATACTCATCACCAATTATGACATGTTCCATAAAATGGGGATCATTTTCAATCCATTCCAAAAAAGTCAAGACACCTTTCTCTCCTAACGTCTTTTTGTTCCTGCGAAAGGTTTTTTGGAACCATTTTTGCGCAGATTTTTCTCATCCCCAATTCGTTAGTCAAAATCTGATGAACAGTGGTGTGACTAATATTTAACTCTTCCTCGATCATTCTTGTCGTCAATCGACGAACTGAACGTACAAGATCCGTTATTGAAGATGAAGGCCTTCCGCTGCGTGGTGCGTGGTTCATCTTTATTGCATTGTTATTGTTAAAATGGTTAATAAACCATTAGCAGGCAGAACTGTAGTCTTAGAGATTCATCTGCTCTGATAATATCATGTGTGGTTAAAATGGTTAATTTATGTTCTTGGATTGTCCGTTATCACTACTTGCCTAACCATTTCAACGTTTTCTTCTGCCCTTACTCTGGATCTGCCACTTCCTTGTTTACGATTGACGCTTCCAGTGTGCTTGTAAAAATTTAGGAAACGTTTTACTGACCGATTAAAATGGTCGAAATGAATATCGGCGTCTGGAAAAAGTCCATTTCTAAAATAAATTTCAAGTTAAACACGCCGCTGTTCTTCATTAAAAATGAATGTCAATATTTTACAATTCTGACAGCCACTTCAGAAGTTTTACAAAGTCTCGTTTCGAGCTTCGACATGACCGCTATTTCTATCTCTCTCGTTCATAGCCAGATTTAATGACGTTTTTTTTGGATGGCTCGTTATAATTACTAACCGAGATAATATACAATGTTTTAAATGAATTTTACTCCAGAAATGTACAGAAAGACTTTCATTAACAATAAGTGAAATATACGCAGAGGTTACAGTGACGTTACACAAATCAGAGCGAACACTCCAGTCCTTGACTTCCGCCGTGCAAGAGCTCCGATCTTATAGAAATAGGGAGAGTAGAAAATCGCCAACAAATGCAAATCGCCCCACCACTGACCTGTCTTCTGAGTGGGACGTGCCTGATATATGTGACAATTATATCTGTATTACTCTATCCTCCAGTTAGGACTTCCTTCCTTCCCTTTTGTCTTGACTGGCTGCTTATTTCATAACACTCATTGTTTGTTCCAGCATCGTTTCACGTGCCGATCCGTCGAATACAACTACGTGACCCTGCAATGCCAGCTGAGCGACACGGACAGGAGGTCAGCAGGTCAGTTCGTCCAATTCGTGGATGCCCAGGGCGTGGACTACTTCGAGAACTTGTGCCTGAAGGGCAACCAGGCGTGCAAAGGTAAGAAGGCTAAAAGTAATTGGAAAAATCGGAAATAAAACTATAACTTTGACAACCTTTATCTTGGTAAACTTTTGGACTCAGGTAAAGGACCACACACACAATACACAGGATTCTGGATACCGGTTAAATTTTCCGGAGAAGGACTATTTAGGTGGCAGAATTTATTTTTCTGGTTTATTTGATCATATGAACACTGGTAAGGGGGGTGAAATATTGGTTGTAGAGGGTGAAAAAGGCATATTTAAAATGGATCAGATTTGAACATTCATAACTATTTCTTAGAGATTTTTTTTAATCTTATTTAAGACAGATTCATTTAAGAGAACTTCCAAAATTGGTTCTGCGTTTTTTCTTGTCATCTACGGAATTTTTTTGTGGTCCATTTTATCGTATGCAACCTTTTAAGGGTATGAAGTAGGTGTACATGGTTACAACGTGTTGAGAACTCGAAAAAAAAAACCTTTAAAGGTTTTTACGATCATATAAACCCCACAAATGAAGTCACCGACAAACACAAGATCAACTGGACCCAGAAAATAGAGTGACCTACCAGGAAAACCCACCAAGAAAGAGTTTTGAAATTTCAAACCCGACCTTTTTTTAAATGTGCTATTTTCACCCTATACAACCCCTATTTCACCCCCTTACAAGGGTTCATATAACCAAATAAACCAAAAAAATGATTTCTGTAACCTAAAAACCCCTAGTCCGTCTCCGGAAAAGGACAATGGTAAAAATAGCCGTTTTTTAACGCATCTGGGGCACTAACGAAACCCTACAGAAATGATTGTTTATGATTAGTAGAAGTCAATAATATTCATAGAAAACCCTAAAAGTCCGGGGAAAACTAGTGCGCTATCTATATAGTACATCATCTCAATCGACTGCTAGTCTACAAGACAGTTACAACAAAAATAAAAAGGTTTTTAACCCAAATACCAGACCATTCACCTTTTTTGGTTTATGGGCCGCTGAATCCATCTGAGATTCGTTTAGCTCTGTCACCTCAAGATTTTTTTGAAGCTCATTTGAAGGTTATATCAGGCTCATATTATGTAATTATAAGGTCGAATATAGTAAACATGTTGCAATAACTTGTTCTATAGGTTTTCGGGTCGCCTGAACTGAATCTGAAGTCCATTTGATCACACTGTTGAGGTTCAAGGCCATTCCAAGGTCAATGGAGGGTCATTGGGTTATAATAAGATAAAATAATAAAAATATACCTAACTATACGAGGATCATTTAGCCATAAAAAGTGTTTCCCAGACCGCACCACGAGGAGGCGATCCTTTTTTAGCGTTCCTTACATTTTTTTTGTTTTTTATCGTTTTTATGTTTTTTTTGGGTTTTTATTTTTTTTGTTTTTTTGGTTTTTTATCGTTTTTTATATTTTTTTGTTTTTTATTTTTTATTTTTTTAATTTCTTTTTGTATTTTATTAAGTATTTTTATATGTTTTTTTAGTATTCCATTTATTTTTTGTTTTTAAAATTCTACTGAAATTGTTATGATGATGTTGATGTATGGTAATAGTATAATCAAATGAACCTCCGATTTAAACTTATAGAACAAGTGTCAGGAACATAGACATAATTATGTCTATGGTTAGGAACGTGCAGCGTTTTATTCTTAATTTGACCTTATAGTAACCCTAGAATGACTCTCGATTGACCATGGAATGACCTTGAACCTCAACAGTGTGATCAAATGGACCTCGGATTCAGACCGGGTGACCCCGAAAACATATAGAACAAGTTATTGCAACATGTTTACTATATTCGACCTTATAATTACATAATATGAGCCTGATATAACCTTCAAATGAGCTTCAAAAAAAATCTTGAGGTGACAGAGCTAAACGAATCTCAGATTTGGATTCAGCGGCCCATAAACCAAAAAAGGTGAATGGTCTGGTATTTGGGTTAAAAACCTTTTTTATTTTTGTTGTAACTGTCTTTTAGACTAGCAGTCGATTGAGATGATGTACTATATAGATAGCGCACTAGTTTTCCCCCGGACTTTTAGGGTTTTCTATGAATATTATTGACTTCTACTAATCATTTTAAACAATCATTTCTGTAGGGTTTCGTTCGTGCCCCAGATGCGTTAAAAAACGGCTATTTTTACCATTGTCCTTTAACCGGTATCCAGATTCCTGTGTATTGTGTGCGTGGTCCTTTGGTTAAATCGCAATATTTTTACCCAAAGAATCTGCTTCGCTGTTTCGCTGTGTCCCCTTGATAACGGGTCACCCCGTATAAGCCAATTCCGACAACTACCACAGGGCCGTATTCAAAACTTTCATATCCCCAAACCGACACAGGGCCGTACCACCTAAATGTTTTCTTCCTCTCTTCCAGGCAATCGGATCTTCCAGACGCCCAGGGTGGGCGTGTCCGACGACAAGGTGGCCCAGTACGCCGACCTGCACTACTACACCGACAAGGAGCTGCAGGTGACCAGCGAGGCGGCGTGCCGCCTGGCCTGCGAGATCGAGAACGAGTTCCTGTGCAGGTCGTTCCTGTACAAGGGGGCGCCGCAGGGGGCTCAGTACAACTGCCGGCTGTTCCACCTCGACCACAAGACTCTCCCCGACGGGCCCAGTACGTACCTGAACGCGGAGAGGCCCCTCATCGACAACGGCGAGAGGATAGGGACGTACTTCGAGAATAGCTGCGAGAGTAAGTCCAGTTTACTGTTTGCATTCTGGAGTGGGACCAAAAAACGTAGTGTCCAGTTTTAAATGAACCGTGTGTTTGTTAAGTCTAGTTAAAATTAATCTTTTTGTTTGCCCAATATGCACCCAAACTTAGATATAATGGGGACACGAGGGACCAGAGTTATTACTAGAGATCGTCGAGCGCGGAGTGTAACAGGACCGTAATCAGTTAACAAATGAAAATATTAATATGTTTACATAAATTATGTAGCAACCTATATACCCATATAAATTAAGATAACACGTGACAATGGCAACACTTACCCGGCAAACGTAAGTATTGAGACAAAGTTCCCCGTTTCGTGATTAGTTTTATCCAGAACCTTAGAAGCAAGTAGGTGGCTGTCACTAGCAGTGTCACTTTTTAACGCACCAATTAAAAAAATTAGCTACTGAACGCCCGCAAGCATCGGTAGCTTCGTCTGTAATAAAATACACGAAATTGTCCGCAGTGTCTTCGCGTATTGATTACACTACATTGTTGTAAACCCGATCGACATATGCAAGTCTTAACGTACTTTCATGAGGAATTTTTCGGTCCATATATTTTTCTAAAAACGTACATAACTTGGGGTTCTCTAGTTTGTTTTGTGGAATATTGCTTGCAACAAAGGCTTCTGTAAGTTCATAGAAAAATACGGAGTAGTGGCGCTGGACGAGGCATGGCTTTTCAGATGTCTTGTTACATTAGTTTTTTGTGAAGAATTTATAATGCTTTCACACACAGTACAAAAAAGGTCATTTGCTGGAATACGTGTGTCCTTAAAACCCTCGGGATCACTGTCAAACCACGTTTGACATACTTCACGTCTATTTCTTTTCACCTTTGGCATGGTACCTCACTTTATTCACTTCTCCCCTCAACTAATAATTATTAATATTTATAAAGTCATTTAAACACACGGCGAAAACGAAACGCATCAACGCGATGCAATAGCGGCGACTGTCTGTTACAGCATGCCATAAATAACTACTAACATTGCTAGCGCAGTTTTCGTAAAGTCAGCTGTGAAGGCCAACGATTCAAGGACAGGACATGCATAGTGTCGGCCCTGTAACATTCGCGCTAATTCGCAATAATATTTAATAATGTACTATGATGCAACATAGTTTCCGTAAAATATTAACATTTTCATTCGTAAACTGACTACGGGTCTGTTACACTCCGCGCTCGCACCAACTCTAGTTATAACATAAGAGACCTCGTTAAATCGAAAACATGTATCTAATTTACCATTTTAGATGTTTTTATAGGTTATATCGGAAAGTATGCAAAATCGGATAAAGCAATCCCAGGTTACTTTTTTGTGAAACATACACTCGTCAAAACAGATCATGGCTATCGCGATCAGATCTGGTGTTACAGGGGGATTCTAAAATGTTGGTCTTTTTTATATTCTGTTTATTGTGGCAAATATGAAGAAACAAATGCAAGATTCTAGTAAAAAAAATTCTGTAGAATCCATTTTTAGAATTTTCAGAATTTTCACGCGACTTTTAGGGCACACTGTGTATTTGTTACTATATCCAACAAAAATTTTCCAAATCTTTATTTCGTAAACGTGCATTACATAATAATAATGTAAAAGCATTCAACTGTCTTCCATTGACTCACCTACCGGCGCTCAAATTCGATATTTTGCTCAACTTTGAGATCGTATAGAAAGAAACACCTTGTATATGTTTTGATCAAATTTCACATATGGGGGTTTTGAGAAGTCCTATTTGATGCTATGGATTCCCATTTTAGATAAAAAAATCGCTAATTTGCTGCATTAACTTGAAAACAATCGTTCTTAGAAGTACACGTCATTTTTTTATATCCTGAATTTTTAACGTTCAGGAACTTTAGTATTGTATATGTATTTATTTTCACGTATTTTCTAAGCCAACTGCATTTTAGTACGGCTTAATTTTTAGGCAAAACCAATATGCCTATACTTGCATACAAAATAAAAACCAATGCACGTCATCGTTTTTAGAGTTTTAGAGTGCACTGATGCCAGATTGTTATAAAAATATTTAGTATTTAGAAATAATTTTGACTGGCATATGGATGGATTCTTTGTGTTTGTTTATTGTTGAGTAACTTATGTTTTCAACATTAAAAAGATAAATAATTTCAAACATTTATATATGTTAAAAGATATTGCTTGGATCATAAAAATACAAGTACAAAAAGAGCAGCAATAACTGGTAGTAAAAGCTAGTCAAGATAATGTTTTGTAATGGGATGAATATTTAGTAGAAAAAGGTACAGGAAAGTTTTGAATTTTTAAAAATATATAAAAAAAAATAAAGATATACCCTCTCTAGATGATTTTAAAAGTTTATTTTTGTCTCTTTTTTTATGAAATAGAATTAACAGTAGAAACATTCAAGTTGCTACACGCTAAAATAATAAATTGTACTGTAGTGTTACCTTTCTAACAGCTGTTAAGGGTAGCAATGAACCATTATTGTCTCGTTCTTTTTCAAAATACCCTATCAAAGGTGCTATTAACTCTTGGCAGCAGCTTTAACTGCCTTATCGTTCCGCAAACGGAAGTCTGACAACTCTAACACTTTGATTGGTCTGAAAGCAACAGTTCTCCAATGCAAGATAAACGTTTGAAGCTCAAAAAAAAGACACAAACCACTATTAAAGCCAGTGTAAGGTTAGGATTATTTCAAACTCAACAAATGTCAAGTAATACAACACAGCAGCTTTGCACCTGCGTAATAACAACGAATATCAAGTGCTAATTTTAAAATTCAATAAAACACTCCATTACAGTTTTTATTTCGGTATAATTGCATGGTGGTATCACTGCACTCATTTAACAGTGTCATCAGTGACGTGCATCTGCTTTTATTTTGTACAAAGTGTATACCGTTTTTGTGTACCAAAAAGAACTAGATTTTTCTCGTTCTTTTTTTATTAATTTATCGCTTCTCGTCTGGAATAGCTCAGGCATAAAATTATTGGGAAGTTACCTCCCATCTAGTGACGTATGCTACACCAATGGAATTTGCTCACCTCTGCTAATTATTAAGGGGTTAAATACCTGCAGTCATAAAACTTGAAAAAATAAATTATTGAAAAACGTGCTCCCGACGACAGGCCATAACTCCACCATTTTTTACTATACAAGGTCTAGCTATTAAATAACGAGACTGCTTATGAAAAAGAGTTTTATTTTAAAAATTATTCTACAATCGAATGCTCCCCTTCAATGTACTCCCCTCCCCTCGCTACACACCGTTTTTTCCATTGGTCAAAGCAATGCTGGAAATCTTCTTTTGTAAGAGCATTTAGGAGCTCCGCCGATTTTCGCTTCACCTCTTCCATTGACTCGAACCGAGTTCCTTCTAAGGCAGACTTGATCTTCGGAAAGAGGAAAAGGTCACAGGGCGCTAAATCAGGCGAGTACGGCGCGTGTTTGAGCACTGGAATGCCTCTAACGGCTAAATAACGCTTCACAGACGTTATGGCCAGGTGCGTTGTCCTAGTGCAAGATCCAGGACTTGTTTTTCCACAACTCCGACCATTTCTTAAAACTCGCTCTCGCAGTGTTGCCAAAACTTTCAAATAGTACGTTTGATTTACAGTTTGACCCTCTGGAACCCATGCAGTCATCACGATGTCGAAAATTGATGTCGAAAAAACCGATTACCATGGCTTTAAATTTTTATATCGACATCTTTGCTTTTTTCATTCTTGGCGATGCAGGAGTTTTCCAATGCCTGGATTGCCGCTTAGTTTCGACATTGTATTGGAATATCCAGGTTTCATCGCAAGTGATGATGCTTTCTTCTGAGCAGATCAGTTGACGGACGAGCTTTTGGTCAGGGGTCAAATTTTTTGGGACCAACTTCGCACAGACTTTCTTCATGTTCAATTCGTCATGTAAAATTTTTCTGACAGTTTCTTTATCGGCGTTTACAATCTCGGCAATCATCCGAATGCTGTGAATTTACACTCACAGTCACTGTTTGCGGAGTTCAAACAGAGACAGGTCGACCTGGACGTTGGTCATCTTCGGTTCTCTTTCGGCCTTCAGAAAACCGTCTATACTATTCGAAAACACTCAGTCGGAGTTTTTTTTTTTTAATTTAACGAGAAATTTCACATTGATCCATTGCTCGTGTTTTTCGTCACACCTTGTTATCGGCACGAGAAAAAAACACGTTCGTTTTTAACCTCTATAGAAAAAAATACTACTACAGCGACAAAGGCATGTTTTCGTATAGAATAGTAGACACTTCCAGCTATCCAACCTGCATTCGTCTCCCCCCCCTTCCCTTCTTGGACGCTTTCTGCGCGCGCAGTCTCGTTATTTAATAGCCAGACCTCGTATATGTTCATAAAAACTGGCGAGTAAAGTTTAAGAATAAAGTATTTAAACGTACTAATTGTTGTTTTAATCTACTGCATACTTTCAGAGAACAAAAATGTCAAAAATGAGGCCCATAGTAAGCTCGTGACTGCAGGTAACCAATAAAATAAAACTAGGCTCCTTTTATGCTTCCATGACTATTTAGGCATATGCATATCTCAAGAATGGAAAAAAATGTTCGCTAGATTATTAATTAAAGTCTGACTAATCTTCGAAACTGTGTCAGACTTGAGTAATTTATAATTATAATTAAGAAAGTCGTTTGCATGTGTAGAAGGCACCATGCAATTTAAAGTTTTAAAGATACATCGAGGAGTACGATAATTTTTCAATTAATCCAATTAGAGTACACCGGATCTAATCAGTCGTGTCGGTCTGAACTGATGTGGACTACTTCGTTTTAATTATTAGTATTCCTCACAAAATCTAAGGCGTTTTTAATTGCCCAGTATTAACGGTACTCATTAAAACACGATAACAATTATTTTCTGCCATAGTTGAGAACGTACAGCGTGATCTTTTATATTTAGACACCTACCTACAGGGTGAATCGTAAAAGATACAAAAAAAAAAACATTTTCAATGTGAAAGTGTTTACTTTTAACAAATTACTAACAAAAACTTTTATATATAATGGAACACCCTTCATTATTTATTTTTCTATAGAGCGATAAGCCCTATTCTCCTCTTTTTAAATACGTAGGGTTTGTCTACATCGGGTTCAGCTTTTTTTAATTATTTAATTTTTAATTATACGAGGTGTATAAATGAAGTAATGAGACTGATCTTTTAATTTTTTTTTATTCGAATAGAATTACAATTCAGTATTGTCTCCTTCAAAATAACTTCCTTAGGAAGCCACACAGCGCTGGAGATGGTTCTTCCATTCCTGATAGCAGTGCTGGAACTCATATACTGGAAGAGTCTTCAGCTGGTCGGTTACAGCCGTTTGAATGTTTTCTATGGTCTTAAGATGACGTCCCTTGAGGTGATTTTTCAATCTCGGGAAGAGAAAAAACTCACAACGACTCAAGTCAGGCTAATAAGGGGCTGAGGAGCCACAGGAATGTTTTACTGGCTAAAAACTCGTTTACTAAAATGGCTGTGTGACAAGGCGCATTGTCGCAACATCCAGTTGTTCTTGATGTTTGGTCTCACATGCATGACCCTTTTTCGAAGTTTTTCAAGAACCTCTCTGTAAAAGTGTTGATTTACTGTTTGGCCTGGAGGCACAAACTCTTTGTGGACAATTCCCTGGCTATCAAAAAACAAATCAGCATGCATTTGATCTTCGACTTGCTCATTCGTTCATGCTTTGAGGCTTGGTTTCCGGGTCGTACTCAAACATCCGGGTCTCATCACATGTTCCATAAAAAGGTGATGATTTTCAATCGATTCCAAAAAGTCAAGACGCCTTTCTTTCCTGATGTCTTTTGTTCCTGCGGGGCAGATTTTTGCGCAGATTTTTCTCATCCCCAATTCGTTAGTCAAAATCTAATGAACAGTGTGATTCAAAATTAACTCTTCCCCGATTATTCCTGTCGTCAACCGACGATCTGAACTCACGAGATCCCTTATTCTATCAACATTTTCATCGGTTCCTGAAGATGAAGGCCTTCCACTGCGTGGTTCATCTTCAATCGACTCTCTTGCTTCTGAGAATGCCCTAAACCACCGAAAAAACCTGGGTTCTTGAAAAAAACACTGTCTCCGTAAGCGTAAGTTTTGCAAAAGTATCCGTTGCGCTGTGTCCAAGTTTGAAGCAAAACCTGATGACACATCGTTGTTAGAAATTAATGTCACTCATTTTTAAAACGCACTAGAAAAAAAACGGTTTACGAAAACAGTCACAAAGAACAAACAAATGACTCTGACAAGTTCAAACTTGTACTGAAGGTGCATTACAAGTCGCCCAGGTCCCAAGTCCCGTCTCCGCAGTGTTGCTAGATCGGGCACTACGTTGCCAGTCTCATTACTTAATTTACACACCTCGTATATGGTTTGGGAGAAATTGAAATCTAGGTGGCCGAGAAAATAATTGGTACTGAACATCAAAAGTTGAAATCAGGTTCCATAAAAAGCGTCCTTAAGGCAGCTCCTTTAATTAAAAAAAAGTTATTCAGAGGAAGAAAAAAACGAAATTGTTAAAATACTATAAAAACATAGCGGAAATATTTAGAGAAATAAAACCGTTAAAAAGAAGACAGAGATACGTTATAAGAAAATCCTGAAAGGTCAATTCGTGAAGCGACGATTTTTTTTAACACATCTGGGATTTCTTTTTAATCTAAGGAACTATCTTAAGATCGCTGTTGAGGCGCCTGATTTCTGGTTTTGACATTTAGTAGCAATTCTTATAACGGTCACTTAAATTTAAACTTTCTCCCAAACTTTATATTATAGTTTAAAAAGATGAGAATAGGACCTACCGATCTATCGAAAAATATATACCTAGTGTGTTCCACTTAAAAAAAAAATACGTTTTTTAAGTTATCCATTTTTTTTATCATTTATCAATGTTTTATGCAAAATACATGTTCACACAAAAAAAATTGTTAAACTTGATAAAGTAACAATTAAATGAAATCCCTGCGTGATTGTATTTTAGCTATTACATTTTTTTCTTATTAAAAATTCAGCGGACAATGAAAGTCCGATTCCAACGAGCATTACCCTCAAATTATGGCTTATCGAACCGTGGCAGAGCGAGGCTTGCCAATAATAAGTACATTTACTCTAATAAAATGTACAAAACCCCCCTACCGCAAACACGCGATTTGCCACAAGACGGCAAATTACCTCTTGGGTATGCAGAAGCTTGTGGGTATACAGAGACGGACTTGCCCCTACAAAAATTGTACAAATTATGTTACAATTCTTATATCGTGCGTTCAAAAACACGAAGACTGAAGTCAAAGCCGACCACGTGGCCTATCAACTTCTAGAAGTTCTTGATGACAAAGCCAAATGGTAGGGGAAGACGTACAGGTCTTTTTTAAAGCAGCATAGCCACCTCGATCGCACCAGCTGAAATTAGTTTTTGACATTAGCTAAATATCAGCTAACTACTGTTACAAAAGTATATACCAATCAGTCGGAATAAAATTTGCAACAAAAAAAGGAAGCTTCCAAAAACTGCTGATTTGGCCCTTGATTTTCTTAAGTTCTAGCAATTTAAATATCGTTAAGAATATTCATCAAGCTCTCCTTGAATGCGAATCTGAAATAATTAACAATAAAATGAAACGTGCAAAACAAACAACAATTAAAGATTATTTTAAATAATCTAGATTTTTCCTGGATTGTGATATAGGAACGTAAGTATATTATATATTTTTTTTGATAATCAAATAGTGATTGTCATAGTAACAATATATTTTCCCACCTCTATATACCGAACATTTTAGGATTCCCCTTGATTGCCAGCTATTAACCGCCTTAACTAGAGACGTCCCCTCGTAACAATAATTCTCATAAATTATCGAGGATGTAACTCTAACTCTTATAATTTATTCAAAACGCAATTTCTTCCATAACCGACGAATCTATGATTATATCTGTTGCAGAAGCCACCGTTGCGTCCGGTGCCCCATCTGATAACACTCTTCCTGTCGTCTTCGAGACCACCGAGGTCTCCACGCTCAACAACCTCACCAGGGACAACGTGAACTGTGACAAGACAGGAACCTGCTACGACGGTAATGAATATTATTTAGTAGTAATTGTATAGTAATTAGTTGTATTAATACAAGGATAATTAATCATAGTGGTTAATTGCAAATTCATGTAAATTTGCAATATGGAACATTTGTGTGTTCAAAGGATACAGTGCTACTCAAAAGACCTCTCCCCCCCCTCATATCTTGTGAAAGGTTATACTTATATACTGAACGAAGAGATCCGATAGAATGACCAGCTCGGTGACCGGACCTTACACCTCGAAGGTTTACTCTGCCGAACCTAAAAATATTCACGTTTTAAAACTACTAATTTTTGAGGAGTGTAGGGCAATTTCTGTTGATACGTTTGAACTAGTACAAGAGTTATATGATGTGCAATAGGATGTTTTACTCTCAGGTAGTAGATGGAGCACATTTTGAACATTTAGTATATTCTTGATTCTTTTTTAGTTAAACGTTAAACTGAAATTTTAGTGTTTATTTATTGTATCCATCAAAACTACCCTAAAACAAAACGAAATTAGGATGACTGAATAGTTTTTTTAGTACTTTTCACTTGTCATAAGGTCCCATTTAAAGTTGTTGGTCATAGTAACCCTGTGATTTTGCACACTTAACATTTGATGAGAGTTTTAAAATTTGTTTAAGTAATCTAAAAATTAAAATTTTAACACTGATTTTAACACCAGGGGTAACAATGCTTTTAACCCGTTAAACCGAAAACGCCACTCCCGGTACATCGCTCTTCAGCGCCTCATAACTAATACTATTTGCAACAAAAAAATTTGACAGGGACTTAAAATCACTCAAAGATTGCACAGGAATTTCCAAAGTTTTTGAGTAACTTTTTTGGATTTTGCAAATAGTCAATTTTTGCAAAATTTAAAAAGTTGCTGAAAATATCCAGTGCATTTTTTGCGCGAATTTAAAAACTTTTTATTCTTGACAATTTATTGTAAAAATGCATTTTTTTCGAGAAAAAAATTCTAAAACTAGATTAGTATCGAAATTTAAATTTTTTTTTCTCGAAAACAATGCATTTTTTACAATAAATTGTCAAGAATAAAAAGTTCTTAAAATCACTCAAAGAATGCACTGGCAATCAAAAAATTTTAAGCAACTTTTTAAATTTTGCAAAAATTGACTATTTGCAAAATCCAAAAAGTTGCTTAAAATTTTTTTGAGAAAAGCAGTGCATTCTTTGAGTGATTTTAAGAACTTTTTATTCTTGACAATTTTTTGTAAAAAGTGCATCATTTTCCAATAAAAAATTCTTAAATTTTTACGCAAAATTTTGCAGTTCAGGCGCCATTTTGAACACATAAGGGAAAAAATCGATCTTTAAACCACGTATACTTAAAGTTAAAACATTTATTCCACCGATTAGTGAGGTTCCAGGTCCATTGCAGACCGGAAACCCCTTGAAAATTTGATTAAAAAAATGTGCAAAATAATGTGTGACGTAATAACGTGTTTTTTTAAACCGCTTTTTTCATGATTAATAATTTTTTGGAGGAATTTCATTGACACCATCGAAAAGGGCACGTCTTAAACTTCAAAAATATGTCCCTATCGCAAATAGTATTAGTCATGAGGCGCTGAAGAGTGAGCGTTGAAGAGGGAGTGGCGTTTTCGGCCGAAACTGGTTAAAACGCTTCCTTATAAAAGTTGACTTTTGGATCTCAGGGCAGAATATTAAAAACAAAAATCTATTTAAAATCAGACATCAATATGACAAATATTTCATTTTATGTTCCTCACTGTATGTAAAGCTATTAAAAATAGTTTTAAGAAAATTATTACCACTCAGCGCTGACAAAGATCGTGCCATAAATAACTTCGTCATCGTGCCATACTCATAAACAACTTCTAGGTCACAGTTTAGTTTACAATTATTATTAAACGTATTTTTTATTTCACATTATTACAAATAGTTAAAAATTATTTCTTCGATAAAATGATTCACCGTCATTTGGACTTCCAGTCTCCGTGAACTGCAAAGACACCAAGATCGCCGTCCAGGTGCGCACCAACAAGCCCTTCAATGGCAGGATTTACGCCCTGGGTAGGTCGGAGACCTGCAACGTGGATGTCCTCAACAGCGACCTCTTCAGGCTGGACCTCACGATGACCGGACAAGACTGTAACACTCAGTCGGTGGTGAGTAACGAAGTCTTTCTTATAAAAACAGTTTGGTAATGACCATTAGTCCAATTATTGATAAAAACATTCCACCTTGCATTAGTTAGGACAAATGATTTTTGTAGGACTGTTTGGTATAAGGTGGGAAGTCTAAAACTAAGTTTTCGACCTCGAAAGCCGGGGGGAGAACTTTTGGTAGGCGAAAAACCAAGAAATTTTCTCACTTTTTTTAGTTTTTTGCTTATATCTCCTAATGCTACAGAAAATTTTATACGTTCCGAAATTGAAGTAGACAAAGTGTTCTACAAAACGCGTTGTCCAATTTAATTGTATGTCGTGTGGTTTGCATTCTACGGAAGTTTGAAAATCGACGTTGATGCTGTTGCCTCATAAAAAGTAGATGCCGCTTCCTTTAATGCAGGGTTGTTTACAAGGAAGGCACATAATTTGGTCTTGCCATGTCCAAAAGGGAATGACGTTGTAGTCATTCATCAATCAGCCATTCAACAACATCAAACATATACGATGATGTTGACGAGAATGTGCCAGGTGTGCCACTCTTTCCTGGTTTCAGCATGTATAACTTCGTTTTGGTTGAACTAGGAATCCCAGTTAGCAACACAACAACGTCAACATATTCGCTGATTATAAATGCACAACCGAAATTGGGAGATTGAGACAAAGTTGTTGTCACAATGAGAACATCGGCATCCTCTGCTGCCTGTACATGCAATTCGCTTCGAAGTGTGTTTTCAACATCTGGATTAGATTGTTTTTGTTTTTCTCATTACCCAAACATTTTTCTGGGACACAGCAGGAGGAAGAGTTATTTTTTTGAAAATGATGTCTACTGATGTGTTCATTTTGGAACGGCGAACCCATCTAAATTCATCGATTTTCAAACTTCGGTAAAATAGAAACCACATGGCATATAATTGCAATTGCCTTTGACCAATGCATTTTGTAGGGGATTTTGTCTACTTTAATTTCGGAATATAATTTTCTGTAGCATGAGTGGTTTAGGAGATATAACCAAAAAACTAAAAAAAACTCGAAACTTCGAGGTTTTTCGCCAGCCAAAAGTTCTCCCCCCGGCTTTAGAGGTCGAAAACTTAGTTTCACACTTCCCACCTTATATCAAACAATCCTAGAAAGAAAAAATAATTTGCCCTAATTAATGTAAGCTAAACCCTTCTGAGGCTACGCATCAACTAGGCTACATCCCTGTGTTGTTTTGATCGATTAAAAAAAAAGTGAAAACCCTTTTGAAATAGTGAAAAAAGAAAAAAATGTGAAAATTATTATTATTTCGCTGACTTTCTTCTTCTTATAGCTTCTAATAGTCGAAAAACTATTAAAAAAAAAAAACTATAAACTGATTTTAGAAGCGTCATATCGAAAGTAAACCTTGATAACCAAATGAATAGAATGTTTCCATACGCACCTTAAATAGCAATTACTTTATTAGCAATTCTAAAATACGTACGAGGTGTGTAAATTAAGTAATAAGATTGGCAACGTAGCGCCCGATCTGGCAGCACTGCGGAGACGGGACTTGGGGGCGGTAGGTTAACATGTAATGCACCTTCAGTACAAGTTTGAACTTGTTAGAATCATTTGTTTGTTCGTTGTGACTGTTTTCGTAAACCGGTTTTTTTCTAATGCGCTTTAAAAATGAGTGACATTAATTTTGAGCAATGGTGTGCTATCAAGTATTGCTCCAGACGTGGACACAGCACAGCGGATACTTTTGAAAAACTTTAACACGCCTACGGAGACAGTGTTTTTTCAAGAGCCCAGGTTTTTCGGTGGTTTAAGGCATTCTCAGAAGGAAGAGAGTCAACTGAAGATGAACCACGCAGCGGAAGGCCTTCATCTTCAAGAACCGATGAAAGTGTCGATAGAATACGGGCGCTTGTGTGTTCAGATCGTCGGTTGATAACAAGAATGGTCGAGGAAGAGTTAAATTTGAATCACGCCACTGTTCATCAGATTTTGACTAACTAATTGGGATGAGAAAAATCTGCGCAAAAATGGTTCCAAAAAACCTTTCGCATGAACAAAAGGACACCAGGAGAGAAAGATGTCTTGACGGATGAAATCGATTCAAAATGATCCCCATTGTATGGAACGTGTCATTACTGGTGATGAGATTTGGGTGTTTGAATACGACCCGAAAACCAAGCGCCAAAGCATGGAATGGCACACTTCAAGTTCTCCAAGACCCGAAAAAACAAGAATGAACAAGTCGAAGATCAAATGCATGCTGATTTGCTTTTTTGATAGCCAGGGAATGGTCCACAAAGAGTTTGTGCCTTCAGGACTTTTACAGAGAGGTTCTTGAAAACTTCGAAAAACGGTTATGCGTGTGAGACTAAACATCAAAAACAACTGTAAACAACTGTCTTTTTAGCCAGTAAAAACATTCCTGCGGCTCCTCAGCCTCCTGATTCGCCTAACCTGAGTCCTTGTGATTTTTTTCTCTTCTCGAGATTGAAAAAATCACCTCAAGGGACGTCATTTTGGAACCTTAGAAAACATTTAAACGGCTGTAACCGACCAGCTGAAGGCTATTCCAGTATATGAGTTCCAGCAGTGCTGTGAGGAATAAAAGAACCGTATCCAGAGCTGTGTGGCTTCACAAGGAAGTTATTTTGAAGGAGACAATACTGAAATGTAATTCTATTGTAACGTTTTATTTATTTCGGGTTCGTGAGGTGTGAAAAATTAAACTCGTACATTTAAACTAACACTATTTATTTACACTAATTTATTTTTATACAATTTATCTTGAGCGTTGTAAGCCGCGCCGGTTTAAATAGAACTGAACTGTCCCGCGTCGAAACACCGCGTTATATCTCCTAGCGGATATATCTCGAAGCTTCCGGCCGATTCCCGAACCATCGGGCAAAAGCCGCGATCTTTCGACGCGGGCGCTGCCCGCGTACGTCATCGACGTTCAGTCGGCTGGCTCATCGAAGCAGGCAGGGGCGGACTGGCCCAGCGTTCGTAACACTGCCCCCTCCTTAAAGACATTTCGTCTCGAATTGTATCGTCCTCTGGTCCGTGTCGATACCTGCAGAATGACCCATTCTTGCATCGGGAGGTCTGGTAGAAGAAGCAGTCCACAGTCTTCTCGTTGAGCGATCTCCTGGGGTTGTAACAGCATACCAGAATCTCAATTCCAGTAAACCGGAAGAGGACTTCTAGCATACTCCTGATCACCCTCCAATCCAGGCCATCTAGTCCGCTGGCTATCTTCGGTATCGCCAAACTGCTTATGCTCTGGGACAAGAGCACATCCCTCAGCTCGACTAGTGTGTCCCAGACAGTTTGATAAGTTGGTTTATGGTGCGATAGCTGCTTGGTCACCAAATAGAAAACGGACCTCTCTTTCTCCTGCTCGGCCGCCGTGATTTGAAGGACTCGTCCAACCTCTGGTCTTTGTCTGCGTAACTCCTCCAACTGTCCAAACGCCTTCTTGAAGGTGAGTGCAATCCCTCGGGACATTCGGAGGTCCGCTGCCACACAGTGAGCAAGACAGAAGTCAGCAGGAGTCTGGAACAGGTCACGTGGTTCTTCTCGCGTTACACCGTAGCGAGCTTTCTGGCCGTTGGAATGAAGCGACATGAATTCCTCGAAGGAGAGCTCGCTGTCTGGTGGACTGACGTGTCGAACTCTGGCTTCAGCTTGTTCGTCATTATTTCCGGCGAAAGGGGCTAAACGGTTGAAATGGACAACCCTGGGTTTTCCTCTTGGCAACTTCTGGATTCGGTAGACTACATCGTTAATCCGGGTGACGACCTCATACGGACCTTCCCAGGAGCTTTGAAGTTTTGGAGATAACCCACGACGACGTTGTGGGTTATATAACCAGACTTGGTTACCGGGCTGGTACCTGCCATCGTTGGCGTTTATGTCGTAGGTCTCCTTCATGCGGTCGCTGGCGCCCTGGATATTTGAACGGACTCGTTCGTGGATGTCGTCCATTCTCTGGCGTAGAGTATTGACGTAGTCCTCTCCAGCCACGTCGTCCCCTGGTGTACAGCCGAACTTCAGGTCACAGGGTAGACGCAGTTCACGGCCCATGACGATGCTTGCAGGTGTTTGCCCAGTTGTTTCGTGTACCGACGACCGGTAGGCTAGCAGGAACAGGTGGAGAAACTGGTCCCAGTCCCTCTGGTGGTCAGAGACTACTTTGGATAAGTACCGGTTGATGGTCCTATTCATTCGCTCCACCATTCCATCTGACTGCGGATGCAGTGCAGTTGTCCTCGTCTTACGGATGTCGAGTGTACGGCACACATTCTGAAACAGAATCGACTCGAAATTTCTCCCCTGGTCCGAATGTAATTCCAGAGGTACACCAAATCGACAGATCCAGTCCTTGATGAGGGCGTCCGCCACAGTAGAAGCCTCTTGGTTTGGAAGGGCATACGCTTCTACCCATTTGCTGAAATAATCCATCACGACGACGATGTATTTATTTCCATTATCTGTTTCCGGAAACGGACCTGCTACATCGATGGCAATTCTTTCAAACGGACTACCCACGTTGTATTGTCGCATTGGAGCCTTCGGGTGCCGTTGCGGACCATTACTCGCAGCGCACACCACGCATTTCTTGCACCACTCCTTCACGTCAGTAGTGCAGTTCACCCAGTAGAAACGCTCCCTAACTTTTCCCAGCGTCTTCGTTACTCCTAGGTGTCCGCCAGTGCTTCCATTGTGGATCTCCTCCAATACCTCTGGCACTCTGTTTCTGGGGACTATCAGTTGTTTTCGCTCTTCGGTACCATCTGATTTCTCCAGAACGCGTTTTAAGAGTCCGTCGCTTAAGACGAGGGAATTCCACTGAGCCCAGTATGACTTTACGGTTGGTGAATACCGCGATACCTCCTCCCAAGTGGGTTTCCGATCTTCTTTCTTCCAATTCACAATTGGCTTCAGATTCGGGTCATTCTCTTGGTCTTTCAAAACCTTTTCCGACAGCCAATCATCGTTCACCGCCGTCGTTCTGTATACTAAGATGTCCTTTTCTTCTGCCCGCTGACAATGTTTGCAATCCTCAAAGCAGGGTCTTCTGGATAGCGCATCAGCGTTGCGGTGAACTTTGCCTGCGCGATGTTCGGTGTCGAAATCAAATTCTTGGAGTCGCTCTATCCACCTGGCTACCTGTCCTTCAGGATTCTTGAACTGTAGAAGCCATTTTAGCGCCGCATGGTCCGTTCTCAGCAAGAATTTCCTCCCATACAGGTATTTATAGAAGTGTTCGACAGATTTCACTACCGCCAGTAGCTCCCGCCTGGTAACACAGTAGTTTCGCTCAGGTTTCGACAAGGTTTTACTGAAGTATCCAATAACCTTCTCTTGGCCGTCCTGAATCTGAGACAAAACTGCTCCCAAACCTACATTACTGGCATCGGTATCCAAAATGAATTTTCCATCTGGGAGAGGATAGCTCAGGATAGGTGCACTCGTCAACGCTTCCTTTAAATGTCGAAACGCTTCACTGCATTCATCGTCCCATTGGAACCGTCTTTCTCCTTCCGTGAGTCGAGTCAGTGGCTTGGCAATATTGGCAAATCCGGGCACATATCGACGATAGTAAGTGCATAACCCGAGGAAACTTCGTAGATCATGCTTATTGCCGGGTACTGGCCACTCTCGCACTGTTTTGATCTTCTGGTCATCCACTGCCACTCCTTGACTGGAAACAACATGGCCCAGATACCTCACTTCCTTCTGGAATAGATGACACTTTTTCGGGCTAAGCTTTAGGCCAGAGGTTCGCAAACGTTGAAAGACCTCCTCCAGATTTTTCATGTGATCCTCAAAGGATTTTCCAACCACGATGATGTCGTCAAGGTACACAAGACATGTCTTCCAAGAGAGTCCTTTTAACACAGTTTCCATCAGCCTCTCGAAGGTTGCCGGAGCGTTACATAATCCAAACGGCATTACGGTAAACTGCCATAGTCCTGTACCCAGAGTAAACGCAGTTTTCTCTCGATCCCGGTGTGCCAACTCTACTTGCCAATATCCACTCTTCAAATCTAGGGTTGAGAAAATCTTTGATCCTGATAGAGTATCCAAGGTGTCATCGATTCTAGGCAATGGATAGCTGTCTTTCTTTGTCACGTTGTTTAATTGACGGTAATCCACACAAAATCTGGTAGAGCCATCTTTCTTCTTTACCAATACAATTGGTGAAGCCCACGGACTATTAGATGGTTCAATGACTCCATCTTTTTCCATGTCCTGCACGATTTTATCGGCTTCCTCGCGTTTGGCTAATGGCAATCTTCTTGCTGTTTGTCGGATGGGCCGAGCGTCGCCCGTGTCAATTTTGTGTCGGATTACATTTGTCCTGCCCTTTCCACCTTGCCCATCATCGAAAATATCTCCGTACTTAGTAATCAGACTCCTTAGCTTCGTCGTTTGATCACTTCTCAAGGATCTTGAGGACGATGATAGGAGGTTTGCTAACTCGCCTGTAATCTTCCTAACTGAATTTTCTTGAGCATCTAATTTTCGGATGACGGAGGAAACCGAGGAACAGTACCCTAAGACGATTCCTTTTCTTAGATTTACTGGGTGATGATTCAGGTTCATTATTCTCACCGGTACTGTTTTCTCGGTCCGCAACAGAGCTTTTCCCACAGCTATTCCTCTCGCTACCTCGCCGTCGTGAGATCTTGGCTCAAACATCATTATATTTCCAACACACGGGTTACCGTCCAAATGAGCGTCCAAGATCATTTCACTTCTTTCTGGCACTGCCGTATCCTGTGCCAGTACAACTCGGATTGTTTCCTCCGTCTTTCGATGTAGTACGATTTCCTCGCCATTTATTTTCAGAACATTATTCTTGAAGTCCAGTTCAAATCCCTTGGTGTTCATAATGTCCATTCCAAGAATAAGTTCATCCTCAATTTCAGCTACCAGTGCTCGATGTTCAAACGACACGTTTCCAATGACAATTGTGACGTTGGTCTCACCGCGAATGGTAGCGGGATCTCCAGTTGCAGTACGTAGTCGCCAGCTGGTCGGAGTAATTCTTGCTGCTGTTCCAACAATATCTGGTCTAATGATAGTTCTCGTTGCACCCGTATCTAATAGCAACAGTCTCTCTTTTCCATCGACTAGTCCATCGACAAAAACACTATTAGACGGGTGTTGAAGGGATGCGACTCGTGCAATTTTCTTTGGGGCTTGCTTCTTAGAGGTTGACGATTGCCCCTTACGGTCAACCTCCTTTAGTTTCCCGACGAGGGTGTCGTTTCCTTATTTCTAGGGCAGCGACTACGGACATGTCCAACCTTACCGCAATTCCAGCACCGAATTTGCCTCTTTTCCAACATGCCCTCGACGACTCGCCTAATTTCTGCTTCATTGCAGGTTCCTTCTTCAACATCTTCCTCCTTCTTACGGACCTTAGCTTGACCTCTGCAACTCTGTTTAGCGGCTTCGAATTCCAAAGCTCGCGCCAAAGCATCCACCAACTTGCTGGGACGAGCGAGAGTCAGAGCTTGACGGGTCTCAGTATCACGCAGACCATCTAAAAATGCCTGCACGGCTAGTCGTTCCATGACGTTCTCCGGCGTAGATGAATACGCCAAACGAACTAACCGCGCTATGTCCGCTTCGAATTCCTGCAGCGATTCGTTACTTTTCTGATAGCGGTTCTTCAACTGCGAATGGTAGACATGCTCGAGATGGGACTGACCATAACGCATTTCGAGGTGTTTAACTAGTTGATGGTAATCATCTTGTTCTACCAGAGAAAGCGTCTGTAAAATATCTGTGGCGTCACCACGTAGCGCCAACGTCAGCGCTGTAGCCTTCTCTGCCAACGACCAACCATTTGCCCTCGCTGCAGCCTCAAATTGTCGTAGATAATTGACCCATGAGCTCTTACCATCAAACTGTGGTGGTTTCATACGAATTTTCGAAATTTCCACGGGACTGCTCAATTCGGGTTTACTCAACCTGTCGATGTCGCTACCAGGTGACTTCAGAGCGGTATTGACCACCTGTTGTTGTTCCCCACTTCCTAAACTCAGCGTTGCAATTTTTCTGTCTACTTCTAGAAACTTATTTTCAATTTCTCCAAATTTTCCGTCCACATATTCGCCTATTTGTTTCTGGAGGCAACTAGAATTTTCCGTAATTTTCCTTTCTAAAGTTGTATAACTTTCCAATAGTTTTTGATCCATGTTTTCTATTAATTTCTGTTCCATCCCTCTTAAGTTTTGCTCCATCCCTCTTAAGTTACTAGAATTTTCAACCAACCTTTGCTCCATCCCTCTTAAGTTTCCAGACGTTTCCTCAAATTTCTGTTGCATTTGAGTGGCATTTTCGACCAACCTTTTGCTCCATCCCTCTTAAGTTACCAGCATTTTCGACCAACCTTTGCTCCATCCCTCTTAAGTTTCCAGACGTTTCCTGGAGTTCCTGTTGCATTTTGGTGGCATTTTCTAGAAGTTTCTCTTCTAGATTTTTCTCCAAGCTTTGCAACGCCGAATTTATATCGCCAGCAATGTCGAATAAAAATATGTCGGGATTTTCACCTTCATTTTCCAGAGCTTCTTTAAGTCTATTTTGCAGATCGGCCTTTTTCCCTGTCGTCTCGCACTCCCGTTCTTCAAGTTCCCTTTTTAAATCCGCCACTTTAAGGTCCTTTAAAAATACCTGTCTTGAAGCCATTTCACTTAATTTATTTATCGCGAATTTATTTATTTAAATGTCTTTATTGTTCAGTTTTTTTCCACACTCACACCGGACACCAATGTAACGTTTTATTTATTTCGGGTTCGTGAGGTGTGAAAAATTAAACTCGTACATTTAAACTAACACTATTTATTTACACTAATTTATTTTTATACAATTTATCTTGAGCGTTGTAAGCCGCGCCGGTTTAAATAGAACTGAACTGTCCCGCGTCGAAACACCGCGTTATATCTCCTAGCGGATATATCTCGAAGCTTCCGGCCGATTCCCGAACCATCGGGCAAAAGCCGCGATCTTTCGACGCGGGCGCTGCCCGCGTACGTCATCGACGTTCAGTCGGCTGGCTCATCGAAGCAGGCAGGGGCGGACTGGCCCAGCGTTCGTAACACTATTATAAAAAAAATAAAAATAAAAAAAGCAGTGTTATTACTTAATTCACTCACCTCGTACATTTCAAATTCACTACATATCTCTTTTATTTAGAAAATGGGTATTTAAACAGTTTAAATTTAATGAGACTGTCATATTTTAAAACAAAAATATTTACATTTTAATATAATGGGTTTCAAAATGGTGTAAAATATTTTTTTTTATTTTAGGAAAGTTTAAATTGAATGCCGAGGTCTTAGATTTTTTCTCTCAGTGTACACAATTTCGTACAGCATCCACTAATTGATGATAAATTAGATTTCTTGTTGGAAGACACGCGCCGCAAGCCTACAGGAGCTCGTCTCTTGCAGATAATTTACTGCTAATGTAATATGCCTCAGATCTCCGGTGTACTCAGCAAGCTTGGGTAAAATTAGCCCCCTCTACGTGCAAAAAAATGCGTAATAATTATCTCGGTAACATAATTAACCTGTAACATAATTAACTCGGTAAATGTAGCAGAGTAAAGACGAAAAGGAACTGAAGACTATATAGGTCGTCCTTTAGTAAACGATGGTTTGACAGATAATGTCATGCGAACAGATATTATAAAGTTTTTCGAAAATGGTTATTGTTGAAATAAAACTTAAATATGTACGCAGTGTCTAAAATTGTGATTTTTAAGCAACGCGTAAAAAATATGCTTGACCGTGTTATTTTTTGTTACTAAATTAGTAACAATATTGACAGGGCCCAGTAGGAAAATTCGGAAAGCCGCCTTGTTTCAGACATACAGGGCGATTAAATTGTTTCGAAATTTCAGAGATACTGGCATTGCCTATATCTAAAATGTGCGGTTTTCTAGTTATATCAAGTTTAAGCAGTTGCGGCTGATTCTAAAACATACTTCAAACAAAATAAAAACTGATCGTACGCACGTAATCGAACACATGTTTATGTTTTAGAACGCATTGATGCCAGATTTTTATAAAATCATTCAGTATTTAGAAATAATTTTGTCTATCATATGGATGGATTCTTTTTGTTTGTTTATTATTGAATAATTTATTTTCAATATTAAAAAGATTAATAACTTTAAAAAGTTATATATTTTAAAAGAGATTGGACAGTAACAAATAGTAAAGATGTTTTTTTTTAATTATTTTGAAAAGGCACAGAAATGTTTTGAAATTTTTAAATTGATTATAAAAAAAAAATAACGATCTTCTCACAAACACCATTCGACTACAAACAGTGCAGTGTAGTTTTTTGTACATAAATATAAATTATAGAAAATGTTACGAATAGCACTTTTATTCAATTTATTTATGATTACGCTTTCTAGGTGATTTTAAAAGTTCATCGTTTTCTAATTTTTGTGAAATAGATTTAACCGTAGAAATATTCAAGTTTAGGGCTGCTGCTAGAAGCTAAAACAATATATTGGACTGTAATATTAATTAACATTTTAATTTCATATTTAAATTACCTTTCTAACAGCTGGTACGGATAGCAATGAACCATTATTTGCTACAAACCAAAGATGCTACAAACTCTTGGCAGCAGCTGTCAAACTGTTTTGGCATTTCACAAACGGAAGTCTGATAACACTTTGATTGTTCTGAAAATAATAGTTTGTCAATGCAAGATAAAAGTTTGAAGCTCTAAAAAAAACACAAACCACTATCAAAGCCAATGTTAGATTCGGATAATTTCAGATCTGCCAACTGTATAAGAACGAATGTCACGCGTGAAATTTTAAATCTAATAAAACATTATATTATAGTTTTTATTTCAATATACACTAGTAACAAAAATTAAAGGATATTAAAAAATGATGAAAGATGAATTTGGGTGATAACTCGAAGAAAAATGGTCGTACAGAAAATAAAAAAAAAATGAAATTGTAGCCTCAAGTGTAGTTTTCAGATCTGGACTTAAATTTTTTTTAGCGGAAGCGGTTCTCACATAATCATCCGAAAACCAACAAAAAAAAAATCCAAATTTTTGCTCGTCTTTAAAATGGTCTGGGGACTTCATAATTTTTTTTTTCATCATGCGACCAAACAACTCTTTTAGACACTTTAATCAGCTTTAATTTGACCTCTTAACGAGCTCCTTACAATGATTTGCCGCGGAGTTACCGTCGATCAAAGCAAAAAAATCCTTTTCAACTTTGACAATCAATTACTCGGTAACTAATGATCGTACAGAAAATGAGGTTCGGTTTTGGAAACTGCAAAACATTCTCTATAAGACACAATCGGGGGCGATTGAAAAAAAAAATGTATTTGATGCGATAATGTTGGCTGAAAAAAAGTTAAAAATTTTTAAGGATATTTGGAAAATTTGGCAAAATTGGGAAAAAAATGTTTTGTTGGTTTTCGGATAATTATGTGAGAACCGCTCCTGCTAAAAAAATGTAAGTCCAGATCTGAAAACTAGACACTTGAGGCTACAATTTCCTTTTTTTTATTTTCTGTACGACCGTTTTTCTCCGAGTTATCCCTTGTTGAAAATCGCCCAAAAATTTTGAATTTATTTTTTTTAATATCCTTTAATTTTTGTTACTAGTTTAATTGAGTGGTGGTATCACTGCACACATTTAATAGCGACATCGGTGACGTGCATCGCTTTTTATTTTGTACAAAATATACATATTTATCGCCATTCGTCGTATACTTGTACATATATCGTAACTAACAACACCACTAAATGTACTATTTCACCCGCTTGGGAATCAACAGACATGACATTATTGTATTGAAGGTTGCGTGTTGGAGGGCACCTTAGGACTAACCCCCCATGTTTACTACCCCAATCACCCCCTTTGACCAATTTTTTCTCTGTTCCAGATCGGCGTCTACAGCAATACGGTGGTCCTGCAGCACCACAGCATCGTCATGACCAAGGCGGATAAGATCTACAAAGTAAAGTGCACGTACGACATGTCCTCGAAGAACATCACCTTCGGAATGATGCCTATTAGGTATGCACATTTAATTAGCAGATGGTTATCGCGGAAAAATCGGGGCCCTTTTAAATCGGATCGGGATCGCCGACGGCCGCGATAGGCGCGGGACGCGTCGCAGGCGACCATGGGGGCGATCGGGGCAAATATTACCGTATCGTGGCGAGATCGCATTGTCAGATAAAAAAGAACGTAAGATGCCACAAGGTTACTTCCAGCAAGACCAAAGGAAAGGCTGGTTTTCTTCGCCAAAACTCCTGCGTTTTACATCGACATGTATTTCGGATTTCTATCGACCCAGGGGCACTACTGAGCATTTAGGATACTTATCGGGAATATTACCTATCCCTTAGATTCAACGTGTCATTAGAAGTTCTTGTCACTGTCGCGTCCTACGTACCATTACAAGTCCATGTTGCTGTCATCCGAGCTATCATCCTTGTTGCTACCCATACTAAGTGATAGTCCTTTTAACAGCTGGACCACTTCTTCACTGAGACTGCCACTCAAATTACTCCACGTCCAACGTCCGACGTCTGACGTCCTCTGTCATGGCTTCCCTCGAAAATTTTCTTGATTTGTCTTGTCCCGTAGTGCCGAAGTCCTAATCTCGAGTTGCATGAATGTAGCTTAGGTATTAGTTAATTTTCAAGACACGCGTGTGGCGGCGCGACCTCTTGACACATTTCCCATCATTCATTGCTGGATTAGAATACCTTACTCTGTATTATCTTACACTGTTTTAAAGAGTGGGCTATCTATTGGTTTCTTTTTAAACTGAGTGTTATTTCTACATTGCCGACATTGACGCGTTTGACATTTGTGGTGTCTAACCTCCGCTGTAAAAAATGGATAGTTTTACTCTTGAACAACGTTGGAAAATATTGAAAAATTATTTCCAAAGTGAATCCTGTGTTACAGAAACAGTGAGAAAATTGAGAACAATTTTGGGTCGAAATGATGCTCCGTCAGTGCCTGGTGTAGGAAAGTTCTTAAGGAAAGTTCGTGACACTGGCATGCTTATGAATAACTGGAGTCATCCACGTGCTCGTCCGGTGCGCACAGCTGAAAGAATTGCTGCTGTTGCTCAAAGTGTGCGTGAACATCCAAGAACCTCAACTCGGCACAGAGCACAACTTCAATGTCAGTCGCACTTCTCTGAGGAGAATATTGCATAAAGACGTCGGATTATTTGCTTACAAGTTACAACTTACTCAAGAGGTAAAAGGAAAATGGCCATCCACTTCGTTATCGCTTCTCCGTGTGGGCTTTAAATGAGTTTGAAAATGACGCCGATTTCAATCGAAAAATCATTTTTTCAGACGAAGTTCATTTTCATCTTGGGGGACATGTTAATAAACAGAACTGTAGGATTTGGGGTTCCGAAAATACACACGTAGTCATAGAGAAGCCAATGCGTCCTGCAAGAGTGACTGTTTGGTGTGGGTTTTGGAGTGGTGGCATCATTAGTCCGTACTTCTTTCAAAATGAAGATGGTACCAGCTTTACAGTAAATGGAATGCGTTACAGAGACATGTTAACTGATTTTTTGTGGCCGCGATTGAACGATTTGGACTTGGTCGAGCTTTGGTTCCAGCAGGATGGTGCAACATGTCACACAAGCCGTGAAAGGATCGATCTTTGGCACACTAAATTCGGTAACCGTGTTATCAGCCGTTTTGGAGACATTAATTAGCCATCGAGCAGCTGCCATTTAACACCGTGGGACTATTTTTTATGGGGACATGTTAAGGACCGAAATAGAACCACAAATAATCGAAAATGTACTGCAAAATTTGGTGAAAAGAATAAACTACTGCCAAGCCAGCCGCGGCGGCCATTTAACTGAAATTGTTTTTCATAAATAATGGGAAGGCATACTTTCTTGAATAAAGCAACAATCATTTAAAAATATTCAACGATGTAGTTTTAATAGCAATTTTAAAAAGAAACCATCTGATTGCCCATCCTTTACTCTACGAGTGTTATCATTTTAATGAAAGTAAAGTGAATTGAGCCACTAGCAGGATATTATGAATGTTTAATGGTGTCATCACGTTTAACTTTCGGTACTTTTGTCCTTTCGTGGTATTACATTGACATCGTCGACATGTTGACGAGTCAAAAAATATAAAAACATGTTTTTCTTTATTGCTATTTATTTCGTACCTTTTGTTTTCCGGTCGTTTGTCTATCGAGCCCCGCTCTCCCCCGCCTGACGCAACTACCGCGCCGTTCCGATCGTTTTTACAGCCGCGTCGATGCTATCCGGTCGTAAGAAAAAATCCCCTTTAATCTTCCATGATTTTTTTCCCGAGCGGGTTCCTCAACACTGCGAGGCGGTCGAACAGCAATAACATGATGCCCACGACGACGTCGCTTACGTATTTAATCGTTAATTAAACCGCATGAGAGTCAAGAGACGGCCGTCTGTTGGGCTGCTATCGCGCCTCGAGTCTCGTCGGCAGACGATATCCATCGATTATTAAGTCAATACATATCTTCGGCGTGAAGGAACGGGTATAACCAACGACCTCGAAACTGATAGATGGTGCATCTGCATATTATTTTGTGTTGGTCGAATAGGAGGCGCTGGTTTTACCCCACTCGTTTGTTTACAAGTCAACAGAAACAAAATTGAATTGATTATTTCAGAATCCAGTCAAAAGCTAAAATATCGTCATCAACTCTGGCTATGAACGAGAGAGATGGAAATAGCGGTCATGTCTAAGCTTTTCGGTTATGTCAAACTTTTGACAAGTGACTGTCACAATTTGTAAAATAGACAATGGCTGTCATATGATGTGACAGTCTTGACAAGTAAATAAGGTTATAAATTCGATCAAGTATAGAAATACGTCTTTTTTTTTCTCGGCCAACTTTGATGACGTTTTTTTTTTGGATGTCTCCATATAAAAAATGAGGTAGCTGCGAATTAATATTTATAAGACGTTTGCAACATTTAGTGCAAAAATCCGTCAAGAGTCGGCTTAAACATTGGTACATTAATGTTACAAAGCAAAAGTTTGTATCTTAGAAGGTTTATTCCCGTTGAGGGTTATAGGTAAACTGATTTGAACTTTTACAACATGCGCAATACAAAATAACGTTCCAGCACAGCAAAGTCCTAAATATTTAGTACAAATACATGTTTGTTAGAAGAAATAAAAATATTTGAAACATGTTTGTAAGAAGAAATAATTGTTCAATACAAAAGTAGGAACATTTGATTTCATGCATGCCCAATTAATATTTACTTATTAGGTTACAGAACTTCTGCACACTTCTAGGCTCTATCCACAGAAAGATGAAAATTTCAGTTTTGTTGATAATAATAACTTAACCGTATTTAGGTTATTTTAGGTGTTTCGTGTTTCGTGGCGTCTAAATACGAGGTGGGTAGATTGAGTAATGAGAATGTTTTTTTTAATTTCTGTTATTCGAATATAATTACAATTCAGTATTGTCTCCTTCAAAATAACTTCCTTGGGAAACTACACAGCGCTGGAAACGGTTCTTCCATTCCTCATAGCAGCTCTGGAACTCATGTACTAGAATACCCTTCAGCTGGTCGGTTACAGCTGTTTGAATGGTCCCAAAATTACGTCCCTTGAGGTGTTTTTTTCAATTTCGGGAAGATAAAAAAGTCACAAAGACTCAAGTCTCAAGTCACACGAATAAAGAAGCTGAGGAGCCATAGGAATGTTTTTACTGGCTAAAAACTCGTTTACAGAAATGGCTGTGTGACAAGGACATGCATTGTCGTGATGCAATATACAGTTGTTCTTGATGTTTGGTCTCACACGCATGAGACCAAACATCATCAAGTTTTACAAGAACCTCTCTGTAAAAGTGTTGATTTACTGTTTGGCCTGGAGGCACAAACTCTTTGTGGACAATTCCCTGGCTATCAAAAATGCAAATCAGCATGCATTTGATCTTCTTAAAGTGTGCGATTCTATGCTTTGCCTCCTGGTTTCAGGGTCGTACTCAAACACCCAAGCCTCATCACCAGTAATAACACGTTCCATAAAATGGGGATCATTTTCAATCGATTCCAAAAAGTCAAGACATCTTTCTCTCCTGATGTCTTTTTCTGTTCCTGCGAAAGTTTTTTTGGAACCATTTTTGCCCAGATTTTTCTCATCCCCAATTCGTTAGGCAAAATCCAATGAACAGTGGTGTGATTCAAATTCTCCTCTTCCCCTAAATCTGAACGCACAAGATCCCGTATTCTATCAACATTTTCATCGTTTCTTGAAGATGAAGGCCTTCCGCCATGTGGTTTATGTTCAGTTGACTCTCTTCCTTCTGAGAATACCTTAAGAACCTGGGCTCTTGAAAAAACACTGTCTCCGTAGGCGTGTTGAAGTTGTGTTGCTAGATCGGGCGCTACGTTGCCAGTCTCATTATTTAACTTACACACCTCGTATATTATGATTTAAAATTATTTATGATTATTGCAGCATTCCCATTAGTCCCAGTCCTTAATGAGTCGAACATTTACCATTAAATGATGAATTATTTTTCTTCGAAGATTCTTAATAATAATTTAGTCATTTGACAAGGTGGCTGCGGGACTTCCAGACAATAATTCTTCATCTAACACTAAATTTTCATCCACTCATTAAGGCCAAGCTGGACCATCTGGACCAACGACTCAAAACCGGTGCCACTTTTACCAAGGCATTACCTCCACGTCGTTATTTTTCATGAATCCCGTAAACGCCCTGTGTATATCGAAGCTTACAATACAATTTTCTGTTCTCAGAGATCCCGAGATGATCAGCATCACATCTGCCCCAGAAGCGCCGCCACCGAGGATCCGCATCCTGGACAGCCGTCAACGCGAGGTGGAGACCGTCCGCATAGGGGATAAGCTCACCTTCAGGATCGAAATCCCCGAGGACAGTGAGTAGACGTTTTATCTTTTCAGTGGACCCGTTAATGCAAGCATCTCCCTGAGGAGGTGTCTAGGAGTTGTTCGATTCTCGTTCTCGTCATGCCGTCCTCGTGTTTTAATTTTTTTTAGTTATAGTCCAACCAACAAATATTTAAAGTAGCTACAGCTTGTTTAAACGGAGCATTTTATTGATATCACAGGCCCAACAAAAAAAAAGTGTCTGGTTCTGGGATGGAGACTAACTCTTTCTTATGTATTTTATGCCGCTGAATCCGAATTCGTCTTAAAAAAATAGGGGGTTCCGCAGCTAATTTTGAAGATAACCTCAAAAAACTGTCGAAAACGACGTGTTTCAGTTGTAAAAGCTTGAGAAGACCAAAGAAATGCCCACAAAAAAAAGTATCTGGTTCTGGTATGGAGACTAACTTTTTCTTATGTATTTTGTGCCGCTGAATCCCAGAATGTTCCCAGATTTCCGCTCTCAGAGATACAACAATTTTCAGATTTGTCTTCAGCTTGCTGTTGTTTCAAGTTATTTTCGTAGTCTGAATTCCAGAAAGTTAAATGCGAGTATGTTCATGTGATTACTAAAGAGTTTCCACTTCTTAAGTCTTAATTTTAGACTGATTCAATCCACGTTATTCAAGATTTTACCGTTAAAAACGCAATTTTTACGTAATCAGAGGATGATCTTTGAAATTCACTTGTTAAACCAAATTTTTCATAACATATTCGGGTTTAAGAAATTAAGATACATAGGAATACGGTATTTTTTATGTGACGCGAATCATATTCCCATTTCTTTCAAGCTTTTATTACAAAAAAAACGTCGTTTTCAGCAGTTTTTTGAGGTTATCTCCAAAATCCGTTGGTCAAACCTCTTTTTTCATAGCAAATTCGGATTCAGCAGGCCAACATACATAGACACAAAGTGTTTTTGATGTGAAGTAAATATTTTTTTTGTTCTCAAGCTTTTACCACCGAAACACGTCGTTTTCGACAGTTTTTTGAGGTTATCTTCAAAATCAGCTGCGGAACCCCTATTTTACAAATCTGATTACAAATTTCAACATGCCAAAAGCAGGAAATGTACCCCAGAGGTGAAAATCAAGTATAACAGGGGTTGAAGGGGGTGCGAAATTGTTTAGAGCAAGCTCACAGCAGCCAAATGGTTGATTGGTGATAAGGAAACCAATACAGCCTTTTGACACGACCAGTATCGCTATTACTGGTCCGATCATAACGAAGAAAATGAAAAAAAGAAACAACAACAACAAAAACAATAACTTCAACAACAAATTGAAAATAATTCATGGCCGCCAAGATCGCCTGATCTGAGCCCAGCGGATTTATGGCTTTGGGGTTATTTAAAAAATCAATTAAACAACCACTGAACGATCTAAACAACTGAAGAATAACCAATTATTTCAGCTCCATACGGAATATTCGCAAGAAGCTGCGTCGCCATGGCCAAGGACGCCAAGAGCACCTTCCAGATCATCGACGACGAGGGCTGCCCCGTCGACCCCACCATCTTCCCCGCGTTCACGCCCGACGGCAACGCGCTGCAGTCCATCTACGAGGCGTTCAGATTCACAGAGTCCTACGGCGTAATCTTCCAGTGCAACGTGAAGTACTGTCTGGGACCCTGCGAGCCGGTGAGTCTGAGAAATTTTAACGCGAAGGATGCGAGCAAAAGTATATTGGGCAAACGAAAATGTCAATTTTCGTTAGACTCAAAGAACGCCCGAGTCAAATTCTGAGCTTATACCACGAAAGAACAGGCCATCCTTATGTTATTCAAAATTGTCAATAATGGCTTTCGTCCAACCCTGGTTCGTTTTTGTGTGAAACATTTTAAAAAACAATTTATTTAACATATGAACGAAATAAACTACTAATAGTAATTTATTAAATTAAGTTAAATTATTAATAGTAATAGAAAATTAGTAGTGACTATAATAGTCACTACTAATATAGGTACAACAATTAAATAAAATAAACTACTAATGTGGGTACAACAAATTATATCAGTGCGGCGTACGTTTTATAAAACGCGAACCGTACGTATTTATTTTAAAGATTGACTCTTGACTGCCCCGACCTGCTTTTATAGCACTCGTTAGCATTTACGCGAACATTCAGGTGAGACGCTCGGCGCTCCTAGAGCAAGCAGGCACATTCTAGATCGTGGTGGCTCGCGTTGAGTTACTTGTTGCCACTCGCTACAATATGGCTTCGGCAACAATCACAGAGTAGACACTAACGAATCAAAATCAATTGGAAATAGGAACACTGAAGAGTTGAAATTTTAAAAAAATATATAAAATAAATTAAAGATTTTCTCACAAACACCATTAAGTTACAAATAGTGCAGTGTAGTTTTTTGTATATAAATATCGATTATTAAAAAAAGTTACGAATAGCACTTGCTCAATGCTACGGAATTTGTATCCCTCTTGGTAGGATTAAGTTTTTAGATGGTTTTAAATGTTCATTGTTTTTTGCTTTTTGTGAAATAGAATTAACTCTAGAAACGTTCAATTTTAGGGTCGCTGCCACACTCTAAAACGTATTGGACTGTAGTTTTAATTAATATTTTAATTTTATAGTTAAATTATATTTCTAACTATTAAGGGTAGAAATGGACCATAATTGGCTCTTTTGTTTTTCACAATGTACCTCAAAGATTCTTGGCAACAGCTTTATAATTGTTTTGGCATTTAGCAAATGGAAGTTCGACAACTATAACACTTTGGTTGTTCTGAAAATACCACTTTTCAATGCAGTTTCAATGCATCTCAAAAAAGACATAAACCACTATTAAAGCCGATCTAAGATTCAGATAATTTCAAGCTGTGAACGCACATCAAGTACACTCGAACCCCTCTTAAGTCACCAAATCCGTGCATCATAATCTCGCTTAAGGCGCGAAATTTAGTCTCTCTTAAGTCGCGATCATAACCTCAACTTTTTCGTGTTTTATCTGCAAAAAGAAATATTTAGAACTATACCACAGCACTTGTTATAATGAAAAATGAGCCAGCTGAACGAAAAAATCAACGTAAATATACCCAGCCTTGCGTGACAAAGTTCAATTTTCCACTTGAATGAATATTTTAAAGGTTAAATATTTTTAAAAGACACCTAACCTTTAAATGTTAGGTGTCCATATTTAATGTATTACACAATAATTATGGGACGATTTCGCGACATAATAGGGGAAAACGTGGTGAAATAAGAGGGAATGTGAATTAAGCGAAGGTGACTTAAGAGGGGTTCGGTTGTAATAGAACCATATATCTAATACTCCTATATTGCTAGAAGGGTCTGGAGATTGGCGAAATCACCACGGTGCAGACATATATGCGTCTGTCTCTCTCTCGTAACTACTTTGAGTCTTACGCGCGTGCCCGAGAATTGAACATCCAGTCACACACACCCAATTAGTCGTGACGCTTGCGCACAACAGTTCAAGTAGTAATTTGCTGTCTCACTTACCCCGTGACACCTCCACTCTCGGGAACCAGCAATATAGGAGTATTAGATATATGAATAGAACACAGCAACTTCGCCTCTGCTGCCAACTGCATAACAACGAATATCAACCGCTAAACTTAAAATTCAATAAAACATTCCATCATAATTTTTATTTCAATGTAATTGAGTGGTGGTATAACTGCACAAGACATTTAATAGCCTCATCGGTGACATGCATAGGTTATTTTGTACGAAGTATAACCTAGCGGACGTATCTTCAATTAAAAAAATATTTATAACATGTTCACGCAATGGCAGGTTATTCAAGAATATAAGAAGTTTGGATTTCACAATTTTATTTTGTATCACATAAAAAACACTCTATTTACATAGAGACTATGTTGCCTGGAACAAAAAAGGAGGATGAGAATACTCCTATAGTTTAATGCATCGTATGTACTCATCGCGAGCAATTCGCCATTCACGTTGGCATCTTCGGGAGATTATTTTGCTATTTTTAAATATTAAAATTTAATCAATGCAGTATGCACTGATTTCTTCTAGAGTTAATACTAAATTTGCGCATGTTTTAGGCTGTGTGTGAGTGGGGACGCGACTCCGTCGAGTCCTGGGGCAGGAGGAAGAGAAGCGTCAACAACCAGACGGACGAAGAGAAAGAGGAAGACATGACTCTCAGCCAGGAGATCATGGTGCTGGATTTCGGAGACGAGAAGCAGTCCGAATTCTTGAAGAGCGAGCTATCTAGCGCAGACTTCGGAAGAGGTACGTCATTAAAGCATTATTTCAAGCAAGCAAACATATGTTTCTGTAACGAGCTGCAAAATATTCGGATTGAACATTAATTTCTCGGCGGCTCAGTCGTTTTCTATGTAAAAGTATTATTTCAGAACTTACACAATCTCCACAATTACAAACCGCAAAGATACCCACATTATTTTTTTTCTTAAAAAAAATAAATAGCAATAAACAATAAAATATGTTTCCATTCAAAAAATTTAAGACGGAGATCAATTTGTCTACCAATTGCGGTTAAATATGCAAAAACATGTCTAATTATGACATACCAAAACTGCATGTCCTAAGTTCAGCCATTTTTATCTGACAACACTATTTCACGACGTTTTAGGAGATAGTTAATGTTTTACTCGATTAGTTTTACCTCTGAAACCATAGGTGGAGCCACTTTAAACATTGTGAAACCACTAAAAACATTTGTCGTACTTCCAATCTTTCTCCTCTCTAGTCTTTAACTATTATACAGTACACCAAGAATAACTTTGCACAATAAAGATAGTATCATCTAGAAGGAAGATACCCGAAAATTATAATTTTGAGAAAAACGCGTAGAATATATAGAATTACAATTCAGTATGTGTCCTTCAAAATAACTTCCTTGGGAAGCCACACAGGGCTGGAGGCGGTTCCTCCATTCCTCATAGCAGTGCTGGAACTCATATACTGGAATAGCCTTCAGCTAGTCGGTTACAGCCTTTTAAATGTTTTCTATGGTCCCAAAATCACATTGAGGTAATTTTTCAATCTAGAGAAGAGAAAAAGACACAAGGACTCAACTCAGACTGAGGGAGCCACAGGAATGTTTTTACTGGCTAAAAACTCGTTTACTGAAATGGCTGTGTGACAAGGCGCATTGTCGTGATGCAACATCCAGTTGTTCTTGATGTTTGGTCTCACACGCATGACCCTTTTTCGAAGTTTTTCAAGAACCGACGATCTAAATGCACAAGATCCCGAATTCTATCTACATTTTCATCGGTCCTTGAAGATGAAGGCCTTCCGCTACGTGGTTCATCTTCAATCGACTTTCTTCCTTCTGAGAATGCCTTAAACCACCGAAAAACCTGAGCTCTTGAAAAAACACTGTCTCCAAAGGCATGTTGAAGTTTTGCAACAAAAGTATCCGTTGCGCTGTGTCCAAATCTGGAGAAAAACCTGACTGCACACATTTGCTCAAAATTAATGTCACTCATTTTTAAAACGCACTAGAAAAAAACCGGTTTGGAAAACAGTCACAAAAAACAAACAAATGACTCTAACAAGTTCAAACTTGTACTGAAGGTTAAACCTACCGCCCTTCCAAGTACCGTCTCCGCAGTGTTGGTAAATCGGGCGCTACGTTGCCACTCTCATTACTTAATTTACACACCTCGTATATTCCATACCTATGTGTACAGGCATGTTAGTAAACAGTTAGTTGGTAAAACAATTGATAAAGTTGGCATACGGTGCCGCAACACGTAGGCAACTCGAGCACAGGGTGGGGTTGCCTCAATTTGATTTGTTTGTTTGATTTGTTTGCAGTGACTGTTACAGTTGGAGGTGTTGTACAACCTCCGCTATACGCAATACGTATAATAGTATGATATAATTTCATAATACAATATGGCATTAGTTACTTTCGTGTATTATACTTATTATGTGTACGTCGCTGTGGCGTACTGATCGACAATAGATAACGCGCCCTTTTACGAAGGACAAATTCTTCATGGTGCGCGCTCTGACGTTTGGCCCAAACGTCAGAGCGCGCTAGATAATACCCAAACGGTTTGGGTATTATCTTCTTTTCCAATGCGAGATTCACTTCCGGGCCATTTTCTTCATAATAACACTTCAGGAAATCATTTGAAATACTTATTAATTAATATTATTAATTAATAAAATTATAGTTAATGTTATTAATTAATAAAATTAAAAATTAATTTCGACCCTTTCACAGACAAAACGGTGACCATCATCGAGCCCTGTCCGACCAAGACCTCCGTCCTAGCCCTGGGAGTGACCTGCGCCCTGCTGGTGCTGCTGTACATCAGCACGCTGTTCTGCTACTACATGAAGAAGTGGCTCAACCCCGGGAAGCACATCGCCTGAAGTCCGCCCACGCCAAAACACGACAGTACGCATAGACACTTTTCGGTGCTCAATACACGCATTATAGGAATAACCCAATATATACTCGACGGACGCGTCAAACGCATCGGTCTTCCCGCTAAGTCGGCGAGATCCTGTTAGGAGTAACGCGAAGTACGGCGTACGTTATACGGGGGGCGGCGGAAAAGTCGCGCGACACTTTTCGGTCGACCCCCCGTATAATCGACGCGGAAAAAGTCGCCAGTGGGCCGGGATAATCCCAGATATAAGACTTAACATATCGCAATACTTAGGATAGTTTTAAGTAACTCAATTTTCGGGTCGGTGGCGGTACTTGGGTGGCGGGGTAGCTTTTTGAAAATCTCCGACGTACTAGAATTCACTAAAAAAAATAAGCGACTTACCGTTACGAAAGGCGATTTCTTCCCACGGCCTCCTTTAAAACGACCTTGAAACTAATAGGCTCTAATAGAATTATTTGTTTCGGTCGAATAGGAGGCCTTGGTTTCAGGCACTCGTTGGTTTACAAATAGACAGTAACCAAATCATAAGACTGTTGAGTGCTTTTTAGAAAGGGGCGTGTCTATTAGTTTCAAGGTCATTGCTTCTTCTTTTTTATCTCCTAGCCTAGCAGTGCTACAGCGCTTTTTATGTGTTGTGCTGTTTTTGTTTTGTTTTTTTTTAATTAGCTTTTGCGAATTGTTTTCGTATCGGTAAGATTTCGCGTCCTACTGTTTTTTAGTGACGTTCTCTTAGATTATTTATTTTATTTATTATAGCAATAATTCGTGTATATATCTAAATTTTAAGACAATTTTATTTATACATAATTTTTATATACTGCCTGAAGTGAAATATTTTTTACAAAATAAATGATAAGTTTATAAGTATGTGTGATTTTTGAGTATCCTTCTCCCAGATGTAAAAAAAAATATATTCACGCTAAATGCTTGATAATTTCATTTACTATTCAGAAAACAAAAAAAAATATTAGTGTCCAAAGTAACTTTTAAAACTAACTTTTTTAAGTTTTATGTAAGAGTATTCGGCTATAGAGTATTTTAATTTAGGTATATGTTCTTTTACTCTTGTCAAAATTAATCTTGTTGTTTGTCCAATATAATTTTGCTCCCAACATACAACTCATTTAATAAATTTCCAACAAGTTGCAAGTTTTTTCTGCTTTTAAAGTTTCACGTTTTAATTCATTCTTTGAGGTGTTTACCAAAGTCACGTCATGTCTTAGAAGATTTCGAAATTCAAAATCGGATGGACTTGTGTTGCTAAGATAAAGCAACAAACTGAATTTTGAGTATATTTCAAAAAAAGTCATTGATAACTATTTTAGCATAGAACAGCGGTCGAAAAAAAATGATTTTATTACAGGGTGTTCCAATTTAACCTCTCACTGCCAAAATGTTGGTTTATTTTAGAGCTGGAAAGAGCAATAAAAAAATCATACAGAATATTCCGATGAATCTGAATTTGACCTGGGAATTATTATACAGGGCGTTGTTAAAAATATTTTTCCAAAAAACTTACTTCACGACCAGCGCAATTCAATTAATACTAACAAGAAATGTAAACTACATTTCTACATATATTACTCAACAAGTTCGTAGGTATCGGTATCATCCTACGTCGTTTTTGACAAATCACTGATTTGTCAAAAACTGAAACTGAAACACTGACTTGCCTCTCCAATAATCTGACACTGGTTTCCGGGTTTTCATTTACTCGTTCCAGAATTTCTTCTTCTACAAGGATTGTTCATTACGTCTATTCACCTTAAGCATACCATTTTCTCTAAGATGTCTTTCAATATTTCAAAGGTCTGATAATTTGGAGTTCTGCGACTGAGATATCTTCGATGATACTCGCGCACACTTCTACGACAGTTTCCTTCACAAAACCCTAATACTAATAACATATCGGTTTGTTCGTCAAAGGTGTATGTATTATTCATTTTACAGAGTCAACAGAATAATGACACTAATGACAAATTTCAAATTGTAGCATTTGTTTCACCTGGTAACTTGGCCAACTAGTATAGAGACATCCAAAAAAAACGTCATCAACTCTGGCTATGAACGAGAGAGATGGAAATAGCGATCATGTCTAAGCTTTTTGGTTATGTCAAACTTATGACAAGTGGCTGTCACAATTTGTAAAATAAACAATGGCTGTCATATGATGTGGCAGTCTTGACAAGTAAATAAGGTTATAAATTCGATTAAGAATAGAAATACGTCTTTTTTTTCTCGGCCAACTTTGATGACGTTTTTTTTGGATGTCTATATTTGTTATTTGGATTTATCAAAGGTGACATGAAATCTTTGTATCGAACACCTAATTAAATTTAAACAAATTTCTTCATTTGGGGTCTTAAAACAGAAAGTTTACTCTGTGAGTATTGAGAACGAGGAACAATTGTCGAACAGAATTCAAAATGCCGTTCAAGAATTGCAGAACGAGAAAACCCTGAGAAGAGTGCACTTTAATTTCTTACGTAGGATTGATTTCTGTATTAATGAAAATGGGGGTCATTTTGAACACCTAATTAAGTCTCAGTAAATGATCATTTATGTTTGTTTATTTCGCTTTCGTCCTAAAATCAATTTTAAAGTGAAATCAATTAAATCGTGTTAGAATCGACAATGATGAAATAAAACATGAATTCAGCGAAAACGGTAAGGAATACAAAAATTTTACAAGAGAGAAAATTCGTTAAAAAATTGCTTATCTTTATGATAAAAATTTAGATGAAGCGGTATCACCCCCACCAAAAAAATACGAGCAGGTTACTTTAAGGGTAGGGGTAGTTTTCGCACCCTCTTAATGGAATAACTTCGATTCAAATATCAAAATGTGCCATCTATCGGAACATATTAGCACACCAAATTTCATTAAATTCATATAAAGCGTTACTAAGTTATTGGCAAAAAACTAAAATTTTATGTCAACTCTGACGGCCTCTAGCGGCTAAACGAGACAACTTGGTATATAGGTAAGTTTAGCTAAATCGACTTATTTTGACGTCAGGAGCATGTGGTAGCTCGTTGTACACGGAATATTGGGACACCCTGTATACAGGAGTTGACGAAGTACTTTATTAATGTGGCACATATAATAGCATTCCAGTCCAGTTGGGTTAAGGCCGGACCTGGAATCTGTTATTAACATATGGACTCTAGTTATTCATTGCTGACAAATAAATTCACGTTACAACTAAATACGAAAATGTTTTATTACGAATATAGAACTTACACATTATTTGCTTAATTAAAAAAATTACGCCACCTCGAGCATACACAACCTCTGTTGTGTCAATATCGCGATGTCCACCATCGCCTCTGGTACCAACAATTCAGGTACGGTGTACTTAAGGGATTCCTCAAATACGCGTAGAGTACGCTCGTATCGAACAGCATCATTTTACTTTGCGCCAATGCGAGAATACAGTTTCTAATCCTACTGATCGTTTCCCTTTCTTGTCTCGGGATGACCTAATAGGAAACACAAAGTTTTTGAGAAACACACTTTTACAAACTGAAATAAAAAATTATTATAACATATAACTCCTTAACTGGGGACACAGTGTGCTATCGACGTAAATATAAATGAAAAAATGCTTATAAATATCGGTTTGTATCAAAATACTGTTAAGTGTAATTGAGATATGCATGAATTTGGCTTCAGAGGATATTTTTTTCTATCTATTCTTTCAATGTTCACAGTCAAATGGGTAGAGTGAATATAGAACCTACCTCTTCTAGATTTTGAATGAATCCACCGACACTCTCCTCGGCGTTATTTATCGTGGGGCATATCCAGATGAACCCGTTATTTCCCAAGATGATACTCGCGCCTACCGGCAAATTGTGAAAGTGCGTCTTACTCCTCCTGATAAGCGAAGGAAATACCTTGACCAGCACTCCTTGTCCTAACTAATTAAAGTATAAAAAATAAGAGTCCGTAACTAATAATAAAAATGTACCTTCCCGTAACGTAAACTCCTCGTATGGAGCGACAGAGATCCGTCAGAAAAAACGCTCTGCACTTCTGCACTTATGAGGTCTCCTTCCTGCAGGAACTGCCTCATCATATGCTCATCTTCAGCCGATCTGCGCCTCTACGAGCGAAAACACATAAAACGGTTATTTCAAAATTCTACTCGGAGTACATACTAATTCTCCACCAGGTAAATTAACCGACGACAGAAGCAGCACCGAGTCCAGCCTGGAGTTGGTGTCAACCTTCCATCGCCTTTGCTGGACCTCAGTAATCCTTCCGACAACCACATCTCCAACTTCACCGTTATATCTGCTCTTGAGTGGCCGGACTGAAATCAAATTGTTTACTTGTTCCCTGACTCCTGCTACGGACGACTTTAGGTCCCCGTTTTCTTCATAAGTGCCGTGACCCCTGAAAAAAACTTTTCGTAATCTGTTTGACACACGTTATTGACGACCTAACCTCATAAATTCATTTTGGCTGGTAATTACCTCTCCTGGGGTGTAGATCTTAGGGTACCTTTGATTTACTGCTACCGAAGTGTTCACACGGTGTGCAGCTAGACGAATGTGGATTTTTTTGGGGCATTTTTCATTCAGGAATTTAAAAAATCGTAAACCTAAATAATTAAATCACAGATCTAACCTACTTTAATTCTAAATGACATATGTATTGGAAAACATATAGCCATAGCCAACACAAACAGAGAACAGTAAAATGTCCCTAAATATTTTCCCTCACCTTTGAGTACATAGAGAGTAGATAGGCCAATTCAACTTCCGTATAACTTTGACTCTTTGAGCTCAGATATCTATCTCTACAAGATATTTCTACAGAAGATTATCTACAGACTATTAATAATAATAAAAAAAACTTTAATTCAAAAACCTTTAATTCTATAATAATTTTTAAAGTGTGTTGTCCTGTAGACAGTTTTTTTTTTATTTTATTGCATTTGTGACTACAATATATATATAGAAATAATCACCAATGTTCGTAAAATTCAAATGGTTTTACCTTATCACCGGACCTAAAATCGAACAAACCAAAAACTAATAAAGAAGAAGGTCGCCAAATTCCTCACAGACTATTAGTCAAGTTAAACATTTATTTAACAATTTCATAAAATAAACATGGAGTTTATAAGAAAGTCTAATTAAATATTCAAATATATACGGTTTCCTTCTTGGTTCTTTCAAGAAATCAAATAACGAAGCATCTTGATTTCGATCCTTCCTATTTAACTATCCTTAAATAACCGGAATCTATTTTACTAAAAAAATCCGAACACGAAAAATACCATTTAAAGTACAATGTGTATAAAAAAATTGTCCCACATTTTGTGATTTTACTATTTGAAACCCTATTCATATTAGGGAACAATATTTGTATTACATGATAGGGCACTGTTAAGTTCGGTAACGACTAACTATTACGGAAAATAACGTTTTAAAACAACTTTCCCATAAAAACTCATAAAATTTGGCCCTAAAAGGCGAAGAAACTTTATACACAATACACTATAAGATTACAATTACTTAATTAAAGTTTTAATTTCCAATTATAAAACCAAGCCATACAACATCCGTATTCTTGCAACATATCACATGTACGTGATGACGTAACGGAAAGACAACGGCATCACAATCCCATTGGTTCTATATCTAAAAATTAAGTGGTGATGTTACAGTTGCACAAAGCAAATTTGGGTTCCCTATATAAACCTTATTCATATTTTGCGGGCGGAATCAATGTCACAACTTTGGTAGCTAATTGAATAATGTTTGGAACTACCTTGTTAATGTAAAGATATTAGAATTTTTATATGTTTCCGTGAAGAATTTAAAAAAAATTAAAGATACTGAAAAAACTGCAGTACCTACCTTCAAAGAAATTACCTTAGCAAAAACTCTTCGAAAAACAATATTCACAATGAGAGATTGAAGATACTCAGTTTGATTAAGTTAATATGTAAAACATTTCGTAAAAAAACAGATGTACCTTATAGGAAATTGTTTTACTTTTTCAAATAAACCAATCCAACCTAAAAACTTATCTTATTTGCTCTTATCTTATTTCTATCAAAACTAAAAAATTAAAAGAAACCCAACAAGCAACTTATAAACGATAAACTTTGATATACACATATTACCACAAATGGTAGCTTAAGGTAAAAAATTATAAAATAAAGCAACAAATTGAACATAAGCACATTAAACGCTACGTAACCATAGACATGTCTACGTATGTAACAACTGCGAAGTATGGTACAGTAATTAGTTCCAAGCTTTTCCGCAGTGGCGCTGGCTTCTTAGATTCTGACACCCATACAAATTTGTATCTATTTCTCTAGTAGGATGTCAATGGTCTGTGTTTAGTGACTCTCATTTCATTAATGAATCCAAAGGTTGGTAGCACTTCTGATGTTTTCGTTTCCCTTGCTGTCAACGAGTCCAATGGTAAGCTGTCACGTTGACGTATATAAAGGATTAATATTGGAACTGAAAATGATGTAGTAACACTCGATACACAAAATGATTTTGTTTGAGGGTGTGTTAATACTATGTTTGGCTTGCCGAAGTATCCAGAGCGACACACAAGGCTTCGACGACACGATACTATACAGCCTAGAATGGCCAGGCCAGCCATCACCAGAGTGGACAGATTTAGAAGGCGAGTCGGTACTGATCACATCGTCACATCAGGAGAAATACAAGTGCTACTTACCCAGCGTCCTACCGGGCAAGAAAGACGGAGACCAAGAGTCTAAATACGAAGGTCCCTCGCCCTTGGAGCTTATTTTGCCCTTGTTTACCCAAACTACCTGTTCGTTTAGATTGGAAACTTACTGGACGTACGAGGTGTGCCACGGCAGGTACATAAGACAGTACCACGAAGACCGGGAAGGCAAGAAAACGAAAGTGCAGGAGTACATCTTGGGCAAATGGGACGAAAAGTATTTTGAGAGACTCTTAGCTGCCGATAAGGAGAACCCATTAGATGAGACAGCCGAAATACCCATGAAGAAAATAGATAATATGAATTTGCCGTACTACGAGGTTACGATGGAGAACGGCACTTTGTGCGATCTAAATAATAATAAACCCCGCATGACCAAGGTACTTTACATGTGCTACATACATGGCAAACACGAAGTTTACTCGCTAAAAGAGACATCGACCTGTGTTTATGAAGCTGTCATTCTATCCCCGTTACTTTGCGCTCACCCCAAATACCAACCCAAGGACTCTGGAGAGCACAAGATCAACTGCGTACCGCAGGAAGGCAGCCCCGACAAGCCATACAGCTACCTAAAACTGCGCGCGGATAGCGCGAAATTACGTAAAAGCTCAGACCTGGACCGTTTCCGAGTGGAACTGGTGCAGCTGGACAAAGACGAGTCCATTACCGCGACTAAACCGCCGGAAACCAAGCTCCTCGACACCTCGCCTGTGGAGAGCTTCCTGCTGGGCAAGAACTGCCTGAACGGTGGCACCGGCTGGTGGAAGTTCGAGTTCTGCTACGGCAAGTCCATCGAGCAGTACCACATGGAGAAGGGCGAGAAGAAGACGTCCATAAACCTGGGCCGTTTCGACAAGAAGAAGCACCTCGAATGGATCGAGGAGCACCCGCACAAGCGTCCCAAGCCGGTGGGGCAGAGGAAGCAGTTGTCACACTTCTATTCGGGCGGCACAGTGTGCGACAAGACCGGCAAGGCGAGGCAGACCGAGGTGAAGCTGAAGTGCTTGGAGAACCCGTCAAGCCCGAACGCCGTGTCGTTGTACCTGCTGGAGCCACGCTACTGCGAGTACATCCTGGGCGTGGAGTCGCCTCTGATTTGTGACATACTGTCGAGGGCGGACGAGAACGGACTCGTGGAGGTCGTGGACGGCGAGGCGGAGGAGAGCGACGGCAACATTCCCGTTGTAAATATAAAACTTTAAGTTAAGAGAATTCAGTGTTGTGATAATTTATTTAAAATAAATGCTTAAAGGTCCATAGTTTTTGTGTTTCTTGGGGAAAACCCAACACGGACTGTCCGACGCTTAAAAATGAAATGAAATAGGTGGGTAATTATGTGAATAAAAAACTTAGGTTAAAAATGGCAAGATGTGCAAGCGAAAGGGAAATATTTTATTGCTCCCAAAATCTTGTTTCTGTTCTAATACATTTGAATTTAATTTTATCTTTAGTGTTTATTCAGAATCACTTTTTTTTTGTTAAAACACAGACACTATAAACAATCTGTGTAAAGATGGAATTGTAACTGCATAGTGTAAAACTGACTGCATCAAATTGAAATTTCAGGGACAAATTGTATAATTTCATATCCCTCTTAAATTTGAACAACAACCCTGCATATTTTTAGCAAATGAAAACATTTTTTGTGACAGTCTGTGTTATTAGATTTTGATATAGGAATATAAAAAAATAAATATACAGTGAGTCACAAAATTATTCTGATAGAAAACAGGAAGAACCAAGACTTTGAGGGTAAATGTGTTAAGTCTTAAGAAATGAAACGTACAAGTTTAGAAATCACCCTGAATGATGAATACCCTCTTTTTCATTGTTATATTTCACACCATTTACGTAAAAACTACAATCGCGTTTGTCCCTACACAGTTTCTCCTTACAGACACTTCAAATTAAATAAATATAAAATAAATCTTGAAATCACCGATGAATTTATGCACTTTGTCAACAAATGGTAGTTTTTTAGGCGTTTGCAGGTGTGACATTTTATTATTAACGTAATACCGACGCCAACGACATCACCAATATACCTCGAACACACCAATAATAATGTTAGTCTGCCAAACGGTCGGGGAAACGACTGGTCAATGCCCGCGCGCCTATCAGCAAGAATTCTGTCAATTCTGAAATGAATAGCGTTTTATCATTAATATGTGAACGGCTGAAACTACGAATATCAAATACCTAAAGAAAGATACCGACATTCTAATAAAACTGATTATAGCGAGTCCACTGCATACTTATATGTATTTATGTAAAACATGCTAATATTTTTATTTGCAACAATTCTATGGTTAAATCGTTTGTCGACTCCATTTTACAACAAATCCTTTCACTGAACGGCACTGAGCTAAATTAAACACCTTCACACACCCAAGCAGTGTCTGGGACCTTTGCCGTAGTACCTTCATGCTTCGTGGTTCTTTGCTTCGCGCAATTTTACCGACAGCCGGCCGAAGCGGTTTACGAATGACGAAGGTTCAGCGAAGTAGCCTCCCAGACACTACGAAGGTCCTCGTATGCAGAAGTTTCGCCGAATACACGCAGTGTCTGGGACCGGCTTTAGATTCGTGATAGACAACAATAAACAGTCTTACGAATAAAACTTTAAATTTGCACCTAGGACAACAAATTTTTTTTCATATTAAATATTAAATTTAGCAGAGTACACACGATTATGAAAAAAATATAATTTTTCGCAAATTGACGTGAATTTGAACTTTTTGTTTTTGTTTTTCTAACAAAAAAATTGACATTTAAACGTTTATAAAAAAACGTAATTGTTAATCAAACTTGATTATCGTGTGTACTCCTCTTTAAGATCTATCTAAGAATCTGCAATTAAAATTTCAAGTCGATCGAATGAAAACTGCAGACGTTATTTGTAAGGCCGTGTTGAAAAACGTGGTTTTGAGGTAATCGCGTTTAAAATTTTGAAAGGTATAAAGATTATGCAGGCATAGACTGACCACTCAATTAAATTTGAGTACACCTGTACCAACGCCATCTATAGTTAGTATGAACTGCAGAAATTTGGCTCTAAGGGTCATTTAAAACATTTTTTGGACCATGGTTACTGTTAGATATCATTTTTGGGTTGTTTTTAAGTCATTTAAGCCAATTAAAAAAATTCAAATAGGAATAACCCCTTAAGTACAGACATCCAAAAAAAACGTCATCAAGTCTGGCTATGAACGAGAGAGATGGAAATAGCGGTCATGTCTAAGCTTTTCGGTTATGTCAAACTTTTGACAAGTGACTGTCACAATTTGTAAAATAAACAATGTCTGTCATATGATGTGACCGTCTTGAAAAGTAAATAAGGTTATAAATTTGATTAAGAATGGAAATAAGTCTGTTTTTTCTGAGACACCTTTGTTGACTTTTTTTTTGGATGTCTATTATAAACCGTATTTTTGAGCGCCGTAAATTATATACACGTGTATTTCTTGTCCGAGCATACGTACGCCACTGACCGTGCCTGGTAATATGCTGGGACTTGCGTATAGGCGAAATAAAACGAACCTTTCATCTTATTCTATCACATAATATTTATATATTTTCATTCTTCTATATAAAATTAAAAAATAATACACACTAAAAAGTATAATACTTTAAAAACAAAGTATCTCACACTGACGAAAACGAAGAGAGAGAGAGAGAGATAGGGGGAACGGGACTAACTAGTAAAAATTGAATAAGTTAAATGAGTCGTAATTACAAAGTCTTGTGCAAGCCGAGGGTGTCCTTGAGCAGCTGGTTGCGCAGCGACCACAGCGCGGCCACGACGTTGTCGTGCTGGTCGGCCTTGCGGCCCAGCCACGCGGCCACGTTCTGCAGCTTCTCGGGGTCGGGGGCCGGTGTGTTGTCCTGCGTCGCCTGCAGGGTACGCTCCCACTGAGTGATGTGCTTGTTCTCCGCCTGCAGCCCCTCGATGTACCTGGAGGAAGAGGCGGTTTAGAGAGGGAAATCGGAAATTCGAACGCGGAACAACTCACTTGATGTAAGCCTCCGAATGGAGGACGCGCTGGGGCCTCGGGGGCACAGATATGAAGATCGGCTCCTGCAGTTTTTGCGTGTTAGCGAGTACGGTGGACGTTGCTGCCGGCGCTGCGTTCACATCATTTATTAATGATATTAAATTAATATAATTTGTACAAAATAAAAACCGATGCACGTCAACGATGAAGTTATTAAATGAGTGCAGTGGTACCACCACTGAATTATATTGATAAATAAAAGATATGATGGAATGTTTTATTGAATTTTAAATTTCGTTGCCATTTTGCATTACTCGACATTTGTTGACAGTTTGAAATTATTTGAACCTTACAATGGCTTTAATAGGGTGATTTTTTTTTCAACTATTTCTTTGTTTTTCAGTCCCCACTTGAAATTTTGTTGAATGTCGAAAAAAAATCCCTGAAAGTTACAGCCCTTAATATTAATTTTAAGTACTTTCCCAAAGCATGAAAAGATTTTCCATTTAAAATAAGACGTAAATCGAATTTTTTTTTTTCAAATTTCTATAACTCAGTCGCATTTTATGCTATTACATTGGTCTTGGTCTCGATTTACTCAGAATAAAACACTACAAAAGTGCCCATTGCAGCGAAAATGTAACTTGTACTGGTGAGTTGGTACGGGTCGCTGAAGTTGATTTTTACCTAAAATTCTCGTTTTTTTGCTGTTATCTCCGAAATTATTAATTTTACTAAAAAAATGTAAATGAAAAATTTGTTGAACATTTGATTTACTACAAAAAGGGTCCTATAGACTAAATTGCTGAGATTATGTAGTGTTTTATTATGAGTAAATCGAGACCAAGACCAATGTAATAGCACAAAATGCGACTGAGTTATAGATATTTGAAAAACAGAAAAAATTTGAAAAAAAAAACACGCCAGTGATTAGCTTTAAAAAATCACCCTAGCTTTAATATACTCGTTAAAAAAATTAAGGAAGCAGAAGAAATTCTATTTTTTTTTTAATGATTTTTGAAAGACTGTTACTTCGTGGATACCAATCGTATTGAGATTAAAAAAAAAGCATTTTGAAGCTTCAAATGTCTAGTTTTGAAATCTTGATGAAATTTTTTTTGGGCATTACTCTCGGTGCAATCAAAAGAAATAACGCAAACCAAAATCGAAAATCACCCCTATTTAGGGGTTGAAAATACCAAAAAGTGAATCATTTAAATAGCATCAATTAAACTAAAAACAATATTCATTAATTCACCCTTATGGGGGTGAAATCATCCCCTTCGTATAAAAAAAAATTGATTTTTAAAAAATCTGAAAAAATATTTAGGTCTTGAATCGTAAGAAATTGAGAAAAAATTACTTTCTACCGATATTTATGAAAAAATAACTCCCATCCCCAAGGAGCCACCCTTAAACATCAGCAGGTAAGATATTTCCATACTCGGTGGAAAGTAATTTTTTCTGAATTTCTTACGATTCAAGACCCAAATATTTTTTTCAGATTTTTTGAAAAATTCAATTCTTTTTATACTAAGGGGATGATTTCACCCCCTTAAGGGTGAATTTTTTTAACATTCAATAAAAAAATGTAATGAATATTGTTTTTAGTTTAATTGATACTACTTAAATGTTTCACTTTTTGGGTATTTTCAACCCCTAAAATAGGGGTGATTTTCGAAAATTTTTAAAAAACTAAAAAACATGCTCATCTTAATTTTTCATGACAAGTAATGTGGTACCTGCCAGATATTTTTAGCATTTTTCTACGATTCTCCTAGCCTAAATCTTGCTACAACCATTATTCACAAAATAACAGCCTTTCAAAAATAATTAAAAACGGAAGTTTTTCTGCTCCCTTAATTTTTTGAACAAGTGTAATTGTTTGTGGCTTTTTTTTGAGTTTCAAACTTTTATCTTGCATTAAAAAACTCTTATTTTCGGAACAAAGTGTTATAGTTGTCAGACTTCCTTTTGCGAAATACCAAAACAGTTAAAAAACTGCTGCCAAGAGTTAGTAGCATCTTTGATACACAATTTAAAATAAAATGAGACAATAATGGTCCAGTGCTAACCTTAACAGATGTTAGAAAAGTAATTTAAATATAAAATTAAAATGTGAATTAAAACTACTGTCCAATATATTATTTTAGCATGTAGCCGCAACCCTAAACTTGAATGTTTCTACAGGTAATTCTGTTTCATAAAAAGCAAAAAACATTGGTCTTTAAAAATTTTGAATATTGTATATTTCTTCAATGCTGAAAAGGTAAGTTATTTAACATTAAACAAACACAAAGAAACCATCCAGATACCAGTCAAAATTATATCTAAATACTGAATAATTTTGTAACAATCTGGCATCAGTGCTTAAAACTTAAATGCCTGACTAAACACGTGTTTTATGATGTGCATCGGTTTTTATTTTATATGAAGCATAGTTGCATCAAACATACCAAAATTCCCTGCAGTAGAATTAAACGAACTACTCGCAGCTATCCGTTAAAGAAATTAGAAGTATTGGTTAGTAATAGAAGATTTTTAAATACACAAATACCACATTAGCAAACCACAATGCCTGAGAAGCTGGTCATCTCAAATATTTCATTCAGTGAACACAAAAGATGTATCACTTTCTAAAATCATGTAATATATATATTTTTAACAATTTACCTATACCAATCTGCGAATTGACATTTCCTTTAAACCAATTTTTTACTTAGAGGTTATGTTCTTTAATATTTGAGGTTATACCAATCTGTGAATTGACATTTCCTTTAAACCAATTTTTTACTTTGAGGTCATGTTCTTTAATATTTGAGGTTAAAATTTTATTGCATGTTAAAGTTTTGACATAATGAGATTGTTATATCAAAAATTAATGACTTGTATGACAAAATTTTTATTATAAATAAAGCAAGTATTGTTTAGAATGCCAAACAATAAAAAAATATATATATTAAGTGTTACTGGCCTATTTCAAAGCTGAAAATAAGCTATGCAGACATATCAACGCCACCAAATCAAATTAAATTTATACAGTGTGTTTCGCATAAATTGGCTATAGATCATAAATTATTGTACACCAGACTATTCGAACGGCATGGCCAAATATATTTTTAATGCGTCGTTTTAAAATAAAAAATGGCTTTGAAAATAACACTTGAAATCAAATTTTGTAATTCAAAAATTTCAAATTAAATTTATTTATAAAAAAAAGCAAGTAAAATTTTCTTTTTGTAAAACTATTTTTTGCAATTACTGCAGTAAGGAAATAGATCTGTATTTAAATCAAATTCGTCGATTCCCAACCTATGCAAAACACAAAGAGCAAATCTAGTAAACGCTACTTTTTCATTCTCAAAATCACAAAATCTGGCCAAAACCACAAAAAAAAAATTAAAAAAAAAAAAAGAAACTCACGAGGATTGGGAGTAGCAGAGGGGGTCGGGCGACTAACAGCCTGCGGCTTACTGGAAGGCCTGAAGTTCCTACCACAACACCATATCGATGCATTACACTACGCTTACAAAATACACACGGAACACGTGATGGTTCATTAGCACAACTCTGGCTTTTAGACCGCGAAATGGCCGATGATGAAAATAATAACGTTCGACTACACTGGCCGGCAAACTCTCCAGATTTATATCACCATCACGAAAATTTTTAGTTAAAATAACAGTAATATTGAACAGGAAATAAAAAATAACTGTCTAATTTAAATTCCTCTTTAAAACCCTCCATAGTAGATTCGTTAACATTTAGTAAATCTGTCAGTTTATATAGACATCCAAAAAAAACGTCCTCAAAGTTGACCGAGAAAAAAAAGACGTATTTCTATCCTTAATCGAATTTATAACCTTATTTACTTGTCAAGACTGTCACATCGTATGACAGCCTACGTTTATTTTACAAATTGTGAGTCACTTGTCAAAAGTTTGACATAACCGAAAAGTTTCACATGACTGCTATTTCCATCTCTCTCGTTCATAGCCAGAGTTGATGACGTTTTCTTTGGATGTCTATATTATTCAAGCTTGTTATAGTGATTATTTGTTTCGTTTCTAGCCAATACGTACACAATAAAACCCATAAGACCTCAAGCTCACCTAATTCACTCACTTATCTCAAAATGTGAGGTTAAGTTCTTCAAATAATAGGTTATGTCTCGTAATTTAAGTAAGGTTAGGTTTCTGTTCCCGTTTGCATTTTGGATACTGTATTTTATACGTTTGTAGAGCAACCAAACTGCCAGCCGTGCAGTTATGTCTCGTAATTTAGTTAGGTTATGTTTGAAACCGAACCGAACTGCCAGTTGTGCATAATAAAACCATCGCGTTCGGAAAATTATAATAGAAACAAAAATAAAATCAAAAGTACAATTAATACGGCTCTCATTCTAGATACTGTTCGTCCAGCTCTATCGGGAAGGCCACTCTACCTATACGCTAAAAATAATATCGGAAACTGGTACGAGGGCAAGCACATGCATGTCACTGGAAAAAGAAATATATCGACAAACCGGCAATGATCTCGGCTGCTGTCGATACGGCTGGCTGAAGGACTGGCATCACTCGGTTCCCAATGAAATTCCTGTTCGCAAACGTGGGAAAATTTAGATACACACTCCAATGCAGTGATCATTATTTTTTCGCGTAATTGCGTAATTTACAACAGTGTAATTCCTAATTGTATTCAACTCGTTCTTGTTTGCAATCTTTTTTTTTTAAGTTCAGATCGTATTTTGCGTTGAGGATCAGTTTTATTTTGACATTCGCTAAATTGCAATTGCTTTTTTTTGACAGTTGTGTAAAAAGTTGTATTAAAGAAACTTTTGTTTTCCATGGAAACTCCAAAATTCCATTACTGTGACAACTAGACTCCCAATTCCTTTTTGCAATCGTTTCAATTGGCTAAAAGTGTATTCGGATCTGACATGTGGGCGGTACCTTTGATATTACATCACAATATGGCGCAGAATATCTTCCGTTTAAGGAGGTTGGTCACCGAAGTGCGGGGCAAGGGGGAAACTCCCATCTCTTCCATGTATAAAATCAGGTTTCCAACTTGCAGAAGTGAAATGTTGATATCATATTTTTGTAATTTAAGATGGAACTCTCTGTGCAGTATGTTTGTAATGCACGATAAATTAATAATTTATTATTGTCTACCAAGTTTGGACAATGAAATAATTTATTGACCGCGTTTTTAAAAGTCGATTGATAGTCGGAAAGTACAGCAACGCTGAACGGTTTGAAAGGTTTGCTTTCAGCAGTTGGCTAGGCTACGTGGCGAAAATTGTTGACAGAAAGTAATTCTAACCTCAAAAAGTTTGTCGGTAATGGTTCGGCCAAGCGGAACCGGAAATAATGATAAATCAAATGAGAAATCTGATAGATTACGTAGGAAAGGTCGTTTTATTTCGGCAAAACAATTATGGAGAGTGCAATGTGGCGTTGAGGCAGGGAAGAAACGCAAAAAGGAACAATTAGGAGACGCGGCGTTGCCGCGTCGACAGAGCGCCAGCCCGATTGCGTGGAACACTCAACATTAAATTGATAATTGCGTGCAACACAGCTGGTCAATCATGTCCATGTAAATCTATGTTCTTTCTAGACGTTATTGGTATGCGTGTCCAAAGTTTCAGATTTTTCTAATTATTCAAAACGTAGTTTTTATCAAATTCGATAGCTACGTCCATAAGAGCCCATGTTAAATTTCTTTTTTTGATGATTTTTTCTCGCAAACTAGATGGTGAAAAAATCCCAAACAATTCTGAAGATAATTTTATTACTTGAAGAATATATATCAACAATTTCATCAACTTTTAATTATTTTTGCAATTCCAGAGGAACCTCCTTAAGGCCTGGGCCGCGCTAGGCAACCAGGTAAATGGCAGCCAATTAGAGCGCACATTTTATATTGGAAGCGCGTACTTGGCAACGCGCATTTAGCGCACTTTGAAAATTTCCAAAAATTTCGGTAATTTTGAAAAATTACACAAAAATATTTTTATCAGAAACCAGAGAATACTTTTCCAAAGGTTTTTGATGTATGTGAATCCGAATCTAACCTCAAAATGTTCTGGTATCTCAGGTGTATGAGATATTCTAACCCCAAAGTGCTTAAATCGCGGTTTTTCGGTATATTTGAGGTTATGTAGATAATAATTTTCTACAAAATCATTTACAGATTCTGAAAGAGCTACTCTAGCCCTTCAAAACCCATTTTGATTTATCCTGGTATCTCTTTTTTCTCCTTCGAGAAATCACATTTTGAAATTGTTATAAATAAATAAATTGCAGAAAACGCGTTTTTTTTCATGAAAAAATCATTCTTTGTTCTGTTTTTCATTCAATCTTTCTGACAAATTTAGATATAGAGGTTTTGGAGGTCGCTGATTACGAATTACGGAGTCATATTTGCAAAATTCCAAATAGCGGACCCAAGATGGTGGACTAGAAGATTGAAAATATGTTCATTGAAATTTTGTTTTACTTCAAAAAACTTGTACTCAAGGGTTATTGAGGGCACTGTTTACGAATTTTATGTTGTTGTTGTTTTTTAATCCAATATGACGGACACAAAATAGCGGACTAATATTTAAAAAATATATATATTTCATTGAATTTTTTTAAACTTTCAAAATAGCATCAATTAGCCCTTTGTTCATGACAAGGTTTTGTGTGTCACTCAAATCCAAATGTCATCACAATCATGTACAAATTGTTTGAGGTAAAACACAAAATTTCAACGAACATATTTTCAATCTTCTAGTCCACCATCTTGGGTCCGCCATTTGGAATTTTGCAAATATATGATTTTCTCGAAGAAGAAAGAAGATATCAGAACAAATCAAAATGGGGTCTGAAGGGCAAGAGTAGCTCTTTCAGAATCTGTAAATGATTTTGTAAAAAATAACTACCTAGTGATGTGACATAACCTCAAATGTATCGAGAAATCGTGATTTTTACACATTTAGGTTAGAATATCTCGAAAACCTGAGCCACCAGAGCAATTCTGTAGTCAGGTTCGGATTCAGCAAGTCGAAAACCTTCGGAAAAATACCCTGATTTCTGGTAAAAAAATTTCTCTGCCTGTATAATTCATCAGTAAATTTTGATTCTACGTAATTTACCCACCTCTACTTTATGATAACCCTGTATATAATATACAGAAGTGTATTGTTTTGGTGTATTTATCATTTTATCTAGCACGTCAATATATCTGATTTTTTCATTCACCAGCATCTTTCAAACAAACGAATATCGACAGACGAAGGCAAGACACGAAAAAATGAAACCCCAGAGAATACTCACTTGCTCCGGTTCTCCGGCGCGACGGAGCGCCCGTTCCCCTTGTTGATGTGCATGTCGCGCACGTGCCTGATGAGCCTCGCCATGTTGGGGAACGGCTGCGGGTTCTTCTTGTTGCGGCCGCAGTTGCGCCAGTGGCAGTTCAGGTCGGCGCCCTGGTTCTCCTGGAAGTAGGCCTGCACGTGGCCCTGCGACTCCTTGTCCTTGATGCAGTGCTCGATCAGGTCGGCCTGCTCCTCGAACTGGTAGTCGCAGCTGTCCCAGAGGCACTCGAATATCTGAGGGGCGGATTCGAACGCGACAGTGAGAAGAGAAGTTTTGATTCGAGCTGTCTGAATTTAACGGTCAAAAAAAGGGCGCCCCAAAATACGCGCCCTTGCTTAAAGTAGCAAAAAAAAAAATATGCAGGATTTTTTTCTGAAAATTTTTAGTATGTAAACCAAAAAAAAAAACGAGCATTACAAAATTTAAAAAAAAAATAACAAGACAATCGCGAAATTAAAATAAGGTTAACTTGTATTATTTGTTAAATGGAAACATCCTATATTTGGTCACATTTTTTAAATAAACTTTTACCTACAAAAAAGTACCCGGAAATTTGGATTTAAATGTACCGCTTAAAATTGATTGGTAAAATGTTTTTTCTTGAGATTGGTAGGACCTTCCTTAATTACCAAGCCTGTTTAGAGCGCGATCTGTCACTCAGTGTGTTTACAGCAGCTGTTAGTAATAGACCACCTCAAGTGTGCTCGGCGAATTGTACACTGAAAAAAATAGTGGAACAACGCGTTTGAGGCGTGTGCTTCAAACGAAAATTCGTGTGCCGATTCATTGAAAATGTTAAATAAGGCCTTTGGTGATTCGTGTATGTCCAAAACACAGGCTTACGAGTGGTATAAGGAGCTCAAAGTGGGCCGTGAAATCGTAGATTTGCCTCGTTCTCGTCGGCCATCGACCTTTACGACAGCCAATAACATTAACAAAATCAAAACATTAGTGCTTGAAAATCGCCACATGAGTGTTAGAGTTGGCTCAACAGTGTAACATATCGACAATGTCAGCTCATGGTATTTTGAGTGATATTTTGGGCATGAAACGCGTTGCTGCGAGACTGGTTCTGAAAGCAGCTGAATGTTCTTCAAAAAGAGCATCGGAAGCAGGTTGCTCTTGTTTCCAGAGCCGATAGTGAACCAAACTTCATGAATCGCATCATAACTGGAGATGAAACATGGGTCTACGAGTACGACATGCAAACAAGTCGTCAATCATTGGAATAGCGCTATGATGATGAGCCAAACCTAAAAAACCGCGCCAACGTCGGTTAAAAGTGAAGGTGAGGCTGACGGTTTTTTTATTATCGAGGCATTGTACATTCCGAATTCCTTCCGGAAGGACAGACAGTTAATAAGGAGTATTACCTCGGCATTTTGAGGCGTTTGCGCGAAAGTATTCGTCGGAAACGGCCGGAATTGTGGAAGGAAGCACGACGACAACGCGCCATTTCACATAAGGCCATAAACTCAATAAATACGAACAACCACCGTATTCACCAGATATGGCTCAATGTGATTTTTTTATTTCCAAAACTAAAATTGCCACTACGAGGTCGCCGCTTTGAAACGATAGAGGCCATCAAACAAAATTCGCTGAAGGAGCTGAAGGCAATACCTTCGGCGGTCTATGAGCGGTGTATGGAGGATTGGGTTAAACGTTGGCATAGCTGTATTGCACTCGATGGAGCCTACTTTGAACGAGACAAAGTAAATTTTGATGAACAACAATATATGTGCTTTTCTTCCTATTTCTGGGTACTTTTTGTACGTAATATATGTATATTTCTTGGCCAGCTGTTTTTGAATTATTTCACATTAAATAACTGGGTCTAATTGGTCATTTCTCATAATTCAAAATAAAAATGGGACGATTCATCACACTAGCTGTGGATCACTATGGAAACAATTACCTTACCCTACAATTTATTTGTTTTGTTTTCCATACTGATCCATGGCCAGTGCGATAAAATGTCACTTTTTATGTCGAATCGCCACTCACAGCCAACTATATGGAATTACTTAAACTCAAATAACTCAAAAACTACTGGTCCAAACACAAACATATTATGTATTTTTGGAATGTGAAAATTAAACTGATTTCAAAAATGTGACAATATATAGGATGTTTCCTTTTAATAATCAATACAAGTTAACCTTATTTCAATTTTGCGACTGTCTCTTGTTTCTCCACTCACAGCCAACTACATGGAATTACTTAAAAGTCAAATAACTCAAAAACTGCTGGTCCAAACACAGACATATTATGTATTTTTGGAATGTGAAAAATAAGTTGCTTTCAAAAAAGTGACAAGATATAGGATGTTTTCATTTAATAATCAATACAAGTTAACCTTATTTTAATTTTGCTACTGTCTTTTGTTTCTCCACTCACAGCCAACTACAAGGAATTACTTAAAAGTCAAATAACTCAAAAACTGCTGGTCCAAACACATACATATTATGTATTGTTGGAATGTGAAAATTAAGTTAATTTCAAAAATGTGACAATATCTAAGATGTTTCCATTTAATAAATAATACAAGTTAACCATATTTTAATTTTGCGATTATCTTTTGTTTTTTCATATCAAAGGAAAAATCCTGCAAATATTTTTTTTCTATCTCGCGAAGTATACTTTTTAAAGAAACGTCAAATTATACGGGAAAAACCCTGTAGATAGATAGACTTTTTATCTTAGCTGGGAAGAAATTTGCTTCTCGGGTACAATTTTGTGGAAATAAAGGCCAAAAAGAAAAAATTACCTGGTCGATGGGCGGGGCGCAGGGGCTGGAGCACTGCTCGTCGAGCAGCAGCAGAGCCTTAGTCTCCTCGTTCAGCTTGGAGGCCTTCTCCTCCCACAGCTGCTTCTCACCGGACGGCAGCGACTTCCACTCGCTGCCCACTATGCGGCTAATGGCGCCAAACGTAGACTCCGGGTTGTTCTGGACCACCTGCTTGCGCACCTCCCTCGAGTAGAGGATGTAGCCGGTCACCACCTTGTTCTTGTTGGATTTCTGCGGGAAACAGAAAAAGCGCTCCAGAATAATATTTAATACAAACGATTTTGCAGGGAATTAAAAAGCATAGCTAGAAAAATTTGTATGCCAAATTACGGATTGTATGTATGTGTTTAAGAAATAAGAAATATATGTGTTGCTATTATTATTCTTCTAAATTTTAATACAAATACTTTGCAATTTTAGGTTCATTATAAAAATATTTCACTTCATCAGTCAATGATGATAATAAAACTGTATTCTAAGTATTTTGTGCAGCTTTTTATTTTGATTATGAACTACCATATTACATACAATTTTTATTGATATACGATTGAGTTTGTTTCCAAGTTCCTTTTCTTAGCTTAACTTCATGAATTTTAGTGTAAAAAATAATGTTATGTAGAATAATTTGGAGCAAAACGACCATTATCCAAAAAGTTGTATCAAAACACACATTATCCAAATTTTAATTCACTTTCCTGGAGTCAAATATTGTTGTGCTATCATTTAACCAATTGAGATGCAAATGTGGTTTTAATACAAATACCAAAAAGAATTTCAGAGCGTCAAGTCATGTGAAAAGTGAGAAATCAGTTATTCCTTCTTCATGAAAAATTTTAAAAAGTGGATAATGTGAGTTTTGCATCTATACCCTTCATATGACCAATATCGCCCTTAAAACGTTTTTTCTTACTACCTTTCCTTCAATCCGAAAAAAAAACCGTCAAAAAAGCGTTTTTTTTAGGCTGTTACAGTGGTGTTATCACTTAAGGTAAAAATGAATGGTTTTCATTAAAATCATTGCAAAAAAAAAGTTGTGGCATTGAGGGTTTTCAAAAAATCTAATTTTTTGTTTTTGCATTTCCTTAAAGTATAATATTTTGAAAAAAACCTTTTAAAATTTCAAGTTGATCTAATGAATAGTTTTCGAGACATCCTACAATATCAGTAAGCCCCTCTTATCACTAACAGTCAGTTTTTGACTGGTCTTTCCTAGATCCTGAATAAAAAAATCAACATTTTATTGACATCTTGTGGTTTGTCAGCATGAAGTTATTTTCAATCTCGATAAAAAGGAGTTGACAAACTAAAAGCTAAAAATTATACATCCCTTATATTGCATATAGCACAGAACATACCTTCTTGGCGGCAGAGGCGGGGGTGACGGGGGTAGCGCCCCCCGTGGGCGGACACCATCGCAGGGATCTCTCCGGAGCCGACGGAGGGGGGCCCACCGTCCAGGGAGTCCTCCATCAGGATGTCCATGTCGTTCATCTTGGTCAGTTGCGGCGAGGGCTCCTAAAAATGCACCATCAGTACCTTACCTACTAGGTCACCGATCGAACGTAGTCGCCCCATTCTCGGGGTCCATTTTTTTTCATACGAAATAAATGGTAGACGAGAAGGTTAAAGGAATCATCAAATACATTACGAATCAATTTGATTTGTTTGTGTCGAAACGAATACCCAGTATATTTTTACATATTATTTGGGTGGAATACTAATTTTTGATAATGTGGAATTGAAAATGTTTGGATGGTTGAAGCACAAGAAATATAGGTTTTGACTGAATAATAATTTTAAAATAAATACACCACTGCGTGTCAAAAAAAAACAACTTGACATAAAAAACCCTTGCCTAAGAAATCACAATTTCCATAGCAAATTTTTCCCATATTTAATAAGACTAAATCACTAAAAAACATTGGTTTATATTTTTTAAGTCTTAAATTTGGATATAACCTCTATTTCTTTTATGACCTTTTTAGTCTTATAATTGCCATCTTAACGCCCAATATAACCTTTATGACCTGTATAACCTTTATAATTCATCTATAGTCAGGTAATGAGACTCATCTTATATGACCTTCACGACCTATGTGACCTTTATGACAAATACGATCTTCATGTCAATGTGACTTTTATGTCTAATATAATATTTATGACCTGTATGACCTTTGTAATATATCTGTTAGTCAGATAATGAGACGCAACTTAGTCTAGGTTATATGACCTATATGACCTTTATGATCAATATGGCCTTCAATATGACCTCGATGACCAATATAATCTTTATGATAAATATCATCTTTATGATCCATATGACCTTCACGACCTATGTGACCTTTATGACAAATACGATCTTCATGTCAATGCGACCTTTATGTCTAATGTAACCTTGCAGTGAACCTGTAATGATTTGCAGGACCTTTATGACTCATACGAACTTTATGACTTCGTCTTGTACCTTGCGAATTACCAATAGTCAAGGGAAAAGTGTTACCACTATTTAACCATAAAACCCCTCAACTGATTAAGCTCGAACCAGTTCCAGGTCTCGTCCTGATACATAAGTGTTCCTTTGTCCAAATAAGTGTTCTCAAGTTATCGCATACACAGGAAAGGTTAACGGACAAACACAAAATTTGTTTCGCTTATTCTCGACATTTCAGAACATTTTAGGCCCATTTAGCCAATATAAATTTAAAAAAAAATGTTCCACTCCACTACGTGAATATGGAAGTAATCAATGGTGGAAAAAATAATTTTCTGAAGGGATATTGTCTCAATAAGGGCACATTTTCCTTCAAATTGTCTTAATATACCGTTGTAAAGGTAAAACTCCCTGACATCAAGTCAATTGACTGGCCTGCATCCCATATTACTGCAATTTTTTCTTCAACTGTTAAACAATTGCAGTTTTCTTACAACTGGTTTAATATTACCTAATCTTTTCAACTTTAAACCGACGATATCAATTAGTTATGATTTGTTTTATTGCCTCAATTTGGTGTAATCATTTTAACCCTGCCAAAAAAAGAAATCAATTGTGTTATTAGAAATTTAGATGTTATGATTATATTATTATAGATATTGGGAAACTTTGTGAAGGTCATTCTGCATGTTATTTTTTTAGGAAATTTGTATGGTGACTATTTTAAGCTCATCTTCTTTTTCTTTCATTATATTAGCAAATAATTAAGTTTTTTCTTAACTTTGACACCATAACTTCTTAGGCGGTTCAACTGTAGAAAAATATAGATTTTATAGTTCAAGTTCATATTACAGGCACAAACAAAAAATTAAATACTATGAACTGTGGAGGACGACACTATAAATCTCTCAAAACAGTATTGAATCACATCAAGTCTTCTATGATTAAAAATATCAACTTTTTATTGTGTTTACTTGTGTATTGTATTTGATGATTCCTTAAAATTTTATGTTTATTACATTTTTGATACCTATTAAGTAAATAAACTAGCTCGAGATAAATTTAGGCTTAACAAAATGCTTTAAAAACCCTGTACCAAGAAATAAATATGTATATTACACCCTCCATCCCAAATTAGTTGTTACATTTGTCGTATTAATATTGCCCAAGAATAGTTGTCACATACGTCAAAAATACCTACAAATAGAATGTGACACACATGTGACAATTAATTTGGAACGGAGACGGTATAATACAGGGTGTCCCATTATTAAGGGGTCAGGGGGAAACTGCAGATTCTTTATTACGATTTAACCGAACCTACCTTAGTCCAAAAGTTATTGGTACTAGTCTAAAAGTTATTGGCCAAGATACAGCGCCCTCTACGATTTACATCAAAATGATTGACAAATTAAAATTCCTCTCATCAAAAAACACTCAATCACCAAATTTTGTAAAAAAAATGTTGTTTTTTAAAGAAGTTATTTACGGAAATCGAAAATAAAATTTTAAAACTTTGACACCCTTTATCTTGATTACTAATTACTTTTGGACTAAGGTAAGTTTGGTAATATTTTTACCCAAAGAATCTGTAGTTTCGCTGTGGCTCCCCGTGGGACACCCCGTATTGTTTTTTTTTTCCAAAACAACAAGAAATGCTAAGGATAATTCTTCAGTTGAGGGTTAAAATTAAAACAAGAGTTGAACACATGCGAGTTAAAGTCATTCTCTATGACATAACGATAATGTCAGCACAATAATTTCAATCAATTAGTACAAATGTTAATAACAATTCAAGTACTAAAATATGTACATATCTATGGACGTTGTGATATTGTGTATCTTCAAGGATATTTATAATTTTTTTTAAAGATATGTATCTAATCAATGAGAAAGTTTTTTTAATCCAAGTACGTTTTGGAGTGTCGATTTGTCAGAATTGCAAGATTTTTTAAATAATTGTATCTGTATGTTATTTAATAAACGTTAGTTTTTGTTTTGATGTTTTTCGTTTGTAAAGCGCATTAAAATTTCAACAGAGGAAAAACTGAAATGAGACTAAAATTTTTACTTAAAACTATACACCGCTGTTGGCATTTTGACAGTTGAAAGTCGATTGCACATACGCGATCAGTAACTTTTTACGAACTATTAACAACTGATGTTTCATCTCGTCTACGATCCTAATGACTAATTCATGAGATAATTAATATATTACAGAACTGACAACTTGATAATATAACACGCGTTTAAATGATTTGCCAGGAACGTCCGCCACTGAAATTTTATGCTTTCCCCAGACAGTTTAATTGAGGGCATCACAACATCGTCATAATCGTGTTAAAGTTATTAAATGGTGTTGTTTAATGAAAATTTAACATGTAGGAACTCTGGGTTGAGACTTTTAACATACTGCAATATGTGAAACGTTGAGAAGCAACTTATTAAGCCGCACTGGTACATAAAAAAAATATAGCAGCAAAAAACAATTTTATTTTCTATTATCCAACGTAAAGTTAATTAATCTACTATTTATGACAGATATTGATACTCTGCCTCGATATATTACAGTGAAATGATTAAGGGTTACTAAAGTAAAAAATTACTACACGTTTTGCATTTCATTACGTTGGAATAGGCATAACCTATTTTGTTATGGTTGATTTCGTCTTTAAAATAATCGAAAACATCACAAAATAAAAACAATACAGAACTCAGTTTATATAAAAAAAGTTAATGAAACAAGTGCGTTATATTCCTCAGGTAATCACAAAATCTTCGGTATGAATCTGCATCATCTAGCAGCCTTTAAAACAAAACACTACCACATGACACTGAACCGACCAATCCAAACAAACGGTAAGCGTACAACACTTTCTATTGTCTAACGTAAAGTTAATTTATCTACTATTTTAGACAGATATTAATGCTCTGGCTTGATATATCACATTAAGATGATTAAGGGTTAGGTACTAAGGTTAAAAATTGTTGCACATTCATTACGTTTTAATGGATATAACCTATTTTATTATGGTTGATTTAGTCTTTTGCACAATCACATGAAATAATCGAAAACATTATCACAAAATGAAAACAAGACAACCCAGTTTATAAAAAAAAAGTTCATATTCCTCAAGTAATCACAAAATCTTCCTTACAAATCTGCATCATCTAGCAGCCCTTAAAACAAAACACTAGCACACGATGACACTGAACCGACCAATCCGAGAGCATGCAAAACCCGTTATTAACTATCCTGTATCATCATACATCGTCAACCTTTAAAATGACAAGCAGAGTAAATATAACTGCACGATATTGAGATTTAGTATTAGAATTTGAAATTTGGACTATTGTGTGTAAATAATGCAATGTTACTTATGAATTAGCTGGCTGTGAAAAACTAACCTCAAAAATAGTTCAAACGAAGATTAACTTATTCTTTTGTAAAACTTGGAATTACAAATGTTGAATAGTTCGCGAATTAATAATTCAACTGTAAAGCATCAACGAATTAGTAAAATACGTAAATATATTCTTTTTATTTTGGATAAAATTAAAATTTTCGAAATATTTATATGAAGCATATCCTATAAAAAATACTGTCTACATAAGTTGCCATCTCAGTAAAAGGTAGAATCGCCTTTCATAAACGTAAAGCTGAAAACTAGATAACATTAGGAACAACTATTCATACCAGTTTTAAGTTTCTTTAATGGTATCTTCTTCTTTATCAAATTGATAAGCAGTGCCTCAGAATAATATTTAAACATAAAACTGACTCACTCTAGTACAATCAGGTGTACATAACATATCTGTTAACGTTTCCCTATCTCTAGACCTAATATAATTTTAATTAGTTGCAATTAGAGCAGCTTTCACGCCATAAAACAGGCTCTTGAAAAAAACGCGAGTTGTCTCGATCGCGTTTTCCTAGAAAGATAAAACGAATATCCAACGCCAACTATTGTACGTTCGTAAATTCACGATATTTCGTTATTTTTTAACGCAAAATGTAGTACGGAGATACAGAAACAGTTAGGTTCAACGAACCGACGACGAATTTTTCCTACAGAAAATGCAAATTTTTTCGAATGCGACGCAAAAATCGACCTGTCGCACGGCACGTAAATTTTCCATCGGCGGACACGCCTCGCCACCCTATCGCTTTTGTAAAGTTTTACAACAAAATCTCATCGTCAGCCACCCGACGAGACGAGGCACTCGGTTCCGAGGGATTTTTCGAAAAATCCGCGATCGCCACGGCACCAACCAGTAACGCCGAGGCGAACCATCCGGCCCGCATTTTAATAATAGAAAGTTATTTTTACGTTATATTATAAACCATTCGTTTTAGGTCATTAGAAGATACGAATACGAAAGCATAATTTACATTTCCAGGGAAAGGAGCACTATCCATCGTGTTATCCATGACGCCTACTCGATGCCGACGGGCGATATTCACATTTTCCGGTGGACGAAACTGGCGAAAAAATGTCGCGAATTCACTTTGAAACGGCCGAGAGGATTTTTATCGGAAACGCTGTTTTATCACCATTTCACCGTCGTTAGCTAGAAAAGACTTTTGACAGAAGTTGAGGTTAATCTCCGCCGCGATTCCAGCGCGCCGCGCGGGGAGATTCGAAATGCCGACCGGCCGACACGTACACAAAATCCGAAACCGACGAGTGGTCGAAGGTTTGCCTCATGGACCTAGCGGTGTCCGTTTCCGGTTGGACTTTTACCATAAGATACCTGATTTTTATTGAAATGCCTCTGGAATGTCATAGGAAACGAGAATTTCGATATGGGCCAGTTGGGAAAGGCGTAGAAAATTTGCTGTGGACGAAATTAAAAAAAAAAACTAAAATAACCGTGTTTATTTTCCTTTTCTTCTAGATACCTCGTGAACTATTCATTGTAGAGAAAAGTTGAGGAGAGAAAAAATAGTGTGGTTGGGTAGTAATTAAAAAATGCGTTATTCTATTGTGGCAAAAATTGCAATGATAAAAAAAACGAAAAATTGTTTTCCTCAATTTTTTTTCGACCATTTTATTTAATAACGTCACACAACTTTTACAACTGGCGCATGTCGAATTGACCATTTCTTACGATATTCCAGAGGCATTCCAATAAAAATTAGGGATCTTACACATGGGAAAAGTCCAAACTTACTCCCAGTTAAGCCCGGATTAACTATCCAGACGCTAAAGGCCGCTTTACAGTTAGCAATTTTTCTTGCGCGCACGCGTATTTATGTCTGTTTCGATAATTTCTTAACAAATAAATACGCGTGCGCGCAATAAAAATTGGGAACTGTAAAGCGGCCTTCAGACTGTGAAAAGGTACAGCCTAATGTGTAATGTCGGATCTAAAAGAAAACGTCATCAAAGTTGGCTATGAACGAGAGAGATAGAAATAGTGGTCATGTCGAAGCTTTTCGGTTATGTCAAACTTTTGACAAGTGACTGTCCCAATTATTGTAAAATAAATAATGGCTGTCATATACGGTGACAGCTTTGACAATTAAATAAGGTTATAAATTTAAGATAGAATAGAAATACGTCTTTTTTTACTAGGCCAACTGTGATGACGTTTTTTTTTTTTTTGGATGGCCCTATATTTTCACAGTCTTACAGTCTGGTTAGTTAATCCTGCCTTAAACCGGGAGTAAAAATGCCGTTTGTAACCAAAAAATAATTAATAGGTACTAGTAAGAAAAGCAAGCATGTAGAATAAGAAAATAACTTTGTTGTACCTTAAGGTATCTTAACCCATTACTGAAGTCCCAAATGTCTCGGTTTTTTTGTTTAAAATTTAAAGTTTTCGAGAAAAAATATTCATATATCAAATATCAATAGTTTTCTTCTCAAAAACTATAAATTTCTCAAGAACAAAAATGTCTTGAATTTTTTGAGGAATACTCAAGCTTTTTAAGACGGTTTTTGATTGTTCCAAAAATCACGAAATATATATTTCCATAACTGTCATTTAAATAATATGAAAAAAATTGAGCATTTTTCGATTGATTCCAAGACATTTTATTCTTAGAACATTTTTACCAAAGTACGTAGTTTTTGAGATAGATATTTATGAGGTTTATACAACAATATTTCTGTTTGGGCCGCCCCTTCTGTTTTACCAAAAATTTTTAAAAACATAATAAAGCCTTTTATTTTAAGTTTAGGTACGAGGACGCGATTTTTATTTATATAGAACTCGGGGATACCTGTTTCATAAAGAAATTTTGGTCTAAAATTTTTTTGTTGTTGAATAAATCGTAATTTTGTCAAAAAATTTGTTTATAACTTTTTTAAAATCAATTTTTGAAAAATTCTTAGGCAATATTCTGAAAAAGCATGACATTTTACGTAGGAATTGACTTGATCGAAATTTTTTCAACACCAATAACAATTAAAATAAGCTGGTTGAAAACTAAAAAATCAGGACATTTGGAAGTTAATTACGGGTCAAAAAATAAATACATGTAAGACAGTATCATAATTTTGAAAAATAGATGAACGCAACTAATTTAAAAATTTTGTAAATACAAATAAAAATAAAATATAAACATAAGTTCCCAAAGTGGCACCTATGTACAGGGTGTCTCAACTTAACATCTCACTGACGATATTTACAGTTATTTTTAGGCCAGAGAGAAAATTCAAACACGGTTTAAAGATTTGATGGAAGAATTTTCAAAGGAATCTAAATTTGGCCTTGGGATTATTATACGGGTGTTGTTAAAAAGACATTCCCGAAAAATTTACTTTTAAAAGACGAGATTCAGGAAGAGGAAAAAAATTAAAAAAATACAAAATATATAGGGTTGTTATAATACTTCTTGTATGCTCTTTAATAAAATTCTGCACTAAAATTCGACATTATTTTCCAAGTCAGTTTTTTTTTTTGGAATATATTTTTATCGTCACCCTGTATAATAACTGAATAAGCATTTAAATTTTCTCTATAGCTCAAAAATAACCTTGTGTAAGATTATAAAATCTTACATCATACACATCGGAAAGAAAATCAAATAATTAAAACTATTGCGAAAATGGAATTTCAACTTTAATTTTAAGGACATTTTCAGCGTTTTTCGATTCATTATCTGACTCGGATAATTTCGTAAAAATGATCTACTCACTAAATCGATAACTGCCATACTCTTCGCTTTCGGCACTTCCAATTTTATAAACGCTTCTATGCCGACCTGAAACACACCAAAACACATGCCACACACAACGAAAAAAAAAATAAAAAACGAAACAACCAGGCTACGAGTACTATGGCATGCATTAATTGATGCGGAAGTGATTACAAAGCTTCGAAACAACCGAGAAATATACGTAAATTATGACAGAAGTCGTTATTTAAATAAGGAACAGGTTGGAACACGTTTTGAGAGTCGGGAATCGAAATTAAAAATGTTTTCGTTATCAATTCCTTTTGAATCGATAAATGTGCTACTGGGTATTCTCAAAATGATAATTTTCTCAATGAGTGTCATTCGCTTGGAATTTTATGGGTATTTCACAATCAATGTTAGGTAATTTAGTTACAATAAAAAAAAACAATATAATACAATATTCAATCAAGTATTCCATTATAGTTTTTACGAGGTGCGGCTATTAAATAACCAAACTGCTGATATAACACTTTTTATGCGTTACAAATTACAGTAGCAACTTTTTCGCCTTCAATGTACTCTGCTTGGCGATCTCTACACCGCTCCATACGACTTCTCCATTGTTGAAAGCAGTGCTGGAAGTCCGCTTCTGTCAGCTGGTTCAGAATTTCAATCAGTGTCAATGTTTTTTATGGTAGAATGTCAGCGCAAATGTTCATTTTTGATTCCTTTTGCTAGAGAGTGAGGAGTTTTGGCACCATTTTTGCGCCAACCTTGCGCATGTTGAACGATTCATGCAAAATCTCGCGAACACATTCTTTATCGATTCCTGTTATTTCAGCAAGCCCTCGGATGCTTAGACGATGATCTTCACGGATTAATTTACAGATTTTTTCAATGTTCTCGTCCGTTTTTGACGTTGAGACCGTTCGGGGCGCGGATCGTTCCTCGATCGTTTCACGTCCTTCTTTAAACCGTTTAAACCATTCAAAAACTTGTGTGCGGGATAAACATTCATTCCCGTACACTTCTTTTAACACTGCATAAGCTTTTGTAAAAGTTTTCCCAAGTTTAACAAGAAACTCGAGATTAACTCTTTTGTTCCATCTGAAAACAACATTTTTTCGACGCGTCACTGATGCGTAGACTAATTCAAACGACTGCTACAGTCAAACTGAGCGACCCACTGGCTTGTCCAGCGAGCTCAGGGCGGAGAAAGTATCACCAGACACAGGTCTGTTCAAACTTATCGGGACACGCCCGCAGCGCGCTGGTAGCAGCATCAGTTGGGTTATTCAATAGCCACACCTCGTATATCCTTGTATTTAGGTCTGATAAGAGCTCCTTAAAGATTTTTTACGTCTTAATGATAAACAAAACCCGAAAACGTCATTTTCGTTTCATATTGAATAACTAGAAATTATAAGGTCTGACAATACGAAATAAATCGTTACCACAAAAGTCCAAATGCATAATCCATTTCTCAATAAAACTTCTCAAAGTCATTCTAACATGTTCCCAAACACTTCATATAATCAGAATTCAAAAACTTCGACCGCTTGGGCTCCTTACAGAGGCGCCTTTCTCCAAATAAACAGATCCATGCATTATCGAATAAAGGAAACGTTTAGAGAGTCAGATGCTAATGACATGAATCTAGTAGTAACGGCATTACGAAAACTTTTTTATGCCAAAGATCGCACGCGCGTCTATCAATCGCGCGCGACCGCAGACTGGCCGCTGGCGCTTACCTTGGGCGGGTTGATGAGCTTGGGGAAGTAGTAGACCTCGTCCTCGGTGACCGTGGGGCTGTGGGGGTACTTCTTCCAGGCCCTCGCAGGGCAGCTTCCTGATCTGCCTGTTGATCTCGTCGTACATCGACGTGCAGACGAAGACGTCCGCCTCGGGCACCTCCGTCGGCCGGCCTACAAGGGAGGGGAGGACATTAGGATAGCGTCAAGCGGCTAAGCGCTCTTGGTTCTATTTCGTACGCCCGGAGGTTTATATCAAACAGGGAGTTCAGGGTGGTGTTGGAAACGGAATTCTCCAATTTTACGTGAAATTTGATCGTTAATAAATTGTGTTATACAATACACGGGCCGACCAATAAATGTAGTAAACAAGTGAACACCACGTGCTGGGAGTAGAACTGTGTAAATAGGGTCTTATTTACACCATACAATGGGAGACTTTTGGTTATCGTTCTATCTACATAGATGGAGCTGTAAAATAACATTTACCAGTCATTTTAGAGAACTTTGGATATTATTTGCTAGTGATAGTGCAGAGTAACAAAGCCAGATTGATAGTACAAATACACGAATATGGAAACCCAAGTGCGCAACCCAAACAGAGGAGTGAAACGTTCTGACCGAGGAATGAGATCGGTCATAATGACCCCTCCGGCTCTATCTCGTTCTAATATGTGTGAGCAAAGCTACCTGTCCCCTTTTGACACGCTCTGTCTCAGCTATTGTTGTAAGAAGGTAGTAATATTCAAAGCTTTCAAGCTTTCTTTTTTTTACCTGAAATAGTTAATTATTTTATTTTTAATATCCTCACACAGTTTTCATCCAAAAAACCGAAAAAATAAATAACACATGAGTTTCATGAGTTACACATGTAGGGAAATGCGCTGTGGTTGAGTTGCAATACGTTTATTTTAACAATTAATGCTACTACTTTTATAACCATTTTGGAATCTATATTAGGTGCACCAACTTTTGAGGACAAGTATAGATTACATGTAGTAATTTTTTTTATAGAGAGTGAATAGTCAAAGTCGTGTCAAAAAATTATAATAACCACAACCTTAAAAATAAATTTCTATTTTTTTTTTAAGGCGCTGTGACTGTTGTAAAATATTATTGTTTATTTAAATGACTTGTTGGTTCAAAATGACAAAAAAAAATTAATGATTGGCCTTGATTTGAAACCATGGTACAAAAATTCTAATTTAGGGATGCAATTTTTCACCAATTTTACAAAAGTGATTATATCTCGAGCGTTGAGATACTTTCATCTCTTTTTTTGTCGTATGTTCAGTCAGACCTGATCTGTAACTTCCTTTTGGCTTGAGGTTGCTTTTTGGGACACTCTGTATATTACGAATTTTTTATTGTTTGAATATATCCTACATCCTTTTTCTTTAGATGAAAATGAGTTAATACCGACATCAACTCATAAATATCAACTGCTTGTTTTTTTTTTATTGTGTAACACAAGCTAGTGAATATTTTACGACAAACAATTGAATGCTTTACACACGGTGTTACAGTGTTCACACGCTGCTATTACTATATCTGTTGGTCGGACCAACTTTATAACAGTGTAAAGAGCTTTAGAGCTATATAGTTCACCGAGAGGGTGTGTTATGATCAGAAATAGGTGTTAGGCATAAAAAAGTATATTTTAAAAAATTTGTGTTGTAAAAAACTAAAATTAAATGTCTTCTCTTGTGCAATTTATTTCCTCAATTCCTGCCTCAATTCTTCCTATAATTCTTTCATCGCAGTCTTCATCATCTCTACATTAATCTTTCCAATTCCACTAATTCCCCTATCGCCATAACCTCCAATTAAATCTTGTTCGCTGAATCCCATGGTTTCCTTTTTCAAACTGCTCTCTTCATTATCATCATCATCATCATCATCACAAACAATTATGCAATACATCATCCTCGGAAGATGACTTGGTTGTATCTTCATCGTCATTAGCACTTTCATTGGCAAAACTGTTTGGATCCTGAAGCTAATGGAGTGCGAACCCAGGAAGCGCACAGCGCTTATTGGGTGCTCACGAGGTGCTCCATTGGCCACCTTATGCTTCCTCCCTGAGGTAGCCACCCGAGTTATGACTCCAATGATTCTATTCATTCGAAAGAGGTGGTGATGTCACCTCGCTAAGGCCACAAAAGGCCAGAGCTCTTCTAATATGGAATCTCTCATCGACGGGCCAGCTGAAGAATCACAGAGTAGATGCTCAACTGTCTCCTGTTCCTGTTCACACCCACTTCAAGGGGGGCGTTTCGCTTATCATAGTGTGTAAGTGCTTCCGTAGCCGACAGTGTCCTGTCAGGATTCCTGTGCATACGAGGCATAAGTTTTTCCATCATAACTAAAACAAACGCCATCTTGTTTTTGGTGTGATTCCACTAATGCCGACTTCTTTTGTTTCGTTTTATGTGGTGCTTTCTTCAGTATCCTCTATAGCATCCAAAATATGCTAAAGTATTTTAAAATTTTGGGGAGGGGGGAGGGGGTAAAATTTTTTTTCCTGTCTATATTTTTAAGTGTCATTTATATAGACATCCAAAAAAAAACGTCATCAACTCTGGCTATGAACGAGAGAGATGGAAATAGTGGTCATGTCTAAGCTTTTCGGTTATGTCAAACTTTTGACAAGTGACTGTCACAATTTGTAAAATAAACAATAGCTGTCATATGATGTGACAGTCTTGACAACTAAATAAGGTTATAAATTCTATCAAGATTAGAAATACGTCTTTTTTTTCTCGGCCAACTTTGATGACGTTTTTTTTGGATGTCTCCATATAATGGGTTTAGAAATAATCCATTGAAGTGTGAAATGACGTCAGCAAAAAATAAAAACACTTATTTTTAAAAATGCATTTATTCGCTGTCATTTCAATTTGTTGGCCGTCTCTTGGCAAACATAAAACGACATGGAGAATATATCCTGAAAGTCTGAAGAAAACCCGATTAAAATCGATAGAGTAGTCGAAATATATGTTCCTTTAGGGTAAAGGTATGGAGTAAGGGAGGGAAGGTAATGAAGTGTAAACCTATTTTAAAACTTTAAATGCGTTTTTTTCAAATCGCATTTCCAAAATTCGTGTCCAAAATGTCGCAAAAACTACTGCGCACGCATTTGAAAATTTGCAGGCTTGTTTTTGATAAAGAAAACTAGTTTTTAGTATGCCCATTTATACCCATTTTTGTCCAAAATAAATATTTTGATCTGATCGCTATGGGATTTTTTTCAATTTCTCGATTTCAGGTGATCGAAATGAGCAACAGTAGTCGCCGCAAATCTTTTCTCTCAGGACAACAGAGATATATTTTTTTTATTTCTATATAAAAGTGTACAAACAAGTTTTCGCCATTTGACAAAAGTTGGCGCCACCAGTAAGGTATGATTAAAGTTGTCAAATAACCTTAAAATATTTGTGATTTTTTATCAGTATAATATATTCTTTTGTTTGCGAAAATGTCAAGTTTTGAGCCGTATAAGCGTCATTTGCGGGAACTTTTGATTTACTTCTTCAATTTGAAGAAATCTGCAGCTGAGGCGCATCGATTGCCTGTAGAAGCATATGGTGAGGCTGCCTTAAGTGAGAGAAGTTGTCGTGAGTGGTTTCAAAAGTTTAAGAACGGTGAATTTGACATCGAAGTAATTCGTGCCAAACGCAAAAAGAACTTGCACTTACATTAGGAGTGACTCAACAAACAATTTCACATCGGTTGAAATCATTGGGAATGATTCAAAAACAATGAAATTGGGTTTCATATGAACTGACATAGAGAAACGTTGAACGCCGATTTTTCACATGTGAAATGCTGTTTGCCAGGCATAAACGAAAGGGTTTTCTGCATCACACTAGTGATGAAAAATGGATCCACTATGATAATCCAAAAAGAAACAAATCATGGGGACCACCTGGCCATGTTTCAACATCTACAGCTAAGCCAAATATTCATGGAAAAAAAACTCTTGTGTATTTGCTGGGATCAGCTTGTTGTCGTGTATTATGAGTTGCTCAAACCGAACTAAACCATTACTGGAGCTCTCTACCGAACACAATTGATGAGATTGAGTCGAGCACTCAAGGAAAAGCGCGCCCACTACTACTCCAGACACGACACAGTTATTCTCCTGCATGATAATGTTCGACCACATGTTGCGGCGCCGGTCAAAACCTGTTTGGAAACACTCAATTGGGAAGTTTTACCCCACCCGCCGTATTCATCAGACATTGCTCCTTCTGATTTCCACTTGCTACGATCGATTGCGCATGACCTGTGTGAGCAACACTTCGCATCATATGAAGATACCAAAAATAGGGTCGATTCGTGGATAGCCTCAAAAGATGAAGCATTCTTCCGAAGTGGTATCCATACGCTACCAGAAAGATGGGAAAAAGTAGTGGCAAGCGATGGACAATACTTCGAATAAAACATTAGGTACCGTCCTTTCACAATAAATTCCCAATTTTTTATTAAAAACGGCGGAAACTTATTTGTACACCTTTATATCATATCAAAGTTATTTAAGTTATAAAAAGTTATATTTACGTGAAAAATTATGTGTATTTAAAAATGTGATATTTCCATTATGTGATTTGAACCATCATGTCTGAAGAGTTATCGGTTGATTAGAATCACGAGAAAAATTTGATTTCAGAAATTAAACAACAGAATCGTAATGACAATCAAAATCGCGCGTGAAGTCCCAAACCACCGCACCGCACCGGAACAGACAGACGTGACACTGAACTAGCTGTGAAAAATACGCACTTGACAAATCTGTAGACCTCCCCGAAACGCCCGATACTTACTTGAAATGTAGTCGTTATACTCTAGTACGGCACACTTTCCTATAATACTGACGATCGGATTCGTATCCTCCAGACTGGACAGGAACACCTCCTGCCTGTAGTACAGCCTGCCGGGCGACAGAGGCGAGTAGGGGATGTCGGCAGGTGTGATGAACCACGGCCCCCGGAAGTAGCACTTGCCGCTGCGCACGCAAAAAATAAACGAAAATCAGCAATTAATGTTTCAAGACAATGTTAATCCAGAAATGACATACACCAAGAAGCATTATATTGTATCACAAAATGGTGGTCATATAACAGATAACAAATAGCATAGAAAAACAAAAAACTATCAAAAAAGGTGACTTGTTTAATTTTCTTTTTTGATTCAGGAATTATCATGATGCTTGTTTATTTATGTTTGTCTTTATCATTCTCTTGGTGTTAGACAAAATTAAAATTACAGAGGATTTAAAAATTAACTTATTTCATTAATTTTCATTCAGGAATAAAATATGTTTGTCTATTTGTATTTCTATCTTTACCATTCTTTTGATTTTAGAGAGAAAGATAGATGGTTGAATGATGGATGATCTAAGCAGTCAATTTAATTCACAAGTCAATTTTCGTAAGGGCCTTAAAAGGTTACTCATATTAGTTTGCCATCCAGATAATAGGTGACGCAAAATTAACAAATTATCCTATTTGTCATGTCAATTTTCTGGAAAATTACAACAGGAGAGGACAAATCTTCCACAATTTGCTAGAAAATTGTCCAATCATGTCACAATTTCATACCTGTCATATGCATTTGTGTATTATCGTATTGGCGCCAAATTTAAATTAAAAATTTTTTAAAAATTCACCAAAAATTTACTTGTTTCATTAATTTTCATTGAAGAATGAAATATGCTTGTTTATTTTATATTTCTGTGTTTACCATTCTCTTGATTTTAGAGAGAAAGATGGTTGACTGCTGGATGACTTAAGCAGTCAGTTCAATTCACTAGTCAATTTTCGTAACAGCCTTAAAAGGTTCCTCATATTAGTTTGCCATCTGGATAATAGGTGGCGCAAAATTAACAAATTATTTGCCATGTCAATTTTCTGGAAAATTACAGCAGGAACGGGCAAATCTTTCTCCATAATTTTCTAGAAAATTTTCCTATCGTGTTACAAAGTCATATCTGTCATATGTATTTGTGTATTATTTATCATAATGGCGCCAAATTTAATTTACAACAGATTTAAAAAATGCCACTAAAAATTTCTTGTTTCATTAATTTCTATTCAAGAATAAAAATACGCTTATTTTGTATTTCTGTCTTAACCATTCTTTGCTCCTAAAGTAAGAAGGTTGAATGATGGATGATCTAAGCAGTCATTTCAATTTATAACTCAATTTTCGTAAAGGCCTTGAAAGGTTTCTCATAAGTTTGCCATCCAGATAATAGGTGGCGCAAAATTAACAAATCATCGTATTTGTCATGTCAGTTTGCTGGAAAATTATAGTAAGGAAGGGAAAATCTTCCATAATTTGGTGGGAGAATTTTCCAATCCTGTTACAAGATCATATCTGTAAATTTAAATTAGAGATTTAAGAAATAGGACCAAAGAATTACTTGTTTCATTAATTTTCATTGAAGAATAAAATATGCTTGTTTACTTTGTATTTCCATCTTTTTTAATTTTCGTGATTTTAGAGAGGGAAATGGTTGAATGGTGGAAGATCTATCCAGTAAATTCAATTCAGTAAAGTAAATTTTCGTAAAGGCCTTAAAAGTTCGTCATATTAGTTAGCCATATGGACAATAGGTGGCGCTCGGTTCCCGAATTTTAATAGTCATTGTTGCCCTTCCAATTGTACTATTCGGTTACAAAAAAATAAGACGTAAACAAAAATAAAGAAAATACAGAACAAATACTTCGTTTTCCTCACATTCCACTTACTAAATACCATGCAAACACCCCATATAATTTATTTATAAAAAAGAATTTCTCTTGATATTTCACGGCCCTACAGCAATCGTAAACCTTCGAAAGACATGGCCGAAAACGTTACTCGGTGAACATTTAAACGATCACTATTTAATAGGAACTTACTCTTTCGTGTCCCAAATACTATCGATCTGCGCTATAATCTGCTTGCCGCCCTCGGCAACCACGTAGACGAAGTCGCCCGTCTTCACCACCCCCGAGCATATCGTGTTGTACTGTTCGTAGTACGTGTTGCCGTCGTCGATCTCCATGTTGACGAAGGCCTCGACGTTCTAGAAGGACAAAGGTCGTCAATATTCAAACTGATACATTTTTATAGACTCTTTTAGTAGCATTATTGTAAGTGTGTTCGAGGTGTTCGTGTCGTCGGCGTCGATATTACGTTAACCTTTTAACGGCGGGAAATCGACAATCGACCTCTTATCAGACGCGAAATGTACAGATAAATTTAATGCATTCCTTATGTGGAGTCCCCAATATGACTGCTGGTCGATATATCGACCACTCCCGCCAATAAAAGGGTGATAATAAAATGATGAATAAAAAAAACTATCGACAGAAAAAAACTCACCGGTTTATCTTTCTCCACCAACTTCTCCTGCTCCTCCAGCTCGGCCAGTTCGTCTTTGTGCTTCTCGACGCGCTCCCTGAACACTGACATCACCCGTTTTGGCTCCAACGGCACCTCCCTCGGTACAAGTTTCAATGTCGGGTTCTCCGGGTAGATCTTGATCTTCTTGAAGCTCCTACACCTCGTGCTGTACCTCGACTCGCACACGTACACGTCCTTGTCGTCATAACCTAAAAAAAAATACAACTCAAAATAAAACTTCCAAAAACGATTCTTGTTCTGTTGATTTGGTCTTCAAAATAGTCTCCAAAAAAATATAAACTATCAAAAGTTTAAACCTTGTCGCATCCCTTGTCAAATGCTTTGACTAGATCTAGAAAAGTTATTGCAGTAGGCTTGCCTTTATCAAGATTGTTATATAGACATCCAAAAAAAACGTCATCAACTCTGGCTATGAACGAGAAAGATGGAAATAGCGGTCATGTCTAAGCTTTTCGGTTATGTCAAACTTGACAAGTGACTGTCACAATTTGTAAAATAAACAATGGCTGTCATATAATGTGACAGTCTTGACAAGTAAATGAAGTTATAAATTCGATTAAGAATAGAAATACGTATTTTTTTTCTCGGCCAACTTTGATGACGTTTTTTTTGGATGTCTATATTAGATATGTTTTGTAAGGCGTCTTTGGTACCTTTGTTCCTAATGAAACCATACTGATTACCAGATAGGATTTTGCAAGATGTAATGAAGTTATATAATCTCTCAAAAATAATTTTTTCGAAAATTTTGGCCAAGTTTGATATAAGTTTGATATATATTTGAGATATTGGTCTAGAATTTTGTGCATATCTTTTGTCATTAGATTTATAGATAGGGATGATTTCAGCATTTTTTAAGGCGTTTGGCCAGGTTGAAGTTTCTATACATAAGTTGAAGATATAAACAAGTGGATGTGTAATAAAAATTGAGAGAGTTTTGATGGTGTTGGCATTGATGTTATCAACTCCACCATTTTTTAGTTTCATATTATTAATAATATTGCAGACTTCCAGGTGATCAGTAGGATTTATAAAGATGGATTTTGGGTTATTTGTTGGCATTTTGAATTCTACATTATCTGGGATTAGTATTTTATTACTAAGATCAAGGCCAATATTACTGAAAAATAAGTTCATATTATCGGCAATCCCTTGTGATTCCTGAATCTCTAGGATCTGTGATTAACTGACTGTTTTTGTTAAAGATTTTAGTAATTTGGTAATTTTGTTTTTTATTTTTACCTAATTTCTGGTTTATTAGATTCCAGAGTTTCCTGGGATCATTGCTATTTTTTTCTACTTGTAATCTATCAAATTTTAACTTAGCTTCTTTTATTACTTTGTTTAGGACTTTTTCATATTTTCTATATTCATTTTCTGCAATAATATTGTTAGGCTGTAATTTGCAAGTTAATTATAGCCTTGGTAATCCAAGCATTTCTTGGTGTCTTGTGGGAAAGTCTTTTGCTTACATTCTTAGTTTTCGTGACTCGTTTAACACAACTTTGTATTTTCGAGATTAACAGGTCAATAGCTATATTTTTATCGTAAATCAATTAATTAGTAATATTTTATAATTCTCTGTCTTGTAAAAGAGCACGTCTATGGAAATGCGTTTCCTGCTCGAATCACCCTCCGCAACGCTCCAAGCTCTCACTCCAAGTCACTCTCGTTTACTTCCGAATCGCGGTATAGGTTAGTTTAGGTTTTGACTGCGTCAGCCTTACCTTCGGGCTTCATCGTGAAGTATTGCTTGACGTTGACGACGCAGCACCTGTCGCGCACCTCTTCCAGCGGCACGGCAACGTGCGAGTCCGACTTGAACACCTCGCGCTCCAGGAACTTCCTTGTGGTCAGGTGGTAGGTCTCGGCGGGACGGAGGTAGTAGTTCCCGTAGAGCATCTGCTGGCCGTTGTTCTCCCACAGCCGCTCGATGAGGAGGATGTGCGGCTCGCAGCCCTTCTCCTTGGAGTCGAGGTACACGAACTCGCCCACCTTGAACGTCAGCTGGTTGCACGTCATCGACTCGCCCACGTTCATGTTGCCCTCCTTGATGATGGAGTCGTCGGAGCTCCGCGTCTCCGTTTCCTCCTCCAGCGACTCCTTGAGCAGCTTGCTCTGCCGTACCTGACATAAGATTAACGATAGTTGGCCGATCTCTAGCATTATTATTAGTGCGTTCCTTGGAAAATTCTGCGTAACTGCACCATTTGAATTTATTTTTCTAGCTCAAAATTAACCAGTGGGAAGTTAAACTGGGACACCCTGTACAGTCCAAGGCCAGACAAAGGAAGTAGTTCAAATGCCCTAAGGAAGGCCCTAAGGAAGTAGTTCAAATGACTTCTTGACAGTCGATGTCTTACCTGTTTTACGAAATTAGATAAAGATTTCAGAAACGATAAATAAGCTCTCTATTCCCATAATGCACTGTTCGCATTTTTTTATCGTCAAGCTCTAGCTAGACCGGTGCAATCTTTGAAACTGAACGCGAGTGGTGTCGGCGGAGTACTGTATCAGAAATAGATCTACTCAGAAGCATGGGACAGGCAACAGCTGTATTTAAAAGTATAGTCCATTCAACGAGCGAAAGTCCCCATGTTAATTGGTCACTAATTGTTATCAGCAAACAAAAAATATGGTCGTGTAGAGAAAAGAATTCTAAGAAATATAGCGTTTTTTGCCACTCGAGTTTTAATGGCGAACATAACCAAAAAAATTCGCAAAAGTCAAAAAAACGGTTTTTTGCTAGTCCTACACAAGAAAGTTAAATTAGAAAGTTGTAGGTCTTAAAAATGCGCGTCGAATGAAATTTGAACGAAAAAAAATCGGTTAATACACATTTGAGAAAATAAAAAAAAAAAGTCAAAAATCGCGTTTTCGTATTTCTTCTGTATAAATTCCAATTTTGTTTGAAAATACTTCTTGTTAACTACAAATATAGCCCAAGACAAGCGGAAAATGATCCTTTTTTTCAAAAATTTAAAAAAAGATTTATTTTTTCGAGTTATAACGATTTAAAAAAAAAAAGACGTTTTCAAAAATCAGCTTTTACAGAGGCAAAAATGATCGTACAGAAACGATCATGGACTCATTCGTGAAGACTTGTACTTTCATGCTATTAAAAAACCAAATCGCTTTTATTTAATTTTTGCATAAAAAAATGCGTTGTAAAATTGTATCATTTTTTTCGAACGGAGTTTTTTCAAATAACTTTTTTAATTTTGGTTTTACATTTTTAGCCGTTGCATATTTGAAAAGTGGCATTCAAAATACGCATTTAAAAAAAATGAAGGTCAGGGGAGTTAGCACGACCTCAGGGAGCCGAGATAATTTTTTTTTAATTCCTGACAGCGCTGTATACGTCCGATTGACTTCATTTTTACACGAAATAGATCTCAAATACTTTTACTTTCTTAAAAAAAAATATTTCAAATTATTTCACATAAATTAAGTTGACATAATTGTTTGCAAAAGTACAGCGCTCGGTGCGGCACGCGCTAGCCAGCTCACGGCGACAGAGTGGGGGACGCTCCACTTGGGTGTATCGAAAACTAAACACGATTTCAAATCGATCGCGCCGCAAAATTATCTTTTCCTCGGCTTAGGAAAAATTATCTAGTTTCCCTAAGGTCGTATAGTAGAACCTTCATTTTCTTTTTTAAATGCGTGTTTCGAATTCCAGTTTTCAAATATGCAACGGCCAAAAATGTAAAACCAAAATTAAAAGTTATTCGAAAAAAAAACGGTTCGAAAAAATGATACAATTTCACAACGCATTTTTGTATGCAAAAATTATATAAAAGCGATTTGGTTTTTTAATAACATAAAAGTAGAAGTCTTCGCGAATAAAATGAGCCCATGATCGTTTCTGTACGATCATTTTTGCCTCTGTAAAAGCTGCTTTTTGACGTCTTTTTTTTTTAAATCGTTATAACTCGAAAAAATAAAACTTTTTTTAAATTTCTGAAAAAAGGATCATTTTCCGCTTGTCTTGGGCTATATTTGTAGTTAACAAGAATTCTGTTCAAACAAAATTGGAATTTATACAGAAAAAATACGAAAACGGGATTTTTGACGTTTTTTTTTTAATTCTTCTCAAATGTTTATGAACCGATTTTATTCGTTCAAATTTCATTCGACGCGCATTTTTAAGAACTACAACTTTCTAATTTAACTTTCTTCTGTAGAACTTGAGCGTTTTTTTTAATTTGCAAAAAAACCGTTTTTTTGACTTTTGAGAATTGTTTTGGTTATATTCGCCATTAAAACTCGAGTAGCAAAAAACGTTACCTTTCTTAGAATTATTTTCTCTATACGACCATATTTTTTGACCCCCCGTTTTCTCCCCGTTGATTGGGCTAGTACGCGAACTTTAGCACAGCCGCGTGCACTGCCCCGGCCGCATATATTACATCATTCAATAAGTTCGTAGGATGATATATAGATGGCACCACTATTGACAAATCCATTTGATTTTTAGATAGTACCAACCTTCATCACATTCCGACCATTCGTTTACAAGTTACAGTAGTTTTAGTGACGACTTTTGTAATTTTCAAAACAATGGAAAAATCTGAAGTTCTATCTTTTTAATGGCAAAAAATACCGCTCAAGCAAAGCAATGGCTGGAGAAATGTTATTTGGACTGTGCTCCATTGAGACAAATGGTAGAGTACACAAAGTCGTTTTGGAACACCGTAAATTGAAGTTGCGTGAGATAGCTGACACCTTAAAGATATCAGAAGGCAGTGTATTCGATATTTCGCATGAACATTTGTCCATGAGCAAGCTCTGTTAGGAGAGGGTACCGCGTTTGCTCACTGGTGACCGAAAAGAACGTGTTGATGATTCAGAGCAATGTTTGGAGCTGTTTAGGCGAAATAAAAAGGATTTTTTTTCATGTGATATGTGACAATGGATGAAACATGGATCAATCACTACACTTCAGAGTCAAAACGGCAGTCAGCTGAGTGGACAGCAACTGACGAAGGCCATCCAAAGTGATCAAAACCACAAATGTCGGCTGGGAAGGTTATTGCGTCGGTATTTTGGGATTCGTATGGTATAATATTCATCGACTATCTTGAAAAGGGAAAAAGGGTCAATAGCGAATATTACATAGCGTTATTAGTGCGTTTGAAGGACGAAATCGTGAAAAAACGGCCCAAAATGAAGAAGAAAAAAGTGCTCTTTCATCAAGACAATGCACAGTGTCACAAGTCGATCCAAACAATGGCAAAATTACACTCTTTGCACTTCGGACTGCTTCCACATCCACCGTATTTTCCAGATTTAACCCCCAGCGACTATTATTTTTTCGCAAATCTCAAAAAAACGCTCGCCAGAAAAAGATTTGGCTCTAATGAGGAGGTGGTCGCCGAAACTGAAGCATATTTTGAAGTGTTGGACAAATCGTTCTATAAGAAAGGCATAGAAATGTTACAGAAGCGTTGGGATGGTATCACACTTGAAGAAGACTATGTTGGTGAATAAAGTCGAATTTTGCCTGAAATTTGTTGCTTTATTGGTCATCTATGATGCGTCCCTGTTTTCGTGGCATATATCAAATTTGCTAAAGTCGCTTACCTGTTCCACGGCGGCCTTGGCGTCGGCGACGGTGTAGCCCAGCGCCGGCGAGCTGAGCAACTCGCCATTTTTGCACAGCTCGTCGCGCTGCCTAATGAAGTACGTCTGCAGCTCGATGGCGTCCTCGAAGGTCTGCGAGTCGGTGCGGGAGAGGCGACGCGCTCTGTCCAGACAAGCGAAGAAGTCATCCTGGAACACGTCGAGGCGCTTGTAGACGCCCTTGTCAAGCCGCCTCTTCACCAGGTCCAAAGACACCCCGCGCACCCTAAAATTCAGACGATCCACTACATTTCCCGTTTTATTTCTACTCCCAATTCCATTCTAATTCGCTAACGGTCATAATAGACATGACCGCCTCGACACCAACCCGCAAACTCGACTAAAACTGGCAAAAGAACTCACTTCTTCCCGTCGATCTCGTCGTGCTCAGGCAGGTCGGCCATCGAGTCCGAGTAGCACCTGCCGTCGTCGTCCTGGTGGTTGTACACGTTGGTGAACAGGTTGAGCAGTACGTCCTGCACGGCGGCCTGCACGTCCGGCACCGTGTTGTCGTCCTCCTTCAGCTGCAGCTTCGTCTGCAGGCACACGCGCTGCAGCACCAGCGCGTCCTTGTAGATCTGCGAGTCGGGCTCGTTGTACTTGCAGGCGTTGTCGAACATCAGCACAAAGTCGCCCACCAGGTCCTCCAGGGTCTCGTAGCCGTTCGCCTTCAGCCTCTGCGAGATTCGCTCCATGTCGATGGGGTTGCTGATCACCTCGTAGTAGTCGGGGTAGTCGATCTTCGAGGGCAGCTTCATGAAGATGAGCGAGAGCTGACGGTTGGCCTTCGGCTCGCGGTAGTCGCGGATCGCCTCGTACATCGTCTTCAGGTTCTTCTCGTGGGGCGTCAGCGGCTTCCGGGGTTTGTATCTGCAAAGAGGGCGCAACACTTAAACCCAGTAACACACAACCCTGTAATGCCATAAGCCTTGGTGTGGAAGCTGCGTAGTAACAAAACTGTGACAAACCACAAGTCTGACACAGCAAGCATCCTAAACCATGTGACCCACTTAATAACCCCATCTTTTTTTTTACACAAACAGGTCAAAAACAAGAATTCTTATAGTTATTTGTCTTTCAGAACAAAGAGAACTGGTCTGAGCCACATATTTCTGACGTAACAGTTGTTTCTGACAGTAGTTGATGTTGCTTTATCGAGGTATACGTACGTTAGACTCTCCGCGGCGCCAGTTGAACCATTTCAATTTCATAATACACTATGTCAAGCACCGCAAAAGCCCAGGCAACGTCCACACGCTCACCAAGTGAATAAGTTTACTGTCAAAGTTGATTAACCAAAAAAAAAAAATCCACTTACACTCTGACCACGGCCCGCTCCTTCTTCTCCTTCTCGGGTGTGACCAGGTAGTGGCCTGCCTTGTCCATCAGATACTTCTCCAGTGTCAGCGCGTCCTCGTAAATCGGCGAGTTCTCCTCGTTGTACTGCCGACAGTTGGCGAACATCGTCTTGAAGTCCTTGACGAGGTCCCTCTCGCAGCTGTACTGCTCGGCCTTGATCTTGGCCTCTATCTCGAGGAAGTCGATGGGCTCCGCTATCACCTCGTAGTAGTCGGGGTACAGCTTCTTGGACGGCTTCTCCATGAAGGCCAGCATCGGCTTCCTGCCGTCCTCACACTAAAAACAGATAATAGAAAATGTACACTGTTTTTAATTCCTTTGCGATCAAAGAAGAACAGATCTTTTCAGATAATAGAAGTTCTAGGAGCATTTTCCACAATTTGTCGATTGTTTCCTACCATCTATAATCTATACTCACCAAGTAATCGAGCATGTACTTGGCCAGGGCGTGCAACCGCTTCTTCAGGGGTATGGAGTCTTTGGGGGGTCGCCCCTGGTCGGCGTGTTGCCCGGCGTGGGGTTCTTAGGCTTCGGCCCCGGCTTCTTCCTCACCGGCTCTAGGTCGATGTCGTTGTCGGTGTCCTGGAAAAACGACTACAATCCCACCCGAAACTTCAGTATCGTCCAAAATAAAAAGAGGGGAGTGGAAAAATTAACGACAAAAAAAAATGTGTTAATCAGCAAAAGCAAGCATTAGCATACAAAAAAAAAAAAAAAAAAAACGCGAAAGCGAAAGGACAAAGCAAACGATCTAGCTACAGGAAAGGAGCTTACAGTGTCGAATGTGAGGTTAAGTTAGGTTATGTCAGATTACGTTAGGTTTGGTTATAGCAGATTCTGTTAGGTTGGGTAAAACGAGGTTAACTTACGAGAAAGGGACAAATGTTATTAGGTGCAAAGTTAGATTAGGTTAAGTTAAGAAACTTTCAGTGTCAAATGTGAGTTTAAGTTAGATTTTATCTGATTACGTTAGGTTATATTAGGTTATAGTATAGGATTGTTAGGTGGGATAGAGAGGTTAGGTTACGAAAGAGGGACGCACAGTATCAGGAGCGAGGTTAGGTTAGGTTAAATAAGGTTACGTAAGATTAGGCAAACGATCCAGCTACAGGAAAGAAGCTTACAGTGTCGAATGTGAGGTTAAGTTAGGTTGTCGACTTACGTTAGATTTGTTTATAGGAGGTTATGTTAGGTTGGGTAAAAAAAGATTAGGTTACGAGAAATGGACACATAGTATTAGGTGCGATGTGAGATTAGGTTAATTTAAGAAGCTTTTAGTGTCAAATGTGAGTTTAAGTTAGATTATATCTGATTACGTTAGGTTAGGTTATAGTAGATTTTAGGTTAAGTAAAGAGAGATTAGGTTACACGAAAAGGACGCACTGTGTCAGATGCGAGGTTAGGTTGGATGCTTTTAGTGTCAAATGTGAGTTTAAGTTAGGTTATATCAGATTATGTTAGGTTAGGTTATAGTAGATTGTTAGGTTGGGTAAAGAGAGGTTAGGTTACCAAAAGAAACGCACAGTGTCAGGTGCGAGGTTAGGTTAGGTTAGGTTAAGTAAAGTTGGGTAAGATTAGGCAAACGATCCAGCTACAGGAACAGAAGGTACAGTGTCAGGTGGGAGGTAACGATTACGGATTTTTTCTCATAGAAAAAGAACATTTAAACATACAAAATAAATGGAAAGCCCACTTGAAACATTTTACAGTATTGAGAAAGTATGTTCTTAAAGTTTATGAAAAAAAAAACATTATCATGCAGTCAGTTGTCTGCAGAAACATTCTCTTTGACATTATTTTAATTAATATTATTGTAAAAAACAGATATTCACTTTATTGGATGACAAAAACGAGGCTGACAAGAAGACGATCCGCAATCGCAACGACAAACCAACCTAAGATCTCAAACTAAAAACGGAACCGTACAACTTTATTTTGAGGTTATGTAACGGACTAGAGGGAACGACAAAACGGGAATAGGAAATTATAACTACGAAACGAGAAAACAGTTAAGCAGTGCAGTAGCATACCTTTCGGTTTTTGTTAGTGACTCTTTGCGTTACCTGATCTATGTCAAGTAGTTCTTGTACTTTTGTCTGCATCAACTTTTGCAGTTTGACGGCATCCTGAAATAAAGGCAAGTCAAACGTTTGAGAATTAAAGTCGTGTCGAATCTCTGGCAAATTACAATATTGGAGGTTAGAAAAACGACATTAAGGTTAAAACATAACCTAACAAACACGGTTATGGCCAAGAAGTCTCTAGACTCCTTGCTTATGGCACCTTATTTCATTTATAATGCACAAAATTCTGCCAAAATTTGTCTAGACTTTAGAATGCAATTTATTTTATAAATTCCCAAATTTTCGCAGCTATTTGTTTTATCTTCTGAATTGCCTAAAAGTTTTTTTGAGGTGTTTATCAATCATGTTTTTAAAGATTTTTCCTAATCAGCGGGTGAATTTTGGATCATACGGTAAAACAACAAATCTTGAATTTTGAGAGAGAAAGAGAAATTCTCAAAAGACACTACCTTTAAAAACTTTGATACGACGTGGCAAGAAATAGATTACAAAAATTTTAAGGCAACCCAAAAGATAGAACAAATATAACGAGAAGTTGTAAAGATTGTGAACAAAAGTATGTAAAAAGTGTATGCAAAAGTAATAAAAATTCAAAGAATATGCTTTTTGCAATAATCATTAGAGCCCGGATGTTAATAATAGATTCCAGGTCCGGTCTTAACGCGACTGGAATATGCAAAAATTCCAGTGCCACATAGCACAATCGTAGTTCAATCAGATAATGCCATTGTATGTACATACTATGTGTTGTACTCCCCACTCTTATCAAGTTATGGCACCTGGTACAGGTCAAGTCGCGAACGTAATTTACGCTTATTGTTAGTATTACTTAAACTGCGCTGGTCGATGCATTATTGGTGCGCAGGAAAATTCGTGCGCACGAAACATTATTCGTGCGCAGGAAGGGTCGGATAAATTTGTAAAAATGTCGGGATACTGTCCGATGTTGTGGTAGAGCATCGGATAAACAATTTTCTAGAACTGACCTTTAATGGCACTGAACTTCGTTGTACCATGTGTAACAGTATACTGAGGTGGCACGTAAAAACAGCTGTCATGTAGCATGTTGCTATAGACAAACATAAAGCTCGTGTAAGTGGTCGTGTGGGTGCGCTAGACAGACAGGGACCATTTAACTTTGGCTATGAACGAGAGAGATGGAAATAGTGGTCATGTCTAAGCTTTTCGGTTATGTCAAACTTTTGACAAGTGACTGTCACAATTTGTAAAATAAACAATGGCTGTCATATAATGTGACAATCTTGACAAGTGAATAAGGTTATAAATTCGATTAAGAATATAAATACGTCTTTTTTTCTCGGCCAACTTTGATGACTTTTTTTTGGATGTCTACATTACTACTACCTGGATAAAAATCCAGAACCCTGTGAGTGGAAAGTACGGCGAGGTTAGTCTGCCTGCAGGAACAACTCTTAGACGGTTGTACATGGCATCACTGGGTGAGGACGTAAAAAAAAATATCGTGTCGGAGTTGCACTATAAACCTATATGACTTGGTATTGACTAAATGACGGATGTTAAAGGACAAAGCATAGCTAAAGTAGTGGTTGGGGGACTGGATGAGACAAATGCCGTGGCATTTGATAGCTTCGAGGGTGTTGAAAAGCACAAATACGGAAACAGTTAGTGAGTGTGTGACTACCAGTCACACAGTACAGGATTAGTTTCACAAAATATTGTGAAATTTGGATTGTGCGTTGCTGGTAGTGGTAATCTGGAGCCACTCCTGGTAAAGTACGCATCTACTGTTATCATCCAGGCTCTAGTCATTTAGCGTATCAAGATTTGAAATGATTTACGTTATTTAATATGATATTCCAAAACGTCTATTTTGAATATCTACGTTTACTGATTTCGGCACTTGGCCCCATCGATAATTCAATGCACAGCTGCCGGAACTCACCTTATACAACTTGGACGTGGGCACATTGTACTTTTTGGCGTTCTCGAACATGATGGTCATGTCGCCAGCCACCTCGCTCACCGTGCCGCACGCCTTGTTCGTCAGCTTCCTCCTGATCTGCGTCAGCGACACGGGGTTCTTAATCTCGCGGTAGTAGTCGGGGTAGAAGCGGCGCGACGGCAGCTTCCAGAACGGTTCGGACAGCGGCACGCCGTTGTAGCCAGTGACGGTGCGCACTGCCTCGAACAGCTTCCACTGGGGGTTGTCGGCGTCGGCAGGGCTCACCGCGGACTAGAAACATTTCAGCAAAGATTAACATTCAAGAAGTTATCGCGAATCCTGGAGACCGTTCAACGTGATCTCGTCAGTGACAGTTGGTGGATTTTGGAATTTTCGTAAGGGAACGTGGGACTTATACCAGATTTTTGGGGGGTTTTACTACACCCAAATGGAAGGAAACAGTCGGAAAAAATCTACATATGACACTTGCGAAAGAAAAATAAAAAAACGTGCGACCAACCAGATTTTAGAAACGGTTTGTGAAATATTTGCATTACATACAAAAAGTGCCCGTAAATTTGGATTTAAATGAACCGCTTAAAAGAAATCGGTAAAATGTTTTTTTCTTCAGGTTGGTAGGCCCTTCCTTAATTACCAAGCCTGTTTAGAGCGCGACCTGTCGCTCAGTGTGTTTACAGCAGCAGTTAGTAACACACGACCTCGAGTGTGCTCGGCGAATTGTACAATGGAAAAAATAGTGGAACAACGCGTTTGTTTAAAATTTTGTTCCGCCAACGAAATTTCGTGTGCCGATTGATTGGAAATGTTAAATAAGGCCTTTGGTGATCCGTGTGTGTCCAAAACACAGGCTTACGAGTGGTATAAGGAGTTCAATAACGATAACATTGACCGATAACATTGACAAAATCAAAACATTAGTGCTTGAAATTCGCCACATGAGTGTTAGAGAGTTAGCTCAGAGTGTAACATATCGACAATGTCAGCTCATGGTATTTTGAGTGATGTTTCGGGCATGAAACTCGTCGCTGCGAGACTGGTTCAGAAAGAGCTGAATGTTCTTCAAAAAGAGCATTGGAAGCAGGTTGCTCTTGACATGGTTTTCAGAGCCGATAGTGAACCAAACTTCACGAAACGCATCATAACTGGAGACGAAACAGGGGTCTACGAGTACGCCATGCAAACAAGTCGTCAATCATTGGAATGGCGCTATGATGATGAGCCGAAACTGAAAAAACCGAGCCAAAGTCGGTCGAAAGTGAAGGTGATGCTGAAGGTTTTTTCTTTTGATGTTATTTAGATATCATATTCCTCTTTTTAGGTCTAATAATCACTCCCTAAATATACTGTATGGGTTCCATTGGTGCGATCGGTCATTAGGAGCGACATTTATAGTCCAATCAATAGGTAAACGCCTCAATGTATACTTTCCCAAAATCTTTAATAGGAAACAAAAGATTTGATCGTATGGGAAAAAAAAATTCTAACAAAGATAGCGTTTTTTGTCCTTGGCGTTTCAACGGCTAACTTAACCTAAAAAATTCGTAGTTGGAAAAAACGGTTTTTCGTATATAAAAAAAAAATTAAGCTCATAAAGGAGGAAGTTAAATTATAAAGTTGTAGGTAATAAAAAGATCTTTCGATTCATATTTTTATTAATATCGATCGCTGCATTACTTTTCGAAATATGTTGTGTGAAAAAACTGTCAAAAATCTAAAATTTTTGTTTTTGCTCTATCTTTTGCAAATTCATATTTTGAAACTTGCTACTTGCTGTAACTCAAGCGCACGGCAAGCCAAAAAAATGTGTTTTTTCAAAATTGAATAATATTGAAAATTTTTTTTCGAATAAAAGACGATCTCGAAAATCGGCTCTGCTTGCTCGACGGATAGTCTTAGAGTAACGAATCAGAGCTCATTTTTTTCTTAGAGAGTTGTACTATCAGCAAAAAAGAATGGTAACGATTTTATAAATTTTAAGTGCCTAAAAATGAGTTTGAAAAGATTAATTATTTTTCAGTCGAAGTTTTTCTTAAATACCTTTTTCGATTTTCATTTTTCAATAACGTCTTTTACTACAATCGATTACTGACATTTTTTTCACGAATTATAAAAAAAAAAAATTTTATACGACTTTCTGGACGTTTTTTTTTTTTTCAAAATATTCCGCTATTTTCATAGAGCTTATGATCGATTTTCAATTTAAGATTCAATTTTCTGCTTAAAATATAATCGATTCTTTGGTCGAAATTTTTTTTTCCGTAATATTGACGCCATTTTTTTTTAAATCAATGATTTTAAAAAAATCCTGCGTACTAGACTAGTTTTTTATGTCGACTTTCGGAATATATTTCGTTTTTTGTTTTAGGTTGATAAGTGTGGCGTGTGTATTCGCACGCGGGGACCTTAAAAGAAGACGTTTTTATCTGTCAATCACTGCGCCGCCATGTTGTCTTAAAATTATTGATATAACGTTTTTTTTTTACACTTCAAGACCTATATTAACAGGTATGAAAACCTGTTTGTAAAAATATTGGTTTGTCTTTTTTTCTTAAATAAATTGTTAAAAATTACCCTTGATTTTTTCCCTCACAAAGGTATATACTCCCTTAAAGGGTATACCTTTTCTGTCAATAAATGATGGAAGAGTCATTTCAATAAAAACATAAATTATTCTAAAATAGAAAAAACTTACACCATCTTTTATGTACTCAGAATGCCGCAGAGAGCGCCCTCTACAACTCGCATCAAAATGATTGACAAATTACAATTTGTCTCCTCAAAAAAAACCGAAATCACCAAATTTTGTGAAAAAATATTCACATAAATCAAAAATAAAATTATAACTGACACCCTGTATCTTGGTTACCAATAACTTTCCGACCAAGGTAAATTTGGTTCAATCATTAACATTTTTTACTCAAAGAATCTGTGGTTTAGTCGATAATAACAATAATAATAATCTCAAAAAATAATAATAATAGCCATCCCTTCCCCACACTATTTATTTTCTAACCTTTTATTATTAGTATCAAATTGTCGGAACTTACCACGTCTTCCTCCTGCTCCGGCTCAGATTCGTCCGTTTTCAAGGCGGCCGTCACCGCGGACAGGCTCGAGTTGCCTCTCAGCCTTTTGTTGCGTATGCGCTCGCTCAACTTGCTCGTGGTCGGTGTCTTATTCGGGCTCTTCATCTCGGCGGCCGAATGCTCGACCTCCAGCTTCTTTGTCTGCACCGCCTAGGAGAAAATTAAAATAAAAACAAGCCTTCTTAGTAGGCCATGAAACAATACGCTCACAGAACTGTTAATCACTTGTTGCTTATGAATAAAATAAAATAAGACATGAACGTAAATATTTAAAGAAAAAAGTGTGTCGGAATTTTTTGAGGTTAAAAAATCCATTGCTGAAATTGGATCAGTGCGACATCTATCAGAAGACATATGAAGTATCACCAAAGTAGGGTCATGGACAGTCTAATATGAGTTTGATTTGTTTGGTTAGCGTCCATTCTTATTGGTCCAATTTTGCTGACAATATCAGTCCTATGACCAGCAACGATTTAACGATTTTTTTTATTTAAAATCTAATACCATGGTGTTAATCAGAACATCTTAAAATACACGTATGCGAAATTTGGACAAAAAAATATGCAAGGTATTTCCTTCTATACGACCTCAAAGTTGGGCAATATATCGAATTTGAAAGCCACTGGATGAGTCAAGTGTGCCATGGAATAATTGTCAGAACAGTTGAATGTTACCTGGAATCACTTAAATTTAATCATCGCAGGACTGTAGTAAACAAAAATATAATTTTTTTTCTGCCAGTTTTTTTTTCTTACAGAAGAAAAGACTTTTAGCGGTGAACTAAGGTAATTTATTACTATAATTTCTACAGAAACAGGTAACAATTAATACTGGAACTGTCAAATTTAAAGGATAATTATTTTGTTTTCAAATTTCCATGGCAGACATGATTTGTGAAAATACTTTCTCAAGCAAGAGACGCCAAATGCATATGAATTTTCGCAATAATTGTTCCTAAGTGATAGATTTACACCCAAAAAGGGCCAAAATTTGGTTTGTTAAAAAATATATTGAAATGAAACTAATGCAAAGCTTTTACCGTACAACATTTTTTAGTGCGCACAAGAAACGTTAAGCCCAAAAGATTAGTTTATCTGATTCCAAATAACATTCAACTGTTTTAACATAATTCCACAGCATACTTGACTCATTTAGCAGCTTTCATATCCCATGTTTTGCTCAACTTTGAGATCGTATAAACATTTTGTATATTTCTTGTTCAAATATTGCGTACGAGGGTTTTGAGAAGGAATCAAATTTCAAATAAAAAAAGTCGCTAAATGATCATAATTGAATTTCGGGGGATAAAAAAAATCATAGCAGGCCACGGGAATCTTAAAAGCGACGATAGGGTGAAAAGAAGTTTTAGTCTTTTAAACAAAAAAAAAAAAAAAAATTTAATCAATCATCTTGAAAAAAATGAGGAATATATGGATTTATATGTAAACAAAAATACACGCCCTGTACATTAAAATAGGTATTTCCGTTACCAATCAGAATAAAACGAATTTACCTTCTTCAGAGCCTTGGCGTGCTTGTAGATCTGCGAGCCGGGCTCGTTGAACAGACACGCGTTCTTGCACATGAGCAGCAGGTCCCTCTCCATCTCCGCCAGGCTGCCGTAGCGGCTGTTCTGCACCTTGGCAGCGATCATCTTGAGATCAATGGGTTGCTCGATCACCTCGTAATATTCGGGGTACTTCTTCTTGGAGGGCAGCAGCTGGAAGGCGGTGTGCAGCAACTTGTTGTTGTCGTCGGTGGCCGCCATCACGGCGGCGAACAGGTCCTCGTACTGGTTCGCCTCGTCCTCCTCGCACAACGACTCGTTGGCGTCGTCGTTGTGGTTCACGCTGTTCCTCGTCTCCTGCCTCGCCGGCGTCCGCTTGGAGTGCCTGTTGTTGTGACGGTTGTTCGCGGGCCTCTTCGCCTCCCCCTCCCGTTTAATAACCTAAAAAACGACGCACGGTTTTACGCGAAACACGTATTTTTATTCGACTCACTTATTTTTATTCGTCTGGAACAGCTCCCACAACTCCGTGGCATCCTTGTATTCGTGGGAGCTCCTCTTATAAAAAGCCTTCGTGTTATTTACAATCAACTCGATATCACTCTGTAGATCGTCTAGGTCGTCGTATTCGTCCGTCTTCAGCTTCTGCTGGACCTTGAGCAGATCTATGGGGTTGCTGACGACATCGTAGTAGCCGGGCTCCTGTCTCCGCTTCGGGACCCTTATGAACGAAGTCGCAGAGCAACGTGCCGTCGTCCTTCTTGTGGTTCCTGATTATATCGTATAACTGGTGACACAGTTCCATCTGAAAAACGGGAAAATGTAGGGTTGTTTGGGTCGTTACTTGTCGACTTACGGGATCCAGGTTCTTTTTCCGCTTGCGCATGGTGGGGCCGCTACTTGTGGACGCTTCTATACTGTCTAGAGAATCGTCCTCGTGCCCCCTGCTAGTGATAGAACTGGTCCTTCGCCTCTTGCTCATCTTTCACTTGGGAATATCAGAGAGCAATATATTGAGCTAATGTAGACGGCCTATCACATAATTCCCGATTCGGTAACAAACTCGAGGTAGTCCGTCGACGGGCGATAAAAATTCCACATCAAACCGCGGCCACAATCAACACGGAAACATAAAAAAACCCATAAAACGCAGGCAGTACCTGCGATTCGATTTGGGCAAACTAGTGAGGTTACCTTTGCGACGATTCGGGTCGGCCGAGCAAATACCGTATTCTGTTCGGTTCGCTAGCACGATTAGGTCGTAAACGAGACGCTGGTACTTGCATTTAGCATATTGTAGTATGATTTTTTCGAAAAAAACACAAGTTATGTAAATAAGGCGCGACAAGCGACTCATCACTCGATATTTGTACAATGGCGGCTAACGATGTTTAGATAGAGCGAGAAGATATCGCGGGAAATGCCGTGAAAAGAGACGGCGACAGCAACTCAAAAATCGCTTGCCACCATCTTGTTCGGATTGCCGTCGCACCGAATCGCCACGGGACAAAAATGTGACAGGACAGGTGCCGCAAAGAAAACTAAAAAACTCTTAATTTATTCACCAGTCATTAATATAATGACTCGAGATTGGTTATTTTCACAATATTCGATAATACCAAGGTATTTTAGCAACGACAATAATAAAAGATGACAAAGGATTCGTTTATAGTATGAATTTTAAACAATATGGATATTGTATTATTCCCAACGACATTCAAAAGCACCTCAATTCGTTTAAATTTTGTTTTTACTTAATTAAAGTACGTTATGAACATTACGCATTATGTAGAATAGAAGCTTATGCCTCATCAGTATCACTTTATGTTATTGATAACAAATCCGTTATAATTATTTTCCAGTAAGAGACTGCCTTATTAAATTATCACCATTCCTGATTTTTTAAAAATGTTAATAACATAACCCCGTTATGTTATACAAATAACATAAAATGATACAGGATCACGAGGTTTCATGAATCTAATAACAGTATGGAATAACTTTAATTACTTTCTCAACACAAGTAACGACGGCGGAACACCATAAATATGGATATTGCACTTTATGGATTAGAGATCCATTTGCTGCATGACAGGGACGTACTTCATGGTCTTAACAGTCAGCGCGTTATGGAAAGTGGGAGGAATTTTGACGTCAGAAAGATACCCTGTGGTCTCAAAAACAGGCAAGGTTTTGACAACTTTGACGTATAAGCAATAGAATTTAAGCAGCCACTGTGGAAAATTTTGGAACTGATTAAACTAGAAATACTTAAACACATCGATAAAAATACTCATCCTCTGCAAAATGAAGAGGACAGACTGATATATTTACTGATTGGTTTTCCTTTCTTCAGTTTTTATTTTTAAATTCCAAATCTTGCGTCTATTTATACATTTCTTTTCACCAAAGAAACTTGATGTTTTCTTTCTTCAAGAAATATTTGAAATATCAAATGAGGGTCCCTTGTATTCCAGGGTAAACAGCAGGATACACAACGATACTGATTCATTATAAAAGTAGTATTTCAATTTTTAATGGTTTAACACACAAATAGAAATTAACGGACGTTTCAATAAACAATGGCATAGTACTTAGTTTGTTAAGTAACCACTAGATGGCGCAACGCTTATATTGAATTGCCTATACTTTTGACAGGAGTTTGTTTCTGTTGTTGTTCTTTTGATTCGTTTGTTTCATTTGTTAAAATTAGCGCTTGGTTGTAATGGTTATCTGCTTTTTTAAAGGCTAAACTTTTAGATAATAATACTAGATGTATGGTGACGCAACAGCCGAGCAAACAAGGAAAATATCCCGGAAGTGACGTTTCATGGTTAATTTGACATTTGACAATTTTTTAATTTCATTTAGTTTTATATTATAAAAACATTTTTTAATTTTAAGTATTATATGATGTATTAAATTTGGAGTATTATATTTCAAATGTTTTTCTGGCGAATCCGCCATATTAGTATCACTTTATTTATACCACTTTTCACGCGTAGGGTTGCATTCTCTCTAAAGCCGCATTCAGATTCACGCGTAACGCGTACGCGTAACTCGCGCTACGGAATATAATTTTGCGTAGCCTGTTCGAATTCTGGCGTAACGTAAATAAGTGAGGTTATTAGTTATTCGTGTTAAAAATGATAATCTGGCTACAAAAAATTACATTGTCAAGAAATATGAATGATTTCATTCAAATTTTAATGCTCGAATATAATTGTTAGTGGCAAAATACAGCAATTATAAATCAAATAAATATTACTGTGGTTTGGTTAAATATTACCCGGTGATTGAAATAAATATATACAACACTGAAGTTTTTTATTGAAAAATAAGAATAATCCTTAATACACTATAAATAATCATATGTTATGTTATTAATTTTATTATACGTCTACTATGCTAATCAGATCTATTTCATCACAAATTATTCATTTTCATAATCGTACACCATTTGCAAGATATTTATTTCTAGTTGGCATCGTTTCCTGTATGGTAATCTTTTTAGGCTTTCAGCCAGTCTGATTAAAAATCCATCTAGGAAATCTATCCAAAGTCTAAAACAGCCTTCGTTAATTCACTATGTTGATCAGCCTTCTTTCCTTAAACACAAGTATTATAAAACAAATTACATAATTAAAATGAAATTAATTATGGTGCTTGAATTAATAAAATGTGCAGATTCATAAAATTAGAATTAATAACTCACTTTTTTTACTTTTGGAGTATTCTCATTGTCAGTGTCATCCAATTTATCATCAGTAGTTCTAGAAAACAACAGAGATTAAATCTATTGCCAGCATTAGTCATTGCATGTAATATTTTTAGGAAATTCAAAAACAATCGAAATCTCGATGATATCACTTGAAAAGAAACTATTATTGTTAAAAACACAATATCATGTTCATTTAATTACACATTAACAAATAGATACTTATAAGAAAGGTTATACTTACGGATTTCTTTCTACAGTGTCACTTAAGAACGTCATTATTTTGTAGTATTTAAAACTAGTCGTTTTTAAGGTTTGTTGCGATCCTGATGCACCGCTGGGAATATATTCTTTTAATTTCTTTTTTCTCGGATATACCTATTGGTCCCTCAAATATTTCCATTTGACCTTTACCATTCATCATTAACGACAATATCATAAATAGATTCCTCATAAAATTTAAAACATCCATGTTTTAAAATATCGACCACCTCTTTAGTACAGTAACCACACATATAAACCTATGATATTAAAAATAATGTTAAATAAAACAAAATAGGAAATCAGAAGATATATATCACAAATTAATAATTACCCTTCCCTCCATTTTTGCAGGTTATGTTTTCTGCGTAAACGCAAAAAGTTAAACCTATTTCAACTTTTGGCGTAATGTCCTTGAAGTGTACGCGTAAATTCAAATTTGTTAATTTAACCAATCATATTTCGTAGCGCGAGTTACGCGTACGCGTTACGCGTGAATCTGAATGCGGCATAATGCAGTGGGATGGGATTCCCTCTAGTCTATTCTGAATCTCGGTGTATCGCTTTTATTTTATCTAACTGTAAAACTGTCTAAAAAATGTGACAACTGCCAACCAACCGTTTAGTTTGTAGACCTACCACCTACCTAGGTGTAAATACATACTTGGTGTAATAATCTTTTGAGTAATATAGACTGAACTTGCTGGATTCCTTTGTGTTGTCCTGTTACAACAAAAGGTTATTACGAATGTTGCCAAAATGCGAACCTTGACTTAAATTATTATTGCCAAAAATAAAGTTCGGCTTAATAAAAACGCAATTCTTTTCTGGTACTAAATAAAATCATGTTTATAAACAAAGACGTTAAAAAGAGAGTGAGGTGTATCCCAAAAGTTTTTATTTTAAAATTCATATATTACACGCTTTCAGCTTTGCTCAACGACAAATTTTCTTTATGTACAATACAACAAAATTTAGATAGACAACAAAATCCGGCACATTTTCATACATCTGTTCCTGTGAAGATCGAATTCAGGTGCTTCTTCTTGCAGGGGCGCTCGTAAAAAGACTACCTACACAAAAAGATAATAATAAAACGCCGAAATTGAATTGCTTGCAGAAATCGTACCCGTGAATTTCTTTTTGGACTGGTCCTCGTTGGAAATAACTTTGCAATTTTTGATCTCGAAGATCTGGAAGTCCAAGCATCTGAATTTCTCATCGGTCTTGTACAGTTCGTTTAACGAAGAGGGGGTGAAATACGGCAGGCCGGAGAAGGGATTAATGAAGTCGGCCCAGTAACCCGAGTTCCGCAGCTTGTCGCAGATGTTCCTGGCCGCGATGAGAAACTGAAACGTCCGGGCAGTCATAAAAAAATACTGTTGAGATTTCAGAGATAGGATCAGACAGTCAGATTTAACGTTTGTTTAAATCACCTCCCGATGATGCCAACACGTTCGGCGAAAAACTTCATCCTATACCTACCGTCTGCGCCATCTTCTCAGTCTCGAGCTCCGTATTGGTACGCATGAGCTTGGCATTTGGTTTTAGAGTAATCGTGATCACAGACAAGTCCGAGTTGTCCTCAATGGTGTGTACGGGAACAGATCGCCGACCGTCTTCCTCAGCACCGTCGGGCAGATCTGCACGCGACACATCATGTTGGCGTTGCTGTTTTCGGCTGTCTAAAACAAAACAAATGAATGTTTTAAAAACAAATGAATCTGGTGCGTAAAATAACTATTATCACATCATCGATCTGCTCCATGATGAGCTCATGGTGCATCCTCATGGTGGTCTGCGTGTCGTGACCATGCCAGGCCAATGTTGCCCCTGAGGAATAGCGGAAACCCGTTGGAGGCGAGTATTTCGAAGTTGGGATCGCGCCAGACTAGCTCGCTCGTGTCTGAAACAATGTTGCGTCATTATCGTATGTACTTCACTTAACGTTCGTTTACGATTTCGGATTTACCAGTATGGTGTATGTACCTTGGATGGTCTTCCTCGGTTTCACCGGTTTGTACGAGCCCTCGTTGCTGCTGATCTTCCTCGAGTAATTCCTGGCCGCATAGCTGATTTGCGCGAGTCTGTGTTTCGATAAGATCCTCAACAAACTCAACGAACTGCCTGACATGATAGATCTGACAGCGCTGGCCGAGAACTTTAAATTTTCGTCGGTGATAATGAACTGAAAGACAGGTCTTTTGATACCATGGAAATTATGGATTGTGCAAGTATGGATATTGCACACAATCATGGAAAAGGTTCAGACACAGATTGAAGACAAATTTAATTTCTAAGTTGTATGTATTCCGTTTAGAGATAGATGTTTATCTTTCGTGTGTATTAAATATTAGATTAGATTAACCACTTGAATGATTTTAACACTACACTTAAAGGAATGCGTTCATTTTTCACCGTGTAAGAAATAATAATACTACCACGTTAATAAGAACGTCTCGTTCTGTCTCATTGTGAAGTTTTCGGACGTTGGTCTTCGCTTATTATTTTTCAAACAACTGAAAAATACATAGACCATACAAAAAAGTTATATTTTGTCTATGGACCATAGATTAGGTCAGTAAATCGAGGGAGCCTGGTTTCTCAATAGGTAAAATGCATTATGCATTAGTGCATTGGCCTTAATATTGGCGCACATAAACTTTGTTACACCTTGCACATTATTTTTTATCTTTGAAAATTGATTTTTTTATGTGCTCTGTTAATTCGAGATAAGATTTAATTGCATGTTAAATCGATTGTAATCGGCAAATCACACGTTCGCCTAGAAAATTTCTATCCAGGCAGATTTTTAACGGTGAAAGTGGAACGACGATTAACTGTGTTTTTACTTTAATAAACATCTGGCTTCGGGAGAGTTTACTACAAAATTTCTCCAGCACAGTTTCGCGTTCCGACAAAATGTTAGAAGAAAGGTTCGAAACCGATTTAAAAATAATAAAGGAATGGATTTTGAAACAACCCCATCTGCCACAAAATATTCGTGAGTAAAATTATATATATTTAAGTGTGGAATACTTCGAAAATAGAGGGAAAACCTAAAACAATTCTAAGGTGCTCTTCTAATTATTTTTGTATATTTTATAGTTTAACTTTTTTATAATAGAAAAAAAAGTTTGAAAATGCAACCCGCTATTCAGAAAACAGCTGAAAACTGTATCTTGGGTTATCTAACTTCAGGAAATCTAATTTTTCAGACGATATTCTGCTGAAGCGTTTTTTTGCATGTTTGTAATAACAGCATAGAACAAACTAAGGCCTTGATAGATTTATTTTATACGCTCCGATCTCAAGCTCCTGAGATTTTTGACGATAGAGACCCAAATCAACCCCAAATTCAACAGGTTTTTGAAAACGTGTAATGCGTACAGGCTGATACTTGTTTCTACAAGACTATATACGTACATTTTTTTTTCAGAGATTTTATTCCTATGCCTAAACTAACCAACGAGAGATACAAAGTGTTCGTTTACCGAATACTGACCAACGATCCCGACAAATACCACTTACGTCAATGGCGTCAAAGCCTTCTTCCTCTTCGCAGATGTAAGAATGATCGAGGATCAAGATCTAGCAGACGGTGAAATTCCTATTTTCGACATGAAAAACTTCACCGTCCGGCACTTGACCAAGATCGTGCTACCCGTGGTCAAGAAATACATGGTTTATTCTCAAGTAGGTACACGAACAGTCATTTGTTTTAGTGAAGCTCATTCGATGGTCGTTAAAATTTGTATCCACTTTTAGGAAGCTCATCCCATGAAGTTGAAGCAAGTCCATCTGTTGAATGCGCCTCCGTTTCTGGATAGGTTCATGGGGATTATGAGGCCCTTCTTGAAGAGCGAGGTCGCTAAAATGGTGAGTCAATAAAACTTTTATAAACATTTCGATCATTTCTAGGTTATGTTGGTTTTCGATCGAGGTTATGTTAACTACCGTTGCTGTTTTGTTTAATAAATGTTTGATGCATTTAACAAACAAATCAAGATTTTTTTTCTAACAAAAATAATCAATATAGTTTGTGTCTATTAAAAACAGTCACAAATAGTGTTAATACAATTTGTTGATAAAAAAAACAACAACAAAAAATCGTATTTTTGAGAGAATGGGGGACTGTTTATGTTCTTTAATTCCCAAGTACGGAACACTCAATGTCTGACCCGTGTAACTTTTCAGATTCGTACCCACTTGCCCAATTCAGAGACACTGTACGATTATATACCGAGAGACATCCTGCCGGAAGAGTATGGGGGGCACCGGTGGGAAGATTCCCGAACTGAAGAAGGAGTGGTACGAGAAAGTGATGAAAAACAGGGATTATCTAATTGACAGTTCCAGGTGGAGGGTAAATGAGAGTCTAAGGCCGGCGGAGAATAATAACAGGGAGAAGCAACTGTTTGGAATGGAGGGTTCGTTCAGAACTTTGAGCATCGACTGAGAAAAAAAAAATGGCATTATATTTTCGGCATTATTGTGGTGGTTATTATAAGTTATTTTTGTATTGTATCATAACGAAACGGAGTACTTATTCAAGATATTGTTGGTGGTGTAGTTTTTAAGCTTATTATTTTGTTAAATAAACCTTTTTCCATACTGAGAATGTCATTTGGGTAAGGCAACCAGGCGGCTGCTGCTAGGGTTTGCAGGTTGCATAAAATCATCAAAAAACCTCCATTTTTATGAAGAGGCTACCGAGATTTAGAGAGAATGCGCATTTTGTCACATTGGCACACCTAATGTCAAGCGGCCATATTGGTGTAACGGCGAACGTGTTTATTCTATTTTATTTAGTTTTGTATTGTTACGAATTTCACTTCAAATTAATCACTTCTTCACTTCTAAAAACTTTTATTAAAACTCTACAACTCTGCGATCTTATCTCTTCAACATTCAAATCACAACTAGCTCTATCCTAGCAACAACACCAGTATTTATAGTTTCTACATTTCTAGAAAATTCTTTTTGACATCCAGAATATTCAATATGTCATTCCATACAATTCTTTACTAATAGCTAGTGTGTATAAACTAAATAAACTAAGTATGTAAACTATAAAACTTAATAAATGTCAGCTGTCACAAATGTCACTTTTACAAATGTCACAGTATGTTAAAACTGGCGCTTGATTGTAATGGTTATCTGTCTTTTAAAGGCCAAACAATATTATATAATAAAACTAAGTAAATAGTGGCATAACAGATGAGCAAACAAGGAAAATATCACACGTAATTTGACATTTGGCATTTATTTAGTTTCAGTTTTAGGTATTATATGATAATTGAATACAGAAGCACTCTTGGGGTTATGGCCTGTGTAATGAAATATTTCAGTGTCAATTTCAAGTTTGTTTCCGGTGACGCCGCCATATTGGAATTACTTTGTTTATACCATTTTTCATGCACAGGGGGAATGGAATACATTCCATCTAGTCTATCCTAAATGTTGATGGGAGTGGCTTATTATATAGTCTTTCTTCTTGAACCTCAGTCTCAGAATAAATTAGAGGTTATGTTCTAACCTTACATTCCATTTTTCTTTTTTAACCTCAAAAGTTTTGGTAAAGGTTTGACTTTTATTTAGTTTCAAATGAATTGAACACAGAATGAATGATTGAACACAGGAGCATCTTGAAGTTATGGCCTCTGTAACGAAACGTTTCAGGGCCAATTTCAAGTTTGTTTCTGGTGAAGCCGCCATATTGGTATAATTTTGTTTATACCATTTTTTCACGCATATGGCAAATGGGATGCATTGGCCCTAGTCTATTCTAAATCTCGGTGGAAGTGGCTTATTATATAGTGGCTTTCTTCGTGAACCTCAGCGTATAGAATAAATTTGAGGTTATGTTCTACATAACATTCCTTTTCTATTTTAACCTCAAAAGTTTTGGTAAAGGTTTTTCGAGGTTACTGATCACAGTTTTTGGAGTTGCCGAATCTGGATTCCGATTTTTAAGTGTCAAGATGGCCGATCCAAAATGGCTGTCGAAAATTCAAATAAACTGCTCATCAAAATTAGTGTAAGACTTTTTTAGATTGGCGCCATTTGCGTTCCATTCAAGTTAGAAACTTGCGGTTTTTAATTAGGGTCAATTTCAAGTTTGTTTCTGGCGACGCCGCCATATTGGTATCACTTTGTTTATACCAATTTCACGCATACAGGGAATGGATCGCATCCCTCCAGTCTATCCGAAATCTTGGTGGGGACTGGCTTATTATATAGTGTCTTTCTTCTTGAACATCAGCACACAGAATAAATTTGAGGTTATGTTCTAACCTTACATTCCTCTTTCTTTTTTTAACCTCAAAGACAGCTGTCACTTCAAGTTGCCTCTTTTTCTGCACCATTTCCTTTACTGTATTTTAATCACTACCCAATATATTTTTCACCCAAACCTTGAAGGAAAAAAAAATACCACGAAACTTAACGGCATACCTTTATTATGCGTAATACATATAAAAAAAAAATCAACAAAATAAAATAATTCAAAAATGGAACTTTAAATAAAAAGTTTTATTTCCGTAACCAGTTAAGTTGGACTTAACTTAAAATCAGCCTTTTTTTTCCTTCTTATTAACGTCTCAGCTCCACTCGTCGTCCGAGCCGACGCCGTGATCCGTGTTCCTCGCCAGCATGTAGTTGTCCATGTCGATGGACCGGCAGTTGTTGATGGAGTAGCGCAGCTTCTCGGCCATTATCTCCAGGGAAGTGTACGGGGGCAGGCGGAGCTGGAAGAAGCAGGTCTGCGCGGTGGGAAGCCCGTTCACCGCCTTATCCACTTTCATCACCTACAAAGAGATCAAAATGTTTCATAACAGGGTTAGTTATGAAACATTAAAAATAACATAATCTCCTAATGATGTCCACGTGATGGCGAAACGAGCGCCTCAGGTACATTGTTGTGTTTGAATGTGATGGTAAACGGAAGATTTTAGTCGTTATTAAAGTAGGTGATAAAAGATGAAAGGGTCGACAGTTTAAAGTAAAAAAAATTTAAAAATGACGATGTTGAATCAAAATCATCACTTTTGGTTCATCTTCAAAACTGGATGAAGTAAAGATTTTTGAAACAAGTAGATTTGCAAAATATAAGTTCATAGTTATATAAGTTCAGAGTAACTCCATAGTTACTCTGGTACACTGTACTGATGAGCTCCAAAACGGACGAAACCGGTCTGAAGTTTATTTTGGTTGATGTTTCATGGGGAAAAATTAAAGCTCCACCTTTTTGGCAGTACGTTATGTTTTGGCTTACCTGGAAACGCTGAGAGAGATCGGCTAGATTCGCCGGCAGTCTAGAGCGTCCTGGAGACGAACCTCATAAAAAGCACCCTCTCGTTATCTGTAAAATCTTCTAAAATATGCCACAGCCATTGTACCAATTGGTGATTCTCGTCTAGTTCTCGGTACCTGAAACAATTTGATACTCAAGTCCTCCGAGTCGTTACCCGTATAAACAACTTGGGCAAACCAGGACATTCAAAACTTCCTCTGACTTTAATTACAGACAATTCAGATATTATAAGCAATTGTAGTAAAGGCACGTACAGCTGAGTAAACAGCCCAAATAAGATTCTTATCGCAATACAATAAACCAATCAAGCTATTGTCCTGATCATTCCCCATCCTCTAAGGATCGACCATATCAGGGCTACCCATGGGAAACAAACAGGACAATAAGGCAATTTAGGTTTAGTGGCAATATAAAAAGACAGCTCAAGTCCGAGAGGTAATCTTTCCTAGTCGGAGCGGAGCGAAGTGCCCAGTCTAACTCTCCACCTGCTCAAGAGTTCCACTCACCTATTCGCATTTGTAGTAAGTTAGTTAAATAAATACCGCGTTTGCAAACTGTGGGTTATTTCTGTCTGTTACATACAGACCCCCAAGCCCATCTTATCGTTTCATTCGTATCCCTATCTGACTCACCTTACGATCTTCTTCAGTACCGGTATGGAAATGTGCGACAATCCGCACACGAGCTGCTCTAAATACTCGGCGGTGACCAACGACAGCAGCGGCACCGGTATAATGCCCGACATGCCCTCGCGGATGGCCGCCACCTGGGTGTCGAACTCCTGCATCCTGAACTTGATGGCCTGCTCGTAGTACTGGGCGCGGTTGTCGAAGGTCAACGGCACGTTGCGGCCGCCGTGGACTATGGGCACAACCTAGATACAGCGATTAACAGAAGTCGTCAAGAATATATGGTGCGCATTCGATAGTTGTACTCAAGAAGTCTAGAACTAAGGAGACCGAACTCGTTCGGTATCTAGGGATCAAATCTGTCCGCCTCCAGGAGGCGCTGTAAACAGTAATGTACTCGATGTCATGTGACGAGCGGCGGACCACATTTGAATGTTTTTCAAATTATCATAGAAAACCATGCTATGGTTTTATATGACATTTATCATTAAGCTGTCAAAACTTACATGCCGTTTTGCTTTAGCAAAAATACATACAAAATAAATATGGTTCGAAAGTGCTGTGTTGCATTGTGTGATATAAGAAGAGGTACGAATAACTGGACGTTATTTCAAATTACTGATGTATGTATGAAACGAAATATTTTCCTTTGTTGTATTGTTAACGTTGAAGCACGTAACATGAAATATTTTGAGGGTCATTGTTCAGATAAGCCACTTTTGCCATTTTAGCGTTTTTTTTTTTTCGTCAGATACCCAGAAAACAGTAATATACACTATGTTTGACCACCAAAATCGTGCGCAAAGTAGTATTAGTCCCACAAGTTAACGGGAAAAGGGAGCGAATAGGTGCTGGGCGGGTAAAATAACGCGTAAATAGTGATTTTTTCATTTCGCATGTATCTGTGAAATTTCCCTTACTCTTTTAGACACGTATCTCTGTTAAGGTTTCACAATAACATTGCATTTCCACATTTACGTACCTACAATTTGCCTTACCCTTTTATACGAGTTCAGACTATTGCGCAGTACTGACCGTGAAAATTTATTAAAACATTACGCAATGACTTTGAAAAGCTTAATTTTTGGACGATGTTGACCTTTGACATGAAAAATATCGAGCGTCTGTCAAATGTATTCGCACCACGGACACTGACACGGACTCTAACCTCTAACGCATACAGATTAGTACACAACCGCAGTATACGTATAGATATCTGCTTATATACCGTAGCAACCAGGGTACACTACTGTTTACAGCGCCTCTGGAGGCGGACATATTCGAGCCCGTCGCGTTATACAGCGAAAAGCCGGAGTTCGGTCTCCTTAGTTCTAGTCTTCTTGGTTGTACTATAAAGAAGGCCGTGTTTTTCATTGATAGTTTTTCTGTACTGATTACTAGAGCCCGGAGACTAACAATAGACGCGTACATTACCAGAGGCGGCTCCAGGATACCACTGTCAGCAACGCTACGAAATGTTAAACAGGTCTTATCTTATACATGTGTCGGTGATTGTTGTAACCCAATTAATCGACAGAGGAACCATAGCTACAAGTCACAGAACTGTTCATATTGTTGTATAACATGTTCATATTGCTATTTGAGTTTTCATAAATGATCAAAAACATGGATTAAACTAGTTTATGTCCTTTTTAGACGTCGGCTAGTCACACACTCACTAATTGTTTCTGCATTTGTGCATTCCAACATCCTTGAAGGTATCAAACGCTCTTCCACGGCTTTTGGCTCATCCAGTCCCCCAACCACTACGTTCTGTCCTGTAACATCCGTTGTTACGTCAGTACTAAGCCATATAGGTTTATCATGCAATTCCGAGACGATATTTTTTTTATGTCCTCCTTTTGTTTCTGCAGGCAGACTAACTTCCATAGCTTTCCACTCACAGCGTTCTGAACAAATTGTCTGAACTCGGGGTGATCCAATATGGCGAATGGAATGGAATACACATTACTATCATTTTGACTAAATCCAAGTTAAATTGTTTCTGTCTGTCTCGCGCACTCACACCACCACTTACACGAGTTTTATGATTGCCTGTAGCAAAATGCTGCAAAACAGCTGTACGTGCCATGTCAGTACACTCTCACACACGGTTCACTGCTATTAAAGGTGGGTTTCGCAAAATTGTTTATCCAACGCTCTACCATAACATATGACGGACGCTGTCCCGACATTTTTACTAACTTATTCATTTTTACTAACGTTTCATGCACATCGAGTGGAGCACCTTAACTAATACTAACAATAAGTGTAAATTATGTTCACGTTCGCGACTCGACTTTGGCTCAGTGCCGTGACTTGGTTAGAGTGGAGTACATAATATGTCTACACCGAAGGCCCAGTACCCACTCCAGGAAATAAGACTTGTTTAACTTTCTTGTCCGAAAAAAAATATTTTGGATTTTATTTAGTAATTTTTCGTTAGTACTCAGAAATTAGGATGGCACAATTTGAATTCTGATTGACAGAATTGATTGACAAAAATTCTGACTCACCTTGCCTGTACAACTCGTTCCCTCGAAACTCTCCAAAGGAATAACGTCGTGGAAGTACTCCTCGGTAACTCCGGACAAGTGTATGTCTCTTATGCTCCTCAAACTCTGAATGTACATGCAGTCGGTGTCCTCCAGGTCCTCTATGGTCAAGGGTTCGCCCACAATCAGCTTCCAAATCAAAGGAGCTATGGGGAGCGCTAGTGGCTTGCGTAGTCCTGATAGCCACTCCGAACAGTATACCTGAAAAGTCGTTTTGTACCTAAACCTTTATCTGAAAGACGGGCCATTTTGTTTTTGAAAATTTTGACCTCGGATTTGGCTTCTTTGACTGAATGGCCAAGAATAGAATTCGATTTCTGGTTAGCTTTTCCAGCGTTTGGGACCACCGTGCGTGGTCAAACTACAAACAGGCCGTACTTACCTAGGAACTTGAACCAGGAGACGTTCTGCGGGGGAGGTCAGCTGCGGGTTCAGCAGGTACTTGTCCCTGTTGAAGCCCTCGTCGTTGAGAGCGTTCGGAGTGGGCACCAAGAGTGGCACCACGCCGGACGTTATCTCCTGGCACATCTCGGTGATGGTGTCGTCGAAGACGCCGCCGGCGTCGTCCGCGCCCTCCCCCACCAGCTTCACCTTCCACGCCCTGGAGGGCAGCCGCAGGTCCTGGGGCTTTATGTCGACCACCTGCTTCGCTATCTGGATGAATATCGGCTTGCACTTGCGACCTGCGAATAAAAACGCAGAGAAAAAAAAAAGTGAAACCGGTTTCTTTTAAGCAGCACTTTACCTTCTTGAGAGATCCTCCTGACGATTATCTGCGGCCCGTAGTTCTTCCCCTGCACCATGGTTTTTCCTATGCACCTCACGAAGGGTAGCGTGTACACTCTGGGCGCTAATAACGGCCTTAGTTTTGGAGATATCAGGCCTTCCAACGGCGGCACTTTCACGTCGTCTTGTTGGGCGCTCAGCGGCATGAAAGTCCAGCACGAGTACAGCTTGTCCGAGAAGTTGTATAGGAACTTGAGCCTCGCCTGCACCGACTTGATGGAGAGCCCCTTCACGCAAGATTGAAAAATTCAAACGATTTAAAATCGTTCGCGGGATACGCACCGGTGCTCGCAGTTTCGTGTCGACTGATAGTTGACACTTACAGCGCATAAAGAGCATCCGCAACAAGATACGTTATTATTAGCCCAATCAACGGGAGAAAACCGGTCACTAATTGTTATCAGAAAACAAAAAATATGGTCGTATAGAGAAGAAAATTGTAAGAAACCTAGCGTTTTTTGCGACTCGAGTTTTAATGGCGAACATAACCAAAAAAATTCGCAAAAGTCAAAAAAACGGTTTTTTGCAAATAAAAAAGAAAAGCTTCAAGTCCTACACAAGAAAGTTAAATTAGAAAGTTGTAGGTCTGAAAAATGCGCGTCGAATGAGATGTGAACGAAAAAAAATCGGTTCAAATATTCGAGAAAAATTTAAAAAAAAACGTCAAAATTCGCGTTTTCGTATTTTTGCTGTATAAATTCCAATTTTGTTTGAACATACATCTTGTTAACTACAAATATAGCCCAAGACAAGCGGAAATTGACCTTTTTTTCAAAATTTCAAAAAGGTTTTATTTTTTCGAGTTATAACGATTTAAAAAAAAAAAGACGTGCTCAAAAATCAGCTTTTACAGAGGTAAAAATGATCGTACGGGTTTTTTTCGAATAACTTTTTTTAATTTTGGTTTTACATTTTTGGCCGTTTCATATTTAAAAACTGGCATTCAAAACACGTATTTGAAAAAAAAATGAAGGTCCTACGACCTCAGGGAGCCGAGATAATTTTTTTTTTTTAATTCCTGACAGCGCTGTATACGTCCGATTGACTTCATTTTTACACGAAATAGATCTCAGACTTTTACTTTCTTAAAAAAAAATATTTCAAACCATTACGCATAAATCTCGCAAAAATAAAACTTTTTTGAATTTTTGAAAAAAGGGTCAATTTCCGCTTGTCTTGGGCTATATTTGTAGTTAACAAGATGTATGTTCAAACAAAATTGGAATTTATACAGCAAAAAATACGAAAACGCGAATTTTGACGTTTTATTAAATTTTTTCTCAAATGTTTATGAACCGATTTTTTTCGTTCACATCTCATTCGACGCGCATTTTTAAGACCTACAACTTTCTTGTGTAGGTGCTTTTTTTTATTTGCAAAAAACCGTTTTTTTGTACTTTTGCGAATTTTTCTGGTTATGTTCGCCATTAAAACTCGAGTCGCAAAAAAATCTTTCTTAGAATTTCTTTCTCTATACGACTATATTTTTTGTTTGCTGATAACAATTAGTGACCAATTTACATGGGGGCTTTCGCTCGTTGATTGGACTATATGGCGGATTGGGAACTTCCGGGATTATGAAGCGGTAACTCGGGACCAGGGAAGATTTATTCGTTCCGGGGCAAGTCCGAACTCTAGCACTTACCTGGAGGCGGTCGTACTGCGGCGGTATCTCGGCGGGCAGGCCGAACGTCAGCGACCTGGTGACGCCCGGCACCCTGGCGGGCAGAGGGGAGGCGGTCCAGGCGGCGCTGTGCGTCCGTCCCGTCGATATCTGCCTGACGCCCTTGTCGGAGAGCTCGGTGATGACCTCCGCCTCCCTGACGAGCGACACGTGCGGCAGCCCGAGCTGGCCCTCGGTGTTCATGCCCCAGCCGAAGACCTTGCCGCACGCGGCGAGGAAGAGCACGTGCTCGGTGCCGACGGCGAAGTCCTCCACGAAGTAGTCGGCGAGGCCGGCGAGCTGGTGGGGGCGGTAGTCGGCCCGGCCGGAGAGGTGGTGCGTCTGCCAGGGGACGCGGTCCACGCCGCACACGAACACCTTGCCCGACATGGTGAGGAAGACGGTGAGGTTGCTGCCGCAGCCGACCTGCGGGTGACGGCAATACAGGGCGTTACGCGTTTATTTTAAGACGTGTAACGAAATTTTAGTTATTTTCGTTACATTCTCTTGTACCAGGTACGTATCAATAACACAGGCCCACAAAAAAAGGGGTCTGGTTCTGGGATGGAGACTAACTTTTTCTTATGTATTTTGTGCCGCTGAATCCGAATTCGTCATAAAAATAGGGGGTTCCGCAGCTAATTTTGAAGATAACCTCAAAAAAACTGTCGAAAACGACGTGTTTCGGTTGTAAAAGCTTGAGAAGACCAAAAAAAATGCCCACAAAAAAAGTGTCTGGTTCTGGGATGGAGACTATGGATGGAGACGACAATACAGGGCGTTACGCGTTTATTTTAAGACGTGTAACGAAATTTTAGTTATTTTCGTTACATTCTCTTGTACCAGGTACGTATCAATAACATAGGCCTACAAAAAAAAAGGGTCTGCTTCTGGGATGGAGACTAACTTTTTCTTATGTATTTTGTGCCGCTGAATCCGAATTCGTCATAAAAATAGGGGTTCCGCAGCTAATTTTGAAGATAACCTCAAAAAACTGTCGAAAACGACGTGTTTCGGTTGTAAAAGCTTGAGAAGACCAAAAAAATGCCCACAAAAAAAGTGTCTGGTTCTGGGATGGAGACTATGGATGGAGACGGCAATACAGGACGTTACGCGTTTATTTTAAGACGTGTAACGAAATTTTAGTTATTTTCGTTACATTCTCTTGTACCAGGTACGTATCAATAACACAGGCCCACAAAAAAAAGGGTCTGGTTCTGGGATGGAGACTAACTTTTTCTTATGTATTTTGTGCCGCTGAATCCGAATTCGTCATAAAAATAGGGGTTCCGCAGCTAATTTTGAAGATAACCTCAAAAAACTGTCGAAAACGACGTGTTTCGGTTGTAAAAGCTTGAGAAGACCAAAAAAATGCCCACAAAAAAAAGTGTCTGGTTCTGGGATGGAGACTATGGATGGAGACGGCAATACAGGGCGTTACGCGTTTATTTTAAGACGTGTAACGAAATTTTAGTTATTTTCGTTACATTCTCTTGTACCAGGTACGTATCAATAACACAGGCCCACAAAAAAAAAGGGTCTGGTTCTGGGATGGAGACTAACTTTTTCTTATGTATTTTGTGCCGCTGAATACGAATTCGTCATAAAAATAGGGGTTCCGCAGTTAATTTTGAAGATAACCTCAAAAAACTGTCGAAAACGACGTGTTTCGGTTGTAAAAGCTTGAGACCAAAAAAATGCCCACAAAAAAAGTGTGGTTCTGGGATGGAGACTAACTTTTTCTTATGTATTTTGTGCCGCTGAATCCGAATTCGTCATAAAAATAGGGGTTCCGCAGCTAATTTTGAAGATAACCTCAAAAAACTGTCGAAAACGACGTGTTTCGGTTGTAAAAGCTTGAGAAGACCAAACAAATGCCCACAAAAAAAGTGTCTGGTTCTGGGATGGAGACTATGGATGGAGACGGCAATACAGGGCGTTACGCGTTTATTTTAAGACGTGTAACGAAATTTTAGTTATTTTCGTTACATTCTCTTGTACCAGGTACGTATCAATAACACAGGCCCACAAAAAAAGGGTCTGGTTCTGGGATGGAGACTAACTTTTTCTTATGTATTTTGTGCCGCTGAATCCGAATTCGTCATAAAAATAGGGGTTCCGCAGCTAATTTTGAAGATAACCTCAAAAAACTGTCGAAAACGGCGTTTTTGGTTGTAAAAGCTTGAGAAGACCAAAAAAATGCCCACAAAAAAAAGTGTCTGGTTCTGGGATGGAGACTAACTTTTTCTTATGTATTTTATGCCGCTGAATCCGAATTCGTTATAAAAAATAGGGGTTCCGCAACAATCTTCAGATTTGTCTTCAGCTTGCTGTTGTTTCAAGTTATTTTAGTAGTCTGAATTTTAGAAAGTCAAATGCAAGTATGTTCATGTGATTACTAAAGAGTTTCCACTTAGTCTTGATTTTAGACTGATTCAATCCACGTTATTCAAGATTTTATGGTTAAAAACGCAATTTTTACATATTCTTGAGGATGATCTTTGAAATTCACTTGTTAAACCAAATTCTTCATAACACATTCGGGTTAAAGAAATTAAGATACATAGGAATACGGTATTTTATATGTGACGCGAATAATATTCCCATTTCTTTCAAGCTTTTATTACAAAAAACGTAGTTTTCAGCAGTTTTTTGAGGTTATCTCCAAAATCCGTTGGTCAAACCTCCTTTTTCATAGCAAATTCGGATTTAGCAGGCCAAAATACGTAGAAACAAAGTGTTTTTGATGTGAAGCAAATATATATTTTTTTGTTCTCAAGCTTTTACCACCGAAACACGTCGTTTTCGACAGTTTTTTTGAGGTTATCTTCAAAATTCGCTGCGGAACCCCTATTTTTTTTATGATGAATGCAGATTCAGCGGCACAAAATATATAATAAAAAAGTTAGTCTCCATAAAGTACGCCATATGGCCTAGGTGAACACATTGCAATTAGCATAATGTATAATTTAATACAAAAATTTTTTTTTAACATCTTAATTTTTAACGTTTTGTCAAGAAAAAAAAACAATTTTGCAATTTAAACAATTGCAAATATCTCGACCATTTTTTAATATATTTTTTTCAAACCAGTTGCATTTTAATCGTCGTAAACAAATACACATTTAAAAAAAAAAGTTACTCTACGTTTCTCGGAAGCATGTTTTGACGTTTTTTTGAAATTACAGCCAAATTTCAAAATACTTGAAAAAAATTACCATATGTTCTTTAAGTATTATTTTATACAGTGACCAAAACGTTTTTGAGATATCTTGTATAGTTTTGCAATAAAAAATTCAAGAAACTGCCATTTTCCAAGCTAGCGCAATGTCGACAACTCATTTTAAAACTTTAAATGCGTTTTCCTCGAAACACGATTCTCAAAACAGCACGCAGCATAACTCTTAACAATTTTCAATGTTTTCATTTCGTTTAATTCATTGTTAATGTCAAAAAAAGTTGATTTAAACAATTTTTATAAACAAATAATTGCCGTTTTTTCTTCAAAAACATGCCAATTACACAAAAATCAATATTTTTAAAATTCCGTACGTGTTTCACTAGCTATACTCATGTAGATTAAGAGGATTTTTTTTTTGTTCAAAATCAACATTTACACCAATTCTACTGCGTGCTGCGAAGCTCCTCGACGACAACGTGTCTGTGGAGAATAACTTTAGCGCCCCCATTTTGCAATATTTATGGATGAAAAAAAAATAGTTTGTACTTAAATATATAACCAATAACACCCTTAAAGCGATTTTTCTTACTACCTTTCCTTCAATCCGAAAGAAAATCGTCAAAAAAGCGTTTTTTTTTTTAGGCTGTTACAGCGGTGTTACCCCCTAATCTTACCTTCTTGATGCCGATGTTACACATGGTCTCCACCAGCTGCGGTATGGACTTGGTGGTGGTGTGGCCGAGCCCCAGTTTCCCCGTAGTCGCCCTCCCCGAAGGTCCACACGTTCATCCCGTCGGCCGACACGCAGGCGGTGTGGTTGAGGCCGCAGGCCACCTGTCCGATCCGGTAGCCCTCCAGGCTGATGACGCGTTCCGGCAGCTTCTTGTTGGACGTGGAGCCGAGGCCCAGGCGGCCGTAGTCGCCGTTGCCGAAGGTGAACAGCTTGCCGTCGCTGGTGACGACCGCGCTGTGCTTGAAGCCGCACGCCACCTGGACCACCTCCTCGTTCTGCAGCGCCTCGATCTGCCTGGGGCGGCGCTGCCTGTCGCTGTTGCCGTGCCCCAGCTTGCCTGCAGTAAACCAACACAAGTCGTACGGAAAATTGTAGAAAAAATTTTGCAAGAACTTTATAATGGCACACATTTTTGGAATTTTTTTATATAGGTAGGTTCATATCCACTACAGAAAGGCATACTTAATACCGTCAGTGTAATGTACTTTTAACTACGTCACAAAGGATTATTTAAAGAAGTGCTACTTAAATGAGAGAACCTTTTATAAGAACAGGTACACTAGGAGTAGCAGTTTATACTGTTCACATTCTGAGTTTATTAGGTCATTTAGGTGAATAAATCTTTAAAAGTACTCGAATAAGCTAGCATAATAAATAGGCGATCAGTAAATTATACTTTGCTTGCTTGAAACGCTTCTGTCGCCGATTGTAAAGAGTGTTATTCCTACAATGCCGATACTGACGCGCTTGACATTTGACATATGTGTGGTGTCTAACCTCCGCTGTAAGAAATGGATCGTTTTACGCTTGAACAACGTTGGGAAATATTGAAAAATTATTTCCAAAGTGAATGCTGTGTTGAGTGAAAAAATTGAGAACAATTTTTGGTCGAAATGAAGCTCTGTCAGCGCCTGGTGTAAGAAATTTCTTAAGGAAAGTTCGTGAAACTGGCATGCTTATGGAAAACAGAAGTCATTCACGTGCTCGTTTGGTGCGCACAGCTGAAAGAATTGCTGCTATTGCCCAAAGCGTGCGTGAAAACCCAAGAATCTCAACTCGTCACAGAGCACAACAACTTAATGTTAGTCCCACTTCTCTGACGAGAATATTGCATAAAGACCTCGGATTATTTGCTTACAAGTTGCAACTTACTCAAGAGGTAAAGGAAAGTGACCACCCACTTTAATGAGTTTGAAAATGACGCCTATTTCAATCGAAAAATCATTTTTTCGGACGAAGCTCATTTACATCTTGGAGGACATGTTAATAAACAGAACTGTAGGATTTGGGGTTCCGAAAATCCACACGTAGTCATAGAGAAGCCAATGCATCCTGCAAGAGTGACTGCTTGGTGTGGGTTTTGGAGTGGTGGCATCATTGGTCCGTACTTCTTTCAAAATGCAGATGGTAACAGCGTTACAGTAAATGGAATGCGTTACGGAGACATGTTAACTGATTTTTCGTGGCCGCGATTGGACGATTTGGACTTGGACGAGCTTTGGTTCCAGCAGGATGGAGCAACGTGTCACACAAGCCGTGAAACAATCGATCTTTTGCACATTAAATTTGGTAGCCGATTTGGAGACATTAATTGGCCATCGTGCAGCTGCGATTTAACACCGTTGGACTGTTTTTTATGGGGACATGTTAAGGACCGTCGTTACTCCAACGATCCACAAACAATTGACGCACTGAAGGAAAACATCAATCGAGTTATTCGTGCAATAGAGCCACACATAATCGAAAATGTACTGCAAAATCGCGTGAAAAGAATGAACTACTGCCAAGCCAGTCGCGGTGGCCATTTAACTGAAATTGTTTTTCATAAATAATGGGAAGGCATACCTTCTTGAATAAAGCAACAATCATTTAAAAATATTTGATGTAGTTTTAATACCAATTTTAAAAAGAAACCATCTGATGTCCCACCCTTTACATGTCGCTGATATACGACCTGCGTAGTATCTCTCGGGTATGGCCATTCTAAATCGTAATACGTTCGTTACGTAGGGCTGTAGTTAACCCGTTGACTTACCGTAGTCGCCGTCGCCCCAGGAGAAGACCTCGCCGCTCTCGGCCAGCGCCAGGCTGTGCCCGTCGGAGCCGACGGACGTCGCCAGGTCGGTGACGACGAACCCCTGCAAGCTGGAGATGACGCTGAGCGCGTGCAGGTCGTCCGAGTTGCCCTGCCCCAGGCGGCCGTAGCTGCCCTCGCCGCAGGCCAGCACCGTCCCGTCCGCCTCGATGACGAAAGTGCAGTTCTGGCCGCACACGATCTTCCTGGCGACGGAGAAGGAGTCGACGGCCGCCGGCGCCGGTGCGCTGTACCCCAGCTCGGCCAGCTGGCCGTGCCTATCGGAGCCCCAGAGGTAGGCGCGGCACTTGCCGCCTATCTGCCAGTCGTGCGGCCGCTGCGACGCCCACTGCACGATCTGCTCGTCCTGCCTGAGGGTCCAGAACACGTTCCGGATGGCGGACGGGCGCATCTCGTCGTCCAGCACCTGGAATAGGAGCGTGAAATGCGGTTATAAATAAAGCTGCGTACAAACCAATGCAACAAACAGCGCAAAACGTCAGTGAACGTTGCAGATCATGGCAGTTTGGACGGTAGTGTGCTCAGTTCTGCGCGCGCGCGCTCGGATTTGCGCAAGATTTGTGTGTTCCCGAGCGGTGTCGGTACATCAAAAGAAATCTGCTTGTTTGTGCGCGTTGGTTTGGACGCCTTCGTTCAGTCGATTCAGTTGTAGGCGCGCAAATTACTGAGAGGTTATTGAAGTACTTGCATTCACTAACTTTGGGTCCAATTAAATTTATCAAAATCTCAAAATCCACTGAAGACATTCGACAAACTTGTTTGTATTGGCCCGTATCTATCTACAGATAAATCATTAAGTAAATTTGTGGCTCTATAACGAGATCTACTTTCAAAGATTGTTGTTATCCAGCAACGACAATTTCTCTTCTTTTTCTTTGATTTTAATGCATCACATAATACAATAAACGCAGCGCACGGAATTTGCAGTTTTTCCTCGTTCATTTTTTTTCTACTAGACAATCCCGTTGACAAGCAGCGCGTGTGGAAACGTTGGCGAACACTGACAAACAGAAACGCTGCAACAAATTGTTGCAGCGGTTAAGACGTTATTCGCGCTGAGAGGAATGCTTGTTGCAAAATGTTAACTATTAGTGTTAACTAATGCAGCTTAACGGAAATACGCTGATAGTTAACACTATACCGATTTATAACACATCACTCAGTAAGTTCGTAGGATGACTAATAAAACAACAACTTTTAGGCAATATTCGACTTTATTCATCAACATAGTCTCCCTCAAGAGTGATGCATTCATTCCAATGCTTCTCTAACATTTTTATGCCTTTCTTCTAGAACGCTTTGTCCAACTCTTCAAAATACGCTTCAGTTTCGGCAATCGCCTCATTGGAGCCATATCTCTTTCTGGCGAGCGTTTTTCGAGATTTTTGAACAAGTAATAGTCGCTGGGGGCTAAATCTAGAGAATACGGTGGATGCGGAAGCAATTCAAAGTGCAATTCGTGTAATTTTGCCATCGTTGCCACCGACGTGACACGGTGCATTGTCTTGGTGAAAGAGCACTTTCGTCTTCTCCATTTGGGGCAGCTTCGTCCTTCAAATGCACTAATAACGCTATATAATATTCACTATTGATCCTTCTTCCCTTTTTAAGACAGTCAATAAATACTATACCATGCGTGTCTCAAAATATGGACACCACAACCTTCCCAGCCGACTTTTGTGTTTTTGGTTGCTTTGGACAGTTTTTGCCGGTTGCTGTCCAGTCAGCTGACTGCCGATTTGACTGTGGAGTGTAGTGATAGATCCATGTTACATCCACTGACACATATCACATGAAAAATTATTTTTATTTCGCCTAAACAGCTCCAAACAGCGCACTAAATCATCAACACGTTGTTTCTGGTCAGAAGTGAGCAAACGTGGTACCCACTTCTAACAGAGCTGTCTCATGGACAAATGTTCATGCGAAATATCGAATACACTGCCTTCTGATATCTTTAAGGTGTCAGCTATCTCACGCAACTTCACTTTATGGTCTTCCAAAACGATTTTGTGCACTTTTTTTGTGTTTTTTTTTTTGTCGAATTTGGGCGACCCGAGAATTCAGAATGATAGGTGTTTGTATTGCCGCGTTTAAAGTCAGCGAACCACTTCTTTACGGTCACTGGACTTCACACCTTTAAATTTTCTCCTGTAGGGGTATCTTAGCTCTAAGTTTTACGCAAGAAGACTAGAACTAAGGAGACAGAACTGCGGCATTTTGCTGTATAACACGATGGGTTCGAATATGTCCACGTCCAGAGGCGCTGTAAACAGTTGTGTACCACGGTTGCCACGGTATACAAACAGATATCTATACCGTGGTTCTGTACTAATCTGTGTGCGTTAGAGGTTAGAGTCCGTGTGAATGTCCATGGTGCGAATACATGTGGCAGACACTCGTTATTTTTCGTTAATTTGTTGTTATCTTTGGAATTACAAATTTTCGTAATTATCATTATGAAAATGTACTCAAAGTATTTCATGTTACATGTTTTAATAAAATACAACAAAGGAAAATATTTCAATTCATACATACATCAGTAATTTGAAATAATGTTAGGTTATTCTGATGCTTCGGAACGCTTCTTATATCACACAATGCAACACAGCACTTACGAACCATATTTATTTAACATTCGAATTGTATTTTTATTAGAGCCAAACGGCATGTAAGCATATTGTGACATTTGTGAAATGTCATTAGTGACAGCTGAGAGTCGTTAAGTTTAATAGTTTACATACTTAGTCTATTTAGTTTATACACTAGCTGTTAGTAAAGAATTGTATGGAACGACATATTAAATATTCTAGATATCAAATGAATTATCTAGAACATTTAAAAACTATAAATAGTGTTGTTGTTGCTAGAATAAAGTTAGTTGTGATTCGAATTTTACACACAGCTGAGATCGACAAGTCGTAGAGTATTCACATGTGGTGCGCTGCTCATCACGTGACGTCGAGTACACTATTGTTTACAGCGCCTTCTGGAGGCGGACATGATACCGAACGAGTTCGGTCTCCTTAGTTCTAGTCTTCTTGGTTTTATGTTACAGAACTTGACAGTATTGACGTTTTAAAACAATGAAATGTTGTAAGAATGTAGAATGAAGAAATGAAGAGTGTCCGCCGACACATTTGAGGGGGAGGGGGGAGGACTTTCGACTAGCGCTGTATAAGAAATATTAAGAACTGCGTCCCCGCTCACCTGACTGAGCCCTATTACGTTCTCGGGCAGCTCCGTCCTCTTGATCAGGCTGTCGGCCATCTGGGCGGCCAGGCTGAACGTGTGTAGCCAATGGTAGTCCGGAATCACCTCGGAGTCCACCTTGTCGTTGAACGGGCGGAGCTTGTAGCACACGACCTTGTCCAGCTCCAGCAGAATGGCCGCCGACGTCAGGCTCTTCAGGTAGACGGAATGCATGAGGTGTGCGCCCGTCTGGACGGCCAGTTTCTCCGCGTTGTACTGCTCCAGGAGGATGCTCGGCAGATAGCAGACGAACGCCTTGAAGAACGGCGCGTTCTTGAGGCCCCTGATGCCTTTCTTGACTAGCGCGCACCTCACCGCGGCCAGCGGGAGGTTCTCGGCCAGATCGCGCGTGCCGTAGTCCAACACGCAGACGGACTTGGATCTGGAAAACGCGACGGCCAGGGCGTTGGCGGCGTTCATCCAGGCCATCCCGTTGGCGTTGACGCCGCCGTTGCTGGTCGCCGTGTAGACGAGGCTCCCGTCGTGGAGCGACCACACGTTCACCACGCCGCTGGGGCCCTTGCAGCACCCGCTTGCCAGGAGCAGGCCGGTGCCGTCTATGCTCAGGCTGGTGACGCTGTCGTACGAGTGGCCCTGCGCGTTCAGCACCAGCTCGGGCACCTTCTCCTTCTCGTTCTTCTCGTCGGGCAGGCGCCACACGCTGACCGTGCCGTAGCTGCTGCCCACGGCGAGCAGGAGGGGCGTGGCGCTGCCGCCGACGACGGGCGACCACGTCAGGCTGAGGGGCTCGTGCGCCTGCGTGACGGCGTGGAGGTGGAGGAGCTTGCCGTCGTGCTCCCTCCAGATCTTGCAGGTCATGTCGGCGGAGATGGTGGCGAGTAGGATGCCGCGCGGGTCCCACTGCAGGGAGGAGACCTGCCCGTCGTGCGCCTTTTGGGTGACGATGTTGGCGTCGCCGCGTACCCAGCCGAGCTTCACGGTGCCGTCCGCGTAGCCGACGGCGAACGGGCCATCCTCGTGGTGCCAGTCGATGTGGGTCACGGCTAAAATTGTAACGTTAGATAGTTGGACAGGGTCTTTAAGATTAGAAAGGCTTGGGAATACTGTAATGTATTGTAGGATAAATCATGATTGTTTGTGCATCATTTCTAGGGTCCGGAAAGTGTACTACAACGCAGGGTCGGCACTATACAACTCTATGATGATTAAAGTATTAACAGTATTTTTTAGGTGACTGGCCGTGCCTGGTAACACGTGCTGGGACTTTTCCGAGGCGGGATCCAGGGAAGCCTATACGCAATTTATCCATATAGCGTTGCTAACGAACAGTAGAACACCGAATAATTTTATGTGTCGTGAGTGATTTACTAATAAACATGTGTACATACGTATTTTGCACCATATACATATTTTTTTAGAGCTCGTGTAGTGTATTTACATATTATCTGATTTTGCAAATGGCACACCATTTGTGAATAGACTGAAAAAGATAATTGAGAATTACGAGGATTTTACAATGGTCGGATCACATATTTTATGTATTCCTTGCAATTCGTCGATATAAATTTCGTAGAAGCAAAGAGTGTGAAAGACATTTAGATTTGAATATCCATTACTGGAACTGTTAACAAAATATTACTGGTCCTGTTAGAAAAGAGGAATTTTGGTTTGTTTGTGCATAATGTTTTGCCCATGTAGCCTTTCGTGGAATGTGATCGACAGTATTCACTTTGGAAGGTTTTTTGCCCAATTTGTATCCGATATTCCATTTTTTAGTAGCCATACATTGCGAAAAACATATTTACAAAAGACATATCAACGTGTCATGGGAAATATCAAAGAAGACATACGCAATAAATTTCTGTAGCTGATAGTGGATGAAACAACAGATTTTTTGCGGTAATAGGCCGTTAATGTTCTGATACGAATTTTAGGTGTTTCAGATATTTCGCCACCGATATCGAAAGCTAGTAAATGGGTTTTGGAAACAACTGCTAAAAGTATAGAAATAGTAGTAACATATGCAGTGTCCTCTGTAGATGTAAAAAATAATTTTATTTTAAATTTTTATAATAAATTTATTTTGAATTTGCACTTTTAACTTCAGTAGATGTGGAACAATTATTTTCCTTCTACAAGCATATACAGTAAGCAACGAAAGTTATTATACACCCACTTATTGAAGTTTGCTTAAATTCTGATAATTTTTGTATTACAGCATTGATTTTTTTTTGCTTTTGACAGGATTATAGCTTGTGATATTCTGCGTCTAATAAGCCGAAGTTGAAGGCGGTATGTCGATTGTCTGAAAAGATATCGCTAAAAAAGTAAAATTTCAATGTTTTCAAAGAAACTTAAATAACATAAATAGTAAATCCCTTTTGAAGTTGTTGGACTCGTATTAAAGGGAAATCTTCAGTGTATCTATTTGACTAACTGAGTCATTTGAAAAAAAGGTTCCTAGACATGAACAAAATCTAAAGTTGAACCAAAAATATCACGAAAATTCAAAATTCTACCATCCTTAGTATAGTTTTCGTAAAAATCACTGTTCCTGAAATTTTAATAAAACACAGAGAGATCTAGAGGGATATTAATCCTAAATTTTTGTTGGAGTAATGTGTGGCGTACATGGCTTTTTTTGAATTTTCGTGATATTTTTGGTTCAACTAGATTTTGTTCGTGTCTAGGAAATTTTTTTCAAAATGACTCAGTTAGTCAAATAGATACACTGAAGATTTCCCTTTAATACGAGTCCAACAACTTCGAAAGGGATTTACTATTTTCGAAGTTATTTACGTTTCTTTGAAAACATTGAAATTTTACTTTTTTTTGCGATATCTTTTCACACAATCGACATACCGCCTTCAACTTCGGCTTATTAGACGCAGAATATCACAAGCTATAATCCTGTCAGAAGCAAAAAAAAAATCAATGCTGTAATACAAAAATTATCAGAATTTAAGCAAACTTCAAAAAAGTGGGTGTATGATGACTTTCGTTGCTTACTGTATGTACAGGCCAAATCGCTCACGTTTAACGAGAAGAAATGCAGAAAGACTACTGGTTGTGTCAACGTACGCTCAAGCAATGAAGACAGTCGGTGTTTCTGAATGACACAAGTGATAGGTATGTATATTATTTTTTGACACATTTTTACTCCTGTCTTTTTGGTCTCTCGTTTCCTTCCAACAATGACATGACGGATTACGAGTCCGACCCTGCGTTGTATCACACTTTCCGGTGCGTTGTATCACACACCCTAATGGTTTCTCTAATCTTAGTATTCCAATATATCGTAAGATCGAAAAACATCCTCAAAGTATAAAAGGTCCTGCACGTTGGGAAAATTAAATTTGGTAATCACGACCCGACAAGACCTAACAAATCCGCGGCTTCTGATGACGAACGCCGACGAGCGGAATTATTCCTATTTAAAACTCCGAGACGACGACGAACGCGACAGTCTACTCACCCCTGGACAGCGAGAAGTTCTGCAGCCGTCTCCACCTGCTTCTCCTCTTCGCGCACCGTGATCATCCCCACCGAGCCGTCGATCTTGCCCACCAGCAGGTAGTCCCTGTCGGCGGCGGCGTCGCCCTTGTTCCTCGGCCACGCCATCGCCGTGACGAACTCCTTCTGGTCCTCGATGAACCAGTTGCTGTACTCGCCCGATTGCTCCGACCGTTTCAGCGGCCAGATGTTGACGAAGTTGTCGAGGGCGGCGGCGATGAGGTCACCGCCCGGCGACCACCGCAGGTGGCCCACCAGCCTGCCCTGCAGCTCGCTGCCGAACACGTCGATGGAGGTGTGGAAGACCAGGGTGGAGTCCAGCACGGGCACGGTCTTGGGTTCGACGGACCACAGCCGGACGGTGCCGTCGTAGCCGGCGGAGGCCAGGAGTTGTTTCTTCTCGTGCCAGGCCAGCGTGGAGACCCGGTTGTCATGGCCGTCGACGTACGTCGCGTTCTGTCTGGGCATGAAGCCGGACAGGTCGGCGAAGTTGACCTGGTCCAGGCTCAGACCTAAGAACAGTAGAAGATAACGCAGGTCAACAAGATTTTAAACCAGACACAGGGCTGTGCTTCTTCAAGGTTTTTGATGTGCTGAATACGAATCTGACCTCAGAATTGCTCCATCGAGTCAGATTATCAAGACATTTTAACTTGAAAGTGCGAAAAACTCGATTTTTCATTATATAGGGTGTCAGGGAATTGAGTGTACTATGTAATACCAGAGATTCTTCGACCTAAAAGAAAACGATGTACGCCAACTTGCATATAGCTTAAGGGGTTACACCTATTTGAATTGTCTAAAATTAAACTTTCTTTGGGATTTTTTTTTTTAACAATTCAATTGAACAATCAAAATAGAATTTTCAGGGTTTATTAAATATATCAAAAGGTGTATAAAAAAATGTTTTATTAAATTTTTTCTTCCAAAATGACTATAGTATATAGCAGTATAGACGTCTGAAGCAACATTTTTTTTTGTAGGTCTGCGGCCTTATGATTAAAACTTTTCCATTTGCACCTAGGACAAATTTTTTTTTTCATATTCTGTATTAAATTTAGCAGAGTACACACGACGATGAAAAAAAATCATTCTTCGTAAATTGACGTGAACTTTTTTGTTTTCTTTTTAACAAAAAATTGACATTTAAACATTTATAAAAAACGTAATTGTTAATGAATCTTGATAACGTTTGTACTTCTCTTTAAAATCTATCTAAGAATCTGCAATTAAAATTTCAAGTCAATCGGATGAAAATTGCAGACGTTATTTGAAAGGCCGTGTTGAAAAATATGGTTTTCAGATAATCGCGTTTAAAGTTTTGAAAGATATAAAGGTTAAGCAGGTATAAACTGACCACTCGATTAAATTTGATTACACCTGCATCAGCGCCATCTATACTTAGTACAAGTAACATTTATAAAAGTATTGGTTTAAGGATCATTTAAAAACTTTTTTTGGACCATGGTTGCTATTGGATATCATTTTTGGGTTGTTTTTACGTTATTAAAGCCATTAATAAAAAAAAAAAAAAATCGAAAAAAAAAATTACAATAGATAGGCCTTAAGTTGCCTCGTTTAGCCACTAGAGAGCCTCAAAATTCCGGAAAAAAATTGTTTCTTCTTCAATAACATGCCTATCATTTTTCGGGTATGGCTTTAGACCTGCGGTTGACATTTGTTTACTGCTATACAGAGTGTAAAAATATGGAAACACCCAATAATTCATATCGAGCGTAGTTTTCCACTCATATTTTGTTATTATGTGAATAATGGCAACTGATTTGGTTTTTTTTTGAATAGGCTACTTGGTTCCGAAGCTTTTTTACCTCTTGCAAAATGTTGATTAGATGAGTGGTTTAGCTAAGAAAAAAATAAATTTCAGATGAGAATGCATTAAATGTTGATTATAAGCACTAGACTACTACTGGGATAATATTCGGGCGTATAGGGACTCTAATGAATTAGTTCTATGTCGCTCAGTCATTATTTGACCGGCTGCGGAGCGCGCTGATGTATGACGTTTTTTACAAAACGAGTGATTTCGTCGGTGAGATCATGTATTTACTTGTAGTTCTTTATTGATATATGCGTGATGTTCCTGAAATTTTTCATTTAACTTTCTAGACAATCCGCTTTTCCCCAGGTTTTGGAAGAAATATGAGGCTTTTTTTCACGAGGTAATGGCTGCAATAAATTATAACCTTTGCGTTATTGTTCTTTCTTAGTCTGATTGTTGTATTTGCCACTAACTGTCGATATTAGTTAGGTCTTCGCCAAAACAAAGAAATTATGTAAAAATAGTTTTTATCTTTAAATGGCGATGTAATCTCACTTTGTTGAGGGTTATTTCTATTAATGCACGCATAACTATTCATAAAATTAAAACTATTAATATACTACATACACAAAATTGCCAGTTTTCTTTTATTTTGGTACGGAAATTAAAAAAAATAGTAACTTTTACGTGCACGACTACAATAAGTTTCATAAATATAAGACAAATTTGCAGGTTAACCCAACTTACTCGCACATTCATACACACAAACAAATAACAGCTACAGTAAACCTCATTGGTTAACAGGTTATAAGACATCAGATTTTTATTCCATATGACGTCATATTGACTTATAACTTCAGTATTCCCCTTTGCCCTCTTCGGTTACAGTTTGTCACGAAAACAAAAAGTTCTTACATTTTAAAAACTGTTACAAATTGCTACTCCTGTGTATCACAATGGGACTTACCTACGCGGTGTATATCCGTCAAAAATTCGTACTAAAGGTTATTAATGAAGTATGATCAACAGTAACAAATATATACGTACATGTTTTTAGTGTTGCCAGCGAGTTTTTTAAATATATCTCTTCGTATTTCTCACAGAGATATACTAAGACCCTGACTTTTACGGATTAGTGTTGTCTCTAATAATATGACATACACACCTGTCATCATTTGAATCTTGGTAGCCAGACTCTTGTACAGCTGCTGCGCCCACTCCTTGCTGCCCTGCTCCACCCTGTTCGATAAGATGTAGGCCGACAACGCGTTGACCAACGTAAGGGGCCCGATGGAGTTCCCATCGACCGGCGGGTTCTGGTTAACCTCTTCCTTGGGTAGATCCATCAAGGAACAACCCCGTGCGTCGATAGGATATTGACCAGAGCCTGGGTCACCGCGAAGCCCGACTTCGGGACGGTGACCCCGAACGCCGACATCACCAGGTCCTTCGTACACATGTTCACTACCAAGTTCGAGGATTCCATCTCGTTTTGCGCGAGCGCGGCTATGCTGACGCTCAGATAGTTGAGGCACGCGCTGGCGGAGGGCGTCAGGTGGGTGGCCAGCTGGGAGAAGCCCTTGGGCAGCTGGAAGTTGGGGAAGTCGCGCGTGTTCTGGATGTCGTTGATCTCGACGCGATTCATGGCCGTCAGGGTCATCAGCCGGACGACTTTACGGATGTCCGAGAGGCCGATGAGCTCCAGGCAGCTGACCAGGGTGACGTAGTTGGTGCTCATGGAGAGTAGCGAGAGCACGTTGAGGATTACGGTGCGCGAGAGGAGCACGTGGACGGAGGCGGTGAGGTGTTTGAGGGCGAGGATCCTGTTCAGGGGCGTGGTCAGCTGCGCCGCCTGGCTCCCGATGTACCTGTAAGTCGCAGGTTAACGCTATGATGTCTTTTTTAATCACTAGAGTCGAGAAATCGCGGACCCTAACAGAACCGCATTAAAGGGGAGTTAGTAGTAGTGACAGTTGGAGGAATTGAAAATTCTCGTGTTTTCGTAAGACAAAATGGGACCTAAATCACATTTCTGGGAGTGATTGTTACACCCAAATAAATGGAGGATATAAAATTATGCGACACACGACAAAAAAGGCACAATTATATCTATGACACAATTACAACCCTGGCAATTTTCAAGATATTAATTAGCTGACACCACGGCTAATTTAAGCAACAATCGAGCAGAAGAAAAGGACTGTATATATTGAGTGTGTCACTCTATTTATGAGCTCGATATTTTCTAAAAAGAATATTATTCCGAACATTATATTATTCCGAATAGCAAAATAGCCTTATAGAAATTCCATTCTAAATTGAAAATAGGTAAAAAAAAGCAAGGTTGTCAGATATATTTTCTATAATTGCTAAGCTCACTATACATTTATACTTCATACTTTAGTAAACTGTTAGTTCGTGACGTTCTTAGAAAGCTAGTTTGGAAATATTAAAAAAAAATACAGATATAAATTTATTAGTTAGCATTAAAATAAAGCGTTTAAAATTGCTGGAAAAAATAATCATAAATTAAAACAACTTTATGTATGTTACTATACTCTAAGAAAATTTTGAAGAGCCGGCAAGTTTCGCTGTGACCTAACACCGGCCAACGATTTGCAGTGACCCATTAGAGCATTGTGCTTTGCATGGAATATATTCATTAAATACTTATTCGGTCCATTGTGCCATAAAATTTTTACATTAGGAATTCTTACTTGTTTAAGACGCAAGTGACGTGTATTTCAGCTAGGTTTATTACAACAGACAATGTTTTGAGATTGTCTGGCTAAATGAGCATTATTTACAGAAAATTATATTACAAATATTAAGAGTTTTGTATGCAGGCTAATTTTAATCTCCTATATTGATTTGAATGCAACAAATTATTTCACAATTTTCGAATTTATAAAAGATATATGCACGCCCATGGAATCATAAAGTTGCACCGCTTTTTTGTTCCCCAGGCGTATTTATCATTTTCAATTCAGAATAGAAGGACTATACGTCCACATAGACACCCGGGGGATGGGCTAAGAAGGCGCTTCTCGAATGACCAATCGGGCTCAAGGTGACAGCACGTAAACTGCCTGTTATGAAAAAGGACAAACAGAAGTGAGATGACTGATAAGAAGCAACCGCACACGCATCGAAGGTAGTGAGGGAATAAGACCGGCTCTCTCACCACTTGTGCTTGTTGTTAGAACGAGAGGTGTAGCATTTGTCCTTTTTCACAACCGGCCGATGTCGGCTTAACACAAACTGTATAGGATACATCAATTGTTGAATATTATTGAATTTCAGCAAATTTTCTTTTTAATACTTATAGTGGTGGTTAGTATATGAATTTAAATCTATATTAAGTTCGTAAGAAACGAAATCCGCATACGGGAAAGGCCGTACTCAACTATATGTCGTTCGTAACACCTCATTGTCTTAACCTTTCTTAACCTTTGCATTTTCACATCATTTTACTAAATGGCTTCCTATTTATCTAAGTGAATCATTCCTCGGTATCACGTTCATTCGCCTACCGTAATCTCTACGCAATTTCTATTGAGTCCGACTCTGGCTTCGGTCTGTAGGAGCTCCCTGACCACCCACTCATCCTTTTGTAACTGACAGATATAACAGAACCTAAGTGTTCCCTTTTATATTGCGTTTTTCTAAATGCTAAATTATTTGCGAAATGAAATAATTTAGAAAAAATATTTAACAAAAACCATTCGTCACAGGTCAAGATAAATCTATTAAGAGCGAGAAAAAGTGTTTTTAGAGTGTTGCTGTGCACCAAATGATACTAACAGTAGATGTCGTGATGCGTATTTTTGTGTCAGACCTCGTATTATAAGATTGCACACACCTCGTCTGGCTTTCGTTCTTGTTCTCAGACTCTCCGGCCACCTTGGGCACCGCGCTGGTACCCAACGGGTCCAGTCTCTCCAGCGGGATGCTCTCCACCCGGAACTCCTTGTCGTTGGCGCCCAGGTAGCCGCGTATCTTGTCCACGTCCTCCCCGCATTCGGGCACCGCGAACTTCAGCAGCTGCACGTCGGCCTCGGTCTCGTCGTCCTCGTCGAAGATGATGTCGGGCGCCAGCGCCTACGACAGTAACGAAAAGCATGCAGAATTCCCATTAAACCACGACTATCAAATTCTAACCTCCAGGCCTCTGATATTTCATTAAGACTATCGAATTTTAAATGTCACGATTAGCGTGCCAAAGCCACAACTTAAACTCAGCTTGTAATATACAGACTGTTAATAGTTTAGATGATTTTAAACGCAATCTTGGCACGAATAAACGTCGTAATCGTTCACTGGCCTTGTTTACAAATGAGAGACAAAAGCTACAGCTGTGTTATGATGTGTACAACTGAGAAATATCGACGTACCGTCGCCTTTCCTACCTGGAGGTGGCTGTCGCTGTGGCCGCACTGCAGATGCCGTCTTGCACCTGTGACACAGCACGTAGAGGCCGTCGGAGCACCGGCCGCACGCCCCAGACCCCACGGGGTACCGCACCCCGGATGGTAGACGGTCATGTGGGAGTCAAGGTAGGGCGACACGTGGTCGCAGCAAGGGCAGAAGAAGGTGTTTTCCACGCTGACGTGCGCGGAGGGCGGCTGCTGCTGTTGCTGGGGCGGCTGCGGCGGCCTGCCGCCGTTCGGCGCCTCGTTGATGCTGGAGGAGGCGGTCTCGGCGTTGGCGGCGTCATCGAAGGTGTTCCTCAGCAGCGAGTGGGCCTCGCCTAGACAAGAGATTTCTTAGAGAGAGGAATCTAATTACGCAGAGGCGACTGAAACGCCGGTACCTGTGCTGTCGCAGGGAAATTCCATTGTTTTTTACTCACCCCTGATCTGCAGCGCCCTATCCATCCTCTCGACGAGGCTCCTCAGCTCCGAGCAGGCCCTGCGCCGCGGCCCCGTGCCCCGCCTGTGGACGCACTCGATCTCCGCGCTGTCGAGGCTCTGCTGCCTCACCAGGTCCTGCGAGCGCTCCATCAGAGCGCGCATCAGCGACGACCTGTCGCCGCCGTTGGAGGCAGCGGAGGCGGCTGCGGCGGCGGCCGCCTCCTCCTCGGCGCACGTCTCCAAGTAGGGGTGCTCCAGCATCCACGTGGCCAGCGCGTTCACCGTGTGCGCGTTCACCTCGCCGGCGCTCTTTGTCTCGAAGATCGCCTTGAGGACGTGCTTGAGCGTGAAGCCCATCTCCAGCAGCGGTATGACGATGGGGGGCGGCGGCGGCGGCGACGCGGAGCTGGAGTTGCGCCGCCGCACGCTCCACAGGTTCTCCTCGGACTCGGAGCCGGAGAAGAGGCGGCCGCGCGGAGGGTGCGACGTATTCGGACTGGCGCCTTGAAAGAGGAAAGATATCAAAGCTTGCGTACCATAATTAACCCACAACCATACCCACGGGAGTGCCCCAAGGTTCTCACCCAGGCGTTATCGTTGGGAAAGAAGGCCTGGGTGTTCCGACGTAACATTCTGTGACGTAAGAACTCGTAGGTTTAGCGGAACGCGGAATAAAGCTACGCGGGACAGTCCATAATAATGGTTTTTTTCAATAGTAACGCTCGATGTTTGGTATTATATCGCAAGGTGGTGACATCAACTCATCGAATATACATCACATAAACAGTAGAAGTATGAGGATATCACTTACACAACTTGTTTTATTTCATTCCAAAGATCAAGCGCAAAAAATGAAAAACCCTTTATATAGCCCTTACGGTACTCGTTCTTTTTGTCTTGATTTTTGAAGTTTTTATTATTAAGAAAATTAAATCTGGTACTTTCGGCAGAACGAAAAGCTGTAGTGTTTGTAAGTTACTTTAGAAGTGGTACAAAGGTTGATGGTCAGGGGGTTTATTCAACACAGGACACCTTTCAGTATTTTCTAACAGAATTTCCACACATAATCAAGAATTAAGGCCCGTTTCCCCAAGTTTTGACTAGATCTGTGGCTTTGTTTAGAGGAGTTAGAAGGAGTTAGAAGTGTATAGAAAGGAGACCTAAAATAAGTTTAAAAAAGTAAGGCAAATCCTTAATGAACATCCACAAATCCTTATATATTCATACGTATACTAAAACATAATCCCTAAAGAGGTATCGATCCTAGAAAGTTGCAAGTTGGTTTCGCTGTTATTGGGGCTCGTCAGTGCAGTGTACCCGACACATGGCCCACAATGATTCTGAACGTCCACAGAAACTTAAGGGTAATAGAGAAATTTGGAAACTTACCTAAAGAAGCCGACAGGCACGATCCGTACGGGAACGGCGGACTCTGCACGGTTAGCGAGGAGGGTGCTCGGGGCACCGACCCGCTGGGCTTCGCCTGCCTCGTCTGGAAGTCCGCCCTGGAGCCGCCGCTCGCCTCGTTCAGCAGCGTCACGCTGGAGAACGTGTTCGACGGGTCGCTCTCCAGCCCGGGCTGCCTCTCCGTCGCCTCGCCCGCCTCCTCGTGCGACGTGTAGCGCGCGTAGCTCGCGTGCAGCACCGTCTGCGCCCGCTCCAGCTCGGCGGCGCCCACCACGCTCTTCAGCTTGCACTGCTCGACGCTCTTCTCCACCAGCGAGCGCATTATCTCGCGCATGCAGTCGGCGTCGGCGGCCCTCGCCTCCCCCGTCGCCTGGAAGAGCTCCGTGAACGCGCTCGAGGTGAGGAAGATGCCCAGCACCTTGAGCGCGGCGAACTGGAGGAACGCCACCTGCAGGCATTCGCCCTCCAGGTCCAGCAGCTTCTTCTCGAGCAGCTTCGCTTCCAGTTTCCGCGCGTCGCACTTGCCGTGACTGTCGCTCGTCTCCTTGATCGTGGACTCGCTCTGCGAGCTGGCTAGCTTCTCGGTGCTGATGCGCTTCACGGCGCCCATGATGTTGGAGACCATCTCGTTGGTGAGCGACTCCATGGTCCGGGGACGCTCCGCGTTCTGGTTGTGCAGTTGAGAGTCCGAGTTGCAGCGCAGGTTCTCGCCGTTGTTCCACGAGGTCTTCCTGCTCCTGGGGCGGAGATTCAGGAGCATCTCTTCGTCGTCGGTCAGTTCGTAGGTGGGAAACGACGTTTCGTTGGTAATCCCGCTGAGCCGCGCTATCTGGAGGAGAACGTTGGGAGTGACGGCGTTGAACTGACTTGCAGCGAACGGGATGGGCTCTACGAACTCCAGATTGGACAAGCCGACGTCCGAAATGCCCCCGTCCACCTCCCACTGGACGTTGACCGTGGTGATTCCCTTCTTGAGTATACCCAGGACCACCGCCGTCTTCCCGGTGTTCTTGTGCTTACAGTAACCCCCCATTCTCAACCCCCGATCCAGGCCGCCGATTACAATCAGCGCGGGCCAAACGGTACTACACAGCTCGTCCAGCTGGACGCGGGTCTGCAGGCCCGAGACTTTGTCCTCTCTGGGCGAGGAGAGGTCGTCCATGTTGTGGTTTTCCAAGACCGGGAACAGCCCCTCGATCCTATTCAGTCGCGCGAGCAGCGCGTTGTTGACGTCCTCGGTCCAGGTGGAGGAGTTGTGCAGCTTCCTCAGAACGGTGACGTAGGCCTCCGCCAGGACGGCGTGGAGGGGAGCGAGGTTGGGTTCGCCGGGCAGTAGGTCGCGCTGCGTGCCGTGCACCTTCATGTCGGTGATCTTGACCTTCTCGCCGGGGTTTGTGCTGTAGAACATCACGCAGGGGTAGAGCTCGGCGGCCTCGATGTTCTCGAAGGCGACGCGAGGCTCCTCGCCGTTCTTGCCGAAGCTGAGCGTCTTCGCGTCCATGTCCAGCACCACCGTGATGTAGTCGCCTGGAATAGATCTCCGATATAAACAATACCGCGTTCAAATGGGCTCACCCCCATTTTTATATAATAACTTTTTTCATTCTCATAACATTTTTTTTCAAATGAAATAACGAAATTCTGGCAGGGTGTCTCAAAAAAGCAAACTCGAACGGAAAGGTGGTACATTTAATTTTAGAATATATTTTTTTATGAAAGAAAAACATAACATTCAACTATTTCAGGAAAAAAAAATGTTTTCATTTTTTTTTAACATTCCTACCTTTACACAAAAATTGTCGGAGCGTGGTACGCAAAAGGAGACAGGTGCTCGCGCATTTTAAAACGATAAAACGTGAGTTACTGTTGTGACCCAACCGACCGATCTCATTCCTTGGTCAGTACGTTTCACTACCTCGTTTGGATCACGCACTGTTTCCGTATTTGTGCATTTCTGCTACCGACCTGGATTTTATTTCCGCTAATGATGGTCCAGATTAGTTCGGGGCCAGCACCTGGTCTCTGATCCCCTTCAGACGCCCTGTCCGCTTCCCACCCCTGCACCTACCTTGTGTGTAGCTCTGGAAGCTCATGTCCCTCTCCCCGTTGTGGTACAGGCTGCCGCTGTACGCCCTGTACAGCCACATGTCGTTCGTGGACCTGTGGCTGAAATCCTTGACTGGATACTTGGACACGCCTATGCAGGTGCCCTCGTTGCCCGGTTCTCCTTCACGATCAGGATCTTCCACTGGTAGCAGCCCGAGCGGATCGCCTGCATGCCCAGCCCGTAGCCACGGCCGCCGGTACCGTGCACCAGCGTCAGGCTGCCCTCTATCGAGCAGTTGTAGCACTTCTCCGCGTCGAAGCCCATGTCGTGCACCGGCACGTTGCCCTCGCTCTCGCTGGCCACCTTGCAGTCGCCCAGGAACTCGCTCTCGATGCTGTCCAGGCGCTTCGTCGCCGACGGCTGCTCGGCCGCCGGGTTGGACACGTTGTTCCACATCTCCCGAGCCCAGCTGGTTGAACAGCTTGTTGATGATGTACTTCCTGAGGTCGTCGTCGATGTGGACGGCCAGGAGCCCGGGCAGGATGATCTGCAGCAGCTGCAGGATGAGCAGCTTCGGCCTGAGCATCCTCAGCTGGAAGGCGTACGTGTCGCACACGTTCGTGGTGTCCAGCATGGCGAGCAGCGCGAATATCCACTTCTTCGAGGCCAGAAGCTTCTGGATGATCACGCTGGAGGAGATGATGCGCAGAAACAATAGAAAGTCTCCCAGCTGTCGCTCGCTATTCGCAGCGTCGCCGCTGTATAGGGGATTCTGGCAGCTCTCGTCGAACCCCTCCATGGTTTTGATGAACTGCTCGTGCAGGATGTTGACCACGTTTTCCAACGTGGCGAGGTCGATCTTCGACGAGTTGATGCAGCAGGACATGGCGAGGATGTGGATGAGCCTGAGCGCGGCCACGTTGAGCACGTCCGCCTTGCTCCGAGTCCTTCCCGAGGCGAAGTCCACGTTCACCAGCTGCGTGAGGAGTTGCACCAGGTCGTTGCTGATCACCAGGGTCAGGTCGTTGGACTGATAGCGGGTGCTCAGCGAGAACACCGTCACCAGGACCAGCTGCTTGTTGTCCGCGTTGTTGACGAGCTGCCTCTTCAGCGAGTGCGTCAGGAACTCGTAGATGCCGTGCACCACCGTCCTGATCTTCTCCTGGATGTCGACGGGCGAGGCTTGTATGCCTTCGAAGTAGTGGTGCAGCTGCGTGCACGACTCCTCGTTCCGCACGTTGCAGAAGCCGAAGCAGCCCTCGAGCAGCTGCTGCTGCACGCACCGCGACACCGTCGGCGACGGCTCCCTCGTCACCAGGTGGAAGAGCAGCTGGTCGAGGCTCTGGAACCGGCTCAGCGCGCGCCGCTTCTGCGCCCTGAGCGCCGCGTGGAAGACGGCGGTGTCGGTGCACCAGCCCAGCCTCGGGTCCGCGCCGGAGAACGCGCGCAGCTTGTCCGTCGACTCGTTGAGGACGAAACTGAGGCAGGAGCCGCAGACGCGCCTGAGGTCGGAGTACACGGCGTCGTCGCTGCTGGTCCTGTAGAACTCCACGTAGGCCTTCTCGGGGTTGGCGTCCCTGTCGCTGGAGCCGCCGGCTGAGGAGATCTCCACCTCTTGTCCTAAAAATACTCACAAATTCCATTACAAAGAACTTACTTTTGGTTTGAAAAGGAAGTTTTGGAAGCAGCAACCGACCACTCTACTCACCCTCGACGAAGATCAAGATGAACAGGCACCTCTGCAGTATGTCCTGGCAGAAGTTGCGGAAGCTGTACTCCCTGTTCGAGTACACCATGTGCTTCACCTCGTGAATCACCCCCGGGCGTCGAGGAATCGAACTCTTTATCTTCCTCGCCGCGGGCTTCCTCGTCCTTGTACCTCGCGCTGCACATGCGCCCGATCAGCTTCTGCCTCAGGCTCAGCACGTACTTGAACGCCTCCCTGACAGCGGGATGGGTGTGGGTCTTCTGCAGCAGCCCCGTCTGCTTCAGCAACGTGACGAAGAAGCTGCGCACGACTATGTCCAGGATCTTCCCGTCGTACTCCTCGAACTCCCACGAGTCGACGATCTCGCGGCTCTCCATCAGCCTCTCGAACACTTCGCTCTTGTTCTCGGCGTCCTCCCGCGAGATGGCGCAGGCCTCGTCGTACTGGCAGGGCAGGTTGAGCGCCAGCAGGCAGAGCGCCTGCACTTCCTCCGGCAACTTGTCGATGGTGATGACGATCGCGTCGGGCACCGGGGACGTGGCCAGGTAGGCGAGTTCGACCAGCGCCTGAGCCTCGAGGGACTCGTTTACGATGCCGCAGGAGAAGATGTCGTCCTGCAGCCAGTGCCGGCAGAGGTTCTCCTCGGCGGTGGGCGGGTCGCCGACCAGCATGACGCCCAGGCAGTGGCCGACCAGCAGGAGCACGTCCGCTGCATGTCCACGATCCAGATCCAGGACTGCTCGGCCAGCTGGTCCAACGTCGGGGTCTCGGATCCTTCGAGGGAAAGTCGGTTAGAGCGCATGTCAACTCTAAAGTACAACCGTTAAAAGTGCAACGGCCACGAAATCACGACAAACATCGAAAAGCGTTGTTGCCACATTGCATCTTTAAATGTCCGTACCTTTTCGATTAATTCGGTAATATTTCAACTTACGTTATTTATAGTGGTTATAATTAAAAAAAGGAATTTTAGAACTGATAACCTCAAAAAATAACCTTTCTTGTTCATAGAAAATAGAACCAGTCCACATATTCATATCTTTTCGTGGCCTCCGAGCCTAAATATTAGCTCAATATTCATGCCTAACCTCAAAACAGTAGAACCTAACCTCAAATAATTTAAAACCGTCAAAATAACCCATCCTTTGATAGGAAAATGGAACCTAGTTTCACTACGCAGGTGAACATGATATATATGTGCATTTTCTTGGTTGAGTTGAGTTCGAATCTAGGGTTTGTTTGACTTCAACTAGTCAGAACTTGTCCCTAACCTCAAAAAACACCTCAGAATAGCTAAAAGGATCCTTTTAAAACAGCCAAAATAACCCATATTTTGATTAGAAAACGGAACCTATCTTAAATATGTATCTAAACATGATATTTGTGCATTTTGTGGGTCGTTGAGTTCGAATCCTGGGTCTGTTTGACCTCTTCTGGTCGGAATTTGCTTCTAACCTCAAAAACTCCTCAGAACAGCTAAAAGAACCATTTGTGTTCATAGAAAATAGAACCAGTCTGCATATTCATATTTTTTCAGGGTCGCAAAAAATTAATATTGGCTCAATTTCCCGCTCAACCTCAAAACCGGAACCTCAAAAAGCTTAAAACAATGAAAATAATCCATCCTTTGATTGTAAAATGGAACCTAGCTTCAACATGCAGGTAAACATGATATTTGTGCATTTTATGGGTCGACTTGAGTTCGAATCTAGGGTTTGTTTGACTTCATCTAGTCAGAACTTGTCCCTAACCACAAAAAACACCTCAGAATAGCTAAAAAGACCCTTTAAAACCGTCAAAATAACCCCTCCTTTAATTGTAAAATGGAACCTAGCTTCAATATGCAGGTAAACATGAATCCTGGGTCTGTTTGACCTCATCTGGTGGTGGAGACAGCCTCAAAACAGGACAACCTAACCTCAAAACACTTTACAACCATTAAAATAACCCACCCTTTGATTGGAAAATGGAACCTAAAATCAATATGCAGGTAAACATGATATTTGTGCATTTTCTGGGTGGTTGAGTTCGAATCCTCAGTCTGTGTGAATTCATCTGGTCAAAATTTGACCCTAACCTCAAAAACATCTCAGAATAGCAAAAAAAAACCTTCTTATTCATAGAAAATAGAACCAGTCTGCATATTCATATCTTCTCAGTCACTCAATCTAAATATCCACTCAATAATCACTCCCAACCTCAAAACCGGAGAACCTAACCTCAAAAAATACCTTAAAACCGTCAAAATAACTCATTATTTGATTGTAAAATAAAACGTAGCTTCAATATGCAGGTAAATATGATATTTTTTGCATTTGGTTTAATTTTTTTTTTTAACACGATATTATGAGGAGAGAAATCGTGCGGTCGGATCTTGAACTAGGAAATTTGGCAGTTGCCGACCTTATCGGACCCCCGAAATAATCTACTCCCATTGAAACGCGCCAGAGACCAATATGGCGAAGGCACCGCCCCCAACACTTACTGGATGTGTTTCTCTCGCCGTCCCTCAGCAGCTCCGCGGGCAGCAGCTGGTTGAACCTGTCCAGCGGATCCATGATGTCGAGGATGAGCGGGTACAGCCGCCGCACGTACTCCACGGGCACCAGCAGCAGCGAGGCGAGTATCTTGAAGAGCATCGAGCCGGTAACGGAGTCCAACAGCACGTTGTAGAGCAGCTCCAGGCTGCTGGGGTATGCGACGAGGATGTTGGAGGCGCGCGCGAGGATCTTGACGGCGAAGCCGAAGAGGTGCGAGAGATGGGCGGTGAGCAGGTCGTTGTCGTCGGCGAAGTCGCCCTGTCCCGCCGGCGACGCGGTGTAGTGCGCGAGCATGTGGTTCTGCAGCGAGGAGAGCAGGTGCTGCAGGTTGTAGATCTTGGCGACGCCCGGGCACTGCCACTTGAACTTGGTCTTTATCGACATGTATTTGAGGATGCTGTCCAGGGCGTCCTCCTGAGGGCGCAACGTTTTTTTTTTCTCAGTAAGAAGTTGGAATCTACCGATTACATACCGTATTTTTGCTGAAGGCCTGCAGCAACGTGTGCATGAGGGTGCTGGTGAGCTGCAGGTCCTGCACCTGCAACTTCTCGGGGGTGCTGCTGTACCCTAGCAGCGAGGCGATGTGCACGGGGTCCTCCAGGCTGTTCAGGATGATGCCGAGGAGCATCTGCTGGGCCCTGCGTCAGCTTGTTGCCGCTCGACAGGTGCAAGTGGAGGAACTCCATGCGCTCGCTGAGCTGCGGTAGCAGGAGAGGAGCGCCGATGTTCAGCACCTCGCGGGCGCTGCTGTGAATTTCCGTGGGGGCCTCGATGTCTACCAGTCTGAAATACCGTGTTTTACAGGTCTCTCAGTCGCTCTAAGTGGCGGTTTACGATTATTAGCTGAAGTGTGTCGATGGTAGACGAGAAAAGGTGTCATTACACAGTATGATTGAGTTATGCTATCTACCTGCTAGTTGTTTAGCAGCATAAGTTATATATGACAGGCATAGGACACAATTTCATCGAGGATCATCGGTCTCGGGTGTACCCACTGACGAGCCTCAATAGGAGCGAAACCGGTCTGCAGTTTCCTAGCACTGTCATCTGTCGGGGAAACATGAATGGCCTCCCTATTGGCCTATGTCAAATGATGATATACTTTTACCGCCCAATGTCCAATATGTATCAAAATTATTATTATTATTATTATTAGCCATAAGTGTAGGCGGCAAAGCCGTTTAAACTTAGCAGTAACCCTGTGTGTAATACTTAACATTCATGGACAATAATACTCAATATCACAAACAGACCAAAATAAATGCTACAATATATAAAGTAGGTAGTTAAGTAGCTAAATACATATCATAATGATTTTTAAATGAATTAACATTTGGTGCTGAAACTATGTTTTCTGGAAGAGAGTTCCAATAATAGTGCACTCGATTTGAAAGAAAGTATTGACGACATAGTTTGTGAAATCTTTCGCGCACTAATTTATAACTATGCCCTCTTAAACGAGTATCAACACTAAAGCTAAAGAAATCCAAATGTACACTATAATGACTGTGCAAAATTTTGTAAGTTTCAATAAGATCACCACGTATGCGTCTTTCCCTTAGAGTAGTGAGACCAAGCACTGAGAGTCTTTCCTCGTAAGGCAGATCACGAATAGCTGGAGAGAGTCTCGTTACTTTCCGTTGAATTTGTTCCAAAGCATGTATATCACCAGCAAAATATGGGTTCCATACAGGGGCGGCATACTTCCAAAATTGGCCTTATATAGGCCTTGTAGATTTTTGACAGTAGATCGGTAGATAAGTTTTTTAAATGTTATTGACACTAAATACAAGACTGAATTATGTCTGACATTTTACAGTATCTCAACTCGTGAAACAAAATGACACACTTACCTGAAAAGAGCGGTTCTCAGGGCCCTGGCGTGCTTATTCAAGACGCTCACGTTGAGATTTCCGTTCACGCACAAATTGGAGATGCGTACACAGCAGCTTCAAGCTGAGCACCACGAATCTGGTGTGTTCCTCCGCTGATCTGAAGGGTTGCGGAGGACGATCGTACGCGAAGGACACAGTGTACTTCTCCAAGAATGTCTTTATGCACCCAAAAGTTTTTTCGTGCAGGTCCAAGCAGAACGGTCTGTGTTTCATGACGTGGTGGCTCTCGGTGGGTACCGAGGTCCACGCTATCGAATGAGAGGTACCTGGAAAGCAAACCGAGGTTAAGACAACCTCTCTGAAAATAAGATTTAGAGACTCCATGTGTTTGTAAAAATCTAAGGTTGGATTTATGCAAGAAATTCTAGTAGATAGACCCACAAACGGAGAGATATCTGAGGGTATCTTTGCGTGTTTACAGCGTGTTTAAATCCCATAAGGGGATTTGAAAACCTAGTTTGTTTTCAGAATTTCGCAAAACTCACCGGCGCTGATCTGCCGTACGGGCACGCCCTCCAAGCCGACGACCTTGAGGGGCCTCGTGATGGGACTGGAGGTGTGCCCCTGTCCGCACTGGCCCATGCTGTTGGCACCCCACGCGAAGACGACGTTCTCGTCGGTGAGGGCGAGGCAGTGAGTGTCGCCTGCCGATATGTCGATCACCCTGTGCGGGTTCAGGGTCCTCGACCAGCAGAGGCTGGAGGCAGATGGCGTCCGCCGAGCCCATGCCCAGTATGGGGCCGCTTCCCCACGTGTACACCTGAGTAGTGTAATATTTTATTATTACTACATCTTATGGGGTTGCTTGTGGCAAGGGTTAGTCGAGGAAAATATAATAAAACCCAACATTCATCTTCTAAAGTTGCCTCGAGGTGTGGCTATTAGATAACCGAACTGATGCTGCTAGCACGCGCTGAGCGTGTCGCGACAAGTTTGAGGAAAACTGTGTCTGATGATGGTCTCCCCAACAACTGAGATTGCATCAAATCTTAGGTATAAAAAATGAGCTTTTTAATGAGGATGTGGGATGGAGGGCGTTTGAATTTGTCGCCATTGATAATAGTACCAATGTCAACGAGAGATGGCGCAATACGTTTTATCTTTAATGGGTGCTTTCCATTTACCGGTTCGTTTAAGGCAGTCCTTATGAAAGGCTTCACTTTTTATTCTTATTACTCTTTTTCTATGATCGCCTATGCAGACATCAAATTTGGATTCGTCACTGAAAATTACTTTTGACCAGTCTTCTATAGTCCACAATACCTTTGATTTGGTCCAATTTAGTCGATTTTTTTTGTGCCTCAGTTAATAAAGGCTTTTCTTTAGCCTACGATCATTTACGAAAATTGAAAAATTAAAAATTTGAAAAATAAAATTGTAATACCTTATAAAAACTGAGGCCAGACTGATGAATATATTTTCTGCAACATTCGCGGGATAGCCTTTCTCCTGTTTCAGAGTTCCATTGCGCTGTTATATCCCTTAAGGTTTTCCGTCGACTTTTTTTGCAAATTTACACCAACAACCTTTGGCTCCTTTCAGTAACATGTCTGGGTCTTCCAGGACTTTTATCTTTACATCCAAATTTCCAGTCTCGCAGTAATGCTTTAATATGTTCCCAACAGTAGATTTTGCAAGGCACAATTCTTCCGCAATTTGGCGGTTTTTTTTGTCACTGCAGTATTTTTTACAATGAGCTGCCGCAATTTTTGATCAGTCGTACGTCCACGGCCCATTTTTATTTAAAAAAAAGAATATTGGCAAAAATTACCAGAAATCACCTGTGAATGACACATCTAATTGTGAAATTAATGGTTACCGTGGCAACGAGTTTTTATTCATTTTTTAGGGCAGTTTCTCGATTTTCCGAACATTAGTTGTCAGCATTTTTAGCAATTTTTATATTTTTGGCCATAAATTCATAACAAATCCAAGCTAATAATAATTTTCAGCATATTATCTTGCAAATGTATGTAATTTTATATATTTTAGGTTTTTAAAGCGTGGTTGTAAATTTTTGCATGGCAGTGAATATTTTTTTTGAGAAAATTTAAAAAAAGGAAATTGTAGCTCCAAGTATCTAGTTTTTGGATCTGAACTTCGAAATTTTTTAGCGTCAGCGATTTTTGAGTAATCCTAAGAAAACCACCGAAAAAAAAATTTTCGAAATTTTTTTGGTTCTTTTTTGTGGTCTACGAACTTGAAAAATTTTTTTTGACACAACCACCAAAATGGACCAGGTAACTTTATTCAGCTTTCAAATTTTGAATTTTCTTCAAAAAAAATTTTTTTTCCAAAATTTAAACATTGCTATTAAAATGTAACGAAAACTGAAAAAAAAACGTTTTTTTTATTTTTGTCAAATATTATGAGCTTTTGGAGCAAAAAACATGATCCTTTAATTTTTTCAAAAATTCAATCGAAAGTAAAACAAAAAAACGGCTGGCTGGATTGAATTGAATCTCTATAGAGTTTTTGTGGGTATATTGAACTGTAAAAGGCACACTTAACATCAGTGGTTTCCTCGATATTTTTGATTCAGCGCTTGTTTTTCCGAAAAACCACGAAAAGCCCTTTTTTTGTTGCTTTTTCAAATTCATGTAAAGAATGGAATTTATTTTTCAAGAACCAATGGCTAATTCTTGTAGAGAATTTATTCCAGTTCTTGAAACCCACCTTTAACTTTTTGTGCGATCATTGGTTGCTGAGATATCGATATAATCAAACACAAAATGATCCTTTTCCATTCAAAGATCGATATCTCGGTGAGAAATCATCGTATCAAAGTCTTTAAAAACAGGAATTGAAGCTGAATAAACAAGTTATCTGGTCCATATGGTGGTTAAGCCAAAATATTTTTTTTCAAGTTCGTAGACCACAAAAAAAGAACCAAAACATTTGGAAATTTTTTTGTCAGTGGTTTTCTTAGGATTACTCGAAAATCGCTGACGCTAAAAAATTTCGAAGTTCAGACCAAAAAAACTAGATACTTGGAGCTACAATTTCCTTTTTTTAAATTTTCTGTGCGACCATTTTTCTTCCTGTTGAAAATCACCTAAAAATTAGGATTTTTTTTTTATCCCTTAATTTTTTTCCACTAGCGTACTTTCAACAACTTTTTGAACAAAAGCCTAGCGAGCCGCTCCATTTACCCATTTGGTGAGAGTCAACACTAGTCGACACAGCAGTCGCTGGGAGTGTAAATGGAAAGCACCCAATACATAGAGTTGCTGTTCTAGCGTGGGTTATCCTGTGGCCTCCACACTCACCTGTCCGGCCGTGGTCAGAGCCATGGAGAAGGACGTGCCAGCGCATACCTTCTGCACGACGAGCCCCTGAGTGCCTCGACCACTTTGGGCCTGTACACCTTGGCGATCTCGCCGTGGCCCAGCTTGCCGTTCTCGCCCGAGCCGAACGACCACACCGTCTTCCCGTCGCGGGAGACGGCGAGCGTAGCGAGCTGCCGCACGCCACCGACCCGACGTCCGCCAGGTCGGCGACCTGCGTCGGCACGTGGCGGCCGTTGCTGTCGCCGTGCCCGAGGCGGCCGTGGTCGCCCTCGCCCCACGTGAACAGCCGTCCGTCGTCCGTGATGGCCGCGCTGTGCCTGTAGCCTGCGGAGGGAAAATTCGTGTCACTTGTGGCCAGAAATGAGACCTTGGTGGATTTTAAAGGGGATAGCCACTGTGAAGGGTCAAAAAAACATTTTTTTTTGCTTTAATTTATGGTTTATACCTTCGAAAATATGTGTATAAAATTTTAGGTCACAATTCCGAAAAATCGACTTAGTAGTTGTAGTCGACGAGTTACAGTCATTTTAGTGAGAGCAGGTAGACTGACTGTCTTGCTCGGCGCTCCGACTAGACTGCCACGTCTCTTAGTCCTGCTAATGCATATTTTAGAATAGATGAAGCATTAGGGTTCATTTCTTCGGAGAATATATTTTGTTATATTAATCCTGTTTGTATCGGTTTCACAATATAATGGCTCGAATTACGTACCTAGAAGTTTGGTAGAATGTTCTTCAAGTTTCTTAGTGAACACACGTATACTCTGTTACTTATTTATATTGAAACACATCTTGTTTTGTAAAAAAATGGTTCGTAAAAGTAGTACGAGCAGTAAAAACTGTAAAAGTAGACCCTCATAAAACAGTAGAAAATTAAATTGAATGCATAATAGATTTGAAATTGAAAAAGGTGAAGATGTAGGTCCCAAACGGCGTATGAGTGCTTCAAAAAAAAAAATATTACATGACACTGTTATTTATAATTGTTAATTTAAATATTAGTTATAAAATTTTGACATCACTGGAGATATAGAGGAAGAACAATCATATGGCCCAGGACTCGATAGTTTGATGCAAGTATAAATATTTTAGAAGATACATGATTTTATATTAATTAAAATGGATTGAAAACTTTAAACGCGTTTTTCTCAAAACAACTTTTTTCAAACTGGTCGCATCAATAACTCGAGCAATTATCAACCGATTATCAATTTTTTTTTTTTTATTCGTCTTTGCAATAGCTAAGGTTAAGGTAGCAGATTTTGAAAATTTTGCTTTTTACTATTTTTTAAGAGTGCTTGAATGCGAAAAAAAAGACCAAAAAGCGAACAAATTTTCAATTGGTCGCCATTTTGTGAAAAATCAAAATAAAAAATCGGATACTAACTAAAATAACTACATTCACACAGATTCTAAAGCAATTTGATGTTTTTATTTCGGTTAATCCGTTTTCGAAAAACGGATGCGACGGTGAAGGGAGATTTTTTTTTAAGATTCTACAGCAAGGCTCATAACTTTGTAACTATTTAATATTTTTCAATAAAAATCTGTATAAACTAAATAATGAATATAGACTTAATAAAATAAAAACCCCGAACCCCATGTTCCTTAATTATCCAGGTGAAAAAAATTCACGAATATCGCTTACTTTTTCAGCCGCCACAGTGTCTATCCCCCTTAACTGGCTTTCTTTCAAATAAAGTTTTGATCTTGACACTTTTATTTATAACTCGTAAATCTGAATCCATACTGTTAATCAGGACTCCTCAATATCCCCCATATGCGAATTTGATCAAGAAATATACAAGGTGTTTCCTTCTATAACAATTTCAAAGTTGAGCAAAATATCTAGTTTGAGAGACGTTAGACGAGTCAGGTGTGCCATGGAATACGTCAAGACATTTGAATGTCATCTGGATCACTTAAACTCAATTTTGACCTGTCATAGATTAAAACATACTTTTGGTCTACTATGTGTAGGTGTTTATTAATAATAATATGCATCTACAAGAAAAAATAACTGTAGTAGACAAAAAGTAGTTTTTTGTTTACTACAAATAAAAAGTTACTACTTAAACTCGATGTTTTTTTCAACTTTGAGATCGTATAGAAAGAAACACCTTATAATTTTTGTCGAAATTTCGCATACAGGGTTTTGAGGAGTCCTGATTAACGGCTTATTAACCCGTGATAACGCTATTTTCTCATTTAAATACCACTTCTTTAAATAATTCTTTGTGCTGCAATTAAAAGTATATTATACTGACGGTATTACGTATGCCTTTCTGCAATAGTTATTAACCTTTAACCTAAGACCACGGGTATGCTATACTGCCACATAAAAATATAGATAAAAAATACCTATAGACCTACCTATAAAAAGACCATTAGAAAAACATTTACATAGGTTACTATGTTTTGTTACTCCTTTTTGTGAAAAATGAAAACCAATATGTCATATTTTGAAAAAATTTTAATAATCCGTATAAATTATATTCCTACCAATTTTTTCACATATCTCTATAAATAGGCAAGATAAGGCATGGGTCAATAAATAATTAATAATAACAATAAATATGTACGTTGACCTTAAAAAGAAAAATCTCTTGAATAAACAGTGACTTATCATTGTTATTGTTATATTTTTTTTATCATCAATACTACTGTTTATCTATTTTCATTTGCTCTGTCATTATGCATAGAATAGATAGAATGCAATACATGCAATCTATTTTTGTTGGTTAAATATTTTTAGTTAATTTTATGTACATTGTAATCAAGTGTATCGTCATTGGCTTCATTTGTTTTCTTTTATTTAACGATTTTTTGTTTGTATTGCAGAGACTTTAAACCAAAGTAGATATTATTTGATCTTCTCTTATAAAATATGTATTAGGAAAATAAAATTATTTATTATACCATGTGTCTCTAAAAGATCTTTACAACCCTTTACCACATGCGTCAGAATAAACCGATTGAACTAATCTTATATACGCGTGTATTTCTTGCCCCTGCATACGTATGCCACTGACCGTGCCTAGTAACGCGCACTGGAGTTCTAGATACTCGAATGCAGTTTAAGCTTGCGTTGTGGCACCCTCTCCGGACCCTAATCGTCACCGTTACAAAAAAACGACATAGTTTCCAGCTTACCGGCATTGATATACTTGATGGTCTTCCCGAGGAAGGGCCCCGCGATCCTCTCCGGCTGCTTGTGAGTGGCGCAGTTGCCGTGCCCCAACTTGCCGTAGTCGCCGTCGCCCCAGCTGTACACCGTACCGTTCTCCGTCAGGGCGAGGGTGTGCCTGTCGCTGCCCTTCGAGCTGGACAGCCTCTTGACGACGCTATCCAACAGGATGCGCTTGGGCAGGCACTGGTTGGTGGACTCGCCGAGCCCCAGGCGGCCGTAGCTGCCCTTGCCGCAGGCGCTGACGTAGCCGTCCCAGTGGATGGCAAAGGTGCAGTACTGGCCGGCCTCGATCTGTTAATATACAGACTTTTTACTGTGTATTTGGGGTATAGTATAGAACCATTGTTTTATAAGTTTTTTTATGCCACCTTTTTAACAATACTGAATATATAGGGTGTTTATACACTTCCAGTGGTGGCTCGTGACTTTTTTTTTTGGGGAGGCAAACATGTTTTGTAAAAATGTTTGTTTCCTAAATTTTTGTGATGGTAAACATTGTTAGTAATATGCCGCTGTAATGTTAGGAGAAGGACCTCTACTTGGTCAGTAAAATACACAAAGTACATTTGTCTAACATAATGTACATAATATATTTTATTGGTTCAACAAAACTATCACTTTCCATAATTATTATCTTCCTATACCACTCAAAACCCTCAAAAATACCCGGCAAGAATAACGGAACTTTCCAACAAAAATTTCCAAAACACAATACAATAAAATAAATTAAATTTTGTAGGTTAGTGTGATGGTTCATGAAATCAAATAACTCGCTTTCTGCGCTGTCACGTGTGAGAGGTGGGAGGCAGGCGTGTTTGCCTCCGCTATGCAGTTTTTTAAATGACCTTTAATGCCACTGGAGTTAAGGGTTAAATTTGTTAGCAACGCAGGATGGCGAAGCCTCCAATTCGGTATAAATACATATGTGAAAACATTGGCATCGTAGGCTTGCCACCACGGCGATAGACTAGGCGCTGGGTCATTTATGAGGGCTAATAAGTTGCAAATAATAGTGCAGGAACTCCTTTGACATATGTTTATTAATATTTTTATTTTTAGAAATGCATTTAAAAATCAGTTTTGAGTAGATCTGTGGCTTTGTTTAGAGAAACAGGAAGTGTGAATAGAAAGGAAGACAGTCTTAATTCTAAACAAGCGTATGTGGAGCTTTGAAAATTCACATTTCTTTATAGAGAAACCTGTGAGTCACCATATTGAAAAGAAGGTCAATTGGACTAATTTTGAAGCAAGACGGCAGACCAATAAGATCTCATTTAGAAAAAAACGACATATAAGGTTTTTAAAGAAAACAACGAATTGAAGACAGGAGGGATCGATTCCACGGTATACTTCGAGAATATCGTACTTACCTGTTGTACTTGATTGAAAATCTTGGACTTAATCGGTAACAAAATCTTCTCCTGGTTCCCTTCGGCCAACTGATGGGACGAATTACTCCCCACACGTATACGTCACTCTTCTCAATTACCCCCAGTTCGGCATCCGAAGTCGAGGACTCCACCGCGGAACACGCGCCCCCGTAGTCCAGCGCCATCGACGACAGCACCTCCATCAAACACAGCCCGGCCCTGTAGGTGCTTATCTCGTCCCCTTCGTTCTTCCACAGCTCCGCCCTCAGCTTGTGCTTGCCCCCCTCTAGCTGGGCGATCGCATTCCGGAACAGCTTGCTGGACAATTGCGGGTCCCTGCACGAGGTCTCTAGGGCCATCTCGATCCATTCTAGCAGGTAGCGCAGGGAGCCCCTCTGTATGGCGAGGCCAAGCAGGATTTCGCAGGACAGGAGCTTCCCGCGGACGTCTGCGGCAGCCTCGTGCAGCACGGCGTTTTTTTAAAAAATCGGAGACCTGGTCTAGGCTGCTGCAGCCCAAGTTCGTCAGCTGGGAGTCGTTGGACAAGCATAGCGGCGGCAGTTTTTGGATTAACTCGACTGTCTTCTCAAGTACGGAATTGCAAAGTGACGGGATGCCTAGAATGCCACTAACCTGCCAGTTTTGCTGCAGGAGGGAGAATAGAAGGCTCAAGCCCGTCTTCACCCGATTTCTAAAAGGGCCTGGGATCCCGAGACTATTTCTCGTGGGGCCAAGGTGATATTAGCCGGGTTATGCTAGATTCCGAGGACTGCATCTCCGTTTTCTCCCTTATCGTGATACTTCATCAACAAAGCGTAGTATATACGTTTCAATATCAGTAATCTTTGCTTCAAAATGACGGAAAACTGCGTAGAAGTGCACACCTCTTTGGCGAGCTGGAGTTGAGACGCTAGTAACGTGAATTATGTAATGGTTCAGCTCGGCCAGAGAGGGCGGATCGTACTGGAAGCTCGGCAATACCTGGACGTCATTGTATCCGGCCAGCGAGGTGGGTAGCAGGCGGATTTCCTTGTTCTGCAGCAGGACGCCGTCACATGGACTGGACCAGGTCCCTATTGGCTATGTTATCGCTGTTCTTCGCGGCCCACGCGGAGTTGGTATGCTCGACCCATACCAATTCGATGTTGGCGCAAGAACTCTCCATGTCGTCGGGTTCCACTGCGATCGGAACTAATTTCGAGATCACGTTTCTTGCAAAATCATCTTGAAAGTGTCTGTGACAACAAAAAAAGCCTCGAAACGCTGACCAGTTTTTTGTGGTGGATCGTTTCTTGTCGTTAGCTGCGATGGATTAGGTGTGCTTTCATTAACGGTTCTTGAAAAAAACTTTCGAGGTACTCACTAAAATTTTGTTTTTGTTTAAGAGGGTGACAGGGTTGTCAAAATCTGATCACCCGTGAAAAGTTTCTCTTTTTATGGGGACAACGATGTATGTACCGATAAAAATTATAGACTGTGGTAATTATGGATTTCGACCGGGTATGGGAAGTGGTCATTGAATCATAGAAAGATCTATAGAAATGAAAACATCAGCGTACTCGAATGTAAATCGAATTTAAATGATCTATAATTAGTAAGGTGTCAAACAATTATTTTATCAATATCCATGCGTCAAAACCACGTTACGGAAATTTATAAATTAATGGAGTTTGTAAAGGTAGCGGGATCGGATACGGAATAGGGCGGCAATCTATAAATAAGTTCTTAGATGTATATTATAGAAAACTTTTCTATAATATACATTCTATCTTTGGTCAAAGGAACTTAAACAAGTCGCGTCATTTCCTAACGATGCCAACGAGGTTGGTGAAATAGGTGCTTTGGGTGAGTGGAAGTACTTGTAAGTGCGTTAATGGAAAATAAGTTTGTTTTTCCACCCCACGTTTCAAATTTCGAAATTGAGTCATTTATTGTGTTTGAAAAGGGTGTAGAAACATATTCACACTTGAAAACTTTTCGACTTAACACCAATGGCTGCTCGTGATAAGAAAATCAGGCCTATGATGTATCATGTATCTAATTCTTGTCCAATCAGTATTACCATTTTTAAATAATCCCAGTTTCCGATTGGGTGAACCTGTTAACAGCGGTGTTATAAATAACGGCAAATGATATATCATACACCCGAATGTGCGGGTTGCAAATAAATATGATGTGAAATATGGCGCAACTAGATGACTAATTTTTCAAGGTCGATTCTGAAAGTTACAAATTTTAACCCTAGTAGGATAGCGGCGTGTAAAATTTACACATTCGGCTAAACAATGGCCATGTTCTAGGATGTTGAAACGTTTTGCGTTTCGCGAAACGGTAGCCATTTTTGTTGTGCATGGTTGTGCGTCTATGAACACCGTGAACAGCAACGAAACGAATTGTGTTTTGCTGTTGAGAAATTAAGTGGGCATATAATAATAAAACTTTTATATTTATTATATTCAACCTGGATGAAAAAGTGCCGCTCCACCAACTTCTCCATCGTCCAGTATTTCGAGCTCCAAAATTTTGGACTACATTTCTATTTTTCATAACCTACTTTGTCCCATCAAAACACGCCATGACGGCCATCTGGAGATTGGCGAAATCACCACGGTGCAAACATATATGCGTCTGTCTCTCTCTCGTAACTACTTCGAGTCTTACGCGCATGCCCGAGAATTGAACATCCAGTCAATGAGGGCTATCGCGTATAATTTCGCCGCTAGAGGCGCTAGTGTAGCGTGAGGTCCGAGAATATACACCACCGATAAGCGAAAATTTCCGGCTACCGGCTACCGACTAGGCACCGCTTTTGGTTTTAATTTTGGAGTAGCTGAAAAATTTTCAACAAAAGCAGTGTCTGAAGCAAGCATGAACGTAATATTATCTAGGAATAAGAAATATTATTACTTACGATTTTCTATATTTGGTTATTTAGGTAACGTATAATCGTCAGGATTGAAATGTTTTTTACAAACACGTGAATGTTTTGAAGGGGTATAGTTGTCCCTGCGAATCGCTACTAACCACTGCTTTCCGACAGTTTTATCCTTCGGAAACTTGTCCTTTTTTTTTCCTGAACAAAACGGGACTGCGAAACACTGCGGCATGCTCGATATTCTTACGGTAGATACGGTTTTAAGGTATTAAATATGTTTTAAATGTAAACTTTTTTTAAAATTTAAACTTTGACAGCTATACTTCAGGACCTTATTCGACAGTGGCGCCAACTGGTGAGTACAAAAACGGTAGCCCTCATTGCCCCACCAGACTCGTGACGCTTGCGCACAACAAGTCAAGTAGTCATTTGCTGTCTCACTTACCCCGTGACACCTCTACTTATGGGCACCAGCAATATAGTATTAGATCATATATCCAATCGTAATCGTATTTCGGCACGCACGCACGCAGCATAACTTCAACAATTTTCCATATTTTATTTTAGTTTGAAATTTTAACCACATCTTTAAAACAACATTTTGAAGTGAAACACGTACGGATTTTTCGATAAGTTAATTTAAAACAATTTAAAAACAAATAATTGCCCCTTTTTCTTTAAAAACGTGCCAATTACCCAAAAATCAATATTTTTAAAATTCCGTACGTGTTTCACTAGCCATACTCATGTAGATTGAGGATTTTTTTGTTTTGAATCTACATTTGCACCAGTTCCGTGTGCCACGAAGCGCCTCGACGACAACGTGTCTGCGGAGAATAACTTTAGCGCCGCCATTTTACAATATTTACGGACGAAAAAATTTTTTTTGTACTTCAATATATGACCAATAACACCCTTAAAGCGTTTTTTCTTACCACCTTTCCTTCAATCCGAAAAAAAAATTCGTCAAAAAAGCGCTTTTTTTTAATCTGTTACCCTTTAAAACACTAACTGCATAATATTTAGGTCTGGAATACACCCCTTTCAAGCCTCCTCATCTCGGCTTTATCTGAAAAAGATCGGCAATAAAATCTCATACCCACAAGCAATGCTCTCTACACCGCGGCGGAACGACAACTGGTTGAAATACGCGTGTTTTTGAACAGTTGGCGCTGTTACCGCTAATAAAACGAATTTCGTGTCTTTAAAAATGTTTATTTATGGAAAATAACCTTTAGATACAATAAAAACTGAACATGCTTCAAAATGAACGTAAAACATCGCAGATTTACCTGGAAATAATTGAAGGGTGGCACAACCTAAGTCAACAGCCGTATAAAAAGTAATAACATCAACACTAGAACCTAACCTATTTAATCTTCAGCAAGCCGTTGTTCACCAACGACTGGTAACACAGGTCTCCGTTCTCCTCGTAGAGGTTAATAGTCAACGGATCCTCCGAGACGATCTCGACCAGCTTGGTCTTCTCTAGCAGCTTCTTCACGTGCTGCAGGACGTGCTCCAGGTGATTATCCGTCTTCAGTTCGACGTTAATGTCCGCTATGTAACACAGCACGGGCAGGTCGAACCATTCCGGCCTCATCATACGTATGTCCTTCGTGGAAACCGACTCCACGTTCCCAAAGTCCACGTAGAAGACGAACACGTAACCGCAATCTATCCCTGGTCGACGTTGTGCACCCTGGCCCTGTACCACACGCCGTCCCCGGCGTAGGGGCAGATGCAGGGCATGCCGGGCTTTATCTTCTCCAGGACAGGCTGCTTGAGTAGTTGTCTTGGATGTTCTCACTCAGGTGGAAGAGTTTTTCCTCGAATTCGACCAGCTGCCGTATCACCACCTTGTTGTAGGACAGCACTCCTACGATGGACATCGGCGTCTTCTCCTGCAGCATCTGCTCGGAGAGGGGTTCCGTCTTGAATTCCATGGACGTCGTGTCGACCACGTCCCTCCTGCGCTTCTATGTCGTCTAGAAGGCTGTACGATGCGTCGTCGGTGTCCTTTTCGGCAACTTCGAGCAGCTCCTCCTTCTCGATCACGACGCTGTCTTCGCCTAGTTCCTGTTGGGGTCTTATGCATCTGGTGAGATTGGGGCACAGATTGGCGAGAATCTGGTTGACGCTCTCGCCGGCGTCTGTGTATATCTCCGCCAAGGGCAGCTCGACGTCTAACGGCCCCGAGATTACGACCTAAAATCAACGGTAAAAAATTCCCAGAATACATCTTTTAATGCAAAATAGGTAACAAATATGCCAAGCTAAACTACGGTTTTAATTATTACATTCTTTAATACACACGTACTATGCGTACAACATGCTTCAACGAAATTTGACATCTTAGATTAGCAAATTCAAATGTACGAGGTGTGGCCATTAAATAACCGAACTGATGCTGCTACCAGCGCGCTGCGAGCGTGTCGCGATAAGTTTGAACAGAACTGCATCTGGTGATGTTTTCCCCACCTTGAGCTCGCTGGACAAGCCAGTGGGTCGCTCAGTTTGACTGTAGCAGTCGTTTGAATTAGTCTACGCATCAGTGACGCGTCGAAAAAATGTTAAGTGTTCAGATGGAGCAACGGGTTAATCTCAAGTTTCAGTTAAACTGGGGAAAACTTTTACAGAAGCTTATGCGATGTTAAAAGAAGTGTACGGAATGAATGTTTATCCCGCACACAAGTTTTTGAATGGTTTAAACGGTTTAAAGAGGGACGTGAAACGACCGAAGACGATCCGCGCCCCGGACGACCCTCAACCTCAAAAACGGACAGAAAACATTGAAAAAATCGGTAAATTAATCCGGGAAGATCGTCGTCTAAGCATTCGAAGGCTTGCTAAAATAACAGGAATCGACAAAGAATGTGTTCGCCAGATTTTGCATGAATCATTCAACATGCGCAAAGTTTGCGCAAAAATTGTGCCAAAACTCAAGAATGAACATTTAGCTGAAATTCTAAACAACATTGACACTGACCAGGCTTGTTAGACACGGTGATTACTTGTGATGAATCGTGGTTTTTTACTTACGAACTCAAAACAAATCACCAAATCCATGCATTAGAAGAGCCTGAACTTGCCAAGGCAAAAAAAGGCCAGGATGAGCAAATCCAAATTCAAAGAGATGATGATCGTCTTTTTTGACATTCGAGGCATCCTTTGAGAGTCAGATGGTCAATCGACATTATTACATCGAGGTTCTGACGGCCCTTCGTGAGCGTGTGAGAAGACGAAGACCCGATTTGTGGAAGACCAAATCATGGAAGATTCACCAAGACAATGCATCGGCCCATTCTGCTTTGTCTGTGAAGGCGTTTTTGCAAAATACGGCATTACTGTGTTGGAACATCCACCATACTCGCCCCCTGTGACTTTTTTTATTTCCCAAGGTCAAATCGGGTGTTAAAGGCGACAAGATTCGAAAGTGTGGAAGCGGTTAAAGCAAAAGCGACGGAGGTTCTGAACCAGCTCAACCAGCTGATAGAAGCGGACTTCCAGTACTGCTTTCAACAATGGAAAAGTCGTATGGACGGTGTAGAGATCGCTAAGGGGAGTACATTGAAGGCGAAAAATTTTCTACTGTAATTGGTAATGAATAAAAAGTGTCATGACAACAGTTTGGTTATTTAACAGCCCACACCTTGTACATATATCTGTTAGGTTCAGGATTAAAATTTTTTGCGATCTGGCATTTGGCACCTTTCACATTGTCGAGGCTAAACTTGTGTAAACCCAAAATTGTTTGTGTAGATTCAACGAAAAATTCATTAAGGCGTTAAAAAAAACTTCCTATTAGAGAAACGGACGCAAAATTGAAGAACAACAGACATATTCAAGACTGTTACTTATATAAGACTATTACTTGGAAGCTTCAACGATAGTTTTCTGATACAATTGCGAATAACGACTCAATATTTGTTGCTCCCGTCACTAACAATACAACCGAATGTAATATTCGATCCGCTGGAATCAACAGACGTCATCCGCCGGAACCAACAGACATGACGTTGTATCAAAGGTTGCACGAGCAACGGCGAATGATTTCTGTAGCGACAATTTTGGATAAAAATGAGACTGACTGATTCAAATCATTTAGACGACAAGATTAGAAAGCACGTAGTATCGGCAACACATTTGAAGAATGTTGTGCCATTTATGCTGGAAAAGTAAAGATTGTACTTCAGCTAGACACTACGTGTCGAAGAAACATTTAACTGCACAATGAAAGCATGAGGCAGAACCGCTTACGTTTACATATTATGATCGATTATACGCGTTTTCGAGGTGCGTTTGAACTCGCATTAAGAGGAAATGACAGAGTTCATGTCTGTCTAGAATTCTAGAATTTTTAATTAACCTTAGCGCCAAGGTGGACGTTGCTCTAAAAGACCATTTGGAAAGAGCAAACTGTTTTCAAGTATACTTCAAAACTAATACAAAATAAAATTTTTAAAGGTGTACAAATATGTTTCTGCCGTTTGATAAAAGTTGGCGCCACCAGTAAGGTATAGTTAAAATTGTCAGATGTAAATGTCATTATCATAAGGTTGGACATCAGGCAACAATATAACCTTAAAATATGAGGGATTTTTGATCTGTATGATATATTCCTTTGTGTGCGAAAATGTCGAGTTTTTGAGTCGAATAAGCGTCATTTGCATTTCAAACATCTTCAATTTGAAGAAATCTGCAGCTGAGGTGTACCCATTGCTTGTAGAAGCATATGGTGAGGCTGCCTTAAGTGAGAGTTGTCGTGAGTGGTTTCAAAAGTTTAAGAATGGTGAATTTGAAGACAAAGAATGTAGCGGTAGGCCGAAAGTGTACGAAGACGCGGAATTGGAAGTTCAAATCGAACGAAACCATTACTAGAGCTGTCTACCGAACACAATTGATGAGATTGAGTCGAGCACTCAAGGAAAAGCACGCCCACTACTACTCCAGACACGACAGTTATTCTCCTGCATGATAATGTTCGTCCACATGTTGCGGCGCTGGTCAAAACCTAGTTGGACACTCAATTGGGAAGTTTTACCCCACCCGCCGTATTCACCAGACATTGCTCCTTCTGATTACCACTTGTTTCGATCGATGACGTTTGACCTGTGCGATCAACACTTCACATCGATGAAGATACCGAAAATAGGGGTCGTATTCGTGGATAGCCTCAAAAGATGAAGCATTCTTCCGAGGCGGTATCCGTACGCTACCAGAAAGATGGAAAAAATAATTGGCAAGCGATGGACAATACTCGAACAAAACATTAGTACCGTCCTTTCACAATAAATTCACAATTTTTTATAAAAAACGGCGGAATGTTGTTTGTACACCCTTTACAATGTTCAGTGTATGCTACCGAAAGAATTTCTAAAGAAATAAAAGAAGCCGACCATTTATCTGGTAAGAGTTTCGAATTGCCCAACACTCCGATCTTGATAAGATATATATCATTAAAAAAGGGTTTTCAAAATGCTGTCGAATGGTACTAGTCCCAAAAGTGCGGAAACGCAAGGTTCAAAAGATACAGCCGTTCAAAGTTGAAAATGCAATTAATTAACTAATTAATTAAATGTTATTAATTATCCTAACCTAACCTTGCGACACTTGCGAATCTTGCGACTCCAACCTAACCTAACGTAACCTAAGTCGCAAGTGTCGCAAGCAAGTCGCAAGAGTCGCAAGGTTAGGGTTAGGTTAATTAATTACATTTAATGAATTAGTTAATTAATTGCAATTTTCAACTTTGAACGGCTGTAACTTTTGAACCTTGCGTTTCCGCACTTTGGGACTAGCATTTTGAAAATCCTTTTTAATGATATATATCCTATCAAGATCGAAGTGTTGGGCAATTCGAAAGTCTTGCCATTTATCTACATCTGCAGATGAAACAAAGATCGTTGTGTAGATTATATCTTATTTTATCTTTCAACTGACCCACAGTAACGGCAGAGAAAGTTGCTGGAGCCCACACCATCAGAATCAAAAGCGCAATTCGACTACTACCTCAAATTACCCACAGCTCAAGATGTAAAAAATTGGCAAACAATTGGTCAAGACCTACTGTTTCCCTTGCCACAGCCAACTTGACGTCAAATTTATTTGAACTCGCATTACTTGAACCAAATCACTCACTGACCTTCGCGTATTCCGTGATCTTGTCCAACAGCGTCTGGTAGTCCGAGTCCAGCCACATCCCCGACTTGGCGAATATATCGTTCAGCTTGACCCTGGAGGCGAAGGCCGGTATCTCGGGGTACAGGATCTCCCTGTACAGGTGGTCGGGCGACAGCACGTGGTCGCTGCCGAAGTCGATCATGACCGCGACGATCTCGTCGGGACCGTCGACCTTGAGGATCTTGCCGCGGTACCACTGGTCCTTGTACGCGATGGTGCAGATCTGGCCCGGCTTCCAGTTGGGCCTCTCCTTCAGGTCGGGCGGCTGCCCGTCGAAGTACTGCTTCATGTTGGTCTCCATGTTCTTGTAGACGACCTGCAGCTCCCTCGTCGCGCAGGTAGACGATGCCCTCGGTTTCCGCGCAGGTGATCCACGCGTTGAACTCGCGCTTCTTTATCGGGAACGCGGGTATCCAGTCGACTATCTCCGTCTCCCTGGTGCGGTAGGGGAGTCCTGGCTCTGCTTGGCCGCCTTCTCCTCCTTCTCTACCAGTTCGTTCCAGTCGCTGGAGGAGGAACACGTCCCGCTCGGATCGCAGCTGGCGACGGAAATCTTCCCTTTGCCTTAAAATAAACATTAGGCTGAACATTAATATACGTACACTGCGGTCTCGTACACTAACTGACCCCGTCTTCCGACGGCGTCCCCTCCTCTTTTTCCCCTCCACCGTGCTCGACGAGGCGTTCAGGCTTCGGTCCGACTTGTCGCCGCTAACGTGAACCATTGCGGAGACGGTGAGCTCCACCCTTTGGGCTTCCTCCTCCGCCTTGACGTGCTCCTTATAAGCCAACCCCATCTTGACCAGCAGGTTATTGATGGAGACGAACTTGGTGACGGCCGGCTCTAAAGCTCCACTGACCTCGACCTGCGCGTACCACATCAGCATCGGTATGGACTTCCTCGACGTGTCGCCCTGGACTTTGGTCGCGTAGATGTCCTTGTACTTGTCGAAGACCTTCTCCAGAGCCTCGGTAGAGGTCAGGCTCCATTTCTCCCCTCCAGCCGGCCGGATCTTCGCCAGGTGCGACTTGTAGATGATGTTGGGGTACTTGCGGAAGTAATTCGAGTAGACGAAGATCTTCTGCTTCGGCAGGACCGTCTCCGTGGCCTGATCGTACACGTTGACCTTGTATTTTTCGCCTTCCGCCTCCAGGATCTTGCCCCTGACGTAGGCGTCGTTGAAGATTACGACGCAGTCCTCGTTTTCCTCCCATTTCTCCTTGGTCTCTCGCTCTTTCTGGTAGATGATCTGGAGTTCCTTGTGCAACGTCAACGCTTGCTCTTCCAGCTGGTGGAACTTGATGAAGATGAGGTCCGGGCTGACTACCTTGACGACTTCGATCTGTTGTTTGACGACGGAGGAAAATTGGCTTTCTTCGTCGGAATCATCGGCTAGGATCTCATCGACTTTCTTCAGCAGGGTCGCTACAAAGCCGTCGTCTTCCGTGAAGTCCGGTTGGCCCTCTTCTGTTCTGGGGCCACTCCACGGTCTTCGATCTGGAACAGAAAGGACACAAATATAGATAAAGGGTGTGTAGAAGCGTTATAGGTGGATAGCGTGTGACAAATGCTGTTCTTCCACTACTTGTGAGTTGTTGCTGACTCATCTACACACTTAATATTGAAATATCGACCTTTACAAAACACTTGCAGCTCTTGTCACCAGCTCTTGGTCTATTAGAGGAGTGGCATACATTTTTCCGGTGGAATTCGCTAGTTTTTGTTGCACCAGCTGAGCGTTGATGCACATGTCGACAGAGCCGTTGTATTCAAATAGGGCGACTTCCAGAGGGTCTACGTCTTGGACGACCATTTTTATCGGCTCCTGGGTTCGGAAATTCTTCAGTAGGAAGAAGGTTGCAGCGTCGGTCCAACCGTTTCCATAAGGTTCCACGTGCGCTAATTTCACCAAGATCGCCTGTGTTAAGAGAAAAAAATATAACTCAGTACAGCTCCGAGGATGTTCAGTTTTCAAAATATATGCATATATTTTCACCATAGCTAACAAGATTCTCTTGCGGAACTTCATGGCATTGAGGAACATCTGACCCAATCGAGAGTTTACCATAACCTCAAAAACTACTTACCTGACTCTCGAGTCTCGTAAATAAGTTGTTCAACAGCCTTATGTTCGACCAAGGCACGATAATGTTGTTCCCCCAGTCAACGAGCATCACGTGGGCCTTACTGGCATTCATGTCGACTTTCTTCACTAACGCCCTATGCCAATTTCCACGTATCGCGTCTTTGTAGTCCACCACGACAAAAGTGCCTAAAATCAAAGACATTTATGGAAGAAATTTTTTTTTTGGACACCCCAAAACTCTCACCTTCGATGGGAATGCAGCTCTCGTATCTGGAATTCTTGTAGTGGTGCTTCATCTGGGCGTACATCTTCCTGAGGGAATCGACGTGGGTGGCCTGAGGAGAAACTTTCATTGGGCAACGGAGCGGCGCATGTCGCGAAAGTACTTACGATATGAACGAAGATGTGGTGGGGATCGATCACGTTCGCTAGGATAACGTTCTCCACCTGGTGCTTCTTGAACTTCCTGCTGTTGCTGAATATCTTGCATTCCGGAACGAATGCCTCCTAAAGGGACGCGTAAAACAATTTTATTACACAAGTGGGCATGAATAATGTAGTTAATAAGTTCAATAAAGTGATAAATGACCAACTATGTATATAGAGGGTTGATCTATCGGATCGGTTTATTTTTATTACTTGTGTGTCCTGTGATATACGCATAAAGCACGTATTGCTGACACTGTAATTCTGACTTAGTTTTAATGCTAGTAGTGTGTAACACAGTGAATCATCCTGAGCTTACTCAGTTTTGATGAATCCACCTCGAGATAATAAAGTCGCAATTCTATCACGTGACCCAAAACGCCAAAGCAAATAAATCAATGTACATAACCTTAAATTAATTAACGTCGGAGCAACTTTGAAATTTGTGTCTGCTTTGCTATTAGAAACGGAAGTAGCTTTACAAATTGCTATTTTAGGTGACACTGAAGGTTGATCTAATAGTCATAATTAAGTTTGCCAGTGTACCCTAACCTCAATATACAATTCGTGCCGAGCACGATTCGAAACTCGCCTTTCTCTGCGAAGACATGCCGGAACTGTCGCTGCTGCTGGACAGGGCGTTCGTGCAGGTGTGTATAAGTATGTCGATGATCGACGTCAGGCCCTTGTCGGACGAAGAAATCATCAGGTCGACCTGGTAGTTACCGTTCGTCACGGACTTCGTCAGCATGTACACCACCTTGCTGCGGCATGGGAAGGGAAAACAGAACAATAGGCAAATAACCTCAGAGAAACAAAGGATAATTACCCGTTGATGATTTTACCCATGTAGACGTGGGCGTTCTTGCCCCAGCTGGCGTAGGTGGGGTTGTACAGCTCGCACTGTATGGCGAACGGCTTCTTCTGCGCCAAGTTGGACGTTATCTCCCTCAACCTGGATAAAAGCGCGGAAAAAAATATGTAGGGCGTATTTTGAGGAAAATAATAATAATAATAATTTTCAAACCATTTAAACATATATAACTTTATGGGGGAGACTCCGGTAAAAACTTTTATAGGGTATGCCCTACCTTTACCTCCTTTTATACCCCCTTTCCCTATAAATCACTAGTAGAATGCGAGTTTTAAATATTTGCACCGTTTTTTGGGAAACCATGTATATAGAAGAAAGACGTTATTTTTCTAACACCTACGTCATAAGTAGAGCTTCTAAGTCGGTGGCGATCGCCCCCCAAATGGTCAAGTAAAACCAAAATAGTCGGGGGATTGCGCTTGCCGTTGCCTCCAATGACCTTTTTTTTGCTTTTTTGTTTAATCTGCATTGGACCGCCCCCCAAAGAAAAATACTGGCTACGCTCTTGTCAGTATATTGATATCTTGTGAACTTTAACAGGCCACCATCAAAAAAATCCAGAAGAGACTTAGTAAATACGGACTGACAGTGGTTGCGAGTTATTTGGGAACTAATATATACGACGCACTCTCTCCACTAAAATATAGCAGATACCTAGACAACTTTGCGCATTGTCCATTGGTAACAGTTGACGTCGAAAGGATGCTTTCCATGCTTAAAGTGCTGTTGAGACGGTGTCATTGTAATAAGTTTTCGCCGTTTGACAAAAGTTGGCGCCACCTACTGGTGACAAGTATTTTGACAATTGACTGTCACAATTTGTAAAATAGACAATGGCTGTCATATGATGTGACAGTCTTGACAAGTAAATAAGGTTATAAATTCGATTAAGAATAGAAATACCTCTTTTTTTTTCTCGGCCAACTTTGGTGACTTTTTTTGGATGACTATATCATATATTCTTTTGTGTGCGAAAATGTCGAGTTTTAAGCCGAATAAGCGTCATTTGCGGGAACTTTTGATTTACTTCTTCAATTTGAAGAAATCTGCAGCTGAGGCATATTGATTGCTTGTAGAAGTTTATGGTGAGGCTGCCTTAAGTGAGAGAAGTTGTCGTGAGTGGTTTCAAAAGTGTAAGAATGGTGAAATTGACATCGAAGACAAAGAACGTAGTGGAAGGCCGAAAGTGTATGAAGACGCGGAATTGGAAGCATTATTGGATCAAGATTCGTGCCAAACGCAAGAAGAACTTGCACTTACATTAGGAGTGAATAAGTTCACATCGGTTGAAATCATTTGGAATGATTCAAAAACAAGGAAATTGGGTTCCATATGAACTGACGCCGAGAAACGTTGAACGCCGATTTTTCACATGTGACATGCTGTTTGTCAGGCATAAACGAAAGGGTGTTCTGCACCGTATAGTCACTGGTGATAAAAAATGGATCCACTATGATAATCCAAAAAGGAAGAAATCATGGGGACCACCTGGCCATGCTTCAACATCTACAGTTAAGCCAAATATTCATGGAAAAAAACTCTTGTTCTGTATTTGGTGGAATCAGCTTGGTGTCGTGTATTATGAGTTGCTCAAACCGAACAAAACTATTACTGGAGCTGTCTACCGAACACAATTGATGAGATTGAGTCGAGCACTCAAGGAAAAGAGCGCCCATTACTACTCCAGACACGACAAAGTTATTCTCCTGCATGATAATGCTCGCCCACATGTTGCGGCGCAAGTGAAAACCTATTTGGAAACACTCAATTGGAAAATTTTAACCTAACCTGCCATATTCACCAGACATTGCTCCTTCTGATTTCCACTTGTTTCGATTGATGGCGCATGACCTGTGTGAGCAACACTTCACATCATATGAAGATACCGAAAAATGGGTCAATTCGTGGATAGCCTCAAAAGATGAAGCATTCTTCCGACGCGGTATCCGTACGCTACCAGAAAGATGGGAAAAAGTAGTGGCAACCGATGGACAATACTTCGAATAAAACATTAGGTATCGTCCTTTCACAATAAATTCCCAATTTTTTATTAAAAACGGCGGAAACTTTGTACACCTTTACATTATCATAAAGTTTAATTATAGGCACCGGTATGCGGATGTCATCATGTCAGATTGATCATTCGCGGGTAAACTTTTTTCAATTGCACGTTTTGTTCACTATTTTAATGTTCATTTCAATAGTCAGCAATATATTATTAGTATTTTCTGTGCACATAGTGGTTGGCAGTGTTGTAATAAGGACCTGAACTCGGGTCCTTTTTGTAGCCCGCAACTGAGAAGCTCAAGTCATAAATTATAATTGATATGAAGTGTTGGGACGCCCTGTATGTATCTATCACACCGAGTTTGTTCACAATCTCTCTTAGAAATAAATCTAGACTTACTTGTCGATGGTCACGGTCTGCGTGCTGCCGTAATCTATGAAAAACACCTCGTAAGACGTCCTGTCGGGGGCACTACGGATGTCGGTGATCCGAGCCCTGCACCACATTTTCTCCTTCTTCGTGGTGTACATCGCCAGGTATAACTCGCCTGAAATACACAAACGTTCACTCTGCAAAAGTCGTCTAAAACGAAGAGAATATACCGGTCTGGGGGTGTTCCACTTTCGAGGCGCCCATCTTGATGTAGTTGTCGATGTCCTTGTTCATGTGGACGATCCTGGACTGGAACTTCTTCAGCTGGACGTAGAAGCACTCCAGGGACTCGATGTGCGTCACCTCGATCATCTCGTTCTCGGAGGGGACCTGCTGGTTGCCGCCTGCGTGCCAGGTTTCGTTTTTAGAGGTTAGGATTCGGAGTGTTTATATGTATATAAAAAAAATCCTTTTGGAAGTTTCAAAAAAATATATAAAAAACAAGCCGAAATAAGCAAGTTTTCCCAAACAAACTGAAACGGGTCAAATTTGAAGTACAAAAAATGCATTTTGACAACTGTTTTTGAGAGACGGTGTCACAATTTTTTAAAATGGCAATCCCTTATTTTTTTCGGTTGTCGGTTTTGTTAAAATTTTATTACCTTGCACTAGCAAGTTTTAAAGAAAATTCGAAATGAAAATTACGATAATTTTTTACTAAAAATTAGTCTGGTAGACTCTAGCATTATTACTAGTGGGTTCGAGGTGTTTTTTGTCGTCGGCGTCGGTATTACTTTAATAAAAAAAATGTCACACCTGTAAATTCCTAAAAAACTACCATTTGCTGACAAAGTGGATAAATTTTATGATAGTGCGACCATAATGTGTAGTCTGTAAGGAAAAATTACTGTATAGGGACAAACGCGATTATAGCTGTCACATAAATAGTTCATCTAATTGCTTACCAAATTCTGTACTTTAAAGGACATAATTTGGTTATATCTGCTTTTAAATATCCACAAACAAAGTAGTCCTGGGGCATAAGATCTGGAGGCCTCGGTGGCCACTCTATAGGCAGTCTTCTCACACAATTTACCAAACATTACTGTCTGGTTTAGCAAGATATTGCGTCACCACAGTTTGTTCAACCTGTTCGAGAATACTTGATGTTTTTGAGAGACGGCATCATCGTCAATTTTTTTAAATGCTAATTACTTATTTTTGGTGTTGGTTTTGTTAAAATTTTATCACGTTCATTGGAAAATTTTAGAGAAAATTCGAATTGATGATTATAACAATTTTTTACTAAAAAATGACTAAATTTTCTAGTCTTTTTCCTCTAAATTTTGTAGTCTGGTGATTTAGATATTTGCCTTCAAATACCCGCAAACAAAATATTCGAGGGGCGTAAGATCTGGAGACCTCAGTGGCCACCCTATGGCCATCCTCTCACATAATTTATCAAACACTACTGTCTTTCAGCAAGACATTGCACCTGCACGCTTTGCTCAACTTTTTTGAGAATACTTGACGTTTTTCAGAGATGGCGTCATCGTCAATTTTTTTTCTGGCAGTCCCTTATTTTTGGTGTTGGTTTCGTTAAAATTAGAGACCAACTACTTCTCAATCTATACATCACAACCGTTTGGTAGACTCTGGCATTATTATTATTGTGTTCGAGGTGTTCAAGTTGTCGGCATCGGTACTACTTTAATAATAAAATGTCACACGTGCAAACGCCAAAAAAACTCATTTGTATGTGTAGTCTGTAACGAAAAATTGATGTGTAGGGACAAACTCGATTGTAACCGTTATATAGATAGTTTGTCTAATTTCTCTTCAAATTCTGTTGTTTAAATATTCTAAATTTTGTAGTCTGGTATTTGTTTTCAAATATCCGGAAACAAAATAGTTCTGTGCGATAAGATCTGGCGATCTCGGCGGCCACTCTATCGGCCCTCTTCTCACACAATTCACCAAACGCTACTGTCTGGTTTCAGCAAGACATTGCATGACCACACTTTGTTCATCCTGTTTGAAATCAATTGACTGAAATTTTTCCTGGGCGCCAGATTGGTAGTAGTAATATGGCAGTCAAAAAAAACACGAGTTTTACATCTCTCCAATAAAAATATTACTTTTGATTTAAAACGCACTTCACTTATCCAGAAAGCATAAGCTATGTTTAGAACTCACTTCTAGGTTATGTAAGAAAGTTAGTGCAAAACATAACCTCGAATTAAGAAATCTTGTGCTTACATGGACTCTTTACAACAACACGGTACCTCTGATCTTTTCCCCCACCTGATTTCTTTGACTGTTTCTGACTAGAGGGCGCCTTGAAACTCATAGAGCCCACGGACGCACTGCTCGGACCCGCGTTCTGCAAGTTGACCTCTTCATTCTTGCACGACTGCACTGTAAATAAAAACAAAGGAAATCGATATACCCTTTAGTGAGTTCGTTGATGGGACTTACACAGGGAACTGACACAACTTTCCGCACGCTTTCATCCATGGGGTCCGGCACGTAGTCGGCAGGGAGCTGATCCTCGGTGACCAATGTGAACTTGCAGTCGTCCAGTCTCTTTATCTTGAAGAGGTCCTCCACGTTGGCCATCGCCGGGTCCACCTCGAAACTGCGATGAGAAATAAATATGGAACTGACGTGAAATTTTTGCGGGAGAACGACTTTTATAGTATGATGTCAGGAGACAAAAATCGTTGATGATGATGATTACCAAAATGTGGTGTGAAATGTAAAACAACAACTGGAGATTATAAATTATTTGTGGCGATGGCGATAAACATTTTCTTAAATTTTTGTATTAAAAAAATAAAAACGTTTGTAAATAAATAGGAAAAGCGATGCCAAGAGACAAAAATCGCTGATGATTTACCAAAATGTGGTGTGAAATGAAAAACCACAAACAGAGAGTATAAATTGTTTGTGGCGATGGCGATAAACATTTTCTTTGCCAATTTTTTTACTAACCAGAGGCGCAACATTGGCGTTTTAATTTTAATTGTAGAAGAGGTCCACCACGTTGGCCATCACTTGGCCGGAAAATTATTAAATTGAAAATCCTTTCAAGAGCAGGTAGACGGGTTGGTTCGCTATGGTGTAGAACAGCTTCAATTTTTGCTAAATTTTTGTGAGAGAACATTTTAGTGTGAGTGCCGCATACGCATAAAATTTTGAAGCTATGTCCCTATGTGTTCACCTTAAAGGGCCAGAAATGTCACGAGCAGCCGTTCTAAAATGTTTTTTTTTTTTCGACTTTTTTTTTACTAACCAGAGGCGCAACATTTAATTTTAACTAAAGTTCGACACTTCTTGACGCCGAAAGCAATTTTCAACATGCAGCTAGAATATAAGTAATGCACAGCCTGCAATGAACAATTCTAGTTGATTGGACTCACTCTACTTGGTCGGCGACCCCTCCCTCCTTGGTCACCAGGTAGCAGGGCGTGTCCTGGACCTCGCGCAGCTTCTGCAGCAGCCCCCTGAGGTTGATCTTCTTCTGCGACATGCTGTCGGCGGCCAGCAGGAGATTCTTCAGCACGCCGAGGGACCTTTCCAGGCTGGAGCCGACAGTGTCCAGGCCGTTGTCCGCGTTGTCGCCGGCGTCCACGTTGCTCGCCCGCTTCCTCAGGTCACGCTGCACGAAGTAGAGCTTGGCGTACAGGTCCGAGAAGTAGGCGCATATCTTGTTGTCCAGCGCGGTGTTGGTGGTGCTGGACATGCTCTTCAGCTTCTGGAAATCAGAGATACGACGAGTCCGAGTTATTCCGGAAAATATCTTGATTTTAAGTAGCAAGTGGATGTTGGAATTCACGGAAAAATGTAGAATCGTAACGTCTTCGAAGTATGCGAACAAAAAACCTTATGTGATCGAAAATTACTTCCAATCATTCCAATGAAAATCCTGAAATGTGACCTGAATATGCACGTTTATCGTCTAAGCTCAGTCCAAGAGTTGTTACTAAACAACCAACCGCAGCGAAGACAATTGGGGTTTATGGATATTTTGGATAAAACACAGGAAGTTAGATTATTATATGGGTTTCTACACAAACTACAGTCCATTATAGAAAAAAAGGTCTTACCTTCTGGGAGATCAACAGCCTTTTGAGAATTTTTTCCGCATTTTCTCTACAGTCTCGTAGTTCACTTAATTCAACATCACTCTGAAAAAATACATAACAGGTATTAATATTTAAAAGATGAATAAAATATAAGTCTCAATGAACTGCTCTTTTTATATTAGGTTGTCGGAAAAGTCGTCACGCATTTTTTGGGTGATTTTGAAAGCTCATTTATTAATAATAGAACAAAGTTCAATCAACTATGTATTGCCCATTTTAATCGATGGTCTTTTGTCATCTCTCTTGGAGCAGCATGATTCCGTGCTCGTAGAAGGACCGCTCTTTTTAGTCCAGGCGGCGTACATTATTTTTTAAATTAATTAGTTGCGGCACTTTCTCAACGTGATAATTAGGAGAAAAAATCGTACGAATCGAATGAAAATGTTTTGGACAAAATCCGATTGTAGGATCATTGCGAAAAAAATTGCAAAAAGGTGCGAAAAAAAGGTTTTTTTCGACTTTTTAGGTACGAAAAAAAAAAAATGTTGGGCAAATAACAAAAAATATCACGTTATAGAGCTTGAAAAGACGAATAAAATGGTTTTTGGATCATTAAAATCGGTTGATAACTTTTTGCACAAAAAAATTAAACCGCGAAAATTTGCGATTTTTCGATGTTCGATTACTCTGTTTTCCAACACCTATCTATAGTTAAATTTTTGTCACAATATTCATAAGTTTTCGCGCAAATTGCGAAAAAGTAAAAACAGCTACTTTAGTAAAAGGCCCCTATTTCCACAATAATTGTCGTAGAGTAATTTTGCAAAAAGCTACGTGTTCTTGAAGACTTCCTATACAACCACATCAAATTTGAAGTCGATTGGATAATAATAAGTACCTCAAAAGCGCGTCTGAAAAACGCACAATTTTAGAGGGCGGTAGCGTGGACACACGAGCAAAGGGGAAGTGGCGCGGTGGTGGGGGAACTCTCTCTCCCGCGGACACAGCAAAAAAAAAATACCAATTTTCGTTCAGTAGTTCCCGAGAAATCTCAATTGTTTCCGGCTTGTCGAATTTGAACGTGCGCGATCGCTCTCCGGGCGCCCGTTCTGCCTGCGGGAGAGAGTTCCCCCACCACCGCGTCACTTTCCCTTCGCTCGTGCGTCCACTCGGCAGCTCTCTAAAATTGCAAGTTTTAACTGTAGATAGGCTTTGGAAAACCCTACAATTTGAACCCCGGAAGACATTTCTGGGACGATTACAGACCGAGTAATTGAACATTGACAACGCGCCATCTCACCGAGCTACGATTGTGACTGAACATAAGGCCAAAAATTCAATAAATACGATCGACCAACCACCGTATTCACTGGATATGGCTCCGTGTGATTTTTTTTATTTCCAAAACTAAAATTGCCACTATGGGGTCGCCGCTTTGAAACGATAGAGGCCATCAAATAAAATTCGCTGAAGCAGTGTATGGAGGATTGGGTTATACGTTGGCATAGCTGTATTGTACTCGATGAAGCCTACTTTGAAAGGGACAAAATAAATTTTGATGAATACATAACAATTTATGTGATTTTTTTTACGATTTCCGGATACTTTTTGTATGTAGTAGTACGTAATAAATTTCTGTGGCTGACAGTGGACGAAACAACAGATTATGCGGTACTAAGGTCGTTAATGCCCCCGATATTGATAGTTAATAAACGGGTTTTGCAAACAGCGGCTAAAAGTATAGAAATAGTAGATTTGATGTTTTCGCCTTTCTTATGGGACTAAAATAAGAATGCAAATTTAGCGGAAATGACATACATTGGTAGTCTATTATCACTAGGGTCCGGAAAGTTTGCTATAACGCATGATAAACTACATTTGAACTATCCAGAGCTCCTGGATATGGATTATGGGACCGCGTACTGCAGCGCACTCGCGAGTCTCGGCGCGTTGCCAGTCACGGTCAGTGGCGTACGTATGCACGGGCGAGAAATACACGCGTATATAATTTACAAGGCGCTTAAAAAATACGGTTTAAACTTTCAACGTCACTGTTGATTTGACACGCCGACTACCACCATAAGAAAAAAAGAACTCCCAAAATAGACTACCCCTACTTTTTGAGAAACCGTGACGCAAACAGAAAGACATAGATCACCGTCGCAGGCCTCACTTACCAGCTTGGCGAGGTAGTCCCTGTCGTGGCCCTCGTGCTTCTCCAGGAAGCAGTAGCAGCACGCGCCCGCCTCGCACGTCCTGCAGAAGAACTCCACGTCCATACCGTCGTGGTACGGACACCTGTCCAGCTCTGCGGAAAACCGGCCGTTAGTGATCAGCGCCTGCACGTGAGACCACAGAGACTTGGCGCTCTTGTGGACCACCGTGCAGCAGCTGGCGCAATACACGTCGTTACAGTCCTGGCAGCGCAACGTGGCCGCCCTATCGCAAGACAGAAAGCAACACTTCTCTAAAACAAAAGAAAAAAGACGGCGGCCAGATTAAGACAGCTGTGACCGGGGCTGGGAGAGGAAGGGGGTGGGGTTAGGACGCTTGGCCGGGAGCCAGATATACAGAGCGACTGGATAAGGACGCTCCAGGGCTATTATTGAGAAACGCAATAAGGTGTCTTCAAATACATTCTTTTCAAATAAATTCACGTACGGGCTGTCTAAAATTGATTATGTATGTATTGGTATTGTGTAATACAGACATTACACCAACAATAAATTGATGAATTAATTCATGAAGCAGCTTCAAGGACAAAGGGTATCCCCCCATAAGTATGGTGAAATGCCCCCCCCCTTTTTTTTATTTTCTCCGCATGATGAAAGTGTTTCTTAGGGCTAATTATGAAAGGTGGACCGAATTTTAGGTTCAAAAAATTTTCCTCTCAGCTAGGTATGGAAAAAAACCCTGTTTTTTACGTATTTTTTTTTCTCGGTTTTTAACTGTAAAAAAAAATCCGAAAAAAAATCATGAGTACAGAAAATATGATTGATTTTATGTAAAATTTTTTCAAGCTCATTATGACCTATAAAAATTATTCAAACTTTAAAAAATAACATATCTTTTAACCAAAAAAATCTTCTGGCTCAGATTTTTAATATGTTATATTTTTAACTGTTGTTTACTACCTCAAATTTTTTCAGATTTTTTTTTGAGTGGTGGGTCATGCCCAAAAGTGCGAAAAAACAATTTTTTGTCCGTGAAACGACTTAAAATCATAATTTTATAGTGTCTACTGATTTTTTTCTTGCACTAAAATGACTCAAATGACTTGAAACAATTAAAAAATATAAAAACTACTAGTTTCGATAAGTGGAATTTTTTTCTTACTATTTTTAGTGAACATATTTTTTAATTGTTTGAAGTCATTTGAGTCCTTTTAGTGCAAGACAAAAATCAGGACACTATAAACTGATGATTTTAAGCCGTTTTAAGTTGTTTCACAGATAAAAAATTGATTTTTCGCACTTTTGGGCATGACCCACCACTCAAAAAAATCTGAAATAATTTGAGGTAGTAAAAAACAGTTAAAAATATAAGATATTAAAAATCTGAGCCAGAAGCTTTTTTTGGTTAAAAGATATGGGATTTTTAAAGTTTGAATAATTTTTTTATAGGTCATAATGACCTTGAATGACAACTATAACACTTTTATTTTAATTGCTTTGAAAATAACAGTTTTTCAATGCAAGAGAGAAGTTTGAAGTTCAAAAAAAGACCCAAACCACTAGTGTTGGGTTTGTGTTTTGTGCCTTGTTTGTGTTTTGTTATCCACTGTTTATACACCTTATCATATTTAAAATTACTTGATAAGTCGACATTTACATACATTCCTCTTAACTGTGTATTACCAGAGTATTCAGCAGGCTAATAGTAAATACACAAAATTATATAATGTGCAAACTTTCCACACTGGGAAGATAATTTCCGAAGAAAACATTCCAATTTGTGATGTTTTTTTCTTCTTTATTTGAGGTGTGGGTTGCATTTGTTCAGAAAAAATGCAATTTTATTAAGAGGATGCAACTCCATCAGAAGGAATAAATTTAAATTAGACATTTCTTGGGTTAAAATTGGAAAACACGAGGAAAACACCAAGATTCAAAACCACTAAAAATTCAGACTGACCTTCAGCTCTTTTTTTTTATTATAAGTACTAATAAGTGGACCGAATTATGTGAACAATATTTGATGCAAATTTTATTGAAATAAAGCCATTCAGTTTAATTTATTGAATATATGCAAAGAATTAGATTGATTGTGGGGATCTTTACCTTTTTTTTTTTTTTTTTATAGAGGTATCATTTTTGTTACAAACAAGTGTTACTCTCTTATCAAACTTTTTCTAGAAATGGTTATTCTGCTGATAAATTATTTTCAATAAATTTCGTCCTGCCATCACCAATTCTCTTTTTATGGCTAAAACTTTTATAATGAGCTCCACTGCAATTCGATAAACATCAGATGTACACAACCTTATCTTTGAGTTTCAATTATCCCGGCCAAGTGTAAGAAATTGTAGGTTTTGGGTAAAAAAAAATGAAGCAAAAGGAACAAACTAAAACTAATCTGCAGTAACTAAAAATAATAAGTTGCCTGTATACGTAACAAGCGTTCAAAAAAATCTGACCTAAGTTGGCTGTGAGAAAAAAAACGCACTCTGCATCATTTTTTTGGAAATAAGTAGCGTTCTTTCTAATATTCTTTCTCAACTCTACAATAAGCATTTTTTGTCGTGTAAACAACATTTCAAGGAGTTTCTCCAAATCTGTACTAACCGTTTTGGTTTAGAACTGTAACCTTGACAGTTCGAGAACTGTCAAATGTCAGATCGCAAAACAACAATTTTAGGCCTGAACCTATCAAGGACAAAAGTTCGAATTGGCAAAGCCTACTTTGAAGTCAAATTTTGTGGAACGCACGTGATATAATTGAATGTATTTTATTAAACGATGAACTAACCTCACTTACCCCAGACTTAATTGACCTAGGCATGTGCGAGATCTCGATTCCTGAGACGAGAAACAAAAATCGAGACGAGACGAGACTCTCGGTCAGTCGAGATTTCTCGAGATTCCAAGACTTCTTGAGATTTCAAGATTACTTGAGATCTCGAGATCCCGAGATTTCTTGAGATTTCGAGATTACTTGAGATCCCAAGAATTCCCGAGATGCAGAGATTTTTTTATATTAATATTTATTTAGATTCCGAAATTTCTTGAAATCTGAAGATTTTTAAAAATACCGAGATTACTCAAATCCCAAAATTTATTTACTATTTGAAATTTCCTGGAAAAATATTCAAAATATGAAACTTAAGGAAAATATCGGAGACAATCTTTCTATTAGGAATTGTTACGTCTCGTAACGTAATTTTTACATACGCATTGAGCTCTACACCGACGCTCGATCGATACAAATTAAAATCAAACTCAGCATTTTGAAATCAATGACCGATTTCCTAAATGCTGAGTTAAACCTAATTGTAATAAGTTTTATTTTATTTAATGTGTTTTGCTAGCTGAACTTTTAAATTTAAACAACTTGAAATATTAATACATTAATTTCACCTCTTTTTCGAGAAATTTCAATATATCACGAAATCTCGGTATCTCGAGAGAGCTCGCGATCTCGAGAAATCCCGACTGACTGAGAATCTCTTGTCTCGTGTCGAAAAATGACTTCTAGTCTCGTCTCGAAATTCGAAAATCTCGACCATGCCTAAATTGAACAATAAAAAAATATTTCCATTTTCAAAATTCTCCAGGCAAATACAAAAAAAACTAGGTTAAAAAAAAACGTTGGAAAAAAAAAGAGACGTTACTTCTAAATAAGGCGCTTGAAAATTTTATTTCTTCCAATTAAATCGTTAACTATCAAGATATTTACAGCAATCCCGAAGCCCTAAAAAACCACCTTTACCTAATCAAAACATATCACCATAATACGCTCAGTTTGCATTTACGCTAAAATTATTCCGTTAATAAAAACCTGCCTCCTGTCTCGGCCGCCGAAGCCACAGCCTGCTCCCCGCCGCTCAGCCTCTTGTTGCTCAGAGAGACCTGAGCCGGCACGAGAATCGGCTGCCTAAAGTCATTCCCTTGCGGCTTAGTCCACGTAATCAGTCCAAACAGGTAGTAATTCGGGGGAAAGCTTCCTGGAGATTATCGATGAACTGTTTCTTAGTCAGCTCCGACGTTTTCTTGCAAGTGGGGCACTTGATGTTGTCGGCCATCGCCCCTTTGTAGATGCACTCCTGGCACACGGTGTGGTGGCAGTTCAGGATGAGAGGCACCCGTCCCGTGTACCTGTTATTCCTACCTACAACCCGAGAACGGACTATTAAAACAGGACTCTTACCAAGTGTGAGTTAAAACGAAGTCAAGTGGCTTAGTCCATTAATTACGTGAGGCGTTTTTGGTGATTTTCGGACCATAATTATCCAGCCATAACCAATTTTCCATCTTTCAGGGGTAGTAAAAAAAAAAATAAAAAATAACTCTTGAAATCAAATTAGAGACACAAAAAACCCTTGTATATAAAATGTGGAACGCTTTGATAAAGAGTGAAAAAAACTCAAAATTTCACCCCCAACCCCTATTTTCACCATTCAGTGGTGGTAGATCAAAAAACAAAAACCCTCGAAATTGATACAGTGACTCAAAAAACCCTTATGTACTAAAAATTGTATTACTTTGTAAATTATTCGAGGGTACCAGTTTTGGCACGAAGAATGACAAAAACTGTACCAGTAAACTGGTTTATGCTAGTGTTAGATATGAGAAGTATCGATACTACTTATCAATCCTGTATCGTACAGAAAGTATCGAAACATGTATCATATCAATTGAAAAATATCGATCTTTCGAAATATTGATACAAAGTATTGTTTCAAATATTTTTCTATCCAGACTCTAAAATACATTTTACAGCCAAAGGCTTAATTCAGATTATACGTAGCGTGAATGTAAGACGACACCAATTCCTCTGAAAATTAGGTAAACCGGAAATGGAGAAACTGAAAACACAGATCATATACATACACTTGATACAATAAAATGAAAATTAAATTGCTTTAATTTTTGAGATTTGATCCAAGTATCGATACCAAGGGCTGTGATGTCAATCCGGACAAATACTCAAAGGCTAAGTATCAATACAAAATATCTAGAATAGAAAGCGAAAAGATCGATACTCCAAAGTATCGATACGTGACGCCCAACACTAGTTTATGCACGATACTTACTGAGGCAGTCGAAATGTAAGGAGCACCCGGGGCACAAGTAGCTCTTGTAGTCGTCATGGTTCGGGTTCGGGTTGAAATTATTCCGCTGGTTCTGATTCCTCTCCTTGGGGTTCCTGTTGTTCCTTCCGGTATGGTTCTTCGACGTGCCTTGCCTGTCGCGTTGAGGCTGCGGTTGCGGATAGTCGCGCTGTTGTGGGGGTACTCGCGACGGATAATCCCGTTGTTGGGGGTACTCGCGTTGTTTGGGGTAATCGCGCTGTTGAGGATAATCCCGCTGTTGGGGGTAATCGCGTTGCGGGTAGTCGCGGTGTTGAAGGTACCGACTCGACGGGAAATCACTGAAGGAGTACTCCCGCGAGTAGTTGCCGTCGAAGGGGGCCCGGGGGTTGCCGAACTGCTGACTGTTGGACCTGGCATAATACATCGTAAATTCCGACTAAACGAACGTGACAGTCGACGAACCAAGAACGTTATTATGTCCCGTAATGTTTAGTGATTATTAAATGTTTAACATATTCTCGTGTCACTTCCAAAACACTTATTTCACGATTTCCTATTGTGCTACCATAAATCCGCCAATCTGAAAAATGTCTTCTTCACATATCGCTCTGGGTGTTAAAGCAATAAATTCTTCTTAATACAGTGATTTTGTCTTATAATGACAACCGTTTCAGACTGGTTTGTTCCTACTTTCGATGCACTGTAGGATATTCATATCAAAGCAGCAATCTTCGTCAAAAACTAGCACAAATGGCGTTCAAAAATTGAAACACCACGGAATATTAGGAGAGGCGGTGGCAGTCGTAGCGTTTTCGATTAGGTTGCTGTGCTCGACAGTCGATACTCGATGGAGAAGGAAAGATAAACAAATAGGTAAAGTACTAAAGGCAAGCGAGATAGAAGCTATGGTGTTTTGGGGACGAATTCGTAGTTAGCACTTAAAAATAAAAAGCATACAAAGGAGACAATTTAAGCGCCGTATTGATTGAAATAGGCACTTGAATATTTAAGTAACGTATTCCATCCTGGGTTTAAGAATAAGATGGATAAACTTTCTACACATGACAGGGATTTTCGTTTTCGAATTGCGATCGGGTTATATTAGTTGTGTTCCTTTTACTCGAAAACTAAATTGAAATCTATGGAGTTTCAGATTTAGATTCAACGTTCAAGATCAAAAGAACACTTACTCTTGTAATGCCATATGTTTTTTATCTCACTTTTTCCAATTATTTTTTCTATTTACCTTCTACAACTGCTTTGTTTAAATCCCTGTTAGTCTTTAAATGGTTAAAAGAAACTTGTATATAAGAAGTTAGGGCCCTGTATAAATTATTTAAACGTGAATGTATACGTTTCAAGAACTACAGTCTGTTATATTGTTTGTTTGTAGCTATGTCATATATCTCTCGAGTGTAGCCTTTTTTACCTCGTACTACGTTCGTTGTGAGCATTTCGCGGGCAAACCTTTTGATATACAGATTGTCATCTCGTAGTATATTTTGTCATATTATCTTTAATCACCAGGTAGTTCTGTGAATAGGCACCGCAAGAAAAATAATTCAAACACTTACCAAGAAAAAACGTAATCTTGTGCCTACTCGGTAGGTTATTCTGTGACTAGGTATCATCATGAATATTCAATTCAAGATTTTTCCCACGACTGACACAAGAAAAATGAAACACGTGCCTACTCGGTAGGTCATTCTATGCGTACGCATCGCATAAAAATATTTTTATATGTACGTTAAGAAGAAAATACTAGCCTCCTCGATGAGGAGTCGTTCTGTAAAGGTATTTCCCTGAGAAAAGTTAATCATTTTTCTCACTCCCAATACGAACAGTGCCTATTTTGGTAGCTCGTTGAACAAGGAAATGTTTATGCATATTTCTTGAGAAATATTTAAAATATTTTTTCTGTATTTCTCTCTTGTGTCTGTATACCTGCAGAAACATAACTGTTGATGGTATGCGACAAGTTGATATTAATTTTACTATATATCCAACTAAATTTTTACTTGAAAGCGGTGTCACCGCAAAGGCACTCCTAGGCACTAACATTTCCACAAATATAGGATGAAATCTCGCCTAGGAACAAACTCGGTTGTTTTTAGTTTATCAGATCGTGAGTAATCAAAATGTCACAATCCGAAGTAGCTAAATTAATAAATTATTCAAATTTTAAGGACTCTTATTAATGCGGAATGTGAGAAATGCGACGTTTGATATATATTTTATGAGCTGTGGGTTCTCAGAGCGTTACAAAACAGAACATTACAAACTGGAAGAAAGCATGCCATACAGTGTGTTTGCATTAAATTGTGTACATTACACTTGAATGAATATATTTTAATTATGCTGACTACAACAGACATAATTGTCTAATAATTGATTTGTCTTACAGGTTATTAACGGCAAATCAATTGCTGGAACTGTTGATCTTAGAAAATGTCGAAAAATCACAGTAGGCGTGTATTTTCCTTCCTGTCAGAGGTGGGAACAATATTCAATTGTTTCATGGCGATGCCTACTCATAGACTGACCTACCGAATAGGCATGTGTCTTCCTTTTCCTACCAGGCGTGGGAAAAATGCACAATTCCTATTTCTGGTCGTTGCTTACTAGAAGAATGACCTGCTGAGTAGGCGTGGGAAAAATATTACCCACAAAATAACCCTGATCGAAATTAATGAATTCAATTCAATATAGTAGAAAAGAAAAACAAAAAGAAACAAACATTTTGAAAAACAAGCACAATGCAAAGTTTTTATGCGAAAGAAGAAATATACGATAGTATGGAATAAAAAGGATCTAAAAAAACGATCCTAGTTATCTTTAATTAAGAACTATATTGCTTAACTTAAAAAAGATTGGTTAATAGGAGTTATCGGCAGTTAGTATGTTGCTTTGTTGAAAACTAAAATTACATATAAGATCTATGTACGTGGATACTACGTCGCAGTGCATCTTCGAGATAATCTTCGGCAAGGATGAAGACCTGCCCAACTTGTCATGTAAATAACGTAAGAGATTCTTACCACTCTTGCTGAATGGTTCGGTGGGGACTTTAGAAACGTTCTTCTCGAGTGGGTCAGATTTGTCGATGGTACCGACATTTATTGGTGGCATTACAAGTTTGAATACGATTTTGCTATTAATTTTTATGTAAATTGTAATTAAATATATTTGTTGGTAATATGTCTGTCTTTTTGGTGTCTCATATGTCCTTTCGTCAATGACAGGACGGATTGCGAGTCCGATCCTGCGTTATAGCACACTGTCCGGACCCTAATGTTTAATAATGAGTTAAAATTACGTTACCAATGGAACAATAACAAAATATATGTTGAAGTTAAATAATGTTTATATATTATATTTAAAACCCCAAAGATACATTTAAAAAAATGGTTACGGAGAAAACAATTCCATATGATGTGCACTTTGTGAAGGATACTGTATGCCTGTAAATTAAATAATAAAATAAGAATGTTGTAAAAACCAGAAAATTAAAAAATGTTTCGTTGTACTGGAAATTATGAATCAATCAGAAACATTCTGCGAAGTAGTCTCGAGGAAGCACATTTTTTAATATATTTTTTTTCGCAAGTTCACCTTGCGTTTATATCTTGATTATAACCTTCTACGAGTGTGTAAATTAGGTAATGAGACTGGCAAAGTAGTTCCTAAAAACCTTTCGCAGGAACAAAAGGAATCAGGAGAGAAATGTGTTTTGACTTTTTAGAATCGATTGAAAATGCTCTCCATTTTATGGAACGTGTCATTATTGGTGATGAGACTTGGGTGTTTGAGTACAACCCGAAAACCAAGCGCCAAGCATGGAATAGCACACTTCAAGCTCCCCAAGACCCAAAAAAATCAAGAACGAGCAAGTCGAAGATCAAATGCATCCTGAGTTGCTTTTTTGATAGCCAGGGAATTGTCCACAAACAGTCTGTGAAAATCATCACTTTTACAGAGAGATTCTTGAAAAACTTCGAAAAAGGGGTACGAATGTGAGACCAAACATCAAGAACAATTGGATGTTGCATCACGACAATGCGACTTGTCACACAGAAATTTCAGTGAACGAGTTTTTAGCCAGTAAAAACATTATTGTGGTTCCTAAGCCTCCTTATTCGCCTGACCTCAGTCCTTGTGACTTTTTTTGTCAACCCGAGATTGAAAAATCACCTCAAGGGACGTAATTTAGGGACCATAGAAAACATTCAAACATCTGTAACCGACCAGCTGAAGGCTATTCCAGTATATGAGTTCCAGCACTGCTATAAGGACCGTCTCTAGCGCTATGTGGCTTCCCAAGGAAATTATTTTGAGGAGACAATACTGAATTGTAATTCTATTCGAATAAAATTTTTTAATAAAAACCAGTATCATTACTTAACTTACACACCTCGTATTTAGGTATAATAATCACCCCCTTTAAATATAATGCGAGTTCCATAGACGACAATAACAATAAGAGGACCATACACGTCGCCGCCAAGAACCGTCGCCTCCATCGACGGACACGAACCCTCTTCTCTGCGGAGTAGTAATTATTCTTCAATGCTGAAAGCAGTTGGGCGCGAGATGCCGATTCATTAGCAATTCGTTGGTAGCAGTGTGCCTAAACGTTTAAACGCGATACAAATTAGAAAACGAAGAACGCACGCAGAAATGAATTGCCACACGTGCCTAGTGAGAACTGTGATCGTCATATTAGGATACCTAATCATCATCGGTGAGTGTCGAAGCCTTTTCGAGGTCTCCTGAAAAAATTTGAACGTCCCTGATTTGAAATCTGAAAAAATTTGAATCTGACGTTCCGAAGAAATCCAAACGAGTAGATTGTTTATGTTATTTGCATAGTATTGATTGTTCGGGTTTTTACTTCTTTTAATTTTTAATTGTTTACAAAAAATGCATTATGGCAATGAAAACAACTGAATAATAATAAAGCCTGATAATTTCGTGACTTTTTTTTTGGTTGGGAAGTGAGTGTAAAAATATTTTATTGCGATTTTTTTGCGGTTTGGTCAAGATTTTCTGAATAATATCAATACCTACCTCGTTTACGGAAAGCAATGGTTTTAATGTTAAACGGAAATCGTAAAAAAAGCGCAGGAAGGGGAAAAAATATTTTGCGAGACGTTTTTAAGATTTTTGGGTAGCAGGGGCACCATGTTTAGCAAACTTTATTGTAAATATTTTCTTGCCATAATAATATAACGAGTGATTAAAAAAAGTCATTCAATTTGGTCGAACAAAAAATATGTCTTTAATTCTATAAGATTTATGTTCTTAATGTTAAGTTTATACCTTATTGCATTATCAAGGCTGTCACATTATGTGATGGGTACTTTTACCGGGTATATAAAAAAACATAAATAAAAAACTTTATCAAAAAGACCTCCCATATTTATTTTAACGCGTCAATAACGGTCTGTAGTATCCATGGTGTTCAATTAATTTTTTCAATGTTATTGACAATGCGTTGCTGAAGGTCTGCCACATTGCCAACGAGAGTTTAAACAATTTTTTTGATATGGCCAGAGAAAAAAATCACGGGGTTAAATTGCATGATCTAGGGAGGAAGATGGTCTGCGTGTTCAAACTAAATATATTTACGATCTTTGAAAAATTCGCCTATATAATTAATTGTTTTCCTAGCAAGTCATTAATTGTTTTCCTGTCATGCAGCATTTGTACAAAATGTGTTAAGATTTCTAAACTGTAGGGATTTCTCTGCAAAAAAAATAGGTCCAACAATTCTCCTTCCATTCACAGCTATCCACACTCCAGTTATTTGTGGGTGTAGTGGTTTCAATATAAAAATGAGGATTGTCTGCACTTCAAAGTCTCATAGGTACCTACTTTGAGAGTTAACATAGCCCGAAAAATGAAACCAAGCCCCGTCAGTAAAAACCTTTACGAAGACATCATCGTTATTGTTAAAATTGTGAATATCATTGGCAGAACTGTAGGCTTAGGGGTTCTTCCGCTCAGAGAATTACATGTCTGGATTATAGACGATATGGATGGAGCTACAAATCATCTTTCAAAATTCTTTGACACGTTGTATGGGGCAGATTCACTTGTTGCCATAGATGGGTAATTTATGTTTTTGGGTTGTTGGTTATCACTTGCCTAACTATTTCAACGTTTTCTTCTGCCCTTACTTTGGGTCTGCCACTTCCACAAAAAACAAATTGAAAGTATTTTTCCTGGGACCTTACCTACCATACTCTAATTGACCATGCTGAAACCGAAGCCGATGTCCAAATAACCCCATCACGTCAGATTTCTCTTCTAACCTCAAACAATAGGCTGAAAATGATGAAACTCAACGATTATATATAGGAAGGTAGGTCATGTCCCAGGAAAAATATTTTTGATTTTTGTTGTGGACCTGTGTAATCAATGTTGTTATTAGTGTCGTAATATACCACCTTACACGACACTAATAACAATATTGATTGACCCCTGAAGAAGGAGAAATAAATCTCCGAAACCTTGGCAAATTCAAACAGTTGTTGTTAATTCCCGGATCAAAAATCCAACAAGCCAAGTACAGTGTCCGCCGTAAAGTTGGACCTATATGGGATTTTTTTAATATTAGAGTTTGATAACAACTTTTGGTGACAATCGCTTCTGCTTCCAAATTAACTTAAAATGCACCAACTCAAAGTTGACAGCTAACATCTGGCAACTCTCAAAGTGATTTTCCAAAAAAATCTTTAGAAAATGGCATAAATTATTAATATTTGAAAAAATGTCACTAAGAAATGAACTAACTAATTTGATATCCAAAAAATATTACATTTTCGAGGTTTTTCATTCGCTCCCATAACTAACTGATCTGAAAACATTTAAAACGCTTTAAAGCAGTATAAAGTCTGCCATTACTGTATACTATGCTAATAATATTCGTAGGTATCGTTGGTTTTGAAGATTATTGATATTCTTAATCGAAATAAAATAATAATAAAACAATTTTTTAAAAACAAGCTTTTATTTAAATGCTCTAAAAAAGAATAAAATAAACTTTAAATTGAATCAAACCCATCAATTTATTACATTACACAATTGATATGATATAAAAGCTTGTCACGAGATTTACTTGTGTAGATGTATTTACCTATTTTATAAAATACATACTTTTTTTTCTTACATTTTCTTATGTCAAGATCAAGTTACATAATTATTACATTCTTGTTTATCTACACAAGTAAATCTCGTGACACGCTTTTATATCATATAAATTGTGTAATGTAATAAATTGATGGGTTTGATTCAATTTATAGTTTGTTTTATTCTTTTTGGAGCATTTAAATAAAAGCTTGTTTTTAATTTTTTTTTATTATTAATTTATTTTTTATTTTTTAGTTATCGTCGTGTTTTTTGCATCTAAATGTTTCTCAACCTGTTCATACTATCCCTAACCTATACCAAGTTATAACTCTTTAAAATTGCTATGGTGGCCATCTTGTTTTTCACCATTTTGAATTTTTTTCACCGCCGCTAGAATTTGCCTAGGGTATAAGTTGATATTAGTTAAGACACGACCCCGCTAAGTCTTACTGTTTAGCCGGACAGTAGTACACCATCTCCTCGAAGGGTTGAACGCAGACGTCAGTTTATTCGTATTCTTCTTAGCAAACCCTTTCATTTGATACCCACATTATGGGAGTGCTTAAAAATAACTAGTCCGCCATCTTGGGCGGTCCGCCATATTGGATTTAGAGCGGTCATTTTATTTTTCGTATTCTTCTCAGCAAACCCTTTCATTTGATACCTATATCATGGGAGTACACAACAAATAACTAGTCCGCCATCTTGGACGGTCCGCCATATTGGATTTAGAGTATAGTCATTTTATTATTTTTTTCGTATTCTCAGCAAACCCTTTCATTTGATACCCATATCATGGGAGTGCACAAAAAATAACTAGTCCGCCATCTTGAGCGGTCCGCCATATTGGATTTAGAGTAAATTTATTTTATTTTCTTATTTCTTCTTAGCAAACCCTTTCATTTGATTTCCATATCATGGGAGTGCGCAAAAAATAACTATTCCGCCATCTTAGACCGTCCGCCATTTTGAATTTAGAATGTCATAACTTAGCTAACCATGCATTGTCATCCAAACTAAACGTGTATGCAAAATTTCATCTCAATCGGTTGAGGATAACTATTTTAAAATTCAGTTGCAAGATTTGACCCGAACATACATTGCAAGTTAAATAAAAGCTGGTAAAAAAGGTACTGTCTTAGGATTATTTTTCAATTTCCAAATAAAAATCATTCATTGTTTTGCGACTGTTTCTTTTTATTAAACTTTATTTTGTTAGTACAAAAATGCTTTTAATTACATGGCTATTTTAACACGAAACTACTACTTAAAAATAGCAAACAATAAATAAATCACTTTAAAAAAATATTTTTTTTTTTAAATTTTTTCTAATCTCCATTTAAATTTTCCTCTCTGCCTCAATCCGTGCAAGTAGGCACCTGTAATTCCATTTTAATTTTCTCTAATGACCCACATTAACGCAACAAGTACATGACAAACGCAACAAAAAATTACAATACAATTAACTATTTTTATTTAAATTATTCCATCGAGTGCTTAGCCTAATGAATACAAAGTGCCCGCCGCCGGTCGGCGCGCGGCGAGTGACATAACCTGAGCAATTATAGTTGTACTATTGTTGTCGCACCGTGTCAATGGAATAAGAGGTGGCGGTGAAAGTAATATTTGTACTCGCATGTAAGTGGGATGGCGAGTGTGGCATGTGGCTTGTTATTCCGACCATGTTTTGCGTATAGGATTACAAGATGTGAGATAAGATGACCTATCTTAAGACAGACAGAAGACTGGGTGTGTCCAAAAAAAAAAAAGAAGAAAACTTAATACCGTAAGAAAAATGAGGTTGACTATGAATTAACACTATTTTGACGACCTTGTGTCTATCCCACGATGTATTAAATGTAGAGACAATGGAAGCCGATGAATGAGATATTTTTCAGATTATATTTCAAGAAAAAAAAGTATTGCGGCACGATCGGCCAATCCTAGTCATCATTTTTTGAAGGTTGCTTAAATTCTGATATTCAAAGATGGGTCAAAATGGACCTTAAGATGGCCTCCTAGAAGTCCTGACTTCACGCCACTTGATTTTTTTATGAGGCTTTATGAAAAAGGGGTACAAAAATTATAATTTTTGTATAAGGGTTCAAAAAGTGGGCGTGTGATAACTTTTGTTGCTGACTGTATATTAAAAAACACTCCCTTGGAAACCTTTTCTTTCATAAAGCCTTATAAAAAAATCAAGTGGCGTGAAGTCGGGATTTCTAGGAGGTCATCTTATAGGTCCATTTTTACCCATCTTTGACATTGACATTTGCAAGATATTTTATCGTTTTCAATGCTTCTTTAACTTAACATATTGCTCTTAGTTTGCGAATTGAATATTTTAGGTAATATCAGCAAAACTGTAGTAGATACATATATATAAAAACTTGTATTGTTGAAAACAGAAAAACAGGAGGAATTCGATTTTCTAGTGACACACAGGGTGATTCATTTAAAAAAGTTAAGTACATCTTAAACATTTATTATAAATAAATATTTTGAAGATCACAATTTTTTTTATTATGATGTAGGTACGAGGTGTGTTAATTAAGTAATGAGACTGACAACGTAGCGCCCGATCTAGCAACACTGCGGAGACGGGACTTGGAAGGGCGGTAGGTTAACTTATAATTAATCTTCAGTACAAGATTGAACTTGTTGAAGTACCAAAGCATGGAATGGCACACTTCAAGTTCTTCAAGACTCAAAAAGCAAGAATGAGCAAGTCGAAGATCAAATGCATGTCGATTTGCTTTTTTGATAGCCAGGGAATTGTCCACTAAGAGTTTGTGCCTCGAGGCCAAACATTAAATCAACACTTTTACAGAGAGATTCTTGAAAAACTTCGAAAAAGGGTCATGCGTGTGAGACCAAACATCAAGAACAACTGGATGCTGCATCACGACAATGCGCCTTGTCACACAGCCATTTCAGTAAACGAGTTTTTAGCCATTAAAAACATTCCTGTGGCTCCTCAGCCTCCTTAATCGCCTGACTTAAGACCTTGTGACTTTTTTCTCTTTCCGAGATTGAAAAATCACCTCAAGGGACGTCATTTTGGGACCATAGAAAACATTCAAACGGCTGTAACCGACGAGCTGAAGGCTATTCCAGCATATGAATTCCAGCACTGCTATGAGGAATGGAAGAACCATCTCCAGCGCTGTATGACTTCCCAAGGAACTTATTTTGAAGGAGACAAAAATAAAAAAAATCATTCTTAAAGTCTCATTATTTAATTTACACACCTCGTATATATCATAATTTCTTTCACCTAATTTACTAATCAACTTCAAGTTCTGCGGGTCCATATTTAAATTTAGGTAGTTCTGAATGTGTGACACATGACGCATTGTTTAAGTTAAATATTATGTATTTTACCAATTTACACAATGTTTTCTCTCATACTTTTTCCGCGTATATTTCCTAAACTACATTGCCTAATTAGCAAATTGATTTCAGTCACAAGCAAGTGTTGAAATTAAGCTACGAGACAATATCTTATTTGTTATTATGTACTGTTTCAAATTCTAAGCTGACACGCAAAAAAATCGCGTGCAAGAAGTGGCCACCTAGGCAAAAGATAAAAAACTAATCACTTAACAAAATGGCTTCCTTTCTTTCAGTGGCCGCTTGTGAGTTAAATACAGGGTGTGTCGGGTGGAGTGCCCCAAACTTCAGGAGTGTATTCTTCACGAAAAATTAATTTAAAAAAACTTCACGTCAAATACTCTTGCAATTACAATAAGTTACAGTACAATAATTACAAGTACATCTTTACGATAATTTATTCTATTAATTTTATCCAAATTAAAATATACGAGGTGTGTAAATTAAATAATAAGACTGATTTTTTTAATTGTGTTATTCGAATAGTATTAAAATTCAGTATTGTCCCCTTCAAAATAACTTCCTTGGGAAGCCACACAGCGCTGCAGACGGTTCTTCCATTCCTCATAGCAGTGCTGGAACTCATATACTGGAATAGCCTTCAGCTGGTCGGTTACAGCCGTTTGAACGTTTTCTATGGTCCCAAAATGACGTCCCTTGAGGTGATTTTTCAATCTCGGGAAGAGAAAAAAGCTACAAGGATTCAAGTCAGGCGAATAAGGAGGCTGAGGAGCCACAGGAATGTTTTACTGCCTAAAAACTCGTTTACTGAAATATCTGTGTGACAAGGCGCTTCCTCGTGATGCAACATCTAGTTGTTCCTGATGTTTGGTCTCACACACATGAAGTTTTTCAAGAGCCTCTCTGTAAAAGTGTTTATTTACTGTTTGGCCTGGAGGCACAAACTTTTTGTGGACAATTCCCTGGTTATCAAAAAAGTAAATCAGGACGCATTTGATCTTCGACTTGCCATTCCATGCTTTGGCGCTTGGTTTCTGGGTCGTACTCAAACACTCAAGTCTCATCACCAGTTCCATAAAATGGAGATCATTTGCAATCGATTCCAAAAAGTAAAAACACCTTTTTCTTCTGATGTTCTTTTGTTCCTGCGAAAGGTTTTTGCGCAGATTTTTGTCATGGCTGGCTGGAAACACTGGCTCCGTAGGGTTGTTGAAGTTTTGCAAAAGTATCCGTTGAGCTGTGTCCAAGTGTGTCCAAGTGCGAAGCAAAATCTGAAGCAAAAAAATAGCACACCTTTGCTCAAAATTAATGTCATTCATTTTTAAAACGCACTAGAAAAAACCGGTTTACGAAAACAGCTACAAAAAACAAACAAATGACTCTAACAAGTTCAAACTTGTACTGAGGTGCATTACATGTTAACCTACCACCCGTCCAAGTCCCGTCTCCGCAGTATTGCTAGATCGGACGCTACGTTGCCAGTCTTATTACTTAATTTACATACCTTGTATATACCCAAAACTATCGAGACACCCCACCCCGTATATCAAAAATAGTGGTTTTGAATCAACAGGTGCTTTCTATTCACAGTTATATCGCCCTGAACACCTTTTATATTCAATTGTATACCTAGATCAAAATGAAATAAATGTCTACCTAAGTAGGAAATTACGTAACAGAAAAATGATCAATCACTTACAATTTATTCATTGACGAATTTCGTTCCAAAAAAAGGTTTGGTTTCGAACAAGGAAAAAATTAAGAGAAATACTAAGATTACTCAGCAAATATTTCCATTTATACAACGTTAATGAGATATTGTATTATTATTATTATTAAGAAATTATTGTACATAAGAATTTTAAAGGAAACTTGTTACGATTTGGTTGCATAAAAATTTGGGTTGGTAATAAATTGAATTAATTCTATGATTAAGATTATTGCGTTTAAATGTCAGTCAAGTTTCTACTTGTAAGAATTTGTTACTGAACTGACTATACTCACTTTAGAACTGGGTATCGACTACCAAAAAATATTTAATAATCATTGTCTACGGTGTTCGTAACAAGCCATTAAAAAAAGTCATCAAAGTTGGCCAAGCAAAAAAAAAGACGTATTTCTATTCTTAATCTTAAGTGTATAACCTTATTTAATTGGCAATACATTAACATATGTGACAGCCATTATTTATTTTACAATTGTGACGGTCACTTGTGAAAAGTTTGACAACATCTCTCTCTTTCATAGCCAGATTTGATGTTTTTTTTTGAATGGTTCATTATTTAATTGTCAGATTGTTTCTGCACACAGCTTACTAAATTGTGTAAGTATTAATTAAAAAGTGTTATTACATTGTTTAATAACTTTTTTAATTAAACGTTGTTGAATATCACAAAACTAACAAGTAGTTTACCTAATTAGCTTTTCTAATATACCACGTACTCATTATAACATGTTATTATGAAGTATACGTCTAACTAAATATTAATTGATTATTAAATCCGCGTTGTAATAAGATAAGTATAATATTTCACGATGTTAATTAAAAGAAAAATATTAAATGGTTACTGTTTATGAAGAAAATATGTAATTAATATGCTGGGTGTGTTTTTAATGGGATCTGGTCTATAGAATCGTTTTTTAAAAGGTGCTCCAAAATTATTTTTTTTCTGACAAGGAGGGTTGGAAGAATGTGGTCATTTTTTTAACAGTTTAACAGTTTCAACACTTTTTTAACCAGTTTGATCATATAGATTACAAGAAGGGTATTTTCAACAAGATGGCGCTACAGCCGTAGATTAAAATTTTTACACTTACCAGAAAGAACCTTTATACATGTAAGACAGTTTCATTTTTCCTACATTTTCGTATATTCCATACTCGTACAATAGTAAAACAGACTCGATACCAGTTATTCATTGATACTAAAATCCTGACGACCTTAGTCCGAATTAATTTTGAACTCAATCTCAAGTCACCTTACGTATGCCATGTTAACATGGAACATGGTAGTAATAGTCCAGTAGGTAGAGACTTTTATGTGTTCTTGAAACATATAGGGCTAGTTCTGACGTTTCCTATGTATTTTTTTTTCCGTAGAACACAATGCGCGGGGTCCTTAGAACTGAAACCATCCGCTAAATTTTTAAATTAATAATTTGTGAAAAAAAAGGCTTATATCTCCGTTCCTTGCCATATTTTATATAGCATAAGCATTTAAGAAGTTGTAGGCTATTGAATTTACAAAATTTTAAGCCCAACCCGAAGTCTCTAACTGCTATTGTTAACTTGCAAATGACTGCTGAAGTTGAAAAAGTGCTTTTCTTCGCTATTTTTTTTACTTCGAAAGTAGGGCGACTGTGATCATGAAATTTCTTGAAGGGACTGCTATTTGTAATATGAAGTTAAAAAAAAATTCAGCTGGATCCGTTAATAATTTTTCGAGTAATTAACGATCGAATTTTACGCAAAAAAATACATTGGAAACCGTCAAAGCCGAAATAGCCCTACGTGTTTCAAGAACACTTTTTGATGATTGTAGCTCCTTGCCTACTGGACTATAAGCAGTAATCTAATAATATACACGCCGTCGAAAATAAAACTACGTAAAATAAATGTTGAATGTCGTATTTCAGTTTTAAGCTGTATATTGTTAATGTAATTTACTTTTTATTTTCTTTCTTTACCACTGCGGTATTATGCAATAGCAATTACCCTTTATGCTTTTACACTGTTGTCATTATTTGTTGCAATACAGTTAAAGGTTCAAGGTCGTAAAAAAAGAGGTTGAGTGCGATTGTGGTGTTATGGAAATTAGTTTATGTGCAAACTAGATCCGATTTCGATGAAATGTCTTAGAAAAGAGTAATTCGCGGCTGACTGTTGCTTGTCTGTCGAAGACAGTCTGTGAAGTACACATTGATATGATTGAAAGATTTATTCTTTTTACAAAGTACGAGGTGTGTAAATTAAGTAATGATTCCGCTGCGTGGTTCATATTCAGTCGACACTCTTCTATCTGAATATGCCTTAAACCACCGAAAAAACCTGGGCTCTTGAAGCAAAACCTGATAGCACACCGTTGCTTAACATTAATGTCATTCAATTTTAAAACGCACTAGAAAAACCGGTTTACGAAAACAGCCACAAAGAACAAACAAATGACTAACAAGTTCAAACTTGTACTAAAGGTGCATTACATGTTAACCTACCGATCTTCCCGAAAGTCCCGTCTCCCCAGTGTTGCTAGATCGGGTGCTACGTTGCCAGTCTCATTACTTAATTTACACACCTCGTATATGCAAATAACTTCAGGACCAGAGTAGTGACATTGAATATACTGACAAGATACCGACGTACTGGCTTTGCCTTTGGATTTGCGTCCTAGGTTGGAATTTTGACAGGCCAAAAACCATGAATTGTCAAAATGTCGGTGAAAAACTTGTCAATTGATGTCAGTTACTATCAATATCTTCTTGTAAACAGAACAGAACATTTTATTGTTTATTTAATTTTATTTTGATAGTACGGATTTGTGTTTCTAGGGTAATATAGGATAAAAATAAAAAAAAACAAATTTTTTTGATTTCTACAAAACTTTGGATTGTGCTTGGATATTTGCGACCACTTGGTGATATTGTCTTTCGTCCCCACTTATGACCACTTCACCCCGAACTAAAAAAAACCATGCTTACAAACGATACATATTTTGTATGCTTCTTGTGTTACAGAATGAAAACGTTGCATAAATGTAATTAAATATGAAAACTTTCGCTCATCTAAAATACATTAAAATTTTTACACTCTGTAAGTTAATTTCCAAGGTAATTTCTGATTCAGTTTACTTATTATTACTTACTAGAAATATTTTTAATATTTTATTCGTATTAGAGATGTGTCTTCGGTTGTAGTCTCTAAAATCGTAGTGGTTTACGTTGCTGTGGAATTCAGTGGACATGTTTTGTAATTATTTTTGCTTACATACGAGGTGTGTAAATTAAGTAATGATACTGGCAATGTAACGCTCAATCTAGCAACACTGCGGAGACGGGACTGGGAAGGGCGGTAGGTTAACATGTAATGCATCTTCAATATAAGTTTGACCTTGTTAGAGCCATTTTTTGTTCTTTGTGACTGTTTTCGTAAACTGTTTTTTCCTAGTGCGTTCTAAAAAACTGAGTGACATTAATTTTGAGAAACGGTGTGCTATCAGGTTTTGCCTCAGACATGGCAGATTTGGGCGATGGGGGCGATCGCCCCCCTCCCCCAAAGGGTGAAGTAAAAACCAAAATACTCGGGGAATGCAGTTGCCGTTGCCTCCACTAACCTTTTTCACTACACATGAATTTACTAAATAAGTACGTGAAGTTTCTAAAGGCGTTGCAAATAACATTTCAGAAATGCCCACCGCCGAGTTTCCACATTCTTCTAAAACAATAAAGTGTTGCGGCAACGCCTACACAAATTGTTTTGCGTTTTTCTCATCCGCAGCGCAAACGGACATGGCTAATTTAATTACGTGTAACAATAAGGTGCATACTTTAATAACGTTACACATTCTTTCCTCAGTTTATTGCACCGAAATTAATTGCCGCTGAATGATTGGTTCCGGAGAAAAACGTCTAGTCCGAACGTGTAAAACGTTTAGAAACGTTACTTGGGATAAAAAAAAGTGTTATTCTAGCTCGGCAGTCTGTAAAAACGCATTTATTTGGCTAGGGGTTAGTCGTTGCTAGAGAAAGGATGGAGTGGGGGAATTGCAGGGTCGGACTCATATACAAATGCACTTTCACAGTTTACAACAATATACAAAAAAATATTTTTTGGCGACATTTCATTTGTAAATACTGCTCCACCGACCTCGAACGTGTGCCATCCATAGGCTCGCGCGTACGTTATCAACTTCAACAAGATTTCAAAAGTCGTTATAGGTATATTGCGCATTCAAGAAAATAAGTAAATTCCATGGATTTTTTTAAAAGACAAGCAAAAAATTCGAAAAAAAGTTTTTTATGGTTTTCTTATGATCACAAAAACTGCTGACGCTAAAAAAATAAGTGTTCAAGGTCTAAAAACTAGAAACTTGGAGCTTCAATTTACTTTCCTTTCTTTTCTTTATGCCCATTTTTCCCCGAGTTACAGCTCTTTGAAGATTATCTAAAAATAAAATCTTTTTTTATATTCCTTAATCTAGTGTAGTTCAAATGTCGACCATGAATTTCTACCAAGATATTACTCCACGCGACTTATTTTTATGTCCCCCATCTTGAACACACAATTTTTCAAATTAATATTCCTGATTTAGTGAACATCCAAGCTAGGATTACAGAAAAAAAAGAATACAAGAAACATAATTACAAAAAAAAAATAAAAAGAATTCTAACAAACTGTGCATTAACTAATCAGTTGTTCTGTCGATGAACCAGTGAATTATTTAAACCGACTGAACCTAGTAAGTATATTTACGTATTTTGTCTCATTGTTATTTGAAAATTATTTGTATCAATTCGAGTGTTCCTTTTCTGTTATCAGCATTGTTCAAAACGAGATAAATCAAAATAAACGATTGACCTAACAAAAAACCATAATAATACGTGTTTCTGAAAGCTAAAACCTTGACTTTGACCACACGGATTTGTTCTCCGATGTCTTTTTCTCTTAAGGTCAATATGATTATAATATAATATATAGATTGAAATGAATAATGCAATGTTCGTTACAATTTCGTTGTTCAACAATTTTGTAGAGAAAGTTAACGACAAGAGAAATATATTTACTACAGGGGGCGTAGCTCAGATGGTAGAGCGCTCGCTTAGCATGCGAGAGGTACCGGGATCGATACCCGGCGCCTCCAATTTTTTTCATAATTTTTAACTATGAATTAATTTTTCTCAGTTGTATTCGACTCTTCAGGGTCACTTTTTGTCTTTCCGGAGCAGTTTCGCATAGAACTCGCGTCGATATTCTAATTTTAAACAAATGAGCAATTCAATAATTTTCGTAGCTCCTAAAAAAATTCGACAATTAGCATGGCAACACGTTCGTTCCGGGTTGGGGTTCTGCGAATGCGTAATCCCAGTCCAATTTGAAAGTATATTGCGATATAAAAACCGAAAAAGGCCTAATAACTGTTATTAGTTAATTGTTTAGACGGTCGTTACCTAACAAGCATGCATTATGAACGACAAAGAAAAAATCATTAAAATAAAGCGGATGAATCAGTCACACAGGAAGTCTATAGAAACAAATTAAATTTAATCATTTGTTTTTCAACGTTAGAAACATAATTTTAATGTCAAGACACGTCATTTGCGAAAAAAACGGCAAATATATTTTTTTCTATAATCGTTCTTAAAGCTTTACGCACAGTTAGTAAAATTATATTTTTTGCATTAGTGTGAAATGTTCAAAAAAGAAAAGATTCTGACAAGAATATTAAATTAATAGAAATAGAAACAATTGCAACGAATACTAAACTTGTAGTTTGTGTTTTTATTTATACGAGGTGTGTAAATTAAGTAATGAGACTGGCAAAGTAGCGCCCGATCTAGTAACACTGCGGAGACGGGACTTAGAAGGGCGGTAGGTTGACATGTAATGCAGCTCCTTCAGTACAAGTTTGAACTTGTTAGAGTCATTTGTTTGTACTTTGAGGCAGTGTTTTTTCAAGAGCCCAGGTTTTTCGGTGGTTTAAGGCATTCTCAGAAGGAAGAAAGTAGATTGAAGATGAACCACGCAGCGGGATGCCTTCATCTTCAAGAACCGATGAAAATGTCGATAGAATACGGGATTTTGTGCGTTCAGATCGTCGGTTGACGACAAGAATGATCGGAGAAGAGTTAAATTTGAATCCAAACATCAATAACAACTGGATGTTGATCACGACAATGGGCCTTGTCACACAACCATTTCAGCAAACGAGTTTTTAGCCAGTAAATACATTACTGTGGCTCCTCAGCCTCCTTATTCGCCTGACTTGAGTCCTTGTGACTTTTTTCTCTTCCCGATATTGAAAAATCACCTCAAGGGACGTCATTTTGGGACCATAGAAAACATTCAAACGGCTGTAACTGACCAGCTGAAGGCTATTCCAGTATATGAGTTTCAGCACTGCTATGAGGAACGGAAGAACCGTCTCCAGCGCTGTGTGGCTTCCCAAGGAAGTTATTTTGAAGGAGACAATACTGAATTATTCTATTCGAATAAAAAATATATAAAGGCCAGTCTCATTACTTCATTTACACACCTCGTATAATTAAAAAGTAAATAATTAAAAAGCTGAACCAGATATACACAAACCGTTGCGTATTTAAATAGAGAAGAATAGGGCCTATCGCTCTATAGACAAATAAGTAATGAATATATGATATTTTGAAGGAGACAATACTGAATTTTAATTCTATTAGATTAAAAAAAAATAAAAAACCAGAATCATTACTTAATTTACACACCTCATACAGTGATGCTTATAAACCGAAATTATACTTGAGCATATAAATCGAAATGAAAAATTAACGTATACATAGTTAAAACATGAGACTAAGTATAAATAGAATAAACTGGATGTTACGTTCATCAAAACCATCTTCCGTTCATTCAACATTATCAAAAAAGTCACCTGTTTATAAATCACTGTGTAAATAATTACGGTGATCAGAAATGGACTTAGTTGAGTACAGTTGATGCTAAAGAAATGATTATACTCTTGCCGAAAAAGAAACTTAACATCCATTTAAAGTAAATATTTATGTTTGTTTAAAATTTCCGTTCCATCAACGTCGTCATTTTTGAGGTGAACCAGTTCAAGCCACGATGCGCATATATAGACCTGTCTTCATTAATAGATTAATAATAAATTAATGTTATCCACACCTGAGCTATATTATGAACGTATTTCTTATTACACAGTTCAGTTTTCAGTTGCCTTATCCGGTTCACAAAATACCAGTAGCCATAAGTTCATAAAATTTGTTTACAACTTAGAAGATTCGAGAAAGTATTCTGAACAATTTGTTTAATTACCTACTAACATTAACAATGATACTTCCACTCGAACAATTTCCATTTTGTTGACTTCATTATTATCATTGTTAGCATCATTCGGTGTGAAAGATTCAGGTGAAACATTCCATGAAATGAAATGTTTTACCTCTTTAGTTTATGCTGGATGTAGGACCAGACATTTTCGACTGGAATTGCATCCAAAGGCAAGGACATCGTTGGTCACTTTATCTGGCTTCCACTTATTCCACAAATTTCCTTTTCTTTCAGAGTATGTTTCCAAACCATATCTTTTGCGGATGGTAACAAAGCATTCTGATAAATTTTCACCGATTTATTTGCATTACAACTATTCTATTAAACAACACGAAGTCCTGAAACATTTCATTTAAACATTCTCCAATAGATAGTATTCCATGATAGAATTAATAGTCCGCTTGAATGGTTTGTTACCAGTTGTTGATAAAGTTTGAGCTATGGAAATTCTATTCCTGCACAAAAGGGAGACATAAACGATCAAAAAATATTGTCGCAACTGAGATCAATAGCGTCATGCTCCATCTCACGTGGATTACTTTATTTGATCCCCTTTCTCATACAATTTTAAAACAACTAAGACGATTTATGGGTTGCCAAGGTCAAATTCCAGATAATTTCCAGATGTTATTTAATGAAAGTTCAAATAAATTTGACTCCAAGTTGGCTGTGGTAAAAAACCAATTGTCTTTTCCAATTTTTTCCAATATGGCTGATATGTAGATACATTTTTGACAGTTTGAACAATTGGCAATTTGATTAAGTTTCTACCTTTGAATCTGATAGTCTGTGTCCCAGTAGGAAATGTTAATCTCATTTATTGTTTTCTAAAATTGTTTCTGAAAGAAGGTACTGTCAAGACAGATGTAAAAAATGAGTGTAAAATATAGGGTGGGCCATCAGATGGTTTCTTTTTAAAATTGCAATAAAACCACATCGTTGAATATTTTTAAATTATTGTTGCTTTATTCAAGAAAGTATGCCTTCCCATTATTTATGAAAAACAAGTTCAGTTAAATGGCCGCCGCGGCTGACTTGGCAGTAGTTCATCCTTTTCACCCAATTTTGCAGTACATTTTCGATTATTTGTGGCTCTATTGCACGAATAACTCGACACGTTGCTCCATCCTGCTGGAACCAAAGCTCGTCCAAGTCCAAATCGTCCAATCGCGGCCACAAAAAATCATTTAACATGTCTCTGTAACGCATTCCATTTACTGTAACGCTGTTACCATCTTCATTTTGAAAGAAGTACGGACCAATGATGCCACCACTCCAAAACCCACACCAAACAGTCACTCTTGCAGGATGCATTGGCTTCTCTATGACTACGTGTGGTTTTTCGGAACCCCAAATTCTACAGTTCTATTTATTAAAATGTCCTCCAAGATGAAAATGAGCTTCGTCCGAAAAAATGATTTTTCGATTGAAATAGGCGTCATTTTCGAACTCATTTAAAGCCCACACGGAGAAGCGAAAACGAAATGGATGGTCATTTTCCTTTAACATCTCTTGAATAAGTTACAACTTATAAGCAAATAATCCGAGGTGTTTATGCAATATTCTCCTCAGAGAAGTGCGACTGACATTAAGTTGTTGTGCTCTTTGACGAGTTGAGGTTCTTGAGTTTTCACGCACACTTTGGGCAACAGCAGCAATTATTTCAGCTGTGCGCACCGGATAGATGACTTCTGTTATCCATAAGCATGCCAGTTTCACGAACTTTCCTTAAGAACTTTCTTACACCAGGCGCTGACGGAGCTTCATTTCGACCAAAAATTGTTCTGAATTTTCTCACTGTTTCTGCAACACAGCATTCACTTTGGAAATAATTTTTCAATATGTCCCAACTCCCAACGTTGTTTAAGCGTAAAACGATCCACTTCTTACAGCGGAGGTTAGACACCACATATATGTCAAATGTCAAGCGCGTCAGTGTCGGCAATGTAGAAATAATACTCAGTTTAAAAATAAACCAATAGATGGCCCACCCTCTATAAACTAACAAAAAAAAAATAAATAGGAACGGTTACCACAAATGTTTTTCGTCCGCCCTGTATAGAGGAAGGTCATTAATGTGGGCATGCAATATTCATGAGCATCACGTACACACCTGGCTTTAATACCAAATCCCGGCCTGTGTATGAAAAAAAAAACACGCATTTCGCTTAATCGCAAACTCAATCAAATTCAAATTCTGCTTCTTGATGAACACGAGATAAAACAATATATCATGTATTGTGCCTCTAGCGCTATATTTTTTTATGAATAGCCCACGTATAGTCACGTACATATTTTCTACTCGCGGTCCAGGTGTAGATTTCATTATTCGTGATGTTATCTTCCTAACAATAAGAGGGGGAATCTGTTTTAAATATTAATTTGTTTGCCTAGTGTTTTATCAAAACATACCTACATACATATTAGGGACAGAATCTTTTGTTACATACCAGGACCGCACTTAGGTTCCGCGAACTCAGCATAAAAAAGAATAGTGAAATCCAAAAAAGAACCTACCTTAATAAACTCAATTATTATTGCCTTATTGGTACTCTAAGGGCTGTGACAAAGAATTGCAGTAGTATAAGATGACTAATATTTGTTCAATAGATTTTTCAGTTAAATTCGTAGGGTTTTGGCAATACGGCAGCCTTATCAATTGAAAATGATCTTTCTACATTGACAAAAGTAGTACACGTATAAGTATATGCGAATAAAATTGTTTAAAATCATTGACACCATCGGAATTCTTCAGTTCATCCCAAATTCGTAACACTGTTGAATATTGTTATTATTTATTATTTATGAATATGATTATTGTTTAACATATTTTTTTCCGAATAGCTACACCTCGTACGTCTGTCTGAATATACAGTAATTGTCTGTGGAAAATCGTCCACAATAGATAGACCATCTGTTAAGGAAAGATATTCAGTTTCTCATTTTGTTATTGACCAAAATACTGAATCTCACCGATAACGTTCGAATATTGCAATTGATTGAATAAGCAATTGAAGGAATAGAGGCCGCAATGTTTACGTTTTGTAGAGCACTTTCTATGACACCTACTATACTCTGTGATGTAGCCACGACAAGTTTGAACAGAACTGTGTCTGGTGATACTTTCCCCACCCTGAGCTTGCTGGACAAGCCAGTGGGTTGCTCAGTTTGACTGTAGCAGTCGTTTGAATTCGTCTACGCACCAGTGACGGATCGAAAAAATGTTAGAGTTCAGATGGACCAACGGGTTAATCTCAAGTTTCTTATTAAGCTATGGAAAACCTTTACAGAAGCTTATGCAATTTTAAAAGAAGTGTACGGGGATGTGTACACAAGTTTTTTGAATGGTTTAAATGGTTTAAACAGTGACGTGAAACGACCAAAGACGATCCGCGCCCCGGACGGCCATGAACGTCAAAAACAGACGAAAACATTGAAAAAATTGGTAAATTAATTCGCGGAGATCGTCGCTTAAGCATCCGAGGTCTTACTGAAATAACAGGATTCGACAAATAATGTGTTCGCCAGATTTTGCATAAATCGTTCAACATGCGCAAAGTTTACGCAAAAATGGTGTCAAAACTCCCCACTCCCGAGCAAAATAAATCAAGAATGAACATTCGCGCTGACATTCTAAACAACATTGACACTGATGTTAGACATGGTGACACTGAAGGGGACAAGATTCGAAAGTGTGGAAGCGGAATTGTTATCAGCAAACAAAAAACATGTTCGTATAGAGAAAAACATTCTAAGAAAGATAGCGTCAAAAAAATAACCAAAAAACCAAATAACCAAAAAAATTCGCAAAAGTAAAAAAAACGGTTTTTTGCACATAAAAAAAAGCTTCAAATCCTACACAAGAAAGTTAAATCAGAAAGTTGTAGGTCTTAAAAATGCGCGTCGAATGAAATGTGAACGAAAAAAAAAACGGTTTATAAACATTTGAGAAAAATTTAAAAAAACGTCAAAATTCGCGTTTTTTATATTTTTTGCTGTATAAATTCCAATTTTGTTTGAACAGACTTCTTGTTAACCAGAAATACAGCCCAAGACAAGCGGAAAATGATCCTTTTTTTCAAAAAAAGTTTTATTTTTTCGAGTTATAACGATTTAAAAAAAGACGTTTTCAAAAATCAGCTTTTACAGAGGCAAAAATGATCGTACAGAAACGATCTGGGCTCATTTTATTCGTGAAGACTTGTACTTTCATGCTATTAAAAAAAACAAATCGCTTTTATTTAATTTTTTACATAAGAAAATGCGTTGTAAAATTGTATCATTTTTTCGAACCGGTTTTTTTCGAATAACTTTTTTTAATTTTGGTTTTACATTTTTGGCCATTGCATATTTGAAAACTGCCATTCAAAATACGCATTTAAAAAAAATGAAGGTCCTTCGACCTCAGGGAGCCGAGATACTTTTTTTTTAATTCCTGTCAGCGCTGTATACGTCCGATTGACTTCATTTTTACACGAAATAGATCTCAAAGACTTTTACTTTCTTAAAAAAAATATTTCAAATCATTTCGCATAAATTAAGTTGACATAATTGTTTGCGAAAGTACAGCGTTGGGTGCGGCACGCGCTAGCCAGCGCACGGCGACAGAGTGGAGGGACACTCCGCTTGGGCGCATCGAAAACTAAACACGATTTCAAATCGATCGCACTCGCAAAATTATCTTTTCCTCCGCTTAAAAAAAATTATCTCGGCTCCCTGAGGTCGTAGGACCTTCATTTTTTAAATGCGTGTTTTGAATGGCACTTTTCAAATATGCAACGGACAAAAATGTAAAACCAAAATAAAAGAGTTATTTGAAAAAAACCGGTTCGAAAAAAACGATACAATTTTACAACGCATTTTTTTATGCAAAAATTAAATAAAAGCGATTTGGTTTTTTAATAGCATGAAAGTACAAGTCTTCGCGAATAAAATGAGCCCACGATCGTTTTTGTACGATCGATTTGTTCTTAAATCATTATAACTCGAAAAAATAAAACTTTTTTGAATTTTTGAAAAAAAGGGCCATTTTCCGCTGTATTCTGGGTAACAAGAAGTCTGTTCAAACAAAATTGGAAATTATACATCAAAAATACGAAAACGCGAATTTTGACGTTTTTTTAAATTTTTCTCAAATGTTCATAAACCGATTTTTTTTAGATTTTAAGACCTACAACTTTCTAATTTAACTTTCTTGTGTAGGACTTGAAGCTTTCTTTTTATTTGCAAAAAACCGTTTTTTGACTTTTGCGAATTTTTTTGGTTATGTTCGCCATTAAAACTCGAGTAGCAAAAAACGCTATCTCTCTTAGAATTTTTTCCCTATACGACCATATTTTTTGTTTGCTGATAACAATTAGTGACCGGTTTTCTCCCCGTTGATTGGGCTAAAGGCGACGGAGGTTCTGAACCAGCTGACAGAAGCGGATTTCCAGCACTGCTTTCAACGATGGAAAAGTCATATGGAGCGGTGTAGAATTGCCAAGGGGAGTACACTGAAGGTGAAAAAGTTGCTACTGTAATTGGTAATGAATAAAACGTTTTATGACAGTAGTTCGGTTAATTAATAGCCATACCTCGTACAATAGAAAAGGTACCATTCCATTTAAAATAAGGAAGTTGATGCCAACTTACAGTATAACAGGAAGTGCAGCCATCTTTTCATCAAGGCCTCAATACTTTTAATGAATGGTTTCGATCAATCACCCTATACATTGCTTTCTATCGACAATATATGAAAGTTTGAAATTTATGAGTTAGCAAGTTGAAAATCAACTAGTCATTTCTTTAATATGTATTCTATACAGTTTTACGACTTGTCACTTTTATTTGCAACATTCGGTACATGGTAATAAATTGAAAAAATGAAAAATCGAAACCACTGTGCATGCATTATTTTTCATACCTTTAACGGCCTTGAAGCAAAACTAATGGTAGTTACGATTGTGGTTGATAAAAAAATTCAGATAAACGCCGGACTGCCTCAAGTGACATACTAGAGACAGACGATAATAAACTAAGAGCCGGTAAGCTGTAAATAATGTAAGTAAATTATTCTACTGTGTGCGTAACTCAAGGCTTCTACGCCATGTAAGTTCTAAAATTAAGGCCGCATATTGTTAAACATCTAACGAGATAATTATCGCGAAATTATCTTCCCATATGTAGCTTGCTGTGAGATAAACAGTTGAGCTCGTAGGAGGAAACGAAAAACAATACGATAGTTTTTGGCGGGGTCGCTTTTAACATCGTTAGGTGTTGCCTTCTGTACTTACATATTCTCGTATTGTTACCTAACGTATACAAACACATTTAGAGGTCTGAAGGTGTTAACGAGTTAAGGGGTTAGGTGGGTTTGAAAATTTCAAAAAATCGAAAAAATAATAGTACAATATGTTTAAAATATTCTCCTAAAATTTCAAATCGATCCGAGTAAAATTCTAAGAGATAGACCCTTCGGAAGTTCCGCCCATCAGGCCACGTCAGTGCAGCGCTTCGCAGGTATTGTCGATTTCAGATAAGAATGCGCCCCCTAGGCGTGTGACAGTTAATTACTCGCTTTCTCCATGTTTGTTTACGTTTGCCAGCTTTATGGTGCCGGAATCGATGATTCTATGTAAAAAAATTTTGTTTTGCATGTTATTTCAATTTAAAACTTTAAACGCGTTTATCTCAAAACTTAATTTTTTAAGTCGGTGGACACGATTTCTCGAAAAGTTATGAAGCGATTTTGTTCAAATTTTGCACACATCTTTGAAATAACATTATCTAGTCATTTAATTTTTTTTTTTTATTATTACAACTAATTTTTTCGAGCCAATACATGGCGAAAATTTGACCAAAAAATATGTTTTTTTGTTCAAAGTCTGTCAAAAATTCAATTTTTATTTTATTTTTTTCCTTAGTCCAATAATGAGATTTATCCATGTACTAACGAAATATTTTTGGTTTTTTTGATTTGGGATGAACCAATAATGAGTTATGCTGTCCACGGCAAGAGAATTTTTTTTTGAGACGTCAAGGGAGATGAGGTACCAATGGCTGAGTTTTCGGAATTTTTAAATAAAAATTAAAATAAAAAAAATTTAAATATAAAAAAAAAATAGTAAAAACATTTTTTTGAACCTTTTTTTGAACCTCTGAAACCCACCTAACCCCTTAATACAGTTTTAAATGATGCCTACAAGCAAAAAAAAAGAACATGCGTCCGTAATAATGAGATTAACTCATCGTAATGTTCTTACGCATATTAGGCCAAGCCCATTTTTACCTGCCAAAATTAGGGACAGTACGAAAATATACATAAAAAATCGAAAAAACTCCGTAGAATTGAATAAACTACTTTTCCCGAGTTGAATTTCGCAGCGTCATATTCAAAATGGCGTCCAAAGTTGGCCAAAAACACTTTTTTTCGTTTAAAAAAAACGTGCGTCCTACAAAAAAAAGTTTCAAATAAAATTTGCAGAACTTATTAAAACAAACAAGTTAAGCCTAATCCGACTTTTATAAATAAATACATTTTTTATTGCAAAAAAAAAACATCTAAAAATCGCGATTTTTTTTAATTGCTTATATCTGAAAAATATATAATATTTTTTCATGAAACTTGGGGAATGTATAGTCCTCGATAAGTAGAATAAGCTGATATTTTGAACATTGAAAATTCCTGATTGAATTTTCCTGATAGTTTTTACAAAAAATCGCATTTTTCGCAAAAAAAATGCTTTTTTTTAAACTCCAGTAATTCATACACAAATGCACTTAGAGAGTTCAGTTAGGGCTTGAAATTTTCTTCAAGACTGTACAAATAAAGCGTGAATCATAATAGGATTGTTAATATGTTAAAAAAAAATTTTTATCGAAAAAATGTCATTTTTTCATAAAGTTAAATTATATCGAAATGGCGTTATTGCCATTCGACAGCTGCTATTTTTTTACAATTTAAAAAAAAAAAACCTTTACCCTACGACCTTCTGGAGCCAAGATATTTTTTTTTCGAAAAATCGCCACTGTCTCATTTCTTAACATTAAGTGCTGAAATTTGGACAGATCTGAGTTAGATACTTGTACTTTCATATAAATATTATTTTATGGAAGTCAATGTCATTTCCTGATCTGTAGACTACATGGTATTGGCCTCTATACAAAGTACTGCCTCCGCTCGATGTTCGTTAATGCGTGGTGGTGGAGAGAGAGACGCCGACTCGGCGTATACAGTTAGCGAGTCGGCGTCTCTCTTACTTACCTTAAATTGTCTGTTTTAATAAGTTATATGGCGATGGGTGGTGTGGTAAGTAAAGCACTTTAGTCGGCTATATATACAGTGATTTATTTACATATTTACAAGATATGAAAGACCGGAGAAGTCCGGTAAATCGCGGAGATAGACTCCGGCGTGGAGCCGGAGAAAGGTAAAGATGAACTGTCGAGACTCTGTCCAAAACTGAACGTAAAATCCCTAAACCAAGAATCAGCCACAGACCAGGTAGGTTCCCCGAAACCAGTCTCCAATAAACAGTTGTAAACTGAATTAGGGAAATCCCAACCGCAGGTCAATTTGGGAAAACCAAACTACTATGCGGGTGTTTTTAACAGAAATCAAATAGGCTGTATCACGTATTTACATAAATCTACAAACGGTAAATGCCGAAACGTGAGAATTAGGGTTTTACAGAAATTTACATAAATAAGTAGATTCGTAACTACCACGTACATAATTCAACTAAAATTAGACCCTACCTATTAAATAACAATAGACCCTACAGTTATACAACTTTTATTTGAAACTTTTTTTTTTGTAGGACGCATAGTTTTTTTTTTAAAACGAAAAAAAAAGGGTTTTTGGCCGACTTTGGATGCCATTTTGAATATGACGCGGCGAAATTCAGCTCGGGAAAAGCAGTTTATTCAATTCTACGAAATTTTTTTTAATTCTTATGTATATTTTGGTGCTGTCCCTAAGTTTGGCAAAAAACGAGGTATTTTTGACAACGGGCCTAGCCTATATGTTAAAGCAGCGGTGGCGCGTGCCAAAAAAATGTGGAGGTTGATACAACCCCCTTTTCCAAATGAATACTTGGAAAAGTTATTTTGAGCAGAGGAATTTCAATTTGTCTTTAACTTCAAACGCAAATATCTCTAAAACAGTCAATCGGAGCGACATTTAATGGGTATACTTTTTCTGTCAACAAATGATGGAAAAATCGATATTTTGAATAAAAATATAAATATTCTAAAGGGCAAAAAACTTTTACACCATTTTTTATGTATTGAGAATGATGCAGAGAGCGCCCTCTATAATTTACATCAAACTGATTGACAAATTAAAATTCCTCTCCTCAAAAAATCCTCTGAAAATGAAAATAAAATTATAATTTTGACACCCTGTATCATGGTTACCAATCTTTTCGACTAAGGTGTAGTTTCGTTGTGGCTCCTTAATAATAGGACACCCTGTATAAATATGCGATAGGTAGCGACAAATACATACATATGTAGGGGTCAGTGGCGGCTCGCGACTTTTTTTTTGGGGAGGCAAACATATTTTGTAAAAATTGTTGTTTCCTAAATTTTTGTGATGGTAAACATTGTTAGTAATATGCCGCATAGTTAGGAGAAGATATGACCTCTACTTGGTCAATAAAATATATGAAGTACATTTGTCTAACATAAAGTACCTAACATATTTTATTGGTTCAGCAAAACCATCGGGAAGGTATAGTTTCCGTCAAATTATTTTACAATTAAAAGATGCAGTGAAATAAAATACGGATTTTTGCCAGGACTGCGTTAATTTAGATTTGACGGGTTGAATTGATCGCTTTCATAATATTTCGTTTGCCTAAAAGATGTAATTTACAAACACAACTAATATATTTCTGACTTTTTGAATGTGTCAACTGAACGAGATAAAGTTTTAAGATTTTATCAAATCCAGACTTTGTCCAAGCATCGTGTCCACGATTTGAAAATAATACACACGGCCAACACAATAATTTATTTAAAGTTAGAAGAACCACTTAGTCATTTGCATTTATCATAGCACGTTTGAACAAACCTACGAGCCGGCTTACCCAGATTGATTAGTTTTACTTAGATCTGGTAGTGCTATAGGCTACCACGACGGCTATAGACTAGGCGCTGGGTCGTTTATGAGGGCTAATATGTTGCAAATAATAATGCAGGAACTCCTTTGACACATTTACATTTACATGTTTTGACCGTTTATTAATATTTTTATTTTTAGAAATTCATTTTTTACCCGATATATGAATTTCAAAATGAAAGGTAACACTAGCACACAAATAAAGAAAAGTGGTCATTACTTTTGACCAGACCCATCTAGGGTTATGTATTTCGATGCGCTGAATCCGAATTTGAGGTCAGTTTAACCCGTACACCCTCAAAATTTTGAGTAAATTGCAAAAAACCGCTAAAAATCGCTAGAAATAGCAAAAAAAATGCAGTTATGCAAGCGAGAAATTTTTTTACGAACTAGATCAAGTATGTTTATTATGTATTTCGATGCGCTGAATCCGAATCTGACGTTGATATAGTTCGTCAACCCTCCAAATTTAGAATAAATTGCAAGAAACCGCTGAAAATCGCCAAAAATCGTGAAAATTGAAGTTATGAAAACGAAAAAAATTTTTCGAACTAGATCATATATGTTTTTTTGTGTATTTTGATGCGCTGACTCCAAATCACAAGTTGATTTAGCTGATAGACCCTCCAAAATTAGAGTAAATTGCGAATAACCGTTGAAAATTGCTAAAAAATCGTGAAAAATTGCAATTATGCAAACGAAAACAAATTTCTTAAACTAAATCAAGTATTTTTCTTATGTATTTTGATTAGCTGAATTCAAATCTGAAGTCGGTTTGGCTTAAAAAAACGCTAAAAATAGCAAAAAATCGTAAAAAACAGTCATGAAGTAGTAGATAATATCAAAAAATAGTATTGTTCTTACTCACAGTAATAAACAAACCATGATTCCTTTCAAATTATACTATAATATCTATAGATTGTAATTAGAATTAAAAAAAACGACCTTCCTTGATTTTACACTGTTCTTCGCTTGTATCGAACTCTTTTTTCTTCGAATGTTCTATGCAGTAGGTTTCTCTTTCGTTTTCTATTTTCTCTCGTTATTTCTCTCTTTAAAGTCCAGCAAAAATCGGCCATCATGTTGACATTCCATATTCCTTGATACCAATTCTCCATTTCACTTATGTCTTGATGAAATCGTTCTTAATCTTCACTGTAGTCGATATAAGCGAAGAACAGTGTAAAATCAAGGAAGGTCGTTTTTTTTTAATTTAAATTACAATCTATTGATGTTATAGTATAATTTGAAAGGAATCATGGTTTGTTTATCACTGTGAGTAAGAACAATACTATTTTTTGATATTATCTACTACTTCTTGACTATTTTTTACGATTTTGGCTATTTTTAAAGTTTTTTCGCAATTTATTTAAAGTTGGAGGGTGTACAAGTCAAACCGACTTCGGATTTGAATTCAGCGCATCAAGATACATAAGAAAAATACTTGATTTAGTTTAACATTATTTTTTTTCGTTTGCATAATTTCATTTTTTCACGCTTTCTTAGCAATTTTCAGCGGTTATTCGCAATTTACTCTAACTTTGAAGGGTCTACCAGCTAAATCAACTTGTGATTTGGATTCAGCGCATCAAAATACACAAAAAACATACTAGATCTAGTTCGAATTTTTTTTTATAAAATAGCGTTTTTTTTGGAATTTACTCTAAATTTGGAGGGTTGACAAGCTAACTCAACTTTAGATTCGGATTCAGCGCATCGAAATACATAATAAACATACTTGATCTAGTTCGTAAAAACATTTATCGCTTGCATAACTGCATTTTTTTGCAATTTTTAGCGATTTTTAGCGTTTTTTTTGCAATCTACTCAAAATTTTGAGGGTGTACGGGTTAAACCGACCTCAAATTCGGATTCAGTGCATCCAAATACATAACCCTAGATGGGTCTGGTCAAAAGTAATGACCACTTTTTTTTGTGTGCCGGTGAAGTATAGGTAGTATATTATATTTTAATTTTATTAAATAAAATTAAAGTATACCTAGTAGGTTTATAAAAAAAAAAAATTATTTGTAACTTTTCACAGGGGGAGGTACTGCCTCCCCTGCCTCCTCTGCCTCCCCTGACGAGCCGCCACTGGTAGGTGTGTTGTCACAAATGAACTATGTATTTTATTACGACTGAAATTTAAAAGCTAAAATTCTCTTTTTTTATGATCTTTTGAAACCCTGGAACTTGAGTATATTATTCAAAAGTAGTGTAATAGTCCTTATTTTAAGTCGTATCGTTTTAGATGCCAACTCATCGAATAGAATAAGAATGACAAGCCTATTTTCGGGAGTAGCAAGAGATTTTATGTACACCGAATTGGCAAGAATTGTTGCTCAGATAGAGTTACTTTTTTCTAAACCCCCGTATCTAGCACAAGCCCTGAGGGGTTGTAGAAATCAGCGAGATCATAAAATAAGTACATATCTAACACATACAAGATAACTTGCAGTCTAGGAAATGAAACCGCGTTTCGAAACTTTCACTACTTATAAAGATGAAACGAGATATGTATATGTACATCTGTAAGTCCACAGGAACTGCATCGTGTACGAGTACATACATACAGTCAACATCAAAAGTATTCACACACCCACTTTTTGAAGCTTGTGTAAACTCTGATAACGCGGGCATACAAAAAAAATAAAAGTCGAGTACTAGAAGTCAGACCTATGGATTCCTATGCATTTTGACCCACTGAACACGAATCTTATGTTCGTGTTGTCCGATCGGCTCTTGCATTTTTCTAACCTCAAAAAACATCTTAAGAATGCCCGAAAATATAGTAAATAAATAAATAAATAAATAAATAAATAACAAGCTGACCACCATTTATATACGTATTTTGGGGTACTGAGACCGAATATGAGGTCATAATTAGCTGATCAGTTAGGAATTTTGACATAACCTAAAAAAACATCTAAAAAATGCTGAAAAGTCCAAAACAAATTAATGAAAAGCATAAACCAAAAATTTTAAACCTAACATAACCTGAGACAAGTACTTTAAACCAAAAATTTAAACCTATAATAAATTAAGACAAGAACTGTTCCTAAGAAGAAATTCCTAAGGCAATCACTATTAAGGTTTAGAGTTCTTGGTGGAAAGTTCCTGTCTTAGAATATGTTATATTTAGAGTTCTTGATGCAAAGGTCTTGCCTTAAGTTTTGTTAGATCTAGAGTTCTTGGTTTAAAGTTCTTTGTTTAAAATTATTGCCTTGTTGTTAATAAATTCGATGTTGTAAAATATCGACAAAAAATGAACGATGAAATGTGACGCGTGATTTTTGAGACACACTGTATGTACGTATGAAGTATATCTGCTCTCAGGATCATTTTATTGAATCGATTTTTATGGATCGGCGATTTCTCTGTGAGATCTCTGGCAGCAAAATTTAGAACGATTGTGAAAACATGATAGCATATAAATTGTTTCAGTTTTTTCACTTTCAAGCTCCAAGTTAAATCATAACAACGTATCTCACCTACAGGGTTTTAGTTTATATTTAGGACCATAAACGATACTATCAATGCACAAATACGGGATGTTTACAGACGTCATGCAATGAATGAAAACAATCTAAACTTTGCAAACTAGAGAAATATGTATGTGTATATTAAAAGGGAATTAACCAGACATAATAAGTAAATAACTATTATAAATCTAGTAATAAATAATAAATCACGATTATAAGTACTAGACTGCTAACAAAAAGGTAATTTGTGTATCTGTGAAATGATTTTGTCCCCTATTTTGCACGATTTGCACTGTAAATATGTATATGCTGAAAAGTCAATTACATTACAGACACTTAAAATAGGATGCTTAGTTTTTATCCATCATTAAAATGATGATACAATCAAACGTTGGGAATTGCCTTGTCAGGTATTATAAATAGATATCTATAATTAATCAATAGTATCATTAGGTAAAATTGGCGGATCATGATTTTATCTACTGAGCGATTCAAACATTGGTTCGCGCCTATTCCAACTCTTCGCATTCTCTCAATGACCTTGACATCAACTGTGAAGTATCTCAATTTCGAATTCTGGCGGCGTATTATGTTTACCTATTCTAATAAAAAGTGTTACGAAACGAACTACTACGTACTAAAAATAAGTATTAGTAGTTAGTTCTGTCGTATAGATATGTATATGTACATAATACATCTGTTATGTCATAACTGTTGACAAATCGTAGTTATTCATTCCTTCGGAAAAATTGTTACGAAATTCCAGTCAGTTATTAGTATCGGCGTTTGTTCGGGAGCGGGGGGGCAGTTGGACAATTGCCATTGTGTGATAATTTTCATTTCCGAAGAATATTAATGATGGTATACACGAGGTATACAAGAAATATTATATTGGTAATTTACCTCAGTTCATTAAGTTATAAGACTAATTTAGTGATAACCAATCTCATTTATTTTTATTTTTTTACGAGTCTCTCTTAAGGCCGGGAGAAATGCATCCTATTGGCTTATTATACCCAACTCCACCCACTCCTGTATCCTGATATAAGTCCACAATATTGGCGCTGTATGCCCCCAGAGACTTTTTTGTATCCCCAAGGATTTCTTGTCTCTTGTGATTTAATGCCCCACAGTCAGAGGATGTGGAGAACAATCTCGATCTCATTACTACGCAATCTGCAGCTGAGGTGTCTGTTGTATACCCCATTTTGTTTAGATGACCTTTAACTAGGGCATGTCCCGTTAGGTATCCTGTAACTAATTTTAGTTGGCTCTTACTAAGTTTTAGGAGGCTTCCAGGTCTTCTACCAGATGTATTCTTTATAGGGGTCTTGCGTCGTGCAAGTTTTGGAGTATTACTCCAATGTTTCTTGTGTTGGATTTGTACCCATTGTTTTATCTGTCCTCGGACAGTGGTTTTTGTTATCCTGAGGGCCTGTTTCAAACCAGCATATGGAGTTGTCGAATCTCTCCTTGCAAATTCGTCAGCATGTTCGTGAGTGCTTCCTGACAGTCCGGTACCGGTCTAGATGTTACCTTTTAACTGCTCAGATCTGCAAAGGCTACCTGGGTATCTGTTATTATGTTTATCAAGTTTGTATCAGTGTGGAACACACACACTTATCATGTGTGTGTTCCAGGTGAGAAAGAACACTTTGGATTTTGTATTTCACTGTATGTGTATAGTCATGCTCCTGTCTCTTCCTCACTCTTTGACCTGTTCGTGAACCAGGTCTCACTTCCAGGAAGAGACCAATCCTTCCTTTGACTCATTTTGATTCACTATCACATAGTTGGGTCTGGGAACAGTTTTGGTTGGCGTGTAGTCCGTTTCCATGTCTGAAGTGACATCGTCAACCATACTTCTAATGGATGTATGTCCTGATCTAACAGTTATGTTGTTGATGTTGTCTGAAAAGTCTTACCTTGGCTGCCCCCACAACTATATACAAGGGGGAAGATCCAGCAGGGCCTCCAGAGCTGACGTTTGTACCATGCATAGTATCAATATCGCAGTTTGTTTTTCAGTCTTTGTTCCCTATACTAAAGGCGCAGTGCATTATAAGTAGACTTTGCCCCCAGGTTTTACCACATTTCGTCTGACCATCAATAAGGTGGTGTCCGATTTTGTTGCTTTTTCCAATTGCTGTGTCCATTCCATGTTAGCCCAGAGGTTTTTATCATAAGATACATAACCTTCATTACACCTGGTGCTTCTGTGTCTCGAGTTACAGGACTTCCTTCTAACTTTCTTCTTTTGTAAAATTCACTCTCATAACGTCGCCACAATTTTTTATCATCTTTCGCATGTGTTCCGTTTAAAAAAAAATGTGAATTAGTCTTGGACAGAAAATGTTGAAGGTGATCTTTCATGGGCGAATATTTTTGGGCCAGCTTCACTACTACCCCCCCCCCGAGATCCGACATACTTTGAATACTGACCCGCTTGAGATTAAGTGTGTAAGAACCTACTCTTGTGAATCTATTATATTTACTATTGTTCAATTAAGTAGCTAGAGGCGTGCCTTCAATCGTTTTAGGCGAGTATTACTCATTGGTTGCCACAACTACGAACACGTTAATTACCTCGTTTGTAATTGCAAATCGTTGCTCATTGCAACAGTTGCAATCGTTTATTTCATGTCGATTTAATAATCACTTTATTATTTTCGAATTTTTATCGCTGCCTGATCTGATATAGACATACGAGGTGTGTAAATTAAGTAATAAGACTAAGAAATTATGTAATGTTTTTTTTAATTTTTTTATTTCGAATAGAATTGGAATTCAGTATTGTCTCCTTCAAAATAACTAAAGAGAAAAACGTCACAAGGGCTCAAGTCAGGAGAATAAGGAGACTGAGAAGCCACATGAATGTTTTTAGTGGCTAAAAACTCGTTTACTGAAATGGCTGTGTAACAAGGCGCATTGTCGTGATGCAACATCCAGTTGTTCCTGATGTTTGGTCTCACACGCATGACCTTTTTTCGTTTTTCAAGAACCTCTCTGTAAAATTGTTGATTTATTGTTGGTCTGGAGGCACAAACTCTTTGTGGACAATTCCCTGACTATCAAAAAAGTAAATCAGCATGCATTTGAGCTTCGATTTGCTCATTCTTGTTTTTTTTGAGTCTTGTAGAGGTTGAAAAAACACTGTCCTCGTAGGCATGTTGCAGTTTTGCAAAAGTATCCGTTGCGTTTTGTCCAAGTCTGAAGCAAAACCTGAGAGCACACCGTTGCTCAAAATGAATGCCACTCATTTTTAAAACGCACTAGAAAAAACGGGTTTACGAAAACACAAAGAACCAACAAATGACTCTAACAAACTTGTACCGAAGGTGCATTACATGTTAACCTACCGCCCTTCCAAGTCCCGTCTCCGCAGTGTTATTACTTAATTTACACACCTCGTATAATTATCAAATTTTAGTATTTTAAATGCAGAATATCCGACTAACTACTTTTTAGGTGTCGTAAGATAAAAAAGGACCTCAAAAAAGTATGTCGTGGAATCCATCCCGCATATCTTGAATCATTACTCTTAGCACTGTCAAATTCTGAAGTTTTTATTACTAAGGAAATTATATTACTGTCATTGTCGTAATAATACAAAAATACTCAATTCTCATTGTTATTCGTATATATTATTTTCATCAGTAACCAAGATACAAGGTGTCAAAGTTCGATTTACGTAAATAACTTCTTTTAAAAACAATTTTTTTTTACAAAATTTGGCGAACAAGGTTTTTTGAGGAGGTGTCAATCATTTCGATGTACACTGTAGAGGGCGCTCTCTGCAGCATTATGGATATTAAAAAATGCTGTAAGTTTTTAATCGATCCGTAATACTAAGGACTGAGTCATAACATTTTAGGCAACACGCGCACCCAAGAGTGGTGAACCTAAAAATAATTATAATAATCTTACGTTTAATCTATGACAAATATTTTTTTGAATGGGATCGCAGTTCATAGCTGTTTCCTGCTGATGGAGGATTATGTCAAGATCCTTATTAATTTTCTGATAAATTAGAAAGATAACGGTCGTATAGTAATATATACTGCCCAATATAGAATGCCCAAAGACTTCGCTTTTAGATCAGAGTTTCAAAAGTTCTAAATGAAGATAAAGTAAATTTTTTTTATTTTACTTTTTGATACCATGAAGTTAGTGGTGTTCTTAATGCTAGAGTAATAATGTATTTACTATATCCTCTTTTTATATGAAAAACTTTACTAACAAATCATTGTTAAGAATTTTCATTCAAGCATAGCAGAAATAATAATAATAATAATACAATTTCTTCTTATTTAAGAAATATTACGTAAAATAATTTATATATAAACTATACTAAATCAATTTAGTTTTTGATGACTTTGTGCACTGTCTTGAAATGTTTTAAAACCTTCCATAACAACAACGCGTGACATTTCAGTTGTTAAAAAATTATAACTTTGGTCCCACGCAAACTTGGGAGCAAAGCTTTGGTTGAGCAGTGTATTTTTCCAAACAACGGAGTTTTTTAATGGGAAAGAGGCAGCCGAGAAAAAAAGCCGGATATAATATAGCCTTCAGTTCTAGTGTTTATCTTTCCTATTACGCAATGTTGTCTTAACAAGCTTAAAATTCTGTTATTTTTTTTAGCGGTTTCCTAATTCGTGGATTTTTTGTGTGAACGTATTCTAAACAAATCTTCAGGCTCTTTAATTATGAATGAGTATTTTTAAATAGGTGTAAATATTTTAGTAACAATGGTGTTGCATAGCAAAAGTGTTTTTTGTTGACATCGTCAGAATTTTGTAAATTACTCAAACAATTGAATTGGCTTTAAATAGATTTGAATTTAAATTAAGGGATGGAAATCGAATATGGCTTAAAAAATTATAGAATACCATTTTCCATTTAAAATAATGAAATTAGTATTCACTTTTATGTAGTAGGTAGGTCCTTATATATGGTAGTGACAAAAAGTTGCCATTATTTAGGCGAGTACAGTATTCTTGAAAACATCCAGTTACAATTTTTCAGCTTCATATGATTTGTAAAGAAACATCCAAAAAAAAAAAACGTCATCAAATCTGGCTAATAACGAGAGAGATAGAAATAGCTGTCATGTCTAAGCTTTTCGGTTCTGTTAAACTTTTGACAAGTGACTGTGACAATTGTAAAACAGATAATGGCTGACATAAAGGGTGGGCCATCTATTGGTTTCCTTTTAAACTGACATTAGTATTATTGCGACATTGCCAACACTGACGCGCTTGACATTTCACATTTTGGGAATTGGGAATTATTGAAAAGTTGGGAATTTCTTGACAAATTATTTCCAAAGTGAATGATGTGTTGCAGGAGCAGTGAGAATATTGAGAACAATTTTTGGTCGAAATGGAGCTCCGTCAGCGCCTGGTGTAAGAAAGTTCTTAAGAAAAGTTCGTGAAACTGGCATGCTTATGGATAACAGAAGTCATCTATCCGGTGCGCACAGCTGAAATCATTGCTGCTGTTGCCCAAAGTGTGCGTGGAAACCTGGAAACCCAAGAACCTCAACTCGTCACAGAGCACAAAAACTTATTGTCAGTCGCACTTCTCTGAGGAGAATATTGCATAAAGACCTCGGATTATTTGCTTACAAGTTGCAATTTACTCAAGAGGTAAAGGTAATGACCATCCACTTCGTTATCGCTTTTCCGTGTGGGCTTGAAAATGACACCGATTTCAATCGAAAACCGATGTTAATAAACAGAACTGTATGCTGCTGTCCTGCAAGAGTCTGCAAGAGAGCAAGGTCTGTTTGGTGTGGGTTTTGGAGTAGTGGCATCATTGGTCCGTACTTATTTCAAAATGGAGATGGTAACATCATTATAGTAAATGGAATGCGTTACAGAGACATGTTACCTGATTTTTTGTGGCCGCGATTGGACGATTTGGACTTGGAGGAGCTTTGGTTCCAGCAGGATGGAGCAACGTGTCACACAAGCCGTGAAACAATCGATCTTTTGCACACTAAATTCGGTAACCGTGTTATCAGCCGTTTTGGAGACATTAATTGGCCATTGCGCAGCTGTGATTTAACACCGTTGGACTATTTTTTATGGGGACATGTTAAGGGCCGTTGTTACTCCAACGATACACAAACAATTGACGCACTGAAGGAAAACATCAATCGAGTTATTCGTGCAACAGAGCCACAAATAATCGAAAATGTACTGCAAAATTGGGTACAAAGAATGATCTACTGCCAATCCATCGCAACGGCCATTTAACTGAAATTGTTTTTCATAAATAATGGGAAGGCACTTTTTTGAATAAAGGAACAATCATTTAAAAATATTCAACGATGTAGTTTTAATAGCAATTTTAAAAAGAAACCATCTGATGGCCCACCCTTTATAATGAAGCAGCTTTGACAATTAAATAAGGTTATAAGTTTAAGATAGAATAGAAATACGTCTTTTTTTAATAAGCCAACTTTGACGTTTTTTTTTGGATGGTTCGATATTTCTGTCAAAACGTTTAATAAGTACCTTCGTAAAGCAGCCTGTATAATTTCACTATTAAAAAAAAAACAATAATAACTTTAAATTAGTACTTAGTAACGTTTATTGCTTTTTTTGAAGGGCTATCAGTGGCAACTCATGCTAAAAAAATGTGGCCCACCAAACAATAAGCAGACCATTTTTTCTATTATAACCGCAATTCTATGCATTTTTTTTCATAAATATTTCAATTAAATTTTCTATTAGAACTTCGATTTTTTTAAGTCACTATCTGCATAATATTTAATATTGTACGAAATAAAAAAAAGTTTAACAAAAATGTTGTTAGGTACTAATATAAAAATATTTTCATATATACAGGACGTTCTGCGTGAGGCTATCATTACATTACTTTGACACTTTAAATAGGACACCCTGTATATTGTTGCATCAGACGATAGTATTTAAAAAGCTCAATCAGAATAGTTTTTTTTTTTGGACGCGGCGTTGCCAAGCTATTACTGAAAATGTAGTATTTTCTAAGAACATCTCATCACTAAATCAATCGCGATAACCTTGATACCGATTTTAGGAACACAAAATATTATTTGTGGATTGTAACCTTAGTTTCTTATACAGGGTGTTTTTTTTAAGAAATGTCAATTTGATCATTTTCAAACTACAGTTTCTCATCCATTCTAGATGGAACACCCTGTATTTTACTTGCCTGTTGCGTCTATTTTTTACTCCTCTTCAAAATTTGTTCAGTATTCCCTATAACCAAAACGAGTATTTTTGAGGAATTGAAGATTAAAGAAAAAAATTCGTAGCTCTAAAAATATACCTATAAATCTTCCTTTTCTCCGTTATTTCTTCGTAAGAATTTTTGAACTATTACGATTTAACCAAGTTTACCTTAGTCCTAAAGTTATTGGTAACCAAGATACAGGGTATCAAAGTTATACTTTTGTTTTCGATTTCCGTAAATAACTTCTTTAAAAAACATTTTTTTTTTACAAAATTCGGCGATAGGGGGGTTTTAGAGATCCCCCCGAAAATTTAGAAATCCTCCCTCCGATCGACCGTTTTAGAGATATTTGCGTTAAAAGTGTTCAGTGCATTTTTTAGAGGTTGACGATTTTTTAGAGGTTGCATTTTTAGAGGTTGATGATTTTTTAGAGGTTGCCGATTTTTTAGAGGTGGCATTTTTTAGAGACTGGTGATTTTTTAGAGGTTCCATTTTTAGAGGTTGATGATTTTTTAGATATCGCACAAACCTACAACCTTAATACCAACCGCCACTGCGGGCTATCTTGATTTACTTCCATTTATAATGTGCTGTTAATAATAGCTCCGCTTGTTACAGTTGCCGGTTTTACGACAACTAAACGGCTAATTATAATTAGCAACCTTTCGATATTCATTCTGCCTCGGTGAACAAATTATAGATTACGGACTGGACTAATGCTGTCTCGCTCCTACAGTTCACTTGTTCGGTTTATTATTGACACACTTCTCGCAAGGAAAAGCATTTTTAATCTGATCAATATTAATATTTTTTGTCACCCGGAGCGATTAGGAAGTAGAAGTTAAAAAAAAAACCGTTTGAAAAATTCAACTTGCTCTTTGAATATTTATACGTTGTCGATTTAATTTTGCATTGGTATAATGAGATCGATCTAATAAATGTAGAAATACGTTATCTAATAATTGCAATTTATTTTTATTTTTCATAAAAAAAAAACGGTTGAGATGAAAAAATTTCGATAAAAACGACGATTTGGTAAAAAAAACTTTTTATTATATAATTTATAATATAAAAAATCGTGTTATTGAATTTGAAAATAAAACAGATGAAATAAAATTTTAGAGTGCTAGGGAAAGTTACTACGAGGTGTGTAAATTAAGTAATGAGACTGGCAACGTAGCGCCCGATCTAGCAACACTGCGGAGACGGGACCTGGAAGTGCGGTAGGTTAACATGTAATGCACCTTCAGTACAAGTGTTCAAACTTATTGGAGTCATCTGTTTGTTCTTTGTGATAGTTTTGGTAAACTGTTTTTTTAGTGCGTTTTAAAAATGAGTGACAGTAATTTCGATCAGGTTTTGCTTCAGACTTGGACACAGCGCAACAAATATTTTTGCAAAACTTCAGCATGCCTACGGAGACAGTCTTTTTTCAAGAGCCTAGGTTTTTCGGTGGTTTAAGGCATTCTTAGAAGGAAGAGAGTCGATTGAAGATGAACCACATAGCGGAAGGCCTTCATCTTCAAGCACCGATGAAAATGTCGATATAATACGGGACCTTGTGCGTTCAGATCGTCGGTTGACGACAAGAATGACCGGGGAAGAGTTAAATTTGAATCACACCACTGTTCTTCAGCTTTTGACTAACGAATTGGGGATGAGAAAAATCCTCGTAAAAATGGTTACAAAAAACCTTTCGCAGGAACAAAAGGACATCAGAAGAGAAAGGTGTCTTGACTTTTTGGAATCCATTGAAAATGCTCCCCATTTTATGTGTCATTACTGGTGATGAGACTTGGGTGTTTGAATACGACCCGGAAATCAAGCGCCAACGCATGGAATGGCACATTTCAAGCTCTCCAAGACCCAAAAAAGCAAGAATGAGCAAGTCGAAGATCAAATGCATGCTGATTTGCTTTTTTTGATAGCCAGGGAATTGTCCACGAATAGTTTGTGCCTCCAGGCCAAACAGTAAATCAACACTTTTACAGAGAGGTTCTTGAAGAACTTCGAAAAAAGATCATGGGTGTGAGACCAAACATCAAGAACAACTGGATGTTGCATCATGACAATGCGCCTTGCCACGCAGTCATTTCAGTAAACGAGTTTTTAGCCAGTAAAAACATTCCTGTGGCTCCTCAGCCTCCTTATTCGTCTGACTTGAGTCCTTCTGACTTTTTTTCTCTTCCCGTGATTGAAAAATCACCTCAAGGGACGTCATTTTAGGACCATAGGAAACATTCAAACGGCTGTAACCGACCAGCTGAGGCTATTCCACTATATGAGTTCCAGCACTGCTATGAGGAATGGAAGAACCGTTTCCAGCGTTGTGTGGCTTCCCAAGGAAGTAATTTTGAAGGAGACAATATTGAATTGTAATTCTATTCGAATACAAAAAAAAAACTCATGACTTAATTTACACACCTCGTAAAATGCTGAGGAAAGTTATTATATCCACTCTTTAGAGAAACTGTTCCTCAAAAGTGTCAGATTTATCCAGATAATTTTTTAGTACCTAACCTCATTTACCTAATACTTTTAGTAAAGTCAAAAAACTACATATTTTCAAGGTCTGCAGAATATTCGCGAAATGTATTCGCTGATTGTTTTTGTTCATCTTTGGACGAGCAACCAGATTTTCTACTATAGGTAATAAAGTTTCAGAGCGAAGTCAATTTATTAACAAAAGTTATTTATAACATTCCCACTGATAGGATGACCTGTTTTTCTCCAACTTTTTTATCTTTACTTGTTGTCAGCTACGGTCGTAGAAAATTTATTAACTTGTTACAAAAAAGTTGCATCACACGTTCGACTTGTTCTTTGCAGATCCTTCTTTGGACTTGAATCCTGTACGGATTATTTATTACAAGGATGATGGGTTTCTTTGTGGCGTTTTCGATATTTTGAAAGTTTAACAGCTAAAAAACTCGGTCAAACACGGATATCGTTTCGAATTTTTAATGCGTAATTTTATAGAAATTTACATACAGTTTTTCTGTGGATTTTAAACAGTTAGTAATGGCTTGGTAAAAACTTATGGACAGTTAGTAAGGCGCAATTCGAATTCTCCAAGAACGTCACGCATTATTTGCCGAATTTCATGTATGATTTTATTCTTTAAATATTCTATATTGTTAGGCTCACAGGCTACATACAATCTCTGTTTTAGAAAGCAACACAAAAAGAAATCCATGGGAGTTAGATAAGGCGACCATGCAGGCCACTATTGACTCGTTTTAAGTCCTAGTTCAATTATTATCTCCTATCATGATTCTATGAGCTTCACTTAGTTCACAGTTTCCAAAAAAATCACCCATTGTTTTTCAACAGTTCTTTTTTTATTAAATTTTATTTTGTTAGTACCAAAATGGTTTTAATTACAATTTGGCTATCTTAACATGGAACTACTACTAAAAAATAACAAATAATAAATAAATCACTTTAAAAAAGAACTTAATATGCAAAAAAAATCAGTAATAGCCATGGAATGCCGTTGCAAGCTGCATAAACCTTACATTTCTGTGTTACTTCCTTCATTTTCCATGCATTTTTCAGTTCGGCGTACAAAATATTTGTCCATATTTCTCTTATATCATTTTCTAAACGATTCACATTTTGAAAATGCCTCCTTTTGTACACTCTTTCCTTTAAATATCCCCAAAAGAAAAAGTCCATTATGTTCAAATCTGGGAAACGCGGTGGCCAAGAAAATTATGAAAACCTCCAGATCCATTTTCTCCTTAATAACTGCAAACTCCTTTACTTTCAAATAAAATTCATTTCATTGTCATCAAGTTATTGAAACATGATTTTGGTAACTTTGGTGTTGGCCATTACCATCAGGAAACAGTCAAAGGTCTCCTTTAGGAACGTCACATTTTAGCACTGATCATTTTGATAAATATGCATAATATGTCAACTTACTTTTCTCTCAAATTTTCAGAAATTTAATACATATTCATAGCGTTTGCAACATCGACCTAGGCTTGCCGGATGGCCGCGGTGGAACACTCGGTATTACCATAATAGAAAGCCAAGAAGCATTGTAAATGATTATGAGAAATTATATTTTATTGTTTTAAAACTCATTATACGGAGAGTTCAACGGCTTTTGATTTCATTGTCGTCAGTTAAGTGGACTATCAATTGAAAATGTATTATTCCACTTTCTTCATCTCAAGGAGAGAGTATTTAGATGAGATATGGTAGGTAATGGTGTTTTCTCATTTTTTTTATCTGCCAAAACGTTAATGAGTTTTTAATCGGCATGAAATATACATACCGGGTGTCTCACATTTTATTACCAGTTTGAGGAGATGGAAATTCGACACGACAGTTGGTTTATGTATTACATTGCAACTTCATTTGCTGCCAATGTCACCAATGCCAATAGTAATTCTGTAAATATGTCGAATATCTAGTCATATATAATTATACAGGGTGTACCATTAAAATCACCCTGTGTTAATGACAGAACAAACATTTTAGGGATTGAGTCCGAAATTCCATCTCTTCAAACAGCCGAGATTGTGGCTGTGTAATAAACTTTGGGGCACCCGGTATAGAACTTTCTCAGATCAATGTTCAAGAACGGAATAAATCTGGAAGAAGCCACAAGAGAAAAGTTGACCTAGTTTTATTTTTTGACTTTTTTTAATTTAAAGATAATTTCTATTCATAATTTTTTATTAAATTATTTTTTATTCCAGATGGACTAGAGCAGAAATCAAGGACAAAGAGGCCCAGAGCACCTCCTATTGAACCAGAAAATGACGTGGAATCGGACTTCGAAGCCAGAAACAACCCACTAAATACCAAATACGTACCACCTGGGTTCTTAAGCCCCTCAGTGATCGAGTATCTAGAACTGGGAAAGTCCATACCAGGTAATGAAATATACATATCTATTTTTTTATTTTTGTTGTATATTTGTTGTTTATTTTATCAACATTTTTCAGTTGATATTTCGTGTTGCATTGTTTGATTCATTTTTGAGTTTGTCGTAATATCGGTTGAGTTACTAGCTATTCATACAACAAATCAAGTCAAATAAGTCAAGAAAAATAAGTAATATTATACTGACTCTACCTCTGAACTGATATATACATCAGCTGTGTTCATTATTTCGGTGTTGAAGACTTCGCCTTTTTTGTCCAATGTAACTCTTCCCATAGCATCATTGTAGAGTGAAATACTTCTTTTCTGTTCCATAACAGATTTTTCGTTCCCACATTTTATACAACTTGTATTTTACTTTGTCGTTTTATTAGCTTGTTTATTATCCTGCAGTGTTTTGTCCTGCTGAAATTCGTCGTTACATGATTGACATCAGGTTGGACCCATTTATAATTGTTCTTCTCCAACCGTTTTAGATATATTCCATAGTAGATCTGTTGCTATTTTGGTAGTCAAGTATGTTTTTGAATATATGTATTATATATCTCATAGTATTCGATAATTACACATACATATTCAAGGGCACCATTCTTTATACCAGGAATTATACAAATTATTAGTTTTTTTATGTTCTAAAATCTAAAAAATCGAGTAAAACCAAACATCATAATAAAAATTCCAGTGTTCTGGCTACTTATTCTAAACACATAAATTGTTAAAATGTTAATTAGAATTCAAAAAAATTCATAGGGATTAGGTCAAGAGACCTAGAGACCTCTACTAAAGTGTGGAGACGCGATTGAAACCAAACTCAATCTCATGTACTGTTGGGCTTATTTGGATTTGGATAAAACAGAAGCCGGGAATCAGTCCATCCCTTAAAAATTCCAAATAACGTTGACCTCTTAAGTACCATCGAAAAAATACGTTCATATGACTTCGTCGTTCATAATACTGGTCCAAACATTGACAGACTGATAATGTTGAGTGTGAGCTGTTTTGGATTGTTCTGGAAATCGGCCAATTTGGATTGTTACCCCAAAGGTTACCCAAAGTTACCCCAAGGTCTGTTACCCCAAATTTCCTTTCAACTCTGATTACCGTAGACTGAGGGGTTTGAGTGTCAGGATATTTGGTATTAAACTTTTTGCAAACCTCGCTTTGAGCCTCTACTCTGCCAAAATTCAACCATTATTCAAGATCATATACAGCGTTTGCCAAAAATCTACAACCTATTGAATTTTTTTAATGTACATATATTTTAAACTGTCTCTGATATCAATTATTTTCATCCAAATTACCTGAGCTTCAAGCTCCACTTGGTAATCATATAGTGTGGTTTGGAATCCATAACTCATTTTTTAAATAAGGAGATAGTATAGACTAGACTGCCATAGTTCTTAATTCACATTAGCAAAAAATGTAATGACACCTACTTTACTTTAGAATGCTGTTAACAAACTTTCAAATCGTAGGACTAAGCAGTATAATGGATCAGTAAAGCAGTTACACGAGACATACAAAAAACTCAGTTCTTCATTTGTTCCAAATTTCTACACGCCTCCGTTTTGCATTATTAAAGTATCTCGAAGAAATGGTGCACAAAACAATTCCGGATTTTTTGCCGACGCGAGCGAGTAGTTTCCTGAAATATGGCCGAAAAAAACGCCGAGATACTGCAGATCTAAAATTACATTCTAATTTTTATGTATACCCCAGCTAGCTTATCTGCAAACATTCTCTTTCGATTGGTTTGATTCCGATTGACTCTATTAGTCTTTTTGTCTTTCGACGCTTAATATTCATCGTGAGGTTTCGAAATAACCACGTGCGCAATTTGCAATGGTTATCAAAGCATTTCATCCAGATCTAGGAGGTACTGACCTTGTTTCCCAGCTGGACTATAACATCGCAGAGTATTTGAGATTTGTGGTACCATAGAGGATGATATAAAAGGGTATAGATGTGTATAAGAAGAGTGGAAAATTGAAATAATTTCTTCTCCCTTTGACAGGTACAACTGACTCCGTTTATAACCATACTTTGTACAAAATAAAAACCGATGCAGTGATACAATCACTCAATTATACTGAAATAAAAACTATAATCGATTGTTTTATTGAATTTTAAATTTCGCACTTGATATCGTTGCTAAGCAGTTGGCAGCAGAGTTGCCGTGTTGTATTACTTGACATTTGTTGATAGTTTGAAATTATCTGAACCTGATATTGGCTTAATAGTAGTTTGTGTCTTTTCTGAACTTCAAACTTCTATCTTGCATTGAAAAATTATTACTTTCAGAACAATAAAAGTGTTATAGTTGTAAGACTTCCGTTTGCGAAATGCTAAAACTGTTAAACAGCTGCTGCCAAGAGTGAGTAGCATTTTTGATACGCTATTTTGAAAAAGAACGAGACAATAATGGTCCAAATAGTTGTTAGAAAGGTAATTTTAATATGAAGTTAAAATATTAATTAAAACCACAGTAACTGGCCAATGCCACAATGTAGTATTTTCTGTGTTGAACAATTTCAAAAGACTGATTTGACTGATTGAAGGATTTGATATGCATTTCGTGATTAGAGATAATCAGATCGTTCTTGTAAAAAAATCGTAAGTTGTCAATCAGTAACCAGAGTAAAGTCAGACCCGTACCATGCAGAAGAAGGTCGTAAATATATTCAGATATCACCACCATTCCAGACTTTTTTCTCTGAGAGGGTAACTCTTGAGATACCTTAGAAATTTAGAAATCGTTGAACTAAAACTGGTTAGAACTTGGGGTTGAAGTTCTTGGGGTATATCATTCTAAGCATCTTGTATGTGAAGCCGAAGATCGTTGAGATTTGGTTTGGGGGATGGGGTAAGGACCCAGTCGGGTACCGATCATTTCCTAGACATGGTCGATCGGTGAAAGATCAGGGAAACGTGCAGGCCATGGAAACACATTTACTTTCTTACATGAAAATCACAACAAATGCCAAGACAACGTTGACATTTTTTATTGAAACTAATCATTTCTTTGTTATTTCTAAGTACATCTGATGTGAAAATTTCAAATAAATAAACTTGGGCGTTGCGGTTTTGAGCACTGTATTTTTAAATCATCTTAATCTTGCGATAGAAGATGTTCGTCAAAATATCCTATCAATCAGGACTACCACCGCGACATAATGAAATACGTCACGATGTATGTAAATACGTAGGTTACTCCATGTTCTTGAATACACCTTCTAATACAGTCGACGTAACGCGATGAGGCACCTGCGATTGCATAACTTTTTTACGCGCCTCTCATTACATAACATCTTAAGGCGGTCTACAAAGTCGTCTGGACAATGGAAACTGACGGTCTGCCGAAACTGGTTTGGTCACTTTGATCTGCTGCGTCCCAAAGAATCCTAGATTCGCAATTGATTTTATTGGTCTGGTTGGGCACGTGAGTTATAGTACATTCAGTGTAACGTGGGAAGAATTTATAGGTAATGTCTAGATTTGGAATGAACCAACGGAAGACTGCACCAAAGGAAATGTTTAAGGAATAACGAGTCTATGAAAGTTGTTATAAAAGATGAATGCTTAATTTATATAAGGTAGTATCCATTTCTAGAAATATGCCGCAAAGTTTACACTAGATGTAGTGTAAATTTGGTATAGATGTATAGGGGACCATATATTCAAAAAACAAATACTATACTGGGGCAATTTTGCTACCACCTGGTGCTATATAGTTTCAATAATTTTCCGATAAGGACTGACACGTCAATTCTCACTTCTTCACTTCACTTTTTGTTTTCACATACCATAGATTTATCTTCATTTAGCTGATATGCGAAATGCAAGAAAACATAAATGGCAAAAAGGTTGTAGTTGTTAAATGTTCTTGGGTTTTTCCATTCGGCATTGCGATTTTTATGAAATTTGCAACTGAAAGCTTTGAGTACGAGTTTGCTTTCAATGCTTTGTAATATCAATATTTGCTGTCTCATATTCGTTTTCACTTTTCTACATTATAGGGCTAGGCGTTGGTGAGCTAGTCATTTGTTTTTATTTTTATGTGTAGGTGTAAACATTGCTTCAAAATTCTTACGCAAGTCTTCAGAATTAGTCTACCACTTTCTTTGAATGAAAATGTATCTAGGTTACCAAGTTTTTTTTTAATTTCTACTTCCACATCCACAGAGTTGTGTACGATTTTTACAATAAAACTGCTGAACAGTTGAAATAACAAAAAGTGGAATTCAGTTGTATTGTCATTCCTTATTTGAAAAAGGGCACTGTTAACATACACAGTTAAATAGGTACGGTAAGAGAAAGAGCAGTAATTTTAAAAAAAGCATCAATTTTGTAAATGGAAAATTGGAAAATGTATTTTGTACACTTTCCAATAAGTTTCGGTTTTATAACAGGTATCTGTTATACGAGATGTGGTTATTAAATAACCGAACTGATGCTGCTACCAGCGCGCTGCGAGCGTGTCGCGACCAGTTTGAACAGAACTGTGTTTGGTGATACTTTTCCCACCCTGAGCTCGCTGGACAAGCCAGTGGGTCGCTCAGTTTGACTGTACCAGTCGTTTGAATTAGTCTACGCATCAGTGACGCGTCGAAAAAATGTTAAGTGTTCAGATGGAGCAACGGATTAATCTCAAGTTTCTTGTTAAACTGGGGAAAACTTTTACAGAAGCTTGTGCAATGTTAAAAGAAGTGTACAGGATTTAATGTTTATCTCGCACACAAGTTTTTGAATGGTTTAAACGGTTTAAAGAGGGACGTGAAACGACCGAAGACGATCCGCGCCCCGGACGGCCCTCAACGTCAAAAACGGACGAAAACACTGAAAAAACTGGTAAATTTATCCGCGAAGATCGTCGTCTAAGCATCCGAGGGCTTGCTGAAATAACAGGCATCGACAAATAATGCATTCGCCAGATTGATGAATTTTGATGAATCGTTCAACATGCGCAAAGTTTGCGCAAAAATGGTGCCAGAACTCCTCACTCCCCAGCAAAAGGAATCAAGAATGAACATTTGCGCTGACATCCTAAACAACATTGACACTGATCCAGGCTTGTTAGACACGGTGATTACTTGTGATGACAAGATTCGAAAGTGTAAGCGGTTAAATCAAAAGCGACAAGGGTTCTAAGCCAGCTGACAGAAGCGGACTTCCAGCACTGACTTCGACAATGGAAAAGTCGTCTGGAGGGGTGTAGAGATCGCCAAGGGGAGTGCATTGAAGGCGAAAAAGTTGCTACTATAATTGGTAACGAATAAACAGTGTTATGACAGCAGTTCGGTTATTTCATAGCCACACCTCGTATTCTTAACATACCTTGTATGTCCAATCGAAAAAGTTTACATGAAAGACTCCTTTAAAATCGTTTGTAGAATACACTCTTTAAAAGTCCAAACATAATTATGGGACACCCTATATACAATCAGTAAAATTAATAATTTGTTTAGCATACATCATTGTCAGTTCGCCAAGTTTTCCCTAATAAACATTTAAAAAAAAATCTATGATGTTACTGCTCTTGTTTCGACATTGCTAGTAAATTTATGGAGTCTAAATTCGCTTCCTTTCGATATATTTTTTACATAATAAAAATTTTAATTTATGTCCCCTTTCCTAACCGTATCTGAGCCATTTAAATTATATTTAATTGACACCTTTAACATTTCTAAATTCTAAAGTATTCGACGAAAACATCACATTAGTCGAATATAAAATAGTTTATTGCTTATTGTGTTTTATTGGTTCGTCGGCATGAAATCATAAAAAAAGGAAACCTATCGGCCTCGTCTTATTACAACTTTCATTTTTTTGTTTTGGTAATATATATTTAGTAGTAGAATTTAATGAATACAGGCTAGAGGGATGCTCTGCTGTTTATCTTTGTCGTCTCTATGCCTATCTTATTAGTGTGATAACTTTTGTAATTTCAGTTTCATTTATTTGATTTTTCATGAAATTTGTAGATAAAATACATGCAAAATACATAATATATAAAAATACAATGTAGATGTAGATAAAAAAAATATTTTTTTAGTTATAATGTTTGTTACTTGTGTAGTATCAAGTTTCATTTTATCTTTACGATGTTCATTCATTACTTATTTATTACATTCGACTGAAGTGCCGCAAAAATTCCAAACTCAACTAAGCTTCCAGCAATTTTGGAGAAAAGACTTTATTTGGGCTGTCACTTTTCAGGACACTTCTAAAAAATGATAGCGGTCTTATTTAATTAGATTCCTTTGATTTTTAATATCAACGTTCTAATAATTTATAAGTTTAACTAGCGACCCGCCCCGGCTTCGCACGGTTTACGACATCACATTAGAAACCTCTAAAATTATCAGTGTTTCTCTACTATATTATACATGTATTATACATATAAACCTTCCTCTTGAATCACTCTATCTATTAAAAAAAACGCATCAAAATCCGTTGCGTAGTTTTAAAGATCTAAGCATACATAGGGACAGACAGACAGCGGGAGGCGACTTTGTTTTATACTATGTTATGATGACTATTTATTTCTAATTAGTTGTACTTTAGCAATGTTGCAATATTTTTCCTTTTTTCTCAAACCATAACTCAGCGAATCACCAGTTTTGTTACAATTTTATACTGCGGTATTGTCCAGTTGAGGCACTTTCCCGAAAGGGTTTTTTTTGCTTTTCTTTTTGTTAATAGGAATTTATTTTTTGCTTAAATATTAGGTATAAAAAATGTTTCCAAAAAGTTGCCTTAAAAATCTATTCATGTATTAAAAAAATATATAGATAAGATTTCCGAAAATGTATGTTTTCAGTTTTTCCAAAATATCTCAAAAAATAAAAAAAGATAAAAGTATTCTCTAAGCGGCGTTCAGTTACTCATAAAATGGTCTACAACTTTGCAAATGTAACCAGTTTCCATCTCTTATAGTTTTCAAGATAGCAATACATCAATCACCAACTGGCAACACTGTTTATACAGGGGGAAAAGTTAATATTTTTTTTTTAGCTCTTGACACACTTCGATTGCTTAAAGGAACGGCAACATTTTGCATACGATCTTCCTGCAAGCTCATTTTTGATAACAAGTTGCAAGAATAATTATAGAAATGAGATTTATAAAACATATCGTTCAAAATTTTCATTTATTTTCAATAGACAAAGAAAACACGCTAGGTTGGTCAATAGTTTTGAAGTTAATGTACTTTAACTTAACAAGAATTCACAATTTTACTGCTGTTCAGTAGCAACACGATTGAGGGCACAAAAACTGTAAGCCTACTCTGGAATTACAAAAGCATACGAATCAAAAGACCCGACAATATACAAGATTTTTTAAATTAAATATGTTTTTACTTAATCAAATAACAAGTTGCAAAAGCAAAAAATATGAAGTGCAAAGTTGCAAATAATTATAGAAATGAGATTTATAAAACATATCGGTCAAAATTTTCATTTATTTTCAATAGACAAAGAAAATACGCTAGGTTGGTCAATAATTTTTAAGTGAATGTACTGTAACGTAACAAGAATTCACAATTTTACCGCTGTTCAGTAGCAACGCGATTGAGGGCACATAAACTGTAAGCCTACTCTGGAATTACAAAAGCATCCGAATCAGAAGACCCGACAATATAAAAGATTTTTTAAATTAAATACTTATGTTTTTACGTAATGAAATAACATGTTGCAAAAATAATTTAACAAGAATTTGCAATTTTACCGCTATTCAGTAGCAACGCGATCGAGGGCACACAAACTGTAAGCATACTCTGGAATTACGAAAGTATACGAATCAGAAGACCCGACAATATACAAGATTTTTTAAATTAAATATATTTTTACTTACTTAATGAAATACTTCATTTCAGGTCACGGACGCATTCAATTTTGCTTTTACAATCCACGCTTTCAATTCATATCCTTTTTAATTCGTATCCTTTTACAATAAGCCTACGAACTCAGGCCTCGCTGTGGGCTTCCGCTCAACTACATCGGTTTGCTTGCTGTGCGGCTAGATGGTTTGTGTAAAATATAATGTTTGCAATTTTTTTTTAGGATATTATGCTAAGAATTCTATGCAATTAAAACCAGCTTATTTTGGCAAAAAGTTGTTTCCGCTCTTTTTATTTCCCTTTTGTCGCTTTAACTCACCCTTTCACCGTTCGAAATCAAGGTTTCAGAACGATGTAATTAATTTTATTATTTTGGCAACGAACAGCTGAAACCCGAATGGATTGGAAAAAAAGATCGATAAAGTCAGCATAATGATAAAGTAGGCCATTGAAATACGATATGTTTCAACTGGGTTACCAAGTTTTTGGTCATTGTCGTTTGAATTCACTAAAAACGCGAGTAACACAACTAGGTTGTCTTTTGTCAACGCAGTCCGAAACGATCAAAGTAAGCAGTGGAAATGTTGAAATAAAACACGGTTTTTAAATTATTTCACTCAGCAATTATTACTTTGTTAAAATACATACATACATAGGTAGGTATACTTCATACAAAATTAAAACCGATGAACGTCATCGAATACGTGTTTAAATTTTAGAGCGCACTGATGCCAGATTGTTAAAAAAAATATTCAGTGTGTAGAAATAATTTTGCATGGATTCTTTGCATGGATAACATATGCATGGATTCTTTGTGTTTGTGTATTGTTAAATAACTTATGTTTCCAACATTAAAAAGAGAAATTATCTTAAAAAAATATATATTTCAAAAGACATTGAGTGGTGCATAAACATGCAAGTACAAAAAAAGAGTAGGAAAATTGTTAGTAAAGGTTAGTAAATATGGTTTTTTTTATGACGAAAAAGTAATAGAAAAAGTCACACGGTAGGTTTGGAATGGAACATCGTTTTATATTTTTGAGCAGATCTTTGAGAGACAATTTCAAAAATATAATATTTGTTACCCGTTACTGTAAATGTATATAACTAGTATCAGTAACAGAAACAACGTAACATGGAGAAATCAGTAAGTGATACATTAATAGTTTTCAAAATAGATAACACATAAAAATACGCCTAAATTAAATGTTCGATATGCTCGCTTAATACATTTCTAATAACTTGAGGTGTGATTCCTCGAATTTCATTTCTAATTCTCGTTGTTAAATTTTCAATGTTTGGTGGTTTTATGATATAGACTTTGCCTTTTAAATAGCCCCATGAAAAGTAGTCACCCGGATTGAAATCCGGAGGACGAGCCGGCCATTCTATGGGCCCGAAGTGATTAATTTACGTTCTAGTGATACGTACTACTAGCTTTTAACTGACACTTTTAAGCTAATTAGAATGAAATGTCAAACAGACTTGAGATGAGTGAGCAGAGAGAGGTAGAGATAAAAAATAAAAAGGAATCGAGGTGTTACTATATTTTTTTTCTTTAGCGGCTTTGAGGCTCTTAAAAGTAGTTCAATGTTTTGAAATGTTGATGAAAATCTCTGCAGCATGGGAAGAATTAAACATCAAAGTTTTCTAAAACGTTTCACTAGCATTGATTACCTCTAGTTTAGCGTATTAATAAACGTTGTTATTAACTTTACATCATCCCATTCTTACATTCCTAAACTAAAACCGATTGTTTTTAGTAATCGCGGCTTTTTTTTGTAGCTATTATATCCGCTGAGACTATTAATTATCTGAAAAACCGAGAGTTACCTTCAGAACCATGAAAAAAATTGCACCGGCGTTGTTGGTACCTGTAAACTCCAGTGGCTGCTCGCATAATGATTCGGCATAACCATTATAAGAGTCTGAATTCGTCATTCTCTGTAAAAAAAAAGGAAATTTAAATATTAATTATGTATGTCAACGTCACGTGACCAAGGATTTAGAAAATAGGTAGTGTCTTGTCACCGAGATTTAGAACAGACTAGAGGGAATGCATTACATTTGCCCTATATGTAAAAATTGGTATAAACATAGTCCTACCAATATGGCGGGCTTGCCAGATATGTACTTAAGATTTTTAGGGGCTACGATTTCCAAAAATTATAGCAAAGATGCACAGACTGCAAAGATTTACAGATGAATTGTTTTAGCATTGACAGCAAGTATTTGTTGCCATCAAATTTGAATAGCATTACAAATAAATATAAAATATAAGGCACCTTATATACTATCAAACTGTAAGTTAAAAAAAAGGCATGCATTCAAAACCCGATAGGAGCAAGCTTGTCTAGTTTTCTGTAAAGAAATTCTTGGAGACCTAGATTAAATACACAAATGGATATAAGAGTATTTGTATCCATCATTTAAAAATTAAGATTTGAAAAATCACACTTCATATTATAACGATTAATTCAAATTTTGAACTAACGAGATGTCTAAAATTACTCTAATGAAGAGTAATAATATATAGATATAGTAATAAAACCAAAAACAATTTAGTATCCGTTAAATTTTTATTTACAATGTAGTTGAAACATTTATATAAAACATGTACAATAAAACACGAGACCTCTTGAAGTTGATGGTACAGATACCTCTTGAAATGATTATTCCTCCATAACATTCACCACTTCTGTGATTTCGCTACTTATTTGTTTTGCCTCACTTATTGAAGATGGCGATAGACTACATTCCATTGGCTCGTCATAATTTACTGGTGCTAATAAAAGTGTTGGAACAGAATTTTCTCTTAAACGTACAATGCCACACGCAGAAGTTCTGTCAAAGCACTCTTCGGCGAAATGATCCAAGCAAACAACTGCTTGTTTAGAAAGTGAGTCATTGCTAGCGCCCCATCGTTAACAATCAAGTTGACTGTCTCGTTTCATTTTTCAGCAATCTGCAAACAGAAACAGAATATTATAGAAAATGTGCTAACATCATCAAAGAATGAATTAATTATATACATAGGACATCATAGCGTCATCATCAAATACATACTCTAATAAAATGGAAAAAAAAACTTATTTTCTAAAACACTACATTTAATTGGTCCTAGTAAAAAAATTATGTCTTTAATCACTGTAATAATAAGCAATTTTAAAGTAAATACCAGACAAAAATTGTGCCAACTTTTGATGCTGAATAAGAAATAAAATTATTTGTAAAGAGGTCAATACAATACTTATTGTCAAATACGGACCTGTGAAATGTCACTCCCGGCATATTTTCCTTATTTGTCTGGCTTTTTGCCGCGGTCCTGCACTATACACTTTCTCATAATGTTTGGTTTTTAAAAAGACAGATAACTATTCAAATAAAATGCAAATTTTACTCACAAAACGAAATACAATCAAAAATCACTTCGCAACACTTTGCCTTGTTTACGGTCCCGCCAATATGGCCGATTGATATTAGGCATGCCCACTCAGAAATATGCGCATTCCCTCTAGTATGTTCTAAATCTCGGTGTGTCTTGTACATTTTTTTATTATGCATGGCAGTGACAGTACTGTAATTTTCCTAATAATATAAAATTCAGAGCTTGACAGTTCTAAGACTAATAATTCATATGGGGATCGATTCCACGGCATACTTTGAAGGTTTTTTTTTTATCTTATTATATGCCAATCAAATGCCAGCCGTATACAGGTACTATTTGCAGCAATAGCAGAGAGTGTGCCAACCTACTCCTACGAATATTATTTTAAATTTATTTCATTCTCAACCCTCTTGGAAAACGTTACGCGCTGCCACTGGCAAAGCCTCGCGGGAATTTTTTCATCTATAAGCATCGCTTAATACGCGTTTTATGTGGAAACGGCCCGGTGAGAATAATAGGCAATAACTTTTTTGTTCGCCTTTGCCTCGTTACTTCATTACCATCCACATATGGACAGGGCTCTAGGTCACCGGCTAAGCTCTCTTACGGTAAATTATAGAATCGGACTAAAGCGGGCCGCGAACCGATACAATATTTTACGCAATTCTTCTGTTTCGCTTCATTAGCCAAAGCCTCCTTGCGTCCACACTTTGTGCGAAATAAAAACCGTCACCGATGACGCTATTAAACGCGTGCAGTGATACCACCATTCAATTACAATTAAATAAAAACTAAAGATGTACAAATGAATTTCCTCCGTTTGACAAAAGTTGGCGCCACCAGTAAGGTATAAGAACTTTTGATTTACTTGTTCAATTTGAAGAAATCTGCATCTAAGGCGTATCGATTGCCTGCAGTCGCATATGGTGAGGCTGCCTTAAGTGAGAGAAGTTGTCGTGAGTGGTTTCAAAAGTTTAAGAACGGTGAATTTGACATCGAATACGAAGACGCGAAATTGGAAGCTCAAACCGAACGAAACCATTACTGGAGCTGTCTACCGAACACAATTGATGAGATTGAGTCGAGCACTCAAGGACAAGCGCGCCCACTACTACTCCAGACACGAGTAGTAAAGTTATTCTCCTGTATGATAATGCTCGTCCACATGTTGCGGTGCCGGTCAAAACCTGTTTGGAAACACTCAATTCGGAAGTTTTACCCCACCCGCCGTATTCACCAAACATTGCTCCTTTTGATTTCCACTTGTTTCGATCGATTGCGCATGACCTATGTGAGCAACACTTCACATCATATGAAGATATCAAAAATTGGGTCGATACGTGGATAACCGTCCTTTCACAATAAATTTTTTTATTAAAAACGGCGGAAACTTATTTGTACACCTTTATAATGGAATGTTTTATTGAATACTAAAATTCGTGCTTGATATTCGTTGTTATGCAGTTGGCAGCACATCCGAATTCATCATGTTTGACATTTGTTGGTAGTTTTAAATTATCTGAGCCTTACACTAGCTTTAATAGTAGTTTGTGTCTTTTGTGAGCCTCAAACTTTTATCTTGCATTGAGAAACTGTTATTTTCAGAACAATCAAAGTGTTATAGTTGTCAGACTTCCGTTTGCGAAATGCCAAAACAGTTAAACCGTTGCTGCCAAGAGTTAGTATTGCCTTTAATATATTTTACTATTTAAAAAAAAAACGAGACAATAATGGTTCATTGCTACCCTTAACAGCTGTTAGAAAGGTTGTAGAAGTTTCCAAGAAAACTGCAGTAGATATACAGTATTTAAGTTATAATCTTTATTTGATAGAAATAAAAAATAATTAAAAATCGAATAACTAGTTTAAACAGGACGCCTTGTATTAAATGAAAATTAAAATCCTACTATTTTTCAGAATTTTTTTAGTTAACGAAGCTTTAAAAATCAACATTGTTATTGTTAAAATCCCTACCTACTTTCAGTATTTTTAAAATGCAGCTCATTCACCATCAAAATATGAAAATCTTCGAACTAGACAAGAAACCAACGAAAATCAACGTTGATATACGTAAAAAAAATAGCGGCCTCAATACCGAACCCTGAGGTATACTTTCGCGTAATGAGTGTAGGCGTACAAAAAATATCCTAACCTTCCTTAATTCAACCTTTGAAAAGCGACCTCCGATTCTTTAGCACCCATGTGTTATTAACTTTTTTAACCAGTGCATATATGTTTATTCATATTAATGCTGAATGTCGCATGGTCTCTGCTGTCGTCTGGTAACTGGAGCAAGGACTTTTAGGGCATGGGCATTCCACGGCTTTTCGAATGCACCACAAATGATTTTCAATAGTACAATGTTTTAAAGCAGTACTTACCACTTCGTAGCTTCTTGAAAACCTTAAAAAAACAAATAGATAGTGAGAAGTGAGAACAATACTTATTATTACATTATTAGATTATTTCGTCGACGAATAATAATCAACTGTTTAGGTACGTATAGGGAATACTAGCATTTACAGAAAGAGGATGAAAAAGGAAGTAAAGGATATTATAAACTACAGTATGTTATATATGAAATAATCGACATAAGGATAAAGTTGTTAAAATTTAATCCTCTGACCACTTTGTTATATTATCTGAAATAACTCGAAAACGGTACATTTTGAGTATAGGGAATGCTAGTATGTATTGAAAGAGGATAAATAAATGAAGCGGAAGACCTTTACGTTACGTTACGGTGCTTCACGTTGCGTGATATAAACGGGATAATCCATTTCTTTAAACTTCTTACTCACTTATGTATACGAGGTGTGGCATAGCCGAACTGATGCTGCTACCAGCGCGTTGAGAGCGTGTCGCGACAAGTTTGAACAGAACTGTGTCTGGTGATACTTTCCCCACCCTGAGCTCGCTGGACAATCCAGTGGGTCGCTCAGTTTGACTGTACCAGTCGTTTGAATGGTGAGTCTACGCACCAGTGACGCGTGGAAAAATGTTAAGTGTTCAGATGGAGCAATGGGTTAATCTCAAGTTTCTTGTTAAACTGGGGAAAACTTTTACAGAAGCTTATGCAGTGTTAAAAAAAGTGTACGGGAATGAATTCTAAGCATCCGAGGGCTTGCTGAAATAAGAGAAATCGACAAAGAATGTGTTCGCCAGATTTTGCATGAATCGTTCAACATGCGCAAAGTTTGCGAAAAAAATGGTCCCAAAACTCCTCACTCCCCCAGCACAAGGAATCAAAAATGAACATTTGCGCTGACATTCTAAACAACATTGACACTGATCCAGGCTTGTTAGACACGGTGATTACTTGTGATGACAAGATTCGAAAGTGTGGAACCGGTTAAAGCAAAAGCGACGGAGGTTCTGAACCAGCTGCCAGAAGCGGACTTCCAGCACTGCTTTCAACAATGGAAAAGTCGTATGGAGCGGTGTAGGGAGCGTCAAGGGGAGTACATTGAAGGCGAAAAAGTTGCTACTGCAATTGGTAACGAATAAAAAGTGTTATGACAGCAGTTCGGTTATTTAATAGCCACACCTCGTATTACTACTCACTTTATTTTACGTTACTGTTAATCTCACGTTTACTTGCGCCACTCCACCTCGCGTTCCGATGCGTATCGTTGCGTTACGTCATTTTAAATATTACTTTACGTTACGTTACGGTGCTTCACGTTGTGTGATATTAAAAGATCCCCCGTTTCTTCATACTTCGTACTCGCTTACATTACTATTCACTTTACTTTACGTTACTGTTAATCTCATGGTTACTTGCGTCACGCCATCTCGTGTTGCGTTGCGTTGCGTTACGTTACGTTTGCTTACGTTACGTCTTTCTAAACTTCTGTTTTTTTTCGCAGGCAGGCCCGGGTCAGACTATCCGGTCCTACGCAACGTGCCTTACACGAATTTCTACTGTGATGAGCAGCCCTATCCAGGTTTCTACGCGGATCCGGAGACGCGCTGCCAGAGTTGGCACTACTGCGACATCGACGGCAGGCAGACGACTTTCCTATGCCCCAACGGCACTCAGTTCAGCCAGTTGGTGTTCGTCTGCGACTGGTGGTTCAACGTCAGATGTGACCTGAGCGAAAAGTGAGTAGAAGGGTCAAAAAAAAATGCAAACAGAAGGTCCGTCAAAAGTCTGGAATGATGCATGTATGTTTTTGGTTGTTTTTTGTTTGAAATCGTTTCAAGTAAACGTTGTTTTACTATTTTTTTTGTGCGTCCTGGCGGTCTTCAATTTTTATGTTCTTTAATTCAACAGTAAATTTGGCTGGATGGAATACGATGTATATGACGTCACAATTTCGTTTTCAACCGGTTGAAAAATAAAAGAACGATTAGATTGAGTTTTTGAATGAGAATATTGTTTTGGTTAACCTATAAGCATAAATGAATTATTTATTATTATAATTTCTGTAGCTTACACCCAGAATGTCGTCCTCTGGTCGCCTCTTGGGTCACTGATTGAACTTCATAGTCTCAGTTTATCCATTTTTGAAACTGATTCATACTTGTTGACGCCTTTTCAAATTTTGTTATAACAAGCCATCAAAAAAAAAAAACGTCATCAAATCTGGCTATGAACGAGAGAGATGGAAATTGCGGTTATGTCTAAGATCAAAACGAAACTTGGTTGTTGTCAAACTTTTGACAAGTGGCTGCCACAATAATTGTAAAACTAATACTGGCTCTCACATAATGTGACAGCCTTGACAAATAAATAAGGTTATAAATTTAAGATTGAATATTCCATCAATATAAATCGTCGGTGGAAACAGGAAATTTAAGGTGCCATCCAACATTAATTCATCAGCAATAAAAGAACGAAAAACGATGAAATCGTAAATCTAACAAACAGTAAAAGATTACGGTTTAGATTTTTATATGGAACTTCATTCATCTGATGGATCCATCAGTGAATAAAAGAACACGCCCTATTGTTTCGTTACTATGACAGCTAACTTTACTTATCATTCGTTTCTGTTAACTGTATCCTTCTGTATTTGTTTCTTTATGTAAACCAATGTTTTCGATTCTGTGAAAAGACGAATGAGAACTGAAAAACGAATGAGAACATATTTGGAAGTAAAGGGTGGGCCATCAGATGATTTCTTTTTTAAAATTGCTATTAAAACTACATCGTTGAATATTTTTAAACGATTGCTTTATCCAAGAAAGTATGCCTCTTGATTGATGTTTTCCTTCAGTGCGTCAATTGTTTGTGGATCGTTGGAGTAACAACGGTCCTTAACATGCCCCCATAAAAAATAGTCCAACTGTGTTAAATCGCAGCTGCTATGGCCAATTAATGTCTCCAAAACGGCTGATAACGCGGTTACCGAATTTAGTGTGCAAAAGATCGATTGTTTCACGGCTTGTGTGACACGTTGCTCCATCCTGCTGGAACCAAAGCTCGTCCAAGTCCAAATCGTCCAACTGCAGTCACAAAAAATCAGTTAACATGTCTCTGTAACGCATTTCATTTACTGTAACGCTGTTACTATATTCATTTTGAAAGAAGTAGAGACCAATGCTGCCATCACTCCAAAACCCACACCAAGCAGTCACTCTTGCAGGATGCATTGGCTTCTCTATGACTACGTGTGGATTTTCGGAACTCAAAATCCTATAGTTCTGTTTATTAACATGTCCTCCAAGATGAAAATGAGCTTCGTCCGAAAAAAATGATTTTTCGATTGAAATCGGCGTCATTTTCAAACTCATTTAAAACCCACACGGAAAAGCGATAACGAAGGGGATGGCCATTTTCCTTTACCTCTTGAGTAAGTTGCAACTTGTAAGCAAATAATCCGGTCTTTATGCAATATTTCCATCAGAGAAGTGCGACTGACATTAAGTTGTTGTGCTGTGTGACTAGTTGAGGTTCTTGGGATTTCATGCACACTTTGGGCAACAGCAGCAATTCTTTCAGCTGTAAGCACCGGACGGGCACGTGGATGACTTCTGTTATCCATAAGCACGCCTGTTTCACGAACTTTCCTTAAGAACTTTCCTTATGAAAATTGTTCTCAATTTTCTCACTGTTTCTGCAACACAGCATTCACTTTGGAAATACTTTTTCAATATTTTTGAAACAACTTTGAAGACAAGTTTTACAATTTCATTTCATTGTATCTTACGATTTGTAAGAATATACCGAGTGTTTCATTTAAAATTTTTATTTTTGTTTAAACCGCAAGTGTTACGTCAGATGCCTTGTTATATATCAAAATAAATTCACTTGCATCTAGTATATACGTTTTTAGTTAATGTTATTTTTTTAGTAAATGAAATGGCAGCCTGACAACCAGTATATAAAAAATCCTGATTCTGCAATTAAAATGTCTGCTAATGTCTGTTTTTTTTTTTGTAGATTGTACGTAATAAACAGCAGGTTATACGGCCGACCAAAGTTAGACCCCGCAAGACCACATCGGACTATCACCAAGCAACTATTGGAGGATATCTTCAACGACGAAGAAAATTAAAAGAAGAAAAAAAAACAAAAAACGAAAAACAAACAAAACTGTAAATAACATATTTATGATGTACATTACGTCATTAGGATTAGTGCAAACATTTTTTGTTGTTAATTTAATTAAAAAAATTATTAGATTAGTTTTTTAAGTACAGTGGCGTCTATCCTTGAGAAGGATTAGCCAGAATCGGATCGTACAAAAAAACCCTTTCCCAATTACAAAATCACAAAGTTCGAAATACATATCAATCACTATCTATCAGACTATGCGTGTAACGAACTGAATATTATTATTAATATTTTTATTGAGTACTCTCCCAGAGAATAAATTAACTACGCCACTGACTACACGTCGGCGAGACGCTTGCAGTTGGAAGCCATTTTTGTTTTTAATACGATTTTGTATTGTGTATAATATAATAATTATTGTTTATTATTGTTGTACAGTTAGACTAAGAGTACCTACCATCGGTGTCGATAGATGTTATTTGTAAGATTTTGATTGTATTATGATTTTTTTAAATAAACGATTATCATAAAATTAACTGAGGATTTGATGTTTCTTAAAGTGTGTTGCAATACGCATTGTTTTTCAAAATAGAACATGTATTTTGGGCAAAAGAAGTATTTTTTTGTCGGTCTTTTATAAAATCCCCTTATCTATTATTTGCACATCCCAGAAGGTATCAGATATTTTCAAAATAGCTGGCTCTATAAGGACAGTGTTCATTCTTAAAAGTGTCGTCAAAAAGTTACATATATTGAACCTAAAATTAATGGTTGCCTTTTTCAATTTTTAATACCTACCAAAAAGTTATTTTTTTAAACATACGAATTGAAAGGAAAAAATGGGAACAATAGTTCTAAAAAAAAATCATAATACATACAACAAAAGTCATCATACACCCACTTTTTCAAGGTTGCTTAAATTCTTATTATTTTTGTATTACAATATTGTTTTTTTTTGCGTCTGCTAGGATTATAGTTTGTGAAATTCTGCGTCTAATAATACAAAGTTAAAGGTGATATGCCCATTGTATGAAAAGATATAGCTAAAAAATAAAATTGTTATGTTTTCAAAAAACTCCGAAAATATTAAATAATTTTTAATGTTCCTGGATTTACATTGAAGGGAAATCTTCAGAGCATATATCTGACTAACTGAGCTATCTTGGAAATGCTTTTCCTAGATATAAAAAAAATGCTAAAGTCGAACCAGAAACATCATAAAAATTAAATAACCAAAATTCACCATCCGAATCCTTACTATAGTTTTCGTATAAATCGACTCTAATATTTTTGGTAGCCACTTTTGCATTTCTTGTAACGTAAAAATATTTTTGACATGCTGTTTGTCATCTGTCATCTCATTACTGATTAGATAAAGAAAATAGGAAGTTCAGACGAATTAAGTACTGAATTCTCTGCAAAAAAATATTAGACACAGAGGTTACCTAATGTGTGTTTATGAAAAACTAAACATAAAACCTAATTATCGATAGCAAAGGCTATCCAACACTATTTGAGCTTGTTTAACATCTACACATAACTAACATAAACCAATATAACTAATACAGTGGCGGACAAAAGTATTCGTACCCTTATATTTTCTTATTATTAGATTGTAAATTACTCATGTAGGTAAGGAGTTGCAAACTTTTGTTTACACCTTAGAAACATCATTTAATGAGTATTAATATGACAAAAAAGATATTAAATTAAGATCATGGTGTATGCGAAAAATATAACGAAATTGTGTGATTCGTATAAATTTACTGCGACAAAAGTATTCGTACCTGTCAGCAGTGGCGGTGGGCTATAAGGTGCGCTGGTGCGCGCGCACTACCAACAATTTAGCATTAATAATTTTATTTAGTAATTAATGGATGCATTCTTAATTTATCGCCTTGCCGCATCCCTAGCGTTAATACCATCTGAATATTATTTGGCCGCAGCGTTACGAATCCACTAGACGCTAGGTCTCTATCTCCAACGCCATTGGTTTCCGATCGCGGCGCGGGAGTCGACACGCGCAATACGAAAAAGCGGCACGACGATCAGGCTTCCGTGCAATACGCAAAAGCGAACGCGTATTGTTACTGCTTGCCCCTCCACAATTATTACGCGTAGTGGGCGAATCCTATAGATATGATGTACGGAGTTTAAGAGCGCACGAGAATTATCGATCGGTTAGTTTGTGAATTGTTTTCGTACATTGCGATTGCTGTTTTATCGCTCACGTTTTATAAATATAAACTCGGTTACAATCTAGTTTGGAATAATGAATTATATTCAAAACTTATTAAAAACTCCATTCTCTAACTTGAGTTTGGAGGAAAAAGTGCAAATTAAAACTCTAGGTAGCCCACTCCACAAATTAATTTAGAATTAGCCGTGAAAGGAAAAAAGTAAACAATTTGTAAGAACATTTAATAATGACTTATTTAAAAAACATTTGTGGTTAAGTGGATGCGATGTATTGAACGCAGTGTTTTGTTTGGCGGAGAAACACCTTGGACCAAAACTGGAGTAACGGATTTAAATCACATAAATGAGAAAATAAAAAAAACATGCAAATTCTGCTGGACACATGAATAATGTTTTAATTTAACCATGCTAGGCACTGCAAATATTGCGACAATGCTCGATTCTGCTCATCGACGAGCAGTGGCAGCACACAATGAAGCGGTTTCAAAAAACAGGTATGTTTTAAACATTATTATTAACTGTATTCGTTTTTGTGGAAAATTTCTATTTAAAACGAATAAAGACATTTTTGCGCAACACCATGTGCCAGGAAAGACTGTCGGCTTTGGCTATGCTCTCCATTGAAAAAGACTTTAATACAAATATCGAAAATTTTAACAACAAAGTAATTGAAAAATTTGCACAATGTAAAAATCGCAGAATTGAGCTCATTTACAAAGAAAATTATGTAAGTTTTCAAATTAATAGAGTTAATAAGAATAACCTTAATATGAGATAAATATTTATCTCATATTAGGGATATTCTTATTATTCTTATGATTATCGTTATTTTTATGTATGGTGCACCCCCAATCTTAGGATCACGCACCGCCACTGCCTGTCAGTAAATAAAGCAAGATTCGACAAGTTTATTAACGAGGACACGTGCGATTATATACCGCGTAACAGTACCCAAATGCCACAGTATGCCTTTAGTTAGATGTACGAACGGAAGCAAAATGGGAAGAAAAAAAGTGAAACAAGTCTTAAAGAACGAGAATTAATAATTAAATTTCATAATGAAGATAAATCCTACAAAACCATTGCGGAATTACTCGGACTGCCAAAGTCAACTATACAATATATAGAGACATCCAAAAAAAGACGTCATCAACTCTGGCTATGAACGAGAGAGATGGAAATAGCGGTCATGTCTAAGCTTTTTCGGTTATGTCAAACTTTTGACAAGTGATTGTCACAATTTGTAAAATAAACAATGGCTGTCATATAATGTGACAGTCTTGACAAGTAAATAAGGTTATAAATTCGACTAAGAATAGAAATACGTCTTTTTTTTCTCGGCCAACTTTGATGACGTTTTTTTTTGGATGTCTCTATATTATCAAAAAACATAAAAGTGGTGGATCAACCACTTGTAAGCTTCGTACAGGGCGACCACGAAAATTAACAGAAAGGGATGAAAATTATTCGATTTACTTTAAAATGTAATTTTAAATCGAGCCTAGGCAATCATTCGTGTAGTGTGGTTATAAAAACAAAAGAAATAAATATAACATTATTAAAATATTTAGACACATGTACCTGCAGGTAGAGAAAAAAGATCAATCTTTGGTATGACATAGACCAGTATTGTAAAAAACACTAATTGAGCCTTGATAAAGTAAGTAAATTGGACGAAACGTCGGCAGAAAATTAGTAGATCGTTATTTGTCCAACATCCCAAAAAAATCCTTTGTCAACATTGTTTATTCTTGACTAATAAAAAAAAAAAACAAATGTTTGTATAAAACACCGTGAATTTATAATTTCAATAATATAATTTCTTGTTTCTAAACTCAAGAAAACAAAATATGCAACCGATTTATAATTATAGAAAGCTTTATTGCAAATGATAAATATCTTATTGTTAGCATTACAGAGAACTAACAACGTAGTGGCAACTAATATTTTCAGATGTCGCCACATTATACGAATTGATTTTAGGTTGCCTATATTTTAAGATCTGTTATTAGTTTCTTTTGATGTTTTTTTACCCTGGTCCCCTTTAATAGTTTTCCTTTCCATTAAGGGGGTATTTATCTTCGGATAAAATAACTTCCAAATTTTCCTGGGCTTCTTGAGGACGATACAACTGGTTTTATATAATATAATTAGTATCTATTTATGTGAAGTTTACTAACGTAAAACATAAAACACCGTTTTTTTGTCTACATATTTTTTTAGTACATCTGAACAATAATTTCCACAAGTTTTATAAAAATCATCACTGTAGTCTTTTTAAAAATCGTCACTGTAGACTCACCCTTGTAGTTTTTTTGTGTGCCGGCAGAAGTTTAGAAAAAATGTCGTAAGTAGAGCCTGTAGGTTAATAATAAATTCCAGGGCCGGTCTTAGCGTGATTAGAATACTGTTATAGGTTATAGGTGCCACATTAATAAAGCACATCGTCAACTCCTGTAATATGTGTGACAGTGTACCGACATGGCACACAGTTTGCAGGATTTTGTTACAAACACAAAGTTCATGTAAGTGGTGGTGTGAATGTGCGAGACAGATCAGGACAATTTAACTTGGATTTAGTCAAAATGATGGTAACGCGAACTGTTCCATTCTCCCAATTAGATCACTCCAAGTTCAGACATTTTGGCCAGAATGCTGTGAGTGGAAAGTACTGCAAAGTTAGACGATTCTACATAGCACCACTGTGTGAGGACATAAAAAATATCGTCTCAGATTTGCACGATAAACCTATATGGCTTAATATTGACGAAACAACGGATGTTAAAGGACGGAACATAGCTAAAGTAGTGGTTGGGGGACTGGATGAGGCAAAAGTCATGGAAGGGCATTTGAGAGGACATCTGCTAATAATATAATGTTACATGTTTTGCATATGGGCTCCACCGAATTGCTAAAACTCAGTCAGTCAGATACAGCAGTCGCGTCACAGTCTTTCTCCCCCACCACGCTCATAAACTTGTCGACCAGATCAAGCATTTTACGGGGCCCAACAAAATTAAGTTTCCTTTAAAAAAAGGGGGTCAATCATCGCGGACTATTTTTTATATTGAAGTACACAAATGAATACAAGTATTCGATTACAACAGGTGTAAATTTGAGACCTCAATATTAATAAATGAGGTCGTGGCGATTTTTCGAAAAAAATACTTTTTTCTCGGCCCCTGTTGGTCGTAAGACAGACTTAATTTTTTAAATTCGTGAAAAAAATGTCAGCTTTCGAAATGCAGTATCGACATTTTGATACGAATTAAAATCAAAAGGTTAATCAAAGGCCTATGACCCCGAAAAAAAAACTATTTTTCGATCGTGTTTTGCGATATTTGACATCGATTTGAGGCTCGCGCAATATTTGCACATAATAGTGTAATTATTAAAGAAAATTTTAAGCCCAACCCCGTTCCTAAAGATGTAGCGGCCTATGAAGTATGGGGATTTTACAAAAACGCTTTCTTTTCGAAAAACTCGACTGCAAAAACTGTAAAATATTTTTCAATTCAGAAATAATAATTTTATTTTGCCCACCAAGATCTATCCTTTTACCAAGTTTCATAAATTTTTATTTTTTTTGAAACAGACAGCCATTTGAAAAAATTGCGATTTTTTACGGTTTTTTTTGCAATAACTAATTAATTTATTTATCGATCAAAACCAATTTGGCCTTATTGATCCAGATCAGTTATTAAAAATTCCTACATCTTTTGTTTGAAATATTTTTTTTCTAAAATGTTTAGTTTTTTTTATATATAAAAAAGACTGTTTTTTGTGAAGTTTGGACGCCTTTTTGAAAATGAAGCCCAAAAATTCAAGTGGGGTAAAATAGTTCGTTCAATTATACGGGTTTTTTCCTATTTTGTACATATCTTTGTTTACTGAACTAAATTTTGGCACGTAAAAATCTAATTTGATTGAAGACCTGTTTAACATTTCGTAACGTTACTGGTAGTGGTATCCTGGAGCCGGCTCTGGTAAAGTACACATCTAATATTAACCTCCGAGCTGTAGTCATGAGAAAAATGATAAAAAAGTGATCAGTTTCAGTATTTTTTGTCTTTTTGGAGTTGAGAGCGTGACTAGATATTAGTGAGTGTCTGGATTCTGCTCAAGGGCGTAGCCAGTATTTTTCTTTGGGGGGGGGGGGAGCGTCCAATGCAGATTAAAGAAAAAAGCAGCAAAAAAAGGTCATTGAAGGCAACGGCAAGCGCAATCCCCCCGATTATTTTGGTTTCAACTTGACCATTTGGGGGGGGGGGCTATGCCCTTGATTCTGCTCTTATTAAAACTGTTAAGCTGTGCTTGGGAATTAGAACTTTTATCTCGAAACTAGTGCTCAGGCCTGACAACACATTGGGACACGTGGTGATGATTGGGATAGTTCATAATTCTTCCTTTACAATGTCCTTTGTTCATTTTTATACGCACCATCGGGCTTTATATCATCGTCATAATTTTTTTACACCCTGTATGTATCTGTACGGCGCGCCGTTCCGCAACACCTAACAATGCTCCTAATTAGCTGGTAATTCGACCCCGGTTTTGCTAAACTGATTAGGTCCGCTTTAATTTCCAGCAAAATATTCGATTCTGTTGCACGCCGGAAGCGCGCCGTCCTTGCCGTGGGTTTACGCTCTGCCGCTGATTGTTGCACCACGGGCTTGTCCAGAATGCACGCGTGTATTGTCCTAGTTTCAGAAATTTTACGAACCGCGTTGAATACATGTCTCAGCGAAGGGGACGTTTCGCGGTTTTAGTGGAGATGTGAGAGTATTTTTTTCACATTATTTTGCGATTTTTTTGCAGAAGAATTCGGGATTTGGATTTATTTGTTTTTTTTTTTTTTATTAAAATAGCGATTTCGATATAGCCATGTCTCAAATAAGTATGTACATAACTTTACTTCCATACCTTATACAGGGTATTTAGCACTGTTTAGAAATGCTGGGCCACAGTTTTTTTTTCATAATGAAGTAATTTTACAATATCAAAATCGTGTCAATAAAGCTAAGTATGAAATGTACAGAGCAAAACAGAAAAACAATTTTTTGAAAATGTGTTTATTTGTGCTAAATTCCCTGTACAAGGTATTGAAATAAAATTATGTGCAGACGTATTTGAGATGGCTGAATCGAGATTGCTATTTTTTTTTTAAAGATATTCCGTAATAGTCAAATCCCATTTTCCACACTCAATAGCCAATCAGAAAAAGCCGTCGGACTGACCAATTTTTTAAATTATTTAAACAGTTAAAAAACTTTTGAAGTAGTATATTATTAAAAAAAAATGAAAATCACGTGTCAGGTGATCCATTTTTGCAACGAATATTCTAAAAATATCCGCAACAATCAAAATCGTTTGACATGTTTTGACATTTGAAAATATGCTCGAATATGCTAGTGTTTAACTCGAATAGAAAGCAAATGGCGCTAATCTAAAATGTATTACGCTAATTTTGACGAGTAGTGTAGTTAATCATAAACTTTTTTTTTTGCGAAAATTTGTTTATGTAACCATATCAAATTTTTAGTGTACAGTACAAAGAAAAGGCTGTTCTTTCAGATATCGAAAGAAAACCTAAGGGTTGTTATTAAAAAAATAAAGTTGGCCTATATAATAACCAAACTCGAACAGATAAAATTATTTCATGTTGAGATAACATTATAGACAGCATCATTAAAACGTATTTATAGCTATTGGCCAAATTTTTTATGTACTCTATTTCCATTTTAAATTGAAAATAGAATAGTAGAAAAAGCAAGGTTGTCAGATATATTTTCTAAAATTGCTAAGCTCACTATACAAGTATACTTCATACTTCAGTAAACTGTTAGTTCGTGACGTTCTTAGAAAGCTAGTTTGTAAATATTTTAAAAAAATACATAGATATAAATTTATTAGTTAGCATTAAAATAAAGCGTTTAAAATTGCTGGAAAAAATAATTATAAATTCAAACAACTTTATGTATATTACTACACTTAAGAAAATTTTGAAGAGCTGGCAACGGCGGCTCAGGCGGCTGGCCGCACAGAGTAAAACCACTGGCGGTAACACCGGTCAACGAGATTATTAGACTACTTTGCATTTAATACATTGCTAATACTTCTTCGGTCCATTGTGCCATAAAATTTTTACGACGTCGTTAAAATTATTTACGAATTTAGGCACTCAACTTATTTAAGACGCCAGTGACGTGTTTTACAGCTAGGTTTATTAACACAGACAATTTTTTGAGATTGTTTGGCTAAATGAGCATTATTTACAGCAAATTATATTACAAATATTAAGAGTTTTGTATGCAGGCTAATTTTAATCTCCTATATTGATTTGAATGAAAAAAAAATATTTAAGATATATAAGATATATGCACGCCCATGGAATCATAAAGTTGCACCGCTTTTTTTGTTCCCCAGGCGTATTTATTATTTTCAATTAAAATTAGAAGGACTATACACGAGAAAGTATGCTACAGAATCGATAAATCCTAGTCCTAGAAAAAACACTGCCGGAACCTCACATATCTCTGCGTATTATTATCATATATGTACAATGTACATACATATGTCCATCACTGCAGTTCATTTATCAATCGTAGAACAAAAGGCAATTCGGTAGAGATACGGTTAAGCAGTTTAATAAATTTTTAAATGTGGGCTAGTACTTTCACACGTTTCAATCTGCTACCCGCTGCTATATGCCGCTGGTGAATGTAAATAGTTTCCCGATAGGCCACAAATCGACGACAATCTCACTATAAATTAGTCTGTACAGAAGGCGTTCCGGAAAAAGTTAAACTGGAAACCCAGTCTACACGGAGCTGGAAAAGATAATTTAAAAAAAGCAACTAAGATAATTTCTAAAGATAATAAAGAAACAGTATCTAGTATACTCGAGTATCAAAGTTACAAGTACTCCATTTATATGATTTTAACCAGTTTCAGGTACTTACTTTTAAACGTCATTTAGAGCTCCATCCATCTCATCTGAGAGTAGCAGAAATACATGGCATTCATTTACTTCAAAGTCCTCCTTGTCCCATAGTGACTGTAGACTGCTAGTCACACACTCACTAACTATTTCCGCATTTGTGCTTTCCAACATCCTAAACCTATCAAATGCCCTTTCACGGCTTTTGTTTCATCCAGTCCCCCAACCACTACATTAGCTATGTTCTATCCTGTAACATCCGTCGTTTCGTCAATACTAAGCCATTAGGTTTATCGTGCAATTCCGAGACGATATTTTTTAAATCTTCACTTGTATAATCGTCTAAGAGTTGTTTCTACAGGCAGACTAACTTCGCCGTACTTTCCACTCGCAACGTTCTGGACAAATTGTCTGATGTCTGTTTGCTTCGGGGTGATCTAATTTGGTGAATGGAATATTACACGCTACCATCATTTTGACTAAATCTAAGTTAAATTGTCTCTGTCTGTCTCGCGCATTCACACCACTACTTACACGAGAGCTTTATGTTTGTCTGTAGCAACATGAGAGACACTGATTTTTAAAATTCTTTTATTTGAACAGAATTACTATTCAATATTGTCTGCTTACTATTCAATATTATTTGCTCCTTCGGAAGTCACGCAGCACTGGAGACGGTTCTTCCATTCCTCATAGTAGTGCTGGAACTCATATACTGAAATAGCCTTCAACTGGTTGGTTACAGCCGCTTCATTGTTTTCTATGGTCCAGAAATGACGTCCCTTGAGGTGATTTTTCAATCTCGGGAAGAGAAAAAGTCACAAGGACACAAGTCAGGCGAATAAGGAGGTTCCCCCAATCATTCTTGTCGTCAACCGACGATCGAAACACACAAGATCCCGTATTCTATCGACATTTTCATCGGTTCTTGAAGATGAAGGCCTTCCGTTGCGTGGTTCATCTTCAATCGACTCTCTTCCTTCTGAGGATGCCTTAAACCACCGAAAAATCTGGGCTCTTGAAAAAACACTGTCTCCGTAGGCGTGTTGAAGTTTTGCAAAAGTATCCGTTGCGCTGTGTCCAAGTCTGAAGCAAAACCTGATAGCACACCGTTACGTCGCCAGTCTCATTACTTAATTTACACACCTCATATATTTTTATATACTTGTATGTTAAAAGGTTTTTGTCATAAGTCATAATCTTCTAATTGCTATTTAGAGGTACGCCGAATTTGCCAATAACTTGTCGTCGTACGAAGGTTAACGAAACAAATATGAGATTAGGCCATCTGAATTTTCTCACCGAAAATTAGGTTGTTACATATTTATGAAACGTGAGACTTGAAAATTTATATATAAAAAAACTCTTTCATTTTAATTGGTGTCTGTTTAGAATAAGGATATCATTTCACAGCGGATGCGACTTGTAATATAAATTAATATATTGGAATAAAAACGAGGATATTAAGACTAATGAGACAGAACTAGAATTTCAATGTCGTGCAAAAAATACTTTCCATCTTCCAAAACACAAATAAAAAATGTGTGAAGCCAGCTGTCGTACGAATAAATTATCTTATTGTTTTTTTATTCTACTTAACTAACTGCGTTTAAATTTCACATCCATCTTTTCAAACCGATTATCATCCAATCTCTTTGAAATTAATATTGACATTGACGCAACAATGTTTTAAATCGTGTTTTATATTGTATGTTCAGTGTTCTTTGATTCGTTTCATTGGGACTGAGATCAGAGAACCTTGCAGGCCATTCTATCGATCCCCTTGCTTCTATTCATCTGTCAAGGAATGTGACATTCAACCAATCTCGTACAGGTTCAGTGTAGTGCGCAGGTACGCTATCTTGTTGAAAGTGGAGTAGGTCTTCCTGGAACAAAGGATTGCCATGCCGATCAATTTTATTTTCTGATTGATGTACATAGTTAGATCTGCCACAACTTTAGCTTGGGCTACCTCGTCTAAAGCTCAAGGTCTGTTGAGTCTGACATTGCCTACAGAACTAGTTGCCCCAAACGTTTGCAAAAGTTGTCGAACGTAAATAGGAAACATACATTAAAATGATTTCTTCCAAGAAATAAACCATTATGCAAACTGTCAAAGAGACAGGTAACATAACACTGGACAACCTGCTGATCTTGGCATTAAAACAAAGCAAAATCAGCTAAAAAATGCCACAACATACTTGTATGTGATTCTTTTTCTGCATCCCAGTATTAGAAAAAACAACACTTCTGCAAGAACACTATCAGTTTGTTTTTTACAATAACCAGAAGGTAAATAAATAAGTTTTTGTTAACTCTGTTGTTTCTTGCTAATAAATTTGTCAAATCTGAACGGATTCGCAAAACCGTTACATTGATGTATGCACATCGAAAAGGGTTTTGAAACGATGTGCCACAAGTGGGGTAGTCCCATTTAAGATTTTAAAGTTGGGGTTGCAAGGATTATGGGGATGAACATAATTAAGATCACTTGAGTACCGAAAACGTTCACCCTAAGAACAAAAATCGAAGTGTCTCGGCGAATTCTAAATTATTTTGAGGTTCTCAAATTACAGGGGGGTGGTAAATTTTGAAATAAACACATTGTAGGACAATGAAAATGCTAACTGAAAATAAATTTCATCGGCTCTAATGCCACGAGACGATAAACGAATAATAATTACGTAAGAAAAAGAGAAAAACAGCGATAATGAAATCTTAAAAGGAAGTGAAAATTATAATTAGTCCAAGCAACAATCAGTCACTCTGAACGGTTGTAAAATGTGCATTTAAATCTGCATTCTTTACAGCTAGCGTTATGGAATAGATAGGGGAAAGTAGCGTACGATAATCCAATCCATTAAGTAATGAGACTGGCAACGTAACGCTCGATCTAGCAACACTGCGGAGACTGAAAGGGCGGTAGGTTAACATGTAATGCACTTTCAGTAAAAATTTGAACTTGTTAGTCATATGTTTGTTGTTTGTGACTGTTTTCGTAAACCATTTTTTTTCTAGTGCGTTTTAAAAATGAGTGACATTAATTTTGAGCAACGGTGTGCTATCAGGTTTTGCTTCAGACTTGGACACAGCGCAACTGATGCTTTTGAAACTCTAACACGCCTACGGAGACAGTGTTTTTTCAAGAGCCCAGGTTTTTCGGTGGTTTAAGGCATTCTCAGAAGGAAGAGAGTCGATTGAAGATGAACCACGTTGCGGAAGGACTTCATCTTCAAGAACCGATAAAAATGTCAATAGAACACGAGATCTTGTGCGTTCAGATCGCCGGTTGACGACAAGAATGATCGGGGAAGAGTTAAATTTGAATCACACCACTGTTCATCAGATTTTGACAAACGAATTGGGGATGAGAAAAATCTGCGAAAAAATGGTTCCAAAAAACCTTTCGCAATAACAAAAGGACATTAGAAGAGGAAGGTGTCTTGACTTTTTGGAATCGATTGAAAATGATCCCCGTTTTATGGAATGTGTCATTACTGGTGCTGATACATGGGTGTTTGAGTCCGACCCGGAAACCAAGCGCCAAAGCATGGAATGGCACACTTCAAGCTCTCCAATACCCAATAAAGCAAGAATGGGCAAGTCGAAGATCAAATGCATGCTGATTTGTTTCTTTGATAGCCAGGGAATTGTTCACAAAGAATTTGTGCCTCCAGGCCAAACAGTAAATCACCACTTTTATAGAAAGATTATTGAAAAACCTCGAAAAAGGGTCATGCGTGTGAGACCAAACATCCAGAACAACTGGATGTTGCATCACGACAATGCGCCTTGTCACACAGCCATTTCAGTAAACGAGTTTTTAGCCAGTATAAGCATTCATGTGGCTTCTCAGCTTCTTTAGTCACCTGACTTGAGTCCTTGTGACTTTTTTCTCTTTCCGAGATTGAAAAGTCACCTCAAGGGACGTCATTTTGGGACCATAGAAAACATTCAAACGGCTGTAACTGACCAGCTGAAGGCTATTCCAGTATATGAGTTCCAGCACTGCTATGAGGAATGGAAGAACCAACTCCAGCGGTGTGTGGCTTCCCAAGGAAGTTACTTTGAAGGAGACAATACTGAATTGTAATTCTATTCGAATAAAAAAAAATCTCTCATTACTTAATTTACACACTTCGTATCACACAGAAAAAATATTAAATATCTCTGCTCTTTGCAATTTTTTTAAAGTTACAGTCATTATAAACGGAAACCAAACGCTGTTATAAAATACGAATTCAAATTTTCTTCAACTTCTAATTAGAAATTCAAAAATTTCTGTGCGATCTCAACAGAAATGCAGTCTCTAAACTTTATTTCCGCGTATTTAGGATTTTCCGATGTGATAACGATCGCGGTAGGCGATGATAACACTAATTAGTAAATAGCGCGGCGCGTCACGGCAGCCAGCTGCGATTTTCTAGCATACGTAACGGCTTTATTACTGTTATGTAGCAAGGGGCCTGTGTAATAATCGATTATGGCGATAAACGAGAGTTAAGAAATTTCGAGAGAAATTCCTTACTATGCGTTCCTAGTCGACCATGCGCCACACGAAAAATTACTAATTTCTTGGTGGCAGAAGAAACAATCCTTGGTCATGGAATCACTACTTTCAGGTAATTTTTTTAAACATACTACTATGTACAAAAGTACCCGGAAATTGTAAAAAAGAGCACATACATTTTTATTTATTCATCAAAATTTATTTTGTTCCCTTCAAAGTAGGCTCCATCGAGTGCAATACAGCTATGCCAATGTTTATCCCAATCCTCCATGCACCGCTCATAGGCCGCCGAAGGTATCGCCTTCAGCTCCTTCAGCGAATTTTGTTTGATGGCCTCTATAGTTTCGAAGCGGGGACCCTGTAGTGGCAATTTTAGTTTTGGAAATAAAAAAAATCACACTGAGCCATATCCGGTGAATAGGATGGTTGGTCGATCGTATTTATTGAGTTTTTTGGCCTTATATTCGGTCACAATCGTAGCTCGCTGAGATGGCGCGTTGTCGTCGTGCAGAATCCAAGAATTTTTCTTCCGCAATTCCGGCCGTTTCCGACGGATATTTTCACGCAAACGCCTTAAAATGCCGAGATAATACTCCCTGTCCCTCCGGAAGGAATTCGGAAGTACGACGCCTCGATAATAAAAAAAAAAAACGTCAGCATCACCTTTACTTTCGACCGACTTTATCGAGGTTTTTTCGGTTTCGGCTCATCGTCATAGGGCCTTGTGAAGTTGGCACCCCGAAAAGCGAATTTTTTAACGAAATTAGCATGGTTCGTTTGCCCAAGATGAGCCCAGGATAGCCCAGCATTTTATTTTTGCCCATCTTTCAATCAAAAGTTATAACAAAAAATAATTTTTTTAGGTTGAGAACCACAGAAAATTATTTACCACAAAAATTTAGCAAAGAATTTTTTTTCGAAAAAAATGTAGGAAAAAAATTTGGTAGCTTTCGATGTTTTGATACTGTCATTCGATTGCCCAAGTTTAGTCCAGGATAGCCCAAGTTTTTTTTTCGTTAGCCCACCCTTGGTTCAAAAGATAGAGCCTCAAACATTTTTTTTTCGAAAAAATTTTCGAAAAAAAAAGAAATTAGGTGAAATTTGATGTTTCAACACTGTCATTCGATTGCCCAAGTTTAATCCAGGATAGCTCAAGTTTTTTTTTCGTTAATCCACCCTTGGTTCAAAAGATAGAGCGAAAAAATTTTTTTCGAAATATAGGTATTTCGAAAAAAATAAATTAGGTGAAATTCGATGTTTTAACACTGTCATTCGAATGCCTAATGGTAGCCTAGGACAGCCCGAGTTATTTTTTCGTTAGCCTACCTTTCATTTGAAAAATTTAATGAAAAAACTTTATTTCAGGACAAAAAAAGATCTCCAAAGAATTTTAGACTATGAAAAATTTTTCATTTTAACTTTTTTTAGTAGGTTGCCCAATGTTACCCCAGTATAGCCTAAGTTTTTTCTTTATTAGTTTATTTATTTCGAAATATATTTCGAAAAAAAAATTTTTGGCTCTATCTTTTGAACCAAGAGTGGGTGGGCTAACGAAAAAAAAAAAAAGCTTGGGCAATCCTGGGCTAAACTTGGGCAATCGAATGACAGTATGAAAACATGGAAAGCTACCAATTTTTTTCCTAAATTTTTTTCGAAAAACATTTTTTTTGCTATACTATTTTTTGAACCAAGGGTGGGCTAACGAAAAACTTTTGGACTATCCTGGGCTAACCTTGGGCAATCGAATGATAGTGTTAAAACATCGAATTAAAAAAAAATAATTTTCAGTGGTTGTCAACCTAAAAAATAATTTTTTGTTATAACTTTTGATTGATAGGTGGGCTAACGAAATAAAATGCTGGGCTATCCGGGGCTCATCTTGGGCAAACGAACCATGCGAATTTCGTTAAAAAATTCGCTTTTCGGGGTATCAACTTCACAGAGCCTCGTCATAGCACCATTCCGATGATCGACGACTTGTTTGCATGCCAAACTCGTAGACCCATGTTTCGTCTTCAGTTATGATGCGTTTCATGAAGTTTAGTTCACTATCAGCTCTGCTTTTTTTGAAGAACATTCAGCTCTTTCGGAACCAGTCTCGCAGCCACGCGTTTCATGTCCAAAATATCGCTCAAAATACCATGAGCTAACATTGTCGATATCACACTCTCGAGCCAACTCTCTAACACTCATGTGGCGATTTTCAAGCATTAATGTTTTGATTTTGTCGATGTTATCGGCTGTCGTAGAGGTCGATGGCCAACGGGAGCGATGCAAATCTTCGACGAGTTCATGGCCCGCTTTGAACTCCTTATACCACTCGTAAGCCTGTGTTTTCGACATACACGAATCACCAAAGGCCTTATTGAACATTTTCAATCGGCACACGCAATTTTGATGGAAGCCCAAAATTTTAAACAAACGCGTTGTTCCACTATTTTTTCCATTGTACAATTCGCCGAGCACACTTGAGGTTGTCTATTACCAACAGCTGCTGTAAACGCACTGGGTGACAGATCGTGCTCTAAACAGGCTTGGTAATTAAAGAAGGAGCTACCAACCTGAAGAAAAACAAAACATTTTTCCCGATTTATTTTAGACGGTTCATTTAAATCAAAATTTGTACGAATTGTTTTTTAAATTCATACTCTCAACGCGCGTTTCGCCAGCCACGTTGGCATCATCAGGAGCTGCTTAAACCGTTGCAGCTCATCGCGTGTTTGTTTACAAGACTTTTATTGACACGGGCCGTTCTGTGATTCAAACACAGCGACGGTTTCGAATTAATTTTAATGTTGTCACGGTCGTGGTCTAAAGGTCGATACCATAATTAACACAGATCGCTACCTAGAGATGTTACACGATTTTTTTCTGCTGCAATTGAGAAGATGACGTATTAACCTCAATACTGGTATGGTTTCAACAAGATGGAGCAACTTGATACATCCAGACCAATGGCTTTTTTTAAGGGAAAATTTCCCAGGACGTTTGATTTCGTTGCGTGGAGAAGTGGAAGTGGCCTCCTCGGTCCCCAGACCTCTCACCTTGTGACTATTTTTTATGTGCCTACCTTAAATCTCTATGATATTTGAATATTCAACATCAAGAACCTATAAAACGACATGTCACATGATTATCACTCTTAATTCACTTCAAAATCGTTTTACTACGTGGATGTGATTTTAGGTGGGCTAATAAATGTGTTAAATTATTTTTGAAGAAGGTTAAATTAAATATGGGAGCCATTGAAACACCCATTAATCAAAGTAGATGTATCCCGTATCGATATTTTTTTCTTAGTTCTTTTGCAACGCTCCAGCTACGATTTCGAAATGGGACAGGCTGAATAAAACGAACGGCATACCTGGCGGCCAAAGGATGTGGGGAAACTGTATATGTATACAACCGTATAACGAACACCTGCATAACTTATTTATAATAAGCTCAGTCTGGCGTTTAAGTAAATAGAACGTAAAATAATAATTAAATTAAATTTAGTCAGATATTATGACATCGTTTTATAAGGTCCAATGGACTGCAAAGTATTTTAGAAGATACAGGGTTATTACAAAGTCTCGGAACGATGGAATAACTTTGTTATTTGAGATGTATTTTTTTTCAAATTTATTATGGATACCTGATACCTGTATATATAGACGAAAATGAATTCAAATATTCAAATGACTTTTTAATTGTCACAAATCACAAAAAAACTTATTTTTTTTCAATGGAACACGATTCTTACATTTCCGAATGTAAAATAAAAAAACTCCTTCACAGACAAAGCAGAATGGGCCAGTGCATTGTCTTGGTGAATCTTCCATGATTTGGTCTTCCACAAATCGGGTTTTCGTCTTCTCACACGCTCACGAAAGGCCGTCACAACCTCGATGTAATAGTGTTGATTGACCGTCTGACCCTCAGGAACCCAGTGGACGTAAACAATGCCTCGAATGTCAAAAAAAAACGATCATCATCTCTTTGAATTTGGATTTGCTCATCCTGGCTTTTTTTTGCCTTGGCGAGTTCGGGCCAAAACCTGGACGTGCGGAACGAAGGCGCCACCGCGGACCAGCTCACGGCACAAACCGTAAACCGCCTGGGCATGCAACGACTCCCTGATCCTAGGACCAGGGATAGTATGACTAGGGGGCACGGGGGCTTGGGCTTAATCGCCTGAGCCGAGTGGATAAGGTACCACCATAAAAACCTTCCCAATCCCAAGGTATTGTGCGCGCCGAAGGGATGCATGGCTGACGGGAGGGTCAGTCACTAGCGACAAACCTCGGGGCACCAGGCGCACCCCGTTGTATATAGCCTTACTTCCGCATGCGGGGCTCTACGGAAGCGGACCGTTATTTCCCCTAGCTTCTCGTGGGACTCATATGGACCAAAAAGAAGAAAACCAACCAACTAGGGAAGGGGACTCGGCAACGAGAGACCCACCCAAGAAAAAACTCTCGGGGGCCGCAAAGAGGAAACTCAAGCGGCTGAGAATGCAGGCTGAAGGACCTGGGCAACCAGGGCCCAGCTCGCAGAATCAAGGGAGGGCCAGAGGACCTGGGCAACCAGGGCCGAGCACCTCCGTACCCAGAAATCAACGGGGGGAAACTCCAACAGCCGGCGGCGTTAAACGCAGCCGACCAGAGGGGGACACCCCCAGTCCAATAACACGGCCGCTCAAAAAAAGGGCAGGTGGAATGGCACAACCATCCACCACCTATGCAGCGGCCGTGTCGGATATCCGAATGGCAATAATGCCACAAGGCTATCCAGACCAAGCCCTAAGCGAGGAGCAGGCGGACCTAATCAGGGCCGTCTTCCGCCAAGCTTTGTGGGCAATTAAACGAGGAGAACCGGGACCCCGGTTCTCCGGAGTCTATCTGAAAGGGGGCTTCCTGCTGGCTTCATGTGCTGACCAGTTCACCAAGGACTGGGTGGCGCGTGTGCTAGCGGAGAAAGAACCCTGGCCAGGGGCGAAACTTATCATCACCGATGAAAAGGACGTCCCTAAACCAGCTAGAACACTAGTGTGGATTCCGGGGCCAGCCAAGGAACCGGAGGAAATACTAAGTAGCCTCGACATACAAAATCCAGGGCTCCACACGGAAACCTGGACAGTAGTTGATAGGAAGCTGGACCCTAAGGGACAGCAACTTATCATAGTGATGAGCCAGAAATACTGGAAGGTGCTGGAAGGGCTCCAATGTAGACCCTACTTCGACCTAACCAGGGTCCACTTTAAGGCCCTGGGAAGGAAGACAGTGGGGGCTACAGAGGACCCGATGGAAGTCGACACAGGAGGGCCCCCGCCGCCAGACAGGGAACCATCTACGTCGACGTCAGGGGAAACACCCCAGAACTAAGGTAGGTGCATTCACGGTCCTACAGATCAATCTACATCACTGCAAGGCGGCATCGGCCGCCCTGCAGAACTATGTAAAGAAAAACAACATAGATATTGTACTGATACAGGAACCTTGGGTTTTTAGGGGGAACATCAGAGGACTACGAATGTCAGGAGACTGGGAAGTCATAAGCCCAGGAGGGGACCATCCCAGGACATGCATCCTGACAAAGAAGAGAAACAACCTACTGCCATTATGGGAACGCTGTACGAGGGACCTGATGGTAGTAAGAGCCAACATAAACATGGAAGGGAGTGACAAGAGCCTAATTATTGGATCCGCATACCTCCCATATGACCAACCAGGACAACCACCCACCCCAGAGGTCAGAGAACTGGTGCACTTCTGCAAGAGGAGCAATACACAATTAGTGCTTTGTTGCGATTCCAACGCACACCACATCGTATGGGGGAGCACCGGAACCAACAATAGAGGTGAGTCACTTTTAGAATTTATTATTACTAACAACCTAGAAGTAGCAAATTGCGGCAACGAACCCACCTTTGTCACGGACGCAAGGAGGGAAGTTATCGACATAACAATTGGCACACCCCGTGTGTGCAACGAAATAAGAGAGTGGCACGTCTCGCAAGAGGAGTCACTCTCGGACCACAGATATATAACATTTAACATTGCACTTCCACGGGGAGAGGTACAGACGTACAGAAATCCAAGAACCTGCAACTGGGATCTCTTTAGAGAGATACTAGGGCAGGGGCTGGAACAATGTCCGACGAGACCAAAGACACCTATGGAAGTGGAACTGATGAATGAATTCATCAAGAAAACTATCATTCACGCATACGAGGAAAGCTGCCCCCTTAAGCAAAGGAGGGCTCGGCAGGAGACCCTTTGGTGGAATGCAGAGCTCTCCTCCTTGAGGAGGGAGACTCGTAGACTGTTTAACCAGGCTAAAAGGACTGGACGATGGGAAGAATATAAAATATACCGTCGAGAATATGTATATGCCATCAGAAAGGCAAAAGAAAAATCCTGGAGGAAACACTGCGAGGAAATCGAGAAAACCTCGGAAGGCGCAAGACTCCAGAAGATGTTGCAGAAGGACAACCGGGGTAAACTGGGATCACTGCAAAAACCACAGGGTGGGTGTACTGCATCAGAGGAGGACACCCTGGATTTACTCCTGGAAACACACTTCCCAGGCAGCACACCCACAGAAACCAACAACTCAGACCCTGAAATACCGAATACTCGGGGAACAAGGGAGAGCTGGAGACTAGCTCAAAAACTAGTTGATCAAACCAAGGTTATATGGGCTGTGAAATCATTTGCACCATATAAATCACCGGGCCCAGACGGGATAATGCCAATAATGCTACAACAGGGGTTGGAAGCTCTAGCTTCCCCTCTGTGCGCACTGTTTAGGGCTAGCCTGGCCCTAAGCTATGTGCCACAAGACTGGCGAATGGCTGAGGTGGTATTCATACCTAAACCTGGGCGTGAATCCTATGCCCAGGCAAAATCCTTTCGCCCCATCAGCCTAACAGCGTTCTTATTAAAGACGCTAGAAAAATTAGTGGACAGGCATATCAGGGACGTGGCACTAAGGGAAAACCCCCTGCACCGACACCAGTATGCCTTCCAAGCAGGCAAATCCTGTGAACTGAGCATCCACGAACTCACAAGCAGGATTGAACGGGCCCTAGGAAATAAAGAAATTGCACTAGGAACCTTTCTGGATATAGAGGGAGCATTTGATAACACCTCTTTCAACTCGATTAAAAGAGCTGTCGAAAATCGTGGAGTTGGAAAGCCCATTGCGGACTGGATCAGCTCCATGATTAGAGACAGGAAAATAACAAGCTCCATTGGCAATGTAACCAGAGCGATAGTGGCTGCCAGGGGCTGTCCGCAGGGGGTGTATTGTCGCCTCTACTGTGGAGCTTAGTGGTGGACAGTCTTCTCTGGGAACTAGAACAAGGAGGCATACATGCGCAAGGGTACGCAGATGATATCACTGTTCTAGTCAGTGGGAGGTTTGCAGGGGTTGTATCCGATCTCATGCAGCGTGCCCTGAGAACAGTAGAAAGATGGTGCAAGAAAGAGGGGCTAAACGTCAACCCCTCAAAGACAGCAGTAGTTGCCTTCACAAAAAGAAGAAACCTTCAAGATTTGAAGGGACTTCACCTGTGGGGAAGCAAACTCCAACTGAGCAACGAAGTTAAGTACTTAGGACTAACATTAGACACTAAACTAAACTTTGGGGCTCACTTGGAAAAAACCGCCAACAAGGCTACCCGGGCCCTATGGGCCTGCAAACGCATGGTTGGCAAGACATGGGGATTAAAACCAGCAATGGCACTCTGGATATACTCCAAAGTGATAATCCCCATGGTAACATATGGCTCTCTCATCTGGTGGCATAAAGCTAGAAAAAAGGGAGCCATAGCAAAACTAGGCAAGCTGCAAAGACTTGCCTGCCTAGGAATAACAGGGGCCATGCAAACAACGCCCACTGCAGCCATGGAAGCAATACTATGTCTTCCGCCTCTACACATAGTGTTGGAGACGGAGGCTCTGATGGCAGCTTACAGGCTAGAAATTTCCGGACATGGAGTAACCACCACAAAACGGGGACTCCATACAGAGATATTTGAAGAATTAAAGCAAAACCGTATATTAAACATGCGGTCGGACAGAATTGGTCGCGACATAATCTTCCACAAACCTTATCGGGTGATCGTACCGAAGGAGGGAGAGGAAGACAGTCACATACCAATCCAGCAGAATGGAACCACCTGGTATACAGATGGGTCCAAAACCGAACAAAGTACTGGAGCGGGGGCAACAAACAGAGACTCAGATTGCGAAATCAGCATAAATCTGGGGAGCTATGCAACCGTTTTCCAGGCAGAAATAACTGCAATATCCGCTTGTGCGCAGGAGATGACTAGGAGGTCTTACACAAATAAGAGGATCCAAATCATCTCCGACAGCCAAGCAGCACTCAAAGCCCTGGGAGCTGTAGAAATACATTCCCAGGTAGTTAAAGACTGTATGGATTCGCTAACGAAACTAGCGGAACACAACAGCATCACTCTCAAGTGGATGAGAGGGCACCAAGGCCATGTAGGGAACGAAAGAGCGGACTTTCTAGCAAAGAAAGGGGCGGAAGTTCCACTGATAGGGCCGGAGCCCACCTGCGGTCTGGCTTACCGGACAGCCAGGAGGGTCATGAAGGACCTATTAAGAGAAAAACACATATCGCACTGGGCGAAAGTCCCAGGGTTGAGACACTCGCGGATGTTCATCGGTGAACCATCCTGGAACAAGTCAAAAGACTTTATAAAACTGGGCAGAAACCAGCTGAGATGGATAGTAGGACTGTTTACGGGACACTGTCCACTCATGCGACATCTTACGACAATCGGGGTGAAAAATGATCCCGACTGTAGAAGGTGCGGAGAGGAGGAAGAAACCTCCCTCCACATATTATGCGAATGCCCGGCGCTGGCAGCTGCCAGGTATTCGAACTTTGGGGCCATAACAATAGAACCAAAAGAAGTGACAGACGCTCCATTAGAAACTGTCCTTAAATTTGTTAAGGAAACAGGACTAATGGAATGACTAGACTATGGGGGCACAATAAGCATCGCTTAAGTGCACAGGGCACGTACCTACCCCATACGCAATCAATCAATCAATCAATCAACTAGCCTGGATCAGTGTCAACGTTGTTTAGAATGTCAGCGCAAATGTTCATTCTTAATTCCTTTTGCTCGGGAGTGAAGAGTTTTGGCATCATTTTTGCGCAAACTTTGCGCATGTTGAACGATTTATGCAAAATCTGGCGAACACGTTCTTTATCGATTCCTGTTATTTCAGCAAGCCCTCGGATGCTTAGACGACGATCTTCGCAGATTGATTTACCAATTTTTTCGTCAGCTTTTGACGTTGAGGGCCGTCCGGGGTGCGGATCGTCTTCGGTCGTTTCACGTCCCTCTCTAAACCGTTTAAACCATTCAAAAACTGTGTGCGGGATAAACATTCATTCCCGTACACTTATTTTAACATGGCATGAACTTCTGCAAAAGTTTTCCCCAGTTTAACAAGAAACTTGAGATTAACCCGTTGCTCCATCTGAACACTGAACATTTTTTTCGACGCGTCACTGGTGCGCAGACTAATTCAAATGACTGCTACAATCAAACTGAGCGACCCACTGGCTTGTCCAGCTAGCTCAGGGTGGGGAAAGTATCAGCAGATACAGTTCTGTTCAAACTTGTCGCCACACGCTCGCAGCGCGCTGGTAGCAGCATCAGTTCGGTTATTTAATAGCCACACCTCGTATTATCTCTTATCTATACAATATTTCTAAGAATTTTTATTTTGTAACGAAGCAAAGACACAGGCAGGCTACTTTTCCTAATATTGCAAACTTACCGACTTACAAACTGCACCGACTACATGTTTCATAGTTCTCCACTAATAATATTCCGATGGGGTACATCAATTATTTGAGAACACAGCTGAGTTAACGTTTGCGTCCAAGTTTGCAACAGTGTCCCGGGAAACTACGTTATGCCCTCTACACTTCTCATATCACGTTGCCCTTCGTAACTTGGTTGAAGTTGATCCTAGGAGTATAACTAATCTGTCGACTGTCTGTGCACATATTAGCGTGACAATCTACAAGGAGATCCAATAAAAAAGCCACCAAATATCAGTGGCGTGCATATAATAGAGGCAACAAGGTGTTGCCTACTTTAGAAAATCATAAAAAAATAACATTTGTTTAAATTAATCCTACAATTTTTGGAGCCTTAGTAAGTACTATATTACTCAATAAGTTCGTAGGATGATAGGATGGTGCCACTATTGACAAATCCATATGATTTTTAGATAGTATCAACCTTCAACATATACAGGGTTTGTCTGGAAAGTAATGACAGTACATTTTTTTCCCGAGACTATACGCGCCAGCCCGCGCTTTACGTGCTGGGATTGTGGTGGGGGGGATCTGGCAACAAGATCCAACAAGCGTGAGTTGGCTACCGGTCGTTGTAGCGGTCGCATCACTCGTTCTTTGAGAGTCGTTACAGTGACCCGGTGCAAGAAAAAATGCAACGTTCGCTTGAGCAACGGATGGCGATCAAGTTTGGTGTGAAACTGGAGAAGAGTGCTGCGGAAACCATTCCAATTTTGAAGAAGGCTTTCGGCATCGATTGTCTTTCGGACAGGCAAATTTTCCGGTGGCACAAGGCCTTCGCAGAAGGTCGGGAAGATGTCAACGACGAGAACCGCGCTGGACGGCCATCAACCTCCAGTTCCGATGACAATGTGAAACGTGTGCGTGACTTGTTGAACACTGACCGTCGTCTAAGTGTCCGTTTACTTTCCGAAACATTAGACATTACGAAATCCATTGTTCACGAAATTGTGTCGGAGTATTTAGGAATGAGGAAGGTGTGCGCGAAGCTCGTGCCAAAAGTGCTAACGGACGATCAAAAAGCGAGGCGCGTCGAAACCTGCCAAGAACTTTTGGACACCTGCGAAGACAACCCCGCTTTCCTTGATGACGTCATAACCGGGGACGAAAGTTGAGTCTTAGAATACGATCCGGAGACGAAGAGGCAAAGTGCGGAATGGCACACGTCGAACTCCCTTCGCCCCAAGAAGGCCAGGATGTCCAGGTCAAAGATCAAGACAATGCTGACAACCGTAACCGGAAAGTTTTACGTCGAGGTGCTGAAGCGGCTGAAACGCAGGGTGAATCGCGTCCGCCCAGACATCTCAAAATCCTGGAAGCTTCACCACGACAATGCGCCTTCGCACACCTGCTTCCTCGTGGCCGATTACCTCGTCAAGGCAGGCATCACCGTTGTTCCCCAGCCTCCCTACAGCCCCGATGTGGCCCCCCCAGACTTGTTTCTGTTTCCGCGCCTCAAAACCCCAATGAAAGGACAGCATTTTGGGTTGGTGAAAAACATTCAGAAGGCTTGCACCGACGCTTTAAAGGCGATTCCGGAAAACGACTACCGTGCGGCTTTTGATGAGTGAAAGACCCGCTGGAACCGATGTGTGGACGCAGGAAGAATGTATTTTGAAAGTTTCTAAAGATTTGTACACATAGAACCAATAACAACCATTTTTCAAAGCTCACTGACATTACTTTCCGGACAAACCCTGTATGTGTCAAAAATTGATGATATTTCGACCATTAGTGTACATGTTGCAGTGGTTTTAGTGGCGTTACTTTTGCAATGTATGAAATAAAAATGATTTTTTCATGCGATATGTGACAATGGATTTTCATCCATTGTCACATGGATCCAGCAATCTTTTTCAGAGTCAAATCGACAGTCAGCTGAGTGGATAGCAGCCGGCGAATGCCGTTCAAAGCGACCAAAAAAGTCGGCTGGGAGGTTATGGCGTCCGTATTTTGGCATGCGATTGGTATAATATTCATCGACAATCTTGAAAAGATCAATAGTGAATATTACTTAGCATTATTAGTGCGTTTGAAGAAACAAATCGCGATAAAACGGCCTCAAATGAAGAAGAAGAAAATGCTCTTTCACCAAGACAATGCATCGTGTCATAAGTCGATCGTAAAAGTGGAAAAATTACACGAATTGCACTTCGAATTGCTTCGGCGTCCACTGTATTTTCCAGATTTAGCCCCCAGCGTCTATTACTTGTTCACAAATCGCAAAAAAATGGTCGCCGGAAAGAGATATGGCTTCAATGAGGAGGTGATCGGCGAAACTGAAGCGTATTTTGAGGGGTTGGACAAATCGTTCTATAAGAAAGGCATAGAAATGAAAGAAAAGCGTTGGAATAAATGTATCACTCTTGAAGGAGACTATGTTGATGAATATAGTCGAATTTTGACTAAAAAAGTGATGTGTGTTAAATTTTTATGACGACTGCTGTAAAAAATATGGATGTCTTTAATTTTGTGAAACCACCTCGCCTTCGACCACGAGCCGCCACTGATTCCCAACTATATTACCGATGCTGCCGAAGTTTTAGTTTTTGTCGACACCGTGCAGCTCCAGCTATTGAAAGAGATAAGTTCGTTTGTGGCTTGTCGGAGTTTGCGGGAGGAAGCCAATGCTGGGTTTTTGTTTAGGATGCACGCTCTTGGATAAATGAGAAGTTAACGCGATCCAGAGACAAATTGTTGCCTGGAGTGAAGCTGGTAAGAAGTTTGGAAGTTGCCGGCTCAAGTTGTTTATTCGATTAAGGGTAATTTTTTGTTTCCCTTTGGGTTTCTCGCATTCGCTTCGTGGTAAACCGTAGGTGGTTGTAGACACCAACTGAGTTTGAGAAATTGAGTGCAAGGTCGTTTATACAAGATGTTTTTAAGGTACCCTGCCTCTAAGGGTAGGCTGGAATTTTGTTAAAAAGTTGGCAGCATCTAATTTGTAATGACGTATCAGCAGGCGTACCTGACAGCACAGTAGAAATGTTTAATTTGGTCGTGAATTAATAATGAGTGAAGGAAACGCAAAATTGAAATAATATACCGATAGCGTTCCTTTATCTTAGCAAATGTAAAACTGAGTGAACCAATTGGCATGGGAAGTGGGCGTCGCCAATGACGAGTTTCGAGACATTACGTCACAGATGTCGCTATCCAATAAGATTAACGCTATCCATAATTCCTCCTACTGACCTATTTGCTACGTTCTAAGACCAAGGCATTGATATGGTATTTATTTTTAGAGCAAATGTTCAGAATGTCCTTCAGTTTGAGTATAACAAGCCATTAAAAAAAGATTGTTGAACCTTTTATATTCCTCAGTTTACAAAAAACTATTCAAACATCTTTATACATCTTTATATATTATGGTCATCAAACCATATATTGTCAACGATACAACAGTATGCATTAGAAATTCTACATCGTATGCAGCAGCTGACGATGGTCATTACTTTTTCAAATCTTATAAAGAAGAACTACTCTACTAAAGAATGCTGTTTCAACTGTTCATCAAATCATTGCCTTTACCCAAGATATTTTAAATTATAGGCAATTCATACCTAACTCGGTAGTAGTATTAACCAAATAAATATTTACCATATGGATGGATTATTATCGTTGCTCTGTTAAAAAAAAAAACACGATAGTTTACGATCCTGTCGATATATAAAGGACTTATGTTCAAATATGTACATAAATCAAATGGTATGTTTATGAACCGTGAAATATCAACCTATTCATCGAGATATAATCTCTTTCTAAGGTAATTACAGTCAATAAGATCTAACAATGTGATACTGTGCTGTATATTATTTAAAAGTTTTACATGGGAGAAAGTCATTTATTTCAGATAAAACGTATGTATTGTACATAATTTCTGACATATTTCTTGCGGCAAATATATTTTACACACGTTTGTTTATTTTTTTTTTTACTTGTGTATCATTCAAGTCCGCATCATTTTGGAAAAAAAATTTCTTAGTGGTTAAGGAAAATTTAAGGGAACATGCCGCGTGATTTTTTTGTATCTTTTGTCAAATTTAATATTTTTCTCAAAAAATTAGTTTATTTTTTTAATTGACACCCCGTAGGTTTTCTCTCAATATCTGAAAGAGCAGCTTTTTATCTCTACTGTACACCAAATTTGATATGGTTACATAAAGAAATTTTCGCAAAAAACACGTTTAAAGTTAATTTTTTGTAAAATAATATAATTGCTTACTGAATTATTTATTTTTTTGAAAATAAAAAAAAAAATAGCTAGCGAATGAGGTGTTGAATTTCCTCTAAGAAATGCCCAAGCCGGTTCTGAAACTCAACTACATTTACTGGGAAATGTTCGGGGATGGCCCGGATTTCATTTGAAAAAACAATGTTAAAAAAATGGCATTGTTTGTCCCCCGAGACCAACGTAAAATACCTAGTGGATTTTATAGAATTAGAGCTATTAAACTAGGTTTTCCTATTAAAATTTGTCAAAAAGTTAAGAAAAACAATGCAATTTGGATTTAAACTGCTGTTTCTTAAATCACTTACACTCGATCTACACATTATGGACAAATTCATATTTTTAAATAAAATATTTTGGACTCAAAATAGCCTATGTAACGCACTTTTGTCTCCTTTTTCCATTTTTGAAGTTCGCTTTTGCATAGAACACCTAGAAAATACAAAATCAACACCTAATATAGGGTACATTTTTAATAATTTCTTTTAAACTATACTGTATGTAGGAAAGAGTTCACGGGGAATTTAAAATAATAGATTTTTTCTATGATATATATAGAAGTTTTCTATGAAGGTAAAATAATCACATAGTATGCAAATAAATTTTACTCACCCTCTCCGGAGCGTGTATTTAGGGGATGAAGGGATAGGTTCTGGATAGAAAGGAAGAAATTAATATTGGGGGCTCAAATCCTATATGAATTTTACGTCTCCTCTCTCCATTTATGAATTCCGTTTTTACTTATAACCCTTGAAATGTAAAATATCAACCCCTAAAATATCTCAATTTTTAAAAGTCTCAATTTTTTTTTTAAATGTTGCTGCATGTATTAACAAAATTACTGGGCATTTCAAATGTCAGAAGATTCAGTCGTGAAAATAAAATAATCATATACATAATTGAAAATTAATTTTAATTTTTTGCTTTAGGGGGTGTATTTAGGGAATGAAGGGTTGAAGGGGCAAAAATGCCATTTTTTTTACATTGTTCTTTTCTGTTTCAAGTATTCATTTAAGACTTGAAACAGAAAATTATCTGGTCGATTGACATTTTTACATTCTAAATAAAGAAAAAATCTAAGGGATTTAGAACCGTGAGGCGTGCTGGCCATTTAGTACCTTTTCTGCCTATCAAGCGTCCTGGAAATTGTGCATTTAAATAATCTCTGATATTTGCCTTAAAATGTAGTGGTGACCCATCCTGTTGGAACCATAGTTGTTTGTTAATAACATTATTTTTACCTGAAAACAAGAGTCTGGAAGATGGAATAATATGATTTCTCAGCAGATCTAAATATTTTTCAGAATTTAAATTTCCATCTATGAGGAATGTCCAACAATGCGTTTTTCAACAATGCCTGCCCAAACACTAACTCTTTGGGGATTTCGGTATGCACTTTTTGGAATCAATGAGGAAAAGGACGAAGTTCTTATTGCTATTGCACCTTTCCATCATGCCTTTTCATTTCAGCCCTTCTATCGAAGTCATTCTTGTTTAAATACATTTTTAACCGACTGAAGTAGTTACCAATACCCGAGAAGATTGGATTGGATATCTAACGCTTTCACTCCTCCGGTTGCAGTTCTGAAGGCTGCTTTACAGTTCGCGATTTTTCTTGCCAGCAATAAAAATTGCAGCAATTTTTATTGCACGCGTGCGTATTTATGATTGTTCGTGCAATTTTTTTGCAGATAAAAATTTCAAGCCCGGGGCTATAATTATTGCGGCTATCTGCAATTTTACATGTTGCCAACTGTTTGACATAACCTCAACGTTCTGCTTGCTGTGCCATCGTTTGTATTGTGTTTTGTGATAACTAATATTTCTGTATTTTGCGGTTTTCTGAATTTTCTTCCCTCAGTGAGATTGATTTAATTATGTCTATTTTGTTTGTTTAGAATGATTAAACATTTTTGTAGCAAATGAGTTTATCAGTTATATTTTGGTAACAGTGGTTGTCAACCAAAATTGGCAATAAAAATTGCACACTGTAAAGTAGCATCGAAATTTCTTGCGCAATAAAAATTGCCGGAAGAAAAATTGTAAAGGCCGCTTAAGTCTGATTTAGCGGAATCCTTAACGCTACAGGTCACTTGAAATTTCTGTACCGGTCGGTTTACTGTTACCTGGTTCATTACAATGTATTAAACAACATACAAACTTGGTCTTGGAATCTCTGCATCTCTCCATAAATCTTATGGAAATTGAGTTTCGGTCAAAGTGGCTGAAATTTTGAAAAAAGTTAGTTCCAGTTATGCTGAAAAAAATTTCTCATGGGCACAGAGTTCCCCAATGCTTCAGAGCCGAGATGAAAGTAACGGGACGTCCGAAAACTTTTTTTATGTCTGAGGCAACGAAAACTGAAGATTTATAATATTGTTACGAATTTCTCTTCAAATAACTCGCTTCTTTAATTCAAACACTTATTAACACTCTACAGCTCGTCGATCTTAACTGTGTAACATTCAGATCACAACTAACTACTATCCTAGCGACAACACCACTATTTATAGTTTTTACATTTCTAGAAAATTCATTTGACATCTAGAATATTTAATATGACATTCCATACTATATGACATTCTTTACTAACAGCTAGTGTATAAACTGAACAGACTAAGTATGTAAACTATAAAACTTAATGAATGTCAGCTGTCACTAATGTCACTTTTACAAATGTCAGAATATTATCGTTTTAAAATTAATAAAAAGTTATTTTGATAAAATATTTATTCTGTAAAAAAATCGTTTTCATTGTCGTAATAAATCCTTTCAATCCCAAAAACTTAAATCAAGAAAAAATAAGTTAAAAAATGACCAGATTTTTTTTAACATTCTACTATTTTAAATCATTATTAAGATAATAAATAGGGTATTTATTTAGAATAAAATATTGTCGTTTTTTCTGCAAACAACTATTATCTCTAGTCAAATAAGTTCATACGTAACTGAAAAAATCTTTTAAAAAATACATTTAACAAGAAAAATTAACAATTATAAAGAAATTAACATTCTCATGTAAACATTCACATTATACAATCTATTGCACTCATAAATACACTATCACCTTTATAATAATCCAGAAACACACTCATACAAGAACGCCCTATCACCCACGTATCCATACGCATACAGATTTTTTTGGTTATGAATGAACTTATTTGACTAGAGATAATAGTTGTTTACAGAAAAAACGACAATATTTTATTCTAAATAAATGCCATTTTTATAATCTTAATAATGATTTAAAATAGTAGAATGTTTAAAAAACAAAACAAAAAAATACTATATTAAACAAAACGATACTATTTTAAATCTTCAGTTTTGGTTGTCTCAGACATAAGAAACGCGTTTTCGGACTTTCCATTACTTTTATCTCGGCTCTGAAGCATCGGGGAACTCTGTGCCCATGAAAACTTTTTTTCAGCATAACTTGAACTAACTTTTTCCAAAATTTGTTGACAGTGTCCAAAAGTGACAGTGTTGAAAATACAATTGTTGACATGATATTGTCGATGTCGCCTATCTCTGTCATTGCATTGGTACGGTACAGTTTCACCTAGGACTGGTGACGTCACTCGCAAGAGCTCAGGCCTTCCCTCTCGGTGGTAATGTCTGTGGTCTGCATAATTTTACTACCCACACTCCTTTATCTGCTCTATCTGCTCTTTGTTTTTTGTTGAAATGAAAATTTACTTATTGCATGAATCGACATCAAACGAAAACTTCAAAGAAACACTTTATAGATGAATGCGGACGAATGATGGCAAAACATGTAACATCGCCCCATTTTTCTTCCGTCAGATCCTATTTCGCCGTTCTCTCGTCAACAGCCTTCGTCTATTTTTAAAATTCGAAAGGATAAAATCCGCTTCTTCCTGAAACTAAAACGCCGATCCAAATAAATCAAGAGCCCACGGCTCGCGAACCGTTTAATGGCTATAATTCGGAATTTGAAAGGTCTCGCTATTGACATTGTACCAACCGATTTGTATCAAAGCGTATTATTATGAATTCGCGCTGTTATGTTGTTAAAACGTTTCACCGTGAGTCATTCCCCATTAACGTAATAATCGGTTGCGACCAAATTCGATGGGGACAAGTGGAATTATGGCCATTGCGCCATTGACATTAATCCACTTTGGAATGGTGTGTTAAGTGAACGTTTATCTATTTACCCGCCAAATAAAATGCAACATGCGCTTGGTGTATTTCGCAAAATTGATTTATAACACGGCCGGGTGCCAAATTACGAGGTGTGTAAATTAAGTAATGAGACTCATTTTTGCGCTTCATCTCAGCGCTGGAGGTGGTTCTTCCATTCCTCATAGCAGTGCTGGAACTCATATACTGGAATAGCCTTCAGCTGGTCGCTTACAGCCGCTTGAATGTTTTCTAAGGTCCTAAAATGACGTACCTTGAGGTGATTTTTCAATCTCAGGAAGAGAAAAAAGTCACAATGACTCAAGTTAGGCGAATACAGAGGCTGAGGAGCCACATGAATGGTTTTACTGGTTAAAAACTCGTTTACTGAAATGTATGTGTGCACATTGTCGTGGTGCAACATCAAGTTTTTTCTTGATGTTTGGTGTCACAGGCATGACCCTTTTTCGAAGTTTTTCAAGAACCTCTCTGTAAAGTTTTGATTTACCTACTGTTTGGCCTGGAGGCACAAACTCTTTGTGGACAATTCCCTGGCTATCAAAAAAGCAAATCATCATGCATTTGATCTTCGACTTGCTCATTTTTGCTTTTTTGGGTCTTGGAGAGCTTGAAATGTGCCATTCCATGCTTTGGTGATTGGTTTCCGGGTCGTACTCAAAACACCTAAATCTCATAACCAGTAATAATTATAGCCGGCAGATCCGGGCGGCAGGCCATCTCAACGGACCATATCTCAACTTAAATAAAAGGGTAAGTTTAACACATCTCTTTCTAAATTGCAACAGTTTATTGTTTTCATGAATTTTGTTTTTGAACACACAAATAGTAAATAGTATGACGCGTATGGTTAAGGCCCGGATCTGCCCTCTTTAGTAATAATGACACGTTCCATAAAATGGGGATCATTTTCAGTCGATTCCAAAAAGTCAAGACACCTTCCTCTCCTGATGTCTTTTTGGTCTTGCGAAAGGTTTTTTGGAACCATTTTTGTGCAGATTTTTTCTCATCCACAATTCGTTAGTCAAAACCTGATAAACAGTGGTGTGATTCAAATTTAACTCTTCCCCTATCATTCTTGTCGTCAACCGACGATATGAACGCACAAGATCCCGCATTATATCGACATTTTCATCGGTTCTTGAAGATGAGGGCCTTCCGTTGCGTGGTTCATCTTCAATCGACTTTCTTCCTTCTTAGAATGCCTTAAACCACCGTAAAACCTGGGCTCTTGAAGAAACACTGTCTCCGTAGGCGTGTTGAAGTTTTGCAAAAGTATCCGTTGCGCTGTCTATCAGTCTCATTATTTATTTTAGATACCTCGTATAATTCCTACGTGTTTTACTAATTCATTCTTGTACCTAGTTTTATAGCGAATTGATTCCCCCTCTTATTTTCGTTAACATTTGCGATACGTTGAGGAAAAAATAAAAAAAAACGTGGAAATAAAACTGCAAACTCATGCATCAGCCATACCCACATTTTTTAAGGTGTTACTCCCAGTTGGTTTGTTCCAAAAAACGATTTTTCTATTGGATTTTCTTTAAGTATAACGTCTCAACAATATCTTCTCAACATTTCATAAGAATCGGTGCATTACTGAGAAAGTTATGAGCGTTTGAAGTACGCCCCAGTTTGACAATTAAGTAATAAAGTTTGACAGTTTGACAGCTGTCAAATGCCACATCGCAAAAGAATAATGTTGGCCCTCATCCTATCAAAGACCATCGTGTGAATCGACAAAGCCTACTTTGAGGCCAAATTTTTGTTGAATCCATGTTATAATACTAACATCATACGAGTAAAACATACCTGTATACAGGTTGTCCTGTACCTGTACACATACCTGTATACAGGTTGTCATTATTAAGGGAGCACAGCAAAACTGTAGATTCTTTGGGTTATTAATATTAAGACTATTATATTAAGAATTTTATTTTTCATTTCCGTAAATAACTTCTTTAAAAAACAATTTTTTTTACAAAATTTGGTGATTGGAGTTTTTTTTGACGAGGAATTTAAATGTCAATCATTTTGATGTATGTTGTAGAGGGTGCTCTCTGTAGCATTTTATAATACAAAAAAAAAATGTTTTTTTTTGTCTTAGAACATTTATGTTTTTATTGAAAATGATACCCTTTAAATGCAGTGGCGAAGCGTGAGATTTTTCCTTGGGTAGAAATTGGGAATAAAAAATAAAAATTGGACAACGTCTTAGTTATATTGTGTGAAAGTATCTAAAGTAAAGTCCAACTGCCGTTTTATTACTAGAGACATCATAAAATCCACGAAATCTCTCAACTATTTCGTTTTTGTAAATGTACATTAGAATTATGCTAAATTGCGCTCGATATGAAACATCTGTTGTCTCGTCTGCTTGAACAGAAACAAAATCAGTATTTTTCAGTTCGTCCAAAATTATTTGGTGAACTACGTATTTCACAGATTCAATAAGGTCATTTTGAATGTCACTCGATGTTCCTTTGAAAACTGAACTGCTTTCCAAGTGGTCTTTCATAGCAGACTCTTCCATAGCAAGTAGATCTAGTATTTCCAAATAATTTCCTAAAAATGGGTATTTGTTTCATATCGTATGATACGCGACATGTTTAACACAAAAAAAACATACAATATATACCTTTATTTTTTGAATCAGCAGTCTCGTGATGGCCTCTAAATGCAAGTTCTTGTCTCGCCAATAAACACAACACATCAATTAATCGTCCAACAATGTGCCTATTTTTGCAACTTTTTCATTATGTTGCAAAGCGTTTATTTGTTGCTTCAATGAGAGCATGATCTGTGCGCACCTTTTCCAGCATATAAAAAAATTCGTTGTAGGTAATATGTCTTTTTGAGGCAGCATGTTTGTTAGCGTTTTGAACAAATTTTTTTATAATATTCACACCATCTTTTGCCCAGACTTCCTCTCCACCAAAAAGAACACAAGGAAAACAATAGACTGCATTCGTGCTTACACTTCCAGTCAACCAGGGAAAAGATTCATACCAACCTATTTGGAATTTATGAATGGGTTTTCCGTCTTTTTGCGATAGATTCAAGTCAGGTCGCTTTTGGGAATTTTTTAAATTAAACTTTTCTTCTAGAGATAGCGAAGAAAAACCATGTTCTTTAACGTAAACGATAGGATCTTCTATATTTGTCATTTTATTACCTATTTTCAATAGTTATTATTTATTACACAACGCACAACGAAACAATTAAAGCAATGACCAATTTAAAACACAACCCAGAATAAATAGAAAATTAAAATATAATATAATAAGAATAAGCTACAAACTCAAACGGGCGCGCGGTGAGCGGAGGAGCGGAGTATTGCAACAATTGCAGTTGACCACATGCATTCGCGCATTCGCATACGTCCAATCCCGTCGTATACAAAAGGGACAGCAGCGCAATACTTTGCTCGTCGACTACAGTAGACAAATGATGTTTTGTCTTTGATACCCGCATATCGGCCCAATTTCCGCGGATATGCCACCGCGGTGTGCTACGTGCAATCGTCTGCCGCTGCCAAATAGGATAGACAAATTCGGAAATGTTTACCCGGCTATCACTTATTGTCGCGTCGGACTCTAGATTAGTTACTGAGAATTTAGAGAATTAAGAGAACAGATAACAGGACATTTAAATAACATGATATAATATAATATTATGTAATTTCGGTCGGATGGCATCAGGAAATTAATTTGAATACAATAATTGGAATATGAAAATACATAAATATTTTTATTCAAAAAAGGGGAAATAATTTTGGGTAGACAATGTCTACCTTGTCTACCCGTACGCTTCGCCACTGTTTAAATGTCGCTCAGGTTAAGCTTGTTATATCTTCCCGGATTAACTAAAACATATACAACTTTCAATCTACCTGGGAATATGTAAATTAAACTTTTCAAGTTAATAATGCTGCAAGTACTCCAGCTGTATTTGCAATTCATTAGGAAACCGAAAGAAACGGCTAAATTGGAACAATGTCGAATTGTGTAATTATTCGTCTAGTAACACGCAACTTCGAACGAAAAGAAACAATGGGTGCGTTATTAATGACGGCATTTGACAAAGAGAGGACCGTTTAATTTGTTTTATTAATTGCGCTAAAAGTGTGCATTTTATTTATGTGGAGAGTAGGACTTAAGTAAGGCAACAATATGAGCGAAATATAAATCTTTTTTAAAACTTTTTTTGTAAAACAGCGTTGTTCTAGATGTTCTTGATGTTTGGTCTCACATGTATGACCCTTTTCGAAGTTTTTCGAGGAACCTCTCTGTAAAAGTGTTGATTTACTGTTTTGCCTCTCTCTTGATGTCCTTTTGTTCCTGCGAAAGGTTTTTGTTCATTGCGATCTTCCCCCGATCATTCTTGTCATCAACCGACGATCTGAACGCACAAGATCCCGTATTTTATCGACATTTTCCTCAGTTATTGAAGATGAAGGCCTTCCGCTGCGTGGTTCATCTTCAATCGGCTCTTTTCCTTCTGAGAATGCCTTAAACCCGCGAAAAATCTGGGATCCTGAAAAAACACTGTCTCCGTAGGCGCGTTGAAGTTTTTCAAAAGTATCCGTTGCGCTGTGTATAAGTCTGAAGCAAAACCTGATAGCACACAGTGCCTTTTACAGTTGAATAAACCCCCAAAAACCATTACGATCTAACGAACCGTTTTCTTGTTACAAACGGTCTTGATCAAACGGTGTGTGTGTGTGTGTGTGTGTGTGTGTGTGTGTGTGTGTGTGTGTGTGTGCGTGCGTGCGTGCGTGCGTGTGTGTGTGCAAATGCAAATGCAAATGCCGACGGTAGTAAAAAAATAAAAAAAGTTTTGGAAGCCTTTCAAAAATTTTGTTTCAATTTTCGAAAAACCGAATTTTTTGATTTTTTTTTTGTAAATTTCAACGGTATTTGCAGAAAAAAATTTAACAATGATTAGGACATATTTAAGCTCAAATAACGCGACCCTTTAATTTTTTCAAAAGTTTGACCGTTTGCAACTAGAAAACGGTTCGTTAGATCGTAATGTAACTTTGCATGTTTTGTTGGGGGTTTATTCAACTGTAAAAGGCACACGCAACATTAGTCATTTCATGAAGATTTGAATTTCAGCCGTTGATGTTCTGAAAAACCATCAATTATCCGTTTTTTTCCTGTTTTTTTTCAAACTCATGTCAAGGATAAAAACAATTCTCAAAAATCGCAGTAGAACCTTGTAGGATGTTTATTCCAGTTTTAAGAACCGCCCTTAGATTTACTGTGTTACCGTTGGTTGCTGAGATATCGTCGATCAAAAGTAAAAGGGTCCTTTTTGATTTACAGTTCGATATCTCAGCAACAAATGGTCGTATCAAGATTTAAAAAAAAATTAAATTGAAGCTGAATAAACAAGCTATCCGGTCCATAGCATGGCTAAGTTAGAAAATTTGCATAATTTTCTTCTCACACTACTTCCTAAAATTGAGGGAAACATATAGCTCTAAAAATTTTTTTTGGCTAGAATCTCAAAACTAGAAACTCGAAGCTTCAAAATGCTTTTTTTTTTAGAATTCGATAAGACCATTTTTCACTGAGATACAGCATTCTGAAAAATCACTAAAAATTCCGAAAAATTTTTTGACCCTCTCATTTTTTCCATTAGTTTATAAAGGCCGTGATGTTTTATGTAGACTATCGGACTCCGTTCCGGTGTTGCCATTTTCTTATAGCATGGCTTGTTTAAAGTCGGCTGTGAGTTACTTCCTTGTATGAAGTGTATTACATTATGATGTGTACGCCTATGTCCCGCGGCATATTTCGGCCAACTCTAGATATAAGTCACTGGCCGCGCGACGCGGCGCTGCAACAGGCGCCAAAGCCAACGCCAACGGCCGGCCAGTTGCACGCGTTCGAAATCTCATTTCCGCGTAATTCAAAACAATAATCTGATTCCTAATGTAAGCCGGTGCACCGCGCCGCATTAAACTTACCGACTCGGGGGAAATTAGAGAAAACCTCGAATCGAATTTGTCGAATGCGTGCGGAGAATAACGAAACATTGTCGCGCCACGGCAATAATGATATTCGCATCGCGGATCCACGTTAAAACGAACCCATGCATAATTACTTCATGCATGAGGCCGGCCCCACTCGCCTCTTCCCCTCACGCACCCCCGGCACCCGCAGCCACTGCAGAATTTTACACGCGCGCGATTTAATTAGAGCCTTGTGGCGTTGGCGACCGACATTTTGTTAAATCGACGTCGCCTTTCCCAGATAAACCAAATCCGAAAGGCAAGAGTCCTCGGCAGGCCTGAAGAACTGAAAGAAAACAAACAAAAAAGCAATTTGTTCGTGTATTTAACCCCTTGACTGCCATGGTAATTTTTTTTAAATGTGTCCTGACTACTGAATTTAGAGACTTTGACAACTTTAACTAGACATTAACTAGTGTTTTGACTCGCTGAACATCATGGCGTTGTCAGAATTTGGCCTAGACCCTCCGAAATGCTAATTTTTGGAGAAAATGACTCAATGTATGACATTTTGATATTTTTTCCAGACATATTATTTCTAACATACGAGGTGTGGCTATTAAATAACCGAAATGCTGTCATAACACTTTTTATTCGTTACCAATTACAGTAGCAACTTTTTCGCCTTCAATGTACTCCCCTTGGCGATCTCTACACCGCTCCATACAACTTTTCCATTGTTGAAAGCAGTGTTGGAAGTCCGCTTCTGTCAGATGGTTCAGAACCTCCGTCTCTTTTGCTTTAACCGCTTCCACACTTTCGAATCTTGTCCCCTTCAGCGTTACCGTGTCTAACAAGCCTGGATCAGTGTCAATATTGTTTATAATGTCAGCGCAAATGTTCGTTCTTGATTCCTTTTGCTCGGCAGTGAGGAGTTTTGGCACGAATTTTGGAACGATTCATGCAAAATCTGGCGAACATATTCTTTGTCGATTCCTGTTATTTCGGCAGGCCCTCGAATGCTTAGACGACGATCTTCGCGGATTAATTTACCATTTTCTTCAATGTTTTTGTCCGTTTTTGAAGTTGAGGGCCGTCCGGGGCGTGGATCGTCTTCGATAATTTCACGTCCCTATTTAAACCGTTTAAACCATTCAAAAACTTGTGTGCGGGATAAACATTCATTCCGGTACACTTCTTTTACCATTGCATAAGCTTCTGCAAAAGTTTTCCCCAGTTTAACAAGAAACTTGAGATTAACTTGTTGCTCTATCTGAACTGATCATCATGATGTTATCTGAATTTGTCGTAAGAACGCTCTAGACGATTAATCATTTTGATCAAAAGCTTGAGTCAATCGATTGTATCAAGTGTGATTGACCGTTTAGAAACCCGTTTAACGCTTGAGGCAAGCATTGACGGTGATTGATAGAAAGTTTGAATGACTCAAGCGGTTGAAGAGGGCGCTTGATCGTCTAGGACAATTTCCATCAAGCTTTGCGTCAGTCACTCGGTGGAAACCATGGTCTTCTGGTTCCGAATCACGCAGAAAATTGAGTAAATGTTCATGAGTGAAGCGGTTTCTCATTTTGTACCACACCTTGGACTACCATCGTTTTTTCTTTTGTTTTTTCCGCTTGAGAGCAACCAGTGTTAAGGCGAGGAAGCCCAAATCTGTAATCGAAACCATTGTTCACCGCCAAAATCAACAACAGGTTAGAACAAACAGCAGGTGTGCACTACTCCACTTCACGACTTCCACTGATGAGGGGGGTTTTCATCAAAAGATTGAAGGGCTGATTGAGATTGATTGAAGCGCGCGTCAATCGATTGACTCAATCGTTTGATCAAGCAGATTGATCGTCTAGGGCCTCCTTTACACACGCCAAATTATCATAAAGTCTAAATGTTATCGTCGAATCACCTCATAAATCCTCGATCTACAGTTTTCCAATATTTTATTTATATATTATTTCCGACGTATGTATTTGGACGTACTGAGTGAGAAAGTATTTTCCAATCTGTTTTTGAACGAAATCCCGGAATATGTTATTAATCTAATAACTATATTAACTAAATGTCGTTTAAAAGTTCAGAAAACTCCTAATACTTCTGCAGATATCTGGAAAAAAAACGACGATTTGAAAACTGTTTTTTATTTTTTCCTGACTTTATTTGAAGATATATTTTTAAGCGAATTGCAACTTTCCCTTTGCTACAAAATAGCTTAGTATCAGATTTTCTTGTAAAATAATAATGTCTATCACATAATATGGCAGCCTTGACAAATAAATAAGGTTTCATTAAATCCATTTAAGAACAAGAATAGAAATATGTCTTTTTTACTCGGCCAATTTTGAAGACATTTTTTTTTTGAATGGCTCATTATTTTCATATTGACATTCGTTAGACATTCAACGTTTACGATATGTAAATCTAAATTATAGAGGCATTAGAGAGAGTTCCTTTGGTTCTTCTTGTTAATTACTGATTTGTTTATCTGGTTTCGACTGCAATTAACGGAAGTGAATTGGAAATGTAAATGTGCAACCGGACTGCAGCGGTAATTTGAAAATCCGATTGGTCATTACAGCCGGTTAATCGAATTAGGGACCGTCAACAACTCTGTTCGCAAATGAGAGAAAAAAATAAATAAATAAATCAATGCGCCTCGTGTAATTCAGAACATACGAGCCGGTGTCTATTACAAAAAGGAGTTGCACTTTGCAGGGTTTTTGATTAGGATTCTTGGTCCAATTTTGTTCATAAAAATGTCAGTGTTTCCCACTAAGAAAGTTCCAATAGATGTCAACAGTTTTGACTAACCCAAAATCTCCTTTTGTGTTCCAATACAGTCCAATATATTGTTTTAGCACATAGCAGCAGCCCTAAACTTGAATATTTCTACCAGTGGCGGCTCGTGGGTGTGTTACATGGGTGGGCACAGGGTGTGCCAGTAGGATTACTTACCAGCTACCAATGGCGCCGCATGCGGAAATTTTGAAAATTTTCAAGGTCATGCGTTTTACTGATACTTCAGAATTTCAATGAAAAATTCTTTTATACAAAAATATAGACTTTCACAAGAATAATTTTTGGGATTTTGTAGCATTTTTAAATAATTATTAGGTACGAATATTGAGGGCTTAAATATATTAAAATAATGGGTGGCAACATGTGAAAAAAATTTGATATAGGTATATTACCGTTATTTGTAGAGGAAATCAGCTCGTCTGTCCTTATTGTTCACAAAAATGTTAATCGCCTTTTCATTAAAGTCCTGGATTTGTTTCACAAAATTTAATACAATTAATTATTTGGTTTAAAATATGTCTGTTTTTATCCACATTTTCATTGTGACTTTGTCTTATATTTTCACGATAAGCACTATCAAGCTGTTGCCTCATACCTTTCCCAACACACTAAAATCTAAGATGTTATGTAAATGTTTTTCATTGAAGCGAGCATGTTTCTTAGCTCGTTCATTTAAATGTTTTAAATCACTCACCCCTTCTTGAGTCCATGCACTTCGGTTGCCACCCATCACTAAACAAATAAAACAAAACAGTTTGTTTGTTTTAGGACACATAACCACTTAAATCTGTCGTAGACACTACTATTAAAATTTCGTGAATAATTTCGCGATTTTCCTACGTCTGTTTTTGAAATAATCAAATCGGGTATCGGCCTTCTTAACCGTTTAATTAATTTTCACAATCAAAAACAGTAAAAATACACTTCTCAGCGAAGAAAATAAACAATCACTAAAAAAAGGTCACTCAACAAGTGTGACCCGTTCAGCTGATTTTCGAACGATTTAACGACGTCTGTCTGCTGCAATGGTCGATTAAAAACGAGGGCTGGGATACTGTGTGCCCTAGGCCACGCGCGCGAAAAGCGACTACGGTGGCTCGATGCGAATTCAGACTACGGTGGCTCGGTGCTAGATCGATAGTCTGTCATATATATGTGATAAAAATCATTATTTGTGGTATAAAAGGATTAATAATTAGAATATGAATAGTTTGTCGTATACAAATTGATATTATTGTAACAGTAATTTATAGTAAATTAACACAAAAGAAATATTTTCTATTGAAATTTGGGCTGGGCACGTGCCCCTGTGCCCTTTATCACCATCCGCCACTGATTTCTACAGTTAGTTCTATTTCACACAAAGTAAAAAACAATGAAGTTTTAAAATCATCAAGAAAGTGTAATTCTACTAAGAGAGTTACAAATACTGTAACATTGGATACAAGTATTAATCCTGACACTATTATTTTTAATAGGCTGGTCTTCTGACTTGTCTATTAAAATAAATAGGTTTTAAATGGAAAGAAGATGATCCAAGACGAAGGCTTATGGAACCCAACGTTGCTCTAAAACGTGTCGATTTTTTTGAGATCTTAAAAACTTAAACACCTGTTTGATGACGTGCTACGATTTCTATTTTGTATGAAATATATATGAGGTGTGTAAATTAAGTAATGAGACTGGCAACGTAGCGCCCGATCTAGCAACAGTGCGGAAACTGGACTTGGAAGGGCGGTAGGTTATCAGGACGGTGTGCTATCCGGTTTTGCTTCAGACTTGGACACAGCGCAACGGATACTTTAGGAAAACATCAACACGCCTACAGGGACAGTGTTTTTTCAAGAGCCCAGGTTTTTCAGTGGTTTAAGGCATTCTCAGAAGGAAGAGAGTCGATTCAAGATGAACCACGCTGCGGAAGGCCTTCATCTTCAAGAACCGATGAAAATGTCGATAGAATACGGGATCTTGTGCATTCAGATCGTCGACAAGAATGATCGGGGAAGAGTTAAATTTGAATCACACCACTGATCATCAGATTTTGACTAACGAATTGGGGATGAGAAAAATCTGAGGAAAAATGGTTCAAAAAACCTTTCGCAGGAACATAAGGACATCAGGAGAGAAAGGTGTCTTGACTCTTTGGAATCGATTGAAAATGATCCCCATTTTATGGAACTGGTGATGAGACTTGGGTGTTTGAGTACGACCCGGAAACCAAGCACCAAAGCATGGAGTGGCACACTTCAAGCTCTCCGAGACTCAAAAAGTAAGAATGAGCAAGTCGAAGATCAAATGCATGCTGATTTGCTCTTTTGATAGCTAGGGAATTGTTCACAAAGAGTTTAAAGTAAATCAATACTTTTACAGAGAGGTTCTTGAAAAACTTCGAAAAAGGGTCATAAACGAATGTTTAGCCAGTAAAAATATTCCTGTTTTTCCGCAACCTTCTTATTCGCTTGACTTGAATCCTTATGACTTTTTTCTCTTCCCAAGATTGAAAAATCACCTCAAGGGATGTCACTTTGGGACCATAAAAAACATTCAACCGGCTGTAACCGACCAGCTGAAGACTATTCGAATAAAAACATTTAAAAAAATCAGCCTCATCATTTAATTTACACACCTCGTGTCTTACTTCCACTACAAATTCCAGATCCAGTTTCCACCCTGTATATCTATATCCGCCCGCGGCCGGTGAAAAGGTGAATTATAATTTATTTGTGTTGCGTTCTGTATGGAATTAATAATTCAGTATAACTTCATCACTGGTGGTGCGGAAATTTAAACCAATCAACAAATTGAATACCATTAAATTAGATATTCCGCTGCCGCGTTCCCACATTTTCCTACGCCTGCAATTTTTTTTTCGCGCTAATAAAATCGCCAGCACTGAAATTAACGTTCACCAGAAGCCACTGATTTTGTTATAAAGCATTTGATGGGTTTCAGACTCCCCCTATGGTCGTATAACCTACTCCGCACAGACGATTGTGTACAAATAAGTTTCCGCTGTTTTTAATAAAAAATTGGAAATTTATTGTGAAAGGGCGGTACCTAATGTTTTATTCGAAGTATTGTCCATCGCTTGCCACTACTTTTTCCCATCTTTCTGGTAGCATACGAACACCGCGTCGGAAGAGTGCTTCATCTTTTGAGGCTATCCACGAATTGACCCAATTTTCGGTATCTTCATATGATGTGAAGTGTTGCTCACACAGGTCATGCGCCATCGATCGAAACAAGTGGAAATCAGAAGGAGCAATGTCTGGTGAATACGGCGGGTTGGGTAAAACTTCCAAATCGAGTGTTTCCAAATAGGTTTTGACCGGCGCCGCAACATGTGGACGAACATTATCATGCAGGAGAATCACTTTGTCGTGTCTGAAATAGTAGTGGGTGCGCTTTTCCTTCAGTGCTCGACTCAATCTCATCAATTGTGTTCGGTAGACAGCTCTAATAATGGTTTCGTTCGGTTTGAACTTCCTATTTCGCGTCTTCGTACACTTTCGGCCTTCCGCTACGTTCTTTGTCTTCGATGTCAAATTCACCGTTCTTAAACTTTTGAAACCACTCACGACATCTTCTCTCATTTAAGGCAGCCTCACATATGCTTCTACAAGCAATCGATACGCCTCAGCTGCAGATTTCTTCAAACTGAAGAAGTAAATCAAAAGTTCCCGCAACTGACGCTTATTCGGCTCAAATCTCGACATTTTCGTACAAAAAAGAATATATTATACTGATAAAAAAATCACTAATGTTTTAAGCTCTCTGTGCTGTTGCCTGACGTCTAACCTTACAGTAATGACGTTTACATCTGACAATTTTAACCATACTTTACTGGTGGCGCCAACTTTTGTCGAACGGGTGAAATTTATTTGTACACTTGTAAAATTGTCGAAAAAAATAGTCCAAATTTTGAATATTTATTTAAACAAGCTACTTAACTTCCGGTTTTATACTTTTTTTATAATTACATAGGTTTATCCTTCCCCTGCATGTCAGTAACCGGAAAAAAATAGTTTTTTGATTTCCGATCAACAGAAAAATTATGACACATGCAGTACTTTTCGATGTCACGCCAAAGACGCCTGAAGGAATACCCTGGAAGGCCGCCATTTTGTTTAGAAAAAAGGAAAAAACGTTTTTCTACTCTTCAGAACTGTAATAAAATAATGTTAAAACATTAAAATGGTGTGATTGTTTTATCACCTTTAAAAAAATTAATAAAAAGAGACTCATTTTCGGGCGTACAAAGGGTTTTCCCCCCTTAAAATTTAATTTGAATACCCATTAGCTTTTTGCATTAATTTTAAAAGTTCTATAAGGCGTTAATATAAATTGTTAGATGTGCTGTGCCCTTGTACCTCCCCCCGACGAGCCGCCGCTGCGAAACGGCGGAGACGGCGCCGCCCCCGACCATGGCCGCCTTTCGCCGCCGACGTCGACGCCGCGACGTTTACAAAGCCGCGCGCCGCGAGAGTTCGCGTAATAAGCCCAGGAGGTTAATAAGCAATTAACGAACTGAAATTCAAACTTTTGCGCGCCGAAAGTTTCGTTTTGTGGACGGCGCAAAATAATGCGGAACCGTCGGCAAGTAATTATAAATTCGGAATCCCAGCTGATTGCCATGAACGTAAAGGAGCACCGAAATCGGGCTCCGACTGCCACAAATGCCTTCCAGTCTTACAGGAAGTTTTACTGACATCAACGCGAACGAACAAAAAATATATATAGCCACAAATGTATCACAATTTACATTTATAAAGGGTGGGCCATCTATTGGTTTCTTTTTAAACTGAGTGTTATTTCTACATTGCCGACACTGACGCGGTTGACATTTGACATATGTACATGTGGTGCTTAACCTCCGCTGTAAGAAATGGATCGTTTTACGCTTGAACAACGTTGGGAAATATTGAAAAATTATTTTCAAAGTGAATGCTGTGTTGCAGAAACAGTGAGAAAATTGAGAACAATTTTTGGTCGAAATGAAGCTCCGTCAGCGCCTGGTGTAAGAAAGTTCGTGAAACTGGCATGCTTATGGATAACAGAAGTCATCCACGTGCTCTTCCCATGCGCACAGCTGAAAGAATTGCTGCTGTTGCCCAAAGTGTGCGTGAAAATACAAGAACCTCAACTCGTCACAGAGCACAACAACTTAATGTCAGTCGCACTTCTCTGAGAAGAATATTGCATAAAGATTATTTGTTTACAAGTTGCAACTTACACAAGAGGTAAAGGAAAACGACCATCCACTTCGTTATCGCTTCTCCGTGTGGGCTTTAAATGAGTTTGAAAATGACTCCGATTTCAATCGAAAAATCATTTTTTCGGACGAAGCTCATTTACATCTTGGAGGACATGTTAATAAACATAACTGTAGGATTTGGGGTTCCCAAAATCCACACGTAGCCATAGAGAAGCCAATTCATCCTGCAAGAGTGACTGTTTGGTGGGGGGTTTTGGAGTGGTGGTATCATTGGTCCGTACTTGTTTCAAAATGAAGACGGTAACAGCGTTACAGTAAATGGAATGCGTTACAGAGACATGTTAACTGATTTTTTGTGGCCGCGATTGGACGATTTGGACTTGGACGAGCTTTGGTTCCAGCAGGATGAAGCAACGTGTCATACAAAGCCGTGACACAATCGATCTTTTGCACGCTAAATTCGGTAACCGTGTTATCAGCCGTTTTAGAAACATTAATTGGCCATCGCCCAGCTGCGATTTAACACCGTTGGACTATTTTTTATGGGGACATGTTAAGGACCGTTGTTTACTCCAACGATCCACAAAGATTGACGCATTGAATGAAAACATCAATCGAGTTATTCGTGCAATAAAGCCACAAATAATCGAAAATGTACTGCAAAATTGGGTGACAAGAATGAACTACTGCCAAGCCAGCCGCTGCGGCCATTTAACTGAAATTGTTTTTCATAAATAGTGGGAAGGCATACTATCTTTTGTATTTATATCTATACTATCTATACGAAGGCATACTATCTATCATTTAAAAATATTCAACGATGTAGTTTTAATAACAATTGAGGAGCCTGCTGCAACAATGATGCAGCTCCATTTTCAACGCGTGATGAGGTTAGCTTCTTATAATTTCGATAAAAATATTAGGCGTTATTTAACGCAAACTCCACACATCTCAGCGTATGGAGTATACATACTGACATATGCTGAGCTGCGTCGAACTTGCGTTAAATAACGTCTAATATTTTTATCGAAATTATAAGCAGCTAACCTCGTCACGCGTTGAACATGGAGCTGCATTGGTTTCGCACCAAGCTCCTCAATTTTAAAAAGAAACCATCTGATGGCTCAGCCTATATAGGTCTAAAAAACAAAACAAAAGAGCTAGTTTTATAGCAAAATGTATAGTCAGCTTTCATCTGACCACAAGGACCATTCTACTTGGCGGCCAAAATGACATCTTTGAAGAAGAACAAAAGGGATGCATTAGAGGTGCAGCAGGTTGTAAACAATCAACTGACAATCGACTCTGTGATATTAAAATAAGCCCAAGTAGAAAGCAAAAATATGCATTACATGGACTACAGCAAGGCGTTCCTTTCGGTACCTCACTTGGCTACTGAATGTTCTGGAAATTTACAAAATCTGTCCCCGGATAAAAGCTTTTCTCCAATATCTTGTGCAATAATGCAATGCAAAGAACTGGGGCTCTGGAGGGAACATAACTTAAGTTGAAATCAAGAAGGGAATCTTCCAGGTGTCACTCATCGGTTTGGTTCTGTCTGGCACCCAACTCATTATAGACACTACTGAATAAAACAACAACAGGATACAAGATCAACATGACAAGCCACCCAACACTCACTCACTCACTCATCTAAAACTATTCAGTGGCTCCAAGGCAAAACTCCAGGCCCTCATTGAAACTACCAGAACGTTAAGAGACGACAACAGAAAGTCCTTCGGTCTGGAAAAATGCGCCACACTGAGTACTGGACATTATGTCCAGACTTGGACTTTGTCCAGACTGGATAAGTTCGTCTGGACATCAATAAGGTGGTCTCCGATTTAATTGCTACTTTTTCCAATTGCAGTGTCTATGTTATTTCGTCTATTATTACCCTAAGATACATCAATCATTATCATTGGTGTCTATGTGCCTCGAATAGTTATAGGACTTAATCCCTCTGACTGTATTCTTTTTGTAAACCATGTTATTTATTTTCCCTTTCTAAATAATGACTTCATATACATCCCTAGTAATCACGGCACACGACCTAAATAAATGGAGTTTGGGAACAAGCTTTAGTTGACCTTGTTGAAAGGAAATTTGCCCTCACCATAGTTAACGGCCATTTTTGTCAGGCTCCCAGACGGGAGTGAATTAAGCGATATAGTCTCAAAGACTGTCTGCTTTTACATCATTAGAATTTCGCTGATTGCGGGGGATCTTACTTTTTGCTTTATTGCGAGATTCTAAATTTACCAGGAAAGTAGATTGGCTTCACCTCGTGAGTGGGTTGCTTCAGATCTGTTTTTTTTTTGGAGAATGTAGGGTCGGAGGATAATTACATTTAAGTATACAGTATCTTAATTGAATCACAGAACCGTATTTAATGAGTAAATGTGACATTTTAAATTTATAGAAAAATAATTGCAGACTAAAAAAATTGGCGTAACATTTTATTTTGGAATTGTTTTTATAAACTTTACAAAGAAACATTTTTTAACGCTTTTTGTAGATGTTTTTTGAAAAAAACATACGCCTTTTCTGTTTGGTCAACTTTGGTGAGTTCTTTCTCTGAATGCCTCGTGGTTTGTCATAATATAATGCGTCACTCTCCCCTACTAATTTAGTTTATTGTTTATCCGTGTGAACTGTATTTATTATTAAATACACTACATAAGTTAAGTACCTACAGTCAGCAATGAAAGTCTAAATGATTAGTTCAGAATATGTAATTAATAGTAATAACTTAAAATAATATTTCCCTTTAATAAATTGGTTCATAAAATTGGAAACTAAATTCTAGTCCTGTGTATTTACTGTCACATCAGATTGTTTTTAATTTATTATAAATTTAAATTTTATATACATTTTATAAATTTAATTTATTTTAAAGAAAATTTTGCCAAATACTCAAATTGTTAGCTTATTCCTGGACTGGAACCTTCGGAAGATTAAAACTAATTTAATCTTCTCCTGAAGATGCCAACTTGGTTGGCGAAACACGCGTCGAGAAAAGTGTAGTAGTTTGGTGTTTCGTGGAAAACGTCGTTTTTGGTAGCTTATTGTTAAGAAAACTTAACAACAGTTCTATATATCTGAAACGCTTAGGAAATACTTAATTTAATTAAATAAAAATATACAGGGCGTTCCATTTAAAACAACGTGTGTTTGCTTTATTCTGGGAATTTGCTTTAGTCTCCGTAGGCGTGTTGAAGTTTTGCAAAATTATCCGTTGCGCTGTGTTCAAGTCTGAACCAAAATCTGATAGCACACCGTTGCTCAAAATTAATGTCAGTCGTTTTTAAAACGCACTGAAAAAACTGTAACACAAAGAACAACAAAATGACTGTAACAAGTTGAAACTTGTACTAATGGTGCATTATATGTTAACCTACCGCTCTTCCAAGTCTCGTCTCCGCAGTGTTGCTAGATCGGGCGCTACATTGCCAGCCTCATTACTTAATTTACACACCTCGTATTCCGTCAACTCGGACTTATTAGACGCAGAACTTCACAAGCTGTAATCATATTTATTAGAAGCAAAAAAAAATTAATACTGTAGTACAAAAACTATTAGAATTTAAAGTGGGTGTACGAATACTTTCGTAACTGACTGTACGTACGTACAACAGTAATTTATACATCTAAATATTTGTTAAATTATAGCGCAAGCCAATAAAAATAAGACACTCATACCTCATGATTTATTAATTACTATTTAACGACAGAAAGTCGTGTCTGTTTCAATACGTGTGGTGAAAAACATCGTAACAATAGGAATTTATCGATTTTAAAGCTTTAAACACGAGAATTAAGTGATCATAAAATTAGTATTCAAGAGTCGAAGTTAAAAAAACTCGCTTACGTATTCTTCCTTCACAAACGCAATAATGCTTTTTAATTTTACCTACAAGCATAATATTAAAACCGTATTCGTTACAGTTATTAAAAGTTGGATTATATAACAATTGAGAAGTTGTGTTGGCGATATTCAGTTCTTGGCAACTGATTGCTTGATTTACATACATATACATATGTATATATAATCGAGAAAACCCGAAGTAATTTTCTTATTGATTTATTTATATTCCTTTTCAATCTCGGGAAGAGAAAAAAGTCACAAGGACTCAAGTCAGGTGAATAAAGAAGCTGAGAAGCCACATGAATGCTTATACTGGCTAAAAACTCGTTTACTGAAATGTCTGTGTGACAAGGCGCATTGTCGTGATGCAACATCCAGTTGTTCTGGATGTTTGGTCTCACACGCATGACCCTTTTACGAGGTTTTTCAAGAATCTCTCTGTAAAAGTGGTGATTTACTGTTTGGCCTGGAAGCACAAACTCTTTGTGGACAATTCCCTGGCTATCAAAAAAAATTCAATCAAATCAGCATGCATTTGATCTTCAACTTGCCCATTCTTGCTTTATTAGGTCTTGAAGAGCTTGAAGTGTGCCATTCCATGCTTTGGCGCTTGGTTTCCGGGTCGGACTCAAACACCCATGTATCAGCACCAGATTCCATAAAACGGGGATCATTTTCAATCGATTTCAAAAAGTTGAGACACCTTTCTCTCCGGATGTCCTTTTGTTCATGCGAAAGTTTTTTTTGGAACCATTTTTGTACAGATTTTTCTCATCCCCAATTCGTTAGTCAAAATCTGATCTAATCTAAATCTGAACATGGTGGTGGGATTCAAATTTAACTCTTCCCCGATCATTCTTGTCTTCAACCGACGATCTGAATGCACAAGATCCCCTATTCTATCGACATTTTAATCGGTTCTTGAAGATGAAGGGCTTCCGCTGCGTGGTTCATCTTCAATCGACTGTCTTCCTTCTTTGCAAAAGTATCCCTTGCGCTGTGTCCAAGTCTGAAGCAAAACCTGATAGCACACCGTTGCTCAAAAATTAATGTCACTCATTTTTAAAACGCACTAGAAAAAAACAGCTTACGAAAACAGTCACAAACAACAAACAAATGACTCAACAACAAGTTCAAACTTGAAGGTGCATTACATGTTAACCTACCGCTCGCCCTACCACGTCCCTTCTCCGCGGTGTTGCTAGATCGGGTGCCACGTTGCCAGTCTCATTACTTAATATACACACCTCGTATAAGGCGCAACAATTAGAGAGGGATATATGGTTTGTATCTCCTTGAGCAAACAAAGAGAGGGAATAATGATGTTCCGTATGGTACCTGCTGCTATTTGGGGAGGAGGGGATTAGGGCAAAGGTACATTTTCTGTAAAAGAGGTACGAACTGTACCTCTTTGAATACATAAGGAGAGGTAAAATTAAACTTGTACACAAAAAATGTTAACGGATAGTCAGAAATGTTTTTCGCGTAAACCTACATAAAATATCGACGTTTTAGAAAATGTTTTAGCGCATAAAAATAGAAAAAAATGTTTCATGAATACCATACCTCCACTCTGCTACGTGCATTTGGAAGTAAAATAAGGTGCTACTGTGATCTAGCATGTTTATGATCGATGGCGAAACACACGCTGTGCATGTTAATAGATCGAGAAAGTCGGTGAACATCCGTCCGCTATCATCGAGCTCATCGTCGGCAGACGGCCCGCGACCACAGACGATCGTCCTTCTGAAGGTAAAACGTCTCCAATCCGGCCGGTGATCATCCTCATTATCATTTATGTGCGTAGATCGAAATCTGGCGCTGGTATCGTGTAGCCATCACGTTCACCACCTGTGCCACCAGTAACAGTCGACAATCAGCCTCTAGTCTGTTCGTTAACCGGCAAAGACACGAACAACGTTGCCACATAGCTAATTAAATTCAATTACTTGTGAGGATTAATTAAAGGCTAAATAGAAATAGATACTTTAGACGCAATCCAGTATTATCAAAATTATACAGTTACAAATAAATACAGTTTCGTCATTTTATGTCAATTATCTATGCATACAGTTTTTTTATACCACTTTAACACCTGACAGAACTTGCAAACTTGATGTACAAAGTTTATACAGGGTGGGCCATTAGATGGTTTCTTTTTAAAATTGCTATTAAAACTACATTGTTGCTTTATTCAAGAAAGTATGCCTTCCCATTATTTATGAAAAAAATTTCAATTAAATGGCCGCCGCGGCTGGCTTGGCAGTTGTCCATTCTTTACACCCAATTTTACAGTACATTTTCGATTATTTGTGGATCTATTGCACGAATAACTCGATTGATGTTTTCATTCAGTGCGTCAATCGTTTGTGGATCTTTGGAGTAACAACGGTCCATAACATGTCCCCATAGTCCAACGGTGTTAAATCGCAGCTGCGCGATGGCCAATTAATGTCTCCAAAATTTTAACAAAAAGTAACAAAAACTTTGACGCCCCTTCAAATATATAATTCTCATGATTTCATCATGAGAACCTCAACACTGGAAAAAAACCTCGTGTTGAGGTTAGAATGACAAATCATTTTTTACTCAGATAGAACGTATTTTTATGAAAAAGATTGAGGGCACATTTTCCATCAGAATTCTACGTAAAATATGACTGTAAGTTTTCCGTTTTCAAATTTTGAATTTTCAAGAATGATCTCCGCCATATTAAATCCGCCATCTTGGATTTCAGACTTTTTTCAGGAATAACTCAAAATATTACTAAAACATGAAATAACATAGGAAACGTATAATTACAAACTCCTATTTACTTTTTATAATGAAAAACGCGAAATTTCTTGAGAAATCCGGCCGCCATTTTGAATCCGCCATCATTGAAAATTGAATATTTAGTCAAATACATTCTGTAGTATTGTTTTGATTGAGGAAAATGACTGTGGATAAAGAAAAACTCACAATAACATTATTTTCTCGTTAATACTAGAGAAAAATGCAAATTTTATGAGATTTTATGCAATGTCCGCCATTTTGAAAATATTAAAGTCAGTTGAGGTCGGAAAAAAAAATCGTATCATCAACTCCAACTATTGCCCCCACCTCCCTCCGCAATCCGGAGTAGGTTAGAGTACTTTATGGACTAAAAAAAAAATGTAAAAAACCCCCAATTTTTCAGTACTTTTCTCCATAAAGTCAGCCATATTTTTTTTCTAGAGCATTTAATCACAATTCTGGATTAAATTCGGAAATTGAAAGATCACATCCGAAAACATTAGGATAAGTGGTTTTTATTGAGTGAATTCATTAATTTCCCTTCGAGAGTGACGCTCCAAAAAGGACGAAACATTGTGTCCGTTTGGGCGTTAATGGGTTAATCAGCCCTTATAAAAGGCCGTTACATTAAAACTTCGTTTTTCGACTTTTAGCCAGCTTTTCGGGAATTGGCCCCACTGCGCGACAGCGCGGCAACGCCGCTCCATTACCACCCGGTACTCGCGGTCTTGGCGAGCCGCTGGCGTACCGAGGCAGGGATACTTTCCAAGAATGGCGCTTCCCAGCGATTCCGCCAGTCTTGTCAAATTCGCTGTCGCTCGCGAACACGCAAATCGAGACATCTTCGACACCGGTTGCGTTCCTATCCGCTCTTTACTGTGTCAGTAAGCGGGCAGTTCCTCATACCTGGCGGTACCGGTTCCATAGGATTCCCAATTTGGCAGATCCGTGCCGGATCCAAGTCGGTCATGATAGCTGGGATTTTTTTGCCGCTTCCATTGAAGAAAAGTCGTTTTTTTTTACGGAGAGGATGAGGAAGCAGAAGATTTTCTATGTCTTCCTCTTGACGGTTGTTGGTAAGTCCTTCTTCTGTAGGTACTATGCCATTATGGAAGGGTTGATACAGATTTGATTTAATCAAAATATGTTGTAATCAAAACGTTAATGATTTTAGGAACATGATGTTTACTGATATCAATTAGTTTTTTGTAGTAGGCCTTTAATATGTGATGGAACTTTTAAAATTAACACAAAAAGCTCATGTACACATATGTCAATGCGCAAGTCACCATTGTATAATATTTGTAATATATTCAACACTATATCTACTGTTTGTGACATTAATTACGATAATTTAAGAACTATTATAGATTCGTACTTAGGAATTCATACCTATCAGTCAGTCAGTCCATAATCATCATACTTATATTTTGTAAATGCACTGTATTTTTCCTGTAATTGGGTGTTACCTGTTGGAAATAAATGTGTTATTATTATTATTATTATTATTATATGTCGTCAAAGGCTTAGTTTTTGTATTTTAGGCTTTGTTATTGCATTCAAAGTTGGTATACGGCAGTGTCGGCTCGTGACTTTTTTTTGGGGGAGGCAAACATATTTTGTAAAAAAATTGTTTCCTAAATTGTTGTGATGGTAAACATTGTTAGTAATATGCCACATGGTTAGGAAAAGGACCTCTACTTGTTTGGTCAATAAAATATACTAAGTATATTATGTATATAGTATGTACATATAATATAGTATGTACATTCGTCTAACATAATGTACCTAATATGGAGACATCCAAAAAAACGTCATCAACTCTGGCTATGAACGAGAGATATGGAAATAGTGGTCATGTCTAAGTTTTTCGGTTATGTCAAACTTTTGACAAGTGACTGTCACAATTTGTAAAATAAACAATGGCGGTCATATGATGTGACAGTATTGACAAGTAAATAAGATTATAAATTCGATTAAGAATAGAAATACGTTTTTTTTTCTCGGCCAACTTTGATGACGTTTTTTTTTGATGTCTATATTTTATTGGTTCAGCAAAACCATCGGGAAGGTGTAGAGTTTCCGTCAAATTATTTTACAGTTAAAAGACGCAGTGAAATAAAATACGGATTTTTGCCAGGACTGCGTCAATTTGGATTTGACGGGCTGAATTGATCACATTCATAAGATTTTGTTGCCTAAAAGATGCAATTTACAAAAACAACTAATATGTTCTTGACTTTTTGAATGTGTCAACTGAACGAGATAAAGTTTTAAGATTTTATCAAATCCAGACTTTGTCCAAGCATCTTCTCCACGATTTGAAAATAACACACACGGCCAACACAATAATGTATTTAAATTTAAAGAACCACTTAGCCATTTGCATTTATCATACCACGTATTAACAAAACTACGAGCCTGTTTACCCTGATTAATTAAAGTTGTATTTATGTAGATCTGGCCGTGGTACTCTTAAATCTTTAACAAATAATTTATCCTCATAAGACAGGCGACTAAATTTGTATTTTATAAGATACTCAACAGTATCGTTGCAGGTTCGAATATTTATTTAGTGTCATGACAACTCGTATTGTTATTTTTATGAAACAAACTGTTACACTTGCCAGTTACCTTCATTATAATTTTGTATAGTTAATTAAATAAAACGTTCAAATAATGACTTACGTAAGTAATATGGTACACTTTCAATAATTATTATTACTCTCCTATACCACTCAAAACACTGAAAAACCGGCAAAAATAACGGCTTTTCCAACAGTTTCCAAGTTAGGTTAGGTTAGGTTCATGAAATCAAATAACTCGCTTTCTGCGCTGTCACATGTAAGAGATGTGACATCGTAAAGTGACCTTTAATGCCACTGGAGTTAAGGGTTAAATTTGTTAACAGACGCAGGTGGTTGCGAAGCGCGAAGCCCCTATTCCGTATAAATACATATGTGAAAATATTGGCATATGAGGCTTGCCACCACGGCGATAGACTAGCCGCTGGGTCGTTTATGAGGGCTATTATGAAGGGCTAATTATGAAGGGCTAATATGTTGCAAATAATAGTGCAGGAACTCCTTTGAGATATGTATTTATGGACATAGGAATTTAAAAATGAAAGGTAAATATCTTGAAAGTATGCTTCAAGATGCGTAATTAAAAAAAAATGGGCGTCAAAATATTATAGTCACAGAGTCGGGAGCCCGAGAAGTTCGAAGCGGCAATGCTAAAACAATATATACGTCGCGTCAAAAAAAATAGTCGCGTAGAAAACGTTATAAAACTGGCCCAAATTGATATTTTTCAAACTCTCAAAAAGTCTCGCAAACTTAAGAGATTTATGATTTTTTCTAGCCCAACCCGGTCAATATCGTACAATAAACAAATAAATGGCCTCATTGTTATGTAATTAAGGCTTGCAAAAAATTCGATAGTTAATTACTCGAAAAGTAATTAACGGATCGAGCTGAATTTTTTTTCATACTACAACTTCATACTACAAATAGCAGTTTTTTTTCTCAAATTGTTAATTTAAAAAATTTGCGGACGGTTTCAGCTCTACGGACCCCGCGCATTGCGTTCTACGCAAAAAAATACATAGGACACCGTCAAAACTAGCCCAATATGTTTCAAGAACGCTTTTTGATGATTTTTGCTTCCTGCCTACTGGACTATCAGTTGCAATGTTTGCCTCAAACAACATTTGAGGGATTCACAGCCATATTTTAATTTTCTTCCCCGTTGCACTCTAATTTCAGAAACATATTTTACCTAATCTGTTTCACTAGAAAAAGCAATATTAAATATTTGAGTATATTTTAATTTACCCTTGCCTGAATTTTAATTAAGATACCTCGATGGTAGGTAATTCTCCAAGAACTAAATTGTTGCACGAAATACTCTGGCATCAAAGGGGCATCTGTTTGAACTTGAAAATAATATAAGGATCTTAATTAAATTTCCGCTTGGGATGGGATATTAAATTAAACAATTAATCGCGTCTGTAAACGAGTTCTCTCTAGTAGTCTGCGACAATAATTCTTCTTTATAAACGTTTTAAAATAAAGCCAGTCCACTATTTTGCTGGACGCTATTGCGGAAACGTCTTTTCATCAAATTAGTGAATCCAAAAGCCGTGCTGTAACCACCCATAATATCGAGCCATCCAAACGAATGTCATCAAAGTTGGCCGAGCAAAAAAAGACGTATTATATATTTATAGATTTATAAAAACAGAAATAAAAAAAAAATCGCGTATGTAATAATTGTTTCCCTAGTAGTATGGGCACTAGCTTCATCTTGTTGAAGATAACCTTCTTGCAATTAATTTTCATGCAACATTTGTACAAAAGGTGTTAGGATTTCTAAATAGTACTTCTTCTCCTTCTAAAGTAAAATCCTCCTTTTGTTTACAACCACCCATACTCCAATTTTTGGTGGGTGTAGTGGACTTTCAACATAAATCTGACGGTTGTCTGCACTCCAAAGTCTCATATTCTGAGAGTTAACATAGCCCGAAAGATGGAACTAAGCCTCGTCAGTAAAATATTTTTTTTCGAAAACAGCATTGTTATTGATTGGTTAATAAACCATTGACTGACAAAGAACTGTAGTCTTCGAGGTTCATCAGCTTTGAGAATTTCATGTGTGGGTGGAGCTCCAAATCATTTTTCAAAATTCGTTGGCACACTGTTGCTATTGGTTCAATTCTGGGCTTTTTCAACAGTGTTGAAGATGCTAGATGCATTTAATGATAAAGATGCATTTGATCCCAGGCCATGAAATTCAAAGGCATAGACTTACTTAACCAATACATCAAATTGCCTCAAGCTGTCAAACATTTGTTTATAAGTACATGACAGCCATATTATAAAACATTTGGCTGAGAGATACGGTTGTTTTCCATAGCCAATTTGATACTTTGCACGAAGGACTGTGTATCTTCAAGTCCATTGGAGTGGTTTCATGCAAAAGTAAAAAACAATTTAATCAATAAATATCTCAAATTCTTTAAAGATTGTTTATATGCAAACAAAAATTTAACCCCCCCCCCCCCCCCATTTATTCGCCATCCCCTTAACCGATTAAGCTTAAAGTCTCCTATCTTCTTCCCCCACTCTTGTTATACATACAAGTAGGAGTTGATGAATAATTTTAAACACTTTCAATTTTGAATTATAATACAAACTTAAGAAAATTGAAATTTGTTCTCAACTTCCTTCAGTTTGTGTTTTATGCTATGTATGTGGAGTATGGTGAAGCCAGCTTACGCCATCTATTATTACAGCTATCTTATTTAGTGTTTACTGCTAATAGTGCTACTATAGCATTATTATTAGCGTGTTCGAGGTGTTTATGTCGTTGGCGTCGATATTACACATTAATAATAAAATGACACACGCGCAACGCCTAAAAAATTACCATTTGCTGACAAGGTGAATACATTTGTTGGTGATTTATTTTATGGTGGAAGATTAGATTCCTTATAGAGTTTGTAAGGAAAACTTCTGCTGTGCAGTGACAAACGCGATTGTAGCCATTGAACATAAGAATAAAAAGAATCTATGCCCTTGAGAACTCAGTTTATGTTCTATGTACTTCTAATGCTAAGTGCCTGTGATGATCCCCTGAATGTACTCGATAAACAACCATATCGTGAGTTTTGGAACAAATGCGTTCCAGAGATGCCATTACCATGTCGCACAATGCTACCGCACAATGTCTACCAACTGTTTGCAGTGACTTACTAAAGTGGATTACAAGTGGATTAAAAAAATACACGGTTGTGGTTATGCATCGACGAGATATTTTCAACAAATAAAAGTTGTTATTTGACAATTAATCCTTCCGAAGCTGCAGCTATTAATAGCCTAGGAAAGATAGCCAAAATAGGTAAAAAATTTCAAAAAATCCCTCAAGCGTTAAAAAAAGTTTGATAATTAGGTAAAAGATAGTGCAATTTGAGTGCACTAGCTTTGGATAAAATCGGTTTGTAGGAACATAACCAAAAAAATTCATAAACGTGTGAAAAACCGGTTTTTTTCACTTTTTAAGTACCAAAAAAAAAATACTTCAGAAAAACAAAAAATGCCACGCTTAAAACGGCGAAGAAAATCAGTTTTTAAAAATTAAAATCGGTTCACAACTTTTTGCAACAAAAAATAAAAACCTTCGAAAATTGCCCTTTTTTACTATCTAATTACTCGGCCTACGAAAGTCGTAAGGACTTCCCCATGGTGGGGGAACTCTCGACTGCTTGGCACTACTGCTTTCGTGCGCTCGAATTGAGATAGTTCCCCCACCATGCAGCCTTTCCCCTTCGCTCGAGCGCCCGAAACGCAAAACAGCCCGGTTTTCAATGTCGTTTTTGAGATACTTCCTCAAATTTGACAAACTTGGTCCATTGTATGATTGTAGAATCAAACGCACTTTGAAAAATTGCCGTAGGACTGTTATTGACAATTGCCGGGCTATTTTCCGAAAACACCTTTTTTTTACATTTTTTTGAATTGCGCCAAAAGTTATCAATATTTTTAGATAAAATTTTTACTGTAAGTAGCCGCCGAAAAGAGCTACAATTAAATAATTAAAAGCTGAAATAATTTTTTTTGGTGCTTAAAAAGTGAAAAAAAAACAGGTTTTTCAAACGTTTATGAATTTTTTTGGTTATGTTCCTACAAACCGAGTTGATCCAAAACTAATGCACTCAAATTGCACTATTTTTTACCTAATTACCAATTTTTTTTAATGCTTGAGGAATTTTTGAAAAATTAGACCTATTTTGGCTATCTTTCCTAGGCTAAGTTGCACACAAAGATTTATGTTCGACTGCTAAAATTGACTTATTAACGAAAAAAATTAGGTAATTCAATGACATTTTTGACATTTTTATGACTGTTGTACATATTTATTTGAAAACCACAAAATCTGACTTTATACAAAAAATCCATTATATTGACATTGACAGTTGTACATATTAATTTGAAAACGTCGAAATTTGACCTAATAGTAAAATAAAGTAACTTCTTTTTACTGGTATAAAAAAGAGGTACTTTATAGCCGCAAAACTATATCATAAACAGTCCTTTATAACATAGTCGGACATAAATTTGTGCGCCTAGTGTGTATTATGAAGCGTACGCCTATGTCCCGCGGCACATTTCGACCACCTCTGTTTACGTGAAAGTAATATTTTTCTACAATATACGCCACTGACCATTCGTTCAACATTATTTTCAACATGTGCAACACCGTTTCGGCTCGTTGTTCCTAGCCCGCTCTAAAACTCGCAATAGGATGGATTTATTTTAAAATTAATAGAATCCGAATGAACCCCGAAGTAAAAAAAATTACACACACCTATATAAACAAATTCACGCTCCGGCAAGTACGCGATTGGGCAAAGTTCGACGAGTAATCGGTCGAATAATATAGTACAACAAACCGCATTACATGTTTATGAATTTATTGTATTAAATTAATAGTAAATCGGGTGAATACTCTCGTATTGCCAGCGGTATATTTTTCGTATCGTATTATTGTTAATAATCGGTCCTCAGGGGCACCGGATGATTATAATGCTAGAGTTTATTTCGCTGAAAAAAATTATTCACAGCGAGTAGACCGAATTATTTTGGCGATTGGTCGATTTTCTGCACGGGGTTTAAAAACGATTTACGTTCGGGTGGATTTAATAGAATTTCAATTCTGTTTTGATATCGTGCAAAACAAGAACTTATCAAAGTTTGCTGGGGAAAACGGTTTATACCTACCGATTGTTTCTTAACTTATAGCCCAGTTGATGCGTAACCTCAGAAGAGTTCAGCTTGCACTAATTAGGGCCGAATATTTTTTTCTAGGACTGTTTGGTATAAGGTGGGAAGTGTGAAACCAAGTTTTCGACCTCGAATGCCTGGGGGAGAAGTTTTGGCAGACGAAAAGCCACGAAATTTTCGCCCTTTTTTTAGTTTAGTTGCTTATATCTCCTAAACACCGCATTCTACAGAACATTTCATTTATACGTTTCGAAATTAAAGTTGATAAAATTTCCATTTATAAAATTCATCAATCAAAGGTTTTGTGTGACAAATGATGTCATGTAGTTTGTATTATACGTATATCGACGATATTTTCCAAAATATCGTAAAGTGGAGGTTGTGAGCAGAAATGTTACCCATTACTGCTGAACGCAGTGTTGTTGGGAGGCTGGTGTCCTTGAGATGTTGACGTTTTTGTGTTGCTAACTGGGATTCCTGATCCAACCAAAACGAACGTACACATGCTGAAACCAGGAACGAGTGGCAAGCCTGGCACTTTCTTTTCAACATCATCGTACAAGTATGACCCTGACTACATTCTTTTTGCTCACGCCATATCCGGTTGTGCCACAACGTCAGTCCCCTTTGGACATGGCAAGATTGAACCATGCCTCATAAAATGTAGATGCAGCGGCGGCCTATACCACGGCTGATAACACGGTTACCGAATTTAGTGTGCAAAAGATCGATTGTTTCACGGCTTGTGTGACACGTTGCTCCATCCTGCTGGAACCAAAGCTCGTCCAAGTCGAAATCGTCTAATCGTGGCCACAAAAAAATCAGTTAACATGTCTCTGTAACGCTTTTCCATTTACTGTAACGCTGTTACCGGCTGCATTTTGAAAGAAGTACGGACCAATGATGCCACCACTCCAAAACCCACACCAAACAGTCACTCTTGCAGGATGCATTGGCTTCACTATGACTACGTGTGGATTTTCGGAACCCCAAATCCTACAATTCTGTTTATTAACATGTCCTCCACGATGAAGATGAGCGTCGTCCGAAAAAATGATTTTTCGATTGAAATCGGCTTCATTTTCAAACTCATTTAAAGCCCACACGGAGAAGCGATAACGAAGTGGATGGTCATTTTCCTTTAATACCTCATGGATAAGTTGCAACTTGTGAGCAAATAATCCGAGGTGTTTATGCAATATTCTCCTCAGAGAAGTGCGACTGACATTAAGTTGTTGTGCTCTGTGACGAGTTGAGGTTATTGGGTTTTCACGCACACTTGGGCAACAGCAGCAATTAGTCTTTCAGCTGTGCGCACCGGACGAGCACGTGGATGACTTCTGTTATCCATAAGCATACCAGTTTCACGAACTTTCCTTAACAACTTTCTTACACCAGGCGCTGACGGAGCTTCATTTCGACCAAAAATTGTTCTTAATTTTCTCACTGTTTCTGCAACACAGCATTCACTTTGGAAATAATTTTTCAATATTTCCCAACGTTGTTCAAGCGTAAAACGATCCATTTCTTACAGCGGAGGTTAGACACCACATATATGTCAAATGTCCAGCGCGTCAGTGTTGGAAATGTATAAATAACACTCAGTTTAAAAAGAAACCAATAGATGGCCCACCCTTTATAAGGGTCCATACTAAGTCCATTTTTTTTTTATAAATACACTGCTGATTTTGTCAATGTTCTAAAAATTGACAAGTACATTTCTATGCGGATGACACCCAGATATATAGTACATTAGATATGTTCCAAATCAAAGAATCAGTCGACAAACTGAATGAAAATATTAGCAATATTTGTCACATATTTAGAGTACATAATATGCAAGTCACATTTCAAGATTGCATTGTAGATTCTCAGTTTATGAGTCTTCATTAACAATTTGCCTCGCTTCTTTAACTTTTTATGCAGTACGAACTTTAAGTCTCCCACTGCCTTCCTTTCTATTTACACTCTCTGTTTCTCTAAACAAAGCCACAGATCTAGTCAAAGCTTGATTTTTACCGATCAATTTGTATTTCAAGAGATTTTTTGGAACGCACTGTTTTTGACTTTTATTATAACGGAATTCACAGATAGGTTCGATTTTTTTAGTCCTGACACGCTGAACGGGGAAATTGAAAGGTTGAAACTCTAGTTAACATTTAAATAACATATTCATCATTCATTCGTTACTAATTTCATGTTTAATAATTCCGACATAGTAAACTTTTAAATGAACTGTATTAAGAACAAAATAATATTTTATGCCACAAGCCATCAGTATGTCACAAAAAAGCTGATTTAAATTTTATGATAAAATATTTTCAAAAAAAAATTCACCACTACATTATCTTATTTAAATAAATTATTGAGTAGATATAATGCAACCGATTATTTGTATATTGAAATATTGCATTTTATTGAATAATAGCAATCGATATTACACAAATTATAGATAATTTAATCAAACAAGGATTATTTCATAATATATCTGAGTTGTGATTGTTAAATTGCTAGAAGACATTGCTAGTTATTATGCTAATATCGTGCTTTTTTTCTGGTTTTAATAGCAGTTTTTGGTACAAGGCTTTTTCAATAACGTTTTCTGCGTTGGATCCAATTACGATTGAAAATATGTTTTAATATTCATATGTAAAAACCTCTTGCAACACAATCCTGAAATTTTTAGTAAAAGTAGGCACCTAATTTTTTAACAAACAACTGCCAATTTGATACCGGATTGTTTCCGAAGTTCTCACAACGTTCCCCACATTGTTTTCAGATTGGTACAGAACGCGAATATCACAATGAAGCCTAATTATCTTTAAGTAGTTTTTAATTGAACGATTGCGCTGCCGTAACATTGTTACCGCTAATTTTAAAATTGTTTTTAAATCAACGTTTGTATTGGATTTCGATTATGTTAATAATACATAATATCATGCGTAAAAAAAACGGATATGGAAATTTGCAACGGTTCTAGTCTTCAGTACGACGCTGTGTGAGTGTTTTTCGAGAAACATGAAGTAGGAAGTGTAGGAAGAAAAGAAGGAACTGGGCGACCAAGAAAACGTACTCCTGAGTTAGTAGAAAACGTCAAACAATTTGTGGAAAGTGCTCCTAGACCTTCTCTTCGTGTTGTTTCACAATCATCTAAAGTATCTGTTGGTATTTGTGATACTGTTTTAAAAAAGGACCTGCATTTCTTCCCGCATCACTTAGTTTATCGTCAAGAAGTTCGAGATACGAGGTATGGCTATTAAATAACCGAACTGCTGTCATAACACTTTTTATTCGTTACCAATTACAGTAGCAACTTTTTTGCCTTCAATGTAATCCCCTTGGCGATCTCTACACCGCTTCGTACGACTTTTCCATTGTTGAAAGCAGTGCTGTAAGTCCACTTCGGTCAGCTGGTTCAGAACCTCCGTCGCTTTTGTTTTCACCGCTTCCACACTTTCGAATCTTGTCCCCTTCAGCGCCGGTTTGACCTTGGGAAATAAAAAAAGTCACAGGGGGCAAGGTGGGCGAGTGTGGTGGATTTTCCAACACAGTAATGCCTTATTTTGCAAAAAACGCCTTCACAGACAAAGCAGAATGGGCTGGTGCATTGTCTTGGTGAATTTTCCATGATTTGGTCTTCCACAAATCGAGTCTTCGTCTTCTCACATGCTCACGAAGCAAGAATGAGTAAGTCGAAGATCAAATGCATGCTGATTTGCATTTTAATAGCCAGGGAATTGTTCACAAAGTGTTTGTGCCTCCAGGTCAAAAAGTAAATCAACACTTTTACAGAGAGGTTCTTGAAAAACTTCGAAAAAGGGTCATCAAGGGTTCTCAAATTTTAAAAACTGTTAAAAATTGTTACTAACTTAAAAAATCATGTGTATCACAATGGGATTTACCTAGCGCACTGTATATTCGTCAAAAATTTGTACAAAAAGTTCATAAGGAAGTATGATCAACAGTAAAAAAAATAAATACGTCTATGATACGTATATGTTTTTAGTGTTACCAGGTAGTATTTTTTAAATATATTTACAATTTGGAATTTAGATATTTTAGGTATTTAGAAATACCTTTCGTATTTCTCACAGTGATGTAATATATACTAAGTACGGCCCTGACTTTTATGGTTTAGTGCTATCTCTACGTTTCCTGTTTTTTAACTTGTTTTGATAATTGTCACGCTGTTTCCCCAATATAAAATAATTAATATTCGCAAAAAAAATATTGAAAACTCCTTGACTTTGACTTTTTTATTTTTAAACTCACGATACATGTACCTACTAAATTTTGCGAGGTCACAATAATTTTTAGTGATAATAAACGGTAAATCAATACAATATGGACAAATTCAACAACTTTCCTTCATGGAAGACGCCATATGGTAAATGGAAAAAGCGTGCGAATAAAAAGTAATTAAAATCCCCGATAATGATCGACTGTAAACATAAATAAAATACGTGACCTACTTTGTAGAAAAAAATACAATACGACACAGCTTTTTATTAAAATATGCCTAATGGGAGTCTGATTTATCAATAAGTGGATGGGTAAAGCTTGGTGTTTTGTAGATGTTACGCAAGTTACATAATTATTCTCTACTGACCCTGACATTCACCATGTCATGGTCAGAAACGTTAAAATGACCGAAGTGTAAAACGCAAAATTTATGTTTCCTCTCTTTAGGAAACTGTGGGAGCTAAATGGGTAAAACTTTGGAGAGGGTGCAACGTGAGCGTTTTTACAGTTGCTTTAATGTCACCGAAAACAAAAACCGAACCTTACGAAACAGGAGTTTTTATTATCGTTGACACACCTAGCCAAAAAGTTAATGTATAGAGTTAATTTAATTATTCATGGCACAGAGATGACTGTTTTGCTCTATCATGACTTCTACAGTGCTTTTCATTTTGAGCCGATTTTATTTCAGGCATGTTAAACTACTTACTTAATTATTTACGTATCCTTTTAGTAAAAATGCAATGAGTAGCAGTAAGGTCCGGGAAAGTATGCTGTCACGCAGAGCCGGCACTATACAACTCTATGATAATTAAAGTATAAACCGTACTTTTTAAGAGCATATTTCGTGCCCGTGTATACCCACGCCACTGTCCGTGCGTAGAATGTTATCCTGAACTGAATTCGTGATACACTTCCTCCGTAAGACGGCGAGCTAGTCCGATAGCGATATGCCGGCGGTGTAAACGGGTCGACCGCCGCATTGAAAACAATTTTTTTGTCGCGAGTTAGTCACTCATGAATTCGTGTGCTGTATTTATGTATACAAGTTCCATTCTAAATTGAAAATAGGTAAAGAGAAGCAAGGTTGTCAGATATATTTTCTAAAATTGCCAAGCTCACTATACAATTATACTTCATACTTCAGTAAACTGTTAGTTCGTGACGTTCTTAGAAAGCTAGTTTGGAAATATTTAAAAAAAATACATAGATATAAATTTATTAGTTAGCATTAAAATAAATCGTTTAAAATTGCTGGAAGACAATAATTATAAATTAAAACAACTTTATGTATGTTACTATACTTAAGAAAATTTTGAAGAGCCGGCAACGCCTTCGCTGTTTGGCTGGAAAGCGTTCCCAGGTGCTAACACCGGCAACTTTAATCTCCTATATAGATTTGAATGAAAACAAATATTTCACAATTTTCGAATTTATAAAAAGATATATGCACGCCCATGGAATCATAAAGTGGCACCGCTTTTTTTTGTTCCCCAGGCGTATTTATCATTTTCAACTCAGAATAGAGGACTATACATATTACCTGATTTTGTGTGGACTTCTGCAATAGTGGCACAGTCGTTACCATTTGTGAATAGACTTAAAAAGATGATTGAAAATTATAAGGATTTTACAATAGACGGATCACATATTTTATGTATTCCTTGCAATCGTCGATATATATTTCGTGATTGCCGAGACTGTAACAAATATTTAGATTCGAATATCCATCAAAAACATATACTTGGTACGATTAGAAAAGAGAAATTTTGCCTTGTGTGGAACGTGGTCGATAATATTTACTGTAATATTTACGATAATATTTTTTTGTCAAATATATGTTCGATTTTCCATTGCCTAGTAGCCATACATTGCGTAAAACATATTTACAGAAGACATATCAACGTGTCATGGGAAATATCAAAGAAGACATACCTACGTAATAAATTTCTGTGGCTGACAGTGGACTAAACAACAGATTTTGGGGTAATAAGGTAGTTAATAATGCCCCCGATATTGATAGATAATAAATAGGTTTTGCTAACAGCGGCTAAAAGTATAGAAATAGTAGTAACATGTGTGTTGTCCTCTGTAGATGTAAAAAAATAATAACGTACTGATGTTATTGACAACAAAAAACTGTTAGTGATAAAAACAACTGTGCGAAATTCGTGAAAATCATGTGCGTGTTGTGTCGTCCTTTGTCCATGTGAACTATTTTAAATTTGCACTTTAACTTCAGTAGATGTGGAACGATCATTTTCCCTCTACACCCATATACACAGTACTGGTGGTGGAAACTTACGCTCAAGCAATGAGGACAGTCAGTGTTTCTGGATGACACAAGCAATATGTATGTACAAACATTATTAACAAATTTTTACTCCGTCATCTTCCGTCAACTAAGATAACGGATTATGAGTCCGGTCCTGCGTTACAGCACACGTTCGGAACCCTAGACATAAAATACATATAATACCCTGCAGAATCCAAAAATGCAACAATATATAAGGTGTTCCATTTAAAGTAAGCCGGTTGAGGTCTACTTTTGATATAAGCGGAAGGCCCAAATATATCAAAACATTTTAATTAAAAAGAACGTATTGACTACTTTTCGTCAAACTGTTCGAATTTTAATATCCATAGTTTTTGAGATATCGATACACCACAGTAGAACACCGGGTATCGAAGAACTCTATACATATAAATATTTTGAAAACAATGTGCTTGCGTTTCATGAATCTTTTAATATAGATTGACAAGAAGACAATATCGTTCATGAACTCGTTACAGAATCACGTACATTGCATGTGTTAAAATGACACCCTGTGTATCTGCAAATAAGATTCGTTTCACCTACTTTCGATATTGCAATGTCGCTTATTAAAACAAGATCAACGTGAAAAAAAATCGCTGTGATTATTGCAGACATTAAAGGAATTGAAGAAAACAAAACCAGATTGACGAATGCAATGTAGATACTCAGAGAAAGTAGTAGTAAGCGTTTGAGATTAAGAAAAAAAAAAGAAACAACTTTCCAGTTTACTTCTATTTCTGTCCGTTTACGAGAAGTTTTTGATTAGCACGACATATTCGTTAAGCTAATGCGGCACAAAGAAATTAAATAAGCGCAGTTGCTGCCACCGGTCGCTACAGATTTATGGCTGGCATTGACCGACGTAGAAAAGTTCATCATAATGAGTTAATTATGTTTATGTTCGTTTAACTCGTACGTAGAGCACAAGTTAAAAATACTTGCTGAAACTAATGACATTATTTCCTTCATTTAATCGATCCAGAATAATGTACTTCCTTGTTTCCAATTTAAGAACAGCTCGATGAGATAAATAGAGGGTGACAAGAAATAACCCGGACAAACGTTTTTCATAAAATTCGGATTATGGAGCTGAATATAAAAACAATTAACATAGTAAAACATTAACATAGATATTTATTAGCAACAATCTAAAATGTTGAGTGCATTTGTGTCAGTACAGTACCAAAAATGTCGCGTGAAATTTTTAGTTATGGGCTACAACTCCAAAGCAAATTTAATGACTTCGTTTAATGGTATACACGAGGTGTGTAAATTAAGTAATGAGACTGATTTTTTAAAATGTTTTTATTCGAATAGAATTACAATTCAGTTTTGTCTCCTTCAAAATAACTTCCTTGGGAAGCCATACAGTGTTGAAGACGGTTCTTCCATTCCTCGTAGCAGTGCTGGAACTCATATACTGGAATAGCCTTCAGGTGGTCGGTTACAGCTGTTTGAATGTTTTCTATGGTCCCAAAATGACGTCCCTTGAGGTAATTTTTCAATCTCGGGAAGATAATAGTCACAAGGACTCAAGTCAGGCGAATAAGGAGGATGAGGAGCCACGGGGATGTTTTTACTGGCTAAAAACTCGTTTATTGAAATGGCTGTGTGACAAGGCGCATTGTCGTGATGCAACATCCAGTTGTTCTTGATGTTTGGTCTCACACGCATGACCCTTTTTCAAAGTATTGATTTACTGTTTGGCCTGGAGACACAAACTCTTTGTGGACAATTCCCTGGTTATCAAAAAAAGCAAATCAGCATGCATTTGATCTTCGACTTGGCTCAGTCTCATCGCCACTCACGACACGTTCCATAAAATGGGGATCATTTTCAATCGATCCGAAAAAAGTCAAGACACATTTCTCTCCTGATATTCTTTTGCTCCTACGAAAGATTTTTTGGAACCATTTTGCGCAGATTTTTCTCATCCCCAATTCGTTAGTCAAAATCTAATGAACAGTGGTGTGATTCAAATTTAACTCTTCCCCGATTATTCTCGCCATAACCGACGATCAAAACGCACAAGATCCCGTATTCTATCGACATTTTCATCGGTTCTCGAAGATGAAGGCCTTCCGCTGAGTGTTTCATCTTCAATCGACTCTCTTCCTTCTGAGAATGCCTTAAACCACCGAAAAACCAGGGCTCTTGAAAAATACTGTCCCCGTAGGCGTGTTGAAGTTTTGCAAAAGTATCCGTTGCGCTGTGCCCAAGTCTGTAGTAAAACCTGATAGCACACCGTTGCTCACAATTAGTGTCACTCATTTTTAAAACGCACTAAAAAAACAATTTACGAAAAGAGTCACAAAGAACAAACAAATGTCTCTAACAAGTTCAAACTTGTACTGAAGGTACATCACATGTTAACCTACCGCCCCTTCCAAGTCCCGTCTCCGCAGCGTTGCTAGATCGGGCGCTACGTTGCCAGAGTCATCACTTAATTTACACACCTCGTAGCACATGTGCTTGTCTCTAGAACAAACCAGACGTTATATCCATCGAATTAGCGATTACTTTTAACATTGATTACTGTTTAACATTGTCCTTTGGCCTTGACGATGTTAATTTGCTACAAAAATAACACAAAAACTGACAATAACGAAAAGATAGACACACAACTGATAAATAAAAATATAGCAAATTCACAGAAAAAAAATATTTCAGAATATTACAGGAATTTCATTCAAATACATTTTGAAGTTTGTCCGGGATAGTTCTTCTCACCCGATTTAATTTCTTCTCAACAGTCTGGTACGGCTCCCATGCTCCTTTACGAATATAGGAGAATTTAAAATTCTGCCAAGTGCCGCTAATTCATGTCATTGTTTGCTTAAACGAAAACGCGCGTGCCATCGCTAACCTTATTTTCTAGAAACCGTAAAAAAACGCTTGACATGCCAGCAATGTCACAGCACACGAAAAATTTCACCGTTTCCTTCACAAAACACAGCGCACGAACGTTATAGTCCAGGAGCACGTGACCAAAAACTGCAAATAAATTGTTCATTTTTCAATCTGGTGTTATAACTAGAGTCCGTGCGAGCGCGGAGTGTATCAAGACCATAGTCTGTTAACGAATGAAAATAATATTAATACGTTTACATAAATTATGTAGCAACATTTTATTTTATACATAAATTATGTAGCAACAGTACTATTTTTACCAAATAGTACGGTTAAGTCAAGGATAAAATACCTATATACATTAAGATAACACGTAAAAATGGCAACACTTACCCGACAACCGTCAGTGTTGAGACAAGCTTCCCATGGCAGGTTGGGGTGGCTGTCACTAGCAAAGTTGAATTAGAAGCAGCTTTCAAATGATGTGTTACTTGCTTATTTTTGCTATTAAAAAAAACTTTTGACAATGGCACCGCAACGCCATCTTTAATTATTATGTCTCCAGTTATTAACTAAAAACATGTATTTCGGCTTTACTTTACGTATGTCAAATTTCTTTCAATTCTGTCTTGTCCGTCAAAAGTTAAAAAAGGGGCTAAGATACTTTAGAGGCGCACTGTATATTATTACAAAATGGTCAGAACGCACAGTTCTAGAACGTAACTCATCAGCACTTGATATACTAGGTGTGTAAATTAAGTGACTGGCAACGCAGCGCGCGATCTAGCAACACTGCGGAGACGGGACTTGGAAAGACGGTAGGTTAACATGTAGTGCACCTTCAGTACAAGTTTGAACTTGTTAGAGTCATTTGTTTGTTATTTATGACTTTTTTCGTAAACCGTTTTTTTCTAGTGCATTTTAAAAATGAGTGACATTAATTTTGAGCAACGGTGTGCTATCAGGTTTTGCTTCAGACTTGGATACAGCACAACGGATACTTTTGCAAAACTTCAACACGCCTACAGAGACAGTGTTTTTTCAAGAGCCCAGGTTTTTCGGTGGTTTAAGGCATTCTCAGCAGGAAGAGAGTCGATTGAAGATGAACTACGTAGCGGAAGGCCTTCATCTTCAAGAACCGATGAAAATGTCGATAAAATACGGGATCTTGTGCATTCAGATCATCGGTTAACGACAATAATGATCGGGGAAGAGTTAAATTTGAATCACACCACTGTTCATCAGATTTTGAGTAACGAATAGGAGATGAGAAAAAATCTGCGCAAAAATGGTTCCAAAAAGCCAGAGAGAAAGGCGTCTTGACTTTTTGGAATCGATTGAAAATGATCCTCATTTTATGGAGCTTGTCATTACTGGTGATGAGATTTGGGTGTTTGAGTACGCCCCGGAAACCAAACGCCAAAGCATGGAATGGCACACTTCAAGCTCACTAAGACCAAAAAAAAGCAAAAATGAGCAAGTCGAAAATCAAATGCATGCTGATTAGGTTTTTTTGATATCCAGGGAATTGTCAACAAAGAGTTTGTGCCTCCAGGCCAAACAGTAAATCAACACTAATTGTTAGAGGTTCTTGAAAAACTTCTAAAAAAGGTTATACGTGTGAGACCAAACATCAAGAACAACTGGATGTTGCATCACGACAATACACCTTGTCACACATCCATTTCAGTAAACGAATTTTTAGCCAGTAAAAACATTATGTGACTCCCCAGCCTCCTTATTCGCCTGACTTGAATCCTTGTGACTTTTTTATTTTCCCGTGATTGAAAAATCACCTCAAATGACTTCATTTTGAGATTATCGAATCATAGAAAACAATCAAACGGCTGTAACCGACCAACTGAAGACTCTTCCAGTAGGTATAGAAGTTCCAGCACGGCTATGAGGAATGGAAGAATCGTCTCCAGCGTTCTGTGGCATCCCAAGGCGGTTATTTTGAAGCAGACAATATTGAATTGTAATTCTATTCGAATAAAAGAATAAAAAAAACAGTTTCATTACTTAATTTACATACCTCGTATGCTGTGGCGAAAATAACAACAATGTAAGTGTTTTGTAGAGGCTGAAACATTCTACACCTGTGCTGTTAACCACTTCACAGCTAACTTATGTTCAATATACTGTTGCTGCATATAAATTTTCAAACTTTACAAAAAAACTTTGGAGACAATTTTGTGTCCCCCTGATCTTGGATTTTGGATCTTGGATTTATTATAAGAAATTGCAAACAATTTTCTAATGTTTTAGCGTTAAAAACTTTATATTATTCGTTAGTGCGCACAAAAATTGAATATGGATCTATAATATGGAATCCCATTTATAATAATCACACGCAAACGATTGAAAAAGTCCAGAGAAAATTCATGAAATATCTTGCATTTAAGATTGATCATCAATATCCACAGCGTGGACATCCTAATAATTTGTTGTTGTTGAGATTTAATATGATATCACTTGAAAGTAGAAGAATTTTTCTTCTGTCTCGTGTTCCTTTATAAACTGCTTAACAACTTAATTGATTGTCCTTATTTGTTGTCAAAAATTAATATTAAGGTAACACGAGTCGCGAGTAAATAATGTGTTTTACTGTCCTACTGGCAGAACAAACATTCATTTAAAATCCCCCTATATATTTTATGATGTACAGATTTAATAGAGTAAGTAATCAATGTGATATATTTAATTCACCATTAACTAGTTACAGTAAGCCAATTAAAAGTATATGTTCTAATAATTCTTAAATTAGCAATGAGTCAAGACTTGTGATTACAATTTGGAGTGGTTTTAGTATAAATTATTTGTATTTCAAAAATAAGTATCAATTGTATCTAGATTTAAACTTATCTTTTTTTGTTTTTTTTTTTAGTACCTACTGTTTAACTTTTTATAATGTCAATTGCTCTGTTATTGGATTATTCTGTTGGGCAATAAAAATATATTATTATTATTATTATTATTATTATTATTATTATTATTATTATTATTATCTTGCGACTTGTTGCTGACTCAACTACACCCTCGATATAACACTATATTGAAATATGAGCCCTTACAAAACACAAAGCAGTTTTTTATCACGAGCTCTCCGACTATTTTCCTTCAGGTCACCGTTTGTTACCGGGCCACAATTGCGAAACCGAATTCATTCGGTCGTTTTCACTTTTTTCGGTGCGTATCGTCGTGCATCAAGACATAGCCGTAATAATTATCCTATAGTCGCTTCTGTCTGAACTCGCTACGCATAACGTCCTTGCTTGGAATCAGTGCGTTTAGTTGGACATCCCCGCGATCTCACCTGCCGATTGTTCTCGGAAGGAGAAGAAAGCGAAAAGTTGATCATGATTAGGGCCAAATATGTATTTGTCTCGGCGACAGGGACGCAGACATTTTTTTCTTGGAAGGTGTTTAGTGTAGAATATTCTTTTTTAGCACACCTGTCAATATTAAATGCGGTCCGAATATTTGATATAAGTAACTAATATTAAATATAGTAACAAAAGCAATACATTCAGACTTTAAAATCATATATAGGGTGGGGCAATCAGATGGTTTCTTTTTAAAATTGCTATTAAAACTACATCGTTGAATATTTTTAAATGATTGTTGTTTTATTCAAGAAAGTATGCCTTCCCATTATTTATGAAAAACAATTTTAGTTAAATGGCTACCGCGGCTGGTTGGCAGTAGTTCATTCTGTCCACCCAATTTTGCAGTACATTTTCGATTATTTGTGGCTCTATTGCACGAATAACTCGAATGATGTTTTCCTTCAGTGAGTCAATTGTTTGTGGATCGTTGGAGTAACAACGGTCCTTAACATGTCCCCATAAAAATTAGTCCAACGGTGTTAAATCGCAGCTGCGCGATGGCCAATTAATATCTTCAAAACGGCTGATAACACGGTTACCGAATTTAGTGTGCAAAAGATCTATTGTTTCACGGCTTGTGTGACACGTTGCTCCATCCTGCTGGATCCAAAGTTCGTCTAAGTCCAAATCGTCCAATCGCGACCACAAAAAATCAGTTAACATGTCTCTGTAACGCATTTCATTTACTGTAATGCTGTTACCATCTTCATTTTGAAAGAAGTACGGACCAATGCTGCCACCACGCCAAAACCCACACTAAACAGTCACTCTTGCAGGATGCATTGACTTCTCTATAACTACGTGTGGATTTTCGGAACCCCAAATCCTACAGGTCTGTTTATTAACATGTCCTCCAAGATGAAAATGAGCTTCGTCCGAAAAACTGATTTCTCGATTGAAATCGGCGTCATTTTCAAACTCGTTTAAAGCCCACAACGAAGTGGATGGTCATTTTCCTTTATCTCTTGAGTAAGTTGCAATTTGTAAGCAAATAATCCAATATAATTTATGCAATATTCTCCTCAGAGAAGTGCGACTGACATTAAGTTGTTGTGCTCTGTGACGAGTTGAGGTTCTTGGGTTTTCACACACACTTTGGGCAACAGCAGCAATTCTCTCAGCTGTGCGCACCGGACGAGCACGTGGATGACTTCAGTTATCCATAAGCATGCCAGATTCATGAACTTTCCTTAAGAACTTTCTTACCCCAGGCGCTGATGGAGCTTCATTTCGACCAAAAATTGTTCTCAATTTTCTCACTGTTTCTACAACACAGCATTCACTTTGGAAATAATTTTTCAATATTTCCCAACGTTGTTCAAGTGTAAAACGAACCATTTCTTACAGTGGAGGTTAGACACCACATATATGTCAAATGTCAAGCGCGTCAGTGTCGACAATGTAGAAATAACACTCAGTTTTTAACATTCTTGCTTTTTTGGGTCTTGGAGAGCTTAAACTGTGCCATCCCATGCTTGGTTTCCGGGTCGTACTCAAACGCCCAAGTCTCATCACCAGTAACACGTCCCATAAAATGGGGATCATTTTCAATCGATTCCAAAAAGTCAAGACACCTTTCTCTCCTGATGTCCTTTTGTTCCTGCGAAAGGTTTTTTGGAATCATTTTTGCGCAGATTTTTCTCATCCCCAATTCGTTAGTTAAAATCTGATGAACAGTGGTGTGATTCAAATTTAACTCTTTCCCGATTATTCTCGTCGTCAACCGACGATCTGAATGCACAAGATCCTATCGACATTTTCATAAGTTCTTGAAGGTGAAGGCCTTACGTTGCGTGGTTCATCTTCAATCGACTCTCTTTCTCCTGAGAATGCTTTAAACCACCGAAAAATCTGGGCTCTGGAAAAAACAGTCTCCGTAGGTGAGTTGAAGTTTTGCAAAAGTATCCGTTGCGCTGTGTCCAAGTCTGAAGCAAAACCTGACAGCACACCGTTGCTCAAAATTAATGTCACTCATTTTTAAAACGCACTAGAAAAAAACGGTTTACGAAAACAGTCATAAAGAACAAACAAATGACTCTAACAAGTTCAAACTTGTACTGAAGGTGCATTACATGTTGACCTACAGCCCTTCCAAGTCCCGGCTCCGCAATGTTGCTAGATCGGGCGCCAATCCCGTTACCTAATTTACACACCTCGTATACCATATGAACATGAAATTGTCAGTGAAACCGACCAATGATTACTAATGACCGATCTGCCTTACGTGAAACAGACGTCTTGTTAATACGATTGACGTGTCTGGTTGTGGTCGCGCCGTTTGAAAATTAATCAGCGACCAAATAACCGCAGGCAATCAAGTTCGATACGTCCGATTCGAAACGCTGCTCGCGATAGGTGGCCGCCACGACGCAGACCGTTATCGCCTGATTAAGATTGGCTTGCGGCCGCCAATGGAAACTAGTATAATTTACTTTGCGGTACCATGGAGGTTTGGGTTAATCGTGTTTAGAGTTTGGGGGCAGGTCAGTGAGAATTAATATTGGGAAACAGAAATTTTCACACATATCTAGTTATACAGTGGAGAACAGCCAAATGGAATACATTCAGTAGCTCCAATTTTTTTTAGAAAATCCTGAGACACGTCAATTTCTAATTCTAAAATGACATCTTGCGACGTAAAAATGTGATGCCTAAATTCAACCCCCTTCAGGTGACAGCTACAACTCTTAATTTTCAAATTGAAAATAGGGGCTTTTCATATTATATTTAAAACTGCTATGGTTTTAAATTCTATTGCAGAAATTAACAAGAAAAAAAAGTTTCTCCAGCTTATTAAATTCGTTACATTAAAATAAACAACAAATCATTATTAATGCAGCATATGTTCAAAATGCTGGCTTCCAGCATCTTGGCAGCATCCTAGACGTAAATAGATGTATTCTAACGTTAGTTAACATCTGCGTGGTAATCGATCTAATTGCAAGTGTTATTCTTCTTCTTAAGTCAGCTAAATCGTCGGGTTTGGTTTTGTAGACCATACTTTTTACGTATCCCCATAGGAAGAAGTCTAACGGCTTGAGATCAGGTGATCGTGCAGGCCATTCTACAGAACCACGTCTCCCTATCCAGCGATTTGGAAAGATTGTGTGGATATATTGCCGGACATTGACTTCGCAATGTGCTGGTGCACCATCCTGCTGGAACCATATTGCATTACCTGGAAGCTGGATACGAGTTGCCATCGTCGGTACAATATTATTTTGGAGCAGCGCTAGATAAGTTTCTCCATTCAAATTGCCTGCAATGAAAAAGGGACCAATGATACTTTCTCCAATTATTCCTGCCCAAACATTAACTTTCTCAGGGTTTTGCGTGTACATCCAGTGAGGATTTTCTCTCGACCAGTAACGACAGTTTTGGCGATTAACATGGCCGTGAAGTGTAAATGTAGATTCATCCGAAAATAAAATATTTTCTATTTGTAAAGTATTGTCAGCTATAATTTGCATCACTTGTTCACAAAAGAGAATTCGTCTATCAAAATCGTCTCCCGCGAACTCATTAGTTGGTACCAGTTTATTGGGTGCATCATATTTTCTGTCGATACGCGAAGAATCGAGGAATGGCCAATATTTAATGCTGAACTGTTTGACGACTCAACATATGTGGATTTTCTTCAAGCATAAGCAATACATCCAATATCTGATCATCGCTGAGTTTATTGGGAGGATTTTTCTTTAGCTGCCGTACATGTCCACGTTGCCGAAGCTTCTTCTCTATTTTATTTACGGTACCTTGAGATATCGGCGGCAACTCCGGATATTTTTCTTGAAATAGGTGAACAACTTGGGCCTGCATTCGTGTTCTGTCTCCGTAACCAATCATCTGCAGATTCGTTATCTTATGCATTTCTGTTAGGTAAACAATCTCTCTGAATTGAAACACAAAAACTAAAGCAAAAAGCTTAACACTGATAACTGTTAACTACTGTTACAAAGACAAGCACGTTTCTATGTAATTTCACTAAAGCTGAAAATGGACAACTTCTTAAATTTCAGGTTTGTTTTTTTGCTGCTTGCTCGTTTTTGTCGTTCGATTGTCAAGCAAAAAATTGTACGTATTTATTAGAAAGTTTTTATCTCATAGTAGGGAATGTCGGCAATTGCAGACATTTATTTTTTGTTATTGACAAATAGTTTTACTTATAAAAATTTTATTTTAATGTACCGAATTTCCTACGCTGGAGAAACTTTTTTCTTGTTAATTTCTGCAATAAAATTTAAAACCATAGCAGTTTTGAATAGAGAATGAAAAGACCTGTCAAATGAAGTATCACAAGCCCTTACTTCCAATTTGAAAAGTTAGGGGTTGTAGCTGTTCCACACTGTATATACGTCGCGTCATAAAAGGTAATAGCGTAGAAAACGTTATAAAACGGGCCCAAATTAATATTTTTCAAAATCTCAAAAAGTCTCGCAAACTTGAAGATATTTATGATTTTTTTAGCCCAACCCGGTCTACATATATCGTACAATAACATATCGTAAAATAAAAATACAAGAAATGGCGTCATTGTTAATTAACGCTTAAAAAAATCGATCGTTAATTACTCGAAAAGTTATTAACAGATCGAGCTGAATCTGCAGTCCCTCCAAGAAATTTCATGATCACAGTGGCCCTACTTTCGAAGTACAAAAATGGTGAAAAAAAGCATTTGCAAGTTAACAATAGCACTTGGAGACTTCGGGTTGGGCTTAAAATTTTGGAAATTCAATAGGCTACAACTTCTTAAATACATATATGCTATATAAAATATGTAAAGGAACGGAGATATAAGCGGAAATGTGAAAAAAAGACGTTTTTTTTTTCACAAACTGTTAATTTAGAAAAGTTTATCAGTGGAACTTCCGCCCCTTTCTTTGCAAGAAAGTCCGCTCTTTCGATCCCTACATGGCCTTGGTGCCCTCTCATCCACTTGAGAGTGATACTGTTGTGTTCCGCTAGTTTCGTTAGCGAATCCATACAGTCTTTAACTACCCGGGAATGTATTTCTACAGCTCCCAGGGCTTTGAGGGCTGCTTGGCTGTCGGAGATGATCTGGATCCTCTTATTTGTGTAAGACCTCCTAGTCATCTCCTGCGCGCAAGCGGATATTGCAGTTATTTCTGCCTGGAATACGGTTGCATAGTTCCCCAGATTTATGCTAATTTCGCAATCTGGGTCTCTGTTTGTTGCCCCCGCTCCAGTACTTTGTTCTGTTTTGGACCCATCTGTATACCAGATGGTTCCATTCTGCTGGATTGGTATGTGACTGTCTTCCTCTCCCTCCTTCGGTACGATCACCCGATAAGGTTTGTGGAAGATTATGTCACGACCAATTCTGTCCGACCGCATGTTTAATATACGGTTTTGCTTTAATTCTTCGAATATCTCTGTATGGAAGCCCTATACGTTTCAAGAACACATAAAAATCTCTGCCCACTGGACTTTCTCTGCCTCGTGCCGTAACCAAGTGGGACTGTGCCGAGCCCGGAATATTCTGGGTAACGGGGTTGCCGGCTGATCCCCTCCGTGGGAAACGGCGCGCCTCCATGGGTTGCGGCCGCGTTTTGAAAATCCCCTTCGGTCCGCCCGCGGCACAGACTGCCGGCTTCATTACAGGCACACAAACGCACACACATAAATATTGATATAAACAAAAACTACGTGCCCCACGTCGAATTATCGCGGAATTAACATAGGGGCGGGGATGGTCGGCGTGCCATGCCTGGACACGGGAACGCGCACAGTTTTTCAGGACCGGCGCTGCACATTTATGGCCCCATTCCATAAAACGTATGGTCTAATAACTACAACAGAATATATAGTCCTTCTATTCTGAATTGAAAATGATAAATACGCCTGGGGAACAAAAAAAGCGGCGCAACTTTATGATTCCATGGGCGTGCATATATCTTTTATAAATTCGAAAATTGTGAAATGATTGTTTTCATTCAAATCAATATAGGAGATTAAAATTAGCCTGCATACAAAACTCTTAATATTTGTAATATAATTTTCTGTAAATAATGCTCATTTAGCCAGACAATCTCAAAAAATTGTCTGTTTTAATAAACCTAGCTGAAATACACGTCACTGGCGTCTTAAACAAGTAAGAATTCCCTAATGTCGTTAATCATTTTAATGATGTCCTAAAAATGTTATGGCACAGTGGACCGAACAAGTATTTAACGAATATATTCGATGCAAATCACAATACTCTAATGGGTCACTGCAAATCGTTGGCCGGTGTTAGCAAACAGCGAAACGTTGCCGGCTCTTCAAAATTTTCTTAGAGTATAGTAATATACATAAAGTTGTTTTAATTTATAATTATTTTTTCCAGCGATTTTAAACGCTTAATTTTAATGCTAACTAATAAATTTATATCTATGTATTTTTTTTTAAATATTTCCAAACTAGCTTTCTAAGAACGTCACGAACTAACAGTTTACTAAAGTAAGTATAATTGCATAGTGAGCTTAGCAATTTTAGAAAATATATGTGACAACCTTGCTTTTTTTACCTATTTTCATTTTAGAATGGAAATTATATACTTGTAAATTCTATTAAAAAAATATTGTGTTCCTCAGAAGTTTTTCTTGTAACTTGTTATTATTACTCCAGTGGCGGCTCATGACTTTTTTTGGGGGGGAGGAAAACATATTTTGTGAAAATTTTTGTGATGATAAATATTGTTAGTAATATGCCGCTGTAATGTTAGGAGACGGATCTCTACTTGGTCAATAAAATATACTCAGTACATTTGTCTAACATAATGGACCTAATATATTTTATTGGTTCAGCAAAACCATCGGGAAGGTGTTTTTGTCAAATTATTTTACAATTAAGAGATGCAGTGAAATAAAATACGGATTTTTTGCCAGGACTGCGTCAGCTTAGATTTGACGGGCTGAATTGATCACATTCATAATATTTTGTTTGCCTAAAAGATGTAATTTACAAACACAACTAAATGTTCCTGACTTTTTGAATGTGCCAACTAAACGAGATACAGTTTTAAGATTTTATCAAATCCAGACTTTGTCCAAGCATCTCCACGATTTGAAAATAATACACACGGCCAACACAATAATTTATTTAAAGTTAAAGAACCACTTAGCCATTTGCATTTATCATAGCACGTATTAACAAAACTACTAGCCGGCTTACCCTGATTAATTAAAGTTTTACTTAGATATGACAGTGGTACTCTTAAATCTTTAACAAATTATTTATCCTCATAAGACAGGCTACTAAATTTGTACTTTATATAATACTCAACAATATTATTGCAGGTTCGAATATTTATTTGAATGTCATAACTCGTATTGTTGTTTTTATGAAACAAACTGCTACACTCGCCAGTTACCTTCGTTATAATTTTGTATAGTTGATTAAATAAAACGTTCAATAAGGGAGTATTTCTTACAGTGACGTATTATATACTAAGTGCGGCCCTGAATTTTATGGTTTAGTGCTATCTCTGGTATGAACAAACTTTTGAGGCTGACTGTATATCATTGAAACATTGCTGAATAAATAAAGTGGTTTTCTAAGACTTCCGACACTTCTCCCACTAATTTTACCACTTTATACTTGTGTGCATATTGACCTACTCGTATTTATGTATTTTTATTAGCCGAGAGATAGTACTAGCGATACAAGTCCGGTCCTGGTCTTTAGTCCAGATTCCGGTTCCTAGCCATGCCCATAATGTAAACGGGCGGTGTCCACAGCCGTTGATATTAATACATTAATATTTATGACGGTGAAGCATTTTTTTTCACGCGTTGTTTGTTGCGTTGAATTTTGTCAAATACAGCGCGTCGCGGAGATTCTATCGCATAAAATTATTTTATTTGATCCCCGCATAGATCACGTTGACATTCTCGGACTGGACAGAATAGTTGGTTACAGGGTCGGACTCGGTCAATATATCTACACTAAAAAAATAATCTTATATCGTTATTATGAAGATTTTCATGACGGTTTCCAAATAATTTTTTTTTATTTCAAATTTTGCCTGTGCGTCGATCATCTGTGTTTTAGCGTCTGTTGATTTTATTTTTTCAATATACAGCGTTTACATTCTCCAAACGTTTTCGATAGGATTTTGAGACGAGTGACTCTACAAACAACTTCAGATCCTCATTCCTGGTTGCCAAAAGAACAGTTATGTGGCATTATGGTTGGTATGCTTTACCTATGGAGACCTAAAAGTTTAGTAAAGTAATTGTAACCTTACAATTTGTGAATCAAGTAATTCCTATGCGTTTTAGGTCTAAATTTATCTCCGTCATTTGATAGTTAACCCTCTAGTATGTTTATTCGAGTTATCATTATTGTAACGAGTCATTAAAAAAAACACAAAGTTGGCCGAGCAAAAAAAAACGTATTTCTATTCCTAATTTTAAGTTTATTACCTTATTGAATTGTCAAGGCTGTCACATTATATGATGGGTACTTTTACCGGGTATTTAACAAACAAAAATAAAAAACTTTATCAAAAAGATACTATATTTTTGAAAAAAAATAAAACACTATTAAAAAAAAATGACGGCTGCCCATATTTATACACACTTGAGCTCTTATTTTAACTGAGTCAATAACTTAGTTGGCGAAACTCAACTTTTCAGTCACTGTTTGCTCTGATAAATTGATAGTCATAAAAAAAATGTCATCGGAGTTGGCCGAGCAAAAAAGACGTATTTCTATTCTTATTTCTATCTTAAATGTATAACCTTATTTAATTGTGAAGGCTGTTACATTATGTGACAGTCACTTCGACATAACCGCTATTTCCACCTCTCTCGTTCATAGCCAGATTTGATGACGTTTTTTTTGGATGGCTCTATATTTTCTGTGAACTATCGCGTGGTAATCATAGTTACCTGAGTCCGACTCTGTTGCGAATCGCTCTATTCACATATATACTTATCTTGTGACACACTTCAAAGTTCACCTTGCGCTTCGCATGCCGTGTCGCTTTAATCGATTCACTTTTCGCCCAAATTTCAACACGCCCAGATGCGTTGTCGTTTATATAACCGGTGAACAGAGTCAATCTAAATTGCAAAATTCCGTCGCGCTTTCTACGAGTGCCAAAAAGTCCGCGTTTGAAGTTTTTTTATTCAGTTGCAGTCGCAGTACGTCAATTATTGATCGTTCACCCCGACTGTTTAGCAACTGTCTTATTATAACGATAAGATTATGAAATACGATCTAACTAGACGATTTAAAAAAAAATAAAACAATGTTTGGGGCTTGCCTTATCGTTGACACAATACAGTTAAAATTTTTGTTACATACAATAAATACAGTTAAAAGTCTTTTTACACATTGAAGCCCAGACTACAATTATTCGTCGTGTTCGCAGGCTGGAATGGTGTAATGTACAATGCAATATCGTATTAGTACTTACTTATGCTCAAGTACTTGAATTATTTTTTTTATGGAAATATATTGATAAATGGAGTTTTTACAGTCGTAAGGTCGTGAAACGGTATAGTTTGCAGTCAGCACGATAACTCTGGAACGGTTCAATTAAAAAAAAAAAAATAGATTCTGTTGGTATAAGACAAAATGCAATCCTTGAACAAAGGGTTTAAACATGTTTTTTTTTTGCGAAAATTTTTCTATGTAACCGGATCAAATTTTTAGTGTCCAATAAAGAGAAAAAGCTGTTTTTCAAATATTGACATCCATTTAAAAAAATAAAGTTGGTCTCCATTACAACCAAACGCAAAAAGCCAAAATTATTTCAATGTTGACACAAACATGGCAAATACACTGATAAAAAAGTTATTCAGGACATTTTTTTCATATACAAGTGTTATTAAAAAGTTACAGGCATTATGTGCGACTTTTTTTGCCAAGTGATACCCCAATACCTGTGGGAATATAAATGGCGAAGCATGTTTTTAAACTACACTCGACTCATGCATACCATGTGTTATACGAGGTGTGTAAATTAAGTAATGAGACAGACAACGTAGCGCCCGATCTAGCAACACTGCTTAGACGGGACTCGAAAGGGCGGTAGGTTAACATGTAGTGCACCTTCAGTACAAGTTTGAACTTGTTAGAGTCATTTGTTTGTTCTTTGTGACTGTTTTCGTAAATTGGATTTTTATAGTGCGCTTTAAAAATGAGTGACATTAATTTTGAGCAACAGTGTGCTGTCATATTTCGCTCCAGACTTGGACACAGCGCAACGAATACTTTTACAAAATCTCAACACGCCTACGGAGACAGTGATGTCCGGGGGAGAGTAGTGATGTCCGGGGGAGAGTTTAATTTGAATCACAACACTGTTCATCAGATTCTGACTAATGAATTGGGGATGAGAAAAAATCTGCGCAAAAATGGTTTCAAAAACCCTTTTGCATGAACAAAAGGACAACAGGAGTCTTGAATTGAAAGGTGTCTTGACTTTTGGAATCAACTGAAAATGATCCCCATTTTATGGGATGTGTCATGAGTCATGAGACTTAGGTGTTTGAGTACAACCCGAAATCCAAGCGTCAAAGCATGGAATGGCACACTTTAAGCTCTCCAAGACCCAAAAAAAGCAAGAATGAGCAAGTCGAAGATCAAATGCTTGCTTTTTTGATAGCCAGGGAATTGTCCACAAAGAGTTTGTCGAGTTTTTAGCCAGTAAAATCATTCCTGTGACATATTTGCCTAACTTGAGTCCTTGTGCCTTTTTATCTCTTCCTGAGATTGAAAAATCTCCTCAAGGGACGCCATTTTGGGACGTGGGGATATAAATGACAAAGCATGTTTGTATACGACACTCATACACTCCATGTGTTATACATTATCAAGCTACAAGCAACAGGTGTTGCGAAAGGTGTGTAGCTATAGTTCTCGCTCTTGTAAAAGTTCCTGTTACAATCTCATCAAACCTTTACGCCTATCCTGATCGAAAAACACATTAGAGAACTAGCGTTGCGTTACCATCGTTAGGTACTCGTTTTTAATTGGTTTAATTCAATTTCCTAACACTGAAAGGAACGCCGATCGCCTATGTAAACACGAAGATTTAAATAAATTAAACAGAAATTAAGTACCTACATAAATTATATCTTGACGTTACGTGAAGTATGAAAAAAAATCGATACGTTGCGTAGTTCTCGATTTTAATACACCATCAGGCGTTCACTTTTTCTTTCCATTAACGTCGGAATGTCGAGTTCCACGTATAAAAATTACTAGAGCGAGTCGTTTTTTTTTTATTGGAAAATGTGCCGCAAGTTTAAATAGATCTTAGAGACTATGATCAGATACAGTTTTTGCCGGTAGTCGTGTCGGTATGCGACGGCAATTGTTTTGTGATTTATGGAATGTAATTGATTGGGACACTGTCACAAATACGAGGTGTGTAATTTAAGTAATGAAATATTTTTTTTTATTCGAATAGAATTATAATTCAGTATTGTCTCCCTCAAAATAACTTCCTTGGGAAGGCACACAGCCCTGGAGACGGTTCTTCCATTCCTCGTAGCAGTGCTGGAACTCATATTACTGGAATAGCCTTCAGCTGGGCGGTTACAGCTGTTTAAATGTTTTCGTCGTTAAATGACGTCCCTTAAGGTGATTTTTCAATCTCGGGAAGAGAAAAAAGTCACAAGAACTCAAGTCAGGCCAGTAAGGAGGCTGAGGTGCCACATGAATGTTTTTACTGGCTAAAAACTCAACCCTTTTCACACAACAATTTCAGTAAACACTGAAATGGTTGTGTGACAAGGCGCATTGTCGTGATGCAAATCTCTGTAAAAGTGTTGATTTACTGTTTGGCTGGAGGTACAAACAGTTTGTGGACAATTCCATGGCCATCAAAAAAAATAAATCAACAAGCATTTGATCTTCGACTTGCTCATTCTTACTTTTTGTGTCTTGGAGAGCTTGAAGTGAGAGCTTGAAAGTCATTCCATGCTTTGCTGCTGGTTTCTTAGTCTTATCACCAGGAACGACATGTTCCATAAAATGGAGATTATTTTCAATCGACTCGAAATATTCAAGACACCTTTCTCTCCTTATGTCCTTTTGTTCCTGTAAAAGGTTTTTTGGAACGATTTTTGCCCAGATTTTTCTCATCCCCAATTCGTTAGTCAAAATCTAATGAACAGTGGTGTCATTCAAATTTAACTCTTCCCCGATCATTCTGTCGTCAACCGACGATCTGAATGCACAAGATCTCGTATTCTATCGACATTTTCATCGGTTCTTGAATATGAAGGCCTTCCGCGACGTAGTTCATCTTCAATCGACTCTCTTCCTTCTGAGAATCCCTTAAACCACCGAAAAACCTGGGCTCTTGAAAAAAACACTGTCTCCGTAGACGTGTTGAACTTTTGCAAAAATATCCGTTGCGCTGTGTCCAAGTCTGGAGCAAAACCTCATAGCACACCGTTGCTCAAAATTAATGTCACTCATTTTTAAAAACGCACAAAAAAAACCTTCGTTTTTTACATTTTAGTTTTTTTTATTACACGATATTTTTGAAAGCATTGTCTATGTATAGAAATATACATAGATCATCATCCTACGTATAGCTTCTGGTAAATCATACTATTTACCAGAACTAACACTTTACTTATTAAGTTAAAATACATCTTATTTTACTCAACTAACTTTCGTAATGTCTTCAGTGACTGGATATTGATGTTTATTAAAGTTTTCAAAGAACTGCAAATCACTTTGTCAATAATAATTAAAAAAAAGACTAAATCGACTGCAATACAGATTATTCGACTTCCGTAACAAATTATTCAGGTATCTCCTACTCACTTCAGTGCGACGAGTGATAATTCGAGAACGGAACTTCGTTACCGGAAGAGCTAATTAGCAATTAAAGTTACATTTCACTTTGGACCGGAAACTACGACAACAGCGCTGCAACTCACTCTTTGACAAGAGCAAGGGACAAAAGACTGTCGCAGTTCATGAGTGCCTAGGGGTTAGTTAAACTGGAATCTGACGCAGATAGTTTCGTTTTGTTCACTCCTCGATTCTTGACGAGGTCCCATGGAAAGATCGAATGGAAGTGGGGTGTATGAAGAGATGAATATAATGTAGGTCATTCTGTAAGACGATAAGAAAGAGAATAAGATGTGTGTATGAGATTGAGTATGAGATTGAGTATGCAATTAGAGAAAATGATTAAATGGATTAAATAAAATTAGGTAAGTAGATATATTTTTGAATTTGCCGAAAAAAAAATCGTTGTTGTATTAACCACTTTTTAATCAATAACATTGACTAGGTATGATTTATAGTAATTAACTGTTAAGATATAACTAATAGCAATAACAATATAGTAATAACTGTTAAGATAATATTTTGACAGACACTTCACATTACGGTCGCGCCGTCATAAAAAAAATCTTCGAAATCACCGATGAATCTATTCACTTTGTCAGCAAATTGTATTTGTTTAGGCATTTGCACTCGTGACATTTTATTATTAAGGTAATACTGACGCCGAACACACTAATAATAATTCTAGAGTCTGCCAGACGGTCAGGAGAGACGACTGAACCCAATGGTTCAATACGATTGGCCAACCGTAATTATCATACTGACCCTCTGCCTCCTAATATGTGTTAAAATATTGGATAAACTGATTTCAAATCACTGATCTAAATAGTTCAAGAAAAGTAGGTTGTTCATAGTTTTTTTTTTGTAATCTACAGTAAAAAAAAGAACATAATGTGATTGGCAAACATGGGCAACGAATTTCGTTTCACCGCTCCAAAATCGATCTAATCTGGCCCATAGCAATGAACAACTTAATTTAGTGTGCTGTATTACTATTAGATAATCATATTAATAGAAATTCTACTACGTATTTACTTCCCTTTATGGTTCGTAAGTTTGTCCATCTCAGTATACCCCAGTTATTATTGATGTGGTCTGTTATAATTAACTTTGAAACTTGTAAATTAATAGTAGTAATTTTCTACAGATGTAGAGATAAAGTAAGGAGGATGAGATACTCGTATGAAAAAAAAAAATGCTTCCAGCACCGAATGGTAACTATCTCTTCTAATGAAGCAGTAAACAAGTTTTAAAATGTACGTAAGCTTCCAAAAAAAAATGCCGCACCTAAATTTTATTAATATCATCTTTAATATACCGGAACTATTAACCATACGAACGAAGAGTCGAATTATAAATGGTTGTGTCCTGATTTTTTATGTTAAAAGATCGTAGCTACGGTGTTAAATACATAAATATACACCTATCAAAAATTAATGAGACATGTGTACGTATTTACGAGGTGTGTAAATTAAGTAATGAGACTGGCAATGTAGCGCCCTATCTAGCAACACTGCGGAGACCGGACTTGGAAGGGCGGTAGGTTAACATGTAATGCACCTTCAGTACAAGTTTGAACTTGTTAGAGTCAATTGTTGGTTCTTTGTGACTGGGTTCGTAAATGGTTTTTTTTTAGTGCGTTTTAAAAATGAGTGACATTAATTTTGAGCAACGGTGTGCTATGAAGTTTTGCTTCAGACAGTGTTTTTAAAGATAAACCACGCAGCGGAAGGCCTTCATCTTCAAGAACCGATGACAATGTCGATAGAATACGGGGTCTTCTGCGTTCAGATCGTCGGTTGACGACAAGAATGATCGGGGAAGAGTTAAATTTGAATCACACCATTGTTCATCAGATTTTGACTAACGAATTGGACATGAGAAAACTCTGCGCAAAAAATGATTCCAAAAAACCTTTCGCAGGATAAAAAGTACATCAGGAGAGAATGGTGTCTTGACTTTTGGAATCGATTGAAAATGTACCTCATTTTATGGGACGCGTCATTACTTATGATGAGACTTGGGTGTTTGAGTACGACCCGGAAACCAAGCGCCAAAACGTGGAACACCACACTTCAAGCTATCCAAGATCCAAAAAAGCAAGAATGAGCAAGTCGAAGATCAAATGCATGCTGATTTGCTTTTTTGATAGCTATGGAATTGTCCACAAAGAATTTATGCCTCCAGGCCGAACAGAAAATCAACACTTTTACAGAGAGGTTCTTGAAAAACTTCGAAAAAGGGTTATGCGTGTGAGACCAAACATCAAGAACAACTGGATGTTGCATCACGACAATTAGCCCAGTCAAATGGTAGTTTGACCAAAACAAAATTGCGGAATTTTTTTCTCAACGGTCTTATATGTTTTTGGGGCTGCTGAATCCGAATTTATAGTTTGCTGCCTTGTAGGAGGTCGGCTTCATAGCCAAAAACGCAAAAAATCTGTGTTTTTCAGAACTTTTTTCAGTTTTTTGCTTATATCTCAAAAACTGTACGTTTTTTGAAGATGAGCGTTCCATACGAAATTAAAGTAAATTAAATGCACTGTTCATGTTTGATTTTCTGACAAGCGGTAACGGCGTTAGAGCTCAGTGAAAACCAGTGATTTTTTATATTATTACAAAAACGTCAAAAACACCAACTTCCATCCCCTGCAACCCGAGAAATATATGTTAATAAACCCTTATATCACATGTAAGTATATTTATATAGCATAAAAAAAGATGTCTGCAATATTTAATTTTCTCATAAAGATTTTTGTGAGAAGAAGCTCCTTCTTCTTTTTTAATTTACACACCTCGTCTGTACAATTAGAAACTATTTTCATGTGTTATTTCAAATGAAAGTTGCCCAAAATGATATAGCGGATATTTGTAAAATATTTCTAATCATACAGGGTGCTACATTTCATGTAATCGCTACACAATTTCGTTATTTTATATGGAACACCCTGTATATTTGGATATCCCATTAAATTTTACTTCGACTTGATTAACCCTACATGGTACCTAAAACCCGCCGTCTTGGAGATAGTCATCTGTTTTTGAAAAAACATTCCAGTCCATTTAAAAAAATTGTCAGTGCTGTTGGAAGATTACCAGTATATGCGACAGTGGATAACATACAACATTTTGCAACAATGAAATGAAAGAGTAATTCATGACTAATTGAACTGTTTAAACCTCACGTCTTTTTAAACTTTTTTGGTTTAGACTCTATTTATAAATAAAGGGCCATCCGAAAAAAACGTCATCAAATCTGGCTATGAACGAATGAAGTGAAAATTATGCAGGTATTCATTTTGGCCGTTTTGGCCGGTCAGTAAAACGTTTCCTAAATTTGTACCATCAAACTGGAAGCGTCAATCGGAAACAAGGAAGTGGCGGATCCAGAGTAAGGACAGAAGAAAACGTTGAAATGGTTAGGCAAGTGATAACAGGCAATCCAAGAACATCAATTAACCATTTGAGTCAACAAGTGCATCTGCCCTATACAACGTGACAATTAATTTCAACAATAACGATTATACTCACAAAAAAATTGGAGTGTTGTCCACACTCTTGGAGTGTGGAAGAAGGAGGATTGTTGAACTTATTCGTTTTTCATGTTAAAATCTTAACACCTTTTGTGCAAATGTTGCATGACGACGAATTGCAAGAAGGTTATATTCAAAGTTAAGATTAAGAATAGAAATACGTCTTTTTTTGCACGGTCAACTTTGATCACTTTTTTTTTTTTGGATGTTGCTGACTATTTAAAAGCCATCGTTTATAAAACTTTTATTATTCTAAATATTTTTCGTGAATACATTTAAAACTAATAGGAATCATCGTCGTCACGAGTTTTTTTTTAATGTGAGTGTAAAAAAATGGCTTCTGCTGTTTAAAGTCTACCTTGTTAGCCATTTTATTTGCCCATATCGGTACACCTACCTACCTCACTTAAATCCGTTTGCTCTCGTATAAAAATTTTTACAATTCACCGCACCGTTTCAAGTAAATATTGTAGATACATATCTTTCCACTCGCCCGTCTATTTATTCTCGCAAAAAGAAGTGGTGCAATGTTTCTACTAATCACCCGGTAGAGGAAGGAAAGTACTCTTACATGACCTACGTAGAGCAAGTATTACGGAGCAGTTGACACGCATACGCAACAAGAGCCTGTTATTTGTACCGTTGTTGTCTAAATACATGCATAATTTCCAAAAAGTACACTTTCGTTCTCATACTGTCTGAGATAATAGTGCCTGGAAGGATATTTATTTCCGGTATAAGAGTATTTTAATTTTCTTATAAAGTGACTATAGAGTGTTTCCCATTTGTACGAATAATCTATCTACAGGGTTATAGTCCAGTAGGCAGGTAGCTAAAATCAGCAAAAACTGTTCTTGAAACATATAGGGCTAGTTTCGACGGTTCCTTATGTATTTTTTTGTGTAGAACATAATGCGCGGGGTCCATTTTCGCTTATATCTCCGTTCCTTGGCATAATTTATATAGCATATGCATTTAAGAAGTTGTAGCCTATTGAATTTCCAAAATTTTAAGTCCAACCCGAAGTCTCCAAGTGGTATTGTTAACTTGCAAATGACTGCTGAAGTTGAAAAAGTGCATTTTTCTCACTATTTTTTTACTTCGGAAGTAGGGAGACTATGATCACGAAATTTATTGGAGGGACTGCTGTTTGTAGTATGAAGTTACAAAAAATTCAGCTCGATCCGTTAATAACTTTTCGAGTAATAAACGATCGCATTTGTTTGCAAGCCTTAATTAACAATGACGCCATTTCTTTGTTTATTATATGATATTGACCGGATTGGGCTAGAAAAATCATAAATCTCTTCAAGTTTGCGAGACTTATTGAGATTTTGACAAATATTAATTTGGGCCAGTTCTATAACGTTTTCAACGCGACTACCTTTTTTGACGTGACGTAAATATATTGTTTTAATGTTGCCGTTTCGAAATTCTCGGAAATGTGACTATAATATCTTGACGCCCATTTTTTGTTTAAAATGCGCGTCTTGAAGCGTACTTTTTCAACTTCAGCAGTCATTTGCAAGTTAACAATAGCACTTCGGGCTGGGCTTAAAATTTTGGAAATTCAATAGGCTACAACTTCTTATATGCATATGCTATATAAAATATGCCAAGGAATGGAGATATAAGCGGAAATGTGAAAAAGAACACATAAAAATCTCTGCCTACTGGACTGTTAGCCAAGATTTATATACTAGGCGCAGAAATGGTCGTAGAGAAAAAAAAGCAAATGGAAGCTTCAAGTTTCTACTGTTTGGATCTTGAGTTTAAAATTTTTAACGTCAGCAGTTTTTGAGTAATCATAAGAAAACTATCGATATACATTTTTCGAAAGGTTTTCTTATGTTTAATAAGTCCACGGACTTATCTGGACAAGCTAGTGGGTCGCTCAGTTTGTCTGTAGCAGTCGTTTGAATTAGTCTACGCACCAGTGACGCGTCGAAAAAAATGTAATCAAAGTGTTCAGATGGAGCAACAGGTTAATAGCAAGTTTCTTGTTAAACTGGGGAAACTTTTACAGAAGTTTATGCAATGTTAAAAAAAGTGTACGGGAATGAATATTTATCCCGCATACAAGTTTTTGAATGGTTTAAACGGTTTAAAGAGGGACGTGAAACGACCGAAGACGATCCGCGCCCCGGACGGCCCTCAACGTCAAAAACGAACGAAAACATTGAAAATATTGGTAAGTTAACCCTTTAACGCCCAAGTGCACTGTCAAGAGACATATTACTGATAGAAAAAAAATAAAGAAAAAATAACTAAAACCATGTAAGAAATAGTAAATTGATTGCTTTCGTTAATACTTTAAATATTAGTTACTTTCTTGTATTACATGTATCTATTACACCGGGTGGTACAAAAGTATCAAATAATGGCTTTAACTTTGTTATTTGAAAAGTTAAAAAAAACGTTCAATATAAAAGTTATTTTGTTCATTGCCATGTATGTTTTAAATTTTTTAGTTTGCTGATATCTTCTTTTGTTTTGTTCCTATGGCAACTAATTTTTTTTTAAATGGCAACGATACATTTTTTTTGTTATGAAAAAAGCATATTTTTCTCTATTCAGTCACAAAATTTTGCAATTTTTGAAAAAAAAAATAAGCGAGAAAAAAAATATTTATTACTATTCACCTACAATTAATTAATTGATTTCATAAAACTAAAATTTAGATCAAATTAAATTTAAAGAGTAACAAAGGTAGAATAAATATTAAGAAAAAAACAGCAATGCTAAATCAGATGTTCAAACTGAGCTCCGTTGACGGCCAAGCAATGACCTAAACGGTATTTAAATTCTACTGTAGTAGCTCTGTGTAACACCTCTGCAGGTATTCTGCGTATTTCAACAGTTATTCGCACCTTTAAGTCCTCCAAATTACGAGGTCTTTGTTTGAACACACTATTTTTAACATGACCCCACAGGAAAAAATCTATGGGCGTCAAATCCGGGGATCTGGCAGGCCACTCAATAGATCCTCTTCTGCCGATCCACCTGTTTCGAAAAACATGATTTAAGTACTCTCTAACATGTACCGCAAAATGTGGAGGAGCTCCATCTTGTTGGAAGAAAATTCTATTGTCAATACCTTCATTTTCACCCGGGAATAAGGATGTGATCGCAGATATGTCCTGAGTTTGTAGCAGTTGAAGATATCGATCAGCGGTAAGGGTTTCATCAAGAAAAAATGGGTCTATGATATGTCCCCTTATAATGCCTGCTCACACATTTACTTTTTGCGGATATTGTGTGTGTGCTTCTTGCACCCAGTGTGGGTTCGCTCTGGCCCAATACCGACAATTATGTCGATTTAATGTGCTGTTTAGCACAAAGGTCGCTTCATCTGAGAATACAATATTTGAAGCAAAATTCTCATTTCGGCCAATTCTACTGATCGCTAATAGGATATACAGGCGAACAAAAAACTTTCATTCCTATCCTAAAAACCTATCTATTTGATTTATCGAGCAATGTAATTAATAAAATTTTAGAAAAGTACTCATAAATATTAATTTCGCAATTAATTCCAATTTTCTTGTTGGTTTGCAAACTCACACAGTGAATTGAAACTGGCCGTTTATCTATTATACTTAACAGAAACAACTGGTCGTCTATCAGTTTCGTTCAGAAAGAAAAAACAGTGTAAGTCGTGATCGAGTCCGATTGAAACGCCGCACGTGGGAAAGTGTTTCAAAACGCCTCGGCCATAAAGCCGCCAAAGATCCGATCAACTCCACAATCGACCCTCTTATTACGGAACAGTCCTCCGGTGATCCTTTCACATCATTATTAGAGCGGACACTACGTTATGGCCTATCTCGTGAACGTATTATTTAACAACATGACCGGAGAATGTAACGGTAATGACTAGAGTTCGTGCGAGCGCGGAGTGTAACAGGACCGTAGTCAGTTAACGAATGAAAATATTAATATGTTTACATAAATTATGTAGCGACATAATACTATTTTTATCAAATAGTACGGTTAAGTCTAGGATAAAATACCTATATTAATTAAAATAACACGTAACAATGGCAACACTTACCCGACAAACGTCAGTGTTGAGACAAGGTTCCCATGGCAGTTTGGCGGTGGTTAAAACATATTAGTATGTGCTTTACTAAGCGTTCTGGAGTGAAACGGCGACGTTTATCACAAATTAGCTACTGAACGCCCACAAGCATTGGTAGCTTCGTCTATAATAAAATACACGAAATTGTCCGCAATGTCTTTGCGTATTGATGTCACTACGTTGTTGTAAACTCGATCGACATATGCAAGTCTTAACGTACTTTCATCAGGAATTTTTCGGTCCATATATTTTTCTAAAAACGTACGTACATAACTTCTCTAGTTTGTTTAATGGAATATTGCTTGCAACAGAGGCTTCTGTAAGTTCATAGAAAAATACGGAGTCGTCGGCGCTGGACGAGGCATGGCTTTTCAGATGTCTTGTTACTTTAGTTTTATCTGAAGAATTTATAATGCGTTCACACACAGTACAAAAAAAGGTCATTTCCTTGAATACGTATGTCCCTAAAACCCTCGGCATCACTGTCAAACCACGTTTGAAATACTTCCCGTCTATTTCTTTTCACCTTTGGCTTATATTATAAGGTTATTTAAACACACGGCGAATATGAAAAACGAAACGTATCAACGCGACGCAATACTGGCGACTGTCTGTTACAGCGTGCCATAAATAACTAAAATTGCTAGCGCAGTTTTCGTAATGCAAGTCAGCTGTGAGCTGTGAAGGCCAACGAGTCAAGGGCAGGACATGCACAGTGTCGGCCCTGTAACATACGTGCTTGGTAATAAGTAATAATATTTAATAATGTACTATGATGCAACATAGTTTCTGTGAACATATTAACATTTTCATTCGTAAACTGACTACGTCCCTGTTACACTTCACCACCACTGTTAAATGGCAGTTTTTTTTGGTTTTACCAAACATGGCAGTGTTTGTAAACGAACTTAACCTTATCTTATAATACGTGTCGAGCTCCGTAGCGGTTGGTGTTCCAAGCTAACCTCCAAAAAAATCATAAACGTATTAAAATTTTACTCTTCAGCAAACATTTATTAACATTTGATTCTTTCCGCTACAGCAGACATAATTTACGAGGGTTGGAATTGTAATAGTGGCAACTATTTATTTACAACGGATAGCCAAGAAATTAAATACACCTGGTTGGTTCGCTACCATTTCAACCTAATAATGCAGCTTCTATAGTAAAAATATGTCAATATTTATATATACGAGGTGTGTAAATTAAGTAATAAGATTTTTTTATTTATTTATTCGAATAAAATTACAATTCAGTATTGTTTCCTTCAAAATAACTTCCTTGGGAACCCACACAGCGCTGGAGATGGTTCTTCTATTCCTCATAGCAGTGCTGGAACTCATATACTGGAATATCCTTCAGCTGGTCGGTTACAGTAGTTTGAATGTTTTCTATGGTCCCAAAATGACGTCCCTTGAGGTGATTTTTAAATCTCGGGAAGAGAAAAAAGTCACAAGGACTCAAGTCAGGCGAATAAGGAGGCTGAGAATGTTTTTACTGGCTAAAAACTTGTCGAAATGGCCGTGTGACAAGTCGCATTGTCGTGATATGCAACATCCAGTTGTTCTTGATGTTTGGTCTCACACGCATTACCGTTTTTCGAAGTTCTTCAAGAAACTCTCAGTAAAAGTGTTGATTTACTGTTTGGCCTGGAGGTACAAACTCTTTGTGGACAATTCCCTGGCTATCGAAAAAAGCAAATCAGCATGCATTTGATCTTAGATTTGCTCATTCTTGCTTTTTTGGGTCTTGGAGAGCTTGAAGTGTGCCATTCCACGCTTTGGCACTCGGCTTCCAGGTCGTACTCAAACATCCAAGTCTCACCACCAGTAATGACACGTTCCATAAAATGGGGATCATTTTCAATCGGTTCCAAAAAGTCAAGACACCTTTCTCTCCTGATGTCCTTTTGTTCCTGCGAATGGTTCGTTAGTCAAAATCTGATAGAACAGAGGTGTAATTCAACTTTAACTTTTCCCAGATCTTTCTTGTCGTCAACTGAAGATCTGAACGCACAATATCCCGTATTCTATCAACATTTTCATCGGTTCTTGAAGATAAAGGCCTTCCGCCGCGTGGTTCATCTTCGACTCTCTTTCTTCTGAGAATGCCTTAAACCACTGAAAAACCTGGGCTGCTGAAAAAAACTGTCTCCGAAGGCGTGTTGAAACCGGTTTATGAAAACAATCACAAAGAACAAACAAATGACTCCAACGAGTTCAAACTTGTACTGAAGGTGCACTACATGTGAACTGGAAGGGCGGTAGCCCCTTCCAAGTCCCGTTTTCGCAGTGTTGCTAGGTCAAGCGCTACGTTGCCAGTCTCATTACTTAATTTACACACCTCGTATATCAATTTTTTTTATCGAATCTCCCAAGTGCTTGAGTTACTGTAATTTTTTCCTCGGCCTCGAATGTTGTAGGAAAATTAACCCTCATCTTAGACACTTAGATTACTGGTGAATACTTTATGCCTACTTGGACAATAAAATTTTTGAAAATGTTTTCATCAATCCATCCTTTCAAACTTCCACTCCATCCGTCGATAAAACCTCGTTATTTTCAGATAATCCAAGGCCGAAAAAAATATCGGACACGATTTCATTACATTCTAATCGGAAAGGGTACAATTGACACACTCGAAGAACGTTTTCTGTAAACGGTAAACCCAACAGGCGTGGCATTCTCTAACATCCGATCTATCGGTCACGATGTCGTCTATTATGACGTCTAAAAGTTGCAAAAACCTCCATAAATACGAGAACGCGCGTATGTATAAGGCGTTCTATGTAACTGCAGGTTAGACTGACAGATAAACTGCTCGTCAAAATTACCGTAACAGTTTAGATTAGCGCCATTTGCGTTCTATGCGAGTTAGAGACTTGCGGTTTTTAATTTTCGGTAGCCTATAGGGTTAGTTTTAATGCCCCGAAGGCGCTACACTGTGACTTAAACGGTTCGCCGTCCACACCCCAAAAAGCAACCCCACGTCGAAATTGGAATTCGCAAGATTTTGACGGCTATTTCAGACCTACAGGATCGACTAAAAAGGAAAGTACTCGGATCCGAACTCTCCGATTTCTATTATTCATTCTAAGGGGGTGAAAATAACCCCTATAGTTTAGCCCCAAACACACATTTTTTTTAAATATCTCGAATCCAATTAAATTTTTTTTCGATGAAACAAAATGGATATTGTTCCTTATGAAAAGTACTATTAATCCGTTTTGATTTGATTATTAAATGTTGCAACCCCTATTTTTTAGTGGGTGAAATGTAATTTTTTTTGTAATATTCGATAATAAAAAATTGCAAATTGCTTGAAAAATAATATTTTTGTATACTTGACGTCAAAATAAAGTTTATGTGTTTCGGAATTTTTCTTAAAAAATACCCCCAAAAGGGGTGAACCACCCCTAACACAATTAAATAATTCCAGGCATTAAATTTTCGTGAAAATTGGTATACGGGGGTTTTCGAGGATGATGGTCACAAATCTGTAGTCGAATTCTGTGAATTCAAAATGGCGGATCCAATATGACCGACCAATTATTTTCAAAAACCTGAAATTTTCTTAATTTTTTTACGTTTCAATTTCCAAGGTTTCTTGCTAAGAAATAACTACTCAGTTGATAAAAAAACGATGTGTCAGGTCCAATATGGCGTGCACAACGTGAAAAAATTTCAATTTCGCAGAAAAGTTTACGAAAATTAAAGAATTTTGTAATTTGTGGTTTTTATGATTTTTGAAACTCCTTAGGCGCAGCCGAATACGTTAATCGGCTCAAAATCCTATAAGTCATAGACAAATTGAAAGTGTACAGACAAGTTGAAAAAACTTGATTTAATTATAGGCGTCCTTATCGATTAATTATCGATATTACAATAGTGTTATTTTTTTTTATTTTATACGTGTCTATTTAAATAAAAATGAAACTTTACTTTATTAACTTCTAGATCATTCCATAATTTTTTATATTACTTTTATAACATATTATTCAACGTAATTTTTAAAACTTATCATACGGCTGTATTAAATCGTCTATATTTGTAATAAGCCATATTGTAACATTTGTGTGAAAATAAACAAATCTAAATTTACTTTCTTTAACCACTTCCAAAAAATTTTTGAGTTGATGAAAATTCCTAGAGAACTTGTTGTAAAATAATGAACATGATCTAGTGACAGGAAATGGATGACTGACAGTTGACAGTTGACATTTATAGTGACAGTTGTACAAAAAGCACTCGAAACAAAAAACGACATGCGTTCAAATTTCCATAAACCACTTGACTTCCTTTTTTTTTTTTGAACGCACGATATATTTTAATAACAAAAAAATATTGTAGTATGGTATCGCCCTATTGGGAGACTTATGTAACTGAGGGGTGGGGACGCACGTACCTCCGACGCCCCCCCCCTTTTTACGCCAATGGCGCTCTTTTTCTTTCTCATGTATTTTTGACGAGAGCAACAACAGCTTTAATGCGCGAGCTACGCCACTGGCGGTAAGGGTAGCTGTTTACTATCAGTTAAGGGTAAGCTCGGGGCGGTTAATCCCCTTACTATTTAATCGGGTAGCAATTATCGGGAAACGATTTATGGGATTTGCATCCACGAATATCCCGAGCAAATCTTGCGCTGCTCTGCATCGGATTGCAAGGCAACCCGGTGCAGGAGCTGACGACGTGAAAGGTTAGACAGCTATTGGAAACGAGAGCCGCCAACTGGGACAACATTTCACGTCATTCACCGTTATCGATAGATTCTCGAAGCGTTCTGGTGAGAGAACAGAAAAGATCCGTCATCAAAATGTTAATCCAAAGAGCCAAAACGGTATGCGAAGAGGAGAAGTCAGATTTCTAAGATGCGATGAAGAGAAATGGGCTCGAGAAGAGAAACGTACCAAAGGGACATGCAGAATACCATCAGCTCTCGAGGAAGGATTACAGAGAAGCAGCAGCCTTCTAGATACAGGCATCAGATTGCGAGATAATTTGATGTTGAGGCTGACGATGTGAAAGGTTAGATTGCTATTGGAAATGAAAGCCGCCAGCTGGGAAAAAAATTTATGTTAGATTCTCGAAGCGATCTGATGAGAGAACAGAAGATACCCGTCATCAAAACGGTAAAAAAAATCGAGGAAGTCAGACTTCCAAGATGCGATGAAGATAAATGGGCACGAGAAGAGAAAAGCACCAAAGGGACATGCAGAAAACCATCAGCTCTCGAGGAAGGATTACAGAGAAGCAACAGCCGACTAGATACATGCATCGGATTGCGAAGGCTGAGGATGTGAAAGGTTAAGGAAGCCATTAGAAACGAGAGCTGCCAACTGCGACAAAATCTCATGTTATTCGTCGTTATTGATATATTCTCGAAGCACTCTGATGGGAGAATAGGAGATATATAAGAAAATGTTAATCCAAAGAGCCAAGCAATATGCGAAGAGGAGAAAAAAATCGAAGGAATCAGATTTCCAATATGTGATGAAGAATAATGGGCAGCAGAAGAGAAAAGAACCAAAGGGACATATAGAAGACCATTAGCTCTCAAGGAAGGACACAGAGAAGCAACAGCCGAGCAGATACAAGCTTCGGATTGTGAAGGCTGACGAAGTGAAAGGTTAAGGAAGCTCTTAGAAACGAGAGCCGCCAATTAGAACAAAATCTGTCATTCACCGTTATCGATAGATTCTGAAAGCGTCCTGATGAGAGAACAGAAGAGATCGTGGAGAAAAAAATGAGGAAGTCAGATTTCCAAGGTGTCAGATTTCCAGCGCTTCATGTTGTTAGATGCGTTTTCCACTTTTTGGCAGGTTGTGCGTTTTCTTTTTGGCAGATTTGGAGACCTTGCAGGAAACTCCACCAATCGAGTATCAAAAAATTATTCCAACTAAGCAATTATTTGACAAACGGTATGTGCTGAAGCATTTTCTTGAATATAAGGTGTATTTACTATTACTAGCTAAGTTCTTGTTTCTCTAAATTTATTTTGATTCGCCTGTGAAATAATCTGCCTTAGCTCCGTATCTGGTATTGATGTCGTGTACCCCTGACTTGCGATCTCTAGTAACGAGTTACGTCCCTGTGTTCAGAATGCACTCGAGTGCATTCGAGTGCACGCGCTAATTCCGTTCCTGCGGGCGGCCTCCTCAAGGTCACCGTCTCTCCGGCACTCCCAGGATTAAACGTCGCCTCGTTTTGCCCCGTCAGTCTGTGCGCCCACCTGTACCCCGAAACGGAGGCATCGTCGTGATCGGATGTTTCCCACTCGATTCGGAATCCGGTTCGGTTTCGTAACCATGACCCGATGATGCGGCGACCGCTCCGATAACGTGGCGAGTGGGGCAATACGGTCGAGCACTTGTAATATCGTAGGGTTACTGCAAAAATCCATTGCTATTGTTACTGCAAAAGTCCCAAAGAGTAGTTGTCGACATATCGAACATTAACATTTTTTTTGTCAAAGGAAAAATCAGCTTTTTTATCAAACTTTTTTTACTACTAATTATTCTTATTATTCTACTTAGTTTTTAGCTCAATAATTCAAATATCTCTAGTTTGGTGAATCACTATAGTTTATGAATAGTTTTTAAATCTGTTTCAACGGACACGTTGACGGATATTTCGACATTAATAATTGAATAAACAGGGTGATTCCTAATTTATGTCATATTTTTAAAAGCATATAGAATTGTTCAAAACAAACTTTTTTATTCAAATAACAATTTTCAAAAACTCAAATATTAGTTACCTTATATTAATGCCGAAGATATCATTTATCCGGTCCTACTTTAAATTAAAGAAAAGGTTGTAGAGTCATTAATCATTTTTTTTATTGAGCCTATCAAAAGAATATATCGTAAATAGCCAATGTGCTATACAAAAAATCAAATTGTATGTCAAACGATTAGGAATAAAGATTGCATTGCGAGAAATAATTCCCGAAAATTAGGATTCCCCCTCAAATAAAACAATTACGAGCTGACACTGCTCTCTGCTGTATTTTGTTACACGCGTTATCCTTCAGGTAGGTATCTGTTGCAAGACTGCAGCTGTAAAATTGGTCTACTATTATTTATAGCCAGCGATGTTATTCCAAACATAACCTTGTGAAGAGTCATTATTCAGGCCCATTAAGTTGGTATCCGTAGCGTATCCGCCATGAAAGTTTGCGGATGGAATCAAGGAAAACTAAGAAAAAAATGGTTGCTATTAATCAGGCTCATTTGCTGCAACCTTGAAAAATTGTTATAATTTAGTTATACGAGGTGTGGCTATTAAATAACCGAACTGCTATAATTTATTTGTTACCAACTACATTAGCAACTTTTTCGCCTTCGATGTACTCGCCTTGACGATCTCTACACCACTCCATACGACATTTCCATCGTTAAAAGCAGTGCTGGAAGTCCGCATCTGTCAGCTGGTTCAGAACCTCCGTCGCTTTTCCTTTAACCGCTTCCACACTTTCGAATCTTGTCCCCTTCAACGCCGATTTGACTTTGGGAAATAAAAAAAGTCACAGGGGGCAAAGTTTGCCTTCACAGACAAAGCAGAAAGGGCCGGTGATTTGTCTTGGTGAATCTTCCATGATTTGGTCTTCCACAAATCGGGTCTTCGACTTCTCACACGCTCACGAAGAGCCGTCGAAACCTCGATGTAATAATGTTGATTGACCATCTGACTCTAAAGGATGCCTCGAATGTCAAAAAAGACGATCATCATCTCTTTGAATTTGGATTTGCTCATCCAGGCTTTTTTTGCCTTGGCGAGTTCGGGCTCTTCCAATGCATGGATTGGCGTTTTGTTTCGGGGTCGTAAGTAAAAAAATCACGATTCATCACAAGTAATCACCGTGTCTAACAAGCCTGGATCAGTGTCAATGTTGTTTAGAATGTCAGCGCAAATGTTCATTCTTGATTCCTTTTGCTCGGGAGTGAGGAGTTTTGGCATCATTTTTGCGCAAACTTAGCGCCTGTTGAACAGTTCATGCAAAATCTTGCGAACACATTTTTTGTCGAATCCTATTATTTCAGCAAGGTCTCGGATGCTTAGACAACGATCTTCGCGGATTGATTTACCGATTTTTTCAATGTTTTCGTCCGTTTTTGACGTTGAGGGCCGTCCGGGGCGCGGATCGTCTTCGGTCATTTCACGTCCCTCTTTAAACCGTTTAAACCATTCAAAAATTTGTGTGCGGGATAAACATTCATTCCTGTACCCTTCTTTTAACATTGCATAAGCTTCTGTAAAAGTTTTTACCAGTTTAACAAACTTGAGATTAACCCTTTGCTCTATCTGAACATTTTTTCGACGCGACGCTGGTGCGTAGACTAATTCAAACGACTGCTACGGTCAAACTAAGCGACCCACTGGCTTATCCAGCGAGCTCAGGGTGGGGAAAGTAAACTTTAAAAGGAAAGGGACACGCTCGCAGCGCGCCGGTAGCAGCCTCAGTTCGGTTATTTAATAGCCACACTTCGTATCTAGGTACAGTGTTTCACTTTTGTCTGCCAAATATTGGGTTGTAGAGGGTCTGTGCCTGAGTCTTCAAAAGCGATGAAAGGGCAGAAGAAACAGTTTTCGATGCCCTTTAAAACAAAAATTAAAATAAAGTTTAATCGAGTATATTGAAAACTGAGGATTATATGGACTTGTATTGTACATATATAAAAGTAGACATCTTGCATGTAGATGGCTTCATTCTGAGGCGTTTTCGAGGACTTCAACTTTTCCAAGCTTCGTTTCATCTAATCTGGGACAACTTAAAGTGCCTTATTTGACATTAAATGTTCATTCGCATTATGTTTCTATACTGCAATAGATATTTTGATCTACTTTTTATCTGCGGTTTTAAATTGCATAGCGTGTAAACATTAATGACTAGACATTTATTCATGTAGTTTTTCACAATCTAATTTCAGTAAATAGGTACACTCATTAGCAAAAAACTCGGGTAGTGTGATTTAAAAAAAAATAGTTTTTTTAATACCTATTTATATTGAGTTATTTGGTTTTTTAAAACCTACAGTCAACAATGAAAGCCACGATACACCCATATTTTGAAGGTTGCTTAAATTCTAATAATTTTGGTACTATAATATTGATCTTTTGTTGTTTCTGGTAGTATCATAGCTCATGAAATTCTTCGCCTAAAAGCCCAAGTTGAAGATGACATGTGAATTTTGTGAAAATACAGGGTGAGTCAGAAAGAAAGGGACAAGACTAAAATGGAGATACTAGACACCAAAATATTATGATTGAGCTCAACATGCCTTATACCAATGTTGTTGGTTTAAGAGATACAGCGTGTTTAAAGTTTAAATTTTATTCTGAAATTTCTCAATAATTGAGAAAGTTTTGGTAGTATAAATCTGAAGCTTGGTAACCTTATGTTTTTGGTGTGAGAATTACGAATTTTAAGCTTATTTTGAGGTTGCTCCGAGAGGGCGCTAGTTTCACCGTATTATTTAGGTAAATTAAAAAATTTTTTAATCTGTTGAGCCCTACATAAAATAAGAAAATGTATATGTACTTGTTTAGGTCGTCTAAATCTATCGGTTTTTAAGTTATTTGGATTTAAAAGGTTCAATGTATTTTTGTTTTATGATTTAAACTTTGAACACGCTGTATCTCTTAAACCAGCGACATTGGTATAAGGCATGTTGAGCTCAATCAAAATAATTTAATGATATGTAAATTTAACAAATGTTGACACAAGCCTACTTTGAAAAAATGTAGCAATATCAGCGCCTGAAAAAAATCAACAAAATACATTAAACCATTTAAATGCAAATAACTTAAAAACCGATAGATTTAGATTGAGAAATTTCAGTATTTTTATGAAAATTTAAACTTTGAACACGCTGTATCTCTTAAACTAGCTACATTGGTATAAGGCATGTTGACCTCAATCATAATAGTTTGGTGTCTAGTATCTCCAGTTTAGTCTTGTCATTCTTTCTGACTCACCCTGTAAATCGCTAAAAAAGTAAAATGGCGATGTTTTCAAAAAACAGTGAACTCCAAAAATATACGACATATCACATTTAACTTAAGCTTATTAAACGCAGAATTTAGTTGTAATCCTAACAGAAGTAAAAAAAAATTAATAATGTAGTACAAAAACAAAAAAAATAAAATCAGAATTAAATCAATCTTCAAAAAGTGGGAGCATCATGATTTTCGTTGCAGTTTTAAGAACTTGCTTTTAAGAACTTGAACGGTTTATTATATTCATGGAATACTTCCCATAATATTCATGTCATTACAATGTGGGTCAATGTTTACTTCATTATGTTAGTGGTCGTTCACGCAATATGCATATCTACATGTCATACTCTTGGACACTTATTATTCGTTTTATGCAATTCTTACGTTATTCAGCATAACTTTATACAAACAATAGTGTCGCGTATTGTGAAGAAAAAATTGCGAAATATGGAAATAGATCAGTATAGTTCTAAAATTAAAAATGAATTTTAAGGGATTATTGAAATATACGCCCTTTAGACAGACATTTTCATACCGTTGAATAGAAAATTTAATAATCTTTCAAATGATACAAGGCTGTCCATGTCTATCTCCACCAGTTCTCGAGAAAAAATCACTTTCCCTAAATTCGCGAAAAAAATAAATTTAACACAAGCAATTTAAGGTTTTGGCAATATTATTTACAGTATTTGCTGATAACAATGAACACAAAACATAATAAGAATGAAACATAAATGAAAATATTACATGCAAGTATTAATGTATACATAAAAGTTCTTTATAGAGGCGGTTCTGGAATTAATAGTCCTATATTAGCCTGGCTAACTTATACCTGACAATGCTTTAATAGCAGTAACTTTTTCTTTCAAATATAATCACCCATATTAACTTACGAGGTGTGTAAATTAAGTAACGAGACTTATTTTTTTTAAATTTTTTTATTCGAATATAATTACAATTCAGTATTGTCTCCTTCAAAATAACTTCCTTGGGAAGCCATACAGCACTGGAGACGGTTCTTCTATTCCTGATAGCAGTGCTAGAACTCATATACTGGAATAGCCTCCAGCTGGTCGGTTACAGCCGTTTTAATGTTTTATATGGTCCCAAAACGAAGTCCCTTGAGGTGATTTTTCAATCTCGGGCAGAGAAAAAAGCTACAATGATTCAAGGTAAGCGAATAAGGAGGCTGAGAAGCCACAGGAATGTTTTTCCTGGGTAAAAACTCGTTTACTGAAATGGCTGTGTGACAAGACGCATTGTCGTGATGCAACATCCAGTTGTTCTTGATGTTTGGTCTCACACGCATGACACTTTTTCGAAGTTTTTCAAGAACCTCTCTGTAAAAGCGTTTATTTACTGTTTGGCCTGGAGGCACAAATTCTTTGTGGACAGTTCCCTGGTTATCGAAAAAGCAAATCAGCATGCAATTATGCTTCGACTTGTTCATTCTTCTTTTTTGAGTCTTGGAGAGCTTGTGATCCATGCTTTGGCGCTTGATTTCCGGGTCGTACTCAAACACCCAAGTCTCATCACCAGTAATGACACGTTCCATAAAATGGGGATCATTTTCAATCGATTCCAAAAAAGCCAACACCTTTCTCTCCTCATGTCCTTTTGTTCCTGCGAAGGGTTTTTTGGGACCATTTTTACGCAGATTTTTCTCATCCCCAATTCGTTAGTCAAAATATGATGAACAGTGATGTGATTCAAATTTAACTCTTCCCCTGTCATTCTTGTCAACCTACGACCTGAACGCACAAGATCCCGTATTCTATCGACATTTTCATCGGTTCTTGAAAATTAAGGCCTTCAGCTGAGTGGTTTATCTTCAGTCGACTCTCTTTCTTCTGAGAATGCCTTAAACCACCGAAAAACCTGGGCTCTTGAAAAAACACTGTTTCCGTAGGCGGGCTGAAGTTTTGCAAAAGTATCCGTTGCGCTGTGACCAGGTCTGAAGCAAAATCTGATAGCACACCGTTGCTCAAAATTAATGTTACTCATTTTTAAGAAGCACTAGAAAAAACCGGTTTACGAAAAAAGTCACAAAAAACAAGCAAATGACTAACAAGTTCTAACTTGTACTGAAGGTGCATTACATGTTAACCTACCGCCCTTCCAAGTCCCGTCTACGCAGTGTTGTTAGATCGGGCGCTACGTTGCCAGTCTCATTACTTAATTTACACACGTCGTATATCGTTGAATTCAAAAATAAATAATATCTCCTTTTAATATAAGGTTCACGACAAAAAATAAAAGAGGCAAGTAGACTTTGACAATATTATTTACTGACAACAATGAACACAAAACGTAGTAAGAATAAAACATAAATAAAAATATTACATACATGCATTAATATGTAGGTATGTACATGTGCAAAGTGCATACCATTTTCTTATTATAGTACTTATCTCATGTAAAACATTTCCCGAAAATGGAAGGAAGTAGGAAAACTATTTAATTAGGTAGATGCGTAGGTAATTTGATTCGTTTAATTTACTTGCTCCACGGCGGAGCAGAGGCGGGGCCTAAATATTTCCAAGGGGGTTTAACTCAATGTTATTTTAAACTCAACTAACCCCATACCACCTAAGATAAGGACGGGCAATAGTTTTTGAGAAAAATGAAGGTATTGCATTTTTTAAATACAGTCTTAGTTATACATAGTCTTAAAAAGTCTTCAACATAATTATTGTAACCACCATTGCTTTTTGCTTAGAGATATTCACTTTTAGAAATTGTTTAGTGCAACAACAGTGTTCTTTGGTTTACAAAAAAAAATCACTGGAGTAAGAAAAACATCAATAAGTCGAATTAATTAAATAAAACTATCTAACCCTGTGTTTTGGTTACCAATAACTTTTGGATTAAGGTAAGTTTGGTTAAATACATAGTAATATTTCTACCGAAATAATCTGTAGTTTTGCTATCGCCCCTTAAGAATGGGCCACCCTGTATACACCGAAACGTATAAAAACCCATACACGTCACCGATGACGCTATTAAATGAGTGCAGTGATGCCACCACTCAATTATATTGAAATAAAAACTAAATATAACGGAGAGTTTTATTGCATTTTAAATTTGGCGCTTGATATTCGTTGTTAGTTATGCAGTTGGCGGCAGATTCAAATTTGCCATGTTGTATTACTTGACATTTGTTGACAGTTTGCAATTATCTGAACCTTACATTAGCTTTAATAGTCTTTTTTTGAGCTTCAAACTTTTATTTTGCATTGAAAAACTGTTCCTTCAGTACAATCAAAGTGTTATAGTTGTCACACTTCCGTTTGCGAAATGCCAAAATCTTTGATACGCTATATTGAAAAAGAACGAGATAATAATGGTACATTGTTACCCTTCGCAGTTGTTAGAAAGGTAATTTAAATATAAACTTAAAGTATTAATCAAAACCACATTCCAATATATTGTTTTAGCGTGTAACGTCAGCCCCAAACTTGAACATTTCTACTGTTAATTCCATTTCACAAAAAGCTGTTTTACTTTTAAAATCAACTAGAAAGATCACCTAGAAAGATCTTTCTAGGTGATACCAAGAGGATTACAAATACTGTAGAGCATTGAATACAAGTGATATTTCTACCATTTATAATAATTGATATTTATGTACAAAAAACTACACTGCACTATTTGTAACCGAATGGTGTTTGTCAGAAAATCTTTAATTTTCTTTATGTATTTTTTAAAAATTCCAAAACTTCCGTGTGCCTTATTCTACAATTTTCTCCTCTCCTTAAAAAAAACAAACCCAAAGCAACCAATGTCTTTTAAAATACATACATTTTTAAAATTATTTCTCTTTAAAAAAAAAGTTATTTAACAATAAACAAACAGAAATAATCCGTGTGCTAGTCAAAATTATTTCTAAATACTGAATAATTTTATGACAATGTGGCAACAGTGCGCTCTAAAACTTAAACACGTGTTTGATGACATGCATCGGTTTTTATTTTGTTTGAAGTATAGTTGCTCTTCTTCTTGAATCCCCAGGCATCAACAGTGTTCTTAACAAATTCTAAGTCGCACGCCTATGGACCCAAAAACAATTTAACTGCGCCAAGGGCACTAGAGAGTCGTAATAAAGTAATTTCCCAGGGAGGCGTACAGCACGTCTCCTGCAAGGATTTAACTGAATCGGAATGATCACATACGCGAACTATTAGAACGTATTTACAGGAATCCCGCGTGGTTCGGGGCTCGTTTTGTACACGTCGAAGCTAGGCTAGGAAATAAACGAGGTTATAGCAGGGTTTTACTAAGATTAGAACGATATGGAAAGGTAGAGAACGCAAGTGGGATCGAAGTGGTTCAACCTTTCAGGAAATTGGTAAATTTTGATGAGGAATAGTCCCGCCTCTCATGCTTCGCATGTCCGAGTAAAGGATCGTTTTAGTCCCGCATTTGAGGGAGTAAAATAACATCTTAATCCCAAGGAAGTAACATTGTTTAATCCCTTTAATTTTAAAACTCAATAGTATATGGAATTAACAGCAAATTTATGAGATAGACGGCTATAGAATACAGCTGGAATACAAATTACAACAATAGACTATCTGCAGAAAGGCGGAGCTTAGCGATTTGCGACAACAGCGCTCGCGGCGGCTTACTCTATAAGTTTCGTGCTGGCATAGAAGACAATACGCAAAATACGATTTATTGCTCATTATGTCATTGTAATCATTGCGGAAGCCATCCAATTCATAAAAGTAAAAAACTATAACTTGAACACGAAGTACTGTGGACGTCACATCTTGAATTAGCATCGGGCATATTAGCAGTGCAGTGTTTTGTGTCGCGCTACATAACCTAAAGTGACCAGACGTCCGTCATTATGATGGAAGTCCGTCATTCAGAAAGCTTGTCCGTCTTCAAGAGCAGCCCGTCAAATTGTCCGTCATTGAAATTTTGTTATTAAAATGTCCGTAATTACGTCTTCTAGGTTAATCTGAAGACGTATCGACGTATCGTATCGATCTTGATTAAATATCAGTATTTCAAAAAGGCATCAAATTCCAAAAAGTAGGTATCCTTGTGACAGTCTATATTTTTATGTAAATGTATTTTTCATTGATATTCTGAAGTGCCAGAAAACGCGTATTTTTACTCCTGTTTTTTTGGTCATTTGCGTTGTGGCACACTTTCCGGACCCTAGGCATAACTCTGCTAAATTCTATCTATCCCATCAAAATTCTATTCCTATCTTCATCAAATTCACGAGTCGTTCACTTCGTGAAACAAAAACGCATCGGAGACTGTTACATCCCACCTTCCACGAAGCGTGTAATCAACAAACGTCTGCCGGCCGTCTAGAGAACGTCTGTTGAAACAAACGAGAAGCGACGCAAAGTGCGAAAACAATTGAGGCGGATAACGGAGCGGTCCCTCATCGGTTCTAATTAAAGTCGCTCGGGGCGAAACGTCATGTAAACAGCTCTGACGGATTCGATTTACAGCGCGTGCTACGATCACTGTCTGTGTACTTCTACAGACCAGTGGCCATGATGGATCGGACGGCCAACAATCATTCGATTCCCAGTTGTCGTCTCAATTAATATCTGGATATTGAGAATTTGTTATTTGGCAGGCGGTATTTATCGAGCGTGAGTGTGGTCATGGGCGTAATCAAGGGGGACAGCCCCCCCCTCTAAACTAATCAAAACACAGACTGACAAACTGTAAAAAAATGCTCCTATAAGAAAGGAAATTTCTTCTCAATTTCCTGTGAGCCTCTTACTAAACTAAAATTTTCAATTTACAAATTCCAATTTGTAAATTCCATTTTGTCCAGGACCCCCCTGGACAAAATCTTAGCTACGCCCATGGGTATGCTATTATTAATTATGTGCTATCGCCGATTACTTCTGCTTCGGAAGTATGTACGCCTACCGGATGGCAAAAAAAGATTCAGACTGCAACGTATTAAAAAATGTATACGTCCCATATCCTACGCAGGTATCATTGACCTGCGTTCCCTTGTAAATTAAGAGCAACGGAAGGACCAAATACAGGGCATGAAGTGGTGTGAGGGTTGCAAATTGATACATTATAATTTTTACTTTTTCAAGGCCAAATGTTAGAAATCTTCCGTGTGCCTTTTTCTACTAATTTTTCCTCCCATTAAGAAAATACGTCTTTATTAACTTTTACTACAAATTTATCCTTTTAAAATATAAATATGATTTTTAAAATTATGTATCTTTTTAGCGTTGACAAAATAAGATCAATAAACACACAAATGATCCATCCATTTGCTAGTCAAAATAATTTCTTTAATACTGAATAGTTTTATAGCAATCTGGCATCAGTGCGTTCTAAAACTTAAACACGAGTTTGATGACGTGCATCGGTTTTTATTTTGTATGAAGTATATTTTTTAAATTTATTACAATTGAAATTTCAAATAAAAATGGCGTTTTTATATGATTTTGGAAGGTTTGAAGGTTCCTCAACCTTCAAACCTTAGCATCAGCCGCCACTGACTCACTCCAGTGGCACGCGGAAATTTGCAATAGTCAGGGTTTGGAGCTGCTGTTTACTCGAGATTAAATCAGTGACCATCAAACGGTTTATTTAAAAATTCCAAAAATTGTTTTCTTAAAACCGATGCTGCTTCAACACAATTTGTACTCATACAGTGCAATTTATTGCGCAAGTTCGTAAACACCCTGTATAATTGTATATTTTCCGCCTTTAGGATGATAAACTTTTCCCTTTTCGAAGCGCGGAACGCTCTAACTACATTTAGAACGCAATTATGTATTCTCATTTGCAACTCAACTAAATATCGAAAGTTTGTTAGTTTACATACACGAAAGAACTTTTCCAATTTTTGACTCCCAACGGAACGAAGCTGTGTATGTGTTTATCGTCCTCTTTTCGCTTGCATAATTCAAAACGAATGCAGTAATTTTGACATATGAACTAAAAAAAATAAATTGAACCAAGTACAAGGTAATCATATAGTAAGGGTTAAATCTCTAAATTAAACACACCATTATAAAGGGTGTCCCATAATTCACACAAGATCATTATCTAAAAAAGGAAACAGTTTGACAACTGACAGTTTAGAGTAAGTAAAAATGGAGCAATACACGAAAGAACAACGCGTTTTCGTTGTTGAATATTATTCCAAAAATAATGAAAGTTTGGCTGCTACAAAATATGGTCGGTAGTCAAAGTTCAATTATTGACACACAGCACAGAGAGCTCGTTAAATGGATTATCGAACAACAACAAGTGAATGCTGATTTTTCGAGCAAAATCATCCTAAGCGATGAAGCTCATTTTCACCTTGATGGTTCACATTGATTTCACCATTTTCACCTTCGTGGAATCTTCTAATCATTTAATTTGCCGCATTTGGAGTTCAAAGAACCCACATGTGATTGTCGAAAAATAAATGCATCCACAACGTATCACTGTTTGGTGCGGATTTTGTGCCGGAGGCGTCATTGGACCATACTGCTTCAAAAATGAGGCTGATTAAGCAATTACTGATACTGACGCTCGATATCGCGACATGATACTCGAGTTCTTTCCGCCTAAATTGGATGATATTGATGTGGACGACATGTGGTTTCTACAAGACATGCCATACAGCCCGTGAAATAATATAATTAATGCATGAGACATTTCCTGGTCGTGTACTCTCTCGTTCCGGAGATCAGAATTGGCACCCTAGATCATGTAATTTAACACCATTAGATTTATTTCCGTGGGGATGTTTGAAGTCAAAGGTATATGTCAACAAGCCCACAGCCACTCGTGCATTGAAGGAGGCACGGATTCAACGCTGCATCATCGAAATTCAGCCACATTTATGCAAAATGGTCATGGAAATTTTCAACAAAACAGTGCCTATGTGCCAACAAAGCCGTGGAGGTCATTTGCCCGATGTGCTATTCCATAGGATAGGATAGCATACCCTATCCTATGTATTTTATGTTTCAGTAAAAAAATACAATTGAAAAAAATTGAATTGAGTTTTCTATTTAATTCAAATCTAGCGTAAATTTTGGGACACCCAATACAATACTGATATTTAATACTGTTACCGAACCTGCTACCGATCCTTCTTTGACACACTTTGTCTTTTACAGCATATCCCCATGAGAGCTCAGGCATCACTACGACTCACCATGACAAACCCGAGGAGTCCCGCATATCGAGGATGGCGACCAAGATGAAGGAGACGGTCATCAACGTCACCCTGACCCCGACGGAGAGGCAGAAACGTCTCCTGCCCTACGAGAACTTCTACTTGACCCAAGGCCAATTCCAACGCCCCGGTCAATTCCAAAGGTACCAATTCGATAACCAACCTCCGAAGGAATCCTACCAGCAGAACCCGTCAGCTCAAGACGTCCTCTACCAGAATAAATTCACCCCGTTCCTGGAGAGCAACGCCATTCCGGGGCCTTTCAGGCCAATGATTCCGACACGCCAACCTGTTGAGTACAATAAAGTGCCAGACTACAGCGAGATATACGACAAACTGTCCCAGCTGAAGCTTCAGAATAGGAGGCCTGCCTACTTCGATAACTATCGCCCACAACCTGTGAGGTATGTCCAAAAACCGAAGGTCAATTTCATTCAAAATTATAAAGCTCAACCGGTGAAGACCACGATAGAGACCTTTGTCGCTACGAATATTGATGTACCGGACTCGCAGGAGGAGTACAACCCCCAAGTAACCCCTGCGAATAATTACGACAAGGTGGCATTCTTGAAAACATTCGGGGGAAACGAAAAACCCTATGCCAATCAGCAGATCGCCATGGAAATACCCAGCGCTAGTTATCCGCAACAAAACTACCAGGCAGTCTTCGTGGGAAAACCATACCAAGCACAGAAGGGGAAGCCTTACATCGTAGTCCAGGCCAGACCTGAGGGCCAAAGAGTGAACTTGCAACCAGTGCGAGCACAAAAACCGATCATTGTCTTGCAGAGGAAGCCGAGTTACAGCAGCAAGCCAGTTGGTCAAGACCAGTACGCGCCTGTGACGTTCCTACCTTTAGACGCCGATTACAGGGATCAGTATGGACAAGCGCAACCGCAAAACTTAAGGGTGGAACCTCAAAGGGTCCAAGTGCAGCCTCAAGTAGTCCAAGTGCAACCTGAATACGTCACACCTACATACGAGGAGTACCAGACGGCCACCCCAAAATACGACGAGTACCAAACAATCGCTCCAAAATATGAGTACCAAACCGTTGCACCGACTGCTGACCCTCCAAGAACAGAGAACGCCAACGCTCTGGGGCAGATCCTGAAGCAGCTGCAAGCGAACAACGCGCTGCCGCAGACTCTGACTGCCGACAACATCGACAACAGCATCAAGACGCTGGTGAGGATCCTGGAGGCGCTGAAGACGAGGCAGAAAACGTTGAGGCCCATCGTGGTGGAGGACGACGTTTCGTCCGAATACCACGATACCGAGAATGAGGCTGACGTGGGTGCAGGCGCACACGAGGTGGGTCTTCCAGGCACCGTCACGCAGAGTTTTCCGGGCGACGCTCCGGAGGGGAGGGACGCCCGGAAAACCGGGAGTGGACTATCCGGCGCTGTCGAGCATTCCGCAGACGAGCTTCAGCTGCAAGATGCAGAGATACAAGGGGTTCTTTGGGGACCCCGACACGAATTGCCAGGTAAGTTTTGTTGCGGGAAATTAATACTTACGTTGGGGCGCCTTTTTTTTGTGAAAAGTGATTTAGTTTACGATTATTTCCAATTTATTTGTAAGTACACTCTTCTCGCTTACAACGTAATTGATTTAAAAAAAAAACGAGTCCCAAATATGGGCGGAAAATTGAGGCTAACATCCCAACATTGAAATTTTCCAAAAATTATTTTCATCGCCATAGGAACCAGAGGCGGCTCGGCTCGTCAGGGGAAGCAGAGGAGGCAGTGCCTCCCCTGTGAAAATTACAAATAAGTTTTTTTTTATAAATCTACTATACTTTAATTTCATTTAATAAAATTAAAATTTAATATACTACCTATAATTATTTAATTACCTTTTATTTTTAAGTTCATATATCGAGTAAAAAAATTAATTTCTAAAAATAAAAATATTAATAAACATATGTCAAATGAATTCCTGCACTATTATTTGCAACATATTATGTCCTCATAAATGACCCAGCGCCTATTCTATCGCCGTGGTGGCAAGCCTCCGATGCCAATGTTTACACATTTTTTACAAATCAACAAATTTAACCCTTAACTCCAGCGGCATTAAAGGTCATTAAAAAAAACTGCATAGCGGAGACAAACACGCCCATCCCCACCTCTCACACGTGACAGCGCAGAAAGCGAGTAATTTGATTTCATGAACCTAACAACCTAACCTATAAAATTTAATATATTTTATTGTTCTGTGTTTTGGAAATTTTCTTTGGAAAGTACCATTACTCTTGCCGGGTTTTTTTGAGTGTGTTGAGTGGTATAGGAGGGTATAATTATTGAAAGTGTACCATATCACTTACGTAAGTCATTATTTGAACTTTTTGTTTAATTAACTACAAAATTATAATGGTAACTGGCGAGTGTAGCAGTTTGTTTCATAAAAATAACAATACGAGTGAACCTGCAATGATACTGTTGAGTATCATAAGTACAAATTTAGCGCCTGTCTTATGAGGATAAATTATTTGTTAAAGATTTAAGAGTACCACTGCCAGATCTAAGTAAAATTTTAATTAATCAGAGTAAACCGCCTCGTAGTTTTGTTAATACGTGCTATGATAAATGCAAATGGCTAAGTGGTTCTTTAACTTTAAATAAATTGTTGTGTTGGCCGTGTGTATTATTTTCAAATTGTGGAGAAGATGCTTGGACAAAGTCTGGATTTGATAAAATCTTAAAACTGTATCTCGTTTAGTTGACACATTCAAAAAGTCAAGAACATATTAGTTTTGTTTGTAAATTACATATTTTAGGCAAACAAAATATTATGAAAGTGATCAATTCAGCCCGTCAAATTTAAATTGACGCAGTCCTGCAAAAATCCATATTTAATTTCACTGCATCTTTTAACTGTAAAATAATTTGACGGTAACTCTACACCTTCCCGATAGTTTTGCTGAACCAATAAAATATATTAGGTACATTATGTTAGACAAATGTTCATATTTTATTCACCAAGTAGAGGTCCTTCTCCTAACTACGCGGCATATTACTAACAATGTTTACCATCACCAAAATTTTGGAAACAAAAATTTTTACAAAATATGTTTGCCTCCCAAAAAAAAAAAAGTCACGAGCTGGCACTTATGGGAACACTTTTACTTTAAATAATAAATACTTTTTCACATTGTCCGGCGAGCCATAAACCCGGGCGTTGCGCGCCTCGATACAACAAGCGATTACGTCATAGGATTTTTACGCTCGGCGCCGTGGCCTTCTTATCTCCCATGGGTAACAGTTCTACACCGTTGATTGTTGCTCTTTTTTTTCAGGTGTGGCACTACTGCGACCTTAACGGCGGCCAGGCCTCGTTCCTGTGCCCAAACGGCACCATCTTCAGCCAGGTGGCGCTGACCTGTGACTGGTGGTACAACGTCAAGTGCGCCTCGACGCCTCAGCTCTACGTCCTCAACGAAAGACTCTACAAGTACATCATACCGCTGTCCCCAAAGTTCCCGGAGGACTACAGCGGGCCGCTCGTGGATAAGTGAGTGAAAAAATCGAAGTTTAAGGCTGCTGCCACAGGCTAAAACAATGTACAAGGGCTGTAGTTTTGACTAAATGTTTTATTTTTATATTTAAATTACGTCTCTGACAGCTGTTAAAGGTAGCAACGGACCATTATTGTCCCGTGGCAGCAACCGTTTAACTGTTTTAGCATTTCGCAAACGGAAGTCTGACAACTATAACACTATGATTGTTGCTGCTGCCAATATAACAACGAATATCAAGTACGAAATTTAAAATTTAATAAAACGCTATATTATAGCCATCCAAAAAAAAACGTCATCAAATCTGGCTATAAACTTAGTTGTCGTCAAACTTTTGACACGTGGCTGTCACCACAATAATTGTAAAATAAATAATGGCTGTCACATGATGTAACTTAAGATATAAATACGTTTTTTTTGCTTGGCCGCCTTTGATGATTTTTTTTTTTTTGGATGGGTTAGTTTTAACATAACGCCCTATAATATATTGATGAAATAAGTTATAAAAGTAAAATAAATACAAAAAAGGAGTACACTGTGCGATGTTGACGAGTGAAACGTATTTTTGCAGGTATCTGGCCCTAAAGTTCCAGGAGATGGAGGAGAAAATGAAAAAAGAGAAGGCGGGCAGGAAAAAAGCAAGCAAGGAAAAGGAAAAAGAGGAACTACAAGAAATCGACGAGGAACATGCGGACCAAGAGCACGAGATACCTAAAAAACCAACGGTAGAAGCCCAAGAGAGGGAGACCCTTGAAACTATAGAGGATGATAACGATAACGACAAATAGTAAAATATGTTGAGATTAGTTGCCTTTCATTGAAGAGAAATATTCCAATATCACCTACGTTTCGGTAATTTTGTCACCTTCACCAGAAAATATCATGTGTAAACTGTTATTTTGAATTTTAGATTTTTAACAAAAAATATTGACTTCTCAAATAGAGAGACAATAAACTTGGAAAATGCACTAAAAAAAAAACTGTGAAAAAAAATTGCCAAAACCAACTTATTACTTTTTTGTATAAGGGGCATTTCACGCCAAGTGAGGTCAAAAAAAATTCTGTTTGAAACATATCACAATCGATAGTACTTAATAAAAACTAACTTCCCTAAAATTTTAGATTTTTTGAGCCACAAGGAGAGGGATGGTGAGGGTGAGAAAATACAAATTTTCGTTTCGACTCTAAAATTTCAGTCTTCCTCGGTAAGCAAATGAAAAAAATTAAAAAGAAGGTTGCAATGGTTTTCGATGTGTTTTTTTTGCGTAGAATACGATAAAAATATTTTCAAAATTATTGTGGGTAGTTTTCACCCTTAGTTTGAGGATTGAAAGTTAACGAAGGATTAAAATCGAAATTTCGAAAAGTATGACACGATTTTTTTTTTTCAATTTTTTTTTGTTTCTTTTTTTTTTGTACTTTCGATTAATTTTTAATTCATAATGGGCGTCGACCAGGAACTGGCCCAAAAAACGGCCCAAAAGGTGAAAAAACGTCGTTTTAGCGTATTTTCTCATCCTGTGAGATAGTAAATGGCAAGTGAATATATTCCAAGGTTTTTGGGGTCGCTGATTACGAATCTAACGTCAGATTTTCAAAAAAAAAAAAAAAATGGCGGATCCAGTATGGTAGTCAACTTTTTAAAAAATGGCTAAATTTTGAAATTTAAAAAATACCATCGTATTCTACAGAAAATTTTCTACGTTAGATTCGTAATCAGCGACCCCAAATACCTTGGAAAATATTATTCATTTCCCATTTACTATCTCCAAGGATGAGAAAATACGCTAAAACCACGTTTTTTCACCTTTGGGCCGTTTTTTGGGCCAGTTCCTGGTCTACGTCCATTATGAATTAAAAATTAATCGAAAGTACAAAAAAAAAGAAATTAAAAAAAAATTTAAAAAAAATCGTCATACTTTTCGAAATTTCGATTTTAAACTTTCAATCCTCAAAATAAGGGTGAAAACTACCCCCAATAATTTTGAAAATATGTATCGTATTCTACGCAAAAAAACACATCGAAAGCCATTGCAACCTTCTTTTTTAATTTTTTTCATTTTTTTATTGAGAAAGATTGAAATTTTAGAGTCGAAACGAAAATTTGTATTTTCTCACCCTCACCATCCTCTCCTTGTGGCTCAAAAAATCTAAAATCTTGGAGAAGTTAGTTTTTTAGCAAGTACTATCGATTGTGATATGTTTCAAACAGAATTTTTTTTTGACCTCACTTAGTTGGCGTGAAATGCCCCATAAGTAATACATTAGACGTTCATTCAGTTTTGGCATCATATATTCGTGTATTTTATTGGAAAATGAGGTTAAAAATTTAATCGTCTCTTCATGAAGGAGGTACATTATACCGGATATCAAGATTTTTGGTGACCTCCTAGTAAATTTGGAAAAAAACAACACCTGTCAGCTAAAAAAAAATATTAGTAAGTTTAAAAAAGTGCTACCATTTACCAAAGTGTTAAATGGCACTGTATTTTAAAATGTATAAGTATAAAACTATAAATTAATAACTAGAGCTCGGAGCTTAATAATAGATGCCTACTTTACCAGGGGCGGCTCCAGGATATCTATCAGTAACGTTACGAAATATTAAACAGGTCATACCTTATACATGTGAGGTGATTGTTGTAGCCCAACTAATCGGCAAAGGAACCAGAGTTCAAGTCCATTAAAGTAAATCCAAGTTAAATTGTCTCTGTCAGTCTCACGCACTCACACCACCACTTACACGAGCTTTATGTTTATCTGTAGCAACAGGCTGCAAAACAGCTGTTTTTACATGCCACGTCAGTACACTGTCGCACATGGTACAACGAAGTTCACTGGCATTAGAGGTCAGTTCCAGAAAATTGTTCATCCAACGCTCAACCTTAACACGCGACGAACGCTGTCCCGACATTTTTACAAATGTATTAGATGTTTCGTGCACACGAATGATGATGGATCGACCACCGCAGAGTAAATAAACAAGTATAAATTACGTTCGCCTTTCATTCGCGTGAAGCCCGGTCCTGGAATCTATTATTAACCTACGAACTCTATTAGTAACATATGCTAGCCATAAAAACTTGGTACATCCGGTATACTTGGTACTTCAGACTTGTTCATGACTACTTCCAGACAAAAGTCTTTTTTGCATTTATTGTTTGACTTTTTTGTAAACATATGGTTTTAATATCATAAAAAAAATGTTATCTCTGTCATAATCCATGGAAAGTAGTTGTGAACGAACAGGAAACTCATCAAAGTCAAACTGAAAACTAAGGTGTAGTTGCCATAATATCTAGCAATTTATGTATTTTACTCGTCATACCCTTGTGGTCATAAAAAGAACTGATTGTTTTCAGTAGTTTAGTATTAATCCTAAGTTATTCATTATTTATTTCTAGTCATCCTTAAGGTATAAGTACATTGATAATTATTGTATACACAGGGTGTTTCAGGTCTTATTCAGGCCACAGTGTGCGAAGTAGTAGACGTAGCCCTGTAAATTATTTTTTATTTTTGTACATGTTCAAATTATATTCTTACCAAACACCCTGTAGGAGTAAAAATGTTTATTGTAACGTCTGTATTTTTATTCAGTACTTTTTTTCAGACCTTTCATCCATAGTTATGTCATAGTTAGTCTATCGCATATTAGGTATATTTTTTGTATATAATGAAAAATAAAAAATAAAAATAAAATATTGACTACAATTTAACTAGTGATATCAGAATTTTCATCGCATTGGACAAGGTAAGATACAAATCATTTGCATTCATTTTAAAAACAACTACTAACTAATGTGCAACAAATTGTTGATGTATCTATTTAATTAATTAAGTGAAAAAGTATTATCCTAGGCTAAATGTTGCTTGTTGTTTTGAATGGAAACTTTTGTAGTGTATTTTGTTCTTTAGTAAAAAAATAAAGTTATATAATTGAATGCATAACGTAGTTTGTTTTCGATAATTCTACTTAGGTATATAGTTTTTGAAGATTTTGCAAATACTGGGTTATTTCAATTCGTTATTGGAATGGGTGTAGATAACAGGGGGTGACTGTCAAAATGGTTTTAATCAATGTAGCCTGTTTTATATGAAGTACTAGAGGTCAGTATACAATGTTTCCCAAAAAGTACGCACTGTATGGGAAATTGTTTATTGTTTTGTAAAGTTTTAGGTGAAAACTGATTTTTCAAAAATGTTGTAATGGTTATTTTAAAACTTAAAAAGAAAAACATTTGAAATGTTTGTCTACGCACCAGTGATGCGTCGAAAAAATGTTAAGTGTTCAGATGGAGCAACGGGTTAATCTCAATTTTCTTCTTAAACCGGGGAAAACTTAAAAGTTAAAAGAAGTGTACACGAATGCATTTTTATCCCGCACACAAGTTTTTGAATGGTTTAAAAGGTTTAAAGAGGGACGTGAAACGACCGAAGACGATCCGCGCCCCGGACGGCCCTCAACGTCAAAAACGGACGAATACATTGAAAATATTGGTAAGTTAAACCGCGGAGATCGTCGTCTAAGCACCCGAGGGCTTGCTGAAATAACAGGAATCGACAAGGAATGTGTTCGCCAGATTTTGCATGAATCGTTCAACATGCGCAAAGTTTGCGCAAAAATGGTGCCAAAATTCATCATTCCCGAGTAAAAGGAATCAAGAATGAGCATTTACGCTGACATTCTAAACAACATTGGCACTGATCCAGGCTTGTTAGACACGGTGACCACTCAAGGGGATAAGATTCGAAAGTGTGGAAGCGGTTAAAGCAAAAGCGACGGAGGTTCTGAACCAGCTGACAGAAGCGGACTAGAGATCGCCAAGTGGAGTACATTGAAGGCGAAACAGTTGCTACTGTAATTGAGGAGCCTGCTGCAACAACAATGTAGCTCCATTTTCAACGCGTGATGAGGTTAGCTGCTTATAATTTCGATAAAAATATTAGGCGTTATTTAACGCAAATTCCACACATCTCAGTGCGTGGAGTATACATACTGACATATGCTGAGCTGCGTCGAATTTGCGTTAAATAACGTCTAATATTTTTATCAAAATTATAAACAGCTAACCTCGTCACACGTTAAAAATGGAACTGCATCGTTTTTGCAGCAAGCTCCTCAATTGGTAACGAATAATAAGTGTTATGACAGCAGTTCGGTTATTTAATTTAGCCACACCTCGTAGTCATACACAACTTTTTCTCTTCACAACCGTGTGAGTTTGAAAATATGAGCAAGACCCACTACTTTTGGATCAACCGGACAAAATTCATAATTTTTTTCTGAAAACAACAACGTTATGGGAGTGGGCCACACTTGAGAATCACCCAGTATAATATAGACAGTAATCTGTGGGGAATTTGGCGACCTTCTTCTCTGTTAGTTTTTTGGTTAGTTGGATTAGGTCCAGGAATAAATAACAAACTATTCGATTTTTGACAACGTTTCGGAGCTTTATTTCTCCTTCATCAGGGCTCAATCAATGTTGTTATTGCTGTCATGTAAGGTGGTAAATTACGAACATTGGCGGTACTATCTATATACATAATATGTAGCAAATGTGCAAAGATAAAAACAAAACACTATTTTCGGGACAAAACACTTTAAAAATTACTATAGTAACGAAGGTTTTGAGAGCATCTTTGAGAGAAGAGATTCTCTCAAAACCTTCATTACTATAGTAATTTTTAAAGTGTGTTGTCCTGGAAATAGTGTTTTGTTTTTATCTTTGTACATTTGCTACATATGTATATTTGAGTGTTTCACAAAAAACCGACTATTTTTTTTTTCTCAGAAAACATTGAAAAATCTTCAGAGTATCCCCTTAAGGACTCATATCTTAACAGGGTCATTTTCTAGGGATAAGATTTTTCAATGTTCTCTGAGAAAAAAAATAGTCGGATTTTTTGAAACAATAGACAGTACCGCCAATGTTCGTAGTTTACCAACTTACATGACATCAATAACAATATTGTTTGAGCCCTGATGAAGGAGAAATAAAGCTCCGAAACGTTGACAACCAATAAACTAATAGACAGTAATGTTCCTTCTTTTAATTTCTTCACCGATACTATTCTTCCACTTCACTACGTGAATACGGAAATATAAATGATAATCTCGACCATATCTGACAGGGGCCATTAGACGAGAAAAGACCGCCTTTTACGAGAATAAATGGAGATACCGGAAAGTCTGCAAATGTCGATGTCGTACGCTTTTTTTACCTCCTAGGTCGGTTGCTAAGAGAAAATGCACGTCCTGAAGGCGTGAACGGTGCATTGTATTGGAACGTTATCCTGCGTACCTCCACCCTCGATAAAGCTCCCTATGCGCTCTCAAGGTTAAGACAATATTCTATCGATAACTGCATAGTAACGATTCGATCTGTGCGTCGGGTGGGGGTGAGAGGCGTATTACAACAGGATAGTCCGAATTACCAAGGGCGTACCATTGTTTAAACAGAAAATATACAGTCGGCCCGTGTTGACTTACAGCAATTACCAGCTAAAAAAATCTATGTGCCAAAGGCGGTTCGTGATTTTTTTTTTAGGGAGGAAAACATGTTTTGTAAAAATGTTTGATTCCAAAATTTTTGTGGCGGTAAACATTGTTAGTAATATGCCGCATAGTTAGGGAGAAGGGCCTCTACTTGGTCAATAAAATATGTTAAGTACATTTGTCTAACATAATGTACCTAATATATTTTATTGGTTCCTAATATATATTGTCCAAAAGAATTTTGCTTTCCGTGTTTTGACAATTATATGTAGGTTATTTAGAGTTGAAAACATTTCAAAAATTAACTAAAATGCAAAATAAGTATACTTAACATAGTAAAAATATAAAACAATCACCACAAGTTTACGTCATCTCGATTTTGAAATGATTTAGCCGATCACATTCAACGTGCAAAAGATAAATGCAATTCGCTATTATGAGGACCAAGATTTACTAATGCGACAATGAACCGCATTGTTTGCATTACTCTGCAAGAAAAGTTGTGAAAACGACATATTTTTATTAAAAGTTCAAATCTATAGAAATAGGTAAACACGTAGAAAAACTAGTAGATGTAACATTCAATACATGTAAAATTAGATACACAACTAAAATATTTATACACCCTAGGAAATTGCACCTTTACATATTGGCGATACATGTGTAGAAGAGAATAAGTTAAAAGATACCAGTAATGACAGACAAAGACAGTTAGATGTAACAGTGTTTCACGCTTGTGTACGTATTAGAAGCGTATGAGACCTGCGCGTAACAGAAACTGGAGAGGGGCATTTGACACCGCCCATCACCTACCGAGTTTGAGTGGGACTCAAAAATTTTTCGCAGCTATGAGGGTGTACATGGACTTAGCTGTATGAAACGAAATTCTTACGTAGTTCTGACTTTTACAATTATCCCATACACTTAAAAGAAGTGTACGAACATAATTGTATTTATTTTCAAATTTTTGTATTCCTTAACTAACCGGTCTGCAGGAAAATAAAATTGAAGTTCTATAAAAAATAAAAAAATTAAAATCTAAATCAACCCGGTTATAAGACGAAAGAATGAAAAAAATGCCTATTGAATAAATGGGTCAAAAATGTCGCCCCTTTGTGCTTCGCAAAAAACCTAGTCTATCGTAAAACTCAGTTCTTACGCGTTCTAACATTTCAGGGGAAATAGTATTTAGGACTTGTCCAATTCTGGCCCGTAAATCATTTAAATTTCGTGGTCTTTCATGTTCATGTCCGTAAACAGTTTGTTTTATTTGTTAAATATTTGTTGGCATTTAAGGAACCGTTTAAAAAAAATATCCCAGCGATGGAATCGCCTAAAATACCAACCCAAACATTTAACTTCTCGGGATACTGCGTACGCACAGGAATACTCAAGTGCTTATTTTCCGTAGACCAATAACGATATAATACTTCAATTCACACGTTCGCATTATAATTTATGGGCGGGGCGTCCCGCCTACATATTTTATTGCTACCATATCACGAAGGAAAGAGAATAACGTTCATAAAAGTTTTAAAATGACATATCAGTCTGGCAACTATGGATATAATATTTCTCTGTCAGTTCCCTTAACTTGAAGAGTTTATTCTTTTCTATCTTTTAATGCTCGGCTTTGAAATCTTGGACGTTCCAACCCTGTCTGTATGTACTCGTAGGAGGTTTCTGATCTATAAAATGGTAGATATGTAGAGTATTTTTAAACGTAGAAAGTCTCAGTGGTCTGACGTAATCTTGTGTGACGCATGACGTTACACAATAGTTCATTCCAAGCGTTGGCTCTAATGGATTCACTCGCTCAAAATCAATTTACCACACAATACACGATGGGGCCTTATCTGTTTAAAAATGCTCTGCAAATTTCCAGGTTCTATGAAATGATATCTATTTCGGATACCTGCTTCTAAAAACAGCAGGTGTTCCGACTCCTATAGTGGGTCAAACATGTCGATATTATGCACGTTGGCACGAAGTGATGTATTTAAATGGTCCTGCCGAAAAGAACTCGAAATCCAAGGGTGATAAACTTTACACCTGTTTTTATATACAAAATCCTGTATTCTTTCTCATTACAGTCATTACTGTCGGAACTACCGTAAACGAGTATATCCGCCGTTTATCGCCAGGCGAGAAACAAACAAGCTGCAGCGGCTGCAATACTGATCCTGTCAACAGTAATCACCATCGCGCGAGCCTATCACATTAACGCAGCGCGGCGCCTCTGGGGAGAGAGGGGCACGTCCGCGGTTCTCCGACGCTTTTATTCAGTTCGCGCGCTCGCGGTGCAGCTTGCAGTTCGCCAAGGGGTTCCGAACGAGGTGGGCCGATGCCGTCGAGAGGAAAGACTCGGGCGCTCTGACGTAACATTGTGACGTCAGCAGTCAGAGGTCTAGTGGAACGGAGCAAAGCGATGGACAGCCTATTATAGGCGTTCATTTGCATGTATGCGTGAAACAGAAATATAATAGAATAGAAATAGAAGTTATACATCACGTAATATAAGGCGTGTGTACATTAAGTAATGACTTTTTTATTTTTTTTTATTCGAATAGAATTACAATTCAATATCGTCTCCTTCAAAATAACTTCATTGGGAAGCCACACAGCGCTGGAGACGGTTCTTTCATTCCTCACAGAAGTGCTGGAACTCATATATTGGAATAGCCTTCAGCTGGTCGGTTACAGCTGTTTGAATGTTTTCTATGGTCCCAAAATGATATCTCTTGATGTGATTTTTCAATCTCGGGAAGAGAAAAAAGTCACAACGACTCAAGTCAGGCGAATAAGGAGGCTGAGGAGCCACAGGAATATTTTTACTGGCTAAAAACTCGTTTACTGAAATGGCTGTGTGACAAGGCGGATTGTCGTGATGAACATTCAGTTGTTCTTGATGTTTGGTCTCACATGCAGACTCTTTTCCGAAGTTTTTCAAGAACCTCTCCGTAAAAGTGTTGATTTACTGTTTGGCCTGGAGGCACAAACTCTTTGTGGACAATTCCCTGGCTATCAAAAAAGAAAATTAGCATGCATTTGATCTTCGACTTGCTCATTCTTACTCTTTTGGGTCTTGGAGAGCTTGAAGTGTGATATTCCTGCTTTGGCGCTTGGTTCCTATTCAAACACCCAAGTCTCATCACCAGTAATGACACGTTTCATAAAATGGGGATCATTTTCAATCGTTTCCAAAAAGTCAAGACACATTTCTCTCCTGATGTTCTTTTGTTCCTGCGAAGGGTTTTTTGGAACCATTTTTGCGCAGATTTTTCTCTTAAATTAATTAATCTTTCACTTTTCTGTTTAAAAAATAAATAATCATATATGAACATATCAGCAATTCAGTGAATTCACACCAGACACTAATTCTAACTAAATTTTCCACAAGAGTTTTCAACGCAAGTAGTTCGTTTCTCATATATTCAAGAAAATAATTTCAGATTTTGATTGAATGTTTTACTTTAATTTGTAATAAACAACAATTCTTAAAAGTCAATTTATATTTAAAAAGCATTTCAGATAACGGCTATTTACATAATTTCTTCGAATATAGTATTCATAAAACGGTAGATATTATAAAAAATTATTCTCACTTCAATCTCGAACACTTTAAAAATTAAAAAAATACTTTTGTAAAACCAACAACCCACCATTAAAGGAACAATATACTTTGTAGGACTTTGCTACAATCTTTTTAGACGCGTTGGTATGCAAAACATGTCATTTAAATAGTTTATATCTGCGGAAGTTTTTGATTTCGTTTTTCCTTTAATAAAAACGAATGGGGTGCGTTAAAGGGCTCAGTTGACTGCTCCCACCATATTTAAACAGGAAGCCCTTCAAATCTGCATTTCAAATAAATTCTAAACGGCATCTATCATGTAGTCTCGCGATTGTTTTGCCGTACAACGAGTCGTGACGTCACTCGTACAGCGCCGGAGTCTTCTATTCCGTGGGTAACGTATAGGCCCACCGCGGTGCGACTCCGTTAAGTGTTAAATGGACCCGGGAACGGGCCCACCTTCGGCGCCGCCCGCCTTGAGGGGGGTGGCAACAATATCAGCCGCCTAGATTAAACGAAAACGAGAAAAGGATACCAGGCTGCACCGGCGGTGGTGGAGTAGGTGCGATACGTCATTGCACATGCTCCCGGACCACCGGGGGGATGACACAATCTAAACTTGCAAAATAATTAGATTAGTTTCGCTGTGATTGAGTCCGTGCATACTCGGGAACACCTCTCTGCTTCCGCTCCCGTACGGTTTCGTCTCTAACGCGCCCGAAAAACTTCCCTAAACCCTCCGTCGTCGGCGAAACTAAAATCGCTCAGCCGTAAATCTAGTAGTCGTCGCGTTTTGTTCTGCGACCGGCCGGCTAGATTCCGCGATCCGAGACAAGAGATATCGCGGCGACACACGGCACTCTAGATCGCCGTCTAAAAAGCAGTTAGGCGTCCCTTCCACGTGCCAGATCAACAGGTTAAAGGCTCCCGAGTCAAGTTCAAGGTAACTGCGACATCGATTTTGCGGATTTTAAAAGGTAATCTCTGTCCGTTTTTGTTCTTAAGAGGCGGTCAAGAATTGGCGCAGCAGTTTTTGCTTGATGTTTAATTCACTTTTTATTGAGTAATTCGAAAAAATAAATTCACGTTTATTTATGTGTTAAATGTATTTGAAAATGTTCGTAAAAGACATTGTTTTGGATACAGTGAAGTAATGCATGAAACTATCACGCGATTTTTAATTTGTAAATGTTCAATGCATGCAAAAAATTATGTTGACTGAGAGAAGGAAGAAAGAAGATGTTTTTTGATGAAGAGTGAAGAATGAAGACAACAGGCATCGACATCTTTTTCCAAAATCAGTGTTTGGTTTTCAAATTTAGTTTAGAAAGATTATAAAAATGCCAGGCGTGTTGATTTAGACAGATTTTAGATAAAAGAACGGCGTTATTATTTTATGTAATATAATTGTGGTTATCAAAAAAAATAAATATTGTTTTAAAAATTTTGTTTCACAAAAATTAAACCACTCAAATATTACTCTAGAATTTCGAGAGGTCTTCTCATAAGACCATCGCATTCGCCATTTTTTTAAATGTTTTACGTTTTATAAATATGAATAAATATTTATGTATATATACTTAAAAGGGAGTCTAATACAACTTTTTCAAGAAATGATGTGTGCGTTTACTTGGCTATTGCGAACAAAATTGCTACAAAGCAGTTCCTCAAATTCCTGCTTCATAACTCTACCATTTCTTAAGATATTTAAAATTTTCAAAAACCACCTAAAATTAAAAGTTTTTACTTAAGACACCATAATATTTATTCCATTTAAATTAATAAAACAACGACAAAAACCTTGTATTTAATGGAGAATAATTCTACTAATATTTCTGATCTCAACAATATGACATATTGATATGATCCACTGTAGTTATTATAGTCTAGTCTTTTTGTTTAAACAAGCATTATCTCGGAAACCGTTTCACATAGAAAGAAATATAAAATAGAAAAGTTATTCTGTTTATAGAGGTCTGGTTTATTTGTTGTATGTACCGAGTGCCTAAAAAAAGGCAACAGTATATGCAACTTCAATTATTTAAATGGATCACTCTGTTCCTCTGTATATGGAAAGATATACAGAGTTATCTGCCCTTTATTAGAATCTCATTTCTGAACAAATTTTATTAACCATATGATGGGACCATCCGGTATACATTTTCGAGTAAGAATTATGTTTTATTCATGAAAATTTCAAGTGAAGTATGAAACAAAAAGCAAACAAATTTCATTTGTTATTTCTGTCAAATAATATGAGTTGATAAATAAAAAAACTATCCAAAAAAAAGTCATATAATTTGGCTATTAGGACAGGAGAGATGGAAACAGCAGTTGTCAAACTTGTTGCTGTTGTAGTTGTCAAAATAGTTGTTGTCAAACTTGTGGCTGTCACAATTGTAAAATAAATAATGACCGTCACATAATGTCACAGCCTTGACAATTAAATAAGGTTATAAATTTAAAATTAAGAATAGAAATACGTATTTTTTGCTCCACCAACTTTAATGACTTTTTTTTTTGGAAGGCTTGTTAATAATATAATAACTTATTGTTGAAAACATGCATTACCCATGTAGATGTTTTTACAGTATACCAAGCAATGGCGGCCAGTGGAATTTGATATGCTCGTATTTCCGTAAGGAGGCATGGGATCCACACCATATTTTAGGTGGTTACTAGACCAACGGAAGTAGAAGGCTGTAATGGCAAAAAATCTTCAGGGAAAACTTGCGAATTTTTTTTACAAAAGTGGCTGCTTGCGGGTAGATCTTAGAAATGGCTTGCAAAATATTTGCAAAATATTTTTTTTTCATAATCACCGAGTAAATATTTTTTTTGTACTTGTGATTTTTGCAAAATTCTTATTTTCCTTAAAGATACAACTATTGTAAAATCTCATAAGGCGAAATGTGATGAAATAAAAATACAAATCTCCATAACTTACAAATCTCAAAATTTGGAGAAAATCCTGAGTATAAACAAAATTGTATTCACTCGGTGATTATGAAAAAAAAATATTTCGCAAATATTTTGCAAGCCGTTTCCATGATCTGCTCGGAGGCAGCCATTTTTGGAAAAATAATTTCGCAAGATTTCCCTGAAGATTTTTTGCCATTACAGCCTTCTACTTCCGTTAGGTCTAGTAACCACCTAAAATATGATGTGGATCCCATGCTTCCTTACGGAAATACGAGCATGTCCAATTCTACCGGCCGCCATTGATACCGAGTGTCCCACATTTTAATTTACAGATTATAACTCCTCGCCTGGTATATTTGTGAAAAAATGTTTCATAATTACCTAGTTTTAATGGATCTACAATAGAAAATATGTCAATTTTAAAAATATGAGTTGACTTTCAAATTACTCTGAAGATAATAATAAAGTGAAAAAGTGATTGTCATTTTGTCTCTCCACTAGACCATGCGACTTTTATTTGAGGTATTTTCCCGTAAGTATACCGGGTGAGTAGTTACGGCCTGAAAAATAAAATATAGGACACCCGGTTTGGTGTAAATAACAGCAAAACAAGAATATCGTGGTCTGTACGAAGACTGGCCGTAAATATTTATGTTAAAATTAACTCGTTCATCTTGTTTTTACACTAATTTATATTTTTTACACGCTTTTCTTTTCCTCTACCAAAAAAAAATCTGCGCTACTCAACCTTACTCTTACTTTAATGAAATAGGATTTTTTTTATTCAACTATTCAATTCCTACTTAATTGTAATATAAAATCCTAACTATAAGAAACATGAATATAAATACAATTGAGGAACACCAGTCAAGAATTACTATCTCTTTATTGTCTTGTTAATTACAGTAACTAAAGTGCATTGTAGTGTATGCTGATGTTTCCAAAATAGTAATTCATATTAACGTATTTCGCTTAAAAACGCCTTTACAAGCTGTTTCATTTGAATTATCCACTCCGAAGAGAACCGTTCATCAGATAGAAAGGACGCTTTTTCTCAAATATCAGGGACGGACTCCTCAAAAATCAGGAATAGATTTGAAAAAGATCACAGAATTGCATCGCTATAAATAAAAGATGATCAAAATCGTAGGTAAAAACCTACTTATTTTTATACAAGATGTTTATTTTAGTAATCTATCGATGCATTATCAAATGCAGGTGTACCAAGAGTTGTAAACTATCGAGCCATCAAAAAAAAGAACGTCATCAAAGTTGGCCTAGTAAAAAAAGGCGTATTTCTATCTTAAATCGATAACCTTATTTAATTGTCAAAGCTGTTGCATTATATGACAGCCATAGTTTAGTTTACAATTATTGTGACAGTCACTTGTCAAAAGTTTGACATAACCGAAAAGCTTCGACATGACCGCTAGTTCTATCTCTCTCGTTATTAGCCAACTTTGATGACTTTTTTTATGTCTCTACGATTATAAACAAAATCCGTCTCTGGAATAACGACCTGAGATCCGATTTCTAATTATTCATGACTACCTGTCATGATGTATCTATCTATTTTATTTTTGCTACTTTGTTCCGTATTTACCTATTAAACATTTTTCACAATTTACTTAAAACAGTGAATGAAGTGTTGTAATTAACTCGTTCATCTTGTTTTTACACTAATTTATATTTTTTTACACGCATTTCTTTTCCTCTACCGAAAAAAAATCTGCGCTACTCAACCTTACTCTTACTTTAATGAAATAGGAATTTTTTTTTATTCAACTATTCAATTCCTACTTAATTGTAATATAAAATCCTAACTATAAGAAACATGAATATAAATACAATTGAGGAACACCAGTCAAGAATTACTATCTCTTTATTGTCTTGTTAATTACAGTAACTAAAGTGCATTGTAGTGTATGCTGATGTTTCCAAAATAGTAATTCGTATTAACGTATTTCGCTTAAAAACGCCTTTACAAGCTGTTTCATTTGAATTATCCACTCGTGCGGTACGTTTTTAAAATAATCTTGCATACGAGACAAACACCGAGGAGGCCTCGACCAGCGAAACACGAGCGAAACAAGGAAGTAGGAATTGGAGCACACACGAGTGACGGATCACGATTATCAGAGGCGGAAAAGGAAGACAAATAGAAAATAAGATGAGAGGTCACGTACTTGCGTTATGCAACCCAACATACGCTAACGGTGTATTTTATTACGTGGCCGAAAAATAAACGCTCTAATTCGCATTTTTGCGTTAATTCCGTCGAAAAAAAGCAAGTGTATCGCCCCCGGATGAGTACCGAGACCCGAGAGGCGGCCGTCCAATCGTGAATATCAATCCGGAAAAATATCTTAACATGATTTTTTCGCCCAATCAACAATAACAGTACTATACCGCACGGATTTTGTTGCCTACAGTGCAGGAGGTAGAAAATTAGGTGGCGTTGTGATGTCAGAAACTGGGCAAAAAGGTAAGTTTTTTTTTCACATTTTCGCGTGTGCGAATATTCCCAAAGTAATCCGGCGCCCCTCCGACGTCCCACCGTGGACCGCGACGATCTTATCGCTTGCGAAATAGTGCGAAAAAAAATAAAATAAATCGGGCACGACCTCGGAAGAAATCATCACTGACAAATTCACAATGGCGGGTAAAAGGTTACTTGATGATGGACGTGGTTTGTGAAAAAAATTCGATTCGATTTAATTTCGGATACGGTCCCGTCGACGAGGATTACCCGGGGGCCCGCGGCAAACGTGCGGATAGCGCGGTTTTTCGCCTCTCCCTTCGCCAGATGTAATTTTATCCCGCAAAACGGAATTCCCGTTGATGCTTTTGTACTATTAAGGGCATCGTCCGCTCGGTGCCCTTCCATTCGCGGCGCCGAGATGCGAAGCGAAACGGCCGAATGTGACGTACGTCCTTTTTATCTATCGAAAATAACCCGCTTCACCGTAATAAGCAATAACAGATGCATTCTTGTATGTAATTGTGCTTGTAAAGTAACTGTTTATTTCTAGATGGTTACAGTTTTAGGTCAGATAACTTTATTCTACACGGCAGTGCCACATTCGCGCGTATCAAAGAGATTTCGGCTCGCAGGCGAGTGTGCCCAGTGTTTCTAACATGCCGTTTTAACAGGTAAATAATACGAAAGATGGATCAACAGTTCTGCCTACGCTGGAACAACCACCCGACCAACCTGACGGACGTGCTCAGCAGCCTGCTGCGGAGGGAGGCCCTGTGCGACGTGACGCTGGCCTGCGACGGGGAGACCTTCAAGGCGCACCAGACGATACTGTCTGCGTGCAGCCCCTACTTCGAGACGATCTTCATCCAGAACGCCCACCCGCATCCCATCGTCTTCCTCAAGGATGTCAATTACAACGAGATGAAGGCGCTGCTCGACTTCATGTACAAGGGGGGAGGTGAACGTATCGCAGAACCTGCTGCCCATGTTCCTGAAGACGGCCGAGGCGCTGCAGATACGCGGCCTCACCGACAACAACTCGCTGAGCAAGAACGACGAGCTGTCCGAGGCGCCGCGGAGGGACAGGGAGCGCCTAATGGAGCGGGACAGCCCGCCCGGCGAGAAGAGGAAACGGAAATCGTCCTCGAACTGTGATATGACGCCCAACTCAAACCCCGAAAGATATAACGACACTCAGGTAGGTGCTCGTTTTGTTTCCGCGTGCCCCGCTAGAATTCGTAGCTTCGAGGTTGGTATGTCTGAAGTGTAACATGCTGTGGTGCAAGTTCTTACTAAGTTTCGACACCTAACCTAATTATTTTTTTTTAAATCTTCGACGTTAAACTTTATTTCTTGTGTCAAAACAAGTCGGTACTTTTAATATGCTTTTATTTATAGGCGGTTTTTATCTGTTTTTATCAAGTTCATTATTTTTACGGTGACATTAACCTCTTTAAATGATTTCAATTTGAACTTTTTTTACACATCCAGTAATCTTTTACAAACAATGATCGAGAGGCTAATTTGGTTGAAATTTAGTGTTTTGCCGGAAATTCTTATTAATCCTCCGTGTTCAGGTCTAACCTAACTTTTTTTTTTGTATGTTTAATGGTTAACTTTATTTTTTACGCCAAATATAAGACTGAACTGTGGGGAATTTAGCGACCTTCTTCTCTATTAGTTTTTTTTTGTTTGGTTGGATTAGGTCCAGGAATAAATAACAACTATTCGATTTTTGCCAACGTTTGGAGCTTTATTTCTCCTTCATCAGGGCTCAATCAATGTTGTTATTGTTCTCATGTAAGGTGGTACGTTACAAACATTGGCGGTATTGTCTATATACATATATAGTAAATGTATAAAGATAAAAACAAAACACTATTAACAGGACAATACACTTTAAAAATTACTATAGTAATTTTTAAAGAATGTTTGTAACGTACCACCTTACATGACAACAATAACAACATTGATTGAGCCCTGATGAAGGAGAAATAAAGCTCCAAAACGTTGGCAAAAATCGAATAGTTGTTATTTATTCCTGGACCTAATCCAACCAAACAAAAAAAAAAAACTAATAAGAGTGAACATTTTTGCGGTGACGTTAATGTTTTTAAATTATGTTATGATGTCAGTCTCAAGCTGCAAAATATACAATTTCAAGATATCAATGGAACTTTTTCGAAAACTGCTTCTGCTGTCCCTGCCGTTGCTTTTAAGATGCTATCCCATGACCAACTATGTTTTTTTGTACCCCCGAAATTCAATATCACCTTTTAGCGATTTTTTTTATTTGAATTATATGCTAAATGCATAGATTTTAAGTGTACAAGGCCTTTATTTCTATGAGATTTCAAAGTCAAGCAAAATATCGAATTTGAAAGCAGCTACATGAGTCAAGTGTGCCATGGAATCACATCAAGACAGTTGAATGTTATCTGGAATCGCTTACTCTTAATTTTCGGCTCAATATTTTTCTTGTGTGCATCAATAAATATTCAAATCTTTTTTCCTTATCATGTTGCTTTAATATAAGATTGCTTTAGTTTCTTATCGATACATTTTAACAATTGACATTTTACTGCAAAAATCACTCCTGTTTTCAGTAGCAGTCTGTCTAACGGCCAATTCTTGATTCTTTCTTCAGTTGAAAATATCTTCGAAAATCACGTGTGCCATGGAAATTTGGAAACAAAATAATAATTGCATTAAATTTGACAGTTCCGGTATTAATGCTTAACTTTCTTTTTTTCATCAATACTTCAAATATGTTTCTATATATTTTTTTTCACATAGTGTACATTTACAAAAATTGTTAGCAAGGGGGATTAGTATGGTTGAGATATAACCTGTTATAATAATAATAATAATTCTTACTAACCCCGAAGTTCCAATCTAACCTATTACTTTTTTAACTGTGATATCATTTTTTTCGTCAAAATGAGTACTGTATACAGGGTGTCTGCTTTTATTTATGTACAAATCCATATCATCCTCATTTCTCAAGGTATCTTTTCTTTGTATATGATCTCAAAGTTGACCAAAATACCGAATTTGAGAGCCGCTAGATAAATCAAGTGTGCCATGGAATAATTGTCAGAACAGTTGAATGTTTTCTGGAATCGCTTAAACTTGGTTTTTGGCTCAATATTTTCCTGGTGAACGCCAAGAAATATTTCAATCTTTTTTCCATACTATCTTGTTTTAGTAAAAGTAGGAGTTTTGCTTTAGTTTCATTTCAGTGCATTTTAACAGTTAACATTTTATTGCGAAAATCAGCTCTGTTTTCAGTAGCTGTCTGCCTACTGTCTGTTTCTTGAGTCTGCAAGTATTTTCAAACATCATGTTTGCCATGGAAATTTGTGAACAAAATAATTACTGCATTAAATTTGACAGTTCTGGTATAAATTGTTCCCTGTTTCTGTAGAAATTATAGTCAAGAATTACCTCTGTTTGCAGGAGCTTTTTCTTTTAGATAAAAAAAAAAAAACTGTAGTAGACAAAAAACTATATTTTTATCTTCAACATTAAGTTAATCCAGATGACATTCAATTGTCATGACATAATTCCATGGCATACTTGACTAGTTTAATAGCTTTCAAATTTGATGTTTTGTTCAACTTTGAGATCGTATAGAAACTGGAAAAAATAGGATAATATGGATTTGTTCGTAAACAAAAGTAGACACCCTGTTTATTGAGCGATGGGTTACAAAAATTCTAAGTAAAAAAGTTAGCATGCAGGACATGCATTGTTGTGTTTGGAATTCTAATTAAATACTTCTGCGATTACGCTTAACCTAAAATTTGTTCAAGAATGTACGACACAAAGGTTGGATGAAAGTTCATTTGTTTTTGTCAAAACAAACAAATCGACACTGTTAGAATTTCGTATTGTATCCATTGTATTGTATTCAACTTGTATTAAATTTAGAATATTTTGTTAAAACTTGAATTCTCGTATTTTCCAGTTTAAAACTGTTGTTTGCGTAGATTTTATTTTGTACATATTCTTTTTTAAGAAATTACCTATCCATTATAGAGCATCCATTAATTACGTGAGCTGTTTTTTTTTTTAATTTGGACCCCCCCCCTTGGTGAGATTTACGCTATAGTAAATAAATGACTAAACTGATTTTCATAAAGTAAAAAAAAATAACATTAAGTTATATTATACCGAATTTATTTAAATTTTATAAAATTAAAATTCAAAACAGACAATAATTTTTTTATCTGTGTAATAATGTACATTTTTTAAAAGGACGTGAGATTTTCAATTATGCCCCCCCCCCCCCCCCCCAGATTAAATTATATTTGGTGAGATTTTACTGGACCCCTCCCCCATCTTGAGCTCATGTAATTAATGGATGCCCCCGTACATATTATAGTTGAAATACCTCCATATCAATAACCTCAATCTGTAGGACCAAAAATTGATTTGATGTAATTTCTTATATTGAAATACACAAGTACTATAAATAGTCCTTAGTCTGTTTTCAGGCATGTGACTTATTTTTAACTGATTCTAGTCTTTCAGTACAGGTAAAAAAAGAACAAGTTAAATGTTTTCAATTTCCAGATCTAACACAATTCTCTGTACAGAATTTTGTTTATAATCTCTTAAAAGTGTAGTTTATATTCACTGTTAAGCCAAAAGAAATAAGTTAATAACATGAATAATACAGAACAGAGTATTTTGGTTATGGTTGGCCATGACTTATTTTCAAGTTGCCCATTTTTGTTTAAGCTGACATGGTTTTGTTACAAGTAGTGTTAAAGTGTATTGCTAGATTTTTGAACAAATTTGGGCAATTTTCCATTTGTTTTTAATTCATATGCTTATAGACGAATAAAGGTAGGCTTGTAAATCAACTGCTTGTAACAATTGAATATCTATGGCATTGACTTTTGCATGGCCGACTGTGGGCGAACATAATGTGGTAGTTTAAGAGTATTTGGAAGAATATATTAATAAGCAAAATAAGTATATTTTGGAAAGTTTACAAGGCATGTTGGAACAACTTTAATATTCGGAAATATTTTTCATAAAACTGTGGATAAGTAGTTGACAGTATTTTTGTCTTGGTCATAAAATTGCTAAATGTAAAAGAAACAAAAGCAATGCTAGATCAGACTTTTTGTGAGACATTTTTGTAATATATTTTTTTCTTATATCAGTTAACAAGCTAAATTAAAATACGTGAGTGTTGACACCCAACTATGTTAAACATTTGGGAAGATTACATCATTACTTTATAAAACTGTGATATCTCGAGATGTGCCTCCCAAGACTTGACTTATCGTTTATTTAAATGGCATTAGCGCTTTTATCAACATTTTTGTTTTTATTTTCATAAGAAGACATGGGTTTTTGAAACATCAAAATTGGTAACATACTACGAAACATTTTTAAAGTGTTTTATTTATTTATTTTGTGTAAATGATTTGTGCTTATGGTCATTTTATATTTATTTTTATTTATAATGTTACTGAAAACTATCTATACTTTGTACAAAATAAAAACCGATGCAGGACATCAAACACTTGTTTAAAGTCTTAGAGCGCACTGATGCCAGATTGATATAAAATTATTCAGTATTCAGAAATAATTTTGGTTAGCATATGGATGGATTCTTTGTGTTTGTTTATTGTTAAATAACTTATTTTGTCAACATTAAAAAGAAATAATTCTAAAAGTTCATTGGTGCATACTTAAATATGCGAGTACAAAAAAGAGCATGAAAAATTGGTAGCAAAAGTTAGTAAAGTCGTTTTTTTTTTTTTTTAATGAGAGGAAAAAGACACATGGAAGTTTTGGAATTTTTAAAAAGTATATAAAAAAGATTTTCTTACAAACACCATTCAGTTACAAACAATGCAGAGTAGTTTTTTATACAAAAACATAAATCATTGTAAATGTTACGAATAGCACTTCTATTTAATGCTACAGTATTTGTAACCCTCTTGGTAGGATTACGCTTCCTAGGTGATTTAAAAGAACATCGTTTATTGTTTTTTTTGTGAAACAGAATCAACTGTAGAAATATTCAAGTTTAGGGCTGCTGCTAGAGTTTCAAAGATGCTACTAACTCTTGGCAGCACCTGTTTTAACTGTTTTGGAGTCTCGCAAACAGAAGTCTGACAACAATAACACTGATTGTTCCTAAAATAACTCATTCTCAGATAAGTCTCGAACACAAGACACGATTCCTATGAACCTCTAGAAAAACCACCACAGAAAGGAAAATTTCATTTTTGGTGCTTGTTGCTTTCCAAAATTTACCTTTCAAAGTAAATTACCTAATACGTAACTTACCAGTTGTCCACCTCTAGGTATCTGACAATGTTATCATCAGGCTTTGGACTTTAGTGGTTTTAACCTTGCTGTGCGCAGTTAGTCATGTAACTGAACAGTTTCTGTTCATGGGATATTTGCACTGCTATGACAGACAAAGACCAAATATTATCGGCGAGGTACAGTGTGCCTTTTTTTGTCAGATATTTATTATTTAAACGAAAATTGCATTATATTCAAATAAACTAGTAACAAAAATGAAAGGATATTAAAAACATTCCAAATATTTGGATGAATTTCAACAAGGGATAACTCGGAGAAAAATGTTGGTACAGAAAATTAAAAAAAAAAAGGAAATTGTAGCCTCAAGTGTCTAGTTTTCAGATCTGGACTTAAAAAATTTTTTAGCGGGAGCGGTTCTCACGTAATCATCCGAAAACCAACAAAAATTTTTTTTTCCAAATTTTTGCTCGTCTTTAAAATGGTCTGTGGACTTAAAAATTTTTTTTCATCATGCGACCATAAAGCTCTTTTAGAAAATTTAATCAGCTTTAATTTGACCTCTTAACGAGCTCCGTACGATGATTTGACGCGGAGTTATCGTCGATCAAAGCAAAAAGTCCTTTTCAACTTTGACAATCAATTAGTCGGGAACTAATGATCGTACAGAAAATGGAGGTAGGGTTTTGGAAGCTGCAAAACATTCTCTATAAGACACAATCGGGGGCGACTGATAGAAAAAAATTTTTTGAAGCGATAATATTGGCTGAAAAAAGTTAAAAATTTGCGAATTTAAGGATATTTGGAAAATTTGGTATAACTTTGGATATAGTGGATGAACTAAGGATATCGTCGGTAATTTTTTTAACCTCAAAGTGTCCCCAAAATACCCTCAAAGTTGCAAAGCGCTGCGATTTTTTTTTCTTAGTGCCCGAAGGTTTAAATTTATTGTTTCGGCCAAAAATCACCGCAACAAGCGATTTTTTGATTTTTATGCATTTTTTCTTTCAATTTCAATATGATTTTTTGGCGACAATCCATATTTTTTTGTTCAAAAACATTACTCATTGGAAAAAAATCGAAAAAAAAAACTTTTTGAAAATTTTTTTTTTCAAAAATTGAGTAGAAAAAATTATCTAAGAACAAAAATGTCTTAGAATTAGTCAAAGAATACCCTCAGTTTTCAGAATTTTTAGATGATTTTTGGTTTTTTAAAAATGGCGAAAAAAATGCAATTTTTCATTTCAAAAATAATCTCTAAAACTGAAAAAATTTGAGGGTATTCTTTGACTAATTCTAAGACATTTTTGTTCTTAGATAATTTTTGCTAAACTCAATAGATTCCAAAAAAATTCCGATTTCGACGGCTCGTAACTCGCATGGAGTTGATTTTTGGACGTTGGTTCCATGAAAACTTTTGTTCAGGGGGGATTCAAAGTACAACATATTTCAACCCCAGAAAAATTGGCCGGGGACCAAAATCCATATGATTGGTGCGGGATCCTTTAAACCTTCGGGGCACTAAGCACAAAAAATCGCAGCGTTTTGCAACTTTGAGGGTTTTTTGGGGGCACTTTGAGGTTAACAAATTACCGACGATATCCTTAGTTCATCCACTATATCCAAAGTTATACCAAATTTTCCAAATATCCTAAAATTTTCAACTTTTTTTCAGCCAACATTATCGCTTCAAACATTTTTTTTATCAATCGCCCCCGATTGTGTCTTATAGAGAATCTTTTTGCAGTTTCCAAAACCCTACCTCCATTTTCTGTACGATCATTAGTTCCCGAGTAATTGATTGTCAAAGTTGAAAAGGACTTTTTTTGCTTTGATCGACGATAACTCCGCGGCAAATCATCGTACGGAGCTCGTTAAGAGGTCAAATTAAAAAAAAATTTGAAGTCCACAGACCATTTTAAAAACTAGCAAAAATTTGGAATTTTTTTTTGTTGGTTTTTCGGATGATTACGTGAGATCCACTCCCGCTAAAAAAATTTTAAGGCCAGATCTGAAAACTAGGCACTTGAGGCTACAGTTTTTTTTTTTTTATTTTCTGTACGACCATTTGTCTCAGAGTTATCCCTTTTTGAAAATTACCCAAAAATTTGGAATTTTTTTAATATCCTTTAATTTTAGTTACTGGTGTATATTAAGAGTTTTGAACATAAACGAGTTATTTTATCCACGTATGCCCAAATATACTAAAAAATTATCACTAATAAAAAATTAGGTTTACATCCGATGAACAGATATTCATATTTACTTGACAGCTCAAGGTTAAAACCACTAAAGGCCGAAGCCTGATTATAGGAATCTGCAGAATGATTAGACCTTGAAGTGTTTCGAGACCACGGTTCACTATCACCATTCGTTTGGTTGCAGGCATCTCAGAGATCGAACACAAGCGTACCAAAGCTGAATCCCATATCGCCGGTCGATAGGGACAACCTAGGAGCTGAGGATATGCGCGTATCCTCGCCGATAATAAAACAGGAACCGCAGCACGACTCCAGCCCGCTCGTCGACTCCTACCACTCGATGTCGGAAGCATTGCAAACCGTAAGTAAACTATCTCTACCGTTTACCTCATAGGCGATAATCCCTCGGGTATCGGCACGAAGAAGGCGATCCGAAATATCGTTCGTCTGTGATAAGAAACGACGATATTTCTAGCGCGATATACGGGGCGTTTCGTGGAGTGTGGCCCGTTACACGTTTTGCGAGAATGAGATATAATATGGAGCTGAAAATTTGAAAATTTGTATCTGGGGATACTCTACATATAAAAAATAACGTGCATTTTTTATTGCACTTTAGTAAGTCACTACTTACAGTTGGTAGATAGTTACATAACGTTGTGCGACCTACAGTGTGTCCACGTTAAGGACTTACCACCCTTATTAAAATCTTTATTTTTCGACCGATTTTGATGAACTTTTTTTTATTAGGTAGATATTCAAAATGCGCATTCACCGAGTGGGTAACTTTATTCTTGGTCTGTAATCATGGCCAACTACGACCACTTTTATGGGCTCAAATGTCAAAAACTACTCTTAGGGAGTTTTTTTAGAAAAAAACTGATGACGAATTCTTTATCATTACTTAAAACAAAGCTGTACCGATTTTCATTGTTCTAAAATACAAGGTGTCCGAGAAACAGAATTTCGTATTTAGAAAAAAATTTCCCCCTTCAACCCCCATTTTCACTCCCCTTCCTTTGGGGGATTTTGCTCAAAAACAATTCGAATCTTTCCCCTGTCGAGTTTATTGCGTTTGTATTACCAAATTTGAAGACAATTGCTCAACGTGTTCGAAAGTTATCCATGTTTAGTTTTTCTTGCTGTTTGATAAAAAAAGGGGTGTGCTGTGAAAACAAAAAAAGTTATCTTAGTTACCAGCTGTCAGATACTAATAGTTCGTACTGTTCTAAAGAAGTAAAAAGCATAAAAATGTCTTATTCTTTACAAGAAAAAGTAGAAATAAAAAGATCAGTTGGCGACGGAACACGTACTTTTCATGAAGCAGCTAATGAGTTTAATCGACGACATCCAGAACGTAATATTAACCGTGTAACAGTTTCAAATATTAATAAATATTTTGACCAGCATAGTACAGTTGAGAGACTTCCTAACCAGCATCGTGATCGGGAGCGAAGAGGAAACCAAATGATTCTTGATTATTTTATTGATAACCCATGTGTTTGAAATAAAGCGGTAATAAACCATTTAAGCCAAAATTTCTTCATACATTTAAAGGTGGAGATACTGAGTAAAGAATGGATTTTGTTTATAGTTACAAGGTATGTACCTAGAGAATCCTAATTTTTTACAAAATATTTTATACACGGACGAAGCTACATTCACGACAAACGGTATTGTATCGTCACAAAATATCAGAATGTGGAGTGAAAATAATCCACATTGGGTAATTGAGTGTAAGAGGCAATACTCCTCGAAGGTAAATGTTTTGTTGTAAAAACATTTTTGGGCCATACTTTTTTTATGAAAATTTAAATGCTGCTAGTTTTCTCAGATTTTTACAAACAGAGTTTTCCGATGCACTTGATGAGGTTCCTCTTGATTATCACTACAATTTACATTTACAACTTGACGGAGCACCCATCCATAATGCTGTCATAGTGAGAAATTGGTTGAATGAGAATTTTCCTAGTTGCTGGATTGGAAGAAGTAGTCCTCTTATTTGTTGGCCGCCAAAATCCCCAGACATTAAGCCTCTTGATTTCTTTCTTTGGGGGACAATAAAAAATAAAGTGTATGCTACAAGGCCCCAGACCCGAGAAGAACTTTCTGATCGCATTAGAGAAGCATGTCAGAGTATAACTCGACAACAGTTACAAAATTACGTCATCGACATATTGAAAAATGTATAAGGGAATTGGGTGTATTAATCGAAATGACTACGATTTAACTTTTTTTACAGACTTCCCTTTTGTTGTATTCTAATTTCTTGATTTTGTATTGTAAAATTCAATATAAAAGAGGAATCCGTTTTTTTTCGGACACCTTGTATTTTAGAACAATTAAAATCGGTACAGATATGTTTTAAGTAATGATAAAGAATTCGTCATCAGTTTTTTTTTTTCTAAAAAAACTCCCTAATAGTAGTTTTTGACATTTGAGCCCATAAAAGTGGTCGTAGTTGGCCATGGTTACAGACCAAGAATAAAGTTACCCACTTGGTGAATGCGCATTTTGAGGTAATAAAAAAAAATCATCAAAATCGGTCAAAAAATAAAGATTTTACGAGAAAATAAAGTTTTTTTAACCTAAATAATTCCCCATTTGATGCCGAATCAACTGATATAAGTATGTCTGGGTGTTTGAGAAATGAATGCCCTGAAAAATCAGAAGAAAATGGATGATCTCGGGAAAGAGGAGGCTACCATCCGAACAACACATTTATTTTGAACACAGAAGTGACGTAAAATGAGTAATTTATTCTTCTTCTTCTTCGCTAAGGGCCACGGAGAAGAAATAAACTAAACAATATAATAAATAAATAACTAAATAACTAATAAACTAAAAACGCATTTGTCCAACGGACAAAATGTCCGGGCGCGTGTATTCGTGTGACGAAATCAGGTTAGAAAGAAGTTGGATGTTTTTTGCCTTTTTCTCAAAATAACGTTTTTGCTAACATTCGACCCTTTCTCTCAGAAACTACAAGAGTTATCAGACTGATTCTTTTCCTTTAGTAGCTTAGTAGTTTGCCGATAGTTTGGCATTTTTCAATAGCGAGAAACTGTTTGTAACTTTTGATTAAAAAAACACGAAAAATTCACATCAAAAATGAATATCAAAAAATGCTGATTTATAGAAAAGATGTAAACACACAAAAAAATTATGTCTACCATCTATGGTTGCTGAGAAAACGGGACTCAAATATCACCATTTTTACCGTATAACTAGCGAAGTCCCTTAAGTTTAAGCAGATTTCAATTTTGCAATTTTTAATTTTTATTTGACATTTGAGGTTATGTATAACAGCGCTAAATTTAAATTCGGAAAAACCTAAACGAAAAGACCGGACTCGATTTAAACTATTGTTTGGCTTTATTATTTAAAATAAGCAACTTAGTAAACGACAACGTTTTTCAAGTTTGACCCTTTGACAAGTTTGACGTTTTGAGCACCCTGTATATTTTATCGTGTGTGTATACTTGATAGTAAGCTCAAATGGTAAGAGGTTTAATAGAATTTTAAGACAGCGAATATTATTATTATTATAATTTTTATATGGGTTTACAATTTTATTTATTTATTTATTTATTATTATTTTTTCTTTAAATTGACCCTCTATTTTTGTACATTTTGCTGTATATCTAGAATTTTTGACAGTAAGCTCAACCTTCCATATACAGATGGTAAAAAAAATTAACCGTAGAATTGTACCAAAACAAAAGTAATTATTTTTATTTCAAAGGGTTTACAATTTAATTTTTTTTTAACACTGAAATACCTCAAAAACCATTCATTTTAGAGATACGCAGTTGTTATTAAAGTAACTCTAAATTAATGAGTAGAAACCAAATATGGCATAAAAAATAACCGTTAGCGTTAATTTCCGTTTATTCGGAAGTGTCAGAAAGTCGTCATTAGATGTGTAGAAAATCCTCGATAATCCCCAAATACAAATTTTCAGCTCTGTATCATTTATAGTTCTCCCAAAACGTTTAATAGGCCACACACCGTGAGGCACCGTGTATATCTCGGCAATACCGGAGGGAACGTCGTTTATTCTTTGCTCGTTAAAGCGTCAACGAAAACGCGGGGTTTGGATCGAAACGTGATAACATTTTTGCCAGGTTGTAACATTTTAATTTCGAATGGATTCGGCTCATTGTTATGTTGAGTGCGTGCCGGTTATGTAATACGATTAAATCGTATATTGAATCGTCTCTTAGGAATTCCTTGTTAAATTCTCGCAGGCGTTTTGTAAGGTGATCCAGAATAGTTGAAATTTGAAACGAATCGAATAACTTTGGATAACTGTTTAGGAGACGGGATCAAAACAGTTTGAAATAAAAATTCACAATAATTTCAATAAACTGTGAGGAATGTTATTTTTTATAACGTGTTATAAACATACATAATATATTATGAAAATATTATGCAGATAAAATTTTTTAAACTGCTACAAAAAAAAAAACAAATTATAAAATTTTGATTGAGTAATTAAGAACCATGATACTTGATTTCAACTCAAATTTTCTATTACAGAATGAATTTTTGTACTTATGTACAGGGTGTCTACTTTTACTTATATACTAATCGATATAATACTCATTTTTCTAAATAATCGACTTTTTTTAAGGGGATCAAAAATAGCTTCTTGTGACCCTACTGTCGCTTTTAATATGCGAACTTTATCCTACTATGACATTTTTTTATACCCCGAAAGTCAACATGACCTTTCTTAGTACCTTGAATTATATTTTATGGATTTATCTTTTTTTTTAGTTTAAAATCGGAATCCATGGCGTTGTGTGCCGTAACCATAAGTGAGCCATGGAATAATGTCAAGACAGTTGAATGTGGTTTGGAATCATTCATTCGGAAACATTCCATGGCACGCATGACTTTTTAAAAATACTTGTGGACTCAAAAAACAGACAGATTGGATACTGAAAACAGGAGTGATTTGCAATAAGAGTTCTGAATTAACTTTCTTAAATATTTAGTTTCTTAAAAAAAAAATACATTGAAACACACAAGAAAAATTTTATCCGAAAATTAAGCTTAAGCGATTCCAGATAACATTCAACTGTCTTGACAAACTTTCACAGCATGCTTGACTCATCTAACCGCTCTTAAATTCGATATTTGGCTCAACTTTGAGATCATATAAAAAGAAATGTATTGTTTTTTTTTTTTTTGATTTCTCATGTGGGGGTTTCGAAGAGTTCTGATTAATCCTATGTGTTCAGATTTTAAATAAAACATGCTAAATGGTAATTTTGAATTTTGGGGATATGAAAAAAATCAGCAGGAAGTTGAATCAACCATCTTAAAAAATGGGGGTTATCAGTATTTGTACACAGATAAAAGTAGACACACATACATACAAGATGTTTCATTATTTGTATGGCCAAACATTTATAAAACATTATTCAATCTCTCAGTATATTTGATTGAACCAAATTTAAAAAAAGTCAGTATAATTTTCAATATCTGAAGGTCTACTTTTGATTTTTTTTATGTATAATTGAGAATCTGTGAATGTAATGTTTACCTTGAGATGTTTCTTGACATCATTTGTCATACTTCAGCATTTTTCTAATAAAGGGGGCTAAAACATGATATCATGGTAATATAAACAAAATTGGTGTTTGAATTGGTGCCCTTGAGCACTTGAGTCCACATAGATAGTGATTTCCTTTTCCTTTTAATATAAAGGGTAAGGGGTCAAATCGGCCCTTGAACCAATCGAGGTTCTGGTTTGGCAGGTCGGAAATATAAATAAAAAGACTCCTTTAGTTAGATTTTCAGACCTCCAGGTCGTCTCCAGAAGCTCCTAACCTCAAAAGTGTGATTTTTCGTTTTTTTTCTCGATTCTGGGCGCAATTTTCAACCAAATGTTTTGAAAAAAATCACAGAGTTGCATGTTTCTGTTACAAATATGCTCATTTTTGTTTTGAATTTTTTTATATCAAATGGCGCTCAGAAAAAAATATTGAATATTTCAATCAATATTTACATTACGACGCTTTACATTGGCCAACTTTTAAGGCCATGTTTTTTTTGTATTTTTTGACGCCCTTTCGCGTGGTGCTGCTTATATTTAATTTAATGTGGTGGAACATCGTGAACAATCCAAAAAACCCGTTTTTTTAGGCAATTTTTTGCATTTACTTGGCTTGGATTACATTTTACCAAAGAGTTACTATTTTTTTTCGCTGAATCCGAAAAAAAAATAGTAACTCTTAGCTGAATCCGAAAAAAAAATAGTAACTCTTTGATAAAATGATTCGATAAAATCTTCGACTTCGACTCTTGATAAAAAGTTTTGAAAAAAATTATTTTTTTCAAAACGTGGTTGAAAATTGGGCCCAGAATCGAGAAAAAACGAAAAATCACACTTTTGAGGTTAGGAGCTTCTAGAGGCGACCTGGAGATCTGAAAATCTAGCTAAAGAAGTATTTTTATTTATACTTCCGACCTGCCAAACCAGAACCTCGATTGTTTCAAGAGCCGATTTGACCCCTTACCCGGCTATAGCCTTTATTTGAATAAGGTTATGTCATTTTTAATTTAAGATTACGTTGCAGACCTGAGTAAGATCAAGAATTAGTAGTCTAATCTCCAGTTAGTTTTTACATTAATGTGAATTCAGTATAAGCGAAATATTTTGTTGAAATTGGTGAAAATATCACGGGTTATTTAACGTTTGTCACCAAATGACTTGAGATGAAAACGGTTAAAACAAATGACAATCCACATAATGGTCATCTTACAAGGACAGCCAACTTAAAAAAAGAAAGTATAATCGAATTAAATGAGAAAAATAAGTATATTGTATGGCAAAATATTGTAGAAGATAGTAATTTAAAAGAAGACAGTGCTATGAAGTTTCAATAATGTACTTTTAGTTTAAAATTGCCCTAACCTAGAGGATATGTGTTAATGCGTGGTGCAGTGTTTTGTGATGTGCAGTGCTTACGTAACAGTAGAGTTTTCCTCCCCTACGAAAGAAGGAAGGGATCTAGTTTGTAATTGTTTCACGAGTTTCGTAAATACATCGACCAATTTTGAAATTCTATTTATCGACAAAACAACAACGACTCTTTAAATACACAAAAACGATGGTTTGCTCGTTGATTTTTAAGAATTCGATCAAGAATGGCAAAAAATGTACTGATAGAGTATACAACAGTAAATTTTCGTTTTTGACTTGAAATTTTTTGAATTACACTTGATTGATTGCTATGAAAACTGTGCCGGGCTGTTTTGCACTATGATAAATTTAAAAATCACATATTTCACATTTGACAGAGACTTACTTGAGTGCAAAATATTAGACCAGCCTCGTGCACGTGATTATTATATCTAATCGCTAGCTCAAGTATAATTCTTAAGTTTGGTATGTTACCAAATCATAATAAGAGGCCAAATGAATTGCTTCTCAATTTTTGTGCTTCTCATTCTAAAAAACGTTGAATAATCTGAATTCTAAAACACGAAAAAAATGTCGCATAAAAACGTTTGAAGCTAAGATATCCAATAATTTTGGTTTATTATAATTAGCAGTATTTTTGTATATTTTACTACAGTTGGTATATATTGATTCACTTGCTCTTATAAGGAAAGAAAAATGGGAGTTCCCATTTAAAACAATTGATTTTTGTACATTTGTGATCAAAAAACTGTAAACATTTCAAAAACTGTTGGATATATGTAGGTAGGTGTAAGACGTTATACATGCAATACCTTTAGAATTCCCCGTAGAATCCAAAACTGTAATAATATATACGGGGTTCCATTTAAACTTGGCTAATTGACATATACTTCTGGTATAAGCAGTAATCCCAAATATTTTAGTTGAATAGAACGTATCGACTTGACTTGCAGGCGGCCATGTATAAAAACAAGTGAATCAATTCATCTACAAATTGCAGTAAAGCACAAGGTTCAAAACATTCAAAAAAAGGTTTCCCATAGTTTTTTTTTATGAATTTCTAGAATACCACAAGACATTTAAAAACAAATCAAATTATAAGGGTGCGAAAAAAATATGTTTGTAAATAGAACACCCTGTATTTTTTTTACTTCGCCGTAGTTTTCTGACCATAAAAATATTTTGAATGATTCTCAATAAATTCTTGTATGATTGCTTCAACTGTTTTCGAGGTATTTTGTTACATATTTAATACAATAGGTATTTGAAAGTCATCATTGCTCAGAAAACTATTAATAAAAAAAAATACGGAGTGTTCTTAAAAAAAATCACACCCTTACCATTTGAGGCATTTTCTTATCTAACCCTGTACCAAAATATGTCTAACTATTAGTTTTTTGGTTAGTTAGATTTTAGGTACGGGAATAAACAACAACTATTCGATTTTTGCCAAAAAGATTTATTTCTCCGTCTTCATGTAAAAATGAAAGTTACGAACACTGGCAGTTCTATCTATATACATATGTAACAAATGTATCAAGATAAAAACAAAAACTATAGGACAACACACTCTAAAAATTACTATGGATAGTAAGAATTACACAGGCCGACAAGATTTTAGCCCAGAAACCAGAATATATTTTTCCAAAGGTTTTTGATGCGCTGAATCCGAATCCAGGTACAAATCTCTCAATTGGCTCTGGTTTTCGAGATATCTTAACCTAAAAAGTGCAAAAATAATGATTTTGGCCTATATTTGAGATTATATAGCATCGCATTTTTTTTCTCAAAAAACTATGAGCAGCATCTTAAAGTACAAGCCTTGAAGATGTTGTTCATAGTTTTTTGAGAAAAAAAATGTGATGCTACATACCCTCAAATATAGACCAAAATCGTTTTTTTTTGCACTTTTAGGTTAGGATATCTCGAAAACCAGAGCCAATTGAGATATTTGGACCTCGGATTCGGATTCAGCGCATCAAAAACCTTTGGAAAAATATATTCTGGTTTCTGGGTTAAAATCTTGTCGGCCTGTGTAATTTCTTACTATCAATAGTAATTTTTAGAGTGTGTTGCCCTGTAAATAGTTTTTATTTTTATCTTGATACATTTGTTACATATGTATATAGATAGAACTGCCAGTGTTCGTAACTTACCACCTTACGTGACAGTAATAACAACATTGATTGAGCCCTGATGAAGGAGACATATATCTCCGAAACATTGGAAAAAATCGAATGGTTGTTGTTTATTCCCGGACCTAAAATCCAACTAACTAAAGAACTAATAGAGAAGAAGGTCCCCAAATTCCCCACAGGTATGTCTAACTATGACTTACCAAAATTGGATGTCCTAGCTTCCGTCGTTGTTATGTGACAGCACCGTTTCTAGACTTGTCAGCAATTCTATATAGACAAATAGTCCAGGCGGCGTAGATTATTTTTTAAAATAATTAGTTGCGGCACTTTCTCAACGGTTTTGTAAGGAAAAACATCGTCTGAAGCGAATGCACATGTTTTGGACAGCGAAATATTGTAGGAACATAACGAAAACGTTACAAAAAGTTGCAAAAAAAGCAATTTTTTTTTATTTTCAGGCACAAAAACAAATGTTGAGTAAAAACAAAAAATTTCACGTTATAGCGCTTGAAAAGACGAATAAAATGATTTTTGGAACATTAAAATCCGTTGATAACTTTTTGCACAAAAAAATAAATACTGCGAAAATTAGCGATTTTTCGATGCTCAATTACTCGGTCTGTAATTATCCTAGAAATGTCTTCCGGTGCTCAAATTTTAGGGTTTTCCAACACCTATTTATAGTTAAATTTTTGTCAAAAAATATTCATGTTTTCGCGCATATTGCGAAAAAAGTAAAAACAGGTACTTTTGTAAAACGACCCCTATTTCCACAATAATTGTCGTAGAGCAATTTTGCAAAAAACTACGTGTTCTTGAAGACTTCCTCTACAACCATATCAAATTTGAAGTCGATCCTATAATAATAGTACCTCAAAAGCGCGTCAATTTTAGAGAGCGGCCGCGTGGACGCACGAACGAAGGGGTGTGGTGGTGGGGGGAACTCTCCCGCGGGCGGAGCGGGCGCCCGGAAGCGATGGCGCGCGTTCAAATTCGACAAGCCGGAAACAATTGAGATTTCTCGGGAACCACTGAACGAAAATTGATGTTTTTTTTTTGCTGTGCCCGCGGGAGAGAGAGTTCCCCCACCACCGCGCCACTTCCCCTTCGTTCGTGCGTCCGGGCGGCCGCTCTCTAAAATTGCACGTTCTTCAGACGCGCTTTTGAGGTACTTATTATTATCGGATCGACTTCAAATTTGATATGGTTGTAGAGGAAGTCTTCAAGAACACGTAGCTTTTTGCAAAATTGCTCTACGACAATTATTGTGGAAATAGTTTTACTAAAGTACCTGTTTTTACTTTTTCGCAATTTGCGCGAAATCTTATGAATATTTTTTGACAAAAATTTAACTGTAGATAGGTGTTGGAAAGCCCTACAATTTGAGGAAAACATTTCTAGGATAATTACACACCGAGTAATCGAACATAGAAAAATCGCTAATTTTCGCGGTTTTTATATTTTTGTGCAAAAGTTATCAACCGACTTTAATGATCCAAAAAACCATTTTATTCGTCTTTTCAAGCGCTATAACGGCATGTTTTTTTGAATTTTTTTTTTCGTGTCTAAAATTCGAAAAAAACCTTTTTTTCGCACCTTTTTGTATTTTTTTCGCGATGATCCTACAATCGGATTTTGTCCAAAACATTTTCATTCGATTCGTACGATTTTTTCTCCCTAATTATCACGTTGAGAAAGTGCCGCAACTAATTATTTTAAAAAAATCACTTGGTTCTTGCCACCTCGCCTGGACTAAAAAGGTAACGTTAGATCTAATTTGGCACGAGGAAAGTACCGGACCGAGATGTATTTACGAAAAGACGAGAAAGACCAAAAAAAAAAAAATGCTGTGAACCGGCATTCACACATATCCTTTCCTTCTTTGTTGACAGACGGACGCGTGGGGGAGGGACTCCGGAGACCCTGACGCCCTACCGCCGCCCTTACTGCCCCTATCTGTGATACCCCAACACTCTACGCTGCGCCAGTACCTCGACACGCCGCCCGTCGCCCGCAAACCGCTCGTCCTGCAGACCATCATCGGCGACGTGTCCATCAGGCCGGTGGAGTTCGAGTACCCGCGCCACGCGAACCTCTCGGCGATGCCCTCGCTGTATCCGAGGGCGCCGCTGCCCGTGCCGCCCGAGCTGGGCAAGCCGCCCGCCCAGCAGTGCTCGGTGATACGGCGCGGCAGCCCGCGGCCGGCGCAGGGCAGGCCGAATGTCGGCCGCAAGGGCAGCCGCTTCCGCGCCTCCTGGCTGGAGTCCTACATCTGGCTGCAGTACGACGAGGCGCGCAACATAATGTTCTGCAAGTACTGCCGGAAGTGGAGCGGCGACATGCCCGACATACGCACGTCGTTCGCCGAGGGCAGCACCAACTTCCGCCTGGAGATCGTGAACCACCATGACAAGTGCAAGGCGCACAGGCTGTGCCTGGCGCGCGAGTTCCACGCCGGCTCGAACTGCGCGGGCAAGCTGGGCAGCGCGCTCGGCGACGCCAGGCCGTAGCGCCCGACCGGCGGCGAGGGAGGCTAGTCATAGTTTTTAGGAGATCCGCTGTCTTTACCGGTCGCAGTGCCGGAGGCGCTCGAGCCGACTTCGTCGCGCTTGGAGGAAAAACCAAGAAGTCTAGAACTAAGGAGGCCGAACTCGTTCGGTATCTAGGGATCAAATCTGTCCGCCTCCACGAGGCGCTGTAAACAGTGATGTACTCGATGTCGCGTGATGAGCAGCGGTCCACATGTGAATGTTTATCATAGAAAACCATGCTATGGTTTTATATGACGTTTATCATTAAGCTGTCAAAGCGGGTGCTTACATGCCGTTTGGCTTTAACAAAAATACATACAAAAATAAATATGGTTCGAAAGTGCTGTGTTGCATTGTGTGATATAAGAAGCGGTCCGAACAACCGGACATTATTTCAAATTACTGATGTATGTATGAAACGAAATATTTTCCTTTGTTGTATTGTTAACTTTGAAGCACGTAACATGAAATGTTTTGAGTACATTTTCATATTGATCATTGCGAAAATTTGTAATTGCAAAGACATTACTTGTGTAGATTCAATATAATATTCAATAACGACAAATTAACGAAAAATATCGAGCGTCTGTCAATTGTATTCGCACCACGGACATTCACACAGACTCTAACCTCTAACGCACACAGATTAGTACACAACCACAGTATACGTATAGATATATGTTTATATACCGTAGCAACCAGGGTACACAACTGTTTACAGCGCCTCTGGAGGCGGACATATTCGAGCCCGTCGCGTTATACAGCGAAAAGCCGCAGTTCGGTCTCCTTAGTTCTAGTCTTCTTGGGAAAAACTTACAGAAATAGTAACTTCAAATACGGTCTGTCACAGAAAAACGTGACCGGTAGCCTAGGAAATATAGAATTTTTTTTCGAAAAATTCCTCAACCGTTAAAAAAATGATTGGTAATTAGGTAAAAAAATAGTGCAATTTGAGTGCACTAGTTTTGGATCAAATCGGTTTGTAGAAACATAACCAAAAAAAAAAGAATAAACGTGTGAAAAACCGTTTTTTTTTTTCACTTCTTAAGTACCAAAAAAAAATTATTTCAGAAAAATCTGTTTTTAAAAATTAAAATCGGTTCACAACTTTTTGCAAAAATAAAAACCTTCGAAAATTGCCCTTTTTTTACTATCTAATTACTCGGCCTACGAAAGTCGTAGGGACTTCCGCCAAATTCTATCTCTTTTCAGGCGACTACTTATAGTAAAAATTTTATCAAAAAAATATTCATAACTTTTGGCGCAATTCAAAAAAAAAAATGTAAAATAAGGTGTTTTCAACAAATGGCCCGGCAATTGTCAATAACACTCCTACGGTAATTTTTCAAAGTATATTTGGTTCGTGAAGAGATGCTCCACGATCATACGATGGACCAAGTTTGTCAAATTTGAGGAAGTATCTCAAAAACGACATTGAAACCGGGCTGTTTTGCGTTTCGGGCGCTCGAGCGAAGGAGAAAGGCCGCATGGTGGGGGAACTCTCGACTATTTGGCGCGACTGCTTTCGTGCACTCGAATTGAGAGAGTTCCCCCACCTTGCGACCTTTCCCCTTCGCTCGAGCGCCCGAAACGCAAAACAGCCTGGTTTTCAATGTCGTTGAGATTAGTGTTGGGAATAATCGAAATATTTTCACTATCGAATTAGTAGTAATAATTCATATTTAAAAAATCGAATTATTTAGTAGAATTTAAATTATAGCGAGGGGCGATGGCTGCAGATAAAAGAAAAAAGCCAAAAAAAGGTCACTACAGCCAACGACAACCGCATTCCCCGAGTATTTCCGTGTTTACTTGTCCCTTTGGGGGGAGCCGATCGGCTGTAGATTAAACAAAAAAAGCTAAAAAAAAAAAAAGGTCATCAGAGGCAACGGCAACCGCATTCCCCCGAGTATTTCCATTTTTACTTGAACCTTTGGCTTCACTCGACCTCCATCGTAAATATTCGATATGTATAGGTGTATACCAGTTCAATAATTCGTCATTCCGTTTCCCGTCGGAGTACTACTACTAAATAATAAATACTACTAATTTTTATCTCGATATATCGAATTAGTCGAATTATTTAATTCGAATTTTCGCAACACTAGTTGAGATACTTCCTCAAATTTGACAAACTTGGTCCATTGTATGATTGTAGAGCACCTCTTCACGAACCAAATGCATTTTGAAAAATTACCGTAGGACTGTTATTGACAATTGCCGGGCCATTTTTTGAAAACGCCTTATTTTACATTTTTTTGAATTGCGCCAAAAGTTATGAATATTTTTTGATAACATTTTTACTGAAAGTAGCCGCCGAAAGGGATACAATTTGGTCACTCGCGGAATTCCCTATGACTTTCGTAGGCCGAGTAATTAGATAGTAAAAAAAGTAGTTTTCGAAGGTTTTTATTTATTTATTTTTTTGTGAACCGATTTTAATTTTTAAAAAACTGATTTTCTTCGTCTTTTTAAGCGCTATAACGTGCTATTTTTTTGTTTTTCTGAAATAATTTTTTTTGTGGTACTGAAAAAGTGGAAAAACCGGTTTTTCACACGTTTATGATTTGTTTTGTTTATGTTCCTACAAACTGATTTGATCCAAAACTAGTGCACTCAAATTGCACTATTTTTTACCTAATTACCAAATTTTTTTAAAGCTTGAGGAATTTTTCGAAAAAAATTTCTATCTTTCCTAGGCTACTTGTCAATATATAATGGGACTGGTCAGTTGAAAAATTAAAACGGCCAAAAAAAATTATGTCTATCCTTGTGTAACATTTTTTTATTTTTTACTAACACTAAATTATTTCTTTCGATGTGATGTGACGCTGTCTGCCGGCATCCAAAGAATCAACCTGAAAAAGGCAATATTATCATAGACGAACTTTATTATAACTCTATTCTACCAATAAACTGTTTTTTAATAATGACATTGATAAAATGAAGTGTGTCCGACATGTGCCAATTTCTATCCTACATATGCTACTTTTCGCGAAGCAAGACGAAATCGAAAGTGTCGCCAAGTTGCTTCAAATTTATTTACACTATTGAAATGGGTTTCACGTCGACTGGTGTTGTATATTTTTAGGTTATTATTTTCTGAAGTAGCACTACTCATTTCATTTTTATCCAAGGTAATTTCCAATTGAGGTGAGGTCATAAAATTCCTTTATTTTAGTTCCAAGTCCTTTATTTTGGTTCCATATGGAAAAACGTTATGATTTTCTTATTATACTTAAGGGGTAACACTACCTTCTGGGGTCAAAATCAAGGCTCATTTTCTCGAATTTATTGTAGAAAGGCAAAACAATTTAATGAAATTCGGTTTTTTAGACATCATTACACATCTGTTAAAGTACCCAAAAAATATTTTTTTAAAGTCATTTAAAAACAAATTGGCGACACAACAGCTCTCGGAATGAAACATCTTTTTTTTAATGACAACCCTGACCATAAACCTACAGGTCGCAATAATTGTGCATCTAGAACAAAGAACCAAAAATATTTTGAAATTACATCGAAAAAATCTAGTGGACGACCGTAGAACTTTTCGAAATATCGATTTAAAAAAAATGGCGTCAGTTTAAAGAAAAAAATAACGTGTTTTTTTTCTTTTCGGAAAAAAAATCGGCTATAAAATCGGTAAATTTTTATAAACCAAAAAGTTCTACGGGCGTTCACTAGATTTAATTTTTTAGCTACAGTTAAAATTTCAAGTCGATTCGATTTCAAGAAAAACGCGTTTAACTTTTCAAGTACGTATATTTCGATGTAATTTTTTATTTACCACTAATCGGCGATGCCTGGGCCATACAATGGTCCTTCTAATTCAAGGATTTCGTGCTGTCCTGCTGTTTCCTGCTTTCATGTCCTTCTAGTTCAAGGTATACTGAGTTTACGAAGGAATAGTGACCCCTACTGCACTGATATCGAACGCGCACAAATTACTAGTTAAATAGCACCCTGACTTTACTCGGAAAACTGAATTTTTTGACCCCTTTAAAAAATTTTCCCTCACATAAAACCTTTTGGATATCATTTTTGGATAGTAAAGGAAGTATTTAAACCAATAAAAAAAAGGTTAAAAAAAACTTACAAGGTAGTGTTACCCCTCAAGTATATTTATTAAAATCGAGAAACAAAAAGAGAAAAACGAAAGTAATGACAGCACAACCTAAACTAACCTCAAAACGTCACGTGATAGCCAAGGCCAACTATTACATATGTACACTCAACATCCACATTTCCGAACTTTTACGTTCCGCAGACTTCCACATTTCCGAACTCTCGTTACCTCGGGATTACCGAACTGCTGGCGCATGCGCAAAGGGTTTTTCTGGCTCATTCTAGTGCTTTTCTTTGTTTTTCGAGGTTTTTATGCAAATGTAATACATACATACATGTGTACATGTTAATAAAAGAACGTTTTTCTAAACAAAAAATTGTCAGGTGCAAAGGAGAGAGTGATGCAGGTAATTATTTTGTAATTCAAAGTAAAGGTTTGTTTTATTGAACATTTTGTTGACATAACCTATAATAATTTCAAACTGAAATGAAAAATTATGAGAAAATATGTATTTTTAAGAAAACCGTGATACAAAACAAGCATTATTGTACTGTTTATTTGCAGAGAAAAGAGCCTGCTAAGAGGCTAACCTTGAAGCAAAAGCTGGATTTGATAAATCACGCAAAAAATGGTGTTAAAAATGTTGATCTATGTAAGATGTACAATATCTGTAAATCGTCAGTGGCAGAAATTCTTGGAACAAAATAAATTTACTTTGAAAAAAACTGAAAAAAGGATGAAAATTGAGTGGACGGATTGACACAATAAAGTGCACCGGTACTTATGATACGCCATTTGAAAGAAGTGTTTTTCACTGGTTTGTACAAAAAAGAACTCTTGTCTCAGGTGTGTTGCTGAGGGAGGGCGATTTCCTCTTTGCTGAATTCTGTGACAATCGAAATGTTTGATAACAATCGCATTATTGTTAAATTTTTTTTCTCATTTCAAATTGCGCGGTTTTTTGTCGTCAACCAATCAGCGACAAGTTCGGTTATGTGGAAGTACAAGTTCGGAAATTTCGTGAGAAAAAAGTTCGGAAATATCGTGAGTTCGGATATGTGGATGTTGAGTGTACATATTTTGTTCATACAAGCAAATACTGCCAACTGTACTGCAATATTAGCAAATACTACCAACTATTTTGGAGATATGTATGTGAAAATTCAGGAAAATTATTTGACCCAACTGTCTTGTTTCGCGAAAAGTAGTATACATATATCTGCATTTCTTCTACCGCTTCTTGTCGTATTCTGTCAAAATAGACCAGGCAGTATCTGTTGTGAGTTGGACATTTTCTAAAATATCCGCGTTTTTTCTCATTTTTTTCTAGATAACTCGTTGAAAACGTAAATCGTCTGGTCCAAAATATTTTCTTGTATTTTGGAGATACAAATTCATGTTCAATAATCGCATATTTACACATTACTTGTACAGGACTAGGATATTGCGCTGAGTATCCGTCACAGAATCTATTTTTGGAATAATAAAAAAATATATTTTTGTTTCGATATTACGATCGTTAACATAACCTCAAAACATATTATGCTCTAGGATTGCATGTGATAGCTAAAAGAAACGTCCGGTTGTGATTGTAAGAAACGTAAGTCCTTAGAAAATAAAATAATATTCGGAAACTTACATATAAAAAGGCTAGTGTGTTATAGGTGTCTAGAAAAAATATTTTTTACCATCAGAGGTTTGTGCTATATGTACAGGGCGTTTTCTAGCTGACCGTAGGCAACAAGAGATTTGAAGTACTTTATACCAAAAAATGTGTGTTTATTCTTTAAAGCAGGTTCATAAATTTGCTCGCTTTCGGTCATAGAACACCCTGTACGTCTGTAGTTAGGTCAGGATTGTTGTATGTGTAATATGTATATGCTTTAATATATTTTTTAAATGTATATTTTATATAAATATGATCTATGAATACGAGTATTCTATTGCTTTTTTAGATTTGTTATATGAATATATTGTTTAGTCTATATTCTTATATAAAACAGTTATTGTTACATATTATATATATTTAGTTATATAAATAAATTATATAAAGGACTTTGGCTTATGTTGCTTTTTGAATAAGACACAACATTCAAGCCGTGTTTTTGGTAAACATATTTACAAGATAATAATATAGGATTGTTCAAAACTCTGGATGCTGTTCGATAAAAAGAGCTGAGGCTAGGCCATCCAGTTTTGGTATGTTGTTTTTGCATTTTTTGCTGCAATTGGTTGACGAATTGATTCAGTTGTTTCTGTACATGGCCGCCCTTCCTACATTTGTTTAAATGGAAACACATATTTGATTATTACTATTTAGCAGTTCGAGAAGAATTCAACGAAAAATAAGAATCAATGTGGTTATACAGGGTGCCTCAAGTTTTTTTGATCAGGACTAGGGTTTTGTAGAAACACTGATTTTTAAGAAACAAAGTTCATATGAACATAGGTTCATATGCACTTATTTTTCGACTTACACTGTGATAAACTTGTTTTCTTATCATCTGCTTTACTCGATAACTGTGAGAGCTACAATGTTCCAGTTTTACAAGTGCAGAAGCCTAACGAAAGCTCAGTCATCTTTGAAGAAAATTTTTGATTACAGAATCAGTGGCGTGCGATCGGAGCTTCGGTGCCCCCTTTTTAAATCAGAATTTCTACGCCAATGGATTTTCTTCATGTTTGACGGGTTCTAATTATTCTTTGGAAAATTGCAATGAAAAAAAGTAATTACAGTTATCTCCAAATAGCGCTCCGTTTTTTTACTAAAAATGTTTTATAACTTAATGAACTTTGAACTTTAATATTTGTCGGTGTAAAATATTTTTATTTAAACTTAATTACTACTTTTAATTAATATTTTAATTTTATATTTAAGTTACCTTTCTATCAGCTGTTAAGGGTAGCCAAGGACCATTACTTTGCCTGTTTTTTTTTGTTTTTAACGTTTTGGCGTTTCGGAAACGGACTGTTTGTTCTGAAAATAATAGTTTTTTAATGCAAGATAAAAAGTTTGAAGCTCAAAAAATACTCAAATCACTATCAAAGCCAATGTAAGGGTCAGATAATTCCAAACTCTACAAATGTCAACGCACGGCAATTTCAGATCAGCTGCCAACTGCATAACAATGAATATCAAGCGCAAAATTTTCCATTATAGTTTTTATTTCAATATAATTGAGTGGTGGTATCATTGCACATATTTAACAGTTTTTATTTTGTACAAGTTATAGGTGTCTTGACAGCTGATAGTTGTCAGACAGCTGTCTGCTCTCTGAGACAAAATTTAGAAAAAAATCTTTATTTCGCTTTGAAGAAAATATCGACTAGAAATCGTAATTAGCTGTAAAAAAAAAGTATATCAAAATAAAAACAAGAAAATCAATTTGTTTTGTAGCTTTTTTGATGTAAAGGCGCCTTAACCTCAATTTTCTGGAAAAATATATCTATATCAATAATACACAAAAGCTACATTAACAAAGTTTTTAATTATTCAACATAACAACATGGTAAAGTAAACAGTAAATGCAGTTTGCACTTTTAAAACTGGCCGTACATAATCATGACAATTTTTTTTTATGTTTTTGAAGCTATAAAAATAATCTGAATTATCTGAATAATCTGAATTTTCTAAATTTATCAACAAATTATTAATTGTTAGGTATATAACCTAAAATCACGAAAAATCGGAAGATCCCTGACCTTTTAAGGTCACTTTTATTTGATATACCTGATCTACCAGTTTGTCCAAAAAAAACTAGATACGGCCCTGTAATTTACTCGTCACCCTGCGCTCTAGTCAGGACTCGTATTTTTTCCTTGACGAATCATTTGCTATATAGTCCAGGCTAGATAGTTTATTTTTTGAAAAGAGTCCTGAATAAGCTTTTTTCGGCGCGATAATTAGGTAAAAAATTGTAGAAATTGATTGTGTATGTTTTGGATAAAATCTGTATGTAGGAACCTTAGTAAAAAAATCGATACAAGTGCCGAAAACCGTTTTTTTGCGGATTAAGGGACGAAAAATATTTTTTTTCGTAAAACAAAAAATAGCACGTTGTAGCGCTTGAAAAAAACGAAAAAAATGAGTTTTTGGTGATCAAAATCGGTTCAGAAGTTTCGGTTTGCACAAAAAAATAAAAACCGATGAAAAATGCGCATTTTCAAATCAAGCGTCGCGTTGCTTCGAGCGCTCGGGTAATCGAGTGGACGCGTGGTGGGGAAGCCTCTCTCGCCGCAGGCTTCCGTCAGCACGTCTGTGGCGGGAGAGGCTTCCCCACCACGCGTCCACTTCCCCTTCACTCGCTTACTCGAGCGCTCGAAGCACCGCGACGCTTGATATTCAAACGCGTTTTTCAGCCGATTGAATGAACCTCTCCCACAAGTCACGCAATGAATTTGTAGGAAATTTAATGACAAGTAATTTAAGCTCAGGGAAAATGCTCTACGACCATTTTTCGGCTTGTTCAAGCCGTTTTTCGAAAGGACCTTTTTTTTAGTTTTTTTCCGATTTATGCAAAAACTTATTATTTTTGCATGAAATTTTTACTGCAGATGGGCACGATCAAAAGCTACAATTTAAGACATAGCAAAAAGTTTCTGCGACCATTAGAACCCTTGTAATTCGATTTCAAAAAAATGGGCATTTTTCATCGGTTTTAATTTTTTTTGTGCAAAAATCTTCTGAACCGATTTTGATCACCAAAGACTCATTTTTTTCGTTTTTTCAAGCGCTACAACGTGCAATTTTTTGTTTTACGAAAAAAAATTATTTTTCGTCCCTTAATCCGCAAAAAACCGGTTTTCAGCACTTGTATCGATTTTTTTACTAAGGTTCCTACATACCGATTTTATCCAAAACATACACAATCACTTTCTACTATTTTTTACCTAATTATCGCGCCAAGAAACCTTATTCAGGACTCTTTTTTAAAAACTGAGCACTTTTCTGCTATACTGCCTGGATTAATATGAAATGTTCCGACGGAGCGTCTGATATTTTTCTCGAATGCAGGGCGGCAGCGTCAGCGTGCACCAGGACGACACCAAACTGCTGGGCCCCCACCAGCTGCAGGAAATGCAGGACAACGAGACGCCACCCATACCTCCACCCGAAATCACCGACACTATAGACGGTAAGTCTCGGCCTAGGTAACGCTTGCACGACATAGCTTCGTCCTCATCTACTCATACCCTGTTTATATTGTTTATAGTTTTTTTTTGTTGTACATTCAGTAGATAAAAGCTCCGGAGACGGTCACGAAAACACTCGGTATTCGTTTCTGAATTAATATAAGGACTGGTTATGGTCCAAGTACAAGTGTCCCACATATCCTGCTGCTTTTCCCACATGTCCCACTAAATTCTCGCGATATTTCCCGGGTTATTCCTTTATCGTATACTTATTCAGTAATACTTTCTACTTCAGTAAAACTGTTTTCTCTGCACTGTTCAATCGTCAGACGCATTCCTATATTTTCACTTTGTTCCAAGAAATCACATCAAAGCATTTGCTTTAGTGGCTAAAATCATAAAATTCTACATTTATTATATCCTTAATTTGTCGCCCACTCAAAGTAAATAGAGCACTTTGTATATGTAATCACTGTTTTTCCTATTTATATTTTCTCATAATCTGTTTACCTTCTTAGATTTGCTTTTCTTCTAGTTGTCTATTTTTCCTTTTCTTCACTTCCGTATGTTTTCTCACTTCTTTTATCATTTTTTTTTGTTTCCATTAGATTTTTTCACTACTCATTGGCATTTCATTAGACATCTTCCACAATTCCCGTCACTTTCCAGCCAATGTTTCTCACTTTACACATTTGTTCTACCTTTTCGCGAATTTTCATACATTTTACACCAATTTCACCGATTGCCCCACCATTTTTCCAGGTCTTTCCACCTATTTCCTCCACTTTCCCACCAATTTACGCTGCCTTCCCACCTATTTCCCAAGTCCACCTGCTAATTTCCCCAGTTGTCCCTCAGTTTTCACATAGTATCCACATGTTTTCCTTGTCTTTCCACCACTTTATCCACATTTCGCGCCACTTTCCACGAATATTTCCCATATCTCCTGCTTTTTCTGCACTTGTTATCTCTTCCACAATCCCCATCATCACTCTCCCACAGTTCCTAGCCAATGATCCTCACTTTACACACTTGACACAGTCGTTCCACCAATTTTCCCAGAATACCCACACGTTTCCCTGCGCATTCCACCTCTCCTACAATCCCCGTCACTCCCACACTTCACAGTCAATGCTCCTCGTGTTACACTTTTTACCTTTTCCCGAATTTTGCTACATTTTCCACCGATTTCTCTTATCTTTCCAATTTCACCAATCGTCTCACAATTTTTTAAGTCCTCCCACCTATTTCCCAGGTCTTCCTGCCCAGTTCCCCACTCGCCCCACCAAGTTTACCAGATTACCCACACGTTTTCCTGCTCTTACCACCGCTTTATCCGCATTTCGCGATACTTTCCGCCAATTCTCCGCTTTACCACCAAGTTCCCCGCATTTATTACTACTTTACCACAGTTTTCTTACACTTCCCACCAGTTTCCTTCTAAACAGCCTTGTACATGCCCGAGATAGAGCAAAATTTAGTTTCAAGGTGACCCTCTCTTGAGCGCAACCTTCAGCATGACGTTTTTTTTTTGGGTATTAACGCTTTTTTGTACATATTTATCTTTATATTAATGCTGTCTTTTATCCTTGTTTATTTCAACCACCTAATCATAACGATTAACTTCTATGTAAATACTCTTGACGGTCGCATGGTTACAAGAGATCTCGGTTCGTTCGTCCGTTGTGCATATTTAGTGTAAACCAAGTGAAATGTGACAGTGAGCCAGAGTGAGTATAAAATGTGTTTTATTTTTTGAGATGTAACAGTACAGATTATCACTATTTTTGTGTATTTCAGATATGCCTTAGGGACTGGTTAAATAAACAGATTTAAAAGACCGGCTTGCCTGAGTTACAGGTAAATGAAAATCGTTTTATTTTAGATATGTTTGTCGGAGGTTGAAGTGTACGGGTCAGACGAAGATTGAAATGAAGCAACTGTTACGAGATTATTGGATAACTCAAAATGGCACGTATCCACAGAAATAGAGTTCTCCAAGAGGAAATCTGTTTGAAGTATATTTTTGTAAATGTATTTAGTAGAAAGTCTATCTAATTTTGACAGGAAAATTAAGACAAAGTATTGTATTTTTTGTACATTTTGCTTTCGCTTGTACTATTTTTTTTTAATATTAATTATATTCCGGTAGAACTCATGATCTTATCCTAATTTTCTTGATGAAATAATATCAATGAAACATTACCCCATACATTTTTTATTTTATTCTTCTGAATTCCGCTCAGTGTCGTTCACCGTCGGATATACCACACTGATGAGACCTAATAAGGTCGAAATCCGGTTCTGTACTTTTTGGTGGCGAATGACGATGAGCGGAATTATTCACTCTACTAGCCGAATTCAAATGCAGTTCGCTAATTCGCGCGCGATGAACACGTGATTCCCAATACGCTCGTCTATTTGTAGCGCGTGATGATGACTCATTTCATTATTTATTTGTTAGAATATAGAATATCTAACGGGATGACTGCGATATTGAATTATAGAAATATACTCGACGTGCGTGTCGAAGAATCGACCTGCCTGTACTGTGAAAGCTTGTATTTACATTAGTACGTGGGGATTATTACTATTAGTGTTTTTAACATTTGTGTGTTTCTGCATCCGGTGTGTGCGGTTATACGTTGGGTCCAGAAAGTGTGCTGCAACGCCGACTGTCTTCATTTTCATAGAAAATGATCATTCCCCATCTACTGAAGTTAAAGGTGCAAATTCAAAATAATTCACATGGACAGAGGACGATACACCATGCACATTTTCACGAATTTCGCACAGTCGTTTGTGCCACTAACATTTGTTTGTTGTCACTAACATCAGTACATTATTATTTTTTACATCTACAGAGGACGATACACATGTTACTACTATTTCTATCCTTTCAGCCGTTGTTTGCAAACCCCGTTTACTAGCTTTCGATATCGGTGGCGAAATATCTGAAACACCTAAAATTCGTATTAGAACATTAACGACCTTCTTACCCCATAAATATGTTGTTTCATCCACTGTCAGCCACAGAAATTTGTTGCGTATGTCTTCTTTGATATTTCCCATGACACGTTGATATGTCTTCTGTAAATATTTTACGCAATGTAAGGCAATGGAGAATCAAAGACATACATATTTGGCAAAAAACGTCTAATGTGAATGTTCTCGACCACGTTCCATGAAAGGCTACACACGCAAAACATGCAAAATCAAACCAACATTAATTTTTTCTAAGAGTACCAGTAATATTTTGTTGATGGATATTCGAATCCAAATGTCTTTCCACGCTCTCGGCGTCTACGAAATATATACCGACGATTGCAAAGAATACATAAAATAAGTGATCCGTCTATTGTAAAATCCTCGTAATTTTCAATAAACTTTTTCAGTCTATTTACAAATGGTAACGACTCTGCCATTATTACAAAAAATCCACACAAAACCAGATAATATGTAAATACACTACACGAACTCTGAAAGAAATATGTACATGGTGCAAAATACGTACGTACTCTATTTCCATTCTAAATTGAAAATAGGTAGAAAAAAGCAAGGTTGTCAGATATATTTTCTAAAATTGCTAAGCTCACTATACAAGTATACTTCATACTTCAGTAAACTGTTAATTCGTGACGTTCTAAGAAAGCTAGTTTGGAAATATTTAAAAAAAAATACATAGATATAAATTTATTAGTTAGCATTAAAATAAAGCGTTTAAAATTGCTGGATAAAATAATTATAAATTAAAACAACTTTACGTATGTTACTATACTTAAGAAAATTTTGAAGAGCCGGCAACGCGATGCCGCCAATGCACCAGCAAATGCCGACCATTATACTATAGGATTGCTTTATATGTAATACATCCAAATACTTATTCGGTCCACTGTGCCATAAAAGTTTTACGACGTCGTTAAAATGATTTACGACTTTAGAAATTCTATGTGTTTAAGGCGCCAGTGACGTCTATTTCAGCTAGAGATTGTCTGGCTAAATGAGCATTATTTACAGCAAATTATATTACAAATATTAAGAGTTTTGTATGCAGGCTAATTTTCATCTCCTATATTGATTTGAATGAAAAAAATGATTTCACAATTTTCGAATTTATAAAAGATATATGCACGCCCATGGAATCATAAAGTTGCACCGCTTTTTTTGTTCCCCAGGCGTATTTATCATTTTCAATTAAAATTAGAAGGACTATACACACGTTTATTAGTTAAGGGGTAACACCACTGTAACAGCCAACAAAAAACGCTTTTTTTGATGATTTTTTTTCGGATTGAAGGAAACGTAGTAAGAAAAATCGCTTTAAGGGTGTTATTGGGCATACATTGAAGTACAAAAAATTTTGTTTTATCCATAAATATTGCAAAGTTGATTTGAATTTAAAAAAAAATCCTCTTAATCTATATGAGTATAGCTAGTGAAACACGTATGGAATTTTAAAAATATTGATTTTTGTGTAATTGGCATGTTTTTGAAGAAAAAAGTCAATTTCTCGACGAAAAAAAAACTACAATTATTTATTTGTTTATAAAAATTGTTTAAATTAACATCGAAAAAATCTTTACGAGTTTCACTTCAAAATGTTGTTTTAAAGATGTGGTTAAAATTTTTAACGAATATAGAAAATTGTTGGAATTATGCTGCGTGCCGTTTTGAAAATTCGTGTTTCGAAAAACGCATTTAAAATGAGTTGTCGATATGAAAAAAATGAGAAATTCGTCTGTTTAAATTTTTTTTACCGTTTATCTGCGATCCCGGGACCATAAAACTGCCCTTCCACATCCAAATACACTCGTTTCCCTCTTAAGTCACCAAATCCGTGCATCATCTCGCTTCGTGACATAATAAGGAAAAACGTGATGAAATAAGAGGAAATGTGAATTAAGCGAAGGTGACTTAAGAGGGAATCGAGTGTAGTTCTCCTCGTCTCCTTTTCTCTATGATTTAATGCTGGAGCGTGCCACTTTGCCATATCGATCAAGGAATGCTCGACGTATTTGATGCGCGTAGCGTCGGCTACCAAGTAATGTAAATTGTATGACTGCACGCCGATATCCATCTCCAGAATTTTCATAATTTGTAAAATTCTATTCATACCAATCTTCATCCCTTCATTCATCTACCATCGCCCTTCATTTTCTTCAGGTTTACACTAACGTACTTTCACTTAATTTTTTTCAAATTGAGTAAACATAGTTTCTAACGACATCTAGTAGTGTATTACAGTAGGTAAGAGGTTACGTAGTACCTTTCGAGTATGTCGTCAAAATTCTACAGTGGTGTTACCCCTTAATCCTTCGGGCGTTCTACCGTTCGTCCGTCGTGCGTCTGGCTAATACCAATCGACAACGGAACGCTGGCTACGCTATATGGATAAATTGCGTATAGCCTTCCCTCGAATCCGCCACGGGAGAGTCCCAGTGCGTGTTACTAGGCACGGTCAGTTGCGTACGTATGCACGGGCAAGAAATACACGCGTACATAAATTACAAGGCGTTGTAGCACACTTTCCGGACCCTAAACTCGTACCCCTCCTCCGTACCCCCCGCGAGCCCGCCCATATTGTTCTGGTTGATGGTCATGATGGTCCCTCTCTGTTCCAGCTAAGTGGCGGGAACAGGTATCGGTCGGGGGCCAAGCATACCATCAGCCGGATCGGGACCCCGCGTCGGGCACGCCCAAACACCACCACCACCACCACGAGACGCGCTCCCCCTCCTCCGACTACTGCGGCATGTTCGAGCGGATGGCCGACTCGCCGGCCCTCTACTCGTGCCGGGTGTGCGGCAAGCGAGTGACCAACAGGTGGCACCACTCGGCCATCCACCGGCCGCAGACCAACCGGTGTCCGCAGTGCCAGCAGTGCTTCACCCGGAAGGACAACATGAAGGCGCACATCCGGCTGAAGCACAGCGGGCCGCTCTTCCCGTTCGAGCTGTTCGCAGAACACCGGGCGCTCGGAGGCGACGTGTCCAGGGACTAAAAGTCGCCTCCAGGGACTAAAAGTCGTCTCCAGGGACTGAACGTCATTTCAAGGGACTGAAGGCTGTCTTCTCCAGGGACTGGCCGCCGCCTCTAGGGACTAAAAGTCGTCTCAAGGGACTGAACGTCGTGTCCAGGGACTATAAGTCGTCTTCAGGGACTGTCCGCCATCTCCAGGGTCTGAACGCTGTCTCCAAGGAGTAAAAGTCGTCTCAGGGGACTGAAGGTTGTCTTCTCCAGGGAGTGGCCGCCGTCTCTAGGGACTAAAAGTCGTCTCAACGGACTGAACGTCATTTTAAGGGACTGAATACGTCTCAAGGGACTGAACGCTGTCGTCTCCAGGGACTAAAAGTCGTGTCAAGGGACTGAACGTCGTGTCTAAGGACTAAAAGTCGTCTTCAGGGACTGGCCGCCATCTCCAGGGACTAAAAGTTGTCTTCAGAACTGGCCGCCATCTCCAGGGACTGAACGCTGTCTCCAAGGAGTGAAATTCGTCTCAAGGAACTGAAGGCTGTCTTCTCCAGGGACTGGCCGCCGTCTCTAGGGACTAAAAGTCGTCTCAAGGGACTGAACGTCGTGTCTAGGGACTAAAAGTCGTCTTCAAGGACTGTCCGCCATCTCCAGGGACTGAACGCTGTCTCCAAGGAGTAAAATTCATCTCAAGGGACTGAACGCTTCTCCGGCCGCGGGTCTCGGGGTCAGGGGTGAAAGTGCGCATCGGGATCGGTGTGGAGGGTGTGTACAGGTTCGCAAAAAAAAATTAGATGCCGTACTGTTACCCACGGGATAGGAAGGCCGCGGCTGAGAAAAAGGGCTTGGCGGTTACGAGATACGTCGGGCGACATATTTAGAATTTTTTTTGAAATACAAATTGTTACAGTGAAGTATAGTACGGTCAAAAAAGTCTTTAATTTAAATTAGAATACTTTTTCAGCACTAACAATGTGGTTATATTTCTTGGGCATTTAAAAAAGATTTAAAAATTGTCGAAAACTATCGCAATTGTCATAACAAATCGATTTTTCGTATGATTCGCTTTTATTTTTACTTTTTACAATTACTTTCATGAAATTGCCTTGCACAATGAGTTCTAATTTTGCATCTCTACTTAGACGGCTTTTAACATTTTTGGATAAATATTTCGGAATGGTGTTCAAGCTAATTTGGGAATCTTTAAATCTACTGAATAGTTTTGCCAGGCTTTGAATCATGAGTTCAAATCGTTCACAAACCCTATTATATTTTGTTGGTTGAAAATTCTTGAGAGGGACAGCATTTCCTACCCAAATTCACATCATTAGAAAATTTAAAGGCGTGCACTTTGAATCCATCTTTATAATTTCCTCGGCAACCAGTAACCGCATTTTTTAGTTAGTTATATCGACAAACAATGCAAATACTGAAAAAAAAACTTAAACTTTTAAAACTTAAACAATTAAATACTAAATCGGTTACATCAGATACAGTTCTGATGCACTGAACGCTTACAGTACAAAAACTTAATTGAAAAATCTGTTTCACGCAATACGTGCAAACGAACGCCTGCTGTCATAGTAGACTGTCCCTTCATGATTCGTTCCGTTAGACCTGTGAGTGCTTACGTCACAGAATATTACGTCAGAGCCGCCTGGCCTTCTTTCCAGTCGGTAACGGGTATACACTTTGACGGGTGGCACACCTGCAGTCTCCGTAACACGAGACTTTTGAAAGAAAGTCTCGGTTTGTTGCTCGAGAAAACGCACTTTCACTTTGAAATACCCCTAACACGCTCTAGTGTGATAGTATTAAACTGAAGTTCTTTCATTTTTTGTGACGCTAGTATATTTTGAAAGATATATGCCGATACTCAATATTACTCATGTGATTTTAGATAACAAGGTCAGCTAAAACTATAAATTTATTATTATTTTGAAATATTTCTTACTTCTTTGTCCTTGTTATTATTTATATGTTATATATAATTTCTTATGCCATATTACTTGTACGTCTTATTGATCTGTAAAATATTGGTAACTATTTCTCCGTGTTATTTTGTGGTTGCGCCGCGTATCTGTCGGATTGTCATTTGTTTTGAGGTTATGTCCCTTTCTAAGTCACTCTGTTTCCCTAATATAACGAAATGATATAATATCGATATACTTCCATTGTTCGTTTTCCAATATAAGATATTTTACATATTAATAAGTAATAATTTTAGGTTATGCGTAGCTAATGACTCGTTTGACTGTTATTTTTCCATTTAATAAAGACTTAAAATGATTTAGATGTTTCTTTGCCCGACTTGTACCACTAGACAGGTTCTTTGTACATTGACAATACTCATAATATATCGTACTAATTGACAAATATAAAGAATTCTCTTGCTTAATAACCTTTTATAAGAAACTTTATTAATAAATTATTACATTTAGTAAACCAAAAATGGCATATAAAAACCAAGTTTGTAATTCAAATATTTTTATCTTATCTTTTATATTACAATCTTTTATAATGAAATATTTCATTATGAATAAATCATCCACTGTCGACAGTGACAAATCAAACACTTTTCCTTTAGCCAACGTCAAAAAACAAAATTATGATAATAATATACAGGTAAGCTGTACTACTATCACATGGTCTCGTTGGCCTGGAGATGTCTAGTACCGTCTGCAGCTGATGATTTAAGTTCCACTACGCCTTACATTATTTCCATCCGGAAGAAAATATGTTAGGTCAACACATCATAACCTAATTCTTCTGATCGTAAAACTATCGGGTTGATTCGAAAGTATTGAGCCTTGCTGAGATGTTCAAATATGATTATTTATTTTATAAGCAGCAGGAATTTAATTTAGAATGTAAGCGCCATTCAACTCTAACTTGTCGCCAACGAGTAGACGGACTGCAGATACCACATTCCCAGAACTCACACAGTTGTGAAGTCCCACCAAACTGACATCACTTTTCTTGAGTGGACGTCAAGTTTAGGTACCGATGGTGCTAGAGCATCTACGTCTGTCCACTGGCACTTTCTGTCCACACTGATTTACATAAAGCACTCACTTTTCATCCCCGATAACAAGATTGTTCAACCAGTCAAAACGATGGTTGCGGGAGGGAAGTTTTGTGCAAATGTTACTCCAATGCCGTTTTACCGTGGCCTGGCTACAGCCAAGCTCTCTACAGCCATCTCTCATGTGGTTCCATACGGCTGTGCTTCGACAATCGTACGCAAGCGCTCGATATCCAGTTGAAGTGGCCTACCAGATCGTGGTTTATAGTCGATGCTGTAGTCGCCAGATCGGCAGCGCGCGAACCATATTTTGCATGTTGCTAAACTAGGGGCGTTGTCGCCATTTGCGGCCACTAGGTTTTGATGTACTTCGGTTGTGTTATGGCCTAAACAAAATTCGTATAATAAAGCATATCGAATATCACTTGAAGTTTGGCTCATTTTCACGTTTCACATTACAGTGAGATTAGTCTGAGATTTAAAAATGTTGACGTACATAAATGCTTTATATAACCTGTACCTCACCACTCTCCAGACTTGTCTAGAAAATTAGCAGCACTTTGAGAGAATGGCTCGATACTAAGGAATCAACCTGATAGCCGATGGATATTGTTTATTATTATCATTATTTATTTACGTATTTATGTATCACAGATACTGAATTAAAATAAAAAACTAACTCATAATACACCGGGTGTTTTACGAAAACATGCCATCTTTCACTGATATTCTGCATATAAATAATTATCCTTTTGCTAAATATGCATATAAGGTGCAGTCTTGAGTAGTTTCTATTTTGTGTGTTTCCATAGAAAAACATCAGTACACGAACCAAAAAGGATATACTGTATGCACCATCGATTTTGGGGTGATCTATATATATTAAGTAACCTATTCGACGAGCTGAGTCGATTGACACCGATACTGAGTGGAGCAGACCACGTATATACAGTGTGTCCTCGAAAGTTGACTTATGAGGAAAATTTATTAGATTTTTTGAAAATATAAGTTTGGGATGTATTGGTGCATGTTTTAGGTATATTATTTTTTTCCAAATAATATTATGGCGCCATATTCATTCCATGTTAAATATAGAATATTAGATATAACATCATTTGGGAAAAATAATATACTTAAAACATGCATCAATACATCCCAAACGTAATGATTTTTCCCTCATATGAAACCAACTATTGTAAACAATCTGTATATTAGTGTTTAAAAAAACTGACTATTTTTTTTTTCTCAAAGAACATTACAAAATCTTCAGAGAATCCCTAGAAAATGATCCTGTTAAAATATGAGCCCTTAATATTAATATTTAGAGGTGGCGATTCTCAATTTTCTATTTTTTTCTGAACTTTGGAATTTTATTACTCAAGGAAGAATCGCCGGACAGTGATACTCAAAATTGTTTTTTGTAGGAAATTGAACGCTCTATAAAAAAGGTCTGATTGACGATTTGCGTGAGGCAAGCCGTTTCGAGTTATTAAGCCTCAAAAAAATGAACTGTTTAAAATAAAAATCTTATTTACTTATAAATACAACAAAATCGATTCATATCACTTAAATATCCACTATTATCAACTTTACAATAAAAATCTGTAAATTTTTAACAGAATGTAGATAAAAAAAATTCTATTAAATAAGGGTGAATTATTAATTTGATTGATCAATAATAAAAAATACGGGTATATTACAAATGAATATTAAAATTTCATTATAAATTTTGTATATTATTAATAAATAATTTATTTTGAATCTTTATAATTTTTTTCCGTCTTTTAAGAATGACTTATAATGATGAATAAAAATATTTAATTTTATTTTGCCATTTATGAATTTTTTTCTTTTCCATTTAAATTGCTAGAGCAGTTTAAATTAAATAAAATTAAATATTTTTATTCGTGATTATAAGTCATTCTTAAATGACGTTTAAGAATGATTTATAAAGATTCAAATTTATAATGAAATTATAATATTCATTTGTAATATACCCGTATTTTTTATTATTGATCAATCAAATTAATCATTCACCCTTGATAAATAGAATTTTTTTATCTACATTCTGTTAAAAATTTACAGATTTTTATTGTAAAGTTGATGATAGTGGATATTTAAGTGATATGAATCGATTTTGTTGTATTTATAAGTAAATAAGATATTAATTTTAAACAGTTCATTTTTTGAGGCTTAATAACTCCGAAACAGATTCCAAATCAGACCTTTTTTATAGAGCGTTCAATTTCCTACAAAAAAACTATCTTGAGTATCACTGTCCGGCGATTCTTCCTTGAGTAATAAAATTACAAAGTTCAGAAAAAAAATTCCCAGTTATTTAAATGGGAAATAGAAAATTGAAAATCGCCACCTCTAAATATTAATTTTAAGGGCTCATATTTTAACAGGGTCATTTTCTAGGGATACTCTGAAGATTTTTCAATGTTCTTTGAGAAAAAAAATAGTCGTTTTTTTTTTTAAACACACAAGTAGATCTCGAATATCATTCCCAAAATCGATGGTACATAAAGTAAACTAACCTTTTGTGGAATATTAAGCAGTAATGGCATTACACATCTACAGCGTTTATATATATAGAATCCGTACCATTAATACCTAATAAAAACCGAATGTAAAATATTAATATGTAACATGTGTAAGATAAATGTACACGCCCTCTAAATGCCCTTTACCTCTAAGGGATAGAGACGTTGCTGGTGCAGGGTACCCTTTTATCGCATCTATCTGAATTAATAAGTACTTCTTCGCATTGCATGTAGTTAAAGTTTTCAATTTTTCCGCAAATAATCTCGAATTAACTAAAAGTTATATGGCTCGGCAGCTTACCAGTCCTCTCTTTCCGGCGCCAGGCGTCGGTGTCATCTGACGTCCTGGCGCCGGGACAGTGTCAGGTCCATTGAGTTTTCGTAACCGCATTAAGTATGTCAAATTTATCTAACGTTTGTTTGAAAGGAGTTATAATTCTTTTTAATCATAATTGAAGAAACTGTAGTTTAATTTTTTAATCTTAATTTTAAATGTCACAAAAGTTTTAGGTTATGTTTACTTAGTTTACTTGTTTTTTTAAATATTTATTCAGCCCCTCTACTGCATTATTATTTTCTAAAATCCACAAGACAATCTACAAGAATAATATTCCATTTTCTAATAAATAAATAAACAGTAATTCCCTATTTATTTCTTATAAAATTACAATTAATGTAATCTAAAAATGACATTTTACCAATAACCAATTTTTAAAAGACTGTATTTTAAAATACTCGCAGATATTCTTTTGTTATATTTTGCTACAATAGCTTGTCAGTTGTTACAGAATTTTACACGTTTTACCTACAGTCAGCAGCGAAGGTCATCCTACACCCACTTTTTGAAAGTTGCTTGGATTCTGGTATTTTTTTACTACAGTATTTTTGTTGCCTCTGATAGGATTACAGCTTGTGAAATTCGGCGTCTAATAAGCCCAATTTGAACCTTGTAACTGTGTGAAAAGACATCTCTAAAACAGTAAAATTGCGATGTAAATTTTAAAGTTCTTGGAACTGAATATTAAAGAAAAATCTAATCTAAAATCTAGAGGAGTAGCTGACTAACTGAACCATTTTGGGAAAAAAAATACTAGACATGAAAATTTCTGAAGTTAAACCAAAAATTACAAAAAATCAAAAAAGCCTTGTGTGGCGTCACACATAACTTTAAAAAAAATAATAACGGGTTAATATCCCTCTAGAACTCTCATGAATTTTATTACAATTATCAGTGATTTTTACGAAAACTGTAGTAAGGATGATAGATCTTGCAATTCTTCTTATATTTTCTGTTCAATACTATAACTATTTTATGTCTAGGAAAAATAGCTCAGTTAGTCAGATAAATACTCCCCTTTCCCTTTAGAAGATTTCCCTTTAATACGAGTCCAACAACTTCGAAAGAGATTTACTATTTTCGATTATATGTTATTTACGGGTTTTTTTATAGAATTTCACAAACTGAATTTCTTGAAAACTGAACTCTTATCAGAAGCAAAAAAAAATCAATACTGTGGTAAAAAAAATATATCAGAATTTAAGCAACCTTTAAAAAAGTGGATGTTATGACTATTTTTGTTGCTAATTTGGGAAATAACTGAATGAAAATCTAAAGATTTTTTTTTATTTTCGGGATCCACATTTTAGTGGCCCATAATTTTGTTGAATAATTTTGTAAGACTAATACTGTATAATGTATTTTTGGTAATCTCTGCAGTATTGTGCTATAAAAAAAATATTTTCGATTGATTTATTTACTTTACTTTTCTATTTCGGTTAACATAACTTTTGAGATATGAGGGTTTTAGTATATTATTTCAAAAAAATTTTAAAGTAATATAAAAAAATCAAATTTAACACAAAAATGTATTATGTGGATGTTAAATATTAGTTTTTTTCTATTTCGACTACTGTCTTTTAGAAAACACACTCCGATAGTTGTTGAGTCCAAATTACTTTATAAATACAAGCAATTCGATAGGTAAATGTATATCAGAGACCAGTGGCGGTTTGTGATATTTCAGTTAGCCATATCTTGAAAACGACGCATGGGACCCACTTCACGTTTTAGGTGATGACTATACACCTCTTACAGAAAGGATTTATAGTGAAAAAAACCGTCAACAAAGTTTGCGAAAAAAATTTCAAAAAAACTGGAGCACTCCCTGGGTTCTCAGTAACGCTCTGTGGAATATTTGCAGTAAATTTTTTTCCATAATCTAGAAACAAATATAAGGAGAGGTTTTTCGATTTGTTAAAAAATATTTTTATTTTTCAAAAAGTTATGGTTATTTTAATTTTGGGAAACAAAATGTTCCTATAAAATTAAAATTAATATGGCCATAACATTTTGAAAAAAAAAATATTTTGTAACAAATCGAAAAACCTCTCCTTATATTTGTTTCTAGATTATGAAAAAAAAATTACTGCAAATATTCCACAGAGCGTTACTGAGAACCCAGGGAGTGCTCCAGTTTTTTTGAAAAAAATTTTCGCAAATTTTGTTGACGGTTTTTTCACTATAAATCCTTTCTGTAAGAGGTGTATAGTCATCACCTAAAAAGTGAAGTGGGTCCCATGCGTCGTTTTCAAGATATGGCTAACTGAAATATCACCAACCGCCACTGTCAGAGACTAGAGCTTATCAAATTGTCAGGCATAGTGGAGTGACCTTGGTTGGATAAGTTTGTACATGCGCAGATTGTTGATTGTACATCGCACAGGCGTGCTACGAAGGTATTACGAAGTTATGCCTGGTACTTGGATCGCGTAGTGTCCTATATTTATCGGAAACCAAAAGAATTATAACTCCTTTGTGTATAACGTAATAAAACTAGGTACGCGGAATTTCTATGGACTTGACGCGTTATCTCTTACATTTGCTCTGGGGTGCACACACTCACATATACATACACAGATACACACACTCACTGTCACTATTTTACCTTTTTGCTGTCACTTTTTTTTAATCATTAACCCACTGACCGATTTGACTGATCTCTGCCCTCCTCTTGTCTGAATGCTCGGAGAATTAGAGAAGGAGAAAACAAATTGATACGAAAACTAAACAAAAAAAAAAAAAAAAGAGCGAGAGAGAAAGGACAAAATCAAGCTAAAGTATATTTTTTCTGGTTTTTGCAGGTTCGAAAACCTGGCACATGCGGCTAACGTTTGACAAGCTGCCGGGCGGCTGCAACCTGCACCGCTGCAAGCTATTGGGAAAATAGTGACGCACATCCGAAACCACTATCACGTGCACTTCCCGGGGCGGTTCGAGTGCCCCCTCTGCCGAGCCACGTACACGCGCAGCGACAACCTGCGCACCCACTGTAAATTCAAACATCCGCGCTACAACCCCGACACCAGGAAGTTCGAGGCGCCGAAGCTGGAGGCGGCCGCGTCGCCGGCCACCGCCGAGACGCCCGCCGACTGATCCCTGCTCTACTACTACTACCTGTGCTACTACAGGGCGATGTGCGAGTCGTAGCGCGCCGGACGCACTTTTCGGCGCGCGCTAGGCGCACTTTTCTCGGCGCGCGCTAGGCGCACCTTTCTCGGCGCGCGCGTCAGACGCACACTTCTCGGCCGCGCGCCAGGCGCACTCTCCCGGACGCCGGGCACAACCCCTCTCGGTCCTAGCGGAGTGTCGGTTGCGATTTTGTTTTTTATTATTTTTCAATTCTGCGAGGCGGGTAACGCTGTCGTCGTCGGCGGTTGCGGAGGGCGCCGTCTGTGAACAAAAAGGGTGACTAGGTATCGAGGCGGCGCACAGTGGGCGAAAACGACAAAATTCTTCCCAAAAATAAGATAACGCCCCACAGAAAACTCCGATCATTGTGATTTTTTTTATTTCACAGGTTTTGGACAGTAGATTAAAGGAAAATCGGTCCGACACGCGGTTGAGGTTTAGAGAGGGGGGAGACACCCCATAAGGGACCCCATATCCCTGTAACTTTACAATTAAATATTTTAAGCTCCAATAACCGCATACCTCCAACTTTTAAACCCCCCCCTGACCTTATAACATAAGCTTTCAAAACCCCATGACCCCATAACTTGAAATTGTATAACCCCATAACCTCAACTTTTAGACCCCCATCTCTATAGACCGAATATCTCTATAACCTAAACTTTCAATCCACATGGCCCCATAACCTCAACTTTTTTAGACCCCCTTGTACTCAAAACTCAATTTTTCGAGCCCGACAACTCTAAAACTAAAGCTTTTATGCCCCAATATCTCTATAACCTAAGCTTTCAATCCCCATGACCCCATAACTTAAGCTGTTAAACCCCTTATAACCCCATAACCTCAGTTTTGAACCTTTAGATTTGATCTAGGAGGTGTTCTTTGTAGGACTATAAAGCCATTCGTTGTAGGGTTCTAAAGTTTGAAAACTGAGGTTATGGGATTATAGGGGTTTAACAGGTTAAGTTATGTGGTCATGGGGATTGAAAGCTTAGGTTATAGAGATATTAGGCATAAGAGCTTCAGTTTTGGAGTTTTAGAGAAATTGATTTTTGTTTAGATGGGGGTCTAAAAGTAGAGGTTATGGGGTTATGGGGGTATAAAATTTCAAGTTATGGGGTCACGGGGTTTTGAAAGCTTATGTTATAAAGTCAGGAGGGTTTGAAAGTTAGTATGCGGTTATTGGAGCTTAAAAGCTTTATTTGTAAAGTTACTGGGATATAGGGTCCCTTATGGGGTGTCTCTCCCCCCTCTTTAAACCTCAAACGTGTGTCGGACCAATTTTCCTTTAATCTACTGTCCAAAACCTGTAAAATAAAAAAAAATCACAATGATCGGAGTTTTCTGTGGGGAGTTATCTTATTTTGAGAAAAATTTTGCCGTTTTCGCCCACTGTGAGGCGTCGGTTCGACTCCTGAGCTTCGGTACTGTGGCTAAATTTTGATGGCCACATTTTGTCCGTTAGCTAGCGTGGTCCTTTTAGCGACTTAAACGATGTACAGGGCGTTCCGTCTGACACGGTTTCTTTCGTAACTCTGTTACAGGTTTTGTTTCGAATAAAAGTTGCCTTTTATTCAAAATGGTGTTCTATTTCATGTGACCGCTACATAACATCGTTATTTCGAACGGAATGCCCTGTATATTTGTATATACTTAGGTACCCCACTAAATTTTAGGTTGCCTGTATTTAGGTACATGGTAACTAAAAGCCACCCTTTTACAGAGATATTCATCTTTTTTTTCCAAAACAACGTAACATCGAGATTTAGAATAGACTAGAGAAAATTCATCCCATTCTCCCTATGCATTAAAAATGGTATAAACAAAGTGCTACCAATATGGCGGCTTCGCCAGAAACAAACTTTAAATCGACCCCGAAACATTTGCTTACACAGGTGATATCCACAAGAGTGCTTCTGCGTTCAATCGTTTCATAATACCTAATAATAAACGATGTTTTTATAACAATTTGAAACTAAATAGAAGTCCAAAATTGTCAAATTACCTGTGAAATGTCACTCCGGGATATTTTCCTTGTTTGCTCTGCTATTGCGCCAGTCCTGCACTGTATTATTATATAACAGTGTTTAGCTTTTCAAAAGATAGATACCCATTACAATTAAGCGCTAATTTTAACATACGAAACCAAATAAAATAAAAAAACAACATGGCCGCTTGAAATTAGGTGTGCCAATCTGAAAATATATGCATTCCTTCTAGTCTGCTCAAAATCTTGGTGGATTTTGAAAATCAGCATCAGATCGCTTGCTTTTGAAAAAAGAGTTATTGGTAGTAGAAATATACCAAGAATACATTGAAAAATTCTAAGATACTTTAAGGTTATGTAATAAACACTAAATATACTGACAGTCGCTCTCCAAATATTGACAATGAGAAGAAATGAAAACCAGTAAATGGCATAGGGAAATGTTAAGGGTAACGAAGTAAGTAAATATGGATTTCTAGATATATAAAAATTTCCAAGATACACATTCTTGGTACCAATATTAAGACAACGTACTAAAAACTATATCGGTTAGAAAACAATTTGAATAATCTGTTACTTACTTTATATACTTAGCATATTCATTGCTATCTGACAGTTAACTATCTGACTTTAAAGTTGGTGATGTCTGTTGGTTGTTTTTTTTTTGGTTGTCTGTATTTTCGTAACTGCCAGTACAAAACCCTTTTTGAAATTTGCCAGAACCTTTCAGTGATTTATAGGATTTTCTATAGGAAATGACAAATCTGTAAAAAACGAAGAAAAGATAAACAATTTTCCTATCTAAATTTCTCGTTTATAAATTAAATAATACACATAAACTTTTTTTAATTATCTACAAATGATATTTGTAACATAATTAAAAGTAATATAAATTTTCAGTGAACGCAAATAATGTTGTTAATGAAATAATCCAGACTTTCTGAAAGAATAGTACTTAACAGTTTTTTGTTTTTCATATTTTTGTCACTTCCATAAAAATTTCTAATAGTTGATACATATTCAACGGTATCTTTCGTGGCACTCTTATTGAAATTTCTTCTTGTTTCGGAAACGCAGATACTCCGCTGTTTTTGTTCACAGTTGGCGTCGTCCCAAAAAGATTATCGAGAACAGCATTGTTAGGCTCGTTGTTTTTTTTTAAATGAAGGTGACGATTGACTCGTTTTGTTTTGTTAATTTAACAGGTACACGGTATCCTTTACTTTAAGAGTTCTGGTCAAACCAGCCTAAGGTTGTAAGAAGATTGTAAGTATTTTATTTTTTTTATGACTATTGAATGTGCAATAATTGGATCCTTATATACGAGAAATGTGGAATTGCTGCTCAAATATTGCGTAACTTTATGAGATAATTCTACTTAGAACCGATTTATTACAAATCTGACTTGATCCTTTTTTTTTAATAATGTGAGAGTAACATTGTTTATTACTTCCCACTTCTGAAAAATCACAACTAAAAACTCAAAGCTAAAAACTGCCAAAACAGTTTTATAGATTTGACTTTATTTTAATTATGTTATTTACTGATAAAATTGATGATTTTGAACGTCTACATTTAAATTATGTACATCTGTTAAAGAAAAAGAAGAATAGTTAATACTCATGATAATTGTGTATTATGAAATAATGAACAATTGTCATGATTATTATGATATACCAAACAATTCTAAGAATCTTGGAAAACAGTTTAACTATATATCACTCCTGTGGTATATTCGTTAATAATTTTAAATGTTGACATTTAAATCGCTCCCTAATATTCTATATGTGAAGATACCTGTTTTAATACATAATTGATTTATATTATATTATGATATAATATACAGTCATTATGATTATTTTGACTTGGCAATAGAATTGTAATGCATATCCCACTTCTGAAATGTTATTACCTCATCACAAATAAAACACTTAAACATGGCATTAATAACGTTGTAATTAAATTTTACAGTCAAAGTTTGGTGAATACCAATTACCACCATGTCACTTTTTCGAATACACATTTCAGAAGTGGGATAAAAAGGTTACTCTGGAAATTGGATATCTTGTCAGTTTTTCCAATACACAACATACTTTCAGAAGTGCAATGTCGTAATCAGTGTTATGCATTTAAACAGATTTCCATCTAGTCTCATGTGTTGCTTCTAGATTTTCCCTTAGTTTTAACAAAACTAGCGAAACTAATTTTTCGAATAGCACTTTCTTTTTCGAAGACGTGATATTTCCAAAAATCGTTTTGAGCAGCTTTTCGTATTGCATACACGCTTCGATACTCTGAGTATCTTCTCTATCGTACCGGAAGTTAACAATTTAAAACGTCAATTTAAAGAGAGTTTAAATAAACTGGGATATATCGCAATTATTATTTAAGGAGACGTTTCGACACAAATACGTTCACGCTTTTTTTGTTTTTGTGGAAATTTTTTGGGAAAAAACTTTTCTATTCTAGTCTACTGTGTCTTTCTGTTCTGATAGTTCAATGAGGGATCCCGTCGCTGTTAAACGAGCGATTGATTAAACTTCCTGAATATATTTGTGTCGAAATCTGGGACAAAAAAATCGTTCGTTGACCTAAGAAGAGTAAGATATCTGTGATGTTTTTTGGAATATAACCCAATTAAGGAAAAAAAAAACAACTCATCATAGTTAGGATATATAATAGCTTCTACCCGTCCGTGAAATCATTTGTATTAGGCAAAAAAAATATATAACGCAAAGAAGGAGGCAGTAGAAATAATGTAGACCAGTTTTAGTCACACTTGACAGTGTGAAACGAGTCGGAATGCAAGATGTGCCCCCATATATTATGGATGTCAATTGTGTTAATCTTGCGCTAGTAGGTATGGCGTTACTTTGGCACACTGAAATGCAGGCCAATGTGGAAGTTTTCCACCAATGAATATATGAAATAAATAATCTGTTGGATGTGAATTCTGTTGGAGAGATTATTTGGAAAATGGAATTACATAATATACGAATGATTGCTGGCTTTGTTAATGCGTTGCTTATTGAAAATCAAGCGACATCTTTTCAGTGGCCCAAGAGGTCCCATACTTACTACCCGGCTCGTCTTGCGCGTGTCTATCCCCCTCCCCCCCGAATTTCTGTTTTATTTATCTCCTATTTAAATGTTTTATTGCCAAACTAACTAGTTTTTATTGTTTTTAAGTGCAATTTATTACTTTGTATTACCTCATCTCATCTCAATTTAATATATTATACTTAGCTAGAAGTTTTATTATACATATATATATATTAAAAAAATATATTATCTTAAGGTTAAGAATCTCTCGAATTTTACACGGCGAACAGCCCCGCATATTGGGGAGAAGCCACTTCGCGGCCTTTGACTAGTTAAATTAATTAAGGAAAATTATACAGTCTAATTTTAACGCTATAGGTGACGAGCAAAATGTTTTGTGAACGGTGTTTCGCAAGGGGACCCGAGGGAATTTTAGGTACGAACAAGGTTTATTTCTGATCCGCTCCCCAAAGTGTCGAATGCTAGATTGGTAATGGTGGCCTTGGAAATAAAGACTGTTAACTCGGTGATAAGCGAAAGACTTAAAACACTTTTAAGACGTTCTCAAGTTAGTTTTTAAATTGGCAAATTAAATTCTCGATAGCCCACACTTTTCGCTACGGATAATTTGTGAGGTTATCTAAACGACAGTTGAGCGTAACTCAACTGTTATTTTTTTCATTTGTTTCCAAAGCTCTGTTGATTTCGAGATAGTATGGGAAAGCGATTACTGATTTTTAGCCTTAGATCTGTTTGGTTTGACGTTTCGAAGATAATTCAAAGATTTTGGTTCGTTGTTGACACTGTGGGGAGAAAACGCTTGCCTCCCCCTCCCGTTGCGAGCACCCTTTTGGAAGGATCACTTTGTAATGTTGGTACCTTGTATTGTACATACCTAAGTTGGTTACATTTTGGTGTTTTGTAGGTGTGGTCTTAATGGTTTTCGTTTCGAGCAGAGATTGCTTACATGTGTATACATACGAGACGTCTAATTTTAGCATTAACGCTAGTTTTTACGGACTCTTTGATAGGAAGAAGAAAAAAATGAAATATTTGTTGTTAGTTTTTATAACGATATACTATCTACACTAAAGATTTCCTATAATTATATATTGGCATTAGAAAAATGAAAAAAAGTGGGTGAGTCTAATTAAAAAAAAAGATTGTGATATGATAGGATTGGTGCTAAGCAACCTAGTAAAACACGAATTTTGTGTGCAATATTTAGTTGTAACGTAATATTTTGTTTATATACTCTATTCGTACTGCCTTTTTAGATCGATAGATACAAAGAAACATAACCTTATAGTTTTTATAGTCTTGAAAACTTATTAAAAAAAATCCATTCTGAATGTTAGCACCTCTTCAATTTACAAGAACTCCATACATCCTAGGCATTTTTTTTACCACAGCACTCTTGCTGAAAGTACCTATTATCAGGTTTTCAAATGTTTCAAGGGCTCGAAAGTCACATAAGTATTTACAAATATGTTCCGTACAATAAAAACCTGATTTATTTAAATTTCCAAATGGATTAGAAAATTTACCCGTTAGCAATATCGAAACGAACAATTGGTGTTTGCCAGATTATAGTTTATTGTACGCTATAATTGCTATATACTTATATATTCTGTGAGTTTTATTCCATAGTAAAGAAAAAATTTTAAAATTTGACAATCAGCCAAATGTTTATACCTACTACACGTTGGAGGTTATGTCTCGCGCATGTCTATCGAGTAGTAAAGGCGAGGAAAACAATGTACAGTTGTATAAACAGTTAAAGGGATTTTTGTATAAAATATACTCTGTAAGTTTGTTATTGTTAACATTTTCATTCTGTTTAGGGGACGGGCGGTCATCACCGTCGTCCAAACTAAGGGTTGCGGTTAACTTTTTTGATAGTTAATTTATATTTTATATACATATATTAATATATCTATTGTGCTTTTAATAAATTTATTTAATAAATTTTCATATACATTTACCTATGGATTAAATTTAGATATAGAAAAAATGAAAAAAAGTGTGGCGAGTTTTACCACAAAATTGAAAAAAAAAGACGTTTGTCATTGCGATTTATACGGTGGTGGACATTTTTCCGGGTTTTTTCGATTGTTGGCTCATTTTAATGAGTATGATGGCATACTTTATTCTAAAAAAATGGTTTAGGGTCCAAATTGACAATTATATCGGATATAGGCCTAGAGGTATGTAAAAAGGTACCTAAATTGAAAATGATTTTCTTTATTTGTTTTGTCCTAAATAATTATGTAGGAAAATAATATGTTTTTAATTGGTTGTCGATTATGAATAATAACAGTTTAAATAATTGTGATATTTGAAATTCAAAACATTTTTAATTTTGATTAAACACAACTTTTGTATGGCAATCATTTCTGTTTGCGATTTTTACTTAATTTCCATATGGCGTTTTTCAAAATTGTCGAAATTCAAAAAATCCATATTTTTCCAAAATTAACCAACATCTCGATGATATTTTTCTATTGTCTGTTAGTTTTAGTGTATTCAAACCCTTTAAGGCCAGAAAACAATTTGTTTTTGTTTAATTTTTGCAATTTTTTTTTAGTTTTTACTATTCTTTAAAAATTTATAAATGATATTATTAATTAACATTTGCTTATTAAAAATAACTGGGTAAGTAGAACTGCCAAAGTCATCAGATGATTTCATCAAACAGAAATTCTACTGGTATATACGTTACAGGTTTTTTTTTAAATCGCTATTAAAAATGTTTACCAATTTATTCAGTTATCAATTATGGCGGTCATTATACAGGGTGATCGATTTATCTGAGACGGCTGGAGAGAAATTAATTTTTGTGAAAGGTTACGAGTTCTTTTTCTATTTAACATTTTTTTTTGTATATTGAATCTTTAAAAAATCAGAAGCTTCCGCCTTTCCGAAATTTTTGAGGCGTCGCGACGCTTAGCGTCCTTAGGACATATTTTTTCTTATTGCCTTCATTTTGAGTGAAGGCGATTGAAAGTAATTCACCTTTCACTCAGCCGTTACTGAGAAATACCTGCTCCTATGATAAATCGGTCACCCTGTACATGAAAGGTGTCCACCCTGTATATACAGTCCGATGCGAACGCTATAAAAGGGGAAGCCATTGTACACATTAGGTGAACCGTAAAGAAAAAAAAGCGTTGAAATTTTTTTAATTGTGTCTTGCCTGTGGTCCATTTTGCGAATTTTGATAATCACCGTTTTTAATCATACAACTTTCTATCGTACTCCCTGTTCTCTCACACTTGAATCACCTTGCAATAGAATGGGCGTGTTTGTTTTGTGCCAATGTACAACGTATTCGTATGACGTGAAATTTTCTAAATGCTCAAAGATCAAACTGATTGTAATATTTTTTTATTACAGAATAACGTATGTTTGTTTTTTTTTATTACTATTATTTTTTTCGCTACTGTTCGTAGATCTTCTCCATTCGTTCGGTGTTTACTTAAAAGAATCATTAGTTTAGTGTTTGAAGTAATAAAATTTATGTTATTTAAGAATTAATATGCATTCATTAAAAAGCATTTATATTGTATTTTATTAATTTTTATTAAAAATGGTGTGTTTTACTGTGTTGTTTTATTGTGTGGTCGCCTTAACAGTTTCCAAATTTTACGCAAATTTTATTAAAGCGGATATACAGGGTGTGTCATAATAATTGGTACACGGCAGTGACGGCTAGTGCTAAAAAATGTGAGGGTTGCGAATGAATTACTTATGAGAAATATGGGGCAACCGAAAATTTATTTTCAGTTCATTTTGGTTTTCTTTGTCGAATCTAAAAAGTAGAAATTTTAACGCTCACATATTTATATACCTGTGGACTGTTTAAAATTTCTTGTTATTATATTATTCATAACTAAAGCTCAGACGCTTACAAGACGCTTCCACGGTTTTTGCCTAATCCAGTCCCCCAACCACTACGTTAGCTATCATCTGTCCTTTAATAGGTTTATCGTGCAATTCCGAGACGATATTTTTGTACGTCCTCACACCGTGGTGCTATGTATAATCGTCTAAGATTTGTTTCTGCTGGTAGACAAACTTCGCCGTACTTTCCACTCGCAGCATTCTGAACAAATTGTCTGAAGCCGAGATTAGAGTTTCGTGCACACGAATGATGCATCGACCAGCGCAGTTTAACTAATACTAACAATAAGTGTAAATTATGTTCCCGTTCGCGACTCGACCTTTGACACTTGCCGTAACTTGGGTAGAGTGGAGCACACAACACGGCAGACGAGTTATATTCCGAAATATAATGGCGTTTTTTGATTGTACTATGTTCGTATATACAGGAGTTGACGATGTACTTGATTAATGTGGCACATATAACAGTATTCTAGTCGCTACGTGCTCTATTCATAGTGTTATAGGTTGTAGTATAGTAGAAAGCGTATTATTATGGAAAAGAAAGTCGTGACAACGATCTTTGTTTTATTTGCAATTATAGATAAAGTCTTCTATTTCTTTAGAAATTTCTTGTTGGCATACACTAAACATTGTTTTTTAAAATATATTATTGTTTAAACACCCTTGAAAACTGTTGCTTTTTCCAAACGGTTTTCTAAAGAAATATGCAACTCAGGTCTAAAGTTGATTAATCTGCTAAAAACTCCAAAATTGGAGGAGGACGTGAACTCAGCATATCATGTTCTCTCAATGCAAGTTCAAACCCACCACAAAAACGCACATAATCAATTATAATACGCAAAATATAGCGAATATTCCTCACTTTTTCATTGTACAGTCCAATATTTTTTCGATACGCAGTGTCTAGCTAAGCTACAACGTTTATTTTCACTAAAATTACACAACATTTTTCATACGTTGTGCTGACACTACATTCTTTTTAATTCGGTTTATTTAATGCTACTAACTCTTGGCGGCAGCTGTTTAACTGTTTTGGTATTTCGCAAATGGAAGTCTGACAACTATAAAACTTTGATTGCTAAAAATGCCAGTTTTTCAATGCAAGATGAAAGTTTGAAGCTAAAAAAGGCAAACCACTATTTAGGGTCAGATAATTTCAAACTGTCAACAAATGTCGAGTAATTCAACACGGCAACTTCGGATATGTTGCCAACTGCATAACAACGAATATCGAGCGCGAAATTTAAAATTCAGTAAAACTTTCCATTATAGTTTTTATTTCAATATAATTGAGTGGTGGTATCACTGCACACATTTAATAGCCTCATCGGTGAAGTGCATCGGTTTTTACAAGTTACAAGGTTTGTCTCCTTTTTATAAATCAGTTTACCTTTAAATATCACTTTTTGAATCGTGACGACCACTGGAGGGGGCTCTGAACAACCCACCACTTCGTTCCTCTGATATTTATACGCGGGTACGCAGTTATTTGAAAGAGAAGTTCACTTATCAAGAGGCGTCAAAATTTAAGAGGACAGCGCCACTGCGAAAAATTTTGGAACTAATTACTGTGACATTACTCCTCTGTTGTTACGTTGTGTTTAATCTTTAATGGGCTTATGTTCAAGTTGTTGCTTTATTTTATGATTGTTGTGTAGCATTTTATTATTTTTTACCTTGATACACAATTTGTGATAATATATGTATATCAAGATTTATCGTTTTTAAGTTGGTGGCATAATTTTATTGGTTTTCTTTTGATTATTAATATAATTATATTTTTAAGTAGAATGCAGTTATCAAACTGAGTATCTCCAGTCTTTCATTGTGCATTTTTTTCTTCATTTATAATTTTTCTTCATGTTCTTTTGCAAAGGTAATTACAGTTTTTGTCAATATCTTTCGCTTTTTTTAATCCTTGGCTGAAACAGAAAAAAATATAATATATTTACATTAATCTTAAATGATTTACAAACTTACATTGATAAAAAATAGTCACCTTCACCAAAATAAAGAAAACAAATAACAGACTCTCATATACGAGGGTGATTTGATAAGTCCGAGACTTTTTGAATTTCCCGCGCAGTAACTTTAATGGCAACTCTGCTCCCGTCAACTGCCATCTATCGGTAGACTAATGTAAAATTTTGAGCAAGCTACGTCATTTAGTTCATGTTTGACAGACATTGAAACCAGCTAACCTCGTTAATTTCCACAAAAATGGGAAAAAGTGAATTTCGTGTGCTGATTAAGCTAAGGGACTATGCACCATCAGTTTCATCACACCACACCAGAGACCAAGCAACAATCGAAACAGTGGGTTTCTACAGGTGAACGTGCACCGAAGAAAGCTAAGATGGGTCTGTCGGCCAACAAAGTTATGGCCACAGTTTTCTGGGATTCGCGCGGTGTCATTCATATCGATTACCTTGAAAAGTGTAAAACGATCACCGGCGAATATTATTCACAGCTGTTGGGCAGATTTGACACTGTTTTGAAGCAGAAACGACCGCATTTAGCGAAGAAGAGAGTGTTGTTTCATCAGGACAATGCACGGGTGCATACGTGTGTAATCACCATGGCAAAAATTCATTAATTCGGCTACGAACTGCTACCTCATCCACCATATTTTCCAGATTTAGCCCCCCTCCGACTATTTCCTGTTTCCAAACCTGAAGAAATGGCTGGGTGGTAGGAGATTCGGGTCGAATGAAGAGGTCATCGCTGAAACAAACGCTTATTTTGGGGGCCTTGAGGAATCATATTATTTAGAATGAATAAAAAAATTAGACACACGTTGGACTAAATGTATCGAGCTAAAAGGAGATTATGTAGAAAAATAAAATGATTTTTGCCGGAAAAAAATGTTTTCCTTTAAAAGTCACGGACTTATCAAACCACCCTCGTATTTATTAACTGGCTTCCTATCTTCAGTTTTAATTTTTAATATCCAAGTCTTGCGTCTATGCGTTCCTTTTCACCAAATTTATGTACCTCGGAAACTTGATGTTTTCTTTCTTCAGGAAATATCTGAAATGTTAAATGGGGGTCCCTTTTAACCCTTTAACGCCCAAGTGCACTGTCAACAGACATGAACTTAGAGGCTCATATTACTGATAGAAAAAATAACTAAAACCATGTATTCCCATGTTTTCGAGGAGAGAATCTATATCATATTACTGTGGTTTCGAGAATCGTTAAAATTTCCAAAAAAAAATGTAACCTTCAATTTTGAACAAAAACTATTAAAAAACGCGGTTTTTCAAGATTTTTTTTTAAAATAGCAATTTCAGCTATGTTCGTCCTTTATTCTACTCAAAAACAAATACAAACGTGTACTTGAAGGAAACGCAATGAGAACAATTTAATTTTCTCACTTTTTGAGGTTAGAATAACTAGATATGGCAAAATTCAAAGGGTGATATTTCTCTTTTTTTATCAGTTGCGGGATCATTGACGCAAAAGAAGAATTTTGAAAAATTATTAGTACTTTGGGGTTTTTGGGGTCGCTAATCACGACCCTCATGTCAGAATTTCAAAATTCAAGATGGCGGATCCAATATGGCCACCATCCCGAATCAAATTTCAAAATTTTCAATTACTCTGCCCCAAACTTTGTAAATTAAGAGTTTTCGGGGTCGCTAATCACGATCCCGATGTCAGAATTTCAAAATTCAGGATTTCGAAATTTGCTTCAAAATCGTCGCCATGTCATATCTACCATCCTGAATTTTGAAATTCTGACATCGGGATGTTTAATAGTTTTTGTTAAAAATTGAAGGTTACATCAATTTTTTTGCAAATTTTAACGATTCCATTCGAAAGAGTGACCTCGAAAACATAGGAATACGTGGTTTTAGAGTTATTTTTTTTTTATTATTTCTATCAGTAATATGAGCCTCTAACTTCATGTCTCTTGACAGTGCACTTGGGCGTTAAAGGGTTAATCCAGGACGAACAGCGAGCTACACAACAACATAGTATTTTAATTTTAATTTTTAATAGTACAACCCACAAATAGAAACCAACGGGCGTTTCAGTAAACAATGGCACAATAATTGGTTTGTTGAGCGAGCACCAGGTGGCGCAACCCTTATACTGAATTCCTTCTTTATCACCTTTGATTCTGTAATGTACCTAGTACCGCATATAGTACTGTAGATATATAAAAAAAAAAACAACACGACAGCCTTCTATCCTAGTTCACGCGTTCAGTAGAGTGACGTCGTACCCCCCGTCGGCAAATGGATAACCGAAACGTAGACTAAATCGGTAATGAGCGCCGCGATACGTCCGAGAAACAATATCGCTGACCGCCGCCCCTTTTTGTTTCAGACATGAAGTGCTACAAGGTGTCGCAGCTGTTCGAGAGGGTCGGCACGATGGACGAGAGGCGGCGCTGCGTGCTGTGCGGCAAGATAGTGAGCAACACCCGCAACCACTACTACGTCCACTTCCCGGGCCAGTACTCGTGCTCGCACTGTCCAGCGGTGTACACCCGCAGCGACACGCTCCTGCTACATATGAGGACGAAACACCCCGCGGTTGTCTAGCTAATGCTGCACTGTTAGACCGATCTAAGTATGGTTATCAGCGGGGGCGGTGTCTCACGCGCTGGCACTCAAAGTAGAGCCCTACGGCAGCGTTACCAACTCTACCTACTTTTCGGTAGATCTACCAACTTTTCGTGTCTTGCTTAAATCTACTACCTTGCACCAAAAATCTACCTACTTTTTGAATTTTTCGAAAATTTAAATCATCTACATAAAAATTATAATAATGATTTATATTTTTTTATTGCACCAACTTTCTATTTATTTTTTATCCATTGATGTATTTAGTGAATGTAATGGATAATAGATGGCGTTACAGGTTATTGTGCAACTATCAAAATATTCATAATCAATGATATATGAAAATATTTTAGTAACTTTTTACATTAATTTCATTGTACCAACCTAATAATGAGTTAAACGGTTTCTCTTAGGGATAAACCTATGATAACTCTTAGGTTTTAGTCATTGAGAGTTGGCAGTGTTGAAATTGACCAATTATAGTTACAAATATTGCAAAGTGTAAACAGTTAATAAAATTGGATAATTTATTTAAAAAATAAATTCTACAATTTATTGTACAATAAATTGGTATGTGTAAAACAGTCTATAACATTATTAAAATTAGTGAAAATGAGGAAAATTCTCCACCTCAGAAATTAAAGAAGCATTACATTCCAAAAATATTCAGCTGTGGAAAAAGGATAAAAACTACACAGGGTGGAAAACAACAAGTCATAAAGGAAATACATATTTTCGGTGCAATGCATGCACTCTGAAAACATTTACGCCCGAAGTCTGTTTTTCCTCCATATTCAGCAATTTCATTGTACGAATATTTGAATTTATTATTTTAATTTATTTTGTCTCTAATTTATTCATCCTAATTCTTATTTCTTATAATTAGTAGTAATGGTCTTCTATATACTTACATATTCTTATAATTAGTAGTAATAAACTTCTTTAAAATAAAAGTTAAACATCGAAACATACGTCTTGATAGGTCATACCAAACCTTGAGTTAATATTAATATAAATATTTAAATTCAATATACAAGCTCACTTCAATACAAGCTCAATTTGTGTAATATCCACGATTCTTTATCAACTCTGGCCCGCTATAACGTTATAATGGTACAGTTCTTTTTTTTAAAGCTACGGTTCTGGGTTCGAACTTATTTAATAGGTACTTTTAAACATCTAAGCCTGCCTACCTAAGCTGCCACATAAATTGAAACGAATAATGATAATATGTACATACAGTATCCGACCAAGTAAATCAATTACTATAAATAATATACCTACATATAAACTGCACTGTAATTAAAGTATGCTTGTATACTTAAATCAACTAATTACTTAAATATTTATAATCAGGAATTATTATATTATGATATGATGGACCTATGATTTGTTCTTCAATTTTTGACATTTCTATTCTTATTTTGAATACTGACGACCTGTAATTTTGCTTTATCATTAGTTCCTTTATGAAAATAGTTAAAATATGTCGTCTTATTCAATCGAAAAATATATTCAGAATACCAGATTTTTACTTCGAGGATCTCTAAAATACTTGAAAAATAAAGGTAGTAGATCTACCAACTTTTCATAGTAGGATTTGTTGGAAACTACCAACTTTTAAAATCTAATCTCCTACCTTGACACATTTTGAGTTGGCAACGCTGCCCTACGGTCCAACCATTATACAGTTCACTGTAAAGGCGGTTTTCCCACCAAACGGACAGTTGTGTTTGTGTTTTCTAGAACCTGAAAAACAAAAACAAAACTGGAGTAAACCTAAAACTCGTGTTTCCATCAAGCGGGCTGCTTTTTGTTCAAGTTTTGTTTTTGTTTTCGGTCCTTTTCCACTGGTTGTCGTGAGGAAGTCAGAACGCATTTTTTTCTTCACACATACTTGACTTTTTCGGCGTAAAGATAGGTTTGTTCGGGTTTCGTTTATTGCAGTTCTAGAACTATCAGACGCATGCGTATCTGTTACATCGCGTTCGGGTTAATAGTGTGGCTATTAAATAACCGAACTGCTATCATAACTTTATCTTTTTTTATAAAATATATATTTATATCTTTTTATTCGGTACCAATTACAGTAGCAACTTTTTCGCCTTCAATGTACTCCCCTTGGCGATTTCTACACCGCTCCATACGTCTTTTCCATTGTTGAAAGCAGTGCTGGAAGTCCGCTTCTGTCAGCTGGTTCAGAACCTCCGTCGCTTTTGCTTTAACCGCTTCCACACTTCAGCGACGATTTAACCTTGGGAAATAAAAAAAGTCACAGGGGGCAAGGTTGGGCGAGTCTGGTGGATATTCCAACACAGTAATGCCGTATTTTGCAAAAAAAAAACGCCTTCACAGACAAAGCAAAATGGGCCAGTGCATTGTCTTGGTGAATCTTCCATGATTTCAATCTCAAGCTCTGCTGATAACCATATTTAAACATTAGGCGGACCGCGTGTAAATATCAAAATTATTTTACACGGGGTCAACGGAAATATATACTTGCGTATTTTCGTTTCGAGTTTCGACAGCGAACCTCAGTGTTAAACACAACGTTCTTCATATGTAAAGCTGGCAGAAATGAGTCGCGGCACAGTGCATCATCATAAGAGTAACCATAAGTATAGAGACATCCAAAAAAAAACGTAATCAAAGTTGGCCGAGAAAAAAAAGACGTATTCCTATTCTTAATCGAATTTATAACCTTCAAGACTGTCACATCATACGACATCCATTGTTTATTTTACAAATTGTGACAGTCACTTGTCAAAAGTTGGACATAACCGAAAAGCTTAGACATGACCGCTATTTCCATCTCTCTCGTTCATAGCCAGAGTTGATGACGTTTTCTTTTGGATGTCTATATAATGTACAAAAGTAACTAATAGCCTTTCACACTTGCCATATTTTACCATGAAATTATATAACGGAGGTACTACAACAGCACCGGCTGACACAGAAGTACTGCAATCAAATTAAATCGAGGTAACCCCCCATCAGATGCTACTCGAGTTGCCAATGCGTTGCGTCGCCGTATGCCAACCTCATTCATGTGATTAGTCTGATATTTTTTGTACGGTTTAGTAAACTTTTTGGTAAAACTTCCTGAGAGGACCCGCGAGCTAGAGGATCGAGTGATACCTTTTGGAAAGATGAGGTGAAGGGCTATCGATTGACACCACTCTCAAGTTTAGGAGAGGACTTTGAATTTTGACCTAACCTAACCTAACATAACCACAAGAGGCAATGTTCCGTCAGTCACTTGTAATCACTCAACACACACACCTTCGGTCCTTTGGGATTGACTGGATATGGTATAAGCAGTTAGGTTAGGTCAAAATTCAAAGTCGTCTCCCTAAACTTGAGAGTGGTGTCAATCGATAGCCCTTCTCCTCCTCTTTCCAAAAACGTGCCACTTGACCCTCTACGTCTCGTGGGTCCTCTTCGAAGGTTTAGCCAACTTTTTTTAAATAGTTTAAGGCCGCTTTACAGTTCGCAAATAAAAAATTTCAAGCCCGGAGCTATAATTACATAGTGCGGCTATCTGCAAGTTTACGTGTTGCCAACTGTTTGACATAACCTCAACGTTCAACGTGCTGTGCCATCGTCTGTATTGTATTTGGTGATATCTAAAATTTGTAAATTTTGTGGTTTTCTGAATTTTCCCTCACTGAGATTGATTTAGTAATGACTAGTTTGTTTGTTTAAAATGGTTAAACCTTCTTGTAGCAAGTCAGTTTATCAGTATATTTGGTAACAGTGGCTGACAACTAAAATTAGCAATGAAAATTGCAGACTGTAAAATAACATCAAAATCTCTTGCGCATTAAAAATTGCCGCAAGAAAAATTGCGAACTGTAAAGCGGCCTTTAGTAAACTCTACTTCATATGTCTGTAGGTAGTTTAGGGGAGTTTGAAACAAATGAACTAATTTCGTATGAAGGACTCACATTATATTTCTCTCTTCATGTCTGATTATTGTTAGATCTACATAAATAGAAGGGTTTCATAGAGAAAAAAAATCTAGTTGCTTGCAAAGACACTTGGGCGTGACCTTTTTTGATTTTCTTTAAGTTACAGTAATAATGAGTCATTAAAAAAAATCATATCTAAGTTGGCCGAACAAAAAAAGACTTCTGAAAACTTCTAATACTTTCTCATTTCTCAAGTTTATTCTTTTAATATAATAGTCTTCTATTTAATCAAACTTTCACCCCCTAAATTATGGTGTAGGCCTCATGCTCCAAGATATAATAATTTCACGTTCCAATAGCTGTCACTGTTTTTGACCACGGTCAATTGTTTTGAGATAACCTCAAATAAATTTTACATTAATACTCATATAAAACTATTTTTTACAAGATTTTCAAAACATTTTTGAATAGTACAGATTGAAAGACTTTTTTATCCTTAAAATTAGAATAAAAAAGATAGTTACTTTTTCTTTTGATCCCTATATGTGGTTAAATAATGTGTACATAGTTCATTGCTGTAAAAGCAATGTAAAGACTGTCCCTAATTACCGTACTTGACGAAGAAAGACTATATTCTTTGCTCTATTTTATAAACGTCTTGTCTACCGTACAGTGTGCTACTTGAAATAACGTGTCGGTGTTAATTTTAGGTTAGATCCCTCATAACATAACCTCACAAAAAAAAACAGAGTCTAATATTTCATACTTGGCATATAAAACTATTATTTAGCGATTGCCATGTGTCGACAATTTATTGCCCAATAAAATAAACTCGTACATTTTTTGTGAGGTTATGTAAAAAAAATATATGTAAGAAAGGGCCTCAATACGTATACATAAGATGATTTTTTTACTGCAATACTCGACTGCGGGGTATAGTACGAAGTGCCAAAGATTATGTGCAAGATAATGAACTTATCTTTATTTATATCGTATTTATATTAACCGTTCCTTTTAACTTTATTTTTCTGTATGTGTGGTGGGCTGCTTAAAAAATACCAACAAAAACAAAATGAAAAGAGTGCCATGCAAAGCAGAACCACTTGCAATTGTCTGCTAACAGTCCAGTAGGCAGGGAGGTAAAATCATCTAAAAGTGTTCTTGAAACATATAGGGCTAGTTTTGACGGTTACCTATGATTTTTTTTTGCGTAGAACACAGTGCGCGGGGTCCGTAGAGCTGAAACCCGCTAAATTTTGTTTTTTAAATTAACAATTTGTGAAAAAAAAAACGTATTATTTTCACATTTTCGCTTATATCTCCGTTCCTTGGCATATTTTATATAACCTAGCATATGCATTTAAGAAGTTGTAGCCTAGTGAATTTCCAAAATTTTAAGCCCAACCCGAAGTCTCAAGTGCTATTGTCAACTTGCAAATGACTGCTGAAGTTGAAAAAGTACTTTATTTTCACTATTTTTTTCATTGCGAAAGTAGGGCGACTATGATCATGAAATTGCGAGACTTTTTTGAGATTTTGACAAATATTAATTTGGGCCAGTTTTATAACGTTTTCTACTCGACTACCTTTTTTGACGCGACGTATGTATATATTGTTTTAGCGTTGCCGCTTTGAAATTCTCGGAATTGTGACTATAATATCTTGACAAACATTTTTTTAAATACGGTTCTTGAAGCGTACTTTCAAGATATTATATTCACAATTCCGAGAATTTCGAAGCGGCAACGCTAAAACAATATATACGTCGCATCAAAAAGGTAGGCGTGTAGAAAACGTTATAAAAACTGTCCCAAATTAATATTTTTCAAAAAATCCCAAAAAGTCTCGCAAACTTGAAGAGATTTATGATTTTTCTAGCCTAACCTACAATAAACAAAGAAATGGCGTCATTGTTAATTAAGGCTTCCAAAAAAATTCGATCGTTAATTATTCGAAAAGTGATTAACGGATCGAGCTGATTTTTTTTAGAACTTCATACTACAAGTAGCAGTCCCTCCAAGAAATTTAATGATCATACTCGCTCTATTTTTTTCGAAGTAAAAAAAATAGTGAAAAAAAGCAACTTTAGCAGTCATTTGCAAGTTAACAATAGCACTTGGAGACTTCGGGTTGGGCCTAAAATTTTGGAAATTCAATAGGCTACAACTTCTTAAATGCATATGCTATATAAAATATGCCAAGGAACGGAGCTATAAGCGAAAATGCGAAAAAAAGACGTTTTTTTTCACAAATTGTTAATTTAAAAAATTAGCCGACGGTTTCAGCTCTACGGACCCCGCGCATTGTCAAAACTAGCCCTATATGTTTCAAGAACACATAAGTCTCTGCCTAGTGGACTATAAATACATTCATATTTTCCACAGCATGCTTGATGTTATATTTACTTGATCAAATATGGAGACATCCAAAAAAACTTAGTAAGCCTAGACCAGGCTTAGACATGACCGCTATTTCCATCTCTCTCGTTCATAGCTAGAGTTGATGACGTTTTTTTTGGATGTCTCTATATTTAAGCGCCAGTTCACACATTTAGCGACTTATCTTGAAGACATACTTGCAATCCCGTCTGATCGTGCGGGATGACGCAACTAGCGTACTGAACTTTAATGTTAACTAGTCATACGGAAAATTAATCAGCCAAAGATTTGCCAAACTATTTAGTTGTACTAGTCATATAGTAGATACCAGTTTATTTACCGATGTCATTTTTATAAAGAAATAAATACTTTATATAAATTTAGGATTTTGTGTAAATATTAGGGATAAAGGGGGCCGAGGGTCGCCGAGATCAGACGCTGAAGATACTCAAGAATTAAGAAACGCATGTCTGATGTCTGCTTGATCGGCCTATGTACATAAAACTAGGTACAATTGTGAGTGAGACCTACTGATGCAACACAACGATTTTCCTGTACTTTTTTACTTGTACCATATAGATATGAAATTTCGACTAGATATTTTATAAAGGAACAACATACATATATTGTAAATATTTAAGCGTAAATTTTATAGTGTCGTTTTGCCAAATGAATTCTACCGATAAGTGTGATTTACTTTACTACGGCGTCTCTAGTTTTGTATAAAGGTCGCACGGTCGAGTGTAACGTTTAAGAGAAATATCATAATCAGGGTATGTATTCCGAACTTGTTAATTAAAATATTTATTATTTCAACTTGTATGTATTTATGTTTCATTAAAGATTGTCTATAAAAGTGACAAGTTGGCGTTTTATTTTTTGTCCCAATTCGTAGACGAATATCCAATAAATAGTACCTTTAAGGACATACATGTACTTATTAGTGAGTCCATCGATTGCACATACATCCTAACAACATAGATCAGTGTATGTACACCTTAGGGACATACAGGGCTTTCATTCCTATCCACTGGTCAAATAAAGTTTACCTCAAGTTGGCTGTGGAAAGAAAAAACATGTCTAAGCCAATTGTTTTCCAATATGGCTGACACGCGAACAAATTTTTGACAGCTTGAGCAATGTGGTGGTTTTTGCCACAAAAATAAATCACATGGTGTTGTCACAGGATTTCATGTTTGGTATTCAGGCTCGCCTAGCTTTTACGGAAAATATCCTGTAACGTTACCATTGTTTTACCCGCAGTGTACTCTAGTACCATCTCGCTAGAAGGGAAACCATAGCAATTTCGTCCTCATCCAACTGATTTACGAAAAGTGTAATAATTTCTTCCTTATATCGTTCTCGATTCAATTATTCTCTTTTGATCAATAGCACGCCAAATTGCTGCCCATGAAGAGGAACTTCAACTTGAAAAAATTGTTTTCAACTTTCAATTGTCTTCACATTCGCATAGTCTGAGTATTAGCAATACCACCGAAATGAAAACATGTTTCGTTGGAGAAGAAAATTTTGTCCAAGTTATTTCCACCAAGATTATTTAAAAACCACTGACAAAACTCCAATGTAGTAATCGACTCCCTCGAAGTTTCTGAAAGCAAGTTAAACCGCAGGGGAAACAAGTGTAAGACTACATTTACATTCAATTCCAATTCGGCTTACACGTGAAATTTGCGTTTGACCAATGAAAATCCACAGTAGCATTTACAGGGTTTCCTTTGGTCAAGCACTCAGGCTCAGGGGATGGAAGGAAATTCATCTTGTCCCAAAACATTTTTAACAATGTGGCACGTTTGCAATAAGACTGCCTTCTGGTCACGTCTATTAATGTTATGAGGCAATCCCAACGCCGAGATGTTCTTGGGGATCTGGTCTATCATTCTGCCGATATCACTAGGGCGTATGTCTTCAAAGGCGCTTCGCTAGATTCCTAGGGTTTTCATATTTTGCAATCTTCTCGTTCAGCCTTCTGAACATTGTGGGTAAGTGTCACTGCGATGTCTATGATGATCCCTCTTCGTTGTTCCTTGTTTATCAACACAATAGGTCGGTTGAAGTCCACTGTTCGATCGGAGATGATTACCCTATCCCAGTACATCACTGCTGCTTCTGAGTTCCAGCACAGCTTCGGGGGTATATTTGTAGTATGGCGGAGCCGTCGTTAACAGGCCATCCTTGAGTGCCTGTTGTTGGTGGATCATCTTCGCAAGTTGATTGTGCTTTCCGAGACATGCTGACCTCTGCTAGTGCAGAACATCGTCTCATTATGTGTTCCATAGTTTCGCTTACAGATCCATATTCCCTACATACGTATTCGACGTCGTTCCACAGGATATGCTTCTGGTAATTTCTTGTTCTTATAATCCTGTCCTGAATACCTGCCAAGAAGCCTTCGAATTCGGGCTGTAGAAAGCCATTTTATTGAATTCTTTGTCGATGTAGTCTGGCTGTAGCAATTTTTGAAAACAGCCCTGGACCCAGAATTTTCCCTTCGCTACTGCTGTTATTAACGGAACCTTGTTAGTAAGTATTCTTCTTAAGGAAGCTTCTTGCTTAGCTCCTCGATGTCAATAATGGGCCGTTTAACAATTCCAATGGACTATGTCAATACTGAGACAGTCCTCCACTCCATGACTTTGATAAGATTGCCTTCTATTTTTAAGGTCCTTGGTTCTGTTTTATTATCTTTTGTATTTATTACAAACTCTCTGATAAAGTCAATTTCGAGAGCCTTCAAGTAGCGCCAGTACTTTAAAGATTACTTTAGACAGTAGAATTCGAAACAAAACGACACCCCAACAGGGATGGAACTAGAGAAGCTGGAGTTATCCAAGGGTGAAAGCGAGTTGTGGCACCCCCAGACCAATTCATTTGGCAGAATTAAGACCAATGGAATCGCCCAACAGAGGTCTAGACATTCAAAACCCAGCGTACCTGCAAAGGGGGTGGCTCACGGGGGCTGTAAAGGGAAGGACAACGACCAAACGGTGGGACGGTCTTAATGTGTGCCAGGATAGGGTTTTACTCGCCAGAGTTACCACCAGAAGCTTGTGAATTCAAATTTCGACATGGGGTTGGTTTTTGGGGTGTGGACGGCGAACCGATTAAGGTACAGCGTAGCGACTTTGGGGCATTAAAACCAATCCTATAGGCTACCGAAATTTAAAAACCCTAAATCTCTAATCCAAATAAAACGCAAATTGCGCTGATCTAAAAATGTTTACACTAATTTTGACAAGCAGCTTATTTACTATAAAGTTGTTACCAACTGACCGCTACCTATTTTTTTATTTCGCAGAACAAAACTACGGCTCCGTCCTCAGCTACATGGAGATGTTCGAACCGTCCACCTCCAACGTGTTGCTGTGGCGTTGCACGAAGCCTGCAGCAAGGAGGTGACCAACAGATGGCACCACTTCCACTCGCACACCACACAGCGCTGCCTGTGCCCCTATTGTCCGGCCACGTACAGCCGCATCGACACGCTGAGGAGCCACATGAGGTCGAAACACACGGCCTTCATGAACAAGCACATCTTGTAATTTTGTTTTCTTCGTTTTCTAGTCGACGACGACGTAGGCGCTTTTTTTTTGTGTTTACGTATTTATGCAATGTTTGTGTTTGAAAAAGCAAAGTTACAGGGTTGGAAGTATTACTTTCTAAGTAATGAACCAGGGTTCTCACCACTCTGAAAAGCTTGGAAAACCTGAAAATCTCTGAGATGGACAAATTCACGATTAGAAACTGCCACGCTGGTTGGAAATTGCCTCTGCGAATATAGCTTTTTCATTGGGCGTACCAACAGTATACACGTGTGGAACTTAAATTTGGAAGCATAGGCGATTCTATTACATGCATTTCAAATGCATGGAATATTGGTAGGGGTCGCTGCAGTAGATAGGCGGAGCACACGTCATACGTAATGTATTCCCCTACAATGTTTAAGTAGACAAACTGAGGAAGTCGGTTAGACGGCACGGACAACTGACGCATGCGCAATAGCGGGGGCGGCACCTAAGCCCGCATTGGCGGAACAGTCCGCGCGTCGTTCAAACGCACAAACTCTGCTGCAGAGTCAAAGGCGGAACTAGACGGTCGCGAAGGGGAATACAGTCGTCTTGTTCTGATAGGTGGCAATATTTTGTGGAAGGTATTTTATATGCTTCCAAATTTAAGTTCCACACGTGTATAATAACAATGGCTTAGGATAGACAGATAAGTTTACATTGTTTTTTTTTAATTACTTTTTCCAGCAACTCATAGTTCGAGATCCAACAGCACAATTTCTGTCCTCATAAAGAAATAGAATGCAATGTGTGGGAATGGGGAATTAAAGATCATGTTGTACGAGTATGTACATATGGCACCCTTGGCGCTTATTTGAATATACAAGACTTTTAATTCAAGACGCATCCTATTCTATTTACTTGCAAAGATACTAATCACGCGGTTGGATTTGGACTATTTGTTTCATTTAACTTTTTGTATAAAAATCGCCACGATTTCTTTAATTTCAGTCCTAAAAAAATCACAGTTGACGTTGGTTTTTAAGTGAAACGTGGTACAGTTTTTGATACCATAAATTTGAAGAAAAATCCAGTGAAAATCAGGCATTGCATAAAACAGATCACACTGTATATTTAAAAATCACCGGTTCTTATTGGGGAATATTTAAAATGTTCATCTTGGAGAGCCTGGAAAGTCAAGAAGTGTAATTTTCAGAGATGTGGCAACCCTGTGAAGACTTAAAATCACTGATCTGTATACCTACTAACTAGATAGTCAGTAGGAGGTAAGTGGGGGGGGGTAAATTTTGAAGATCCACCATTTTGTAAGACAGTAAGGAGACCCAATAGTAGCAGACTTTCTTCAAACGGAAAAAAGGGAGGGATTCATATTATGGTAATAATATGTATATAAAACACTTCAAAGCCTTTGTCATCAATCATCAATCATTTATTTGTGTATTTTACATGTTTAATATGACTCGATAGTATATTTTAATTCATAATTCATGAGCAATTTCATGATTCAACAAAATATTTCCATTTCAAAAATAATTCATATAAGATAAAGTGCATTGAACTTGATAAAGGACAGAAAAAAACGCTACTTTTTCAATTTCTTTCTTTCTAAAATAAAGACTCAAATAGGGAGATTTATATAATATACAGGGTGTATCTAAATAACCGAAAAATTTAAGAGAGGTGATTCTCCGAAGAAAATTAAAGGGGGTTTTCGGTACACAATTTTTTGAAAACACCCTCCCCTAAAAAGTTACCCCCCTCCAAAAGTTATGAAAAAAATTGTTTTTCTTTTTTTATCTCCCCTGTACATTAAGCTAAAGAAACGAAACTTGGTGAACAGTATCGGTTAATAAAACTATACATTCTGAAATTTTTTCTACTACTTGGTTGACTGTTGTTTAATAAAATGTTATTTTCTTAACTTATCCCAGTCATTTGTCTCACATCAATGAAGAACACATTGCTGTTTTTCAACTTTTTTGTTTTAGTCAAGTTTTCATTTGGTCATATTCGCATTTACAAACAATGCTTACAAAATTTATAAGCACAAACAACAGATTGCATTAACGCAAAGTTCCTTACTGACTTACAAAATGGCTGCTATTCAAATCCGCGGAATTACACGCAGTGGGGACTATTCTATTATCTATCCATTAGTATACAGATCAGTGGTTAAATTGTTCAGAAACATTAAAAAAAAACTTTAATTTCTTGTGACTTATGACGAATGAAAAATGTATGTCACTGTAATTTTATGTTTAATTTATTTAAAATTCTTCATAAGTGGTCTATTTCCATAATATTTTAGATGATGCCACATCATGATTACCGTCAAGTGTACACAGCGTGTACTGTACACCCTGTACACTTGATGGCATAATAATATTCAATGGACTAGAGTCATCACTTGTTGGTGCAATATTTTATTTTTTTCTTGTAATGACCAAGAATGTAACAAAACATAATATAGAATCTTTAAATGTCCTTAATGGAGTAGAAATATCAAAATTAAACGAATCAAGTCTGAGAAAATAGAATGATATAATTAATGTGGCCTTTGGTGTTCAAATATGTGTTACACTCATACCATATATTGCGTTGAAAAAGATTTCAGGGGCTACGTACACTAAGAAGTAGATATAAGTATTTTTTTACACAAATACATTTTAAAAAACATATTTATACCGTATGTGAAGTAAATTGTATTCTCCAAATGTGAAGTGAGAGGTTCATTGAGTGAGGCAGACGCAGTCGTTGACGTGGCGTTATGCGAATCAGAGCGAACTGCTCCCACTGCAGTCCTTGACTTCCGCGATGCGGGGGCTTGGTTCTCAGTGAAATAAGGAGTGTACAAAATCGCCAACCAATGTGAATTGGCCTTTGTCATCTCTGACCTGCCCGCTGAGTGGGCGTGCCTATTAGGTGTTTCAATTATTTGTCTTATTATTGGTCTTACTTCCTTTCCTTTTTTCGTGGTTGTGGTCTTCACATTAGGTATATAATTTATATAATGTGCAATTAATTTTTTTTTTTTTTGAAAAATAGTTTTTTACGTCGATGTGTACATAGCCTCTTAAAGAAACTATGTTTTCCGTAAAATATATACGTGTTATACAGTTAAAAAGCAGCTTACAATGTGCTTGCGTTTTTGCTTCAAACATATTTACAAACTAAATGTTAAAATGATAAATATGGTCAGTGTAGTTTAAAAAAAAATGTACGGCCATATCCAATTTTTTGTGACCATAACACATGTTGAATAGATGTGTATGGCGTACGTAGAAATACAATGTTGTGCTGAGAACTGTTTAAATTTTAACTGTGATATAAGTCGGTATATTTCCTAACGAGGTTTTCCATCAAAAACCCTTTCTTTTTTGCAAAAAAATAGGATTTGTTCTACCTTTGAGACTTGGGTATTATTTGCTGGAACACCCCGTACAGCACCACTGTTAAAATGATAGACATCCAAAAAAAACATTATCAACTCTGGCTATGTACGAGAGAGATGGAAATAGCGGTCATGTCTAAGCTTTTTGGTCATGTCAAACTTTTGACAAGTGACTGTCCCAATTTGTAAAATAAACAATGACTGTCATATGATGTGACAGTCTTGACAAGTAAATAAGGTTATAAATTCGATTAAGAATAGAAATACGTCTTTTTTTTCTCGGCCAACTTTGATGACGTTTTTTTTTTGGATGTCTATATAATTATGTAGGATGTGTAGCTTTTTTCGTTGATTAAGTGTAGTTATTGATAGACAGAATACAGTTTCATGAGCACTGAGATTTAAAGTAGACTATAGGGAATTCGATTATTATCACGGTGGCACACCTAAATTTAAGCGGCCATATTGGTGTAACCATGAACAAAGTGTTTTTTGGTTTCATATTTTAAAATTAGTGCTTAATTGTTATCTGTCTTTTGAAAGGCTAAACACTATTTATGTTATAATAATACAAACAAAGAAAATATCCAAGGAGATACATTTCACAGGTAATTTGACTTTTGACAAGTTTAGACTTCTAGTTTCAACTTGTTATAAAAATATTGTTCATGATTAGGCATTATATGACGATCGAACACAGAAGCACTCTTCAGGCTATGACCCGTGTAATCAAATTTTCAGGGCCAATTGTAAGTTTGTTTGTGGCAAAGCCGCCATATTAGTATCACTTTGTTTATCCCATTTTTACGCATAATGCGAATGCATTGCCTTTTGTCTATTCTAAATCTCGGTATTCACGAGGTGGAAAGACACCTTGAGCAACTCAAGTGTCTTGCCATTATAAAAAAATATTTGTTCATGCTCTTAATGTATAACCAGCGTTGCTCCGTTGGCCAACATTAACTAAATGTGAGCTTAGTATTCAAAATTCAAACGTGAACGAAAGACTGGTTAGATTGTAGATTTCGAACGGGGTTAAATGAAGGCTGTTCAACGTAAAAAGGAACAGAAATTGACAGACGCCCTTGGGAAATACATCGTAAAAAGGGGTGCAGACTTGCAAATTATCATGCCTATTTGGGCTAAGAAAGAGCGTTGTGTTGTATAAAAATGTTTAAACATGAAAGAAAGCCGGATGCGATTTTTCTGGTATAGAACCCGGGGATTACCCATTTCATAAATAAATTCAGGTCTAATTTTTTTTTTTTGTCTAATAAATCGTAATTTTGTCCAAAAATTTGTTTTAACTTTTTAAAAATCAATTTTTGAAAGAATATAAGGGAACATTCTGAAAAGCATGAAATTTTACGCCGGAATTGACCTGATCGAAATTTTGAGAAAAGCTGGCAGGGCACTCTTGTGACAAAACCTGGAGATGTGGGACTTAATGGGTTAAAAAGGAAATAGAATTCAATTTTTTTTTTGAATTTGTTGTCAACCCCTGGATTAGGTAGTATCTGTTTTCATTTGGACTTTCTAAAGGCTCAATAAGATGTTAAGGCTCTATGAAGTTTGGAAAAATTTGGCTGGATTGCAAATTTGGTTGTTTTATCAGTTTTAGCTACAATCTGAATGTCGTATGAATAATCTAGGTAGTCAAAAACAAGTTCATGAAAAAACTTTGTTTTTCTTCAACTCTTCTTACAATTATTGTTATTTTTCCATTAATACAACGGATATTTTAATTTCTAACACACCTTGCAAAAAATTTAATAAAACCAATTCTCTTGAACTTTTCACTACAATATTGTTCACGAGTTATCTAGAAGAAAATGAGAAAAACACGGTTATTTTAGTTTAAACAAGTTTTTTTTTTATATTCTGTTTGATAACAAATTTTCCACAACTCTTTCAACTGGCGCATATCGAAATTATTACTATTACTTATGATACTGCGGAGGCATTTCAATAAAAAATAAGGACCATAATATTGAGAAAGTCCAAACTACCTTATTTGAAAACAAATCTGCTATATATGTTACGAAATTGTAGATTAAAAGTCGATCATGTTATATTCTGAAAAGTGTTAGGGGTACAAAGATAGATAAACTATACCGATGGATCTCCGAATTATTTAAACACTGTAATATTTATATGTACTTAAGTATGGTATTTTTTTTTAATAAAAAAGTTCAAAACTACCAATTTAGTTTTTCTTTCGATTGAGAGCTTCGTTGTACTTCGGTTCTCTTTATTTTTAACTAGAAACTTACTATCCACGAATAGAACTGAAAGCTTCGTCGTGGACACACAAATTTAGACACATTTCACACTAAAACCAGAACACTGCACTTTTACTCCATCAGTTTAAGTAGACAACTAAAATAACCACAACTTTTGTCCTTGTTTATAAACAAGAACAGATAGCAGACTGCTTACAAACAAACGAAAAGCGTTCACGGCTGCACTACGAAAGAAATGACAATTTCAGGTTTTTTCCTCTGCGACCAGGGGCAGAGCTACCTTTGGTGTACTGTAGGTATCGAACCACGCTTTTTTTCCCCTATAAATTGTTTGTTGTTTCATTATTTATTTACTAGCGCAATCTCAGATACATAAGTAAACTATATACTATCACCAGTAAGTTAAATAAATAAAAATATACCCCTTCAACCCTGGAAAGTCCTTACAGTGAAAACCAACAAATTATCCAACATTATTATGAATTCATCATTAGGAAATACTATTGTGTGGTTAAAAGATATGATAATTTATTTTTCTTAACCAAACGTTCTTGACCTTTGGTTATCACTTTTGTTTCGGCGTAAACAAAAAACTGGACGTTTTCCACGAAACACCGAACTAGTTCAGTTCTTTCAGGAGAAGATTAAAACTAGTTTTAAGATTAAAACTAGTTTTAATCTTCTCCTGAAGATGCCAACTTGGTTGGCGAAACGCGCGTCAAGAAAAGTGTAGTAGTTCGGTGTTTCATGGAAAACATTCAGTTTTTACTATTTTATTTAGTCACCGATATATTAAAAGTCGTGGAATGTATAGGGATCAGGAAAACATGGAATTGTGCAGGTTTTCTATGTCCGCCTCCCTCTCCTTCGCCCTCTTTTTCTCCTTCCTCCAAGCCTCGTAATCCTCATCGTCGGTAGGCAACTCATATCTACATAACGGACAGGAATTTGTCTAAAATCATACATTAAGTAACGTGTACGGTGTCTCGCAAAATACTTACTTTGGAGAGCCAAGGCATAATGCAATCGTTATGGTACAAGTGGTTGCAAGGGAGTTTCCTAGCGGTTTTCGCCTTTTGCGTGATTTTTCAGACAAACAGGACACTGTGTACCTGAGAAACATAAATTTTATTTAAAAATTCGGGATGTATAGGGCTCACGTACCTTCCTTGGATATGCTCTCGCTTGGCAAAGCTTCTACTACCGACTTAGACGCAGGCGGGGGCAATTTTTCCCCGTTTAGCGCATTGAGATCTTCGAACATGTTATAGTCTCTGAACAGCCTGGCTAAATGCAACAAGTGATTAGGGTTTCGCCCTCGCCTAGCGGCGTCCACCCCATTTCAGAGAAATAATCGGCCATCGCAAATTTTCGATTAACAGAAAACGTAAATTTTAACTGTCATCACTCATCAACAAACATAACCTTCTAAAATGACTTGTCAAGTTTCGTTTAGCCGTTGGATAATATGCGGCCATCTATTGGTGCCTTGTAGAACTTGTAAGCTCTGGGAGAGTACAAAAATAGAAATCTACGTCTTTAACTTTTCTCGCTATCTAAAGAAATCTGTAAACATTTTCAATCGAATTTAAAAATGCCAATTTATCTCATTTTAAACCAAGTAATTATTAATTGTCTTGATATATAAGTGCTTTGTTTAATTATATGTCAACATTTACCTCTGGCAGTTTGAGCTAATCACAAACTGTAACAATTATAATATTCGACCATCAATTGGTGTCTCATAATACTTATAGAATTGGGGAAAACGAAAACAGATATCTGCATTTTTAACTTTAGTCCTTATCTGATTTGAAACCAATTAATTATTAATTGCCTTAATTTCTAAGTGCTTTATTTAATTATATATCAAGATAAACCTGTGGCATTATGAGCTGATTATAAATTGTAACAATTATTTACTTTCCGCCATCTATTGAAAAACAGAATAACGAAGTGAGTAGCCAAACTGAAAAGTAATCTACAAAATTACAATAGCATATGCTTTGTCCTGACATCTAGCTGAGAGTAGATATAATACGGGGAAGAATTTACAAGTTTGTGTAGGTTTCAGGAGGTGGCGCATTTATTTCATAAATACGGCACAGACCAACCACAAATGCATTGCATTCATTTCTATCAACATTTTCTGCAGTCTTTGGTAAATTGGACTATCCATTTAAAATATTCTTAAAAGAAGCAGTGAGGGCGTTCGTAGCAAAGGTATTTTCGTAGTTTTTTTTAACTTTACGAAAAAAATACTTTTTTTGCAAAGGTGTTACGAAAATCGGTCTGTCATTTTCTGAGTTGCTGTTGTGTTGACGTCTATTCACGGTCGTGGACCTGTCGAAAATAAAATATTTTTTTATCGGTAGTGCGACAGAAGGTCAATTTGGTTTTTAGCAATCGCCCCAGAAAAAAGCAAACGGATTCCTATTAGCTCGGTAAACACAAAAGTAAAGGTATTTACAGCGAGCGCGTATGGTGAAATATATTGAAATAATTCCAGTTAACCTTCAGGCTCATCATTTACCTGGAAAAGGCGTGCTATAAATATCTACAATTTACCAGAAACGTAGAAGAGAAGAAACATGGGCCTCTTTCTTGTATTTTTAGTGTTCTTAGAACTGATATTGTTTGTAAGTCCCATTCCACCTAAACATACCGTGCGTCAAGTTAAAGAGAATTCTTTCTACACTGCCCTCGAAAAAAACTGCAGCCTGATCGGCAAAATCGCAGATTTCAATAAACAAGACGTATTTACCAAGTGCACCGACTGGGAGGCGATCAACAAGACCGAAAAACTTGAGGGGGCCACGGAAAACAACGTGAGGTGCCTTCTGTACTTCAGAGCTTCGCTTCTTTCTGCACAAGACTGACCCAAGCTGTCGCGGCTAAGGGAACCGGCAATTTTACCGTCTCGCAAGAGTTGCTAACGCCGATGCTGAAGGACTACACGTCGATCGACAAGGTCTGCAAGAATTTGGGCGTCTTCGGCACAGAACGTTGGAACCGCTTACCAAGTGGATAACGGACGACCTGCAGTGCGTGAAGCTGTGCACCACGCACGTCGACAAGGCGCCTTTGCTCGAGTGCAGCTTGGCGCACCACTTCTCCAACCTAGAGGTGAAGTTACAAGAGAGCGCGCCCGTACAATCTAACACCGCGGACGCTGGTGGAACTGCGGGTAAAGAAAACGTTGGTGCACAAGCAAAGAACGTGGCTGCACAAGCAAAGAACGTACCCGACGAAGTACCTGCAAAGAAAGGGGAAAAACCCTTGACCCAGGAGAAAGCGGAACTGAATCCACCGGCGCCGAACATGGCTAGCCAAGCGGACGCGGTTCCAGGCAACGTACCGGCCAATCCCTCCGCCCAGAAAAAATGAAGCGACGGTGCCGCAGAGCGCGAAGCAGAACCCCCAAGATCCGGCAGCGGCGGTAGCGTCAGCGTCTAACAACGGAACCCCCGAACAGGACGTCGTTGAGAGCCAAGCGGGTGGTGAGCAGAGCAAGACCGGCGGAGTTAAGGCTCTCGAAGACAAGCCGTTGTCCGCCGCTGCGAACGTCGCCTCGAAACCGGACGAGGGTCAAGCTGCGAACCAGGAGGAGCATGTCAGCGAGCCTGGAAAAAAGTCGGAGGCTGCGACCGATGAGGGACAGGGAGGACGATGGTGGAGAATCGGCTGGTCTTGAGCCAAACGATGGTGATGATGGCGATGAGGCTGTCGACTCGGGGCCGATCGACAACACTGGAGACGGTAAGTGTGCAAAAACATTTTCTCAAGTCAGTAATACTGCTACACAGTGGGGCAAAATGCTAATCTAGGAGTACAAAAAGTCGAAAAACAAAATATAGATAGATCTTTGCTACTATTTTTAATGTCGATATAAATGTCCAAAGGAGCTGAAACCTACATTTTTACTTTTTAAATTGATTATTTTAAAGCAAGGCAAGTGATAGAAACTGTTAGGTTGAGCATAACGTCAAAATAGGGCATGATTTTTTCACTTCCTATCTAACGTTTAAATGCTTAATACGAAATTCCATTTGTGATAACTGTATCCACATATAGAAATATAATATTCAGGATATATTTTTCTGAAATTTTAAAATGTTTACTTCAATAAGGTTTGTGTAAATTTAGTTTTTTTTTTTTTAATTTACTTACGAAATTCGCACTGGGTGATCTCTGTAAGGACGTTTCCAGCCTGTACAAAGTTGTCCGATCAAATTATTGTCATTTTTATATATATATATATATATATATATAAAAAACTACTAAGGGCTAGAAAAGTATAAGTTTAATGATAAGTAATAAACAGCCAATTGAGTTTTTTTTTATCTTTAGAGATTTCAGCATTTTTCTCGAAACTGGTGGCAGGGGACTGATCGGTATAACAGGGGACTGTTTAAATACATCAGAACCACATAATACATAATTATAATCATTTATTTTTATATGCCACATATGAATAACATTTCTATAATTATATTGTTTAAATATTGAGCAAAAATAAACTAAAAACTAAAACTTTACCTTTGAGATATGTTAAACAAAACGAGTGTTTTTAAAATGAAAAAAAATTTTCTAGATAGGTATTCTAATTTTAAATGTAGAAGTCTTAGATCATTTTTTCAACGTTGGTACCTTAGACATTCTGCATCTCTCTTCTTTTCTAATAATTCGGCTCTAGATAACTTTTGGTTTTGAGGAGACATGGCTGTACAATCACAACTAGCCTGCAACAAATTATTATAACTATTAAGTATCAATAGCTACTAGCGCTAGGGACATGAACTTAAGACTAGTTACGTCCCTGTAAACCCTGGGCAACATAAAAAGGCACAGTGGAAACTTTTTTTTTTTGGTTTTGAACTGTTCTTAAAATGCCAGGACAAATTTTGGTTTGATTAATTAAATGAAATAAATCGATTTTAGGAATTTTTTATTTTGGAAGACTGTAAGTTAACTAATTGTGTTTATAAACATTATGCACAAAATTATATATAGAGCCATCCAAAAAAAAAAAACATCAAAGTTGGCAGAGAGAAAAAGACATATTTCTATTCTTAATCGAATTTATAACCTTATTTACTTGTCAAGACTGTCACATCATATGACAGCCATTGTTTATTTTATAAATTGTGACAGTCACTTGTCAAAAGTTTGACATAACCGAAAAGCTTAGACATGACCGCTATTTCCATCTCTTTCGTTCATAGCCAGAGTTGATGACGTTTTTTTTTGGATGTATGTGAATATCTATCTAAGTGAATATCCTGAAATTAAATCTCAAAGTCTCAATTCTGGAAAAGGGACAGCCCAAGGGACTGTGTTTTTGGTGGTTTTGGAATTTTTACAAAAAAAAACTAAAACTTATTTCGTTTTTAATTACAAGTGCTCCAAATAGGAATATTGTTATGCTCGCATTCTGAAATCTCTGAAATAACAATTTTTTTTGGAAAAAATGACAAGGACAGCCGTTTTACGCGCTTACAGAGATTCGCCCATGTATTCACGTTAATTTTTACACAAAAATTAAGAGTTAAGTGTATAGTTTTTTTTACCATATATGAGTGCAGCCAAATGCTGTTGAAGAAGTTCTTTAATTTTTTCTGGAACAGTTCACTGTAGAGAATAATTGCGATAAACTAAGAATGGCGGCGAATATTTGTTTCACAATTTACTATTCACATTTGATCCATTAATTTCCACAAACTTGTGTACTGAAAAAAGTTTCGGAGACAGAACAATATTGATTCGAGGGTGATGACATTGAAGAAGAAATGAAAACTTTCAGTTAAGTTCAGTTCAGAACAGAGGCTACGTAAGATTCAGAAAATTAAAGTTGAAAATCAGCGACTCCAAATTAACAATTTTTTGGGAGCAAATCGCGTTTTTTCATACATATTCATATATCTTGTAATTTGATGATGTTTCTTTTGAACAGATTTAAATATAAAAATAATGTAAATAAATGTAAATATAAAAAGAATCTAAAGGAGATGCAAATTTTGTCTAAACTATATTAATTCCCTTTTTTCCTAACTGGCACTATCTTAATAATTTTCAACAACTTGAATACCCTTCTTTATACTTATTTAATAAATATACAACTCACGTAATACAAAATTATCTATCATTAGGAACGGACATAATTTTGCACTCCTAAATAACAAGTTAACAGTGCTAAAGTAAACAGTTTGTCGTTAAAGCTAATAACAGTTTGCCCCACTGTGCTTCAAACCGAGCAAATTTAAACATCAGATAATTATGAATCAACCCAACTTACCTTTAAAATGTATAATTGTTTTTCCAGAGGAAGAAGCTCAGTCGAAGAAAGGCGGTAAGGAGTTAAAAAAAAATAAGGCTTATTTGTCATTAATGTTTTATTTTGTACTTTACAGCTGGTGATGAACAAGATGCGGTGAATGAAATGAAACCTGGGGACGAAGGTAAGAATTATTAAGTTTAAGCAATGGGTTATCTATTTCTCTTTTATCGTTTTTTGTTATATAAGACATTGTTAGTGAATATTTCCAAAAGAACTACGAGCCCTAACGACTATATGTTCGGACCAACGCATTTTTTCAAAAAAATTATTCACTGCCAAGCAAAAATTTGCAACCATGCTTTAAAAACCTAAAATATATAAAATTACATCCATTTGCAAGATAATATTATGCTGAAAATTATTATCCGCTTGGATTTGTTATAAATTAATATCCAAAAATATAAAAATCTGCTAAAAATGCTAACTAAATGTTCGGAAAATCGAGAAACCTGCTCTAAAAAATAAATAAAAACATGTTGTTGCCCTGGTAAAAATGAATTTCACAATTAGATGTGTCAGTCGCAGGTGATTTCTGGTAGTTTTTGCGAATATTCGTTATTTTTATAACGAATAACAATGGGCCGTGGACGTGCGACTGATCAAAAATTGCGGCAGCTCGTTGTAAATAAATACTGCAGTGGCAAAAAAAATCCGCGAAATTGCGGAAAAATTACTGCGAAACTGGAAATTTGTATGTAAAAGGTAAAAGTCCTGGAAGATCCAGACTGGTTACTGAAAGGAGCCAAAGGTTGTTGGTGAAAATTTGCAAAAAAAGTCGGCTGACCACCTTAAGGGGGATATAACAGCGTAATGGAACTCTGAAACAGGAGAAAGGCTCTCCCGCGAATGTTGCAGAAAATACATTCCCATTCCTTACAGCTTCCCATACTGCAAAAAAGACAAAAAAAGCGATTCGGGAACATCATATTAAAGTCCTATCAGGGCCATCAAACAGCCCTGACCTAAATGTCATTGAAGCACTGCGGCATAAGATAAAAAGTGTTTTTTAGAGATGATCCTCAAAGAACGGCCTCTACTTTAAAGGAAAAAATCGGCGGAAGGGACACGTTTTCACCAGAACTCTGTTGAGGCTTGGTTGAAACAATGCCTGCAAGAATTCGGGCCGTAAATAAGGCAAAAGGTGATGTAACGCCTTACTAATATATTTTTTTTCGAACATTTAGTTGCCAGTTATTTTGTTTGTTTTGTTAAGTTGCGACATTGTTAATTTGGTTTTTTGAAAACATTAATTAAATTACACTTTTAAATTCTTCATGTTCTCATGTACTGTCAGCTGCATTAGTCAATTTTTGCTTCATTATACATAAAAACGGTCTAATACGCGAAAAATGCGTTTGTCCGAACATATAGTTGTTAGGGCTTGTAATTCTGTTAAATTGAATTTACTTTACGTACAACTTTATTCATAATGCCGGTGTGTCATAACAATAGTTTAGGAAGAAGTTAGCAGCATTTACATTTTGTTTTTGTTTTTATTTTGTGCATTAAAAAAGCCAGCTTACGAATTTATAATCGTAATTTCCTTATCTGTTTTGATAAATTCAGTTAATAGAATTAAAAATTACAATTAATAAAATAATTTTGCTACAAGTCTAATCCATTTATTGGAAGCGAGGCAATGTAAATATGCACTTAATGAAGTATATTAATAGATCATAAATAATTTATGATCTATTGTCATTTTAAACGGCGATTAAACAAATTACACTGGGTTACATGGGAATTCGTAATCTTCATTATTATTGAACCTAATTTTCTTTTTATTTACTGTTATTGATCATTTTTATTAATCATTTCCTGGCATTTCATAGTAGGTAAAATGATTCCTAAATAATATAGTTGAATTTTAGGCATTTTGTTTTTCAAAATAGCTCAATTAGTCAGATAGATACTTTGAAGATTTCTTTTTAATATGTATCCAAAAACGTTGAAAAATGATTAATATTTTCACACAATTGAACTTGGGTTTATTAGACGCAGAATTTCACAAAACATTTAAATACACTTTACACAAATGTTGTTATTTTTTTCTAATCACTAGGGTTCGAATGTCTTCAGAGTTGGCACCATACAACTCTATGACAATTAAAGTATAAACCTTATTTTTTGAGTGCGTATTTCTTGCCTATTGTGTATACGTACGCCACTGACCGATCCTGTTAACGCACCTAGTTAACGCACCACGACTCTAGTAACCTAGTTCCATGCGGGTAGACAGGATACGCAACGCAGTTTAGCCATTATATCAGGCCAAATATTCCGGTGTCGATATTTAGTATTCAACATGACGTCGATGTGTGCGGATCGACGCTAGAACCGCGTACAGCCCGAGTTCGAAATAATTTTATATGTTGTGAGTGACTAACTCGTGAGTTCGTGTAGTGTCGTCCTCTGTCCATGCGAACTATTTTGAATTTGCACTTTAGCTTCAGTAGATGTGGAATGATCATTTTCCTTCTACAACCAAATGTACAGGCCAAATTGTTCGCGTTTAAGGAGAATAAATGCAGAAAGACTACTTTGCTGTGGCAATGTACGCTCAAGCAATGAAGACAGTCGATGTTTCTGAATGACACAAGCGATAGGTACATATGTACATTATTAACACATTTTTACGAGTCCGACTCTGCGTTGTGGCACATTTTTCCAGACCCTAGTTATCACCAATAAATCCTGAAAACCCTATAGAAAACAAAAGAAACGTTGGTAAAAGAGCACTTAATTACTTGGTTTACCGATATTGTTCACTCATAATTTTGTTTAGCGATCCAATCAAATCTGGCAAAGGCGTTACCTGAGAAAAATTCGGAATCTGTCAACCTGCCTGTGCCTGATTTCGAACACAGACCGGTCAGTTACAAGACAGTCGACAACCTGGACGGGGACTCTTACTTCTTCTCGTACTTCATGGCCATATGCGCGCTGTTCGTGTTGGGATACGTCGGGTACCACAACAGGCAAAAGGTAATAGTACTATAACATTTTTTTCCAACTCGGATTGGTTTTTAGTGCGAAAAATTAAAACACGCACTCTTGCAACACGATTTATTTAACGAAAATGCTATGATGAAATAAAGAAGAAAATTTTTTTTGTGTCACATCTTAAGAATAATTTCTGCAAGTTTCATAAAAATAGGCTTAAACGTAACGAAGTTATGTCACCTTAAAATGAAATTAAGAACTGATGCATGTCATCAAACACCTGTTTAAGTTTTAGAATGCACTGATGCCAGATAGTCATAAAATTATTCAGTATTTAGAAATTATTTTGACTAGCGTATGGATGGATTATTTGTGTTTGTTTATTGTTAAATAGCTTATTTTTTCAACATTAAAAAGAAAAATAATTTCAAAAAGCTAGAGAAAATTTTAAGTCTTATACTTAAAAAATAATTCAGATTGCTCAAGACTTTTTTTACGGATTGCAAAATTATTGTGAAAATATTTAGAATGATTTGGATGAAATTTGACGTGTTTTATCATAAAAAAAGTTTTCTGAACTACGATCTGAAGGTCGGATGTAGAGATAGCACTAAAATATAAAAGACAGGGTTGGACAGTGAATAGTTGGACAGTGATTGTTTATAAAAGTAATAATTTATGAAAAGGAACATACTGGTTAAAACTGGTAAAACACAAGAACATACCTGAAGTCTAACTCTACCTGAAGAGTATGCAACCCGTGAAATGTTATAATCCTCAAAATTGCCTACTTTTACCGTGATAATATTCGTGCGTATAGTGCAAACTTTTTATTTGTTACCAATTACAGTAGCAACTTTTTCGCCTTCGATGTACTCCCCTTGGCGATCTCTACACCGCTCCATACGACTTTTCCATTGTTGAAAGCAGTGCTGGAAGTCCGCTTCTGTTACCTGGTTCAGAACCTCAGTCGCTTTTGCTTTAACCGCTTCCACACTTACGAATCTTGTCATCACAAGTAATCACCGTGTCTGGATCAGTGTCAATGTTGTTTAGAATGTCAGCGCAAATGTTCATTCTTGATTCCTTTTGCTCGGGCGTGAGGAGTTTTGGCACCATTTTTGCCCAAACTTTGCGCATGTTGAACGATTCATGCAAAATCTGGCGACCACATTCTTTGTCGATTCCTGTTATTTCAGCAAGCCCTCGGATGCTTAGACGACGTTCTTCGCGGATTCATTTACCATTTTTTTTTCAATGTTTTCGTCTGTTTTTGACTTTGAGGGCCGTCCGGGGCTCGGATCGTCTTCGGTCGTTTCACGTCCCTTTTTAAATCGTTTAAACCATTCAAAAACTTGTGTGCGGGATATACATTCATTCCTGTACACTTCTTTTAACATTGCATAAGCTTCTGTAAAAGTGTTCCCCAGTTTAACAAGAAACTTGAGATTAACCCGTTGATCCATCTGAACACAATTGTTTCGACGCGTCACTGGTGCGTAGACTAATTCAAACGACTGCTACAGTCAAACTGAGCGACCCACTGGCTTGTCCAGCGAGCTCAGTGTGGGGAAAATATCACCAGACACAGTTCTGTTTCAACTTGTCGCGACACGCTCGCAGCGTGCCGATAGCAGCATCAGGTCGATTAATTAATAGCCACGCCTCGTATGTCTCTCAGTCGCTATTTGACCGGCTGCAGAGCGCGTTGATGTATGACTTTTTTTACAAAACAGGTGATTTTGTCGGCGAGGTGATGAACTTACTTGTAATTTTTAATGCTGATTAATAAAATGCAGCTGTCGTCCGCATCATTTCCTTATAGATTCTTGAGATTTGCGTTTAGATTCAGGTTGTCGCGAAAACAAAAAGTTCATCAAATTTTAAAAACTGTTATAAATTGTTACTGGCATACATGTATGGAAATTACAGTGTACATCCGTCAAAAATTTGTAGGGGAATATGATCAACAGCAAGAAATAAATACATCTATGACACGTATATGTTTTTAACGGTGCCAGGTAGTGGTTTTAGTGCTTTTCGTATTTCTCGCAGATGTATTATGTACACTCGAACCCCTCTTAAGTCACCAAATCCGTGCATCATCGTCTCGCTTAAGTCGCAATCATAACCTCAAATTTTTCGTGTTTTAGCTGCAAACAAAATATTTAGAGATATACCACAGCACTTGTTATAACGAAAAATGAGCCAACTGAACGAAAAAATCGACGTAAGTATACCCAGTCGTGCGGGACAAAGTTCAATTTTCCGCTTGAGTGATATTTTAAAGGTTAAATATTTTAAAAGACACCTAACCTATTTTAAAGGTTAGGTGTCTATATTTAATGTATTACACAATCATTTTTTTTCAATAAAAATTGTACATATTCATGCGAGAATCCAATTTCCTAACGTAGTTCTAAAACTTTTACAGGTGGCGACTTAAGAGGGACAGTTTCGTGACATAATAGGGAAAACGTGGTGAAATAAGAGGGGATGTGAATTAAGCGAAGGTGACCTAAGAGGGGTTCGAGTGTACCACGTGTGGCCCTGACTTTTATGGTTTAGTGCTATTTCTAGTCGAACTACAATCAAAGTGGTCGAAAAAAATTCAGGAAAAAAATTGTTTTTTTTCAGTTTGATGCTTATTATATTGCTATTTTACAGCAATAATAGTGCATTTTTTAGACCCTCTGTAAAATTTGATAAATATTTTTTCTTTCCTCAACTCATCTGTAAAATGAACAGTTCTTGAGTTATCTAGAAGAAAAGAGGGGAAAGAAATGGATATTTTAGAGAGTTTCTTACGTTTTGTTTGATTACAAATTTTCCACAACTTTTTCAACTGGCGCATATCGAAATTATCATTTTTTATGATATTCCAGACGTATCTAAACTGTAAGCTTAGAAAAGCTAACTGATTCAATAAAACAGTTGGGAAACGATAAATCACATGTTTTTTAAAGTTTAGACGCGCGCGGTTGTAACGTCCAACAAAACAGCGTGCAGTTTATTTGCAAACAGCGATCCCAAAAAATTTTAATTTCTAAATATCTGGAAATGTATAACGAGTATTTAGAAAAAAAAGGAAAGTTAAATAAGTAATGGAGAACATTGAATTCTCAGCATTTTTTTTATTATAAACAATATTTTTTTTTTGTTTAACCATTTTTAGGTTCTAAAAATTTTTTCCAAAAAAGTTCAATGCCTTTCGAAAAAAAGTTATCCTATAAAATTTTTCGATTAGAGCCTTCCATTTCGAGATAAAAATGTTGTTTGTTCAAAATTTATAATGGTTTTTTTTTTTTCGAAAAAATTTTAGGCAAAGTTTAGTACCATCAGGTACTTTCAAATGCGCCAACTCATTCCAAATTTCTAAATAGTTGGAAAATCCGTGACACGTTTCACAAATTTTTACTCAGATGTGAAAAAAAAAACATTTTTCCAAAAAAAAAGTCACAAAAAAACGGCTCTACTAACTAGGATCTAAAAACCAACTCTACGACCAGGCATAAGCCCTTAACGTGGTACTTTCCAGGTGATGGCGCTGGTGCTGGAGGGCAAGCGCGGCAAGAGGCAGTACAGGGGCCGCAGGCCCAACTCGGCCAACTACCACAAGCTCGACAGCAACCTGGAGGAGGCCATCTCGTCGTCGTGCACCAAGAACTCCAGCCACGTGATCTACTAGCGCGCGCTGCCGACCTCGTCGTCCATGTCATTGTAAGTTGTCGGTGTTCTCAAATTCCAAAGTGTAAAAAATGTAAATAATCGGAGTGGGTGACTTTCGCGTTCTATAGGCGACCGGCGGCCGCTCTGCTTGGCCGCCGGCTGTGATCATCTGAGCGATATCGAGGGAAGAGACGAGAGACTCGGGTTCGATTCGTCTACGAAGCATTTCAATCACTTATTTATTGGTGACGTGGTGTGGAGATCGGTGGGGCAACGGAAGCACAAGAGCTGTGTATGGTTTCGCTCTTTACACTGTGACATCTTTGTATCATGTCAGAATTTCGATACGGTGCATATAAAAGGTGACTAGGGTCTCAGCTTCGTCAAAAAGTTACATTGAATCTTTGTTATTTAATTTCTTTGTTCAAATAGTAAATTTTGAGGTTTCTGTCCGTTTAACATCATATTCTTGGGCAATTTATAAAGATATTCGATTTGTAAACAGGTTATGTATAAAAAGTGATCAGTGCAGGAAAGAAACGTAGTTTTCAAGGTCATCGGCATTCGAACAATTCTTTTCTTTACCACTTTTGTGCAATTTTTTTTTTTTTAATAACGCCAGCGTCTCAGAATTATAAAGCAGTGTGTAGAAAAGTAAGTAGGATTGCAACTTTCCGTGTTATCTAATTTAAAGGTGTACAAATACGTTTCCGCCGTTTTTAATAAAAATTGGGAATTTATTGTGAAAGGACGGTGCCTAATGTTTTATTCGAAGTATTGTCCATCGCTTGCCACTACTTTTTCCCATCTTTTCTGGTAGCGTACGGATGCCGCGTCGGAAGAATGCTTCATCTTTTGAGGCTATCCACGAACCGACCCAATTTTTGGTATCTTTCTTATAATGTGAAGTGTTGCTCACACAGGTCATGCGCCATCGATCAAAACAAGTGGAAATCAGAAGGAGCAATGTCTGGTGAATACGGCGGGTGGGGTAAAACTTCCCAATTGAGTGTTTCCCAACATGTGGACGAGCATTATCATGCAGGAGAATAACTTTGTCGTGTCTGGAGTAGTAGTGGGCGCGCTTTTCCTTGAGTGCTCGACTCAATCTCATCAATTGTGTTCGGTAGATAGCTCCTGTAATGGTTTCGTTCGGTTTGAGCTTCCAATTCCGCGTCTTCGTACACTTTCGGCCTTCCGCTACGTTCTTTGTCTTTGATGTCAAATTCACCGTTCTTAAACTTTTGAAACCACTCACGACAACTTTTCTCACTTAAGGCAGCCTCACCATATGCTTCTACAAGCAATCGATACGCCTCGGCTGCAGATTTCTTCAAATTGAAGAAGTAAATCAAAAGTTTTCGCACACAAAAGAATATATTATACAGATTAAAAATCACTGATATTTTAAGGTTATGTTGTTGCCTGATGTCCAACCTTACGATAATGTCGTTTACATTGACAATTTTAGCCATACCTTACTGGTAGCGCCAATTTTTGTCAAACGGCGGAAACTTATTTGTACACCTTTATTTTACAAACCATTGTTAAATGATTTGTAAAAAGTTTGGATAGAATACAAAACGCAGTCAACATAGAAAGCTTATTTTTTGGATGAGTCGTAACCAAATTTTTATTACATGCAAAAAATGGTTGCCATCGCACAAGAAAAGGACAGGTATTTTTCAAGGTTATGCGTAGACCGGTCAAACTATGACTTAGTCACCTTGTATACCTGTATGCACAGTTTCAAACCATTCCCATGCCACCATAACTTTTTCCGCTATTTTTATGTTTCTAATGTCTAGCAAAGTGGCAGTTAAGTGTTTTTAACCTTATATGTCTATTAATCAGTTGTGATCGAGAACCATATCGTCCTCTGCTGCAAGTATGTAAAACTAAACCGTGATTTAGTTACGTTGATACTGTCCAATTTTTATTTACTTGTATGTACACATTTGTAACTTATGCAAATTTTGGTAGGATACGCCGCATTGGTTAATAAAACTTTTTTTTACGAGAAACTGCATTTTCATTCCTCCGTCTTTGCATTCGTAAAAGTGGCACCGTTATTGACTGTGAGCTTTTACTCTCCTCCTGACGATACGAACATGATTGGCGAAACGCGCGAGATGAGAGTAGATAATATATAATGTTTTGGTATAGGAAAACATAGCCAGGAAAAGAAAGGACATATTTTCTTTTTACGCATAATTTTGTTACTATTCTAAAGACAAATTTAATAATAGATATATTCATTGTTTCCTATTATTTTGAAAGCTTTAAAATGACAGTTTAGCTTTGACAGAACTCCTTGTTCATGACTGACTTTGATAATTTTTTTTCAAATGGCTTATTCACTTGTAACAATGTATTGCGTACAGCGGAGGTTGTATAACAGCACCAGCCGACACGGGACTACTGCAATCAAATCAATATGCGCAACTCCGACTTCTCGTCGTCGATAAATTGAGGCAAGGACAACGATAATAGGGGACTAGTGAGAAAATAAAATAATCAAACGAAGTATATATTATGTACATTTACTTCTAATCGAATGGAGTTTTGACATTGCTTCTTCTTTTTCTGTATACGATGATCCTAACGGGTTTTCTATGTGGCCTACGATGAGTTCTTTTGTGATGATAACCTAAAAAATTATTTCTGATTGACAAATACATGGCAAAAAGAACACAAGTCCAGAAATAAAACATACTCGGTATTTAAACATTTAGTGGTTCCTTTTTTACGACTTTTAAACACCGAGTATGTTATAACACTATACTTGGAATGAAGTGGAAACAGAATTTAGGTTTTTGGTTAAACACGGTGCTATTTGAAAATAAAAATACTTGGGGTGGTTTTCCGTTGTTTTATCAATACTAAGCCATATAGGTTCATCGTACAATTCCAAGATGATATTTTTTTGTCCTCACACAGTGGTGCTATCGTCTAACAGCTGATTCTGCAGGCAGACTAACTTCGCGACAGACTAATTGTCTCCGTCTGTCTCGCGCACTCACACCACCACTTACACGAGCTTTATGCTTGTCTGTAGCAACATGCAAGACAGCTGTTTTTACGTGCCACGTCTGAATACTGTTACATACGGTACAACGAAGTTCACTGCCATTAAAGGTTAGTTCTGCAAAATTGTTTATCCAACGCTCCGCCGTAACATCAGACGCTGTCCCGACATTTTATCAAACTTATTGGACGTTTCGTGCACACGAATAATGCATCGACCAGCGCATTAGAAAACTCGGAAAAACCGCGAAAAATGAATGCAAACGAATTGTAGTTTAGACTCTGTAGTTTCTGAATCCGTCGAGAAAATGTTATTTAAGCTATCGCTCGACGTGTTATGGAATATTCAAAATACGATGTAAAAAACTTTGTTCGATTATTGTGCAAAAACTATTTATCCGACATAATCCAGTTTTTGCGCATTCATTCTTCGTGATATTACCTACATTTTACCACAAGATTGACTCTTATAATGCAAAAATACTCGAATTACGAATTTATTAAGAAAGCATAATTTTTCGAGGTTTTTCCGAGTTTTCTCAGCGAAAAAATGCACCGATTGACTTGATTTTTTTTTTCATTTAAAAGTTTTTTGAATTCTCTACAACTTTTCTGTTGGATGCGATGTGATTGCTTCAACAGCTTTTCTTCTATAAGCAAAAAACTGAAAAAACTATTTGTTACTTAAAAAAAAAGTGCAACTATTTTCTAGTCCAAATCATATACGTTTTCATCTAAGGACTGAACTTAAAAGTATCCCGTAGTCGGATTTCAGGTATCAATCGTGTCATAAACTGACCCCTTTTGAAGCTCTATTGACTGGCGTATGATATTGAGTACTATGAACATATATACAGGAGTTGACGATGTACTTTATTAATGTGGCACATATAACAGTCTTCCAGTCGCGTTAAGACCGGTCCTGGACTCTATTATTAACCTACGGGTTCTAATCATTACTTACCGTTAGTTGTACAGTCTTCTGTGATAGGTTTGGGTGCTGGCGTTCTTGTATAAATGAGATTCACTATCGCCGCATCCAATCCTGATTTATCCTCTATCCAGTCCAAATACTGAGATACGTCAGTGTACATCCCCTAACAATCCCGGGACAGCGCAGTGAAATCCGAAGGAAACGATTCCTGAATTTACAGAGTATTAACAACAAAAGAACATCACCCTGTTCATGATCTCGAAAATATTACAAATTAAATCGTATTGGAAATATATTTTGATTTGATATCAAACTGAGTTGGGTAAAATGAAGTAAATATGCTCTATTAAAAGGTGACTTGGAATAAACTTGAAAAATTTATAAACCAATTCTGTAAATATATTATCCAACTAGCCCGATTTATCGACCAAAAAGCTTTTCATCCTTCTGGTTTAGGTCCCATGCTTCATTTTCGAAATAAAGACATTTTACACTATACTGGCGCTTTTAATTTTAAATTACGCGTTTGAAATTTTTTATTCAATTGACTACAGCGCACCAAAAATAGCTTTTGCCCCTGCCCGCAGTAGAATAATCAAGTTGTGCCCAATTCAAGTACAACCTGGCTTTGTTTGTTTGCGGGTATAATTTTCGGGTCGTTCTTCCTCGTACTTCGGGGCGACAATTTGCGGACAAAGCTATTCTTGGTGTACTGTAGATACTTGACAGTCAAAAATGATGTTACCTAAAAGAACGTATTGTCCGTTTTTATTCATCGACTGTAAAGGTCCTCCACTGTCTCCCTAAAAGTAAATAGAATGGACAAGAAATTAGTTATATACAGTATACAGGACGATTTTGAAAGAGTTTTGTGGCAAAAAAAAAAACAGTAAAAGGTAAATTAAAATTTTAATTTTATAGTAGTTGTTTAAATTGGGAATTAAAGGAAGGCAACAATGAAAACTTCTATGTGTAAAGCTGGTTGCCTGTACTTCGCTATATATTAGAAATTAAATTATTGTCTTGTAAGGACTTGTAAGTACTCACAAATGCATTTTTGCGTTTTATTTTTTTGTGGCCAGAACGTGATTGGTCATACTTTTAAAGGTGGTCAATCACAGTTCCAATTAGTGTTGAAGTGCCGAGTGCTGTGAGCACTTACTTTCAGGGACTATTAAGTGGCAGTACAGGCCAGTACAAGGTTGATAGACCAAAGAAGACGTCCATATTTCTATTCTTAATCTTAAGTTTATATTATTGTCGAATTATCAAGGTATGGTTGGCGTGTTCAAACTAATCATACGATCCTCGACAAATTCGCCTATATACATAATTTAATCGTTTCCCTAGTAGCATGCGCACGAGGTCCATCTTGTTGAATATAACCTTCTTGCAGTTCGTTGTCATGTAATATGTTTTTAACAAAATGTGTTGAGATTTCCAAAAGGTAACTTCCTGCATTTAGTGCTCCATGTGATGGATGTGATGGATATAACCATGTGACGGATATAATGAGACTTTGACAGATGTCTAGTGAGTAATGATGCTTTCTAAAAACAAACCATTTTCGATGCAGGACTTATTTAACAACCCCTCGTAACTTCCATGTGAAACACGCCTCTGTTCTTCATAACAAATGAATTTCATTATATACAGGGCGGGGAAAAAGTATGGAAACACCTAGGAATTCCGCGAAATTAGTTAAAAAATTAAAAATCAAGGTCGTACCCTATGGCAACTTTCAACAAGAAGTCCAATGGTGACCTTGGATTTGACCTTGAACCTCAATATCAAGGTTCAGTTTTTTTAACGTTGACTCGTTATAGCTTATTAATTATAATATATAGACATCCAAAAAAAAAGTCATCAAAGTTGGCCGAGAAAAAAAGACGTATTTCTATTCTTAATCGAATGTATAACCTTATCTACTTGTCAAAGCTGTCACCTTATATGACAGCCATTATTTATTTTACTATTTTGACAGTCAAAAGTTTGATATAACCGAAAAAGCTTAGACATGACCGCTATTTCCAACTCTCTTGTTCATAGCCAGATTTGATGACGTTTTTTTTTAGATGTCTATATTATTTTTTTAACAAACGTAATCTTCAAAATCTCCGCTAAACACTGTTGAGTAATATATTCTAATGTTTTTTTTCTGGTGGCGGAACAGACCTAATTACGTAATGTTTGTTCTTTTTTTGTAACATTCAACGGTTTTGACATAATTCCATGGCACACTTGACTTATCCGGCGGCTGTCAAATCCGATATTTTAGTCAATTTTGAGGTCATATAGAAACACCCTATATATTTTTTATTTAAATTTTGCATACTGGGGGTTTGAGGAGCCCTAATTAAAGCTATGGATTCAGATTTTAATTAAAAAAAAAAACTAAATGGTTATATTGAATTTCCAGGGCATAAAAAAATCTTAGCAGGCCATGGAGAAGTTTAATCGATTGCCTGGAAACACGAGGATTATACGGATTTGTACATAAATAAAAGTAGATACTATGTATACAGGGTACGCCAAAAACATATCCAAATTAAAAAATGAAATTTATCTTAATTGTCTTTATTTCGAGATTTTTAATCGACACACCTGCAGGTTGTGCCTACCTGGCAAGTATCCGTTCCGCCTTGGAGGTACCCGGCGCAGAAGGCGTTCTTTATCTGCTTCGGGTCGTTCCCCGTTCGGTATATCATATCATGGCATTCTTTGTCGTCGTAGATCAACAGCCTGGCCTCGTGAACTGTACAAGGCATCCTGCCCTGGTATCTAAGTGTGCCCAGACCTGGAACGCTGGCCTCGTTCGGTTTCTTCTTCAGCGCTGAAAACAATACAGTTAGAGATAATTAATATCGCTAATCTCAGGGGGGCAACAGGGAAATGGAAGGCCCTGGTGCTGAATTCAAACGTACTGTGACGTAGACCCTCGTTGTATGCTGTCAAGAGTTAGTAGCACCCTTCATAAGCTATTTTGAAAAAGAACGAGACAATAATGGTCCATAGGTCCCTCAACCCGTTTCGGCCGAAAATGCCTCTCCCGGTACATCGCTCTTCAGCGCCTCATAACTAATACTATTTGCGACAGAAAAATTCACAGGGACATATTTTTGAAGTTTAAGACGTGCCCTTTCCGATGGTGTCCATGAAATTCCTCCAAAAAAATATTAATTATGAAAAAATGCAAAACACGATTTTTTTTGCCCTTTTTTTTTTAAATCAAATTTTCAAGGGGTTTCCGGTCTCCAATGGACGGGAAACTCCTAACCGGTGGAATAAATGTTTGAACTTTTAAGTATACGTGGTTTAAAGATGATTTTTTGCCTTATGCGTTCAAAATGGCACCTGAACTGCAAAATTTTTTACGTAAAAAATTCAAGAATTTTTTTATTGGAAAATGATGCACTTTTACAAAAAATTGTCAAAAATAAAAAGTTCTTAAAAAAAATTATTTTCAATTTTTTGAGCAACTTTTTGGAATTTGCAAATAGTCCATTTTTGCAAAATTTAAAAAATTGCTTAAAAAATTCTGAAAAAATGCTGGATAATTTTAAGAAATTTTTAATTCTTGGTAATTTATAGTAAAAATGCATTGTTTTCGAGAAAAAAATTTCTAAAGATCAAATTAGTATCGAAATTTAGAATTTTTTTTTCGAAAACAATGCATTTTTACAATAAATTGTCAAGAATAAAAAGTTCTTAAAATCATTCAGTGCACTGGAATCTTTTTCAGAATTTTTTTAAGCAATTTTTTAAATTTTGCAAAAGGACTATTTGCAAAATCCAAAAAGTTGCTAAAAATTTTCGGAAAAAAATTCCATTCCGTGCATTCTTTGAGTGATTTTAAGAACTTTCTATTCTTGACAATTTTTTTGTAAAACTGCATCATTTTCCAATAAATGATTCTTAAATTTTTACGCAAAAATTTTGCAGTTCAGGCGCCATTTTGAACGCATAAGGCAAAAAATCGATCTTTAAACCACGTATACTTAAAGTTCAAACATTTATTCCACCGGTTAGTGAGGTTCCAGGTCCATTGCAGACCGGAAACCCCTTGAAAAGGACAATGTTAAAAATAGGCTATTTTTTGACTATCAGGGTTTAGGGTTGAAAAAAATGATAGGAAATTATTTGTTTACTTTAATTAAATACCCCAAAATATGCAGAATGCCGGGAAACCTCTACAATCACCTCAAAAGAGCTGTGAGTCACCCTAAGAAGCTCATAGGAAATACAATCTTGGAACAGCAAAACATATTTTATTTTACTTGCGAATGAGTTTTTAGGGAAAAAAAGGTTGAAATCCAATATTTTTTCAATAACTGCACATCTTGTGATGACGGAAATATTAAAAAAATATATTCCCAGATTTTATCATCAAATATTGATAAAAAGGAGTACTCTAAGTCGTAAAAAAAATAAGTTTCGTTAATAAAATAAATCACCTAGAAAGCGTAATCCTATCAAGAGGGTTACAAATATTGTAGCATCGAATACGAAGTGTCATTCGTAACATTTATAATAATTGATATTTATGTACAAAAAACTACACTGTACTATTTGTAATCGAATGGTGTTTGTGAGAAAATCTTTCATTTTTTAATACGTTTTTTAAAAAATATCGATTCTCATCGGTTTTTTCTCATCATCATTCGCATAGGTTTTTATTTTGTATGAAGCATATGTAGCCTTATGATTGCATTACCAGACAACGACTTGTGACGTCACTAGGAAGCTCCAGGGCTTTATAGTTCCGCGGGTAACGATCTTATTCTTTGTTAAACGTATAAAACAGGTGAAAACACATCAAGAAATACAATTTCGCTGTTCAACTAATGTAATATTATGTTAGTTAAGTTATATTCAGTGTTAGATTTGACTTCTAAAATTAGAGGTTACAAGTTATAGCCATCTCCTATGTTTGTCGATAATACAGTTTAAACAAAAAACGTAAAAAACCACTTAAAAACTCGTATTTCGCCAACTACGTTGACACCATCAAGAAATGGCTAGGTTAGGTTGAATACTTAGATTAATTTCGATATTAATGGGAAACCTGCTTGTTCTATCTGCTCTTTTTTTGGCCTAAACTTTCGATTCCACTCTAGCAGAAATACTTACCGTACTTTGGCAGGCAGATAGGTTGGTAATCGCTCGTGTCAGCGGCTAGGGTCAGCATGCAAATGTCGTAATAAGGTTTCCTTTATAATATAGCTCGTGGACCTGCACCTTCTGGACTTGGTACTCCCTCTGACTTGATTCCGAAGTGCATACGTTGTAAACGCCTAACTTCACGGTGTATATCGACTCCAATCTTAGATATCCCATGCTAAAAAAGAAATTAAAAAAACAATCAAAATCCGACAGTATCAATCCCTTAAAAAGAAGGTTTGTAGACGATACATAAGTATGTTATCATAAAGTTAGGGATATGCTTTAAGTATATCATTATAATTATATTTATATTTATATTTATGATAATAATAATAATAATAATATATAATATATTTAGGTAATTATACTTTTTAAGAAATTGAAATTTGTTTTCAAGCTCGTGTTATATAGACAAATTGAAAATTCATGGTCACCAAGATTGCCTGATTAAAACCCAGCGGATTTTTGGCTTTAGGGTTATTTAAAAAAGTAATGTTTAGGACAGTTTGAACAACGTTGGAGGAATGGACAATGGCAAATATTTTTACAAGTTGAGAAATTATTACGACTTATATACGTACTTATGACTGCTGAAACTTATCTGGGGGGGGGACCCAGAATATTCATATTGGATCATCAATGAAGTATTGAAATCAATTAAAACATTACCACGAATCATTTGTTCCAAATCAAAACATCTTGCCTAGATGTAAAAATAGCCACCCCTCGTACAGAGGGGTGGCTATTAAATAACCGAACTGATGCTGCTACCGGCGCGCTGAGGGCGTGTCGAGACAAGTTTGAACAGAACTGTGTCTGGTGATACTTTCCCCACCCTGAACTCGCTGGACAAGCCAGTGGGTCGCTCAGTTTGACTGTGGCAGTCTCTTGAATTGGTCTACGCACCAGTGACGCGTCGAAAAAATGTTGTGTTCAGATGGAGCAACGGGTTAATCTCAAGTTTATTGTTAAACTGGGGAAAACTTTTACAGAAGCTTATGCAATGTTAAAAGAAGTGTACGGGAATGAATGTTTATCCCTCACATAAGTTTTTGAATGGTTTAAACGGTTTAACCCTTTAACGCCCAAGTGCACTGTCAAAGAGACATGAACTTAGAGGCTCATATTACTGATAGAAAAAATAAAAAAAAAATAACTAAAACCATTTATGCCTATGTTTTCAAAGGTCGCTCTTTCGAAAGGAATCGTTAAAATTTGCAAAAAAATTGATTTAACCTTCAATTTTTAACAAAAACTATTAAAAAATGCGATTTTTTCAAGATTCTTTTTCAAAATCGCAATTTCAGCAATGTTTTCGTCCTTTGTACCACTCAAAAACAAATAGAAACGTGCACTTGGAGACGTGTATTTGAAGGAAACGCAATGAGAATAATTTAATTTTCTCATTTTTGAGGTTAGAATAACTAGATATCGCAAAAAAGGGTGATATTTCTCGTTTTTTACCAGTTGCGGGATCATTGACGTAAAAGAATTTTGAAAAATTATTAGTACCATTAGCGGTTTTTGGGGTCGCTGATCACGATCCTGATGTCATAATTTCAAAATTCAAGATGAGAATTCAGAATTTCAGAATTCAGGATTTCGAAATTTGCTTCAAAATGGTCGCCATGTCATCCACAATTTTGAAATTCTGACATCGGGTTCGTGATTAGCGACCCTGAAAACGCCTAGGTTACAAAGTTTGAGGCAAAATAATCGAAAATTTTGAAATTTGATTCGGGATGGTGGCCATATTGGATCCGCCATCTTGAATTTTGAAATTCTGACATCAGGATCGTGATCAGCGACTCAAAAAACCCCAAAGTACCAATAATTTTTCAAAATTCTTCTTTTGCGACAATGATCCCGCAACTGGTAAAAAACGAAAAATATCACCCTTTAAATTTTTGCCATATCTAATTATTCTAACCTCAAAAATGAGAAAATTAAATTGTTCTCATTGCGTTTCCTTCAAGTACACGTCTCGAGTGCACGTTTATATTTGTTTTTGAGTGGTATAAAGGACGAAACATAGCTGAAATTGCGATTAAAAAAAAGAATCTTGAAAAAAATCGTATATTTAATTGAAGGTTACATCATTTTTTTTTGCAAATTTTAACGATTCCTTTCGAAAAAGCGGCCTCGAAAACATGGGAATACGTGGTTTTAGTTTTTTTCTCTTTATTTTTTTCTATCAGTAATATGAGCCTCTAAGTTTATGTCTCTTGACAGTGCACTTGGGCATTAAAGGGTTAAAGAGGGACGTGAAACGACTAAAACGATCCGCGCCCCGGACGGCCCTCAACGACAAAAACAGACGAAAAAATTGGTAAATTAATCTGCGAAGATCGTCGTCTAAGCATCCGAGGGCTTGCTGAAATAACAGTAATCGACAAAGAATGTGTTCGCCAGATTTTGCATTAATTGTTCAACATGCGCAAAGTTTGCGAAAAAAATGGCGCCAAAACTTCTCACTCCTGAGCAAAATGAATCAAGAATGAACATTTGCGCCGACATTCTAAACAACATTGACACTGATAAATTGTTGTCCAGGCTTGTTAGATACGGTGATTACTTGTGATGAAAGTGTGGGAAGCGGTTAAAGCAAAAGCGACGGAGGTTCTGCACCAGCTGACAGAACCGGACTTCCAGCACTGCTTTCGATAATGGAAAAGTCGTATGGAGCGGTGTAGAGATCGCTAAGGGCAGTGCATTGAAAGTTGCTACTGTAATTGGTAACGAATAAAAAGTGTTACGACAGCAGTTCGGTTATTTGATAGCCACACCTCGTATACTTCACCTGGACAAATCCAGAAACTCCTTGTAACAATGGGCTGCAGTGAGAACGGTCCTTGGACCTATTAGGACCCCTCCGCAGACCACTTGGTTGTACCTAATGAGGGTTGCGTACCAGGGATATCTGTAATAACCCACGTCGTAACCCCCTACCACCCTGTCGTCCTCCAGGAGGTTTTGGTTTCCGAGTGGAATACCGCATGTGCTCTCTGAAACAGAACACCAAAGGTCGGTTATTTCATTGAAAAGTAAGATAACACTGTGCGATAAAATTTGTCACGTTTTGTCCTTGGGGTGGAACCAATTGTCCTCAGTCCAGTAGGTCATAGCAACCCCAAAAAAGTCCATTTAGAGCGGTAGCAAAATATGCTTGAGGCCAGGATAACGTTTTTTCTATTTTTCTTTACGTTTTTTTGACTACTTCCACGTATTCGAAACACATTTGGATAGGATTTCACGAATTTTATACAACCAGAAACTCTTTTAAATACATTTCAGTTGGTTGAAAATTCGAGAAATACTTTCCAGATGTGTTTCGAATACGTGAAGTAGTCAAAAAAACGTAAAGAAAAATAGAAAAATGTTCTCCTGGCCTCAAGCATATTTTGCTACCGCTCTACATGGACTTTTTGATTCAACAAAGTTGAGATTATCATAAAACAGCACGACAACATTTCTAGGATTGTGCTTATGATCCCTGTTTTTTTTTTTTATTTATTTGTTTGTCTATTTTTAAAAGTGTGAACTTAACTGATTTGAATTTTAAATTAAGCGCATTTCGAACAATGAACGAAACTAACCTTCAATTTCTTGATAAATAATCAATGGAAGTCGCTTACTCATAGGTGAGTCGGTTATTGATATGACTGAAACTATGAATATTAAAATTCTGAAAATTTGGTGACGAAAAACTCGATACGTTGTAGTTAACGATAAATTTTTGAAAAAACTTCGGTTTTTCCCGAAGAAGATGTCAACTCGCTTATTTTAAATGGAACTCCCTGTATTTTATTGCATTTTTTTATTTTACGGAACTTATAAAGGCATTTTGTGTGCCTATGACGTGTGTAAATTATGTAATGAGACTGATTTCTTTAATTATTCGAATAAAACTGCAATTCAGTATTGTCTCCTTCAAGATAACTTCCTTGGGAAGCTACACAATGCTGGAGATGGTTCTTCCATACCTCACAGCACTGCTGGAACTCATATACTGGAATAGCCTTCAGCTGGTCGGTTACAGCCGTTTGAATATTTTCTATGGTCACAAAATGACGTCTCTTGAGGTGACTTTTTAATCTCGGGAAGATAAAAAAGTCACAAGGACTCAAGTCAGGCGAATAAGGAGGCTGAGGAGCAAAAGGAATATTTTTTACTGGCTAAAAACTCGTTTACTGAAATGGCTGTGTGACAAGGCGCATTGTCGTGATGCAACATCCAGTTGTTCTTGATGTTTGGTCTCACACGCATGACCCTTTTTCGAAGTTTTTCAAGAACCTCTCTGTAAAAGTGTTGATTTACTGTTTGGTCTGGAGGCACAAACTCTTTGTGGACAACTCCCTGGCTATCAAAAAAGCAAATCAGTATGCATTTTATCTTCGACTAGCTCATTCTTGCTTTTTTGGTTCTTGGAGAGCTTGAAGTGTGATATTTCATGCTGTGGCGCTAGGTTTCCGGGTCGTACTCAGACACCCAAGTCTCATCACCAGTAATGACATCTTCCACAAAATGGGGATCATTTTCAATCGATTTCAAAAAGTCAAGACACCTTTCTCTCCTGATGTCCTTTTGTTCCTGTGAAAGGTTTTTTGGAACCATTTTTGTGCAGATTTTCTCATCCCCAATTCATTGGTCAAAATCTGATGAACAGAGGTGTGATTCAAATTTATCTCTTCCCCGATCATTCTTGTCGTCAACCGATGATCTGAACGCACAAGATCCCTATTCTATCGACATTTTCATCGGTTCTTGAAGATGAAGGTCTTCCGCTGCGTGATTCATCTTCAATCGACTCTCTTCCTTCTGAGAATGCCTTAAACCACCGAAAAACCTGCGCTTTAGAAAAAACTGTCTCCGTAGGCGTGTTGAAGTTTTTGCAAAAGTATCCGTTGCAATGTGTTCAAGTCCGAAGCAAAACCTGATCGTACCGTTGCTTAAAATTAATGTCACTCATTTTCGAAACGCACTAGAAAAAATCGGTTTACGAAAACAGTCGCAAAGAACAAACAAGTGACTCTAACAAGTTCAAACTTGTACTGAAGGTGCATTACATGTTATCCTACCGCCCTTCCAAGTCCCGTCTCCGCGGTGTTGCTAGATCGAGCGCTACGTTGCCAGTCTCATTACTTAATTTACACACCTCGTATAATGTCCTATACTTATCCAACAATTATTGTTTTCCTGTATCCAATAGTTTTTGAAATAATTACAGTTTTCTATTAGTCGGTATTTTTGTATAAATGGATTTTTCATTTGAAATTATGAAGTGCCAGGAAAACGCGTGGCCTTGAAAATTTTCAAAATTTTCGCCTGCGGTGCCAATATGGGTTCTCGTGGATCATATGTTGCTTTATCACTAAAATGCCCCCCCCCCCTGAGAAGCCTTCTGGATCCGCCTATGTTTTACTGATAACAATTAACACAAAACGTAGTAAGAACGAAACACAAACGAAAATAATAAAACTATGCAATAATAAAAACAATAAAAAAATAAAATATATAATAAAAAGAACATGATAAAAAATACATTATATACGCATAACTTTTTTTCAAATACAGCTCGAAATGGCCTCGAAAAAGGTAGATAGACCACTTAGATTCACGCCCAGGTTTAGGTATGAATACTACCTCAGACTTTCGCCAACCTTGTGGCACATACATAGCTTAGGGCCAGGCTAGCCCTAAATAATGCGCACAGAGGGGAGGCTAGTGCTTCCAGCCACTGTTGTAACATTATCGACATTATCCCATTTGGGCCCGGTGATTTATATGATGCAAATGATTTCACAGCCCATATAATCTTGTTTTGGTCAACTAGTAATAGGTAGCTCTCAAGGAGCAACTCTTGTACACAACTTCTCTCCTGCAACCGTCGTTCCGAGTGGTTGAATACCTAATCTTGTTACCAGGGATGAAAAGTGGGTACTTTATGTAAATCACAGCCGTAAGTGCCAGTGGGTAGATGCAGATGCTCCAGCACAATCGGTAATTACGAGGTTTGAATAAATTGGCTATTAAATAACCGAACAGATGCTGCTACCAGGGCTCTGCGAGCGTGTCGCGACATGTTTGAACAGAACTGTGTCTAGTGATACTTTCCCCACCATGAGCTGGCTGGACAAGCCAGTGGGTCGCTCAGTTTAATTGTAGTAGTTGTTTGAATTAGTCTACGCACCAGTGACGCGTCGAAAAAATGTTCAGATGGAGCAACGGGTTAATCAAAAGTTTCGTGTTAAACTGGGGAAAACGTTTGCAGAAGCGTATGCAATGGTAAAAGAAGGGTACGGGAATTACTGCTTATCCCGCAAAATATCTGCTTATCCCGGTAAATTAATCCGCGAAGATCGTCGTCTAAGCATCCGAGGGCTTGCTGAAATAACAGGAACCGACAAAGAATGAGTTCGCCAGATTTCGCATGAATCGTTCAACATGCGCAAAGTTTGCGCAAAAATGGTGACAAAACTCCTCGCTCCCGAGCAAAAGGAATCAGGAATGAACATTTGCGCTGACATTCTAAACAACATTAACACTCATCCAGGCTTATTAGACACGGTGATTACTTGTGATGACAAGATTCAAAGTGTGGAAGCGGTTTAAGCAAAAGCGACGGAGGTTCTGAACCAGCTGACAGAAGCGGACTTCCAGCACTGCTTTCAACAATGGAAAATTCGTATGGAGCGGTGTAGAGATCGCCAAGGGGGAGTACATTGAAGGCGAAAAAGTTGCTACTGTCTTTGCTAACGAATAAAAAATGTTATGACAGCAGTTCGGTTACTTAATAGCCACACCTCGTATACCTAACATCCTCCCGGGAAAGGTGTTGTTGTCAGTTTGGTTGGGCCTTCGCGGCGTGTATCACTGGGAACTCTTGGATGACCATACCACCGTCACCGCCGCTGTCTGTTGTGCTCAACTCCACATTTTGGTCACCCAGCTCGATCTTCTGCAGCCTTGGCTAAACAGAGTTATACTACTGCACGATAATGCGCGTTTCCATGCAGCAAAAAAGACACGTATTGAACTCTTGCAGTTAAGTTTTGAAGTTCTGCCACATCCGCCGTATTCATCAGACCTTTCCCCCACTGAGTATCATTTGTTCTGTGCCCCCAGTAAACATTTAGTAAATAAATCATTTGAGGATCGTCACCATCTACAAATAGTCATACACAACTTTTCCACTTCACAACCGCGCGAGTTCTGGGACGTGGTATCCGCAATCTGTCTGCACGTTGGCGACAACTTATAGAATCGGACGGCTCTCATATTCTACGTTAAACCTCCTGTTTATATAATCAATAATCATAAATGAACACATCAGCAGGGCTTAATACTTTTGAATCAACCGGATAATAATAAGATGTATTTAGTAAAGTGAGGCTTACTTACCATCTTTTCTGAATTCTCGTGTATATCGGAGCAAAAACAGCGAAAAGCACAACCAAGAAATACGACATTTCAACGTTAAAAAAATTTCCTTATCGCATAACCTTAAGCGTACTTATCCACCTACTGCATTGCATGCCTACGTATCTACTCTACATATCTGGCAGAACAGTGCACCGCTACTTACTTTAATTAAAAATATACATATGTATAAACCTTTAAGCTACTGCAAATGGTTGCGTTATCGATTCTGATTTTTTTACCATTTTTGATAACAGTTACAGTCAGAACGCCATTAAAATTTGTTTATAAAGACAATGAACTTTAGAGAAGGTTGAACATCACTATTTTTCGTGATTATCACTGAGTGTTTTATTTAAATTTCACTCATCGTCATCATCATTTTATCATACGCTGCCAAGTCAATGGTTTAAAAAAACAGTGCGTCTAAAATCTACACAGTATGGAACAAAATTTGGAAAAAACTGAAAAATTTCATATAACTTTTCTTTTTTTTTTGTATTTTTTTCTGAAAAGTACATTTAAAAACAAAAATTTTGAAAAAAAAACATCCCGATAGGTCAATTAGTGGAAAAGTTATGGTTATTTGAAAAAAAGTCGTTTTTTTGAAAAATTCATCTTGTTTTCAGTTGGGTAAAAAAAATTTGAAAAAAATTCTGAGAACCGTTTTTGATAGGGTAGAAACAGATAAAAAATTTTCAGCCAAATCGAAAGGGGTCGGGTTCTAAAGTGGTCGATTTGAAAAGGAATGACCCATATCCTTTATACGTAAAAATCAAAAGTACACCTTAGCATATTGCAATTAGAATAATTGAATGAACTAATTCAGTGCTCAAATTGTATTCTCTTCTAGACAATAGGTTAGTCGCTTGTGAAATTCTTCAAGGGCATATTATAACACTCTCGGTGTCAATGCTCGTACATACATATATATCGTATTATTCCTTTTTAAGTTATCAAGGTTTATTGGTTTTGTTTGAAATACTTTAAATTGCAAGCATCCGCAAAAAAATTGATGGAATGAGGTATGGAGAGCATGTTGGTCATTATATTGCTACGAGAGTACGTAATCAAGTATCTTTAAAATAATGTAATGAAGAATCCTTTTTGTTGGTATCTTTGTTTTATCAAAATGCCATTTATGTTTCCTAACCAAGAGTTGGTGGATATTCATTACATTTGCGGGTTTGCCAATGGAAATTCAGCAGCAGCAGTACTCGGGAATATAGGCGAAGAGTTCCAAATATAAGGCATCGATATCCTGCTGTTTTTGTAAGATTTAATTGCTAAATAACTGATCAGGGGTTAGGTAATGTAACACTCGGGGAACAAAATAATAAAAATATTCGACCACAGGGAAACTTTACACGACGAATTTTACTTGATTTCGACAGAGACACGACCCACGTGTTAGGAGCGTTTCCGTTACCTTAGGAATTTCAGCTTCCCGTGTTATATACGAGGTGTGTAAATTAAGTAAGGTGCGTTGGGGGCGTAAAGTGCGACCACTTTTTTTATTATTATTACTTTGAAAGGCTATAAAACGTTTGTTTTATGAAGAAAGTTGAGCAACTTTTTTTTATATTGCATCTGGGTTGTTTATAATTGACTATGAGAATAATGAGCTAAACGCAGCAAACCTAATTTTTATATTATTTTTTTAAGTTTCAAAGATGTAAAATCGCTCTTGCCCCATGATTTGGGGTAAGTGCGATTTGAGTTGTTATAACTACATCTAAACATGTATAAATTATTATGGGGCAAGAGCGTTTTACTGCAATGTTAACCTACCTTTTGATTTTTATAAACACTGTTGATCTTTAATCGCTTAGGAGCTTTTAACTTTTTTATAAAGTAAATACAAGAATTATGTTTTAGCAACATCAGGTGACAAAAGTGGTGGGGTGTAGTTACGGTAACGAATTTCTAATTCGTTAAACTGATAGTAGTTGTATTTTTGAGAACCATAGTCGCTCTTACCCCATAGACCCTCAAAATAACTTCTTTGGGAAGCCATACAGCGCTGGAGACGGTTCTTCCATTCCTCATAGCAGTGCTGGAGCTCATATACTGGAATAGTCTTCAGCTGGTCGGTTACAGCCGTTTGAATGTTTTCTATGGTCCCAAAATGACGTCCCTTAAGGTGATTTTTCAATCTCGGGAAGAGAAAAAAGTTACACGGACTCAAGTCAGGCCAATAAGGACGCTGAGGAGCCACAGGAATGTTTTTACTGGCTAAAAACATTCTGGTTCAACATCATCATCATTTTTACTGGTAAAAGTGTTGATTTACTGATTGGCCTGGAGGCATAAACTCTTTGTGGACAATTCTCTGACTATCAAAAAAGCAAATCAGCATGCATTTGATCTTCGCCTTGCTCATTATTTCCGGGTTGTACTCAAACATTCAAGTTTCATCACCAGTAATGACACGTTCCATAAAATGGGGATCATTTTCAGTCGATTACAAAAATTCAAGACATCTTTCTCTTCTGATGAGGTTGTTCCTGCGAAAGGTTCTTTGGAACCATTTTTGCGCAGATTTTTCTAGTCCCCGATTCGTTAGTCAAGATTTGATGAACAGTGGTGTGATTCAAATTTAACTCTTCCCCGATCACTCTTGTCGTCAACCGACGATCTGAACGCACAAGGTCTCGTATTCTATCGACAATTTCATCGGTTCTTTTAGATGAAGTCCTTCCGCTGCGTGGTTCATCTTCAATCGACTCTCGTCCTTCTGAGAATGCCTTAAACCACCGAAAAACCTGGGCTCTTGAAAAAACACTGACTCCGTAGGCGTGTTGCAGTTTTGCAAAAGTATCCGTTGCGCTGTGTCCAGGTCTGAAGCAAAACCTGATAGTACACCGTTGCTCAAAATTATGTCACTCATTTTTTAAGACGCACTAAAAAAACCGGTTTACGAAACCAGTCACAAAGAACAAACAAATGACTTTAACAAGTTCAAACATGTACTGAAACTTAACCTATCGCCCTTCCAAATGCCGTCTCTGGTGTTGCTAGGTCGGGTGCTACGTTGCCAGTCTACTTAATAATGCTCTTAAAAATATAATATAGACATCCAAAAAAAAAAAACGTCATCAACTCTGGCTATGAACGAGAGAGATGGAAATAGCGGTCGTGTCTAAGTTTTTCGGTTATGTCAAACTTTTGACAAGTGACTGTCACAATTTGTTAAATAAACAATGGCTGTCATATGATGTGACAGTCTTGACAAGTAAATAAGGTTATAAATTCGATTAAGAATAGAAATCTTAATCGTCTTTTTTTTCTCGGCCAACTTTGATGACGTTTTTTTTGGATGTCTATATTTCACCTACAATTTGCAGAAAAGTTCGAAGAAGTCAGACTGCGTTTACAAATAATGTTAATTACCAATAACATATGACCATTAAAGGGATCTTATTAATTGCATCCACATTTTTTCCCAGACTTTTTTTTATTATATGTTGTATATTATTTTGTTAAACTGAATCAAGAATTCTAGGTATCGTGAGGGAAAAGGACATTTCATATTACTACCACTACAATTGGTGGGGTGGAAGAATATGACATTACGAGCAGAGACAACCACGTGACAGTGAGCCACGTCAGCAGATCACTTGGTGTCAATAGATGCAGTTTGTTCAGAACGAAGAAATTAATATTGAAGAGCTCTAATTATTTTATGCCAATCTTCGGCTAAACAGCACAAAAAATACATAAATTATCACCTCATATAAATAGTTTATCCTTGATATAGAAATTATACGCTAACCCTGCACTAAATTCGACAAACAATGGACGTTTGGGTAACTCAGTTAAATTTTTTCTCGTACTACGCCCGATCGTATGCTAATTCCGATTCGATCAAGATATAAAAACGATATACGAGGTGCTTCTTCAGTCAGTCGGGTGAGGGAATCCTAGGAGTTAGTTTTTTGTTTGGTGATCCGGATATACAGAGGTGAGTGTAAGAGTTCGATACGCTTAATGCATTCGTATTCGTAAATAATAATAGTAATAATGAATAAAATATAGGGTTCTGATAGGAATGGTTGGAAGGTATACATACAGTGTGGTCCATTAAGAACAGCTCTGCGATTTCACTATTTATTAACCCCTTGAAGGCAACGGAAATTTCTTGAAATGTGCTCTGAATGCCGAGCTTAGAAACTTTGACAACTTTAACTAAACATAATATCATTTCCGGCGTGTTTTGACACCCCCTGTATATCATTGCGTTGTCAGAATTTGGCCTAGATCTTCCGAAATGCCAATTTTGGGAGGAAATTACCCCAAACATGGTTCAATTTATGTGACATTTTGCTACTTTTACCAGACATATCATTTCCAATGCATTTTGACCCACTCATCATAATGGTGTTATCTGAATTTGCCTTACACACCCCAATTTCCAATGTATCTGGACGCTGAGTTGGAAAGTCTTTTCCAATTTTCGCCTCTCTCAATTTCTGAATAACATACAAACTTTGAGTCTGAACAAAAATCAAAAAATGTTTTCCTAATGTCATGAATGAGTCATTTTTGGGGAAATTTCCTCCCAATATTGGCCTTTGGAAGCGTTTGGCGCAAATTTTGACATCATAATATTCAGCGGGTCAAAATAACTTGCAAATTATACTGCTTGTCAAAAATATGCGGCACAACTTGAGTGTGAGGGCAAATATTTTTTTAAAAAACTGAAAAAAATGATCGTTTCCTTAGAGCTCTAGTCTGTTTTGGGTGTGAAATAGAACCCAATAAACCCCGGGATCATGTTCAACATCCCCAAAGATATAGGAAAACACATGTTACATTTAAACGTTAACAGGCGTTTGTAGATCATTTACTTATAGGGCAAAGATATAAAGATATAGGGCAAAGATATATACCCAAATTTCGGCAGTTTGGGAAGTCGAAAAAACAAAGATCTTTATTCTTGGCAGTTAAGGGATTAAACACATTTGCAAATGTTTGTCAATCCTGTGAAAGTTTTATTTCCTATAATACAATGTGTTTCTAAAACGGGTGATCAATGTATAGGCGACATCTAGAACAAGCAAAACAATATCGAAAACATTACTAAAGTTTTGTTAAATGCTTCGTAAGGGAGTTACATCCCTTGAAAAGTGTGCCTGAAGAAGATTTTTCCTAAATATATCGAAAACTATCAGACATAAAATCATGAAATTTAGTACTCGCATAAAATGTTTGATGCTTTATAATATGGAATCATTTTTATTTGGATATAGTTAAACCGAGGGTGTGAAACGCTAGGGGATGGGGATAAATTTGACTCCAATTTTTTTATGTGTCGTTGTTCACTATTTCTGACAAGAGAAGGTGAAATTTTAGATATTTTGGCAATAAATAGTGCTCTTGACAAATTGGAATATGACACACTGTTTTTAAATTAAGTTTACTTGAACATTTCCTTACATTACTCTAAAACGTATGCAACTAATAGGCTTCTACTTGTAAAATAAAAATTTTTGAGTAGGCCGTGGCATATAATTGAATTTTCTTATCTACTCATAAAAAAATGTTACCGATACTTCCACTATGAAAATGTGGAAGTAAAAGAATTTCGGATCCCAATCACGATACATTTTGGAATAAGGTAATCAAATTTTCCAATCGATTTTGAACCAATTGATTGTTGAACCAAAATATCATAAAAATCCAAAAAATCCCGGTATGCCACACACAACTTGGGAAAAATTAATGGATTGAAATCCCTCTAGAATTCGTTGTGTTTTATTAAAATTGAATTGAAATCATGAACATACCAAGTTTTTGGTTAGAAATTTTTCATGTGTAGGAAAAATGTTTCCAAAATAGATTAGTTAGTCAGATAGATGCTCTGAGGATTTCTCCTTAATTTGAGCCCAAGAACTTGAGCTCTTCAACCTTATTAGTTCAATAGACAGGGAGCTAAAATCATCAAAAACTGTTCTTGTAACATATAGGGCTAGTTTTGACGATTCCCTATACATTTTTTTTCGAAAAACATAATGCGCGGGGTCCGTACCATTTTTTTCCATTTCTTTGTTTATTGTACGATATTGACCGGGTTGGACTCGAAAAATCATAAATCTCCTCAAGTTTGCGAGACTTTTTGAGATTTTGAAAAATATTAATTTGGGCCAGTTTTATAACGTTTTTTACGCGACTACCTTTTTTAACGCGACGTATATATTGTTTTAGCATTGCCGCTCCGAAATTCTCGGAATTGTGACTATAATATCTTGACGCCCATATTTTGTTTAAAATACGCGTCTTGAATGTGTACTTTCAGGATATTATAAAAAAAGCGTCAAAAAGGTAGTCGCGTCGAAAACGTTATAAAACTGACCCAACTTAATATTTTCCAAAATCTCAAAAAGTCTCGCAAACTTGAGGAGATTTATGATTTTTTTAGCCCAACCCGGTCAATATCGTACAAGAAACAAAGAAATGGCGTCATTGTTAATTAAGGCTTGCAAAAAAATCGATCGTTAATTACTCGAAAAGTTATTAACGGATCGAGCTGAAATTTTTTTTTGTAACTTCGTACTACAAACAGTAGTCTCTCCAAGATATTTCATGATCATAGTCGCCCTACTTTCGAAATAAAAAAATGGTGAAAAAAAGCACATTTTCAAATTCAGTAGTCATTTGCAAGTTAACAATAGCACTTGGAGACTTCGGGTTGGGCTTAAAGTTTTGGAAATTGAATAGGCTACAACTTCTTAAATGCATATGCTATATAAAATATACGAAGGAACGGAGATATAAGCGAAAATGTGAAAAAATACGTTTTTTTTCACAAACTGTTAATTTAAAAAATTAGCGGACGGTTTCAGCTCTACGGACCCCGCGCATTTTGTTCTACGCAGAAGAATACATATGCAACCGTCAAAACTAGCCCTATATGTTTCAAGAACACATAAAAATCTCTGCCTACTGGACTGTATTAGACGTAGAATTTCACAAGCTATAATCCTATCGGAAGCAAAAGTAAAATTAAAAGATCAGAATTTAAGCCAACCTTCATAAAGTGGGCGTCTGAATCTCTGGTGCTGACTGTATTTATTGCCAAAATATCTTCTCATAAATCAGATTTATGTCAAACATCATAGACCCAAATCAAACAATTTGCCAATTAACATTATGCAAGGCTCTTGGTTAATATTGTTACCATGTAACGAAAAAAAAATCTACAAAAACTACAAAAAATGCAGTACCTAGAGTATGACAATGATACCATACACTTATTCCCTTATATAAATACAAATACGTAATCATAACAGTACAAAAAACAAAGTCGCTTCCCGCTGTTTGTCTGTCCCTATGTATGCTTAGATCTTTAAAACTACGCAACGGATTTTGATGCGTTTTTTTTTAATAGATAGAGTGATTCAAGAGGAAGATTTATATGTATACATGCATAATATAGTAGAGAAACACTGATCATTTTAGAGGTTTGTAATGTGATGTCGTAAACCGTGCGAAGCCGGGGCGGGTCGCTAGTGTATTACAAAACACTCTTCAAGGATATTGACCTACAAGTCTTATTACGGCTTCTGTAGAAAAAGACTTGATTATGCAATGCCAGTTAAAATATCTGGACAATCAAAAGAACTCCCCCCCCTCATTAAAAATGTATAACGATCGTTAAAAAAAAGAAGATTTCGTCCCGCCCTGTTTCCGGTATTGGAGGACGTGACAGGCCACACGTAATGTTCGTGAACTTTTTAAATAGTCATGCGCGAGAAAGTGCCATTTTTTTTCAATTGCCCGCAGTAAAAGTGTGCAAAACCAGCGGCAGACCCAGGAGTTTGCATCGGGGACCAAACTGCCTTCTTCCGATGACCATAAAATTTTAGGAGATTCTGGAGTAGTGATTATTGATTTTGACTGCCTTAATGTACGGTCTAAGGGAGTGGAACTGACCCTCAAAGTTACCCACCGAAGCTACATTTTGTACTATATTGCTGGAACAAGAAGAGTTGTCAAATTCGTTCAAAAAAATAACTCTCGCTTGCTCTACATTGCTGCATATTAGTAAATAAATCATAAAATATACGTCGTACAAAATAAAGGCCGACGAATCATCAAACACGTGTTTAAGTTTTAGAGCGCACTGATTATTATAAATTCATTTTAACTAGCATATTGATGGATTTTTTCATGTTTGTCTATTGTTAAATTACTTATTTTTTTAACATTAAAGAGATACGAAGTGTGTAAATTAAGTAATGAGAATGAGAGGTTAACATGTAGTGCACCTTCAGTACAAGTTTGAACTTGTTAGAGTAATTTGTTTGTTCTTTGTGACTGTTTTCGTAAACCGGTTTTTTCTAGTGCGTTTTAAAAATTAGTGACATAAATTTTGAGCAACGTTGTGCTATCAGGTTTTGCTTCAGACTTGGACACAGCGCCACGGATACTTTTGCAAAACTTCAACACGCCTACGAAGACAGTGTTGTTTCAAGAGCTCAGGTTTTTCGGTGGTTTAACTCATTTTTAGAAGGAAGAGAGTCGATTGAAGGTGAACCACGCAGCAGAAGGCCTTCATCTTCAAGAACCGATGCAAATGTCGATAAAATCCGGGATCTTGCGCGTTCAGATCGTCGGTTGACGACAAGAATGATCTGGGAAGAGTTACATTTGAATCACACCACTGTTCCTCAAATTTTTACTAACGAATTGGGGATGAAAAAAGTCTACGCAAAAATGGTTTCAAAAAAACCTTTCGCAAGACCAAAAGACATCAGGAGAGAAAGGTGTGAAAACTTTTTGGAATCGATTGAAAATGATCCCCATTTTATGGAACGTGTTATTACTGGTGATGAGACTTGGGTGTTTGAATACGACCCGGAAACCAAGCACCAAAGCATGGAATGGCACACTTCAAGCTCTCCAAGATCCAAAAAAGCAATAATGAGCCAGTCGAAGACCAAATGCATGCTGATAGGCATGGAATTGTCCACAAAGAGTTTGTGCCTCCAGGTCAAACAGTAAATCAACACTTTTACAGAGAAGCTCTTGAAAAACTTCGAAAAAGGGTCGTGCGTGTGAGACCAAACATCAAGACTAACTGGATGTTACATCACGACAATGCGCCTTGTCACACAGCCATTTCAGTAAACGAGTTTTTAGCTAGTAAAAACATTCATGTGGCTCCTCAGTCTCCTTATTCGCCTGACTTGAGTTCTTGTGACTTCTTTCTCTTCCAGAGATGAAAAATCACCTCAAAGGATGTCATTTTGGGACCATAGAAAACATTCAAACGTCTGTCACCGACCAGCTGAAGGCTATTCCAGTATATGAGTTCCAGCTGCTATGAGGAATGGAAGAACCGTCACCAGCGCTGTGTAGCTCCATAAGGAAGTTATTTTGAAGGAGACAGTACTGAATTTTATATTAAATAAAAAAAATTGAAAAATCAGTCTCACTACTTAATTTACACACCTCGTAGATCATGCTTCAGACATGGTGGACTGGTTTTATCATAGCAGAGGCATTGTTCGTCTAAATTGAAATAATGAATGGAGCTGTAAAAAAGAACGAGTCGATTCCTGAAACTTCTTGAATGCCTTCGAAAGAAAATGATAGCATTGAATGAATGCCTTCGAAAGAAAATGATAGCAAATCTAGGGCACATGCCCTAGATTTGGTAATGTTCTGAGTTTTCTGGGTTTCCTCAGAACTGTAAAGCAAATGCGTTACCGAAATAATCTTAAGTCGCTCCCAGTGCGCCATGGCAAATAATAATAATAGCCACTCCTTCCCGCACAGATCCCTGAGAGGGACCTAAGGGTTACTCTTCGGAGTAATTATAGGGTGAGTATTATTATTATTATTATTATTATTATTATTATTTCGCCGACTTTATAGTCACACTTCTCAGCGTAAACGCTGGGAAACATTCACCCATTCCTGCTGCAGACAGTGATGGCTTGATATCTCATCCCCGCCTCCAGCAGAAATTAGGCTCAGGCGAGGGGGAGGAAATTCATCCTATCCCAAAACATTTCTTACAATGTGGCAAGTTTGTAACAATATTGCCTTCTGGCCATTTCTAATGACATTAAAAGATAGTCCTAATGCCGCGATGTTCTTGGCGAATCACGTCGTCATCACTCCCTCTGCCGATATTACTAGGGCGTACGTCTCCACTTTCTCCAGTTTCCATAGGCGCTTCAGCTCGATTGACAAATTTTCGTATTTCGCTATCTTCTCCCGTTCAGTCTTCTGAATGTTGTGGGTAAGTGGCACAGCGATGTCTATGATGATCCCTCTTCGTCGTTCCTTGTTGATCAGCACAATATCTGGTCGGTTGAAGTCCACTGTTCGATCGGTGATGATTAGCCTATCCCAGTACATCACGGCAACTTCCGATTCCAGCACAGCTTCCGGGACATATTTGTAGTATGGCGGAGCCGTCGCTAACAGGCCATACTTGAGCGCCAGTTGTTGGTGAACCATCTTCGCAAGTTGGTTGTGCCTGCCGAGATATGCTGACTCTGATAGCGCGGGACACCCGCCTATTATGTGTTCTATAGTTTCGCCTGCAGATCCACATTTTCTACATAGGTCTTCGACGTCGTCTCTCAGGATATTCTTCTGGTAATTTCTTGTTTTTATAACCCTGTCCTGAATGGCAGTCAAGAAGCCTTCGGTCTCGGGGTACAGATAGCCGTCGGTAAGCCATTTTAATGAATTTTCTTTGTCGATGTGGTCTGGCTGTAGCATTTTTGGAAAACGGCCCTGCAAAGCATGTCCCATCCACTGGGTCCGGAGCTCCTCTTCTGTTGGTACGTCGACCGGGATAAGTTCACATCCGAGGCTCAAAGGCGTGTAACCAGCGTCCTCTCTTGCTACTGCTGTTATTAGCGGGTTCCTGTAAGGAAGCTTCTTGATTAAGGCACTGATTTTTGATGTTCAATAGACCTCTCCCACCTCGTCTTCGCGGCAGGTAGAGTCTGATTACGGAAGAGTTAGTGTGTAAGTGCCTGAACTTAGTTAGGAGCCGCCTGGTAAGTCGGTCGAGCTCATCGAGATCAGTAACGGACCACTTGACGATTCCGAAAGAGTATGTCAGCACTGGGACAGCCCACGAGTTGATGGCTTTGATAAGATTGCCTCCAGATAAAAGCGTATTCAGCAACTTTGTCACGCGGCTCTTGTATTTCTCTTGGAATTCTTTCTTCAGTTGTGTGTGGTTGATCCTGCCGTCTTGACACACTCCCAAGTAACGGTATTGCTCTTCCGGTGGTAGTTGATGGATGTCGGCATATACCTCTGGATTGTTATGAGGTGCTCCCTTCACAATACTCAATGTGGCGCACTTATCCAGGCCAAGGGACATTTTGATGTCGTCGCTGAAGGTCCTAGTAGTTCCAATGAGGGCCTGGAGATTTGCCTTTGTCCCACTGAATAGTTTCAGATCGTCCATGTAGAGCAGGTGAGTGAGTGTTGCTCGGCTTCTCATGTTGATCTTGTACTCAGAGTAGTGTAGATAATGGATTGAGTGCCAAGCAGAACCAAACCGGCGAGAGTGAATCACCTTGGAAGATTCCCTTCTTGATCTCAACTTGACCTTTGTTCCCTCCAGAGACCCAAATGTTTGTTTTCCATGACTGCATAAGATGTTGGAGAAGAGATTATTATTATTATTATTATTATTTTTATTATTATCATTATTATTATTATTATTATTATTATTATTATTATTATATAATTGAAGTCATTAAATTGTGGGGTCACGGACCCTTCTCGCCTGTCTTTTGGGTCCGCCGCTGTCCGATTTCGGGTCGAAAATTATTATAATGACATAATAATATGCGCGAACTAGATCACTTCCTATTCGGCGTTGCAAAAATGCTTAATTAAGACCGATTTCGGATCGACTTTTCGAATCGGCAGCATGATATCGACAAACCATTATCGATACGGTTTAACGACCGCCGGGTGGCAAGAAATCCGTGGCGAATTTCGTCTTGGAATAGAAACAGAAAAAACAGTTGATAAATATGGGAAAGCAGCGACGTGCTCGCTGCAAACTATTTCTCGACCGTAGACCATAAGGTACGTAACACTTTCTTGTAATGTACGCACTGTATTTTTTTGAAGTTGCAATTCGAAATGCGGCGGGCTGCACTCGGTGCTAAGGGGGTGTTAAAGTTCAAAACACAAAAGAAATCGGTGTTGTTGCTCAAAAAATGAGTCGCTGTTTTTTTAACATTTAAAATATGGTGTTATCGTTTTGAAGTAGTTCGAAATTACACAAGCTCGGTGTTATCATTTTTAATGATAGTACGGCGTCCTGCTAACAGTTCATACAGATAGTCATAAAAGTATCTTATAGTACAACTCTTATAGAAAATTTTGAGCCCAAGATGGGACGCGTAACTGCATTACTGTATGGTTTATTGAAACTTGAAAAAAAATGCAATTTTTTTCAAAAAACTCAATTTTTCCAAAAATTATGAATTATTTTGCAATTTTACAAAAATGGACTTATTCTACTTGACAAGACTGCACATTCTGAAAGTTTCGTAGGAAAATATTTTTTTCGTTTTAAAGATATAGAAATTAAAAAAAATGCGATTTTTACCCATTTTTTTTGCGATAACTAAAGGGTGGGCAATCTATTGGGGTCTTTTTAAACTGAGTGTTATATCTACATTGCCGACACTGACGCGCTTGACATTTGGCATATACAGGTATGTGTGTCTAACCTTCGCTGTAAGAAATGGATCGTGAAGAAGTGAAGTGTTGCAGAAACACAGAAACAGTGAGAACATTGAGAACAATTTTCGGTCGAAATGAAGCTCCGTCAGCGCCTGGTGTAAGAAAGTTCTCAAGGAAAGTTAGTGAAACTGGCATGCTTATGGATAACAGAAGTCATCCACGTGCTCGTCCGGTGCGTACAGCTGAAAGAATTGCTGCTGTTGCCCAAAGTGTGCATGAAAACTCAAGAACCTCAACTCGTCACAGAGCACAACTTAATGTCAGTCGCACTTATCTGAGTAGAATATTGCATAAAGACCTTGGATTATTTGCTTACAAGTTGCAACTTACTCAAGAGGTAAAGGAAAATGATTATCCACTTCGTTATCGCTTCTCCGTGTGGGCTTTAAATGAGTTTGAAAATGACACCGATTTCAATCGAAAAATAATTTTTTCGGACGAAGCTCATTTTCATCTTGGAGGACATGTTAATACACAGAACTGTAGGATTTGGGGTTCCGTAGTTGCAGTAAATGGAATGTGTTACAGAGACACGTTAACTGATTTTTTGTGGCCGCGGGTGGACGATTTGGATTTGGACGAGCTTTAGTTCCAGCAGGATGGAGCAACGTGTCACACAAGCCGTGAAACAATCGATCTTTTGCACGCTGAATTCGGTAACCGTGTTATCAGCCGTTTTGGAGACATTAATTGGCCATCGCGCAGCTGCGATTTAACACCGTTGGACTATTTTTTATGGGGATATGTTAAGGACCGTTATTACTCCAAAGATCCACAAACAATTGACGCACTGAAGGAAAACATCAATCGAGTTATTCGTGCAATAGAGAATAATCGAAAATGTACTGCAAAATTGGACGAAAAGAATGAACTACTGCCAAGCCAGCCGCGGAGGCCATTTAACTTGATTTTCATAAATAATGGGAAGGCATACTTTCTTGAATTAAGCAACAATCATTTAAAAATATTCAACGATATAGTTTTAATAGCAATTTTAAAAAGAAACCATCTGATGGTCCACCCTTTAGTATATTTGTTTATAAATTGACATCGGGAAAATCTTTGTTATAAAAAGTTCTACAACTTTTGTCTAAAACATTATTTTTTTCTAAAATGTTAATTTTTTTTTAATGAAAAAACTGTTTTTTTTTTTGCGAAATTTAAACGCCATTTTGAAAATAAAGCCATGATATTCAGATGGGGGTAAAGTAAAGTTCATTCAGTTCTACGGGATTTTTCCTATTTTTTACATGTCTTTGTTTACTGAACTAAATTTTGGCAAAAAATCGAGGTATTTTCGACAATTTGACTGGCCTATCTGGCCCCTTCAGTAAGTGGCGGCTCGTGGGTGTGGTACATGGGTGGACACAGGGTGTGTCAGTAGGATTACTTATTAGCTACCAAATGGCGCCGTAGGCGAAAATTTTTAAAATTGAATTGAATTGAATCAAGGTCATGCGTTTTACTGATACTTCAGAATTTCAATGAAAAATTCTTTTATACAAAAATATAGACTTTCACAGACTTTCACAAGAATAATTTTTTGGGATTTGGTAGCTTTTTTAAATAATTATTAGGCACGAATATTGAGGCCTTAAATAAAATTGAAATAATGGGTGGCAACATGTGAAAAAAATTGATATAGGTATCTTACCGTTATTTGTAGAGAAAATCAGCTCGCCTGTCCTTATTGTTCACAAAAATGTAAACCGCCTTTTCATTAAAGTCCCGGATTTGTTTCACAAAATTTAATACAATTAATTATTTGGTTTGAAATATGTCTATTTTTATCCACATTTTCATTGTGACGTCTTATATTTTCACGATAAGCACTATCAAGCTGTTGCCCTATGTCTACCTTTCCCAATACACCAAAATCTAAGATGTTATGTAAATATTTTTCATTGTAGCTAGCATGTTTCTTAGCTCGTTCATTTAAATGTTTTAAATCACTCACCCTTTCTTGAGTCCATGCACTTCGGTTGCCACCTACCACTAAACAAATAAAACAAAACAGTTTGTTTGTTTTAGGACACATAACCACTTAAATCTGTCGTAGACACTACTATTAAAATTTCGTGACGTCTGTCTGCTGCTTATTGTCTCCAAACATACCAGTCACCAAAGAAGCCCGATTTAAAAACGAGGGCTGGGATACTGTGTGCCCTCGGCCACGCGCGCGAAATGCGACTACGGCGGCTCGGTGCTCGATCGATAGTCTGTCATATATATGTGATAAAAATCATTATTTGTGGTATAAAAGGAATAATAATTAGAATATGAATAGTTTGTGGTATACAATTAATTGATATTATTGTAACAGTAATTTATAGTAAATTAACACAAAAGAAATATTTTCTATTGACATTTGGGCTGGGCACGTGCCCATGTGCCCTTTATCACCAGCCGCCACTGCCTTCAGTATACTAACAAAACAAATAAGTGGTACCAAATTAACTAGTAGTGGATGAGTGACTAGCCTGACACCAAGATTGTCCATACTTTATACAAATTAAAAACCGATGTACGTAATCAAACACGCGTTTAAATTTTAGAGCACACTGATGCCAGATTGTCATAAAATTACTTAGTATTTCGAAATCATTTTGACTAGCATATTGATGGATTCTTTGAGTTGGTTTGTTATTAAATAACTTATTTTTTCGACATTAAAAAAGATAAATAGGTTTAAAAATTTGTATATGTTAAAAGACATTGGTTGGTGCACCAATATGCAAGAACAAGTGCACTTGTAATCAATACTACAGTATTTTTAACGTCCTTGGTAGGATTACGCTTTCTAATTGATTTTAAGTTCATTGTTTTTTGCTTTTTGTAAATATAATTAAACGCAGAAACATTCAAGTTTAGCAGCTACACGCTAAAACAATATATCGAACAGTAATTTTAATTAATATTGTAATTTTATATTTAAATTATCTTTCTAACAGCTGTTAAGGGTAGCAATGGACCATTATTGTCTCGTTCTTTTTCAAAATATCGTATCAAAGACGCTACTAATTCATGGCAGCAACTGTTTAACTGTTTTAGCATTTCGCAAACGGAAATCTGTCAACTATGGTATAACACTGTGATTGTTCTGAAAATAACAGCTGTTCAATGCAAAGTAAAAGTTTAAAGCTCAAGAAAGACACAAACCGCTATTAAAGCTAATAATCACAATTTTAATACACCTATATTGTAAAATCACCACTGATAGTATGGTCTGTGTTATTAGTCTGGTTTAGGAACAATTTTTTGTATATTTTCTATACCAATTAATATATGTTTAGTTAGATTTGGTTATATTAGATTTAATGTTAATCTTGTGAGAGTCTTGTGTTTAGGAAATTATGTTTTTGTATCTTTTCTTTTCTCATTACCTTATGTTAGATTTCGTAACCAACGGTCCTGAGGAAATTTTTTGTCACCTAAAAGGAAATCTAGATCAAATGGACACATAAGCCTAAATTAAAGCACCATATTGAACTGTTTCTTTGATTTTATTATTTTGGATTCCAGATTATTCTTTTTTTTTCGTCATTTACGAGGGGTGTAAATTAAGTAATGAGACTGATGTTTTTAAATTTTTTTAATCGAATAGAATTACAATTCAGTATTGTCTCCTTCAAAATAACATCCTTGGGAAGGCTGTGTGACAAGGCGCATTGTCGTGATGCAACTTCAAGTTGTTCTTGATGTTTGGTCTCAAGTTTTTCAAGAACCTCTCTGTAAAAGTGTTGATTTACTGTTTGGTCTGGAGGCAAAAACTCTTTGTGGACAATTCCCTGGCTATCAAAAAAGCAAATAAGCATGCGTTTTATCTTCGACTTGCTCATTCTTGCTTTTTTGGGTCTTTTGGAGAGCTTGAAGTGTGTCATTCCATGCTTTGGCGCTTGGTTTCAGGGTCGTACTCAAACACCCAAGTCTCATCACCAGCAATGACACATTCCATAAAATTCGGATCATTTTCAATCGATTCCAAAAAGTCAAGACACCTTTCTTTCCTGATGTCCTTTTGTTTCTGCAAAAAATATTTTGGAACCATTTTCGCGAAGAATTTTTTCATCCCCAATTCGTTCAATTCAGTCAAAATCTGACGAACAGTGGTGTGATTCAAATTTAACTCTTCCCCGATCATGCTTGTCGTCAACTGACGATCTGAACGCACAAGATCTCGCATTCTATCGACATTTTCATCGGTTCTTGAAGATGAAGGCCTTCCGCTGCGTGGTTTATCTTCAATCGACTCTCTTCCTTCTGGGAATGCCTTAAACCACCGAAAAACCTGGGCTCTTGAAAAAACACTGACTCCCTAGGCGTATTGAAGATTTGCAAAAGTATCCGTTGCGCTGTATCCAAGTCTGAAGCAAAACTTGATAGCACACCGTTGCTCAAAATTAATGTCACTTATTTTTAAAACGCACTAGAAAAAATCCGCTTTACAGAAACAGTCACAAATAACAAACAAATACTGTTTGATCTGTTATTTTTTTCTCGAATCTCCTTTAAGCCCAAATTAAGGCTTGTCTTCACGTCTTTTTTAATTTGTATTAGATGTTCGTCCACTACGTCTTTAAGTATTCCTTTCTTGTGGAAAATCTGAAGAAAATCCTGAGTTACGGACCTGAGTCTACTGCTTTGATCTTAACTCTAATCAAATATTGTAAAAGGATCCCCCTGGATTTGATATATTTGTTTAAATCGATACAAACTATCTTGCTTTTTAAAAATTCATTAACTCCCTTCCTTTAAAATCCATTCGATTGTTTACCCGAATACGGTCTACTTATTTCTAGAATACGTCTGGCATATTACTTTACAAACATCGCCAGCCGTAAAGCTCCAGTAACAGGTAAATAACCCAAAAACGAAGCGTTCCTTCAATACCCTAATTAATTAGTATTACAAAACGACGTGACATAACAACAAATTGTATCCGAAACAATGACATTATTTAGGCGTTACCTAATACGGGGCAAATTAAGACAGACAAACGAAAGATTCCCCCCGATTGTCAAGACTTATATTACCTCCACGCACACTTGATGCTTATTTACAACTGCAGAGCCTACTTGTACAGTAACGTAAGTGCTACAAGTCCCCTTTACATTTTTTTTACCACCAAGTGACCGATAAGCTTTCAGCGACCAATGTAAACAGGGTGAGTTTTTAGGGCGTATTATAGAATCGTTACACAAAAATAATTAAATAGTATGTTTGAGGTTGTTTACACCCTTTTTGCCACCTTTTTAAAATATGACTGAATTTATAGGGTGTTCACATATGTACTTCTGGACGTCAACGAACTTTCTTTTTTTAAACGGAACACCCTATGTAATTTTTCAAATTTGGAGCATTTTTTGAGTCGAAAAAAATAGGTCATAACCTATACCTAAACCCAGTAGTTAATAATATAGTTTGTTAAATTTTAAAGTTTGGTTCCTTTCGTGGCTAGTTTGACGGCAATGTTTAAGAAAAACCGAAGAAAACCGAAAATATATCCAACATTTTTCACTTTCACCCCTATGGTATGCTTAGCAAACAGAGAACTGAAAAGTCTGTAGTTTAAAATTGTAAAATCTTGATTTGAATTTAGCAACATGTAACGCAATAAATTGAACACTTGGTATAGATAACTTTTTTAAATAAAGTTAATTATTATTTATTTTTTTAGAAAATATCGACTATCTTCAAAACAGCTGGGTTTTTGTTGCTCTCTCAGAATTTGTAAAAATGTATAGGGTGTTCCATTTAAAATAAGAAATTAAGTCGACGCCCAGAAATACATGAACACCCTGTACATTCGGATATGTTTTAAGAAGTTTGCAAAAAACGGTGCACCAACGTGATAGATTCCATTTTTTTTGTGAAACAACGATTCTATACACCAATTGCGCACTAAAAATTCACCCAGTATAATTTATCAAATTATGATATTTTACTTACATTCTTTTTTTTTTTTTATTTTCATATCTTTGGTCTACTATGTGTAGGTGTTTGTTAATAATAATATGCATCTACAAGAAAAGAAAACTGTAGCACATACAATTGTTTTTTGTCTACTACAGTTAGCTCAAAATTAAGTTCTAGGTAATTCTAGGTAACACTCAACTGTCTTGACATAATTACATGGCATACTTGATTCATCTAGTGGCTCTCAAACTAGATATTTTTCTCAACTTTGAAATCGTATAGAAAAAATACCTTGTATATTTTTTCATCAATTTTCGCGTATGGGGGTTTTGAGAAGTCCCGATTAACGCGTGGATTCAGATTTTAAATAAAAAAATCGCAAAGTGGTTATATTGAATTTCGGGGGTATACACTAATATAAAATCGTAGCAGGCCATGGGTTTGAATCTTAAAAGCGACGGTACAGTCACAAGGAGTAGTTTTCCATGCCCTTTAAATAAAGTTTAATCTATTTATCTTGAAATAAAAGTGGACACCCTGTATAAAATTATTAAAAACATTCTTTCTTTATTTATTTATTTGTGTGTGTTTTTTCTTTTGAAGAGAATGACTGTCGCCGACCAAAGATCGCCAAGATCGGAGCAGGCCGCGGCGGAAACAAAAGACGACAGCGTGCAGGGCAAGCTGCCTGCCGAGATAGGAACCGATTACTGTTTCAAAAGGAAGATCGTTTGGAAGAACGCCCTGGGATTCTTGGCCTTGCATCTGGGAGCACTGTACGGAGCATATTTGGCATTCTACTGCCAAGGGGCCACATTCGTATGGGGTATGTCTTTGATTTTTCATAAATTAGCAGCTGAGCAGCATTAAGGAGGTTCGTCTGGAATTGCAAAAATAATTAAAAAGTTGATGATATTGTTGATATATATTCTTCAAGTGATAAAATTATCTTCAGAATTGTTTGGGAATTTTTCACCATCAAGTTTGTGAGAAAAAATAATCAAAAAAAGAACTTTAACATGGGCTCTTATGGACGTAGCTATTGAATTTGATAGAAACTACGTTTTGAATGATTAAAAAAATCTGAAACTTTGTACACGCATAGCAATAACGTCTAGGAAGAACATAGATTTACATGGACATGATTGACCAGCTGTGTTGCACGCAATTATCAATTTAATGCTGAGTGTTCCACGCAATCGGGCTGGCGCTCTGTCGACGCGGCAACGCCGCTTCTCCTAATTGTTCCTTTTTGCGTTTCTTCCCTGCCTCAACGCCACATTGCACTCTACGTAATTGTTTTGCCGAAATAAAACGACCTTTCCTACGTAATCTATCAGATTTCTCATTTGATTTGTCAAAATTTCCGCTTGGCCGAACCATTACCGAGAAACTTTTTGAGGTTATAATTACTTTCTGGCAACAATTTTCGCCGAGTAGCCTAGCCAACTGCTGAAACCTTTCAAACCGTTCAGCGTTGCCGTACTTTCCGACTGTAAATCTACTTTTAAAAACGCGGTCAATAAATTATTCCATTATCCAAACTTGGTATATAATAATAAATTATTAATTTATCGTACATTACAAACATACTGCACAGAGAGTTCCATCTTAAATTAAAAACATATATATCAACGTTTCACTTTTGCAAGTTGGAACCCTGGTTTCTTATACATGGAAGAGATAGGAGTTTCCCCCCTTGTCCCGCACCACGGTGACCAACCTCCTTAATAAGAATTAAGATTAAATTCATTTTTCTACGTTCGCTTGACTCAGACTGAAAGTTAATACGCTCCATATCAAAAGATCTAAATAATCATAAAAGAACAATGGACATGATGTGGTAAAATATGACAAACGGAGTATGATCATGCTCAGAATGGCATTTTGAATAAAAAGCAAGTGAAAATAAATAGAAAATTTGGAAGTTGGTTAAACCGAAAGTTTGAATAGCGCTTTTCAACATGGAGTATGTTGCCATGACGCCCGAGTTATCTCGGGTACGGGTAAATCGAAACGGTGCCTAAACTCGCGATATCTCGGACGCGGTCGTTAAGGGGTTAAAACTGTCGATAGAAAGTAACGCAAAAGGTTTTGTTTGCTTTTGTTCCAGCCGCTATAATTACAGTAGCTGCCTCAGAGGGTGTAACAATCGGCGCTCACAGGCTGTACACCCACAAATCGTTCAAGGTTACGCCTGGTCTGAGGCTGGTCCTGGTCATCCTGCAAACCATAGCTGGTCAGGTAAGTTATAGAATAGAACGGAGCAGAAGCACCGTAGTCAGACCTGAATTTCAGGGGGAGCCTCAAAACAATGTTGGGGGGGTGTCTCTGATACATTTTAATGGTCAAAAAACCTTCGACATACTACATTACTCACTAAGTTCGTAGGATGATATATAGATGGTGCCACTATTGACAAATCCTTATGTTTTTTGGATAGTACCAACCTTCAGCCGATATGTATCAAAATTTCATGACATTCCTGCCATTAGTTTATAAGTTACAGAAGTTGGAAGTTACAGAAGAAGAATGGAGGAGACTATGTTGATGAATAAAGTCCAATTTTGCGTCATCATCCAAAACGTCATCTTACGAACTTATTGAGTGATGTGTTACATATATGCCATTTTTTGGTACATATAATTGATTATTGTAGGGTTATGTGATTCAGCATGTTATTACGCTGGTTACGTGGTTGGAAACTGTAATCTACTGGCAATTTAATTTGAAAAAACCCCAGTTTTATTTCATATCACATTAGACATAAAACACTTGTAAACAATCTAATTACAGTTCTCTTCACAATACGCAAATCATGATGTGTGAATTGTTAACCACCGTAACGGTTTCCTCGTTAGGCAGACAGAGGCGTGAATTATGGGTAATTTGTCGAAACTATTGTAACAATAATTATATATATTACCAATTCGCGATGCTTTCTCTTTACGCAAGAAAGAGTGCCCTGTCGAATTTAATTTTTCAAAAGCGTCTTAACCCCTTTTTGTCATATAGTCAACCAAAATTGTAGTTAGGATACTACAATCAAGTATGTAGATTAAGCAATGAAATTTATAATAATACACTCACTTTTTGAAGATTGCTTAAATTTTGATAATTTTTTGACAGTTTTGTGATTTTTGTTTTGTTTCTGATAAGATTATAGTTCGTGAAACTCTGCGTCTAAAATGTCGATTGCGTGAAAAGATGTTGGTAAAAAGATGATAGACCTAGGCAAAACTTGAAAAAAAGCCACATATAACTCTAAAGAAATTAATGCCCCCCCGCCCCCCTAGAAGGTGTTGTTTTATTAAAATTTTAATTTTCTTGACAGTGACTTACGAGGTGTGTAAATTAAGTAATGAGACTGGTTTTTTGAATTTTTTTTTATTCGAACTCGATGTCACTCATTTTGAAAACGTACTAAAAAAACGGTTTACGAAAATAGTCATAAAGAACAAACAAATGACTCTAACAAGTTCAAACTGTTTCAACATTTTTTTTTCTGTTTTACTAACTGTGATCGTGCTGATCGAGGTGTTTAATGTTTTAACATTTTCAGAACTGCATGTATATCTGGGTGAGGGACCACAGGCAGCATCACAAGTACAGCGACACCGACGGAGATCCCCATAACGCCAGTAGGGGGCTTCTTCTTCTCCCACATAGGGTGGTTGATGAGCCGGAAACACCCCGCCGTCATAGAGAAGGGAAAAACCATCGACATGTCCGATTTGGAGGCGGATCCCTTGGTGATGTTCCAAAAGAAGTAAGTCCTACTCTTCCTCCCGTCTCGTAGCTTTGTATTGGAGCATGGGATCCAACATAATATTTTAGAAAATGATTATTAGATATAGGTAAATAGAAGGCTGCTCTAATAAAGAAAAAACTTCAAATGAAACTGAAAACTGACAACTTTTGGTCAGCATCATATAATCAGCTCTGTTTGCAGAACCAGTTTGGAATATTTTCCAAACATCAGAAGTAGTAGTCCATCTTCCAGTTGTCGTTCTATAGTAATAGAACGATAGACCAGCTCTAGTCCAAGAGCTGGTAGACATTTTTGGGAAGGTATTTGAGGCAATGTGAAAAGTTGCTCAAAAACTTCCTTTAGTGATACCTAAATACAAAAATGCAGACCTGGCTGATGGGTTAGGGGGCTTAAGCGACCATTAAATTTTTCAAGAAGCGAAATAATTTTTTGCAAAAAAATATTCTTTAGGCACATTGAGATTTTAACATTTTAAAATTTAATATTTAAAGAGTTGAAAAATCAAAGAGCCAGATCATTTAACCATTTAATTTGCCAGACGTTTGCAAAATTATTTTTCAAAAAAATAAAAAAATGTACTTGAGGCACCTTGAAATTTTTGTAGGGTATTATTTGTGACTAAAAATAGTTATTTACAAAAGACAGGTCGTTTCGGTGGGACATTTTACCTGCCAGGTGAGTGAGTATGTTTAACGTGAGTGCTGTGCGCAAGTTGAAGCGTGAGAGAGCTCGTATATCGGCAGCTGTCTCAAGAGGAAGCACGATGCAGTGTATCTGGCTCCTGCAAAATCACGTGATTAAGAGCATTCATGCAGTTGTTTGTAAGAATTTTGGAGTAGTTAAAAGGTTCTCAGTCGTATCCTGCAACGTATTTATCTAACACGTGTTTTTATAAAAGTCCTCTTTTGTCTCTGATTATTTCCAAAGGATAGTGATAATTGTAAAAAAGTGTGTTTTTTGCACAAAAGACGCTGAAAACATAATTCTTTTTAATGAGAAGACATTGAAAAAAAGAATGAAGTGTTGGGAATTAGAAAAAAAACATGGGTGAAAGCACAAGAAGAATACGAAGAAGAAGAAGAAGAAGAATATTCAAGCTCCGATGAGGAGTTCGCTGAAGAAGGAGTCACAAATTATGATGATGAATAAGATAAATATAATATTTATATACATTTATCAACATTTCATTTCAATGGATTTTATTATAAAATTTATATTTATATTCATTCACTTTTTCTATTTACTATATTTCATGATAATTAATAAAAATTAAATTAAATTAAACTAATCAGAGGATAAATAAAAAACATTTTATTCGCCGAGTTATGTCGTGCGTCAATAAATATTTACAACATACTCTACTCCTTTTCGTTTATAAATAAATATATAAAAGATTTAAAATAAGAAAATTACGACTAAGAACGTTTTAAATACTCCAAAATTCTTACAAACGACCGCATGAATGCTATTAATCACGTAATTTTGCGGGAGCCGATCACACCGCAGCTTGCTTCCTCTTGAGACAGCTGCATATATGCATGTATACGCTCTCTTTCACACTTCAACTTGCGCACCGCATCACTCACTCACTCACGTTGAACATTCTCACTCACCTGGCAGGTAAAATGTCCCACCGAAACGACCTGTCTTTTTGAAATAACTGTTTTTAGTCACGGATAATACCCTACAAAAGTGCTTCAAGTACATTTTTTTATTTTTTTGAAAAATAATTTTGCAAACGTCTGGCAAACTTTTTGACCCGGTTAAATGATCTGGCTTTTTTGGATATTATATTTTAAAATGTTAAGATCTCAATGTACCTAAAGAATATTTTTTGCAAAAGTTATTTCGCTTCTTGAAAAATTTAATGGTCGCTTAAGCTCCCTAATCCTGCAGCCAGGTCTGCATTTTTGTATTTAGGGTATCACTAAAGGAAGTTTTGAGCAACTTTTCACATTGCCTCAAATATCTTCCCAGAAATGTCTTCCAGCTTTCCTACTATAAATGGAACGAGGTGAAATACAACTGGTCCAATATTTCTGATACTGCAGAAATCAACGTATTTTGCGAGAAAGCCTTTCAGTTGTAACGTTGGTTCATTTTTGCAGGTATTATAAAACGCTATACGCGATATTCGCCATATTACTACCGGTGGCGGTGCCGGTGTATTTCTGGAACGAAACCCCGATCAACTCCTTCTTCGTGGCTTACTTGTTGAGGTACATTGTGCAGTTGAACGCCACGTGGTGTGTGAACAGCGTGGCCCACATCTGGGGAACGAAGCCGTTCGACAAGTGAGTAGCTTAGTGTGCTATGTTCGCCGGCGTTCGTTCGCGATCGACGATCAGTGTGTACGCGATTTTACACGTTGAGTATGCACACGACTTTAGTAAAAAATCGTTTCAAGTACACTGTTATTGATTATACAGGATTGCTAAAAAATTTGAAAACGGTGCTGTCACAAAAAAAATGACTGGAGCTAGGACGTCGAATTTTTATATTATGGAGCTTCATTTTCCTTTTTTTTTCCGACCATTTTTCCCCAAGTTACAGCTCTTAAAAAAACAACTAATAATTTGTGATTTTTTTATATCCCTTAGTTTGTGTGTATGTAAAATATCAATTCGCTATGACTTATCTTCAATACCTCAGGACAGGGCGCCGCCTATTATACAGGGTGTCCCCGGATTGAATTACCTATGGGTGAAATGGACAAAAAATTTAATTTTTCGACAAAAAAGTCATTCTTCATAAAAAAGTTTTGCCTGTCTTGAAACGTCCAGAAAGTTTTGTGTTTGTTCAATTTAACATACAGGGTGTTCAAAAATAGCAAACATTAAATAATAATGAAGAGTAAAGTACCTTAAATTTTAACGCCATGTAAAAAGGTTATTAAGAAAAATTGTTTGCAAGTTTGCAATTAAGTTTAATACTCAAATATGAAAGCATGGCCCACTAGTCAATATTAAGTATTTTGAAGAGATTCCGCAATGTTTATCATTGTTATACGTTTGAAGTATAGCCATTTTCCTTAAAAAAAAATGTTTACTAAAAGCGCAGACTTTTTTAAAGGAAAATGGCTATACTACAAACAATGATAAAATTATGGAATCTCTTCAAAATACTTAATATTGACTAGTAGGCAGTGCTTTCATATTTGAGTATTAAATTTAATTGCAAACGATTTTTTTTAATAACTTCTACATAACGTTAATATTTTAGGTACTTTACTCTTCATTATTATTTGATTTTTGCTAGTTTTGAATACCCTGTATGTTAAATTGAACACACAACAAACTTTCTGGACGTTTCAAGAAAAGCAAAACTTTTTATGAAGAATGACTGTTGAAAAATTAAATTTTTTGTCCATTTCACTCTATAGGTAACTCAATCCGGGGACATCCTGTATATATGTGAAATCATTTTCATGGTCGCTGCACACATTTCTATGTTCGTCGGCGTTCGTTTGCGTTCTATGTTGAGTGTGCACCCGTCTTTACATATCGACTCTGCACCCGGCTTTACACTTTGAGCGTGCACGCGGCTTTACGCAAAAAAAATCGTTTCAGGTACATTTTACCAGTGGAATCCCACTTCGTGGCCTTTATATCGATCGGCGAGGGCTGGCACAACTACCACCACGCCTTCCCCTGGGACTACAGGGCCGCCGAGCTGGGCTCCAGGTACAACGTGACCGGGTTCATTATCGATCTGCTGGCGTACTTCGGGTTCGCGTACGACCTGAGGACTGCCCCCTACAACCTGGTGAAGTCGAAGGCCCTGAGAACGGGCGACGGCACGCACAGCGTCTTCCGCGTCAGGAAGGTCAAATTCGGAGAGACCCCCGAGGATGAAACCCAAACGTATGGCGCGGAGAAGGGCAACAAGATACTTCCGAGTATCAGCCACAGGGTGAAGACCGTGCAGGGTTGATTTTGCTTTTGTGTTTTGTAAAGAGTTGGATGCGTTTCGAGTTTGAGAAAAAAAATGTTTTTGTTAGAGAGAGAGAAGGATTTGGTGCTTTTTTACTAATCTTGTTAAAATTTCTCTTTCCCAAGAGTTTATGTTTTTTTGGTTTCGATTTTTTTTTTGTTTTTGATTCTTTTTTTTACTATATCTTTCCTATTCTCCTTTGTGGAACTGTTCGGAATTACCCCAGACTGTGTTAGGCTGCTGTTTAATTTTATTGTATTATATTATCGTTGTTAGTTGTAGATATTAGTTTTTTTTTGTGATCTATGTACTTTAGGCTCGTATTTATATGCTAGTTTAGTAGATAGTAGATAATAAAATGAATTTTGATTGTCACTTTAGTTTCTTTTACTGGTTCTGATTTTACATAAAACAATAATTAATAAAGCAATGTAAATAAAATAAATAATAAATATCTAAGTCTGAGCAAAGCAACTTGTTCTTAATGATTATGGTAAATTTTTTAGAAAATCCTGAGACACTCCAATTGCTAATTCTGAAATGACATCTTGCGACGTCAAAATGTCATCCCTAAACTCAACCCCTTCAGGTGACAGTTACAACCCCTAAATTTTCAAATTGCAAGTAGGGGCTTGTGATACTTCATTTGAAAGGTACTTTCATTCTCCATTAAAAATTGCTATGGTTTTGAATTTTATTGGAAAAATTAACAAGGAAAAAGATAAGTTTCTCCAGCGTAAGAAATTCGTTACATTAAAATAAAACTTTTATAAGTAATACTATTTGTCAATAAACTCAGTGATGATCAGAAATTGGATGTAATGCTTATGCTTGAAGAAAATCCACATACGTCGTCAAACAGCTTCAGCATTAAATATTGGCCATTCCTCGATTCACCGCGTATTCACAGAAAATCAGATGCACCCATATAAACTGGTACCAATTAATGAGCTCGCGGAAGACGATTTTGATAGATGAATTCTCTTTTGTGAACAAATGATGCAAATAATAGATGACAATACTTTACAAATAGAAAATGTTTTATTTTCGGATGAATCTACATTTACACTTCACGGCCATGTTAATCGTCAAAACTGTCGTTACTGGTCGAGGGAAAATCCTCATTGGATGAGGGAACTACACACGCAAAACTCTGAGAAAGTTAATGTTTGGGCAGGAATAATTGGAGAAAATATCATTGGTCCCTTCTTCAGTGACGGCAATTTGAATGGAGAAACTTATTTAGCGCTGCTCCAAAATAATGTTGTACCGATGATGGCAAACTTGTATCCAGCTGGAGCAAACCCACAACTTCCAGGTAATGCAATATGGTTCCAGCAGGATGGTGCACCAGCACATTACGAAGTCAATGTCCGGCAATATCTCCACACAATCTTTCCAAATCGGTGGATAGGGAGATGTGGTTCTGTAAAATGGCCTGCACGATCACCTGATCTCACGCCGTTAGACTTCTTCCTATGGGGATATGAAAAAAGTATGGTCTACAAAATCAAACCCGACGATTTAACTGATTTAAGAAGAAGAATAACACTTGAAATTAGGTCGATTACCCCGTAGATGTTAACTAACGTTATAAGACATTTCTATTTACGTCTAGGACGCTGCCAAGATGCTGGAAGCATGCATTTTGAACATTTGCTGCATTAATAATGATTTATTTTTTTATTTTAATGTAACGAATTTCCCTACGCTGGAGAAGCTTATCAAGTTTTTCTTGTTTATTTCTGCAATAAAATGTAAAACCACAGCAGTTTTGAATCGAGAATGTCCTTTCAAATGAAGGATCACAAGCCCCTACTTCCAATTTGAAAATTTAGGGGTTGTAGCTGTCACCTGAAGGGGGTTGAATTTAGGGATGACATTTTTACGTCGCAAGATGTCATTTTAGAATTAGAAATTGACGTGTCTCAGAATTTAAAAAAAAAATGCATAATAATGGAGCTACTGAATTTATTCCATTTGGCTCTTCCACACTGTATAACAACGACTAGTCAACTGTAGTTAGGCAATCTCTAAAAGCAGATGATGACTGCAGGTAGCCTACATTGTGTGTAACATTGTAAGGAAGATTTAATTAGGTATATTTCATGTACAAAATAGACATGTAGCCAATGGACTTTCTGAAAGTTAAGAACAGTGGTTTTTGAACAGAGTGGATAGTAACAATTTCCACCCCCTTTCTCCGTTAAGTTTTAGAACTACAAAAAAATACAGAATTACCTCCTACTTTTTCTGAAATTTCCGAATATGTTTTTTTATGTTTTCAGAAATAGTACTAAAACAAATGTGTTGTAACTATTTAATTGACGTTAGTTTTTTTTAATGAAGCACCTTGTACAACACTTTGTCGGAATGAAAATGGTCCGTGGCAAAACGAACTGTTTAAACCTCAAGTATCTTTTGTGGTTTATATGTACGTATGTTACTTAGAAATATTTTGAGAGCTGCCATCGTGGTATATTTCAAAAACAATTGAATATCTCCAAAACCGTGGGGTCAGGTATCATGTCGACCCAAAAATTAAATGCGGTGCCCAAATATGTACAAATATACACGGTTTGTATAAAAAAGTAATGAGACTCATTTATTCCTCACGCGACTGTACCTACTTCCCGGCATGCTCGCAGCTGGCGGGTTTGGTGGTGGGGAGTCTAAGCTTGGAAACGGCGGGTTGGACAGTCGTCTGCAACCACCTGTTTAGGCAGAATCCTTCTTTTTAGTGTTCTCTGTAATAAAACTCGGTCGAAGCTCCGAAATGCAGAAACCAATTGAGCAGTGTTTTGCTCTTTTACGTGGAAGTGCTGAAAAGATTGAAATAAAGAGTCAACCGAGTGAGGCCAGCCATCGCCGCCGATGGGAAGCGTCACCACGACAATGCTTCAAGTCACACCTGCTTCGTGGTGAGCAGCTACCTCGCCAAGAACGGGAATTCAACGATTCCGCAGCCGCCCTACAGTCCCAACCTGGCCCCCAGACCTTTTTTATTTTTCCAAAATTTAAAAGCGCCCTCAAAGGATGCTGCCATGGGACCCTGGACGCCGTCAAAGCGGCTACGACGCGAACTTTAAAAAAACATTCCAGAAGCCGCCTACAAATCCGCCTACGAATCGTGGAAACATCGCTGGCAGAAGTGTGTGGATGGCCAAAGGACTTACTTTGAAGAGTATTAATAAATAATTTGTAGTGATATTCACAATAAATTATTTTTTACAAAGTTAGTCTCTTTACTTTCTATACAAACCCTGTATATGATGCTCAATGTTAAAATAACGGATTTTGCGTAGCAGTCATATGAAATGGAGTACCCTGTATAATTAGGGTGCATAATTTTGTCCAACTTTTAATTGCTCCATCTATTTAAAAGACTCTGTCTTAGTTCAAGACCAACTCTTATTAGTCCAATCAACGAGTGAAAGCCCCCATGTTAATTGGTCACTAATTGTTATCAGCAAACAAAAAATATGGTCGTATAGAGAAATAAATTCTAGGAAAGATAGCGTTTTTTGCGACTCGAGTTTTAATGGCGAACATAACCAAAAAAATTCGCAAAAGTCAAAAAAACGTTTTTTTTTGCAAATAAAAAAAAAGCTTCAAGTCCTACACAAGAAAGTTAAATTAGAAAGTTGTGGATCTTAAAAATGCACGTCGAATGAAATTTGAACGAAAAAAAATCGGTTCATAAACATTTGAGAAAAAATAAAAAAAAAACGTCAAAAATCGCGTTTTCGTATTTTTTGCTGTATAAATTCCAATTTTGTTTGAACATACTTCTTGTTAACTACAAATATAGCCCAAAACAAGCAGAAAATGATCCTTTTTTTCAGAAATTTAACTTATTCAGTTAAATTTTGAAAAAATCTTTTTTCCGCTTGTCTTGGGCTATATTTCTAGTTAACAAGAAGTATGTTCAAACAAAATTGGAATTTATACAGCAAAAATACGAAAACGAGATTTTTGACGTTTTTTTTAATTTTTCTCAAATGTTTATGAACCGGTTTTTTTCGTTCAAATTTCATTCGACCCGTATTTTTAAGACCTACAACTTTTTAATTTAACTTTCTTGTGTAGGCCTTTTTTTTGACCGTTTTTTTTTGACTTTTGCGAATTTGCTGATAACAATTAGTGACCAATTAACATGGGGCTTTCACTCGTTGATTGGACTACTGTCGTCCAATCCATCCACTACGGTGTTCTTCATCCAGATAACGTCTTACTGCACCATAATAGTGTGCAGGAGCACCATCTTGTTGGAACGTTATTTCCAAGTTGCTAAATTAATCTGGATTGTCTTCCACAGTGGCGGTGCGTGATATTTCAGTTAGCCATATCTTGAAACGACGCATGGGACCCACTTCACTTTTTTAGGTGATGACTATACACCTTTTACAGAAAGGATTTATAGTGAAAAAAATCGTCAGCAAAGTTTGCGAAAAAATTTCAAAAACACTGGAGCACTCCCTAGGTTTTCAGTAACGCTCTGTGGGATATTTTCAGTATATTTTTTTTTCATAATCTAGAAACAAATATAAGGAGACGTTTTTCGATTTGTTGCAAAATATTTTTTTTTTCAAAAAGTTATGGCCATTTTAATTTGAATTTTATAGGAACATTTTGTTTCCCAAAATTAGAAAAAAAAAAAGAAGAAAGATCTTCTACCTCGTTTATTATATTAACAGTTACAGTATTTCCATAACCTATCACCATTTTGATGAAGTGTTTCCTTACAATTCAAAATAATATATGATTGAAATACTCACATTCACATTCATATAAAATAAATGTATATTCAAAAACAACACGTCAGCAATAAGTTAGGAGAGAAAAACAAGGTCAAAGGTCACGTCAGAGATAAACTAGGCGGGGAAAAACAAAACACGTCTGAGCTAGGCGACGGCCTCTGGACATTGATGACTTCTTAAGCTAACCTTACCAAACAATAAATTCACAGGTAAAGGCAATTCAGCAGCCTCTGGTCATTGTCGACCACTTCTTGTAAAAGCAATAAAAAAACTACTCAGCAGCCTCTGGTCATTGTCGACCATTTCTTGTACAGGTAAAAATCTTAAGTGACAATTTGCTCAGGTGCAACTCAACAGCCTCTGGTCATTGTCAACCACTTCTTGTACGAGTAAAAATCTTAAGTGACAATACACACAAAGCTTAGATTAAGCTCCTAAAGCTCACACACTTACCGAGCTTTGACGTCATTCATTTACTTCTTCAGCAGCCTCTGGTCATTGTCGACCACTTCTTTTACACCACCTGCATGTCTTTTACACCCTCTAGACGTCATTCATTTACTTCTTCAGCAGCCTCTGGTCATTGTCGACCACTTCTTTTACACCCCTTGCATGTCTTTTACACCCTCTGATCATTGACATCCACTTCTTCAGCACACCCTGGGACACTTCTTGCACGACTTTCACAAAACCACCCCTGTGGATGGTCGCTCCGGATGGACATGCCATCGAAGTGTCCCAGGAACCGGATAGCTATACTACTCATTTGGCCTAACAGAGCTAAAGAAAGGATATTTTCCTCATCTTTTTAACAGAAAAGAAAAATGAAAATTATGTAGGGTCTATGCCTGCGCTTGAGTTCTATAACCCAGATAATATGTATAAATCCGACAAAGAAGCTCTTGTAAAATGATATTACGAAAAATTGGAAGAAAACTACGTTTTTAATTTTCAAAAAGAAATTAGCGAAGTAGAAATATTAATGAAATCGTGTCTTACATTTAGAGAACGCATATTATCGACAACAAACGTGTGCCCCTTTACAAAATGTTCCACAATAGCATCCACGTGTAAGTTTTTTTTTTTCGAAACTATTTGAAAGCTGGCACAATAGGCATTATTCCTAAAAACGGGCATATATGGGGTGATAGTCAAAGTATTATTGCTATTCAATGGATGTTGCTTGAAGAAAAAAGCAGAAACATTAGGATCATAAATGCTGCTAAAGAGAAAGAAAAACCCCTTCATGGCCTTAGGGTTGACGGGTATTGTGAAGAAACAAAACAGGTGTTTGAGTTCTATGGCTGTTGGTGGCATGTACATATTTACCTTATTCATAATAGAGACGAGCCCCTGAGCAAGAGACCTACAGATACGCTTAATTATAGATATGAAAACACCGTTAACAAAATGATCCGCTTAAAAAATCTAGGGTACGATGCGACTCAAAGAAAATCCTGAACACAAAACCACAAAACCCTTGTAGAAAACCATCGTCTGTTAAAATACGCTCCTTTAAAAGCACGAGATGGGTTTTATAGGGGATGCACCGGCAATATCTATGAATATTATAAGATAAAATACGGCGAAAACATTAATTATACCGATGCCTGCTCTCTATGATCAATACCTTTGTTAAAGTACAGACTGCAGCCTCTGGATGGCGTTATTGTAAAACCCTCCAAGATCAGAACAAGTACATTCAATTATTCAAGGAAAGAGAAAATGTTGAGCTAGATGTTAACAAAATTGGTGCAAACCCCGGTCTACGCTCAGTAGCAAAATTGCTTCTAAACTCTTTTTGGGGTAAATTCGGACAAACAGAAAATCTTCCTAAAACTATAATAATTAATAACTCCTTCGAATTACTAGAATTGCTGACCAACCCCTCTATTATAGTTAATACTTTACGCCCTGTAAACGAAGACACTAATTGTTAATTTTATCAAAACATTTACGAGGCCTATACCGAACATCCTGCAACTAACGTTGTAATAGCCAAGGGCGTAGTAAGGGGGGGGGGCGATGGGGGGTGATCGTGGTAAAATGGTCAAGTAAAAACCAAAATAGTCGGGGGGATTGCGCTTGCCGTTGCCTCCAATGACCTTTTTTTTGCTTTTTTGTTTAATCTGCACTGGACCGCCCCCCCCCCAAAGAAAAATACTGGCTATGCCCTTGGCACGTCTGAAGTTATATAGCTATTTCGAAAAGCTTGGAAAAAAGGTCCTTTACTACGACACGGATAGCGTTATATACATATGTATATTCCCCAGGAGACAGTATTATCCCCACGGGAGAATTTTTAGGGGACATGACCGACGAGCTGATAGAATACGGAGAAGGGAGTCATATTACAGTTTGTTTCAGGAGGACCAAAAAATTATGCCTATAAAGTTTATTCGACGCGCAGCTGTTGTTCTAAAAATAGGAATGACTCATTTCCGGCAGGTGTGTTCTAAAAATAGATATGATGTCACATGCGTGCGCAGGTGTTGTTCTACAATAGGCATGAGCCATTTCCGGCAGGTGTTTATTTGCATTTCTTAGTACTCATTATAGATGGCAGGTGTTTTATATGTGCAATCAAGTTTTGAAAAGTCAGCAATGGGTCATTAACCTCAGGTGACCTTTGACCTTGATCTTTAACCTTGACCTTTGACCTTGACCTTGAGGGGTCAATGACCTCGTGACCTTGTGCATCACAGAAGCCCCATATATACCCTACTAATTCAAGTAAATTTTATATATAAAGTTTTTTGCTAACTATTCTCGTGAGCAGATAAAGTCTGTAAATTAAAAGCTGAGACACCCTGTATTAGAATATTTGGGTGATGCGTTGATTTTAAACATGAATTTATTCTTTCCAGAACAAAGTTTTCTTGAATATATGTATATACACGTACATAAATATATCCTTTATACGTAAAAATCAAAATTACACCTTAGAATATTCCAATTAGAATAATTGAATGAATTAATTCATTGCCCAAATTGTATTCTTTTCTAGACAATAGGTTAGTCGTTATAATATGCCCTTGAAATTCTTCAAGGGCATATTATAACACTCTCGTGTCAAAGCTCGTACATACATATATACCGTATTATTCTTTTTTAGGTTATCGAGTTTTATTGGTTTTGTTTGAAATACTTTAGATTGCAAGCATCCGCGAAAAAATTGATGGAATGAGATCTGGAGAGCATGTTGGTCGTTATATTGCTACGAGAGTACGTAATAAAGTATCTTTAAAATAATGTAATGAAGAATCCTTTTTGTTGCTATCTTTGTTTTATCAAAATGTCATTTATGTTTTTTAATTAAGAGTTGGTGGATATTCATTTAGTTTATGGGTTTGCAAATGGAACCTCAGCAGCAGCCTGTGAATATAGGCGAAGAGTCCCAAATAGAAGGCATCCGTATTCTGCTGTTTTTGTAAGATTTAATTGCCAAATAACTGATCAGGTAACGTAATACTTGGGGAACAAAGTAATAAAAATGTTCGACCACAGGGAAACTTTTACACGACGAATTTTACTTGAGTTCCACAGAGACACAGCACACGTGTTAAAAGTTAAAAGCGTTTCCGTTACCTGTTTCCGTTACCGTGTTATATACGAGGTGTGTAAATTACGTAGGTAATGAGACTGCTTTTTTTAAATTTCTTTGTTCGAATATAATTACAATTCAGTATTGTTTCCTTCAAAATAAGTTCCTTGGGAAGCCACACGGCGCTGGAGACGGTTCTTCCATTTTTTATAGTAGTTCTGGACCTCATATACTGGAATAGCCTTCAGCTGGTCGGTAACAGCCGTTTGAATGTTTTTTTATGGTCCCAAAATGACGTCCCTTAACCTTAAGGGACATCACCTGATTTTTCAATCTCGGGAAGAGAAAAAAGTCACACGTACTCAAGTCAGGCCAATAAGGACGCTGAGGAGCCACAGGCATGTTTTTACTGGCTAAAAACTCGTTTACTGAAATGGCTGTGTGATAAGGCGCATTGTCATGATGCAACACCCAGTTGTTCTTTATCTTTGTAGACGAGGAAATTTAGCATTCTATCTCCAAAATTTACGCAGTAAGATGGATTTTGACGTAATTATGCTCGTTGGATTCATTGTAAAATTTAGAAAAAATGTTACCTATTTTTGTCATATACAAATCAGAAACTGCATTACTGCACCTAAAAAATACATTTTTTGCGGTGCAATTTTTCCAGCCAATTAAAGAAAAAATCATAAGTCGAGAATACATTGTTAGTCAAGGTTTGATGACTTCCCCGATCACTCTTGTCGTCAACTGACGATCTGAACGCACAAGGTCTCGTATTATATCGACATTTTCATCGGTTCTTGAAGATGAAGGCCTTCCGCTGCCTGGTTCATCTTCAATCGACTCTCTTCCTTCTGAGCCTTAGACCATCGAAAAACCTGGGCTCTTGAAAAAACACTGACTCCGTAGGCGTGTTGAAGTTTTGCAAAAGTATCCGTTGCGCTGTGTCCAGGTCTGAAGCAAAACTTGACGGTACACCGTTGCTCAAAATTAATCACTCATTTATTTAGTCACTCATTTTTAAGACGCATTAAAAAAAATCGGTTTACGAAAACACAGTCACAAAGAACAAACAAATGACTCTAACAAGTTCAAACTTGTATTGAAGGTGCATTATATGTTAACCTATCGCCCTTCCAAGTGCCGTCTCTGGTGTTGCTAGATCGGGCGCTACGTTGCCAGTCTCATTACTTAATAATGCTCTTAAAAATATAATATTTCACCTACAATTTGCAGTAAAGTTCGAAGAAGTCAGACTGCGTTTACAAATAATGTTAATTACCAATAACAAATGACCATTAAAGGGATCTTATTAATTACATCCACATTTTTTCCCAGACTTTTTTTATTATATGTTGTATATTATTTTGTTAAACTGAATCAAGGAATTCTAGGTATCGTGAGAGAAAAGGACATTTCATATTACCACCACTACAATTGGTGGGGTGGAAGAATATGACATTACGAGCAGAGACAACCACGTGACAGTGAGCCACGTCAGTAGATCACTTGGTGTCAATAGATGCAGTTTGTTCAGAACGAAGAAATTAATATTGAAGAGCTCTAATTATTATATGCCAATCTTCGGCTAAACAGCACAAAAAATACATAAATTATAACCTCATATAAATAGTTTATGCTTGATATAGAAATTATGTGCTAACCCTTGCACTAAATTCGACAAACAATAGAATTCCGGTTTTAATGGGTAGGGGAGAGAGAGGTACGCATTTAAAATTTCGCGGCAGAAGAGGTCCATTTGTTTCAACCTATTACCTCAAAGATGGTACTAGTGTGGGCTACTTGTCATAAAAATTTAGTAATGGAAAAACTAGTGAGAGTAAAGTTACATGTGTTTAGTTTATTTTGGTGCGAGAAAGTAATTTTTAATGACTTTTTACATGTGTGTGTTTTTACCAACGTGGTAGCAATAGAGTGCTGCTTGTCACCATTCATAAACGTAAGTATTATTTAAACATTGTTTGCAACCAAGTGTATGCACTGTAAGATTAAATATGTCACTAGTGATTATTTCTGTCAGAGTGCATTTGGGATACATTGATACATATGTATGAGAGGTACATTGATGCAGTGTATCAATGTGCCTCTACAGTGTATCAATGTACCTCTGCAATTTACAAATGTACTATTTTATTCGGATAAACAAGATTCAGTAAGTTATACGAGGACATGTTACTTGTTTCAGGTTAATGAAAATGGTACGTACTTATCACAAAGAGCATTCATTGACGAAGGAGCTATAAAGACTGCAATAACCGATGTTATTAAAAATCACAAATCAATTAGAGTTTCAGCTGCTGATCATGGTTTAAAACCCTCTACACTTCAACATAGAATCGAAAAGTATAGAAAAAAATCATAAAAATGAAAATCCAGAGTTTTCAGATGAAACCAAAGCAGAATATATAACTCTAAATATACAAGTTATACAAACAACTAGGCAGAGGCGAGAAAGTCTCGTATTTACACCACAACACCAGAAAAAGCACGATTAGAGGACATCGCTAAGGAAAGAAATATGAAAAAATTAAGCAAGTAACCAAGAAGGTCAAATTTAATATTAAAGAAACGGTCCGAAATGTTCCAAGTTCATCCGAAAGTGACAGTGAAGTGGAAATGAGCTTATCTGATTCAATTAACGATGTCAGTGATGAAGAACTACCATTGTTGTGTGATGATGAATTAAATGTAGGCGATTTTGTTGTCGTCAAGTTTTTAAGATGGAAAACAGCTGTACACTTTGTTGGACAAATTGTCACGATTTATAATGACCATGAAATAAAGGTCAATTATTTACGGAAAGACTTTTGTTTTTTCCTAACGTTCAGGACATCAGTTTAGTGCTTCGAGGAGATGTCGTATTCAATCTGCCCAAATCCATTTCTGCTGGTGGTACACTTCGCCAAAATAGATCTTTTTATTTTCCAACAGTTCCTAATCTTATAATTCAGTAAATATTGTACTACAATATTACTTTTTTCTCTAGTGTATTGTATGTGTATCAATGTTCCCCAGCACTATATCAATTTACCCCACCAGAGAGGTAGTTTGATGCAAATGTAGACATTAAAAAAAGTTGCAAAAACTCCAAACTTGTTTTTATTTTTCCTTTAAATAGAGTATTATATGAAAGACAAATACATGGCATGTAAGCCTAAAACAAGAAGATGGCGACAAGTATTTTGTCTTGGACAAAATCATAATCACGACAAAAAATGTATCATTGTTCCTCCCTCTCCCTAACTCACGTTAAATTTTTTCTCGTACTACGCTCGATCGTATGCTAATTCCGAGTCGATCGAGATATAAAAACGATATACGAGGTGCTTCTTCAGTCAGTCGGGTGAGGGAATCCCAGTGATAATTTTTTGTTTGGTGATCCGGATATACAAAGGTGAGTGTAAGAGTTTGATACGCTTGTGAACTTTTTAAATAGCCATGCGCGAGAACATTAGAAACAATGACATTATTTAGGCGTTACCTAATACGGGGCAAATTAAGACAGACAAACGAAATATTCCCCTGATTGTCAAGATATATTACCCACACGCACACTTGACGCGTATTTATAACTGCAGAGCCTACTTGTACAGTAACGTAAATGCTAAAGTTCCTTTACATTTTTTTTACCACCAAGTGACCGATAAGCTTTCAATGACCAATAGTGATTGACCAATGTAAACAGGGTGAGTTTTTAGGGCGTATTATAGAATCGTTACACAAAAATTAATAAATAGATAGTATATTTGAGGTTGTTTACACCCTTTTTGCCACCTTTTTAAAATATGACTGAATCTATAGGGTATTCACATATGTACTTCCTGGGCGTCAACTAAGTTCCTTTTTTAAACGGAACACCCTATGTATTTTGCAAATTTGGAGCATTTTTGAGTCGAAAAAAATAGATCATAACATATACCTAAACTCAGTCGTTAATAAAATAGTTTGTTAAATTTTAAAGTTTGGTTCCTTTCGGGGCTAGTTTGAAGGCAATTTTTAAGAAAAACCGAAGAAAATCGAAAGTATATCCAACATTTTCACTCTAACCCCTATGGTATGCTTAGCAAACGGAGAACTGAAAGATTTTAAACTGAGTTTAAAATTGTAAAATCTTGATTTGTATTTAGCAACATGTAACGCAATAAATTGAACACTTGGTATAGATAACTTTTTTAAATAAAGTTAATTATTTCAATTGCAGAGTATGGAGTACTGTATGTTTTTATGCCACCCAAAAAATTAAACGGAAGCCAAAAAAGTTATAGCGGTTTTTCCATATTTTCCATATATGTCAATTTTTTTAAAAAGTATCAACTATCTTCAAAACAGCTGGGTTTTTGGTGCTCTCCTCTCAGAATTGCGCACTAAAATTTCACCCAGTATAATTTATTAAATTATGATATTTTACTTACATTCTTTTTTTATATATTTATATCTTTGGTCTGCTATGTGTAGGTGTTTCTTAGTAATAATATTCATCTACAAGAAAAAGAAAACTGTAGCAGACAAAAAATTGTTTTTTGTCTACTACAGTTAGCTCAAAATTAAGTTCAAATAATTCTAGGTAACACTCAACTGTCTTGACTTAATTACACGGCATACTTGATTCATCTAGTGGCTCCCAAACTATATATTTTACTCAACTTTGAGATCGTATAGAAAAAAACACCTTGTATATTTTTTGTACAATTTTCGCGTATGGGGGTTTTGAGAAGTTCCGATTAACGCTGTGGATTCAGATTTTAAATAAAAAAAATCGCAAAGTGGTTATGTTGAATTTCGTGGGTATAAGTACACTAATATAAAATCGTAGCAGGCCATGGGTTTGAATTTTAAAAGCGACCGTACAGTCACAAGGAGTAGTTTTCCATGCCCTTTAAATAATCTTTAATCGATTTTATCTTGAAATAAAAGTGGACACCCTGTATAAAATTATTAAAAACATTCTTTGTTTATTTATTTATTTGTGTGTGTTTTTTTCTTTTGAAGAGAATGACTGTCGCCGACCAAAGATCGCCAAGATCGGAGCAGGCCGCGGCGGAAACAAAAGACGACAGCGTGCAGGGCAAGCTGCCCGCGGAGATAGGGACCGATTACAGTTTCAAAAGGAAGATCGTGTGGAAGAACGCCCTGGGATTCTTGGTCTTGCATCTAGGAGCACTGTACGGAGCATATTTGGCATTCTACTGCCATGGGGCTACATTCATATGGGGTATGTCTTTGATTTTTCATAAATTAGCAGCTGAGCAGCATTAAGGAGGTTCGTCTGGAATTGCAAAAATAATTAAAAGTTGACGAAATTGTTGATATATATTCTTCAAGTGATAAAATTATCTTCAGAATTGTTTGGGATTTTTTTCACCATCAAGTTTGTGAGAAAAAAATCATCAAAAAAAAAGAAAATTAACATGGGCTCTTATGGATGTAGCTATTGAATTTGATAGAAACTACGTTTTGAATGATTAAAAAAAATCTGAAACTTTGTACACGCATAGCAATAACGTCTAGGAAGAACATAGATTTACATGGACATGATTGATCAGCTGTGTTGCACGCAATTATCAATTTAATGTTGAGTGTTCCACGCAATCGGGCTGGCGCCCTGTCGACGCGGCAACGCCGCCTCTCCCAATTGTTCCTTTTTTGCATTTCTTCCCTGCCTCAACGCCGCATTGCACTCTCCGTAATTGTTTTGCCGAAATAAAACGACCTTTCCTACGTAATCTATCAGATTTCTCATTTGATTTATAAAAATTTCCGCTTGGCCGAACCATTACCGACAAACTTTTTGAGGTTAGAATTACTTTCTGGCAACAATTTTCGCCGAGTAGCCTAGCCAACTGCTGAAAGCAAACCTTTCAAACCGTTCAGCGTTGCCGTACTTTCCGACTATAAATCGACTTTTAAAAACGCGGTCAATAAATTATTTCATTAACCAAACTTGGTATATAATAAATTTATCGTGCATTACAAATATACTGCACAGTGAGTTTCATCTTAAATTAAAAAAAAAATATATCAACATTTCACTTTTTGCAAGTTGGAACCCTGATTTATTATACATGGAAGATATAGGAGTTTCCCCCTTGCCCCGCACCTCGGTGACCAGCCTCCTTAATACGAATTAAGATTAAATTAAGATAAAAATATCAAAAGATCTAAATAAAAGAACAATGGACATGATGTGGCAAAATATGACAAACGGAGTATGATCATGCTCAGAATGGCATTTTGAATAAAAGCAAGTGAAAATAAACAGGACATACCATTAAAAATTTAGAAGTTGGTTAAACCGAAAGTTTGAATAGCGCTTTTCAACATTGAGTATGTTGGCATGACGCCCGAGTTATCTCGGGTACGGGTAAATCGAAACGGTGCCTCCACTCGCGTTATCTCGGACGCGGTCGTTAAGGGGGTTAAAACTGTCGATAGGAGGTAACGCAAAGGTTTTGTTTGTTTTTGTTCCAGCCTTTATTTTGGCAGTAGCTGCCTCAGAGGGCGTAACCATCGGCGCTCACAGGCTGTACACCCACAAATCGTTCAAGGCTACGCCCGGCCTGAGGCTGGTCCTGATCATCCTGCAAACCTTGGCTGGTCAGGTAAGTTATAGAATAGAACGGAGCAGAAGCACCGTAGTCAGACCTGAATTTCAGGGGGGAGCCTCAAAACAATGTTGGGGGTGCCTCTGATACATTTTAATGGTCAAAAACCCTCAAGACATCGTCAAATATATATGGTGCCACTAATGACAAATCCTTATGATTTTTTGACCAACCATCAGTCAGTACCAACCTTCAGTTTAGTACCAACCTTCAGTTCAGTTCAGATATGTGTATCAAAATTTCATGACATTTCTACCATTAGTTTACAGGTACTGTGATTTTAGTGATGTTACTTTTGTAATTTTTAAAACACATATGAATTTCGTGCGTTGATAAAGCATTAATTTTTTAATGGGAAAATTAAGCAATTCAAGTAAAACAATGGCTTCACAAGTGTCATTCAGGCTCTGCTCCAGCGAGACAAGTGGTTTGCTGATTTTAAACGCTTCCGTACATAACCGATGATTCTGAAGGCTGTGATCGCTCAAATTCAGTAGTTGTTCCAGTAAACATAAAAAAAGTGCACAAAAGTGAACAAATAACAAATATTTTTTGGAAGACCGTAAAGTTAAGTTAAGTAACCGACTGTTACATGTTCGCAAATCTCAAAGAATGCTCATCGGAAAGAGATATGGCTTCAATGGGGAGTTGATCGCCGAAACCGAAGCGTATTTTGAAGTGTTGGACAAATCGTTCTATAAGAAAGGCATATAAATGTCAGAGAAGAGTTGGAATGAAAGGAGGAGACTATGTTGATGAAAAAAGTCCAATTTTGTCTAAAAGTCGCTGTTTTATTAATGACCCTACGAACTTATTGAGTGATGTGTTACACGCATGCCATTCTTCTTGGTAGATAATTGATTATTGTAGGGTTATGTGATTCAGTAAGTTATTATGCGGGTTACGTGGTTTGAAAAACTGTAATCTACTGGCAATTCAATTTGAAAAAAAGGAACAGTTTTATTTCATATCACATTAGACATAAAATACTCGTAAAAAAAATCGAATTACAGTTCTCTTTACAATACGCAAATCATGATGTGTGAATTGCTAACCACCGTAACGGTTTCCTCGTTAGGCAGACAGAGGCGTGAATTACGGGTAATTTGTCGAAACTATTGTAACAATAATTACATATATTACCAATTCGCTATGCTTTCTCTTTACGCAAGAAAGAGTGCCCTGTCAAATTTAATTTTTCAAAAGCGTCTTAACCCCTTTTGTCATATAGTCAACCAGAATTGTAGTTAGGATACTACAATCAAGTATGTAGATTAAAGAATGAAAGTTATAATAATACACCCACTTTTTGAATATTGCTTAAATTTTGATAATTTACTACATTTAATTTACTTATTTACTACTTTTAACTACAATATTGATTTTTTTTTTTGTTTCTGATAAGATTATCTTTCGTGAAAAATTAGATATTATTCGATCCTATCGATTCTGATAAGATTATAGTTCGTGCGTTTAAAATGTTGATTGCGTGAAAAGATGGTGGTAAAAAGATGACAGACCTAGGCAAAATTTGAAAAAAAGCCACACATAACTAACGAAATTAATGCCCCCCCCCCTAGAAGGTGTTGTTATATTAAAATTTGAATTTCCTTGACAGTGATTTACGAGATATGTAAATTAAGTAATGAGTAATGAGACACAAGAATTACAATTCAGTATTGTCTCCTTCCAATAACTTCCTTGGGAAGCCACACAAGTTATGCGAATAAAGAGGCTGAGCAGCCACATCAATGTTTTTACTGGCTAAAAACTCGTTTACTGAAATGACTGTGTGACAAGGCGCATTGTCTTGATGCAACATCCAGTTGTTCTTGATGTTCGGTCTCACACGCACGACCCTTTTTTCGAAATTTTCAAGAACCTTTTTGTAAAAGTGTTGATTTACTGTTGATCCATAAAATGGGGATCATTTGCAAGACACCTGGATCTCCTGATGTCTTTTTGTTCCTGTGAAAAGTTTTTTGGAACTATTTTTGCGCAGATTTTTCTTATCCCTAATTCGTTAATCAAAATCTGATGAACAGTGATGTGATTCAAATTTAACTCTTCCCCGATCGTTCTTGTCGTCAATCGACGGATCTGAACGCACAAGATCCCGTATTCTATCGACATTTTCATCGGTCCTTGAAGATGAAGGCCTTCCTCTGCGTGGTTCATCTTCAATCGACTCTCTTCCTCCTTAGAATGAAGATAATCCGTTGCACTGTGTTAAACCTGATAGCAAACCGTTGCTCAAAATTAATGTCACTCATTTTGAAAACGTACTAAAAAAACGGTTTACGAAAATAGTCATAAAGAATAAACAAATGACTCTAACAAGTTCAAATTGTTTCAACATGTTTTTTTCTGTTTTACTAATTGTGATCGTGTTGATCGAGGTGTTTAATGTTTTAACATTTTCAGAACTGCATGTATATCTGGGTGAGGGACCACAGGCAGCATCACAAGTATAGCGACACCGACGCAGATCCCCATAACGCCAGTAGGGGCTTCTTCTTCTCCCACATGGGGTGGTTGATGAGCCGGAAACACCCCGCCGTCATAGAGAAGGGAAAAACCATCGACATGTCCGATTTGGAGGCGGATCCCTTGGTGATGTTCCAAAAGAAGTAAGTCCTACTCTTCCTCCCGTCTCGTAGCTTTGTATTGGAGCATGGGATCCAACATAATATTTTAGAAAGTGATTATTAGATATAGGTGAATAGAAGGCTGTTCTAATATAGAAAAAACTTCAAATGAAACTGAAAACTGACAACTTTTGGTCAGCATCATATAATCAGTTCTGTGTGCAGAACCAGTTTGTAATATTTTCCAAACATCAGAAGTAGTAGTCCATCTTCCAGTTGTCGTTCTTAAGAAGACTAGAACTAAGGAGACAGAACTGCGGCTTTTCGCTGTATAACGCGACGGACTCGAATAAGTCCGCCTCCAGAGGCGCTGTAAACAGTTGTGTACCACGGTTGCCACGGTATACAAACAGATATCTATACGTATACCGTGGTTCTGTACTAATCTGTATGCGTTAGAGGTGTTAGAGTCCGTGTGAATGTCCGTGGTGCGAATACATGTGGCAGACGCTCGATATTTTTCATTAATTTGTTGTTATCTTTGGAATTACAAATTTTCGTAATTATCATTATGAAAATGTACTCAAAGTATTTCATGTTACGTGCTTCAACGTTAACAATTCAACAAAGGAAAATATTTCGATTCATACATATGTACATCAGTAATTTGAAATAATGTCAGGTTATTCTGACGCTTCGGAACGCTTCTTATATCACACAATGCAACACAGCACTTACAAACCATATTTATTTAACATTCGAATTGTATTTTTATTAAATCCAAACGGCATGTAAGCATATTGTGACATTTGTGAAATGTCATTAGTGACAGCTGACGTTTATTAAGTTTTATAGTTTACATACTTAGTCTATTTAGTTTATACACTATCTGTTAGTAAAGTATGGAATTACATATTAATATTCTAGATGTCAAATGAATCATCTAGAACATTTAAAAACTATAAATAGTGTTGTTGTTGCTAGAATAGAGTTAGTTGTGATTAGAATTTCACACAGATAAGATCGACAAGTTGTAGAGTATTCACATATGGTCTACTGCTCATCACGTGACGTCGGGTACACTAGTGTTTACAGCGCCTTCTGGAGGCGGACAGATTTGATATGATACCGAACGAGTTCGGTCTCCTTAGTTCTAGTCTTCTTGGTTGTTCTATAGTAAATGGAACGAGGTGAAATACCATTGGTCCAATATTTCTGATTCTGCAGAAATCAACGTATTTTGCGAGGAAGCCTTTCAGTTGTAACGTTGGTTCATTTTTGAAGGTATTATAAAACGCTGTACGGGATAATCGCCATATTAATACCGGTGGCGGTGCCGGTGTATTTCTGGAACGAAACCCTGATCAACTCCTTCTTCGTGGCTTACTTGTTGAGGTACATCCTGCCGTTGAACGGCACGTGGTGTGTGAACAGCGTGGCCCACATCTGGGGAACGAAGCCGTTCGACAAGTGAGTAGCTTAGTGTGTTATGTTCGCCGGCGTTCGTTCGCGATCGATGATCAGTGTGTACGCGACTTTACACGTTGAGTGTGCACATGACTTTCAATCGTAAAAAATCGTTTCAAGTACACTGTTATTGATTATACAGGATTGCTAAAAAATTTGAAAACGGTGCTGTCAAAAAAAAATGACTGGAGCTAGGACGTCCAATTTTTATATTATGGAGCTTCAATTTCCTTTTTTTCCGACCATTTTTTCCCCAAGTTACAGCTCTTAAAAAAACAACTAATAATTTGTGATTTTTTTATATCCTTAGTTTGTGCGCCTAGTGTAATAATTATGTAAATTATCAATTCGCTATGACTTATCTTCAGTACGTCAGTACTGGCGCCGCCTATTATACAAGGTGTCCCCGGCTTGAAATACCTATAGGTGAAATGGACAAAAAATTTAATTTTTCGACAAAAAGTCATTTTCATAAAAAGGTTTGCTTGTCTTGAAACGTTAATATATGTTGATAAAATATTTTTGGGGTTTATGATTTCTTATTATGTCTGCGCGTTTAGTAAACATAATTTTTTTAAAGGCTATACTTTTTAAATGGCTATACTTCAAACGTGTAACAATGAAAAAAATTGCGGAATCTTCAAAATGCTTGCTATAGGTGAATGAACTCAATTCGGGGACATCCTGTATATATGTGAAATCATTTTCATAGTCGCTGCACACGTTTCTACGTTCGTCGACGTTCGTTTGCGTTCTATGTTGAGTGTGCACCCGTCTTTACATATCGAGTGTGCACCCGGCTTTACACTTAGAGTGTACACGCGGCTTTACGCAAAAAAAAAATCGTTTCAGGTACATTTTACCAGTGGAATCCCACTTCGTGGCCTTTATATCTATCGGCGAGGGCTGGCACAACTACCACCACGCCTTCCCCTGGGACTACAGGGCATCCGAGCTGGGCTCCAGGTACAACATGAACGCGTTCATTATCGATCTGCTGGCGTACTTCGGGTTCGCGTACGACCTGAGGACTGCCCCCTACAACCTGGTGAAGTCGAGGGCCCTGAGAACGGGCGACGGCACGCACAGCGCCTTCCGCGTCAGGAAGGTCAAATTCGGAGAGACCCCCGAGGATGAAACCCAAACGTATGGCGCGGAGAAGGGCAACAAGATACTTCCGAGTATCAACCACAAGGTGAAAACCGTGCAGGGTTGATTTTGCTTTTAAGTTGAAGGCCGTATTTGTATCATAGGCGGATCAAAAAGGCTTCTCGGGGGGGGGGGAGGGGGGGGGGGAGGGGGGGGCATATTAGTGATCAAGCAACATATGACTCGCGAGAGCCTATATTGGCGCCACAGGCGAAAATTTTGAAAATTTTCAAGGTCACGCGTTTTCCTGCCACTTCAGAATTTCAATGAAAAAATCCATTTATAGAAAAACACCGACTATCGCAAGAATACTTTTTGGAATTTCTAAGGGTGCCAAGGCCCCCCCTTGGATCCACCAGTGATTTATATGCTAGTTTAGTAGATAGTAGATAATAAAATTAATTTTGATTGTCACTTTAGTTTCTTTTACTGGTTCTGATTTTACATAAAACAATAATTAACAATATAAATAATATAAATAATATAATTTTTTTTATCCACAAGAAACTTATTTTCAAACATAGTTTCTTATGGCTTCTAATTCAGCTTCTCTTTTAAATATGTTTTTTCTCATTTCATTCTACAGTGTGGAACAGCCACATAGAATACATTCAGTAGCTCCATTATTATGCATTTTTTTTAGAAAATCCTGAGACACGTCAATTGCTAATTCTATAATGACATCTTGCGACGTCAAAATGTCATTCCTAAGCTCAACCCCTTCAGGTGACACGGTGACAGTTACAACCCCTAAATTTTCAAATTGCAAGTAGAGGCTTGTGATCCTTCATTTGAAAGGTCTTTTCATTCTCTATTCAATACTGCTATGGTTTTAAATTTTATTGCAGAAATTAACAGAAATTACATTGTAATAAAACTTTTATAAGTAATACTATTTGTCAATAAACTCAGTGATGATCAGAAATTGGATGTAATGCTTATGCTTGAAGAAAATCCACATAAGTCTGTCGTCAAACAACTTCCGCATAAATATTGGTCATTCCTCGATTCTCCGCGTATTGACAGAAAATCAGATGCACCCATATAAACTGGTACCAACTAATGAGCTCGCGGAAGACGATTTTGATAGACGAATTCTCTTTTGTGAACAAATGATGCAAATGATAGATGACAATACTTTATAAATAGAAAATGTTTTATTTTCGGATGACTCTACATTTACACTTCACGGCCATGTTAATCTCCAAAACTGTCGTTACTGGTCGAGGGAAAATCCTCACTGGATGAGGGAACTACACACGCAAAACCCTGAGAAAGTTAATGGGCAGGAATAATTTGGAGAAAATATCATTGGTCCCTTCTTCAGTGACGGCAATTTGAATGGAGAAACTTATTTAGCGCTGCTCCAAAATAATGTTGTACCGATGATGGCAAACTTGTATCCAGCTGGAGCAAACCCACAACTTCCAGGTAATGTAATATGGTTCCAGCGGGACGGTGCACCAGCACATTACGAAGTCAATGTCCGGCAATATCTACACAATCTTTCCAAATTGCTGGATAGGGGAGACGTGGTTCTGTAAAATGGCCTGCACGATCACCTGATCTCACGCCGTTAGACTTCTTCCTAAGGGGATATGTAAAAGTTTGGTCTACAAAACCAAACCCGACGAGTTAGCTGATTTAAGAACAATAATAACACTTGAAATTAGGTCGGTTACCCCGCAGATGTTAACTAATGTTATAAGTCATTTCTATTTACGTCTAGGACGATGCCAAGATGCTGGAAGCATGCATTTTGAATATTTGCTGCATTAATAATGATTTGTTTTTTATTTTAATGTAACGAATTTCCTACGCTGGAGAAACTTATCTTTTTTTCTTGTTTATTTCTGCAATAAAACCATTTAAAAACCACAGCAGATTTGAATAGAGAATGACCTTTCAAAGGAAGGATCACAAGCCCCTACTTTCAATTTGAAAATTTAGGGGTTGTAGCTGTCACCTGAAGGGGGTTGGATTTAGGGATGACATTTTTACGTCGCAAGATGTCATTTTAGAATTAGAAATTGACGTGTCTTAGAATTTTAAAAAAAAATGCATATTAATGGAGCTACTGAATTTATTCCATTTGGCTGCTCCACACTGTATAACAACGACTAGTCAACTGTAGTTAGGCAATCTCTAAAAGCAGATGATGACTGCAGGTAGCCTACATTGTGTGTAACATTGTAAGGAAGATGTCATGTACAAAATAGACATGTAGCCAATAGACTTTTTGCAAGTTAAGAACAGTGGTTTTTGAACAGGGTGGATTCGTAACAAATTCCACCCCCTTTCTCAGTTAAGTTGGTTGGCGAAACGCGCGTCGAGAAAAGTGTAGTAGTTCGGTGTTTCGTGGAAAACGTCCAGTTTTGTTTTTTTTTTTATGAAGATGTCTGCTAATTAATTAAGAATTAAACTAAACATTCAGGATATAAATACCTGCAAAAACGTAGCAAAGTACTAAGTTGGAGAATTAAAAAAACGTCAACTTTTTTGACAATTATCCATAGGCGGCCTTTCGAATCTGTATTAATTGAACGCTCAAATGAAATTTTAGTGTTACTACCTTCCATAGGGTTCATTTAAAATTAATGGTCACAGTGGCTCTGTGACCTTATCTATGACGAAGTCAATTTTTAATTCTAGAATGACATTTTTTGAGCATAATTTTATACCTCCCTCTCCAACCCCCTTGGAGTGACAACTACCCCTTTACAATTTTTAAATGGAACGAGGGTGCGTGTGATAGCTCATTTGAAAGGGTTCTTAATGACCTATTCAGCAATATAAGGTTTTTTGAATTTTGTATGTTTTTTCGTCAATAAAGTTTTTAGTTAATTTTTTGTCAACATTCAACTTAAATGTATCGGTTTCCCTGATACGCTGCGCAAAATACCCAACAAAAAGAAAGAAAACAAAAAACTGGACGTTTTCCACGAAACACCGAACTACTACACTTTTCTCGACGCGCGTTTCGCCAACCAAGTTGGCATCTTCAGGAGAAGATTAAAACTAAATTCTAGCCTACACACTTGCACTATTTATACCAAATTTGTTGCCACGGTTCACTGAACCGTAACTGTCTTTGTTTATCAGAGCAAACAGTGGACTGGTGGGTATCGGACCATTGTCCTTATTCATACTATTGTTACACTTAATGATTTCTAAACTTTCAAAAGCATCCAACAGTCTACTGTTTGTTACATTTCTAATTAATTTTAAATTATTTATATCTATCCTATGGTTGTTGTCGAAAGCATGTTGGGCAACACAAGATTTTTCAGTTCTGCCATATTTCAAATGAGCCATGTGTTCTTTAAATCTAGTCAATATAGATCTTTTTGTTTGCCCAATATACTTTTGATCACAATCTTTACAACTTATTTCGTATATTCCTGACTTTTCGTTATTATTGATTTTGTCTTTGGGGTTACCCAAAAGCGTCTGTAGTTTATTTTTGAATTATAAACCAAATTGATATTAATATTTTTAAAAATCTTATCTAGTCCACGGGTGAATTTAGGTTCATATGGTAACGAAGCAAATTTCGAATTGCAACGAAGCAATTCGAAATTTGCTTCGTTACCATATGAACCTAAATTCACCCGTGGACTAGATAAGATTTTTAAAAATATTAATATCAATTTGGTTTATAATTCAAAAATAAACTACAGACGCTTTTTGGGCAACCCCAAAGACAAAATCAATAATAACGAAAAGTCAGGAATATACGAAATAAGTTGTAAAGATTGTGATCAAAAGTATATTGGGCAAACAAAAAAGATCTATATTGACTAGATTTAAAGAACACATGGCTCATTTGAAATATGGCAGAACTGACAAATCTTGTGTTGCCCAACATGCTTTCGACAACAACCATAGGATAGATATAAATAATTTAAAATTAATTAGAAATGTAAAAACAGTAGACTGTTGGATGCTTTTGAAAGTTTAGAAATCATTAAGTGTAACAATAGTATGAATAAGGACAATGGTCCGATACCCACCAGTCCACTGTTTGCTTCTGATAAACAAAGACAGTTACGGTTCAGTGAACCGTGGCAACAAATTTGGTATAAATAGTGCAAGTGTGTAGGCTAGAATTTAGTTTTTAATCTTCTCCTGAAGATGCCAACTTGGTTGGCGAAACGCGCGTCGAGAAAAGTGTAGTAGTTCGGTGTTTCGTGGAAAACGTCCAGTTTTTTGTTTCTACGCCGAAGGTTCCAGTACCCACTCCAGGAAAAAGAAAGAAGTAAAAAGGGTTTCTTTTTACATATCAGAAAAAATTATACATTTCAATTTCTTTATTTGCTACATCTGTGAAAACTTATTATTTTATTATGTAGTTATTTATCGCTGAACGTCAAGTTGATCATTATTTTAACAATGAGTCTTTCGGATACCCAAAGAATTGATATTTTGATATTATTAGGATGTGGTGATACAACAAGAACGCAGAAGCAGGTATGCGAAATATTCAATACTAAATATCCCGACCATCGCATTTCCCAGTCTACGGTTAGTAGAATAGAAAACAAATTTTGTGAATTTGGAAATGTCACAGATATTCCTAAATCTGGTACGAAACGCATTATAGACGATGAACAGAAATTGGATATATTGTTAGATAGCTATTCAAGATAATCCACATAAACCTACAAGACAAGTTGCTGCCGATAATGATATTAGTAAAACGTCCATATTGCGTCTTCTAAAAAAACGAAAAATACCGCCCATATAAAATTCATTTGGTTCAAGAACTTAACGACGATGACCCTGATCGCCGATTGGAATTTTTGCGAAATCATGGCAAATAGATGCCAAGATAATCCTTTATTTATAAAAAAAACATTATTTTTTTCTGATGAAGCAACATTCATCTTGAATGGAACAGTCAACAAAAAGAACTGTAGATACTGGAGTACAGAAAATCCACATTGGATGATGGAGGCCAATAATCAATATCCTGAGAAGGTGAACGTTTGGCCTGGAATTATAAATTCTCAAATTATCGGACCATATTTCTTTGATGGCACATTAACTGGCGTGCGTTACTTGGATTTCTTGCAAAATTTCTTAGTTCCCGAGTTAAGAATGCTTTTCCCAGATGATGACAACCCCAATGAAATTGATAGAAATATTTGATTTCAGCAGGACGGAGCTACACCACATTTTTCATTGGAGAGCATATCTGAATCAAGTTTTTCCCAATAGATGGATCGGTAAACACGGTGAAATTGAGTGCCCTGCTCGTTCTCCCGATTTGACCCCTCTTGACTATTTTTTATTGGGTTACTCAAAATAAAGTCTACTTCAACAGACCAAATAACGTAGAAGATTTAAAAGACTAGAAGAATAAGGCAAGAAATTAATCAAATCACCCCGGAAACAATACAAAGTGTTTTAGAAGAATTTCAGCAACGCCTCCATTATTGTCAAGAAGCAACGGGCGCCCAGTCTGAACATTTGATTTAAACTGTTCTTCTGTTCTGTGTCATGTTCTTTTCTTTACTTAGTAACAGTAAAAATGTAATTATAGAAATTCAAAAAACCTTATATTGCTGAATAGATAATTAAGAACCCTTTCAAATGAGCTATCACACGCACCCTCGTTCCATTAAAAAATTTTAAAGGGGTAGCTGTCACTCCAAGGGGGTTGGAAGGGGAGGTATAAAATTATGCTCAAAAAAATGTCATTCTAGAATTAAAAATTGCCGTGTTTCAGGATTTTACTCATAAATTGTAAATTACGTATATAATGAATTATCCGTTACTTATAGACCTCACTGTATAAGTACACTTTATATTCCGTTTTAGGACTAAAATTTTCCATTCTTAACCGGGACCTTTACCAACTGCAGCAGAGTTTCGCCTTCGCGAAGTAGGCCATGAAAACGACGTGAGAAATGAGTTATTCCCAATTACATCGAATTAGAGTTAAGATCGACCTTTCACAGCGTACCTTGATTAAGCAAAATATATTATTTCGTGCGATCTTTATACATTTTTCACGTCGAATCAAAGGTGAACTTACGTAGGATTATTTTTATTTCCTTGAGTCTAAATGTGTACTGCGCAAAATATGTTTTTAAGCCTTGTGGGTTAAGTCCAGGGGCGTGCGGTCCATTGGAGCGATTGAAGGACCGCTTTCGCTGCTTTTATAATACAAACAAGTTTCTATTCCAGACATTAATACATTTTATTTTTTTTACAGTTAAATCTTGCATCAAAAAAATCTGTGAAACAATTTTAAAATATCTAATAGGAATATTATGTTGATATGACAACAGCGAACGCACGCAGCGAACGAGGGCAGAACGAACGGTCCAATGGTTCACTCTAAGCTCCACCCGCTAATGCACTCTCCTTGCCCCGTCACTGATCTTCGCGGTTGTCGGAGGCCGCGCTCATACCGTCTGTCATTTAATTATTTGAACTCTCCCGTCAATGTGATAAAAATCCATTTTTATTTTTATGAATGTATGTAGTGCTTCTACAATACGCTCGTAATAACTCACTTTTCTAATCAGGCACTAGACCAGTATAAAATATAAAATGGTATTTCAAATTTTAACTCAAACAGCCCTACTGATAAACCGGATGCCTTTCATACGCCTGCGCTAGCGATTGGATCGCGATTGGTTCTCACCTCATGTTTACTCCACTTACAAAGAAGTTAAATTATCAATTGCCCTTCATTCGGCTATGTACGCATTAGGCTGCCGCTTACTGCATATCACGGTGGATTTTACATTATTTTAGAGGCGTTTATCTCAAAATGTTGAGGGTGTATTGACTTTTTGGAGGTTGGATTCGAATTGAGCGTCGAAAAATTCATATGGATACTAAGGTCAACATCCAGGATCATGATTTTTTTGTGTAGCTGTGTTATCAGTAACTGTTCCATATGTTTAGGAGTTAAGCTCTGGCGCATGTTACTTAAAATAGCTGCCTGTACCCATGTGCCCCAACGAGGCACAACGACACCGCTGGTAGTGATGTCGTTGGTAGAACGTCCGAAAACTTTTGCTCTCTGGATGGTGTTTTCACAAATACTTGTATCAGATTCGTTATAATACTGTCAACATTAGGATAACAGTTTCGGAAATTACCCGGAACCCATGTGTCAAACATGTAACATGGATCATATTAGTATATGCCCTTGAAGCTATAAAATGCTCTTCTATAGTTTTTGCCTCATCCAGTCCCCCAACCACTACGTTAGCTATGTTCTGTCCATAACATCCGTTGTTTCGTCAATACTACACAACACTGTGGTGCTATGTATAATCGTCTAACAGTTGTTCCTGCAGGCAGACTAACGTCCGTAGCTTTTCCACTAATTCTGAACAAATTGTCTGAACTCGGGGTGATCTAATTTGGCGAATGGAATGTCACACGCTACCATTATTTTGACTAAATCCAAGTTAAATTGTCTCTGTCTGTCTCGCGCACTCACACCACCACTTGCACGCGCTTTGTTTGTCTGTACCAACGTGCAGAGCTCGTACAGCAAGGAAGTTAAATTAGATAGTTGTAGGTAATAAAAAGGTCTTTCGATTTATATTTTTATTAATATCGATTGCTGCATTACTTTTCGAGATATGTTGAAAAAACGGTCAACAATCGACAATTTTTGTTTTTACTCTATCTTTTGCAAATTAACGTTTTGGAACTTGCTACTTGCTGAACTCTAGCCCACTGAAAAATAATTAATTTATTCAAACTCATTTTTAGGCACTTAAAATTTATAAAATAGTTACCGTTCCTTTTTTCCGTAATAGTACAACTCTCTAAGAAAAAAAATAACCCCGATTCGTTACTCTAGGACTATCCGTCGAGCAAGCAGAGCCGAATTTCGAGATCGTCTTTTTTTTCGAAAAATTTTCATATTTCTCAATTTTGAAAAAACACACTGTTTTGGCTTGGCGTGGACAAAAAACGCTATCTTAGATTTTTTTTCCTATACGACCATATTTTTTGTTTCCTGTTATTTTGGGAAAGTATACATTGGGGTGTTTGCCTATTGATTGGACTATATATTCCGAAATATATTGACGTAATTTACTTAATGTGGCACAGATAACAGTATTCCACTAGTATTCCGGTCGCGTTAAGACCGGTCCTGGAATCTATTATTAACCTACAGACTCCACTAACAACTTTAGAGTTTTGAAATTCTGCACACGAGTCACAAGTTTCGTTTAAAGTTTTTTTCTCGGCTAGCCTTCCATTTGGGTCTGTAAGTAATAACCCCCTAAAATATGGTGTGTCTCACGCTTCTTTAAGAAAATACGACTTTCAAGTTCCACTGGCGGCCACTCGAACCATATTTACTTTATATCATTCAGCATTGCTCCAATACAAGAACTATACTCATATTTTTTGTTTCGACACATCTAAATAATATAGGCTTGTTTTTAAAAACTATAATGAATTGAATAAAAACAGTCACACCGGGTATTAGTTAAGCAATTTATTTGAAATTCTCACATAAGGTACAAAACAACGAAATAAATAGTTCAATAAACAACAGTTAAAAAAATATTCACTGGCATTATTCTCGTTTCTTAAACGCTTTCTCACACTAAGATCCCACCGCACGCCACTGGGGTTACAATAACAATAAATAATAGCTCACTGAAAGAACTTAAACGGGCACAACCTTATATTATGTTGTATGCCGGCCGTCGAAATTTTAAAACATAACGAACAGGCTACTAGATCCCAATAAAAATCGTGTTATTGGTCTGTCAACAACTTATCACACTCGAATGAAAAACACACTATGTAATTGTAACTCAAAACCGTCTCACAATGGTACAAACGAACGGTGCTTAAAATTTACGCGTTGTGGCACAAGGAGATCTAGTTGGCGTTAATTTTTTCACAAGCAGGAAGACGTAAAGATTGTGACTTTTATTTTGACTTCGCCTTCCAATAATTAGATTAATTATTATTAGCTATGAACATGTTAATATTGGCGTGTCAGGGCAAACTGAGTATTTTATTTGAACATGTATTTATAAGAAATAAGTTATATAGAGCGTGGGAAAAAAGTCGCGCATAATGTAGTTTTTGTAGAATTAATGTAGAACCTGTAGTATTAATGTAGAAGTTTTTCATCAGTTTATTTGCCATGTTTATTTGAACATGAAAGTCATAACAGACGTCATTTTTAATTTTCTGTATTTGTGTTCAATAAAATTTCTTAGTTCTTTTGCGTTTCTACAATTTATAAACAATTTATTAATATATATCCAACAGATCTCCGATAACCAATTAACAGTAAGCAGACTGAATTAGTCTACACACCATCAGTGACGCGTAGAAAAAAATATTAAGTATTCAGACGCAGCAACGGGTTAACTTCAAGTTTCTTGTTAAATTAGGGAAAGCTTTTACAGAAGCTTACATATGCAATGTTAAAATAAGTGCACGGGAATGAATGTTTATCCCGCACACAAGTGTTTTAATGGTTTAAACGGTTTAAAGAGGGACGTGAAACGACCGAAGACGATCCGCGCCCCGGACGACCCTCAACGTCAAAAACGAAAACATTGAAAAAATTGCTAAATTAATCCGCCATTATCGTCGTCTAAGCATCCGAGGGCTTGCCGAAATAATAGTAATCGACAAAGAATGTGTTCGCCAGATTTTGCATAAGTTTGCGCAAAAATGGTGCCAAAACTCCTCACTCCCGAATAAAAGGAATCAAGAATGAACATTTGCGCTGATATTCTAAACAACATTGACACTGATCCAGGCTTGTTAGATACGGTGATTACTTGTGATCACAATATTCGAAAGTGTGGAAGCAGTTGCAGCAAAAGCGACGGAGATTCTGAACCAGCTGACAGAAGCGGACTTCCAGCACTGCTTACAGCAATGGAAAAGTCGTATGGAGCGGTGTAGAGATCGCCAAGGAGAGTATGTTGAAGACGAAAAAGTTGCTACTGTAATTGGTAACGAATAAAAAGTGTTGTGACAGCAGTTCGGTTATTTAATAGCCTCACCTCGTATATGTATGTGTTAGAAGAATATGTTAATGTTTCAATTTCCACTTTAAACTGAACTGAACGTTTCTTATTCACCTGTTTTATTCAATTTTCTACTTTAACTTTAGAAATACCTCTAAATATTATTTGTTGATCTCTTGGGAAAATGAAGAAAAAACACATTGAAAAATCAAGATTTACGTGAATATTGGATTTTATTGGAACAAGTGGATTTTACGTCGTCCCACAGCTTTAATAAAATGGCATTAATTCTGTAAACAAATGTTTGTTTGTCTGTTCAGTTTTTACAGCGACCAGTAGTGAGCGGTTTGTATACAGTTTGATTCAGATTATTATCCATTATTCTTACAATCGAAAATAATGTACTTAACTATTTCCAGAAACTGAAGTAAAAATAGTATGAAGAAACAACTGCACGAACGCTCTACAACAATAATACACATTTGGCCGCCTGAATTTAAACTTCTGGTCAGCAAATTGTTTACAGAGCAGATAATATTACATCGTTTGTTCGTATTTTGAACAGTCGCTAGAACTATAGGTACATTAGTATCTACGAGGTGTGTAAATTGAATAATGAGACCTTCAGTACAAGTTTGAACTTGTTAGAGTCATTTGTTTGTTGTTTGTGACTGTTTTCGTAAACCGTTTTTTTCTAGTGCGTTTTTAAAAACGAGTAACATCAGGTGTGCTATCAGGTTTTGCTTCAGACTTGGACACAGCGCAACGGATACTTTTGCAAAACTTCAACACGCCTACGGAGGCAGTGTTTTTTCAAGAGCGCAGGTTTTTAGGTGGTTTAAGGTAATCTCAGAAGAAAGAGAGTCGACAGAAGATGAACCACGCAGCGGAACGCCTTCATCTTCAAAAACCCATGAAAATGTCGATAGAATACAGGATCTTGTGCGTTCAGATCGTCGGTTGACGACAAGAATGATCGTGGAAGAGTTAAATTTGAATCAAACCACTGTTCAACGAATTGGGGATGAGAAAAATCTGCGCAAAAATGGTTCCAAAAAACCTTTCGCAGGAACAAAAAGATTTCAGGAGAGAAAGGTGTCTTGACTTTTTGGAATCGATTGAATATGGTCCCCATTTTATGGAATGTGTCATTACTGGTGATGATACTTGGGCGTTTGAGTGCGACCCGGAACCCAAGCGCCAAAGCATGGAATGACACACTTCAAGTTCTCCAAGACCCAAAAAAGCAAGAATGAGCAAGTCGTGGATCAAATGCATGCTGATTTGCTTTTTTAATAGCCAGAGAATTGTCAACAAAGGATTTGTGCCTCCAGGCGAAACAGTAAATCAACACATTTACAGAGCTTCTTGAAAAACTTCGAAAAAGGGTCATGCGTGTGAGACTGAACATCAAGAACAACTGCACATTGCATCACGACAATGCACCTTGTCACAGAGTCATTTCAGTAAAGCAGTAAAAACATTCCTGTGGTTCCTCAGCCTCGTTATTCGCCTGACTTGAGTCCTTGTGACTTTTCTCTTCCTGAGATTGGGAAAATCACCTCAAGGGACGTCAATTTAGGACCATAGAAAACATTCAAACCTGTTGTAATCGGCTGTAACCGATGAACTGAAGGCTATTCTAGTACATGACTTGTAGTACCAACACTGTTATGAGGAATGGAAGAACCGTCTCCAGTATCTTATTTTTTCGAAACTATACTATATTTTTGATCAAGTCTTTTATTGTCTTTATACATCATATAATGTGACAGCCTTGATTTAAGATTAAGAATAAAAATACGTCTTTTTTTGCCCGGCCAACTTTGATGACCTTTTGAATGGCTCATTATAAAGAAATGCAGATTTTCAGGGCTCCACATTCTCATTTGTTGAGGATTAATATAACGAGAGAGGTAAATTTTGCAAATGACCCTTAAACCACTCACAGAATACTTTGAAAAACAATTTTTTATCTTCGATCTGATTTCAATACAAAATGAAAACTATTTTCTAATTGAGCTGTTTTACATCACCTAATGATCATTGGCCTTTATATACAGTGAGGTCCATAAGTAACGGATAAATTCATTATTTACGTAATTTACAATGTATGAGTAAAATCCTGAAACACGGCGATTTTTAATTCTAGAATGATATTTTTAGAGCATAATTTTATACCTCCCCCTCCAACCCCCTTGGAGTGACAACTACCCCTTTAACATTTTTAAATGGAACGAGATTGCGTGTGATAGCTCATTTTAAAGGGTTTTTAATTCTCCGTCCAGCAACATAAGATTTTTTAATTTCTGTAATTTTTTTATTGAAAAATATTACATTTTTAATGTTACTAAGTAAAGAGAAGAACATGAAACAGAACAGAAGAACAGTTTAAATAAAATGTTCAAACTGGGCGCTCGTTGCTTCTTGACAATAACGGAGTTGCTGAAATTCTTCTAAAACATTTTGTATTGTTTCCGGGATGATTTGATTAATTTCTTGCCTTATTCTCTCTTTTAAATCTTCTACGTTATTTGGCCTGTTGAAGTAGACTTTCGATTTTACATAACCCCATAAAAAATAGTCAAGCGGGGTCAAATCGAGAGAACGAGCAGACCACTCAATTTCACCGCGTCTACCGATCCATCCATTGCGAAAAACTTGATTCAGATAGGCTCTTACTTCCAGTGAAAAATGTGGTGTAGCTCCGTCCTGCTGCAACCAAATATTTATATCAATTTCATTGGGGTTGTCATCATCTGGGAAAAGCATTCTTAACTCTGGAACTAAGAAATTTTGCAAGAAATCCAAGTAACGCGCGCCAGTTAATGTGCCATCAAAGAAATATTGTCCGATAATTTGAGAATTTATAATTCCAGCCCAAACGTTCACCTTCTCAGGATATTGAGTATTGGCCTCCATCATCCAATGTGGATTTTCTGTACTCCAGTATCTACAGTTCTGTTTGTTGACTGTTCCATTTAAGACGAATGTTGCTTCATCAGAAAAAATCATGTTTTTTATAAATAAAGGATTATCTTGGCATCTATTTGCCATGATTTCGCAAAATTCCAATCGTCGTTAAGTTCTTGAACCAAATGAATTTTATATGGGCGGTATTTTTCGTTTTTTTAGAAGACGGAATATGGACGTTTTACTAATATCATTATCGGCGGCAACTTGTCTTGTAGGTTTATGTGGATTATCTCGAATATCTAACAATATATCAAAATTCTGTTCATCGTCTAAAATGCGTTTCCTACCACATTTAGGAATATCTGTGACATTTCCAAATTCACAAAATTTGTTTTCTATTCTACTAACCATAGATTGGGAAATGCGGCGGTCAGAATACTTAGTATTGAATATTTCGCATACCTGCTTCCGCGTTCTTGTTTTATCACCACATCCTAATAAGATCAAAATTTCAATTCTTTGGGTAACCGAAAGACTCATTGTTAAAATAATGATCAACTTGACGATCAGCGATAAATAACATAATAGAATAACAAGTTTTCACAGATGTAGCAAATAAAGAAATTTAAATGTATAATTTTTTCTGATATGTAAAAAGAAACCCTTTTTACTTCTTTCTTTTTGTTGGGTATTTTGCGCAGCGTATCAGGCAAACCGATACATTTAAGTTGAATGTTGACACAAAATTAACTAAAAACGTCAGATTTGACAGATATTTGGTACATAGGCACTTGATTGTATGTATAGATACATTTCATAATAATAATTATGAAATTATCAAATTTAATTTTCTTGATGAAAAATATACAAAATTCAAAAAATCTTATGTTGCTGGATGGAGAATTAAAAACCCTTTCAAATGAGCTATCACAAGCACCCTCGTTCCATTTAAAAAATTTAAAGGGGTAGCTGTCACTCCAAGGGGGTTGGAGGGGGAGGTATAAAATTATGCTCAAAAAAATGTCATTCCACAATTAAAAATTGCCGTGTTTCAGGATTTTACTCATAAAATGTAAATTACGTAGATAATGAATTTATCCGTTACTTATGGACCTCACTGTATATTATTGTAACGTTTTATTTATTTCGGGTTCGTGAGGTGTGAAAAATTAAACTCGTACTTTTAAACTAACACTATTTATTTAATTAATACAACTACTACACTATTTAACTACACTAATTTATTTTTATACAATTTATTTCCCGCGTTGTAAGCCGCGCCGATATTTAAATAGAACTGTTCCGTCCCGCGTCGAAACCCCGCGTTATATCCACCTATAGAAGTATCGCGTCTCGGCGAGAAGCTTCCGCGCGATTCCCGAACCATCGGGCAAAAGCCGTGATCTTTCGACGCGGGCGCTGCCCGCGTACGTCATCGACGTTCAGTCGGCTGGCTCATCGAAGCAGGCAGGGGCGGACTGGCCCAGCGTTCGTAACACTGCCCCCTCCTTAAAGACATTTCGTCTCGAATTGTATCGTCCTCTGGTCCGTGTCGATACCTGCAGAATGACCCATTCTTGCATCGGGAGGTCTGGTAGAAGAAGCAGTCCACAGTCTTCTCGTTGAGCGATCTCCTGGGGTTGTAACAGCATACCAGAATCTCAATTCCAGTAAACCGGAAAAGGACTTCTAGCATACTCCTGATCACCCTCCAATCCAAGCCATCTAGTCCGCTGGCTATCTTCGGTATCGCCAAACTGCTTATGCTCTGGGACAAGAGCACATCCCTCAGCTCGACTAGTGTGTCCCAGACAGTTTGATAAGTTGGTTTATGGTGCGATAGCTGCTTGGTCACCAAATAGAAAACGGACCTCTCTTTCTCCTGCTCGGCCGCCGTGATTTGAAGGACTCGTCCAACCTCTGGTCTTTGTCTGCGTAACTCCTCCAACTGTCCAAACGCCTTCTTGAAGGTAAGTGCAATCCCTCGGGACATTCGGAGGTCCGCTGCCACACAGTGAGCAAGACAGAAGTCAGCAGGAGTCTGGAACAGGTCACGTGGTTCTTCTCGCGTTACACCGTAGCGAGCTTTCTGGCCGTTGGAATGAAGCAACATGAATTCCTCGAAAGAGAGCTCGCTGTCTGGTGGACTGACGTGTCGAACTCTGGCTTCAGCTTGTTCGTCATTGCTTCCGGCGAAAGGGGCTAAACGGTTGAAATGGACCACCCTGGGTTTTCCTCTTGGCAACTTCTGGATTCGGTAGACTACATCGTTAATCCGGGTGACGACCTCATACGGACCTTCCCAGGAGCTTTGAAGTTTTGGAGATAACCCACGACGACGTTGTGGGTTATATAACCAGACTTGGTTGCCGGGCTGGTACCTGCCATCGTTGGCGTTGATGTCGTAGGTCTCCTTCATGCGGTCGCTGGCGCCCTGGATATTTGAACGGACTCGTTCGTGGATGTCGTCCATTCTCTGGCGTAGAGTACTGACGTAGTCCTCTCCAGCCACGTCGTCCCCTGGTGTACAGCCGAACTTCAGGTCACAGGGTAGACGCAGTTCACGGCCCATCACGATGCTTGCAGGTGTTTGCCCAGTTGTTTCGTGGATTGACGACCGGTAGGCTAGCAGGAACAGGTGGAGAAACTGGTCCCAGTCCCTCTGGTGGTCAGAGACTACTTTGGATAAGTACCGGTTGATGGTCCTATTCATTCGCTCCACCATTCCATCTGACTGCGGGTGCAGTGCAGTTGTCCTTGTCTTACGGATGTCGAGTGTACGGCACACATTCTGAAACAGAATCGACTCGAAATTTCTCCCCTGGTCCGAATGTAATTCCAGAGGTACACCAAATCGACAAATCCAGTCCTTGATGAGAGCGTCCGCCACAGTAGAAGCCTCTTGGTTTGGAAGGGCATACGCTTCTACCCATTTGCTAAAATAATCCATCACGACGACGATGTATTTATTTCCATTATCCGTTTCCGGAAACGGACCTGCTACATCGATGGCAATTCTTTCAAACGGACTACCCACGTTGTATTGTCGCATTGGAGCCTTCGGGTGTCGTTGCGGACCATTACTTGCAGCGCACACCACGCATTTCTTGCACCACTCCTTCACATCAGTAGTGCAGTTCACCCAGTAGAAACGCTCCCTAACTTTTCCCAGCGTCTTTGTTACTCCCAGGTGTCCGCCAGTGCTTCCATTGTGGATCTCCTCCAATACCTCTGGCACTCTGTTTCTGGGGACTATCAGTTGTTTTCGCTCTTCGGTACCATCTGATTTCTCCAGAACGCGTTTTAAGAGTCCATCGCTTAAGACGAGGGAATTCCACTGAGCCCAGTATGACTTTACGGTTGGTGAATACCGTGACACCTCCTCCCAAGTGGGTTTCCGATCTTCTTTCTTCCAATTCACAATTGGTTTCAGATTTGGGTCATTCTCTTGGTCTTTCAAAACCTTTTCCGACAGCCAATCATCGTTCACCGCCGTCGTTCTGTATACTAAGATGTCCTTTTCTTCTGCCCGCTGACAATGTTTGCAATCCTCAAAGCAGGGTCTTCTGGATAGCGCATCAGCGTTGCGGTGAACTTTGCCTGCACGATGTTCGGTGTCGAAATCAAATTCTTGGAGTCGCTCTATCCACCTGGCTACCTGTCCTTCAGGATTCTTGAACTGTAGAAGCCATTTTAGCGCCGCATGGTCCGTTCTCAGCAAGAATTTCCTCCCATACAGGTATTTATAGAAGTGTTCGACAGATTTCACTACCGCCAGTAGCTCCCGCCTGGTAACACAGTAGTTTCGCTCAGGTTTCGACAGGGTTTTACTGAAGTATCCAATAACCTTCTCTTGGCCGTCCTGAATCTGAGACAAAACTGCTCCCAAACCTACATTACTGGCATCGGTATCCAAAATAAATTTTCCATCTGGGAGAGGATAGCTCAGGATAGGTGCACTCGTCAACGCTTCCTTTAAATGTCGAAACGCTTCACTGCATTCATCGTCCCATTGGAACCGTCTTTCTCCTTCCGTGAGTCGAGTCAGTGGCTTGGCAATATTGGCAAATCCGGGTACATATCGACGATAGTAAGTGCATAACCCGAGGAAACTTCGTAGATCATGCTTATTGCCGGGTACTGGCCACTCTCGCACTGTTTTGATCTTCTGGTCATCCACTGCCACTCCTTGACTGGAAACAACATGGCCCAGATACCTCACTTCCTTCTGGAATAGATGACACTTTTTCGGGCTAAGCTTTAGGCCAGAGGTTCGCAAACGTTGAAAGACCTCCTCCAGATTTTTCATGTGATCCTCAAAAGATTTTCCAACCACGATGATGTCGTCAAGATACACAAGACATGTCTTCCAAGAGAGTCCTTTTAACACTGTTTCCATCAGCCTCTCGAAGGTTGCCGGAGCGTTACATAATCCAAACGGCATTACGGTAAACTGCCATAGTCCCGTACCCAGAGTAAACGCAGTTTTCTCTCGATCTCGTTGTGCCAACTCCACTTGCCAATATCCACTCTTCAAATCTAGGGTTGAGAAAATCTTTGATCCTGATAGAGTATCCAAGGTGTCATCGATTCTAGGCAATGGATAGCTGTCTTTCTTTGTCACGTTGTTTAATTGACGGTAATCCACACAAAATCTGGTAGAGCCATCTTTCTTCTTTACCAATACAATTGGTGAAGCCCACGGACTATTAGATGGTTCAATGACCCCATCTTTTTCCATGTCCTGCACGATTTTATCGGCTTCCTCGCGTTTGGCTAATGGCAATCTTCTTGCTGTTTGTCGGATGGGCCGAGCGTCGCCCGTGTCGATTTTGTGTCGGATTACATTTGTCCTGCCCTTTCCTCCTTGCCCATTATCGAAAATGTCTGCATATTTAGTAATTAGACTCCTTAGCTTCGTCGTTTGATCACTTCTCAAGGATCTTGAGGAAGACGACAGGAGGTTTGATAACTCGCCTGTAATCCTCCCAACTGAATTTGCTCGAGTATCTAACTTTCGAATGACGGAGGAAACCGAAGAACAATACCCTAAAACAATCCCTTTCCTTAGATTCACTGGGTGATGATTGAGGTTCATTATTCTCACCGGTACTGTTTTCTCGGTCAGCAACAGAGCTTTGCCTACAGCTATTCCTCTTGCTACCTCGCCGTCGTGAGATCTTGGCTCAAACATCATTATATTTCCAACACACGAGTTACCGTCCAAATGAGCGTCCAAGATCATTTCACTTCGTTCTGGCACTGCCGTATCCTCTGCCAGGACAACTCGAATTGTTTCCTCCGTCTTTCGATGTAGTACGATTTCCTCGCCATTTATTTTCAGAACATTATTCTTGAAGTCCAGTTCAAATCCCTTGGTGTTCATAATGTCCATTCCAAGAATAAGTTCATCCTCAATTTCAGCTACCAGTGCTCGATGTTCAAACGACACGTTTCCAATGACAATTGTGATGTTGGTCTCACCGCGAATGGTAGCGGGATCTCCAGTTGCAGTACGTAGTCGCCAGCTGGTCGGAGTAATTCTTGCTGCTGTTCCAACAATATCTGGTCTAATGATAGTTCTCGTTGCACCCGTATCTAATAGCAACAGTCTCTCTTTTCCATCGACTAGTCCATCGACAAAAACACTATTAGACGGGTGTTGAAGAGATGCGACTCGTGCAATTTTCTTTGGGGCTTGCTTCTTAGAGGTTGACGATTGCCCCTTACGGTCAACCTCCTTTAGTTTTCCGACGAGGGTGACGTTTCCTTATTTCTAGGGCAGCGACTACGGACATGTCCAACCTTACCGCAAGTCCAGCACCGAATTTGCCTCTTTTCCAACATGCCCTCGACGACTCGCCTAATATCTGCTTCATTGCAGGTTCCTTCTTCAACACCATCCTCCATCCTACGGACCTTAACTTGACCTCTGCAACTCTGTTTAGCAGCTTCGAATTCCAAAGCTCGCGCCAAAGCATCCACCAACCTGCTGGGACGAGCGAGAGTCAGAGCTTGACGGGTCTCAGTATCACGCAGACCATCTAAAAATGCCTGCACGGCTAGTCGTTCCATGACGTTCTCCGGCGTAGATGAATACGCCAAACGAACTAACCGCGCTATGTCCGCTTCGAATTCCTGCAGCGATTCGTTACTTTTCTGATAGCGGTTCTTCAACTGCGAATGGTAGACATGCTCGAGATGGGACTGACCATAACGCATTTCGAGGTGTTTAACTAGTTGATGGTAATCATCTTGTTCCTCCAGAGAAAGCGTCTGTAAAATATCTGTGGCGTCACCACGTAGCGCCAACGTCAGCGCTGTAGCCTTCTCTGCCAACGACCAACCATTTGCCCTCGCTGCAGCCTCAAATTGTCGTAGATAATTGACCCATGAGCTCTTACCATCAAACTGTGGTGGTTTCATACGAATTTTCGAAATTTCCACAGGACTGCTCAACTCGGGTTTACTCAACCTGTCAATGTCGCTACCAGGTGACTTCAGAGCGGTATTGACCACTCGTTGTTGTTCCCCACTTTCTAAACTCAGCGTTGCAATTTTTCTCTCTACCTCTAGAAACTTATTCTGGAATTCTTCTTCTACGGTAACTAACTTATTTTCCATTTCCTCAAATTTTCCGTCCACATATTCACCTATTTGTTTCTGGAGACAACTAGAATTTTCCGTAATTTTCTTTTCTAAAGTTGTATAATTTTCCAGTAGTTTTTGATCCATATTTTCTATTAGTTTCTGTTCCATCTTAGTGGAGTTTTCGACCAACTTTTGCTCCATCCCTCTTAAGTTATCAGAATTTTCGACCAACCTTTGCTCCATCCCTCTTAAGTTTCCAGACGTTTCCTCCAATTTCTGTTGCATTTTACTACCATTTTCTATTAAACTTTGCAACGCCGAATTTATATCGCCAGCAATGTCGAATAAAAATATGTCGGGATTTTCACCTTCATTTTCCAGCGCTTCTTTAAGTCTATTTTGCAGATCGGCCTTTTTCCCTGTCGTCTCGCACTCCCGTTCTTCAAGTTCCCTTTTTAAATCCGCCACTTTAAGGTCCTTCAAAAACACCTGTCTTGAAGCCATTTCACTTAATTTATTTATCGCGAATTTATTTATTTAAATGTCTTTATTGTTCAGTTTTTTTACACACTCACACCGGACACCAATGTAACGTTTTATTTATTTCGGGTTCGTGAGGTGTGAAAAATTAAACTCGTACTTTTAAACTAACACTATTTATTTAATTAATACAACTACTACACTATTTAACTACACTAATTTATTTTTATACAATTTATTTCCCGCGTTGTAAGCCGCGCCGATATTTAAATAGAACTGTTCCGTCCCGCGTCGAAACCCCGCGTTATATCCACCTATAGAAGTATCGCGTCTCGGCGAGAAGCTTCCGCGCGATTCCCGAACCATCGGGCAAAAAGCCGTGATCTTTCGACGCGGGCGCTGCCCGCGTACGTCATCGACGTTCAGTCGGCTGGCTCATCGAAGCAGGCAGGGGCGGACTGGCCCAGCGTTCGTAACATTATGTTTCTAGTTATAATTACATATTGTGTTGTTTATATTTCAAAGCTGGTAAAAAAAAAAACTAGCAGTTTTTTTCCGCACGGTCAATCGCTTTCTTCACCGGCAGTTAATGTAATTGTTGGTCGGTTGCAACAACAAAAAAAATGATGTTCGATTGTCACATTACAGAAATTACATTGATTACATTACCACAGCATGGCATTATGTATCACGAAGGTCGTAAATTATGATAGTGATATATACTTTTATTCGGTTGACACTCGTTCTAAGTTGCACTTATTAATGGGTCCAGAGAAAATTGCGTTTTTACGGTCACTGAACGCGGTTGCGTTATTTATATGCATTTTTATATTTCGTCGAATAGTACCTAGATAATACATACGTCTTCATTCGGAACAAGATGGGTTTAACGAGACATTAAAAAAAATCACTATTGGTCGAGCAAAAAAATAATTATTTCTATTCTTCATCTTAAGTTTCTAACCATATTGAATTGTCTGAATTGAAATATGTTTTTTTAAAAAGAAACTATATTTTGGAAAAACTAAAACTACAGTAAAGAAAATGATGACCGCCCATATTTATACACACTTGAGCTCTTATTTTAACTGACAATGTGTCAGTAACGCGATGATCCATTAATTTCTTGCCACCTACCATAAACCGGTTTTTTTGTAGTGCGTTTTAAAAATGAGTGACAATTTTGAGCAATGGTGTGCTATCAGGTTTTGCTTCAGACTTGGACACAGCGCAACGGATACTTTTGCAAAACTTCAACACGTTTACGGAGACAGTGTTTTTTCGAGAGCCCAGGTTTTTCGATGGTTTAAGGCATTCTCAGAAGGAAGAGAGTCGATTGAAGATGAACCACGCAGAGGAAGGCCTTCATCTTCAAGAACCGATGAAAATATCGATAGAATACTGGATCCTGTGCGTTCAAATTGACGGTTGTCGACAAGAATGATCGAGGAAGAGTTTTTGAATCACACCACCGTTTGTCAGATTTTGACTAACTAATTGGGAATGAGAAAAATCTGCGCAAAAATGGTTCCAGAAAACCTTTCGCAGGAACAAAAGGACATCAGGAGCGAAAGGTGTCTTGATTTTTTGGAATCGACTGAAAATTATCCCCATTTTATGGAACGTGTCATTACTGGTGATGAAATGTGGATTTTTGAGTACGACCCGGAAACCAAGCGGCAAAGCATGGAATGGAACACTTCAAGCTCTCCAAGACCCAAAAAAGCAAGAATGGGCAAGTCGAAGATTAAATGGGTGCTGATTTGCTCTTTTGATAGCCAGGTAATTGTCCACAAAGAGTTTGTGCCTCCGGGCCAACCGTAAATCAAGACTTTTCCAGAGAGGTTCTTGAAAAACCTCGAAAAAGGGTCATGCGTGTGAGACCAAACATCAAGAAGAACTGGATGTTGCATCACGACAATGCGCCAGTCACACAGCCATTTCAGTAAACGAGTTTTTAACCAGTATAAACATTCCCGTGGCTCCTCAGCCTCCTTATTCGCCCGACTTGAGTCCTTTTTTCTCTTTCCGAGATTGAAAAATCACCTCAAGGGACGTTATTTTGGGACCGTAGAAAACATTCAAACGGCTGTAACCGACCAGCTGAAGGCTAATTCCAGTATATGAGTTCCAGCACTGCTATGAGGAATGGAAGAACCGTCTCCAGCGCTGTGTAGTTTCCCAAAGAAGTTATTCCGAAGAAGACAATACTGAGTCGAATAAAAAAAAAATTAAAAATCAGTCTCATTACTTAATTTACACGCCCCGTATAATTTCATAGTAAAATATGGCAAACGTGCGTGTGAAAGGCTATTAGTTGCTTCTGTACATTATACTTACGATGCGTACGCCTCCATTGTTTCTGCCAACTTTATCCATAAAACTAATCCTTACGGCGCACAGTGGGTTAGAATCGGAAAATCTTGGCCAAAAATCGAAAAACCAAGTTCGTTATATTATGTTTTAATTCACATAGCTTTGTGAAGCAGGGTTTCCTACGTGTAATACTGAAACGACAGCTACCTAGGTTTTATACCTGCCATTCTACTTCGGTCGGAAGTTGGCCACCTTCGAGTGCGTAACGGTACGAGAATCGGTCCCGAAATACTCAACATTCGTGTGTTGTCAATTTTTGTTACCACAAGGTGTATTTCTGACTTTAAAAAATGGAGGCTACTCTTGAAGGGTTGTAAAATATTATCTATGCATTGAAATACAAATTTTTGTATTTCTTATTATGGAAAATAAATCTGCGCTTATATTACAAACGCGCATGTTAAGGTAGCGAAAGAAAAGTAGGAAAATAGGTTGTACCTACAGAGACCTAACACTAATTCACAATTTAACATGTGGGAAATGTTACTGGAATTGGAAATTCATAAAAATTGGCTGCTACAAACTGCTCATTTCAGTGAAATATACAAAAATAGAAAGACGCGTCCAATAGAGCGTTCTCGGGGCAATTCTAACTGTACCTGTGTCAAAGCAGGTATTTATCCCCGATACAATAGTAAGTCCCAACCAAGGGAGGAAAATTATATACCTGGTGTACACTATTGACCAGTGTTTGGAGAAATATAGGGTGTCTCAATGTTCCGTGAAATATATATTTTTTATTTTATACTAAGTATTTAAGTAACCTAATCCAACTTAACTGAGGTTCTCTGCGATCAATTTTTAACACAAAATAATTTTAGTAACCTAATGTAACTTAACTGAAGACACGTTGCGTGCAATTGTAGGTTCCAAAAAAGTTCTTACTTTTCGCCCTCCATTTCTTCAGGGAGTTAGATTAAAATCTTATTAATGAAAAATATAAATAATCTTATTCGCATCAAAATATGTAGCTTTTTAAGCAAATTTTACTTCCGGTTCTCCACCTGTTTTTTTCGTAGTTGAAATTATATAAGCAGAAAATATCAATGCTCTAATTTTGATCATAATAAGTACCTTTTATCGCGAAAAAATGGTTACATGCGGTTGCTGGCGGTCCGCCATTTTGTTTTCCTCGAGGAGAGTATTAAATTGAAATCTTATTTACAGAAAATATGAATACTCTAATTTGGATTTTTAAAAGTTGCTTTTATCGCAAAAAGCGGTTACTTTCGGGTCGCCATTTTGTTTTTTTGAAATATAAAGTACAAATTTCAAATCAGCGACCCAAAAAACGTTGAATTCGATATAGTTTGACAAATTTTCTCCCTTTCTCGATTTTTGGCCAGGATTTTCCGATTCTAGCCCACTGTGCGGCGTCCTTATTGTCCCTGCGTCCCGGAGTAATCCGGGACGGGAGCGTCACGACGCTGACGAACTTTTCTATCAGGGCGACATAACGTACGAAGCGGTAGGTGATTAGCGAGGGTGGCTATTCGCCGCCCCTATATCGCGTATTCGTACAAACAAAAGGGGAACCGCGGATAAGGCCGTCCGCACCCTCCCCCTTTCATAATCGATCAATCGCCCTCGATTTGATAGCGCGAGGTGCGATATGGACTTTATAGAGGGGTCGCTGGTAATACACTAGAGGGGAGATGATATGTAAATAATAATTGTTACGCATACCTTGTGTTAACGCCTTCAAACCAAACACAGAAAAATTATTGTTTAGATAATAAAATATATTCTGTGCAGCATGGTATTTTGTTTATTTTATTTTTAATCTGTTTCTTTGGCCAATAACTGTATTGCTGTCTTTCTCTGTTTATACGGGGGTTCGGCAGGGAGGGATGGAATTTTTTAAAAAACTGTCAGTCTCTTATTTTTCAACGAAATTCAAATTTTGTTTTTATTACCCAGCTGAAATGTTGCCATTAAACGAATTATAGTGGAAAATAAGACAAAAGCAGTCAGGTGCGAAAAATTAAAGGTGTACAAACAAGTTTCCGCCGTTTTTAATAAAAAAAATGGGAATTTATTGTGAAAGGACGGTACCTAATATTTTATGCGAAGTATTGCCCATCGCTTGCCACTACTTTTTCCCATCTCTCTGGTAGCATACGGATACCGCGTCGGAAGAATGCTTCATCTTTTGAGACTATCCACGAATCGACCCAATTTTTGGTATCTTCATACGATGTGAAGTGTTGCCCACACAGGTCATGCGCCATCGATCGAAACAAGTGGAAATCAGAAGGAACAATGTCTGGCAAATACGGCGGGTGGGGTAAAACTTCCCAATTGAGTGTTTCCAAATATATTTTGACCGGCGCCGCAACATGTGGACGAGCATTATCATGCAGGAGAATAACTTTGTCGTGTCTGGAGTAGTAGTAGGCGCGCTTTTCCTTGAGTTCTCGACTCAATCTCATCAATTATGTTCGGTAGACAGCTCCAGTAATAGTTTAGTTCGGTTTGAGCGTTCAATTCCGCGTCTTCGTACACTTTCGACCTTCCGCTACGTTCTTTGTCTTCGATGTCAAATTCACCGTTCTTAAACTTTTGAAACCACTCACGACAACTTTCCTTACTTAAGGCAGCCTCACCATATGCTTTTACAAGCAATACGCCTCAGCTGCAGCTTTTTGTTGTTGTCAAATAAATAATGGAATTCTGTTAATGAACAACAGAGGAGTGTTTCACTTAAAATTCGTTTTAAAAATGACAGTAGCATCAATGGAAACTTGATTTGATGAGAGCTGCATATGAAGGTTTCAGGGAAGTTTTTCCAGACGCAGTTATTAATTTTGATGATTTTAGCCGGTCAGTAAAACTTTTCCTAAATTTGTACCTGCAAACTGGAAGCGTCAATTGGAAACAAGGAAGTGGTAGACACATAGTAAGGACAGAAGAAAATGTTGAAATGGGTAATCAGCGATGACGGACAATCCAAGAACATCAGTTAGCTGAGCCAAGCCAACAAGTGAATCTAATCAATATAACATGTCTACGAATTTTGAAAAATGATTTGGAGATCCATTCACATCGTCTGCAATCCACATATGAAATTCTCACAGCGGCCGAACCTCTACAACTACAGTTCTGCCAATGGTTTGGTAATCATTTTAACAATAACGATGTCTTCGAAAAAAAAAAATTAAATTATATAGCTTGGTTCCATCTTTTGGGCTATGTTAACTCTCAGAATATGAGACTTTAATGTGAAGATAACCATCACTTTTGTATTGAAACTCCAACTACACCAACAAAAATTTGGAGTGTGGGCAGCCCATCACATATTGTGAGTGACAACCTTTAAAATTCAATGAGATTATAAACAAGATTAAGAATAGAAATACGTCTGTTTTTGCTTGGCCAACTTTGATGGCCTTTTTTTATGGTTCTTTATGTAGAACATATTGGATAAAATACAGTACAGTCGGTTATTTTAAACAGAACATACTGTATTTTATACTATATAAAAATGAACGAAATGAATTTGTATTTAGATAGTTAAAAATACGTATGCTTATTCCATTTTAAATTGAAAATAGGTACTTATACGAGGTCGGATAAGGATATATCCGTTTACTAACACTTTGGATGGAACTAAATACGCGTTTCTATGCTGATCTGTACCCATATATGCCGTATCGCAGTCCACGCGTAGGTGACGCGACCTGTCAGAGTTAGGAAGTGGGCAGGACCTATACGCCATTGGTCGGTTGGTAGCCACAAGACATTCCACGGTATTCGACCCAGTCGACCGAGTTCAGTACGTTGGCGGTAAAACACGGGTTATAACCACGCTCTCTTTGACCGACTGTATACAAAAAAACGTTGTTTTTGTGAGTGTTTTGATGTCTTAAATTCTGTCGGCTACATTAACGACGGAGTGAGTTTTTAAGAGGTTTAAATTATACACTTTTATTTTATTTGCGTCATAAATAATATTTTTAATCCATACCTCTTTCATAAGCATGGCTTTCTGGAGGCCTTTCGAAACGGATGAAAATAACGTAGCTTTAGATATAACCAGCGAAAATGACGAAACGGTCGAGTACGATGAATTCAAAAATAAAGACTTACATTCTCAAAGTCAGCGTATTATTTTTGTAACATATATGAATGCCTAAAACGTGAAAATGAGAAAATGACTGATACTGAAATTATTAATCGAATTAATAAATTAACTAAAATTTCAATATCCACAATTTATCGCGTTGTTAAAGCTGGGACTATTATTGATCACTCTGAATTACGAAATCAGAAAAAGCAAAAAATTCAAAAATGTGGACGAGGCGACGCGAGACGTAATTAGGCGAACAATTTATGATACGTATAAAGAAAACAAAGTCCCGACTTTGGAATTAATTCAACAAAAATTACATGATTACCCTGATTATAATTATAAATCTCTAGAAACATTACGTGGCATCTTAGTAAACTCTGGTTTTAAATATAAAAAAATTAATAATCGAATGACTATAATGGAATCAAGACGTATCGTTATACTTCGAGTAGAATATTTGGCCAAATGAACATTAGTATAATATACAAATAAATATAAATAATACATACATGTATTATCCTGACTTTTTTTATTTACATACATATACATATGTATGTAACTAAAAAAAGTCATGATATAAAAGCGACGTTAATTACTTATTATTACCTATCCCTAAAAGTTATTATTCGAGTACGTCCATGAAATCATAAAGTTGCACCGCTTTTCTTGTTCCCCAGGCGTTATCATTTTCAATTAAAAATAGAAGGACTATACTATCCAATTAGTCCAATCAATAGGTAGAAGAGCATCCCAAAAATCCCAACAGGAAACAAAAAATATGGTGATATAGGAAAAGAAATTCTAAGAAAGATAGCCTTTTTTTCCCTTTGGCTCGTAAACGGCGAAGTTAACCTAAAAAATTCGTAAACGTCAAAAAAACGGTTTTTCGCTAATAAAAAGAAAACTTGAACTGTGATCGGAAAAAGTTAAATTAGAAAGTTGTAGGTATTAAAAAACCTATCGATTCGTATTTATGAATATATCGATTGCTACATTACTTTTCGAGATATATCGAAAAAAAACGTCAAAAATCGCCTTTTTTTGTTTTTGCTATATCTCTGGCAAATTAAGGTTTTGGCACTTGTTGCTTACTGTAAATATAGCCCTCGGCGAGCAAAAATAGAGGCTCTTTTTTAAAATTTAAAAATATTAAAAAATTTTCGAGTTATATCGATTTTTCGAAAAAAAAAGTCATCTCGAAAATCGGCTCTTCTATCTCGACGAAGAGTCGTAGAGAAACGAATAAGGGCTCATTTTTTGCCTTAAGAGTTGTACTTTTATGGGAAGAAACAGTGATAACGATTTTATTTATTTTAAAGGTCCGAAAATGACTTTGAAAAAGGTAAAAATTTTTTGGTCGTGTCTTTCTTTAATATCTTTTTCGATTTTCATTTCTCGATTATGTGTTTTACACAAATGGATTGCTTATATTTTTACGCAAATTTAAAAAAAAAAAACGTTGCTCTCCGACCTTCTGGAGCAGATATATATATTTTTTTTCAAAAAATTCCATAGGACGCTATTTAAGTGTTACAGCGTCCATTCTTACAGAGGTTGAAGTTGAAGACTTATATTTTCAATAAAAAAATACATATTAAATAATATATTGTTTTGAAAGCGATAGGACCTGTATTTCAAAAAATGTTTGGAAACATTTTTTATTTTTCATATGTTGTGAAGTGAAAAATGATCATAACGCGAATTAAAAAAAAGCGTATTGAAGCTCCAAGACTAGTTTTAGGATTTTTTTCAAATTTACCATGTAACCGATGCAGAATTGAGAAAAAAGTGAAAAAAAAGATCACACAATGTTTAAGAATAAAAATCTTGCTCCTCTAATTTTTTTTTAAAACTGCATGGATTTACAGGGCTATTTGGGGTACATTGAGGTGTAAAAATTCCTAAAAAGTCTTAGCCTCCCCATCAATACTTGCTAAGATGCAGTCGATTTACCAAAACAAGGGAAAAAGTAACTTTTTTCAACTTTTTTCAAGTCGATATTGAGGGTGGATAATTTTTTTAATGTCATAACAGGATTTTATAGTTTTATTCCAGTTTCAGAAATTGCCCTTCATTTTCCTGTACGATCATTGGTTGCTGAAATATCGATGGTTGAAGACAAAAGGGTTCTTGTTCGGATATCTCCGCGACAAATGGACGTAGCAAACAGTTAAAAAAAGGAAATTGAAGCTGAATAAACAGGCTATCTGGTCCATATGGTCGTTTAACAGAAAAAAAAATTCTAAGCCCTTGGAGCGAGAAAAAGAAGGCTAAAAGTTTGTAATTTGTTTTTCTCGCGCTATTTCTTCGGATTGCGTTAAAACCGTGGCTTGTAAAAAATATTGGCCTACAGATCCGAAAACTAGAGTCTTGGAGCTTCGAAACGCTTTTTTTAAATTCGCGATACGACCATTTTTCCCTTAGATACAACCTGTCAAAAATTAGGGGAAAAATTTAGATTTTTTTGCTCCCTTAATTTTTGTGAGTAGTGTATATTCAACCATCTAGTTTTTAAATCCAAAATTTCGTTTACCTTTTTGCAAGGCAAAAGTGTACATTGATCGGACTAATAGGCACATAGAATAATTTTTTTCTCAGTGTGGACAAAGACTCGGAAACGGCCAGTCGCCGCTGTTTCGCCTGCTCGATAAAACCCCCGCCCATGCCCCGCCCCGCGACGCCCGACGGCCTTCCCCGGAGCTCTCGCCTCGCGTCGCGACGCCACGGAAAAATGCCAGCAGGAAACCAGAAGCAACTCTAGGTGTAAGCGTCGTTTCCGGGACGACGCCGAGCGTCGCTCTCGGCGTCACGCGGCGCCGGATTCCGCCCTCGAGCTCTCCCCGGACCCGGCGTCGCGACGCCCTGCCGCGCTTCCAGGCTTTCCCGGAGTTTCCTTCGGGGCGCGTGAGGACGCCCGAAAAAATCCCGCCAGGACAGCAGAAGGGCGCAGGAAGTGCCACGCGACGAAAATCTGCAATAGAAATTAATTGTCGAGGGTTAAAAACTGGAGGGTGGATGTCACCCTCGCGCCGATCGCCTCGATGTGGCCTATCATCGTATGCGAAGGGGTGGTAAACGGAGAGGTGGAATTTGAAATGCTCGTATTTTCGTAAGGAAGCTAGGGGGGTTATTATTAGACCCAAACTAAAGGCTACGAGCCCTGACAACTATATGTTCCGAAAAACGGATTTCTTCAAAAAAATTGTTCATTGCCATGCAAAAATTTACAGCCACGCTTTAAAAACCTAAAATATATACTCTATTTCCATTCTAAATTGAAAATAGGTAGAAAAAAGCAAGGTTATCAGATATATTTTCTAAAATTGCTAAGCTCGCTATACAAGTATACGTCATACTTCAGTAAACTGTTAGTTCGTGACGTTCTTAGAAAGCTAGTTTGGAAATATTTAAAAAAAAATACATAGATATAAATTTATTAGTTAGCATTAAAATAAAGCTTTAAAAATGCTGGAAAAAATAATTATAAATTAAAACAACTTTATGTATATTACTATACTCAAGAAAATTTTAAAGAGCCGGCAACGCGCTGGCCGGCCAACCAGCCGGCCGCTGGTGGCGCAACGTAAACCACTGTCGGTAAACCACTTTGCATATAATACATTGCTAATATTTGTTCGGTCCACTGTGCCATAAAATTTTAACGACGTCGTTAAAATGATTTACGACTTTATGAATTAGGAACTTCAACTACTTGTCTAAGACGCCGGTGACGTGTATTTCAGCTAGGTTTATTAACACAGACAATTTTTTTGAGATTGTCTAGCTAAATGAGCATTATTTACAGCACATTATATTACAAATATTAAGAGTTTTGTATGCAGGCTAATTTTAATCTCCTATATTGATTTGAATGAAAAAAATTATTTCACAATTTTCGAATTTATAAAAGATATATGCACGTCCATGGAATCATAAAGATGCACCGCTTTTTTTGTTCCCCAGGCGTATTTATCATTTTCAATTAAAATTAGAAGGACTATACAATTACATACATTTGCAAGATGCTGAAAATTATTATTAGCTTGGATTTGTTACGAATTTATGGGCAAAAGTATAAAAATTTGCTACAAATGCTGACAACTAAAATGTTCGAAAAATCGAGAAACCTGCCCTAAAAAATAAATCAAAATTTGTTGTTGCTGCGGTAACCATTAATTTCACAATTAGATGTGTCAGTCACGGGTGATTTCTTGTAGTTTTTGCGAATATTCGTTATTTTTAAATAAAAATGGGCCGTGGACGTACGACTGATCAAAAATTGCGACAACTCATTGTAAAAAAAATACTGTAGTGGCAAAAAAAAATCCGCGAAATTGCGGAAGAATTGTGTTTTGCAGTCTACTGTTGGGGACATATTAAAGCATTACCGCGAGACTGGAAATTTGGCTGTAAAAGGTAAAAGTCCTGGAAGACCCAGACATGTTACTGAAAGGAGCCAGAGGTTGTTGGTGAAAATTTGCAACACCTTAAGGGATATAACAGCGCAATGGAACTCTGAAACAGGAGAAAGGCTATACCGCGAATGTTGCAGAAAATACATTCATCTGTCTGGGCTCAGTTTTTACAAGGTATTACTATTTTGTTTTTCAAATTTTTAATTTTTCAATTTTCGTAAATGATCGTAGGCTAAAGAAAAGCCTTTATTAACGGAGGCATAAAAAATCGACTGAACTGGACCAAATCGAAGGTATCGTGGACTATAGAAAGACCGGTCAAAAGTAATTTTCAGTGACGAGTCCAAATTTGATGTCTGCGTAGGCCATCATAGAAAAAGAGTAATAAGAACAAAAAGTGAAGCCTTTCATAAGGACTGCCTTAAACGAACCGTAAAATTCCGGAAGGGTTTCATGATTTGGGGGTGTATGTCCGCTAAAGGTTTGGGTCAGTATGAGGTCATAGAGGGTACCGTCAACGCTGTAAAATATATACAATAGGGTGGACCTTAATAATTTTTTTTCGTTTGTTCTCAGCGGGCCGGGTGAAAATCAGTTCTGGGTACCTAAAAACTTGTGCGGAATCCAAAACTGCCGCGATCGGAACCTTTTTTTCCCGTGCCGCAAAGCGCCGGAAGTTTCTTATGGGATTTACACGTTAAAAATCACTGAAAACGTTCGATACGCTCAACAACTATGAAAATCATCAAATCTGATAGTCGCAAGGATATATTTCCATGTATCTTTTCCTCCTGAATAAGATGTAATCGGCAGATACCGTTTATTTGTTGAGTGAAAAAAATTATGAGCGAAAAATTGCGAAAAAACACCAAATTAAACTAAAAAAATGTGAAAAAAGACGAAATAATTTATTATGGTGATTGTATCTGACTCTGAGGAGTATTAAGCATATCATGAATCAAAAGTAGAGGTAGAAACCTACAATTTGACGTCCGGTTGAACTCTATAGGTGCCTCTGAACCGGAGTTACGATCATTTCAAGTTGTACGCAAAATTCAGGAGCGTATATGACGAAAGGCGATTTTTCTGTTTTTTCAATCCTGATTCTCAAACGATAGATTCTCCTTCATCGACTTAACTTAAAATAATTTAACGGTAGTATGAAATGCTCCATATGTGCTTGTTTCTCAACAATCGAGTAGTTTAAGGGTTATTCAAGCTTGAGCAAACGAAAGAACGGAAGAATGATTTCTCGAAAAAAATACGGGTTTTCTCTTAAAGTTGGTAGCTTCATTCGGTCTGACATTAGCCGCGGACCGAATTTCTTCGTATTAATACCAACTTCAAGTGATTCGGACGTAAACACATGAATGTAAACAAACATTAAATTAATCTACACTGTTTTTATTTGTACAATTTAGTAATTAAATCAATTGAATTGACTTAATTAAGTCAAATCCAAAAAAAATTCAATCGATGTACTTGTTAAACTGCACAAATAAGAACGGAATAAATTAGTTTCAGGTTATTTGAATTTGGCGCGCGCTCGGAGCGCTTCGGAGACCTCGGAGTGCTCGAATCAAAAACGCGTGTTCGGGTAAACTGCTCAGATTGCTCGGATCGCTCCGAGGCGTATTCCCGAACGAATCTCTTCAAACGACCACTTTACGACCGTCGCCAATTTAAATTCTTCTCTTCGAAACTTCTTCTCTCTCGACTTCTCTTGAAGTTGGTAGTAATATGAAGAAATTTCCGCGGCTAATGTCAGAGCGAATGAAGCTACCAACTTTAAGAGAAAAACCGTATTTTTTTTGAGAATTCATTCTTCCGTGCTTCGTTTGCTCAAGCTTGAATAAACCTTAAACTACTGGATTGTTGAGATACAAGCACATAACACAGATATTTGTATTACTACCCGATTATACCACGACGCAGCTCCCTAACTCCAAAGTATAATGCTAACGTTATTACAAGTACGTGTACGAACGTCAGACACTATAGTATGTTCCAATCCGACATTTTCTTATAATCAATGTAAAATGACTTCAAGTTAAAGGTAATATTATATTAAGATAATGAATTATTTGTATAATATGGAGCATTTCATGCTACCGTTAAATTATGCAAATCGATGCAGGAGAATCTATCGGTTGAGAATCAGGATTGAAAAAAACAGAAAAATCGCCTTCCGCCATATACGCCATATAACTCCGGTTCAGAGGCACCTACAGACTTCAACCGGACTTCAAATTGTGGGTTTTTACCTCTACTTTTGAATCATGATATGCTTAATACTCCTCAGAGTCAGGTACAATCATCATAATAAATTATTTTGTCTTTTTTTCAACTTTTTTTAGTATAATTTGGTGTTTTTTTGCAAATTTTCGCTCATAATGTTTTTCACTCAGCGAATAAACGAAATCTGACGATTCCATCTGATTCAGGAGGAAAAAATACATGGAATTATATCCTTGCGACTATCAGATTTGATGATTTTCATAGTTTTTGAGCGTATCGAACGTTTTCAGTGATTTTTAACATGTAAATCCCATAAGAAACTTCTGGCGCTTTGCGGCACGGGAAAATAGGTTCCGATCGCGGCAGTTTTAGTTTCCGCACAAGTTTTTAGGTACCCAGAACTGATTTTCACCCGGCCCGCTGAGAACAAACGAAAAAAAATTATTAAGGTCCACCCTAATATACAAATACGAATAGCTTATTACCGAGTGTTCAGGGTATGTACCCAGACAATAATTTCATATTCCAACAAGACGACGCAGTTTCCCATACAGCAAAACAAACGAAAAAGTGGTTCGGGTAACAGCATATTAAAGTCCTATCATGGCCATCAAACAGCCCCGACCTAAATGTCATTGAAACACTGTGGCATAAGATAAAAAGAGTTTTGAGAGATGATCCTCAAAGAACGGTCTCTACTTTAAAGGAAAAAATCGGCGAAATTTGGGACACCTTTTCACCAACTCTGTCGAAGCTTGGTTGAAACAATGCCTGCAAGAATTCGGGCCGTAATTAAGGCAAAAGGTGACGTAACGCCTTATTAATACTTTTTTTTTTTCGAACATTTAATTGCCACTGTTGCCAGTTATTTACATTTAGTTACATTTTATTTATTTTGTTAAGTTGTTACATTGTTAACTTGTTTTTTTTTTAAAACATTAATTCAGATATTTCAATTCTTTAAGTTCTTATCTACTGTCAGCTGCATTAGTCAATTTTTGCTTCGTTATACATAAAAATAGTCTAATACGCGAAAAACGCGTTTGTCCGAACATAATATAGTTGTTGGGGGACGTAGAACAGTAAAAAAAACGTCAAGCGAAAGAAAAATTCAAAAAAGCTTTGCGCCATCTGATAATATTGGAAACAGCTTGCAAAATGTTTGCGGAGTGTTTTTTTTTTTCATCAATTACCAAGTGGACATTAAAACTATGCGTCCTTACTATGGTCTGGAAAGTGTGCCACAACGCAGGGTGGGCACTATATAACTCTATGATAATTTAAGTATAAACCGTATTTTTTTGAGCACGTATGTCTTGCCCGTGTATATGTACGCTACTGACCGATCCTGCTAACGCGCGTAGGGAGTTCGTGTCGGGCCGCTGCATGCGCGTTCGGGAAGAGTTACATACAATTTTTCTATATATGGGCCGAATATTCCGGTGTCGACAAGTGCCGAGTTAGTATTCTAAAATACCTGACTCCGATTCGAGCGGATCGACGGTAGAACGCCGAGTTCAAAATAATTTTATGTGTCGTGAGTGACTAACTCGTCAGTTCGTGTAGTGTATTTACATATTACCTGAATTTGTGTGAATGTTTGCAATAATGGGACAGTTGTTACTATTTGTGAATAGAATGAAATAGTTGATTTAAAATTACGATGATTTTATAATAGATGGATCACATATTTAATGTATTCCTTGCAATCGTTGATATACAGTGAGGTCCATAAGTAACGGATAAATTCATTATCTATGTAATTTACAATTTATGAGTAAAATCCCTGAAACACGTCAATTTTTAATTCTAGAATGATATTTTTTGAGTTTTAATTCTAGAATGATATTTTTTGAGCATAATTTTATACCTCCCTCTCCAACCCCCTTGGAGTGACAGCTACCCCTTTTTTTAAATGGAACGAGGGTGCGTATGATAGCTCATTTGAAAGGGTTTTTAATTCTCCATCCAGTAACATTTTTTTTAATTTCTGTAATCTTTTTATTGAAAAATATTACATTTTTAATGTTACTACGTAAAGAAAAGAACATGAAACAGAACAGACGAACAGTTTAAATAGAATGTTCAAACTGAGCGCCCGTTGCTTCATGACAATAATGGAGGCGTTGCTGAAATTCTTCTAAAACATTTTGTATTGTTTCCGGGGTGATTTGCTTTAATTTATTCATTTGATTAATTTCTTGCCTTATTCTGTCTTTTAAATCCTCTTTTTTTTCTGATATGTAAAAAGAAACCCTTTTTACTTCTTTCTTTTTGTTGGGTATTTTGCGCAGCGTATCAGGGAAACCGATACATTTAAGTTGAATGTTGACACAAAATTAACTAAAAACTTCAGCTTTGACAGATATTTGGTACATAGGCACTTGATTGTATACGTTTCATAATAATAATAATTTTGAAATTATCAAATTTAATTTTCTTGATGAAAAATATACAAAATTCAAAAAACCTTATATTGCTTATTAAAAATTAAGAACCCTTTCAAATGAGCTATCACACGTACCCTCGTTCTATTTAAAAATTTTTAAAGGGGTAGCTGTCACTCCAAGAGGGTTAGAGAGGGAGGTATAAAATTATGCTCAAAATATTCTAGAATTAAAAATTGACGTGTGTCAGATATGTAATGAATTTATCCGTTACTTATGGACCTCACTGTATATATATTTCGTAATCGCTAAGACTGTGAAAGACATTTAGATCAACAAAATATTACTGGTACTGTTACAAAAGAGGAATTTTGGTTTGATTTGTGCATAATGTTTTGCGCATGTAGCCTTTCGTGGAACGTGGTCGACAATATTTACTTTAGACGTTTTTTTTGTCAAATATGTATCCGATTTTCCATTGCCTAGTGTAATATTTTTTACTTGATTTATAATTTAAGGAATAGGGCGAATAACGACTCAGCTGATTTAACAGGAAAAAAACTCTCTCTATTCTAATAAATACACGAAATATCTACAAATAGGAAACACAGAAAAACGTAACAGATAAGAAGTCGTTGCATATAAAAAGTACATAAAAATATATTCCCAGTAACACGGTGGCACAATAAAATAATATATAATATGAAATAGCAAATAAATAATTCAAGGATACAACACCTAGTAGCCATACATTGCGTAGAACATATTTACAGAGGACATTGTACATATCAACGTGTCACGGGAAATATCAAAGAAGACATACGCAATAAATTTCGTTGGCTAACAGTGGACGAAACAACAATTTTTTGCGGTATTAAGGTCGGTAATGTTCTGATACGAATTTTAGGTGTTTCAGATATTTTTGTAGATGTAAAAAATGTACTGATGTTAGTGACAATAAACAACTCTTAGTGATACAAACAACTGTGCAAAATTCGTGAAAATAATGTGCGTGGTGCATCGTCCTCTGTCCACGTGAACTATTTTGAATTTGCACCTTTAAGTTCAGTAGATGTGAAACGATCATTTTCCTTCTACAACCATATGTACAGGTCAAATCGTTCACGTTTAAAGAGACGAAATGCAGAAAGACTACTGGTTGTGGCAACGTACGCTCAAGCAATGCAGACAGTCGGCGTTTCTGAGTGACATAAGCGATAGGTATGTATGTACATTATTAACACAATTTTACTCCCGTCTTTTTGGTCTCTCATACGCCCTTCCGTCAGTGACATGCCGAATTACGAGTCCGACCCTGCGTTGTGGCTTGAATGGGTAAGTGTTTTTTTTTTGGTAAATTAATATTTATGTGTAGTACACAAGCTTCTAGGACATGTATAAATACAACAATTATTCTGCCAAAAAAATGTGCTGCATGAGAAATATTATATGAATATCCAAAAAATCGCATTATTCTGGATTATCTTTGTTCGGGCCCTATTTTGGGGTATATTTATTATTACAAATCTATATCCTATCAAATCAATCAACCCTATCAAATCACTTCGTTACCTATGTAGCTCCTTTTTATTTCACATGCGTTCGTGCAAATCTCTTATTAACTAGTAGATACATTCATACAATTAGTAGATATTTTTATGTTTTGGGGATTTCAACATTTTGCAGAGGGTAAAAAGGGTTTATTTCTTTTTTTTTACATTTCCTGCATTCCCCGCAGTCCGTACTACATCGGCAACTCCGCGACTCCGCGTATAGCGGTTAGTACAGGTTATGTTCATGTCTCGCGCGCGGTCTGCGGTTGCGTTGAGAGTTTTCGGTTCTTGATATATTTGTTTAGATTAAAATTTACAAAAAGTGTAGCGAAGTGCTTGAGTAAAACGCCATTTAGTGTTGTGTACCTGAGTGCAATGGAAATACAAAAAAATGGACAGAAAGTTCACATGTTTGGTGTCTATGAACCAGCCCAGCGACGATGTACATGGGCGAGTATCGGTAATTCCTAGAAACGATTTTATACCATCTCCAAATTCAAAGGTACGTGAGTTACATTTTATAATATAACATATTAGTCGATCTGTTTCTTGCCAAGACCTTAAAACAGCTAAAATAATTTCGGCCCAGCTAACATACCCAAGATTAGGTACGTGTAGACGCAGTTCCCTGTGTTCAATTCTCTGTTTTCGACAGTTTTCGGAATTGCCTAAAATATTTGTGAAAAACTACAAAAGTATCCCGAAAGTTGTGATGAAAAATTGAACCATATCGAGGAACAATAATAATTAGGTATTAGAAGTTATAAAAATGAGTACAGAAACAAAATCGTGAGCAATATTTAACCTTTGACAATTTTGACGACTCGTGTGTGTAAGAAATATGTATGTACTACTTAAAGAGACCCGTTTACAGTGGCGTCAGTCGGGTATGTCGTCGCTTTTAAGTTGCACAGGCTCCATGGCTTGCTACGATTTTTTTTATGTCTTTGAAATTCAAAATGACGAGCAATTTTTTTATTCAAAGTCTGAATCGCGAAAATTCTAAAATCACTACTGTTTTCAGTACGGGGTTTGATATACACTCAACATCCACATATCCGAACTCCAAATTTCCGAACTCACGATATTTCCGAACTTTTTCTCACGATATTTCCGAACTTGTACTTCCACACAACCGAACTTGTCGCTAATTGGTTGACGACAAAAAACCGCGAAATTTGAAATGAGAAAAAAAATGTAAACACAATAATGCGATTGTTATCAAACATTTCGATTGTCACAGAATTCAGCAAAGAGGAAATCGCCCTCCCTCAGCAGCACACCTGAGACAGGTTCTACGAGAGTTCTTCTTTGAACAAACCAGTGGAAAACACTTATATATTTCAAATGGCGTATCATAAGTACCGGTGCACTTTTTTGTGTCAATCCGTCAATTTTCGTCTTTTTTCAACTTCCGACAAGTAAATTTCTTTTTTCCCAAGAATTTCTGCCACTGACGATTTACAAATATTGTACATCTTACATAGATCAACATTTTTAACACCATTTTTTTGCGTGATTTATCAGATCCAGCTTTTGCTCCAAGGTTAGTCTCTTAGCAGGCTCTTTTCTCTGCAAATAAACAGTACAATAATGTTTGTTTTGTATCACGGTTTTCTTAAAAATACATATTTTCTCATCATTTTTCATTTCAGTTTTAAATTATTATAGGTTACGTCAACAAAATATTCAATAAAACAAACCTTTACTTTGAATTACAAAATAATTACCTGCATCACTCTCTCCTTTGCACCTGACATTTTTTTTTGTTTAAAAAAACGTTCTTTTATTAACATGTACACATGTATGTATGTATTACATTTGCATAAAAACATAAAAACCTCGAAAAACAAAGAAAAGTACTAGAATGAGCCAGAAAAAACCCTTTGCGCATGCGCCAGCAGTTCGGTTATCCCAAGGTGACGAGAGTTCGGAAATGTGGAAGTTTGCGGAACGGAAAAGTTCGGATATGTGGATGTTGAGTGTACAGTGCCATCCATAAAGTTGCATAGAACTTGCTCTAATTTCTTGGCCAATTTTAGAGAAGTAACTTTTTACATTTATTTCATTGTACCAACCTAATAATGAGATAAACGATTTTATTTAGGGACAAACTTATGATCTCTTAGGTTTTAGTCATTGAGAGTTGGCAGTGTTGAAATTGGCCAATAAATCGTTTCAAATATTGCAAAGTGTAAAGAGTTGGGTAAAAGTATCTAAAATTGGACAATTTATTGAAATATAAAATCTAGAATTTATTGTCCAATAAATTGGTATGTGTAAAACAGTCTTTAGAGAAATTGCCTTGGAAATTGATAACCCCGCAGACCGTTACGTGACTACTGTTTGAAGATGTTGGGTCAGGTGGTCTGAAGTTAATAACATTTGAACTGGACTTAATAACATTTTTACGATCTTATTCGTCTACCCAATAAAAATATTTCGAAATCAGCATTTATTTACACGAACAGAAATAGGTAAACAAGCGTGGTAATTTATTAGATGCCCAAATCCACGCTAGTATGAAACAGTCCAAGGCTTCCCTCGTTTTTACGGTGGATGATGCAAAACCAAAGAAATCTCTCTAAGACATGCAATGGTACTTTTTGCGCCTTGGTGTAATTAAAGATATTATCCTTAATGCGCCAAGCCGATTTGTCAACCGTGAACGGAACACGTTCTCTGTTTTTGTGAGGAAACCAACTGTTAGCACTGTTTTTCTGATTTGTTTGATATAGTATGTACAAATATTAGGGGGTCCCCTTCCTTATTCAAAAGTCTGGAATAACACCTACATACACACAGGCCCAAACTTTACCAAATTTACTTACTATTTTACTATACAACTACCGTGGATTGCTAAAGTTTTAATATTGATATCGCTAATTGATTTTTTTAATATTTTACACAAGGACCCAGATTTACAAGACTTAATTGAGGATAAGGACGAAGAAATTGTCGATTTTTTTAGCAAATATGAGAACCTGCACTACAGTGACACTACTTTGGTCTCACACGCATGACCCTTTTTCGAAGGTTTTCAAGAACCTTTCTTTAAAAGTGTTAATTTACTGTTTGGCCTGGAAGCACAAACTCTTTGTGGACAATTTCCTGACTACCAAAAAAGCAAATCAGCATGCATATGATCTTCGACTTGCTCATTCTTGTTCTTTTTTGGGTTTTGAAGAGCTTCCTGAGAAAGGTTTTTTGGAACCATTTTAGCACAGATTTTTTTTCATCCTCAATTCGTTAATCAAAATATGATGAACTCGCTCGATGAACTGAATCAAATTTAACTCTTCCCCGATCATTCTTGTCGTCAACCGACGTTCTGAACGCACAAGATCCCGTATTCTATCGACATATTCATCGGTTCTTGAAGGTTAAGGCCTTCCGCTGCGTGGTTCAGCTTCAATCGACTCTCTTCCTTCTGAGAATGCCTTAAACCACAGAAAAAACCTGGGCTCTTGTCAAAAAAGTCATTTTTGGATTGGCGGATTTTCTACAGACTTATTCATCTGGATGTTTTAAAGTGAGACACCTTGTATTACCAGTTGCAAAAACTACCAGGCCTAGCATTTTAAATCTGTATTATCACTACATGTGTAACACCACAAAGCTGCGGTCACTATTCATAACTCTACCGACTAGACCCTGGTCTATCGCCAGAATACAAAATGCGACGAATCTTCCCAAAATTTAACAACCTAACCGCCGCATCTAAATAAAAACTGTAAAATATTAGATAAAAAAAAGACGGTGCCCCAATTTGGTACCTAGTTGTTTTTTCTGTTTACTCCTCAAACACTTCCCAAAAGTATGCAATATTTGCTCATAGTTGGGTTACGAAATGAAACTAATTTGTGCGTTTCCTCAGAAGCAATTTAGGGTTTGCCCGTGTAAATACAGCTGTTTTTATTGTCGGTTATAAACTTATAAATTTCAACACAGTTGAATGGGAATGAAATAACAGACAAAAAAAAAACAAACAGTTTCGTTGGCTCATATTCAAATTGTATATTTATTTATTAATGTATGTTAGGATGCTAGGAAAATATTTATTTTTTATTTTTTTCATTGTAATTCTACCGAGTGAGTGATTGAGAATTAAAAATGGCGCTTACCCATATATATGTACATATGTATATCAAGAAATAGCTCAATCTCAGGCATCTAGACCTGCCTATGAACCATTTTACTTGCAAATATTAGCGATATTTACATTTTTTTGATCTACTGAACTGGGTCTGAAAGTCTGAAAGTGGTCGAAAAATGAGTAACGGGCATTTTTTGAATATTTGTTTTTCAACAAATTACTCTTGGAAAAGGTTTTTTTTTGACTAAATGAACTAAACCAATATTTTTCGATACGCTGAATTCGATTTTTGAAGTTCACAATTTAAAAAATTTTTGGTTTTAGAAATCAAAAAATCAAAGGGTGATAAAATAGGAATACGACGTAACATTTTATGGTCTACATTCAAATCATGTTTTTTCATATCTTCTGGAATATTTCCTTCTCACGTTGTCGTCTACAAAAATGAGGTTACCAGAGAGCAATTTTTTTTCACGACATTTCATAACATTTTAGTATTTTTCTTAAATTCAAATATTAAAAAACTCTCCATACCGACACTATTCTTGTACTCTATTTCCATTTTAAATTGAAAATAGGTAGAAAAAAGCAAGGTTGTCAGATATATTTTCTAAAATTGCTAAGCTCACTATATAAGTATACTTCATACTTCAGTAAACTGTTAGTTCGTGACGTTCTTAGAAAGCTAGTTTGGAAATATTAAAAAAAAAATACATAGATATAAATTTATTAGTTAGCATTAAAATAAAGCGTTTAAAATTGCTGGAAAAAATAATTATAAATTAAAACAACTTTATGTATGTTACTAAACTTAAGAAAATTTTGAAGAGCCGCCAACGCGATGCCAGCAACACCGATGCCGGCAACCAGCAAATGTCGACCAGTATACTATAGGATTGCTTTATATGTAGTACATCTAAATATTTATTCGGTCCACTGTGCCATAAAATTTTTACGACGTCGTTAAAATGATTTACGACTTTAGAAATTCCACGTGTTTAAGGCGGCAGTGACGTGTATTTCAGCTAGGTTTATTAACCCAGACAATTTTTTGAGATTGTCTGGCTAAATGAGCATTATTTACAGCAAATTATATTACAAATATTAAGAGTTTTGTATGCAGGCTAATTTTAATCTCCTATATTGATTTGAATGAAAAAAAATTATTTCACAATTTTCGAATTTATAAAAAGATATATGCACGCCCATGGAATCATAAAGTTGCACCGCTTTTTTTGTTCCCCAGGCGTATTTATCATTTTCAATTAAAATTTGAACGACTATACATATGTACGTATCTTAAAATAAAAACATTCAACAAAGAACATAGAGATTACAAAAAAAAAAACTAAACGAGTGACGTGTTCCCTTTCTACTTCCAAACGGGTTTTCATCCTTCTTTTCGTAGAACCGAAATCATTGGTGAGCATTTGGGTGAGTTGTTAATCCCCTGAACTTTACGAGGTGTGGCTATTAAATAACCGAACTGATGCTGCTACCAGCGCGCTGCGAGCATGTCGCGACCAGTTTGAACAGAACTGTGTCTGGTGATACTTTTCCCCACCCTGAGCTCGCTGGACAAGCCAGTAGGCCGCTCAGTTTGACTGTAGCAGTCGTTTGAATTAGTCTACGCATCAGTGACGCGTCGAAAAATTGTTAAGTGTTCAGATGGAGCAACGGGTTAATCTCAAGTTTCTTGTTAAACTGGGGAAAACTTTTACAGAAGCTTATGCAATGTTAAAAGAAATGTATGGGAATTAATGTTTATCTCGCACACAAGTTTTTGAATAGTTTAAACGGTTTAAAGAGGGACGTGAAACGACCGAAGTCGATCCGCGTCTCGGACCGCCCTCAACGTCGAAAACGGACGAAAACATTGAAAAAAATTGGTAAATGAATCCGCGAAGATCGTCGTCTAAGCATCCGAGGGCTTGCTGAAATAACAGGAATCGACAAAGAATGTGTTCGCCAGATTTTGCCTGAATCGTTCAACATACGCAAAGTTTGCGCAAAAATGTTGCCAAAACTCCTCACTCCCGAACAAAACGAATCAAGAATGAACATTTGCACTGACATTCTAAACAACATTGACACTGATCCAGGCTTGTTAGACACGGTGATTACTTGCGATGAAAGTCGGTTAAAGCAACAGTGATGGAGGTTCTGAACCAGAAACGGACTTCCAGCACTGCTCTCAACAATGGAAAAGTCGTATGGAGCGATGTAGAGATCGCCAAGGGGAGTACATTGAAGGCGAAAAAGTTGCTACTGTAATTGGTATCGAATAAAAAGTGTTATGACAGCAGTTCGATTATTTAATAGCCACACCTCGTATTTGTAATTGTAGCCGCGTTAAATTTTCGCATAGGGTTTTGAAAACCGAGTTTTTAATGTAACTACGAGAGAAAAGTCTAAGAAATCAGTTTCCTTCTGAAAAAGAATGTATAATATTTTTTTCATTTTATTCACAGGTGACTGCTCTTTAAATAACTTTAATTGTAGTAATTTACTTTTTTTTTTATTTCGCGTTGTTTACAACATCTTGACAATTAAATTATAATTAGTGTATTTTTTTTTCTGATTTCTAGTAGCCGATTCCATTAACACACTACTTGTTACATATTTTTTATCGGGAATATGGTGATATTATTTAATAGCTACCGTACCTATAAATCCACCCATATTAAATATTAATAATTAAATAGATCGAGATAAAAACTTGAAAGTCGACGTAGTTTTTATGCATATCATGGATCTGCTCGTATAGCAAATATGTATACGTAATGTAGAGCAAATAAATACTCACCCATAGGAGTGACAATGCACTTTGGTATAAAACTATTTTTTTTACATATCCTTTTTCTACATAATTTTTTTTTAACCTGTATACGAGTATGTCTCATAAAACGCGACTATTCTGATAGTTAAATCTGATGCAATATTTTTTTATGATTACATAATTTGCTGATATACTCTGTTAAAGCTTCCGACTAAGGTAACACCCTGTATAGGTGGATTAACACGGCTGAGAATATCAAGTGTACCGAGGTGTTTACTGTTTATAGACATAACTGCTCGTACTTGATTAAGGATCAGCTTTGTTTGTTTGTTTTATTATAATGGAAACCTTAATTTATTTAATGTTTATAAAAATAACTTTTCCCTGAAATATTTTTTTGAAACATTTCCAGTTTGCGAAGTAATATGAATAATATGAAATAAAAAGAGAACCGTAAACTATACAAGAAAATGTTTCAGATAAAAAATTTAACTAGTAAAAAACCCTACAAAACCCATCAAGAAATTTGCAAATCGGTTAATTTGTTTATCTGCAAAATTGAAAAAAACCGTCAAAATGACCCCTTATTTCAATTGTTTATAACTAATTATGAAGTAAGCCTTGTGACTTTAAAAGTATTGGAAAAATTAGGTAACGGTGTACTTAAAAAACGGTGTACTTACGCTGAAAATTTCAAATCGATATATTTTTAAGTTTTTGCAAAAAGTAAATTGTTTATTAAAATGGTGCTTTCGTAAAACCGCCCTTAATTTTTTTGTAAACATAATAGAGTAACGATTCAAAATGGATTCTCTTCTTGATGAGTTGGACTATCAAGTACATCCAAAAATTAATTGAATTTCACAAATGTAATTGTTCAAAATTGACATTGAAAAGTACGTCCGTTTTAAAGTTATAAACAAATGAAATAACTGGTTCCTTTTTTATCGTACAATATTGAGACTAGATTCATTTTACAGCTACGATTTTTCTGCGAATTTAAAAAAAAATGAATGCTCCAAGTAACTTGGGAGCCGAGTTTTTTTCTTTTCTTGCACTCATAACATTTATTTTTTTATTTTATTTTTTTTGAAATTAACACAGTAATAACATTGACTGCCATAAAATAATATTTATATGAAAGTACAAGTATTTAACTACGATCTGTGCAAATTTCAGTCCTTAATGTTAAGAAATGAGGCAGTGGCGATTTTTCGAAAAAAAAAATATCTCGGCTCCAGAAGGTCGTAGGGTAAAGTTTTTTTTTTCAAATTTGTACAAAAATAGCAGCTATAGAATGGAAATAACGTCATTTCGATATAATTTAAACTTTTTGAAAAAATTACATTTCTTCGGTAAAAATATGGCGATTTTTGCGCGGTTATTTTAGCATATTAACAATCATATTACGATTCGCTCTTTATTTGTACACGAAAGTACAAGTCTTGAAGAAAATTTTAAGCCCTAACTGAACTCTCTAAGTGCATTTGTGTATGAATTACTGGAGTTTAAAAAAAGCATGCATTTTTTACGAAAAATGCGATTTTTGCAAAAACTATCAGAAATTTTGCAATGTTCAAAATATCAGCTTATTCTACTTATCGAGGACTATACATTCCCCAAGTCTCATGAAAAAATATATATTTTTCAGAGATATAAGCAATTGAAAAATTCGCGATTTTTAGCTCTTTTTTTTGCAATAAAACATTTATTTATTTATTTATTTATTTATTAAAGTCGGACTGACTTATATTGTTTGTTTTAATAAGTTCTACAACGTTTATTTAAAACTTTTTTTGCAGGACGCATACTTTTTTTTAACTGTATGTAAAGTGGATCGCATTTACCAATGCTTGATGATATTACTACTCCGACTCCGATACCACCTCGTGGCATTTTAGGCTCAGTATCTCTTGTCTACTGACTATACACGGTGGAGACTTTAACTGGAATATATTCGCTAGCGGGGTGGTGAATGATTTTTAAAAAATTCCCGAGACACCGAGTCAACTTTTAAATGTATTTACCTACATTTTGCAAGTAATGTGAAAAATATAGCCCTTCAGGGGTGGCTGAAACCACCCTAGACATGATTTTTTCAAATGCAACCCTATGGCTTGTGACCCCTCATTGTAAAGCTGGTGGAAAGAGGAATCCAACGCACTGATCAAATTTTAATTTTTAGTATGGTTGTAGGGTTGCATACAATTAAAACAATTTAAAAATTAAATTTATTTTCAACGTAACAATTGTTCAAAATGTGCACCATTCACTTGTTGGCAGCATCCCAGTCTGTGGTAGGTTTCGTCCCTTACATTATGCAACATTTGCGGTGTCATTTTTCCGATTTCCTCTCTTATCGTTTCCTGCAGATCTGCTATGTTGTTGGGTTTCTGAATGTAAACTACTTTTGAGATGTCCCCACAAAAAGAAATCCAGTGGTGTAAGATCTGGAGATCTTGCTGGCCACTCAATATTACCTCGCCTCCCAATCCACCTACCGGGAAAAATTCTGTCCAGATACTGACGAACAATGGCAGCATAGTGTGGTGGGGCCCCATCTTGCTGAAACCATAACCTCTCGTCGGTCAAGTTAGGGTTTAAGGGGTTTGGAAATAAATGACATAGCACTGGCATTAGTTCGTGCTGGAGTAAACGCAAGTATCTTGCTCCGTTAAGAGTGTCATCAAAGAAAAATGGTCCTACAATTCTATCTTGTATTATTCCGGCCCACACATTAGTTTTCTGTGGGCGCTGAGTATGAAGTTCCCTCATACAATGGGGGTTCTCTTCAGCCCAGTAACGACAATTTTGGCGATTTACGTGCCCATTTAATGTAAAAGTAGCCTCGTCAGAGAAAACTATCCACTCTAAAGATAACTGGTTTTGATCAATACAAGTCATCAATAAATCGCAAAATTCCACTCGTCGATATGGGCGTTTTTTCTCATATTTAAGTATTTTTAAAACTGTTTTGTGATTAAGATTACTATCACGGGCCAGTTGACGGGCTGGAGTGATTGGATTTTCTTCTAGAGCAAGCAACAAATTCAACTTCGTGTCGTCATCAACAACAGCCTGCCTCTTACTCGGTACTTTCCTGACATGACCCATCTCTCGATATTGTGCCTCAATTTTACTAATGGTACCTTGATTTAGTGGTGGCAAGTCAGGATGCGTTTCTCGAAACAAGCGAATTTTTTGTGGGGACATATGAAAAGTAAGGTTTACATTCCAAAACTAAGCAACACGCATTTTGAGTACGAACCAGTTGCGTTAAAAATTAATTAAACTATAAAATTACGTTTTAATTGTATGCAACCCTACAAACATACTAAAAATTAAAATTTGATCGGGGCGTTGGATTCCTCTTTCCACCAGCTTTACAATGAGGGGTCACAAGCCATAGGGTTGCATTTGAAAAAAATCATGTCGAGGGTGGTTTCAGCCACCCCTGAAGGGCTATATTTTTCACATTACTTGCAAAATGTAGGTAAATACATTTAAAAGTTGACGTGTCTCGGGAATTTTTTGAAAAATCATTCACCACCCCGCTAGCGAATATATTCCAGTTAAAGTCTCCACCGTGTATAGATGTTTATTGATTTACCTATAATGTTCTCTCGGTTAATTTCTTCTGCAGCTATGGTTAAACCGCCAGTTCTGTTTGTAACAATCTGGCGCCACCATCCATAATCCAGTTCGTTTGAATTCCCAGGCTTCTTGAGTAAAATGCGCCATTCAGTCAGTGAGATTGTATTCTTTCCTACAAACACACTTTTTTATAAAATTTCCAATGCCGAATTTTAAACCTGATATGATTAATGAAATAAAATTAACTACCTATCGACACGCTTCGATGGTGATGAGTATTGGTGTTTATTTCTTTAAAAAAAAGTGTGAATGTTTTTTCGTTTTGTCCAAATTTCATCGTTGAAGAAGCAAGGATGGTTTAATAAATGCTTCCTTACTATATTTTTATTAGGTACTAAACGGTTTTTTTGGCGAATATTTAGAGAAGCTGATGCGTGACTAATTTTACTAAATATGGGACGAGTAAATTTCATCTGATGACACTGAACTATTTTTTTTTGGATCAATGTTAGTTATAATTATTGAGGATGTAGAAATTTAATTGGTGACATTCATTAGAACACATTTTTTGTCAGCTTTTCTAAGGAGGTGATTTAAAATTGTTTCTATTGTTTTTAAATCAGGCGTTTAGCAAAACTATACGTTATACAAAAATATGCATGCATTGGTGTATCGGCTATTGTTATGATGATCAAATGATTTTAGAGCATTTTAAGACGTTTTCGACTTTGTTTAAAATTTCATTCATCTGTAATCGTTTTTGGGTTAATTAAAAAAAGAACTGAGATGCCTTCTAATTAGTGCTCCACTAGAACAGTTAAGAGTTAACTCGAACTTTACGCTTCCGAGAGATTGCCCACACGATCTGGGACGCCCCACAGTGATTCAGAATCAATGTTGAACGGCCAAAAATTGTGAGTTAGGCCAATTTTGGCTTTAAAAAAATAAAAATAGGGTTAAAAACATATACCGCACTTGTCCCAAAAAATGTTGTTTTCACGTATTAAATAAATTAATTTAGTTAAATTAACTAATCATTGTATAATTTTTGTCAATCATTTTGATATTATCAATGTATAACTTTTTTTCAAGTGCGACACATGTTTTTTACGTATTTTTTCCCGTAGAATCCGGGAAAAATATCAGTTTTTTTTTAAATAAAAGAGTTCACGAAAAAATAGCTAAAACTGAAACATTTTTTCAACAATTACGCAAATAACGATGTTTGAGCGATGTTACAACACGTACACGATATTCTAGCACTATTGGGGGAAACGGATCCTCAAAATATAGTCCAAGACGAACAAAATCCTGTTTTTATTTTTTCTTAAGCCAAAATTGGCTTAACTCACAGCGCCCCCTAGATGCGGCCCTGTGTTACAACAAAAGGTTAAAAACGTAATATATTCACTAAACTTACACTCTCGTGTATCACCGTCGCGACGATGAAGGTTTTCTCGCGGCATCTTCTCTTAACTCAGATTGGCGTTTCCTTCTCGGTGGTTCCTGCGAATTACTCGAGGGTCCCCTCGCTCCCGTCAGAGCAGGCCGCCGGCCTCCTCGACATCCGCGCATCACTACGTGCAGAGAGACTTTTTCCTTTTCCTGTGCTGCTCACCTTGAATCTAGAGAGCCACAAATCGCATTATCACATTTATTGCATATTATATTATAGTTCTTTTCTTTATTTAAGAGCCAGTTCGGCACGTTTCACCGATGCCGCCTTGCAAAAAAAAAGCGTTTTTATGACAGTCGGCGTCCGTCACCACGTGGTAGAATCAGGGCAGCCCAGGAGCGTATTAGGAAAATTTGGAGGGCTGCGCACTAATCTAACTACACTACCTGCTGTATTTTATAGTAATGTATTTTATGAGTATACATATAGTTTTAAATTTAGCGTAAAAACTTTTCTCTACTTTAAGAATGTCTTAAAAACGTCGAAGTAACTTATGAACGTATATAATTTTTAATATTCCTGTTCAGAATGTGAATGTTTTATCTGCCCCTATTATGTTCTATTTGCCCCTATTATGTTCTATTTGCCCCTTTTCATACTTTTTTCGACGTACGGTATATTTACGATTAACAATTTGTTTTACTGTCGACCGAGAAACTTTCGTTATTTCACAGACTCTTTTAATAATGCCATATTTGCTCCCTTTTCCATCGCTAAGCTTTTGGTACATATTTAAAATTATTTGTTGTGCTACTGGGGGTAAATGTAGACGAATTACATAATTCTTAGAGCTACACTCCACATTATTTTCCCTATTGTTAACATAATCCTCAACAATATTAACACCGTGATCGTTTTCGTGCGCAATATCAATGTCTTCCTGGAATGGACGCCAAACATTTAGCTCGGACTCCCCATCCTCATTGCCATCCACAAATGGTCACTACAGATTATTATTATTCATATGCTCAAAAGGACGCCAAAAAGGCATTTTCACTCACTTTACAAACTAAAGGTATTCGATAAATATTGGAACGACCAAATATAAAAGACCAGAGCTAAGCGCGTCCGTCTCTGTGTATTCTCTGTTGAACTTTAGTTTCCTGGCAGTCCACGTTGACCGGACGTAAATACTGTGGTTCTCCATTCGCATTTGGCCATCTATGACAACGCCCTAATTCTATTGGTAAGTATGACTTAAGCAGTGTCCCTTTAGGGCGAATCAGATTTACTTTGCCCGGGTGTGCCAGCACTTTTCTTTCTGTTGTTTTTATGGTCTCACCAATATTTTTTATCAATGCGGTATATTCAAAGGTGCCGAATTGGCTCTTAAATAAAGAAAATAACTATACTTATTACGTTAATTGCGGGAGTTTGAAAGATGATCGATGGCGAGGTATACGAGGTGTAGCTATTAAATAACCGAACTGCTGTCATAACACTTTTTATTCGTTACCAATTAGTAGCAACTTTCAATGCACTGCCCTTAGCGATCTCTACACCGCTCCATACGACTTTTCCATTGTTGAAAGCAGTGCTGGAAGTCCGCTTCTGTCAGCTGTTTCAGAACCTCCGTCGCTTTTGCTTTAACCGCTTCCACACTTTCGAATCTTGTCCCCTTCAGTGTCACAGTGTCTAACAAGCCTGGATCAGTGTCAATGTTGTTTAGAATGTCAGCGCAAATGTTCATTTTTGATTCCTTTTGCTCGGGAGTGAGGAGTTTTGGCATCATCATGTTGAACGATTCATGCAAAATCTGGCGAACACATTCTTTGTCGATTCCTGTTATTTCAGCAAGCGCTCGGATGCTTAGACAACGATCTTCGCGGATTAATTTACCAGTTTTTCCAATGTTTTCGTCCGTTTTTGACGTTGAAGGCCGTCCAGGGCGCGGATCGTCTTCGGTCGTTTCACGTCTCTCTTTAAACCGTTTAAACCATTCAAAAGCTTGTGTGCGCGATAAACATTCATTCCCTTACACTTCGTTTAACATTGCATACACTTCTGTAAGAGTTTTCCCCAGTTTAACAAGAAACTTGAGATTAACCCGTTGCTCCATCTGAACACTTAACATTTTTTCGACGCGTCACTGGCGCGTAGACCAATTCAAACGACTACTATAGTCAAACTGAGCTATCCACTGGCTTGTCCAGCGAGCTCAGGGTGGGGAAAGTATCACCAGACACAGTTCTGTTCAAACTTGTCGCGACACGCTCGCAGCGCGCTTGTAGCAGCATCAGTTCGGGTATTTAATAGCCACACCTCGTATTCTTCGAAATCTCTACAAACCAAGAAATTTTTCGTAGTGTCCAATTTTAATCTAAATTTTGGGAATTCCTTTTCCGTACTCAATTTATGAGTTACACAATCTGACTATGAGCCACCAATAATACCTGTTCAAAGTGCGTAACTTACTAAGGGAAAACAAAATGTAAATTAGGGGCAATAATCTCACTAAAGCAATTGTTTCAAATTGAAACTGGTTACAACGACTGGATTGGTACTACAAAACAAATTAAAGTATTACACTTGGACTATTCGGAACACACCACGAGTAGGTTTGAATTTGTGCATTATTCCGATGTAACAGATAATGGGATGAGTCACGGACATTCTAATTTCTACCTCGGTATCCATTTATTCGAATGAAAGTATAGTTTCGACAAAAAAGGAAATAATATAAATATGTTGATTAGTCCTAAAATATCCAATAAAAGTCGATATTGAACATCGAGAATTCTTTTCAAAATACAATTCAGTTTCCTAAAAAAAGCATTGTGTTTTACTGGCTGAAACTGCAAAAGCTAGCGTAAGTTGGAAGCGAATTCGTGACACTAAAATTTATGGCCTGGATAAACATCGTTTAATTAGTAGTGATACATGAGTTACTAATGTATTTGAATTAGGAAAATATGTATATACAAACGCGTCTGTGTACACAGTGTTTCGCGAAACTTTGTTTCTTATAGTAAAATTAGTTCTAGGAAGTCAGAGTGACCAAAATTAAAAATTTGGTAAATATTATATACAGTGTGTGTCCTTTAAAATGGAACCGCTCTCTTATGTCGGAAGGGGCTGACCGTTTTTCATTTTTTTTTTTGGGATAATATAACACTCCAAAAGATCTCTTTAACTATATAAGTAATTTTAAAATCGGGTCAGTCTGGCGGCAGAATTTGGCCTAGATCCTTCGAAATGTTAATTGTGGGAGTAAATTGACGCAACACTGGCTCAAAATATGTTCAATTATATTGACTCAAAATATGTTCAATATTGGTCTTTAGGGGTACTTGGCCCTAATTTTGACAACACCATAATTTTCAGCGAGACAAAATATCTCAAAATATAATAAAAAGAAACAAAGATCTTTCTTCTCGACATTAAAGGGGTTCATTTTAATTATAATATTGAATTTTTTAATGTATGAGGTATGTAAATTAAGTAATGAGTCTGGCAACGTAGGGCCCGATCTAGCAACACTGCGGAGACGGGACTTGGATCTTGGATCTTTGGGTCTTTGTGACTGTTTTCGTAACCCGTTTTTTTCTAGTGCGTTTTAAAAATGAGGGACGTTAATTTTGAGCAACGATGTGCTATCAGGTTTTGCTTCAGACTTGGACACATCGCAACGGATACTTTTGCAAAACTTCAATACGATTATGGAGAGAGTGTTTTTTCAAGAGCCCAGGTTTTTCGATGGTTTAAGCCATTCTCAGAAGGAAGAGAGTCGATTGAAGATGAACCACTCAGCGGAAGGCCTTCATCTTCAAGAACCGATGAAAATGTCGATATAATACTGGATCTTGTGCGTTCAGATCGTCGGTTGACGACAAGAATGATCGGGGAAGAGTTAAATTTGAATCACACCATTGTTCATAAGATTTTGACTAACGAAATGGTGATGAGAAAAATCTGCGCAAAAATGGTTCCAAAAAAACCCTTCGCAGGAACAAAAGGACATCAGGAGAGAAAGGTGTGTTGACTTCTTGAAATCGATTGAAAATGATCCCTATTTTATGGAACGTGTCATTACTGGTGATGTGATGAGACTTGGGTTTTTGAGTGCGACCCGTAAACCAAGCTTCAAAGCATGAAATGGCACACTTCAAGATCCAAAAAAGCAAGAATGAGCAAGTCGAAAATCAAATGCATGCTGATTTGCTTTTTTGATAGCCAGGGAATTGTCCACAAAGAGTTTGTGCCTCCAGGCCAAACAGAGTGGTTCTTGAAAAACTTCGAAAAAGGGTAATGCGTGTGAGACCAAACATCAAGAACAACTGGATATTGTTGGACATTTAAAGTGTATACCTTTTCTTTCAATAAATGATGTAAAAAACGAAATCTTCAATAAAAACATAAATAAAGTGGCAAAAAACTTACACCATGTCTTATATATTCAGAATGCTGCAGATAGCGCCCTCTACAACTTACATCAAAATGATTGACAAATTAAAATTCCTCTCCTCAAAATACACCCAATTACCAAATTTTGTAAAAAAAATGTTTTTAAAAAAATGTACTTATGGAAATCGAAAATTATAATTTTGACACCCTCTGTTTTGATTACTTTTGGACTAAGGTAAGTTTGATTAAATCCAACAAATGTTTGCCCAAGGAATCTGTAGTATCATTGTGGCACCTTATTAATGGAACACCCTGTATAGTAAAATTTTCCGTCACCTAACTACACTAAATGCTTTGTAATAATAACTTTTTGTTTTGTTGTGTATTTATTTCTTCTCGTGTCTTATGCATTATTGATCAAGTTATGTAAATATCCGTAAAATTGTTTTTAACTTTTCGTTTTTTTTATTACCAAAAAGCCACAAGATCATTATTAATAATACACATCGACTTCGAGACATGACGTACGGAGAAGGATCCTTTTTTGCTGTCAGATGAGTTGCGGTTATTCCTTGCTTTTTGTTCTCTTCACACGTTTGTATTCATAAACCGCATTTTAGGATGCTGGACTAGCAGGCCGAGTAAAAACAATAGACGACCGTAGCCGTTCATCTTCTATATTGACATATCTAATTACATCAGGCGGGTAATAAAAAAACGATCGTAAAATAAGAGGAATTATCGAAGGATGTTTTACTTGCTGGGTATTTTTGTTTGACGGGGAATGATGTTTGGGGTTTTAAACTGCAAAAAACGTGGCTGTAAAAACCTTTGCCTAAGAATCACTAGTTTTAAATTAATTTCCATTTTTTTATTATAACATACGTTCAAAAAAAAAAGAAACGAAGTCGAGTAGAAAATTGAAGGCATGTCGTTTCTTGTTGCGAGTGTCACTGCAAGTGGCAACTGTCAGTTGTCCGTCTTTATGCCATCAGATCATTATCATTATTTTACGTCTATTTTAAGTCTAATTTATAGGTAATACAAGGTGTGGCCATTAAATAACCGAACCAATTACAGTAGTAATTAAACTAGAACCAAATACAGTTACCAATTACACTAGCAACTTTTTCGTTTTTAATGTACTCCCCTTAGGGATCTCTACACCGCTCCATACGACTTTTCCATTGTTGAAAGCAGTGCTGGAACTCCGCTTCTGTCAGTTGGTTCAGAACCTCCTTCGCTTTTGCTTTAACCGCTTCCACACTTTCGAATATTGTCCCCTTCAGTGTCACCGTGTCTAACAAGCCTGGATCAGTGTCAATGTTGTTTAAAATGTCAGCTCAAATGTTAGTTTTTGATTCCTTTTGCTCGGGAGTGAGGAGTTTTGGCACCATTTTTGCGCAAACTTTGCACATGTTGAACGATTCATGCAAAATGTGGCGAACACATTCTTTATCGATTCCTGTTATTTCAGCAAGCCCTCGGATGTTTAGAGGACGATCTTCGCGGATTAGTTTACCAATTTTTTCAATGTTTTCGTCCGTTTTTGACGTTGAGGGCCGTCCGGGGCGTGGATCGTCTTCGACCGTTTCACGTCGGTCGGTTTTCACCCCTATCCGAACTTGGAATCGAGATCAAGATGCCCACGGATTTCCCTTTCTCCCCCTCTCAGCATTGGAACTCCCAAAGTGCATGTTTCTACTCCTGGGAGGCTTCTGCATCGTTTTCGGGAGTTTAGGGGTTGTTTTCACCCCCCTTGAATGATGGGGTCAAAGCAACTAAACACGATTCTCGTTAGTGCACTGGAATCGTTCCGGGGTAACAACGAGGAAGATTTATTTTCCCGTATCTCCCACCACCCCTGCATTCCTCATCTAGAAGGGGGTGGTTTTTACACCTTAAAATCCAACTAACCAAAAAACTAATAGAGAAGAAGGTCGCCAAACTGCCCACAGATCACCTACTCGTATTAGTGTTCAAACAAAAAAGTGTTTTTGCAGGTCTGTGTAATTATTCGAAATTAATAAGGATTGATAAGGACGAGACAAGCACATATGTAAGTATCTATTATTTGCACGGGAACTACATACATTATGAAATTCCCCATAATTATCGTTGATCCGCGTTTGATTGGTATTTGTAGACCCAGTCAACGCTTGACTGCAAAATTCGGGAATGCCACCTTTCTACCACCGATCTACACGCGGAAACTACGTGTGCTTTGTTAAAAATATTTTTTTTATTTACGGCTCTGTGTAATTTTAGATTCTCTCAGTATTAGACGGTAGTAGAGAGCGAGGGGCTTAATCGGTATTACATAAAATAATTGATTTTACGCACTGTTTATTTTATGCAACTTTCTTACCATTACTTCATTATTCGCCATGGGTAAAATTGTCCTGTCTCTCACAAAATAATAATACTTGTGGAATAATAATGTTCATGGTAAAATTACCTGTTTATATTTAACATGAAAAAGACTCAGAAAATACAGGGTGTCCAGGACGGTGTGCCAATATTTAAATTACAATAAGGCCCTAAATTATTAAGTTATAAATAGAGTTGGCTGAAATATGCCGCTGGACGTAGGCGTGCGCATCGTAATATAATATATGTAATACAAGAAAGTAACTAATACTAAATATTCGTAGTAATAAAAGCAATAAATCCACATTTTATTACCATATATGGATCTAAAAGTTACCCCCTTAATTAAATTGACGACGTAGCTTGGCTATCAGTACTCGTAAAGATTCGTAAAAACTTTGTAGCATCAGATAAGTTTCTATAGTTGTCTCCGAGAGTCTTGATGTGGCGAAAAGATATGTTTATATTTGAGAACAAGTTCCACATCTACTGACGTAATACAGGCATAATTAAAATACTATTTGCACTCATTTAACGGATCTGCAGATGCACCATCACAAATTTGTCTTAATTTGATAAGACCGGTGTCTATTTTTAATAAACTTGCTCGTGCATACGTAGGCCACTGACCGTGCCTGGTAACGGCACCAGGACTCTTCCGCGGTAGGTCCGTGGAAAGATTATACTTATTAATAGATTAATATTAATAATTTATTAATAGATTATTAATATATTAATTTCTTTTAGTAAAATTAGAATAATCTTTGTTAGCTCGACGCGAGACGGACGAAAGGCAGAACGTAGAGTATAAAATAATAAATAGACATCCACAAAAAAAAACGTCATCAAATCTGGCCATGAACGAGGGAAATAGAAATAGCGGTCATGACGGAGCTTTTCGGGTGTTAAACTTTTGACAAATGACTGTCACAATTGGAAAATAAATAATGGCTGTCATGTAAGGTGACAGCTTTGAGAATTAAATAAGGTTTTAAACTTAAGATAGATAATATAAATACGTCTTTTTTTACTCCACTAACTTTGATGACTCTTTTTTTTATGGCTCGATATGTGCCGTGAGTGATTGACTAATAAACGTGTGTACATACGTATTTTGCATCGTGTGCGTATTTCTTTTAGAGTTCGTGTAGTGTATTTACATATTATCTGATATTCTGGGGATTGATTATCTGGGTTGTGGATAGACTGAGTAAGATGATTAAAAATTACGAGGATTTTACAGTAGAGCGATCACATATTTTATGTATTCCTTGTGGACAATTCCCTGGCTATCAAAAAAAAGCAAATCAGCATGCATTTGATCTTAGACTTGCTCATTCTTGCTTTTTTGGGTATTAGAGAGCTTGAAGTGTTCCATTCCATGCTTTGGCGCTTGGTTTCCGGGTCGTACTCAAACACCCAAATCTCATCACCAGTAATGACACGTTCCATAAAGTGGGGATCATTTTCAATATATTCCAAAGAGTCAAGACACATTTCTCTTCTATGTCCTTTTGTTCCTGCGAAAGGTTTTTGGAATCGTTTTTGTGCAGATTTTTCTCATCTCCAATTCGTTAGTCAAAATCTGACGATCAGTGGTGTGATTCAAATTTAATTCTTCCCCGATCATTCTTGTCGTCAACCGACGATCTGAACGCACAAACCACCGAAAAACCTGGACTCTTGAAAAAAACACTGTCTCCGTAGGCTTGTTGAAATTTTGCAAAAGTATCCGTTGCGCTGTGTCCAAGACTGCAGCAAAACCATTCACAAAATGTCACTCATTTTTAAAACGCACTAGAAAAAAAACGGTTTACGAAAACAGTCACAGAGAACAAACAAATGACTCTAACAAGTGCAAAGTTGTACTGAAGAAGCATTACATGTTAACCTACCCCCTTCCAAGTCCCATCTCCGCAGTGTTGCTAAATCGGACTCTACGTTGCCAGTCTCATTACTTAATTTACACACCTCGTATATGTATTTCGTAGACGCTGAAAGTAATTTAGATTCGAAAACCTATCTAAATTAAATTGTGTAAAAATAATCTAAAAAAAAATTGTGGTAAAATCGCATGAAGCAATTCCCGGAGATGGGTTTTGTTTTTTTTCCTATTCAGCGTCCTGTCTTCTTGCGGACCGTGAGGAGGATCTAGCCGGCGCACAGTGGGTTATAATCGGAAAATCCTGGCCAAAAATCGAAAAAATCAAGTTCCTAATATTCTGTTTTAACTCACATAGCTTTGTAAAGCAGGGTTTCCTGCGTGTAATACTGAAACGACAGCTACCTAGGTTTTATACCTGCCATTCTACTTCAGTCGGAAGTTGGCCACCTTCGAGTCCGTAACGGTACGAGAATCGGTCCCGAAATACTCAACGTTCGTGTGTTGTGAATTTTTGTTACCACAAGGTGTATTTCCGACTTAAAAAAATGGAGGCTACTCTTGAAGGGATGTAAAATATTATATATTCGTTGAAATTCAAATTTTTGTATTTCTAATTATGCTCTTATAATACAAACGCGTATGTTAAGGTAGCGAAAGAAAAGTAGGAACATAGTTTGTATCTACAGAGTTCTAACACTAATTCACAATTTAACATGTGGGAAATATTAGTGGAATAAGAAATTCATAAAAATTGGCTGCTTGAAGCGGCTTATTTCAGTGAAAAATGCAAAAATAGAAAGGCGCGTCCAATAGAGCGTTTTTGGGGCAATTGTAACTGTACCTGCATCAAAGTAGGTGTTCATCCCCGATATAATAGTAAGTCCCAACCAAGGGGGGAAATGTATATACCTGGTGTACACTATTGATCAGTGGAAGGAGAAATATAGGGTGTCTCAATGTTCCGTGAAATATATATTTTTTTATTTTATACTAGTTAAGTAACCTAATCCAACTTAACTGAGGTTCTCTGCGATCAATTTTTAACACAAAATAATTTTAGTAACCTAATGTAACTTAACTGAAGACACGTTGCGTGCAATTGTAGGTTCCAAAAAGTTCTTACTTTTGGCCCTTCATTTCTTCAGGGAGTTAGATTAAAATCTTATTAATGAAAAATATATGTAAGTAATCTTATTCGAATCAAAATATGTAGCTTTTTAAGAAAATTTTACTTCCGGTTCTCCACCTGTTTTTTTCGGGAGATTTAGTTGAAATTATATAAGCAGAAAATATCCATGCTCTAATTTTGATCATAATAAGTACCTTTTATCGCGAAAAAATGATTACATGCGGTTGCTGCCGGTCCGCCATTTTGTTTTCCTTTCGAGGAGAGTATTAAATTGAAATCTTATTTACAGAAAATATGAATACTCTAATTTGGATTTTTAAAAGTTGCTTTTATCGCAAAAAAGCGGTTACTTTCGGGCCGCCATTTTGTTTTTTTTTGAAATATAAAGTACAAAGTTGAAATCTTTCTCGATTTTCTACCTTTCTCGATTTTTGGCCAGGATTTTCCGATTCTAACCCACTGTGCGGCGACCGGTGGCGCATCGCGCTCCGTCCGCCGTTCCGCCAGCGGAAGGCCGCGGTCGCAGGCGGCGGGTATAAACGCGGCCGCCCGGGACCGGCGCGTCGCACACGCAACGTCCGCCGACGGACGTCTAGTTGGCTTAGCGCGACCGGCTCGACGCTCTCCACACACACACGCTCTCCGCTCTCTCCGCTAAACGAACCACTTCCGATAGCGCGGAACGCCGCGAGAAGAAAAACGCGCTCCGCTCCAGTCGACGCTGCAGCGCGATCGTAAAAAAACATGGTGCGCGTCGTCGCACGACGGATCTAACGCGAAAACGGCGGCTGCGAAAACGGGCGTTTGTTTTTCGTTTTTTTTTTTACGCGGGAATTTTGAAAATCGAAGACTTTTTTCGAAAGACTCATATTTGGCAATTAAATCATTATATTTAGGAGTGTTTTGGCGATACAATTTTAGACTTTTGGTTCGGATAGTCGTTTTTTTCGTTGTGTTCGTTGAAGAAAAACTTTGAAGGGACTTTTTGTGGGAGTTTCTTCACTCGAGATTTTTTTGCTAGAGTTTATTGGACTAGAAATCGTCAACGAGAGTTTGAAGTTTTTTTATGTAAGTAGACTGGTCTACTTAACAATAAAAAAAATCGTTGCGACGTGTTTTGTTTCTTTTTTTTGAAAAAAATACAAGTGTTGTGCGAACATAGTTCAACGGGAAGGCCGTCAGTGCACCCTCTAAATGCTGGGAAAACCGGATAAAAAAGGCGCAGGTAGGATTTTTTCGTATTTTCATTAAGATTTTCTGTTATTTAATTTTCAGTTTTGACTGTTTTGTGTTTTCATTTTCATTCAAGTTTTCCAAAGAGAGTAGGAGAGATGCTGTAAAAATTAAGAAATTAACATCCCAGGAAAAAGAAACAAAAACCATAGAATTTTGTTTTTTTTTCCAGTGCTGTAGTAATTTACCTATAATATACTCCGGAAAATTGGGCAAGTTCAAAAATATATCTACCTAATTTTATTTAATCATAAATACTGTTGAAAATGATGACCATTTTTTGTAATTGCACACTTGCAAACTTTTCTTATCATTCGTAATGCGTTTAAAATTACCAGTGCACGACTAAAAATCAACGACGAGGGTTGTAAGTTTTTTTATATAAGTAGACGAGATACTAATAAAAAAAAGTCGTTGCGAGGTGTGTTTTTTTTAGGCCAGGTAGAAAATTTTCGTATTATCATTCAGGTATTTTGTTATTTCATTTTTATTTTTGACAGTTTTATATTTCCATTCAAGTTTTCCAAAGAGAGTACGAGAGACTCTCTTAAAAATTATGAAATAATAATAAATATTCCAGAAAAAAAAGTTCTTTAGAATTTTTTTTTCTTTCAGGGCTGTAATAGTAATGTACCTAACAAGTACGGAAAATACTGATACTATTGATACCTACTACTAATACTGGCGCTAAATAAGCCAAAATTACGTCCTCTAAAATAGTTTTGCATTTCTTTATTTCCATCCACTTCATGAACTAATTAAATTAATTTAAACATTTTCGTACCTAAACTTTGATAAACTGGAAGAATTTTTTTCATACGTACATTGTATATACTTTCAAACCTATTTATGTATTCATTGCAAAAACATATATAAGTATTATTTTATTCGATATAATTACTGTTTTGTATAACAATATACACATTAGCTTGTCATTGAAACAAGATATTATTAAAACATTAACAAAATAAATTCTCTGTTTTACATACTGTCACAGAATTGATTTGTAAACACTGGTTGCTTCTACACTCCATTTTTTTTAAAACAGTTCCAAATATTATTTCACTGACACTCATTTGTAATAAATAAAAAATGCAGTCTCTTGAATCAATAACTCGTACAAATCCTACTTAACAATAGAGAATAACTAGGTAATATTTTACTACATACATATGTATTAATTTAAAATATTTTGAACATACTGTTGCTTGTACTTAAAGAAAAATGTATTTTTAATGTCTATATTTTTTTTCTTGGAATTCGAATTTTTAAACATGTACAAAATGTTTTTATAATATCTTCTATATGCATTTAATCATAAAAAAATTTCAAAATCAGTCTTGTAGATACGTTATTATCTATTTTTAATTAGTATTTATATGCCATGTCAAAACAAAAATAAATTGAAAATTATAAAACCATACATGTAGTATACAGGGTGTCCCATTATTAGGGACCACAGCGAGACGCAAATTTTAAACGGAAATATTTCTAAAACGGTCAGTCAGAGCGACATTTAAAATGTATACCTTTTCTGTCAATAAACGATGGAAAAATCGATATTTTCTCAAAAAACTTACACCATTTTTTATGTATTCAGAATGCCGCAGAGAGCGTCGTCTACAATTTACATCGAAATGGTTGACCGATTAAAATTCCTCTCCTCAAAAAACATGTCAGGATATTATACTATAGTCAAGAATACAAACAGTCAAAATAGTATTTTTTGGCTGTAAAAAAAATCATGGCCTTACGTGAGAGATCAGACTAAATAAACTGAAGTCAGATTTGGGCTTTGCCGGCAAAAATACGCGGGAATAATATAGTCTAGTCCGGTACACATAAGTAATCCATTTTTTGTGGGACTGTTTAATCAATAATTTAAAATACCCCAATCACCAAATGAAAAAAAAACTTTAAAGAAGTTATTTTCGGAAATCGAAAATAAAATTATAACTTTGACACCCTGTATTTAGGTTATCAATAACTTTTGGCCTAAGGTAATTTTGGTTAAATCGCAATATTTTTACCCATAGAAATTGTATTTGTGGCATCTTAATTATGGGACGCCCTGTATACGTACATGTGCTTGTGTATGCTTTAAAAGTGATAATTGTATCAGGTATTTTAAAAACCTAAAGATAGGCATACCTTTGCATTCCTACAATCAGTGTTTCGCTGATTATAATGATTTATTACCAATTCAGTTTTACAGTATATTTAGCCTACAGATTCGATATATACAGTGAGGTCCATAAGTAACGGATAAATTCATTATCTACGTAATTTACAATTTACGAGTAAAATCTTGAAACACGTCAATTTTTAATTCCAGAATGTCATATTTTAAGCATAATTTTATACATCCCCCTCCAACCCCCTTGGAGTGACAGCTACCCCTTTTTTAAATGGAACGAGGGTGCGTGTGATAGCTCATTTGAAAGGGTTTTTAATTCTCCATCCAGCAACATAAGATTTTTTAATTTCTATAATTTTCTTTATTGAAAAATATTACATTTTTAATGTTACTAAGTAAAGAAAAGAACATGAAACAGAACAGAACAACAGTTTAAATCAAATGTTCAAACTGGGCGCCCGTTGCTTCTTGACAATAATGGAGGCGTTGCTGAAATGCTTCTAAAACATTTTGTATTGTTTCCGGGGTGATTTGATTAATTTCTTGCCTTATCCTGTCTTTTAAATCTTCTACGTTAATTGGTCTGTTGAAGTAGACTTTCGATTTTAAGTAACCCCATAAAAAATCGTCAAGCGGGGTCAAATCTGGAGAACGAGCAGGCCACTCAATTTCACCGCGTCTACCGATCCAACTATTGGGAAAAACTTGATTCAGATAGGCTCTTACTTCCAATGAAAAATGTGGTGTAGCTCCGTCCTGCTGAAACCAAATATTTCTATCAATTTCATTGGGGTTGTCGTCATCTGGGAAAAGCATTTTTAACTCTGGAACTAAGATATTTTGCAAGAAATCCAAGTAACGCGTTCCAGTTAATGTGCCATCAAAGAAATATGGTCCGATAATTTGAGAATTTATAATTCCAGCCCAAACGTTCACCTTCTCAAGATATTGAGTATTGGCCTCCATCATCCAATGTGGATTTTCTGTATTCCAGGACCTACAGTTCTGTTTGTTGACTGTTCCATTTAAGACGAGTGTTGCTTCATCAGAAAAAAGAATGTTTTTTTTTATAAATAAAGGATTATCTTGGCATCTATTTGCCATGATTTCGCAAAATTCCAATCGGCGATCAGGGTCATCGTCGTTAAGTTCTTGAACCGAATGAATTTTATATGGGCGGTATTTTTCATTTTTTAGAAGACGAATATGGACATTTTACTAATGTTATCATCGGCAGCAACTTGTCTTGTAGGTTTATGTGGATTATCTCGAATATCTAACAATATATCCAATTTCTATTCATCGTCTAAAATGCGTTTCCTACCAGATTTAGGAATATCTGTGACATTTACAAATTCACGAAATTTGTTTTCTATTCTACTAACCATAGATTGGGAAATGCGGCGGTCAGAATACTTAGTATTGAATATTTCGCATACCTGCTTCCGCGTTCTTGTTTTATCACCACATCCTAATAAGATCAAAATTTCAATTCTTTGGGTAACCGAAAGACTCATTGTTAAAATAATGATCAACTTGACGATAAGCGATAAATAACATAATAGAATAATAAGTTTTCACAGATGTAACATATAAAGAAATTTAAATGTATAATTTTTTCTGATATGTAAAAAGAAACCATTTTTACTTATTTCTTTTTGTTGGGTATTTTGCGCAGCGCAACAGGGAAAGCGATACATTTAAGTTAAATGTTGACACAAACTTAACTAGAAACGTCAGATTCGACGTTCTTGATGAAAAATATACAAAATTCAAAACCTTTCACACGCATACTCGTTCCATTTAAAAATTTTAAAGGGGTAGCTGTCACTGCAAGAGGGTTGGAGGGGGGAGGTATAAAATTATACTCAAAAAATGTCACTCTAGAATTAAAAATTGACGTTTCAGGATTTTACTCATAAATTGTAAATTACGTAGATAATGAATTTATCCGTTACTTATGGACCTCACTGTATATACAGCTGCGTTACATACATACATATGTACGTACCATACACATAAAAGCAATACATGTTCGACCTCATTTCAATTTCATTCAGTTTTCTTAAATACATACCTTTGCTGTCACCTTTTTTTATTATTATTTTTTAATCTAGGGACCTTGTACCGCTTCAAGCAGAATCACGTCACTTGGAAACGTATCTGATGACTTTTAATAAAATTAAATTTTGAATTACCTATTATATTGAAAATATACATATATTATATATATATATATTATACACTCAATTATATTGAAATAAAAACTATAATGCAATGTTTTATCGAATTTTAAATTTTGCGCTTGATACATGTTGTTGTGCAGTTGGCAGTATATCTGACGTTTCCTTGTTGTATTACTTGTCATTTGTTGACATTTCGAAATTATCTGAACCTTACAGTGGCTTTAATAGCGGGTTGTGTTTTTTTGAACTTTTAACATTTATCTTGCATTGATTTTAAGAACAAAGTGTTATAGTTGTCAGACTTCCGTTTGCGAAATACCAAAACAGGTAAACAGCTGCTGCTAAGGGTTAATAGCATCTTTAAAACGCTATTTTGAAAAAGAACGTGACAATAATGGTATACTGCTACCCTTAACAGCTGTTAGAAAAGTAATTTAAATATAAAATTAAAATATTAATAAACTATAATCTAATATATTGTTTTAGATTGTAGCAGCAGCCCTAAAACTGAATGTTTTTACAGTTAATTTTATTTCACAAAAAGCAAAAAACAATGAACTTTTAAAATCACTTAGAAAGCGTAACCCTACCAAGAAGGTTACAAATACTATAACATTGAATACAAGTACTATTCGTAATAATAATTGATATTTACAAAAAACTACACTACATTTGTAACCGAATGGTATTTGTGAGAAAATCTTTATACATTTTTTAAAAATTTCAAAACTTCCGTGTGGCTTTTTCTACTAATTTTCCTTCCAATAAAAAAAACATTATTTTAAACTAACTTTTACTACCAATTTTTCCTGCTCTTTTTTTGTACTGGCATATTTTGACACACATTTTTAAAATTATTTCTCTTTTTAGTATTGAAAAAAAATAAAGTTATGTAAACATAAACAAACACAAAGAATCCCATATATATGCTAGTCAAAATTATTTAAAAATACTGAGTAATTTTATAACGATCTGTTGCCAGATCGTGCTTTCTAAAACTTAAACACGTGTTTGATGAAGACATCGGTTTTTATATTGTATGAAATATGGGTGAATTGAATGCCTTAGTTGTGACCGGTGCCTCCACCATATTTGTGAATATTGATTTATTGAAATCTAATGAGGTTTTTAACAACGAATATGGTGGTTTTATGTCAGGTCTGTATGTCAAGTATGAATTTAATAGAGGCTTATTCTAGTTTTTAGTATGTAGTTTCTTTCGTATACTTCTAATTTTTATGGAAAAATGTTGCAAAACGTTGGTAACTGATGAGTGATGAATATAGTGTCCTGAAATTAGCGTGCAATATTTTGGTGACGCATTCTAGTCCAGGTTTCCCGGACATTTTTTTCAAATTCCGGCCGGACTTGACCAAACATGTCCAGGTAAATCCGGACGTATGGAAACCCTAAATAGCACACCGTTGCTCAAGATTAACGTCACTCATTTTTAAAACGCACTAGAAAAAATCGGCTTACGAAAACAGTCACGAATAACAAACAAATGACTCTGACAAGTTCTAACTTGTACTGAAGGTGCATTACATGTTGACCTACCGCCCTTCCAAGTCCCGTCTCCGCAGTGCTGCTAGATCGGGCGCTACGTTGCCAGTCTCATTACTTAATTTACACACCTCGTATCTCTTTTCGTTGTTTATTTATTTACATCCACCCGGTATGGACTGGATTTATTCAACAAGCGATAAGAAACTCATTACACTCGAACCCCTCTTATTTCACCTTCGCTTAATTCACATCCTCTGTTATTTCACCATGTTTCCTCCTATTAGGTCGCGAAACTGTCCCGGTTAAGTCGCCGCCTGTAAAAGTTTTAGAACTACGTTTGGAAATTGGATTCTCGCATGAATATGTACAATTTTTATTGAAAAAAATTATTGTGTAATACATTTATTGATTTAAAATAGGTTAGGTGTCTTTTAAAAATATTTAATCTTTAAAATATTCATTCAAGTGGAAAATTGAACTTTGTCACGCACGACTGGGTATACTTACATTGATTTTTCGTTCAGTTGGCTCATTTTTCGTTATAACAAGTGCTGTGGTATATCTCTAAATATTTCTTTTTGCAGTTAAAACACAAAAAAAGTTGAGGTTATGATCGCGACTTAAGAGAGGCAAAATTTCGCGACTTAAGCGAGGTATGATGCACGGATTTGGCGACTTAAGAGGGGTTCGAGTGTAATTACATTTCTGAAAATCCCAATAGTTGAGCAGTAAAAAAACCCTCTTAGATTGGGTGTTAACAGGATAACAAAAGCGGAAAATGGCCGTAAACATTTTACGTTCACATTCGAAATCGTTATACCTAATGATATTTATTTACTTTTAAACGAGCGTCAGTAAAGAATCGCTTCAGTTGACTCGTTCTCGTCTTGGTCGCGGTAATTGGTGTGAAATTTCGATTTGGAAATCGTTTTTTTTTGCAGAGTTAAACGACCGGGAACGTTGTAAAATCAGGCGGATCGCAGATATATTACCACACCCCACCAATGGTGTTCGGTTTTATATTTTCTCGTCATCTTAGGTTATAAAAATATAAAACGAAGATGGTATAAAATACAGGGTGTTCCATAATTAATGGTTCACAGCAATATATTACAATTAATTAGTCAAAAGTTAATAATAACCGAGTGTTACAGGCCGTTCAAACGATATGACAATTTTATTTTCTATTTTCATAAATACATTTTTTCACAAGATTTGGAAATGTGTTTTTTTTTTGGGAATATATACTAGGCTCAGAAATTAACCTTTAGACTGCCGGCATTTTTCCCTTATAATTGTATATTTTTGAGGGGCAAAGTTTGTATATATAAACATCTAATACATCTAGAGTAGTTGCCGAGGTCACGGGTGGCTCATATATGAGCCAGGCCGGCTGGCATCGGTCAGGCCAATGTTAAAAATTTTCAGATTGTGTAAATTACTATATATTTATTTTTAACCGAATGTGCTTTTTATTATAATGTAATAAGCTCCCAAAAACACTCTATAATATATTTAGTCACCAATAAAACCTCAAGCATCCAAACCGCCCCTAGCGAGGGGATGAAATTTTCAAAAATTCGTTATTAGGTGGGTATTGATTTTTTACACGATTTTTTTTCCGTAAACAGGCTGTAATATCTGTAAAATGTACCCTGAAATTTTCCCCAATCGATTGAGGTGCCAAAACTACCCCTAGCAAGGGGGTGAAATTTTCCGAAAATTCGTTATTGTACGGTTACTGATTTTTTCGTGAATGTCGTCAAAGACATTAACATAAACTGAAATGATATTCGAAAAATTATTTTCCGATGTGTATAAAATTTTTTACAGACGTCAAATAATTATTTAGCAATATCTGTATTTTATATATCAAAAACACTTTCCTTCTGCTAAACCCAGAGCTAACGACGTGGACGTAGAAAGTAATGTAGCTCCATTTTTTTTTATTTTTTTTTTCAATTTTCCTTTAATTTTTATTAGAAATAGAACAATATTAGATAATCATTATATGGATCAAGTATCGCTAAAAAAAATTATTATTTATTCTAAATACAGTAATTCAAGTAAAAAACTAATAATTATTCTATGTAAAAAAAAATTAATTTGAAATAACCGATAAAAAGTCAATAACCGTTCAATTAAGAATTTTGAAAATATCACCCTAATTCGGCATCTCAATCAATTGCGGAACATTTTAGGGTACAGTTTATAGATTTTACAGCGTGCTTCCGAAAAAAATCGTGTAAAAAGTCAATACCCACCTAATAAAGAATTTTTGAAAATTTCACCCCCTCGCTAGGGGTAGTTTCGGCATCTCAATCAATTGCGGAAAATTTTAGGATACATTTTACAGATTTTACAGGCTATTTACTAAAAAAAATCAGTAAAAAGTTCAATAACGAATACAAGTTCAATAACGAGTTTTTAAAAATTTCACCCCCTCGCTAGGGGTAGTTTGGGTACCTCGATCGACTAGAAAGAATTTCAGTTGTATCCTTTATGATCAGAGAGCCTATTAAATTGGAAAAATCCACTATAATATCTGTATTCATCACTAAAACTATTATTTTATTACTGTCCCATATATGAGCCAGCCGGCAGTCTAAAGGTTAAGGGATATAAAAGAATCCCTTTCTAAGTGATTTTCAAAGAGCTGTAACATGTATTAATTTTTTTACAGTAACTAATTTTTGTTGGTAAATAATTAAAATATGGATTATTACAAAAAAAAACGTGAAAAAGTGAAAAATCGATCCTTACATTGATTTTTAGCACAAACGACAATTTCAACTATTCCGAACACTATGAAAAAAAAATCGCAGCGCTTTGAAACTATCAAGGTTTCTTTGGGATATTTTATTTGGGGTATTATTATTTTAAGAAACGTTCCAGTCACTATCCCTAGTCTATCCATTATTTGCAAAGTTATGCCAAGTAATGCAAATATCCATAATTATATAACTAACTTTTACCTCTTTTTTCGTCAACAATTTAACTTTAAAAAAGGCTTTCGCTGCAAAAAAATCACTACAACTTTTTAAAGGATACTTTGCAGTTTTCAAAACCCTACATTAATTTTCTGTACGTTTATTATTTCTCGACTAATTGATTACCAAAGTCAAAAATGACTTTTTTTGCTTTGGACGGCGATAACTCAGTGAAAAATTTAAGAGAATTAAATTATCTAAAAGTTTTATCATGAAATTATTGAAAAAAAAATATATAGAAGTCCGTTGACCTTTTAAAAGACAAAGTGTTTATGATTACTCAAAAAAGATCCAATAACTAGAAACTTGGAGCTTCAATTTCCTTTTTTTCCTTTTCTCAAGTTTTAATTAACTATCATTTATCCCATGGCTTAACTGTTCAAATATGAAGTTGTTCAAATAATTATAAGGTAACTCTTTAAACAATACCGATATTTTTACGTATTGTATAAGTATCAGTGGCGGCTCGTCAGGGGAGGTAGAGGAGGCAGTGCCTGTGAAAATTACAAATAAGTTTTTTATAAACCTACTTTAATTGTATTTAATAAAATTAATATTTAATATACTACCTATAATACTTTAATTACCTTTCATTTTTAAATTCATATATCGGATAAAAAAATTAATTTATAAAAATTAAAATATTAATAAACATACAAGGGAGTTCCTGCACTATTATTTGCAACATATTAGCCCTTATAAACGACACAGCGCCTAGTCTATCACCGTGGTGGCAAGCCTCCGACGCCAATGTTTTCACATATCTATTTATAAGGGATAGGGAAGCACGAAGCTTCTCAACTACCTGAGTTACTAACAAATTTAACCCTTAACCTCTCACACGTGGCAGCGCAGAAAGCTAGTCATTTGATTTCATGAATCTAACGACCTAACCTAAAACAACTATCTTTTATTGTTCTGTATTTTGGAAATTTTTGTTGGAAAGTGCCGTTATTCTTGCCGGGTTTTTTTTGAGTGTTTTGAGTGGTATAGGAGGGTAATAATTATTGAAAGTGTTCCATATTACTTACGTAAGTCATTATTTGAACGTCTTATTTAATTAATTATACAAACTTATAATGGAAGTAACTGGCGGGTGTAGCAGTTTGTTTCATAAAAATAATAATATGAGTTGTCATGACACTCAAATTAATATTCGAATCTGCAATGATACTGTTGAGTATCATATAAAGTATAAATTTAGTCGCCTATCTTATAAGGATAATTTATTTGTTAAAGATTTAAGAGTACCACTGCCAGGTCTAAGTAAAACTTTAATTAATCAGGGTAAGCCTGCTCGTAGTTTTGTTAATACGCGCTATGATAAATTCAAATGGCTAAGTGGTTCTTTAACTTTAAATAAATTATTGTGTTGGCAGTGTGTATTATTTTCAAATCGTGGAGAAGATGCTAGGACAAAGTCTGGATCTGACAAAATCTTAAAACTTTATCTCGTTCAGTTGACACATTCAAAAAGTCAGGAACATATTAGTTGTGTTTATAAATTACATCTTTTAGGCAAACAAAATATAAATTACATCTTTAGGCCCGTCAAATCTAAATTGACGGAGTCCTGGCAAAAATCCGTATTTTATTTCACTGCATCTTTTAATTGTAAAATAATTTGACGGAAACTCTACACCTTCCCGATGGTTTTGCTGAACCAATAAAATATATTAGATAAATTAAGTTAGACAATTATACTTAATATATTTTATTGACTAAGTAGAGGTCCTTCTCCTAACTATGCATATTATTAACAATGTTTACCATCACTAAAACTTAGGACACAAAAATTTTTACAAAATATGTTTGCCTCTATATAAAAAAATTCACGAACCAGTATACAAAGTATAGGTATAGGAATGTTAAATTATCACTTTTTTTGGATTCATTTTAGTTTTAACTATCGATACGTATGTACGAGGCGCGTTCATAAAGTAAGGGCCGTTTGGTCACAGAAAAAAATGTACTCATAAGAAACAAATTTTATTGTCATATTTAGTTAGGTACAATCTTACTTTACTTCTCTACATAATCGCCGTTCACTTCTAAGCATTTTTCGTACCGCTGCACCAGCTTCTTTAACCCCTCTGCATAGAAGCTTGCCGCCTGAGAGTTGACAACGGCATTTTTGAGTCCCTCTTCGGTTTCAAACCGTTGTCCACCGAGCCACTGTTTAAAATGCAAGAAGAGGAAGTAGTCGCTAGGTGCAAGGTCGGGACTGTACGGTGGGTGGTCAAAAGTTCCCAACGAAAATCTTGAATTTTCTCATTGGTTTTGGCAGCAGTGTGAGGACGCGCGTTATCGTGGAGGAGGATTATGCCAGATGACAGTTTCCCGCGGCGTTTGTTTTGGATCGCACGTCTCAATTTTTTGAGCGTTTCGCAGTACACGTCAGCTGTAATTGTTGTCCCACCTTCCATGAAATCAACCAAAAGAACACCGTCTTTGTCCCAAAAAACTGTAGCCATCAATTTTCGACTTGTGTACTGAGTTTGCTTAAACTTTTTCGGTTTTGGTGAAGATGAGTGTCGCCACTGCATCGATTGCAGTTTTGTTTCTGGGTTGGCGTAGGATACCCACGTCTCGTCCCCAGTAACAATGTGAGAAAACAAATCATCTCCATCTTGTTGATAACGGGCCAAAAACTTTCGTCCACTAGACATTCTTTGCTCTTTGTGGTGGTCGGTGAGCATTTTTGGTACCCACCTTACACACAATTTGCGGTATGCGAGGTTTCCTGTGACAATATTGTAAACAGTAGTGCGTCCAAGTTGAGGAAATTTGTTAGCCAGGCCACTAATCGTCAATCGACGATCAGATCGCAGTGTTTGGTCCACTTGTGAAACGATTTCATCGGTCTGGATACTGGGCCTGCCACTCCGCTCTTCGTCATGGACATTTGTTCGGCCATTTTTAAAATCACGGCACCATTGTCTAACCTTTCCTTCACTCATAACTGTAGGTCCGTAAACCAGGCATAACTCCCGATGAATTTCAGCAGCCGACGATCCTTTTGCACATAAGAAACGCATCACAGAACGCACTTCACAGTTGGCGGGATCAACGATTTTCGCGGCCATTGTTCTTTGCATTCACGGACAACAATACGACTTCAGAATCAAAACAAATGACGCTGTAGCTTCGCAATGAGTCAGTAGATGGCGCTGCAGTAGTAAAACTGTGCTTCGAAGCGCCAACATTTATATATAAGCAAACGGCCCTTAGTTTATGAACGCGCCTCGTATATCAGTAGATTTATTTTTTACCGTAAAGCATAAAAACTATTTTTGTTATTTCGCATCTTATCGCTCAGTTTGCATGGAAACTTTTCCGCTTTCAAGCGTAAACAAGAAAGATTTAAAATGAACATTGTTATTAACATATTTGTTATTAACAACAATACTAATAACCTATAAATATTACATTTTTTTCAATTATGTATGTCAGACAGATAAGTTAAATTAAGTTTCATACAGAGTCAAAATTCCTGAAGTGGGACACTTAAAATCGATGTGTTGAATTTTATGTTTCTTTATTAGGGATATTGAAGGTTTATATTTCAAAATTAATATCCTAAAATGTTTTTGAAAAAATTTTTATTTTGCAAAAGTTATACTTAAACAAATTCCTTTTAAGGTAAGGTTTTTTTTGAAAATGCGATTATTCAGCGGTTATTTTATAAAACTACGAAATTTTAATGGCAGATACAAGAATAATAGGAGAATACGATAGTATATTCACTTTATGAAAAAAAATATATTATTTATAAAAAAAATATTTTTTTAATAAACAAAGGTAAATTAAACAATGTTCTCGGCCAGGTAGGATAATTTTTTTTAGGTTTTATTCCTTTATCCTTTAGGTAACGATCCCCCCAAAAAAAAATTTGTAATCTTCAGAAAAACAAAAGTAATGAATTTTTTACCGTAGTCGCATAGGAGCCGCCGCCGCCGCCGCCGCCGCCGCCGCCGCCGCCGCGCGCGCCTTTGCGACCTGCCCCTCCGCGCCTCGCCCCTTCACGCCTCGCCAGCAAACACATATGTGTATAAATAATAAAAAGTTTACTTATTGTAATTTATTTTATTTCGTTTTAACAATGAAGTCGATACTTAATAAAAATGTAAAATTAGCCTAAAGCATGTGTATATTGAAACAACCATTTTGAATTTAGAAATGCTGACTTCGGATTCGTAATCAACGACCCCAAAAACCTATGTAAAACGAGTTTGGTCCTGATCCATTATTTTTTGAAAATTTTGTCCGCCATATTGGATCCGCCATGTTGAATTTTGAAAATCTGACTTCGGATTCATAATCAGCGACCCCAAAAACCCTAGTAGTCACTCTTGTTTTTATAATAAGTGTTAAGGAAAAATGTGCTTCTGAAAGGGTTAAAAAAATTATCTCGGCTCCCTGAGGTCGTAGGACCTTCATTTTTTTTTTAAATGCGTGTTTTGAATGCCAGTTTTCAAATATGCAACGGCCAAAAATGTAAACCCAAAATTAAAAAAGTTATTCGAAAAAAAACCGGTTCGAAAAAAAATGATACAATTTTACAACGCATTTTTTATGTAAAAATTAAATAAAAGCGATTTGGATTAATAGCATGAAAGTACAAGTCTTCGCGAATAAAATGAGCCCATGATCGTTTCTGTACGATCATTTTTGCCTCTGTAAAAGCTGATTTTTGAAAACGTCTTTTTTTTTAAATCGTTATAACTCGAAAAAACAAAACTTTTTTTGAATTTTTGAAAAAAAGGATCATTTTCCTCTTGTCTTGGGCTATATTTGTAGTTAACAAGAAGTCTTTTCAAACAAAACTGGAATTTTTACAGCAAAAATACGAAAACGCGAATTTTGACGTTTTTTTTTTAATTTTTCTCAAATGTTTATGAACTGATTTTTTTCGTTCAAATTTTATTAGACGCACATTTTTAAGACCCACAACTTTCTAATTTAACTTTCTTGTGTAGGACTTGAAGCTTTTTTTTTATTTGCAAAAAACCGTTTTTTGACTTTTGCGATTTTTTTTTTATTATGTTCGCCATTAAAACTCGAGTAGCAAAAAACGCTCTTTCTTAGAATTTTCATCTCTATACGACCATATTTTTGGTTTGCTGATAACAATTAGTGACCAATTAACATGGGGGCTTTCGCTCGTTGATTGGACTATATCCGTAGCAAAATCTAAAGAACATCAACAACATGTTTTGATCGATTGCAAAGCAGGTTTAAGGATGTAGGTACCTTATTTATCTCCTCTGCACATAAAGCTAGGGCTTATAAAAAAAATTGTTAACGCCTTAAATACAGAAGGAGATGCTTTTCTTTATTTGAGACAGTTTGCGCGTATAAGTGAGGCAAAGCTTAAAGAAGTAAAGAAGATGTGCGTTGGGCCGTAAATATGAGAATTTTTTAAAGACGAAAATTTTGAAACTATATTCTTTTCCCCAAAAAGTATTTCGGGAAAAGAAAATAGGGCGTGGACTGCCTTCAAAAATGTATGTAGATGCAAATTCCTATGTAACAAGAAATCGGAAAACTACAAAAAATCCAGTTGAAAAACTTATCCAATCTTATAAGACGTTGGGTTGCAACACGTCACTTAAGCTGCATTTTCTTCACTCCTATTAGGAATTATTCCTTGACAATTTAGGTGTAGTTTGAGGTGAAACACGGTGAAAGATTTCACCAACGAATTGCCCAAATGGAGAAGCGGTATAGTGGAAAACGGACCCCAAACATGCGAAAAAAAGAACAAAGTAAATTATTGATTGTATTAAACTTTTTTCGATACAAAGTGAAGAATATTTTGTAAAAAAAGTGATTTTGTTACCCCAAATAATACCATTATGTAACATTACATTATAACAATACCAAAAAAAGTGATTTTGTTACCCAAAACAATATCAGGGAGCAACAAAAATATTCAAAATGCAGAACAGTGTAATTGATGAACACTTTTGGCGCTGAATGTACACCGAGAAGAAACTGCGAAGATTGACTTGGCATACGTACAAGTAATCGAAATGGGAACCGAATTAATGCTCTGTGTTTAACGCAATTGATTGTTTGAAATTCCTAGAAAATTTTAAACAAATAATCGCACAAAACAGCATAACACGCAAAACGATCGTTTGCAACACGATTAATTTACTATAAAAAGCAACAAACGGACCGATTTTAAAAACGACAATTTTGAGAAACGTATAGAATGTTTGTTTCAGAATATTTGGTATCTACTTTTTTTTTAAAAATCAGCTACAAATGAATAAAAACAAATAAAGTGGTTAATGGATTCTTAATTCGATTTGATAAGATTAATTTTCACGTAAAAATCGCAAAAAAAAACATATCTACACAATAAAAGGGAAATTACTCTTATGCCAAAATAAACCAGTGAAAATCTACAAAAATGTTTGTTCGTTGTGGTTTTTGCAAATAAGTAAAAGCTTATTTTAACATATGTTTTATTTGATGTTGGAGAAAAACGCTTTCGAAAAAAATACAAGTATCTTTCCTGCATATATGGTCATTTAAAGAACATAATTTTCATTTAAACAAAGTATTGAAGGAATAGAAAAATACGTTCTGGTTGTAAGATAAGATAAGTAACAGGAACACTATTTTTTAGACTCATTTATTTATCAAATATATTAGCACATTAGCATATTTAAATCATAAACACAATTGAATTATAAACATGTTTTAGCAAAACAGTTATTCAAAGAAACGACTATTTTTTTAAGTAAAACTTAAAAACATAGTGCATTGATCCAATGATTTTAACAACGAATATAGGGTACACATGATGCTATACAGTGTGGAACAGCCAAATGGAATAAATTCAGTAGCTCCATTTTTTTAGAAAATTCTGAGACACGTCAATATCTAATTCTAAAATGACATCTTGCGACGTAAAAATGTCATCCCTAAATTCAACCCCCTTCAGGTGACAGCTACAACCCCTAAATTTTCAAATTGGAAGTAGGGGCTTGTGATACTTCATTTGAAAGGTCTTTTCATTCTCTATTCAACACTGCTATGGTTTTAAATTTTGTTGCAGAAATTAACAAGAAAAAAAGTTTCTCCAGCGTAGACAATTCGTAACATTAAAATAAAAAACAAATCATTATTAATGCAGCAGATGTTCAAAATGTATGCCTCCAGCATCTTGGCAGCATCCTAGACGTAAATAGAAATGTCTTCTAACGTTAGTTAACATCTGCGAGGTAATCGACCTAATTGCAAGTGTTATTCTTCTTCTTAAGTCAGCTAAATCGTCGGGTTTGGTTTTGTAGACCATACTTTTTACATATCCCCATAGGAAGAAGTCTAACGGCGTGAGCTCAGGCGATCGTGAAGGCCATTCTACAGAACCACGACTCCCTATCCAGCGATTTGAAAAGATTGTGTGGAGATATTGCCGGACATTGACTTCGTAATGTGCTGGTGCACCATCCTGCTGGAACCATATTGCATTACCTGGAAGTTGTGGGTTTCCTTCAGCTGGATACAAGTTTACCATCGTCGGTTTCCCACGTTCCCGAAATTGCTTCTCTATTTTACTTACGGTAGCTTGAGATATCAACGGCAACTTCGGCCTGCGTTCGTGTTCTGTCTCCGTAACCAATCATCTGCAGAATCGTTAAGTTCTTAAAATCAGTCAATGAATGCACTAGAATTTTTACAAAAATTTGAGCAATTTTTTGGATTTTGCAAATAGTCAAATTTTGCTTAAAAAATTCTGAAAAAATTCCAATACATACTTTGATTGACTTTAAGAACTTTTTATTCTTGACAATTTTTTGTAAAAGTGCATCATTTTCCAATAAAAAATTCTTTAATTTTTACGCAAAAATTTTGCAGTTCAAAAAAATCGATTTTCAAACCACGTATACTTAAAGTTCAAACATTTATTCCACCGGTTATCACTAACCGGTGGAATAAAGGTCCTTTGGTTCCAGGTCCTTTGCAGACCGGAAACCCCTTGAAAATTTGATTAAATAAAAAAAAATGCAAAAAAATCGTGTTTTTCTTAAACTGCTTTTTTTTCATAATTAGTAATTTTTTTGGAGGAATTTCATGGACACCGTCGGAAAGGGCACGTCTTAAATTTTAAAAATAAGTCCCTGTCAAATTTTTCTTTCACAAATAGTATTAGTTATGAGGCGTTGAAGAGCGATGTACCGGGAGCGGCATTTTTGGCCGAAACGGGTTAAAGTGTATTCCTGACTTTATGATAACCTTGTACATAAAAATATCTAAAAAAAAAAACGTATTTGTCGCCAGCAAATGTTGCATTTTCAATACATGCAATAGACTGCCTCGTTTCCTGTTGTTATCCGAGACCAATCACCGAAAAAAAATCTATTGTGACATGCATTTTGCAAATTATGCAGTCGCCAACGCCAGACATAATATAATCGTTCCTAATAATGGGAAACCTGAATTAGAGAAATGCCACCAATTGTTATATTATTACTCCACGTAACTGTGTGATATAATTTTCTATTGGTGATTCGTTATGTGCATTTCTAACGAAAATCAATTAAGTGTGCAAATTGTGTCGTGATTACCGACGTTTCTAAGAGAAATTTTATAATTTTTATCGCTTACGAAACAATATTGTGTTATGAATAGGGACTCGCAGTTGGGTAGATTTTCACGAACGTTACAAAAGGGGAAGACCTACTAACGATTACGAGGGTTTGAATCAGTGCTTCTGAAATAAAAGTTGGTTACTTGATCATTTTCTAAATAAATTTAAATTAATATTTAATCAGTAATTTGCCTCGACTCCACTCAAAAGCACCGCTCATTGAATTACAACAGTAAATTTCAATAGCAATTTTCAGATGTTAAATAAAAATTTAGGCGTTTAATAAAGAGAGCATAGCCATTTTTCTCATGTTATAACTAAACAAAAATGATCACTTTCTTAGTAATAATTCATATTTTCATTAAAAAAAAACTGGACATTTTCCACGAAACACCGAACTACTATTTCCCGACGCGCGTTTCGCCAACTATGTTGGCATCTTCAGGAGAAGATTAAAACTAAATTCTAACCTACACACTTGCACTATTTATAGTTAATTTGCCACGGTTCACTGAACCGTAACATCTGTATTTGTTTATCAGAGCAAACAGTGGACTGGTGGATATCGAACCATTGTCCTTATTCATACTACTGTTACATTTAATGATTTCTAAACTTTCAAAAGCATCCTACTGTAGTCTACTGTTTATTACATTTCTAATTAATTTTCAATTACTTATGTCTATCCTATGGTTGTTGTCAAAAGCTTGTTGGGCAACGCAAGATTTTTCCGTTCTGCCATATTTCAAATGAGCCATGTGTTTTTTAAATGTAGTCAAAATAGATCTTTTTGTTTGCCCAATATACTTTTAATCACAGTCTTTACAACTTATTACGTATATTCCTGACCTTTCCTTATTGTCGATTTTGTCTTTGGGGTTGCCCAAAAGCGCCTGTAGTTTATTTTTAGAATTATAAACCAAATTGATATTACTATTTTTAAAAATTGTATCTAGTTCGCGGATGAATTTAGGTTCATATGGTAAAGAAACAAATTTTGAATTGTCATTATCACTACGAAAAGTCATGGAATTGTACAGGGTTCTCTTGTTCTCTTAAATTTATGTACTATACATGTACACATAAATTTAAGAGAACCCTGTACAATTCCACGATTTTTCGTAAAGATACTGACAATTCGAAATATGTTTCGTTACCATATGAACCTAAATTCACCCGCGGACTAAATACAGTTTTTAAGAATATTATTATCAATTTGGTTTATAATTCTAAAAATAAACTACAGATGCTTTTTGGATAACCCCAAAGACAAAATCGGCAATAACGAAAGGTTAGGAATATACGAAATAAGTTGTAAAGACTATGATCAAAAGTATATTGGGCAAACAAAAAGATCTATTTTGACTAGATTTAAAGAATACGGTTCAGTTAACCGTGGTAACAAATTAAGTTTTAGTTAGGTTAGAATTTAGTTAGAAGGTTAGAATTTAGTTTTAATCTTCTCCTGAAGATGCCAACTTAGTTGGCGAAACGGGCATCGAGAAAAGTATAGTAGTTCGGTGTTTCGTGGAAAACGTTCAGTTTTTTGTTTCTACGCCGAAGGTTCCAGTACCCACTCCAGGATCATATTTTCATTATCAAAAAAATGTTGATTTTCGTAAAAAAATAATGGTATATGCGTCATTAAAACAATGAATAGTAGAAATAAACTAATATAAATGTAAATTATCTCATAACCTTCGTTACTACTAGTATAATTGTTTGCATTATCTCATTTATTCTCTGAGACAAATGTTGCAACCTGTTAGGTCTCTGAAAACGAACTTTGTACTTTAAATAACCCCACAGGAAGTAATCTGAAGTGCAACTGAAGTGGACTAAGGCCAGGGCAACACGTAGGCCATTCAATTCCATAAATTTCTTCGTCCAATCCATCCGTGATGAGTCTTGATTTAGTCGACCTCTTCAGAGTCCCATCCTGCCAGAACCAGATGTTATCTGGAAGTTGTCCTCTCTGCGCTGATGCAGAAATTCATCAGCGCATTCACTATTCAAAATGTTCTTTTTTAGTTTTTAAGTTGATTTAATGTTGTTTTTTAGTTTGTCACTGTCGTAACAGAACCCGTGTACGGCCCTGGTATGCAATGAATAGTTAGAACCCAATTTTGCACTATTCCAGGTAGAATATCCGAGCGGCCATTATCGTTCCCAAACGGGAAATCCACATAGCTGAAGATTACTGAATAGCAGTGGCGGTGCGTGATCCTAAGATTGGGGGTGCACCATACATAAAAATAACGATAATCATAAGAATAATAAGAATATCCCTAATATGAGATAAATATTTATCTCATATTAAGGTTATTCTTATTAACTCTATTAATTTGAAAACTTACCTAATTTTCTTTGTAAATGAGCTCAATTCTGCGATTTTTACATTGTGCAAATTTTTCAATTACTTTGTTGTTAAAATTTTCGATATTTGTAATAAAGTCTTTTTCAATGGAGAGCATAGCCAAAGCCGACAGTCTTTCCTGACACATGGTGTTGCGCAAAAATGTCTTTATTCGTTTTAAATAGAAATTTTCCACAAAAACGAATACAGTTAATAATAATGTTTAAAACATACCTGTTTTTTGAAACAATATTTCGCAATATTTGCAGTGCCTAGCATGGCTAAATTCAAAACATTATTCATGTGTCCAGCAGAATTTGCATGTTTTTTTTATTTTCTCGTTTATGTGATTTAAATCCGTTACTCCAGTTTTGGTCCAAGGTGTTTCTCCGCCAAACAAAACACTGCGTTCAATACATCGCATCCACTTAACCACAAATGTTTTTTAAATAAGTCATTATTAAATGTTCTTACAAATTGTTTACTTTTTCCTTTCACGGCTAATTTTAAATTAATTTGTGGAGTGGGCCTACCTACAGTTAGTAAAGAGCTAGTAATTTGCACTTTTTCCTCCAAACTCAAGCTGGAGAATGGAGTTTTTAATAAGTTTTGAATATAATTCATTATTCCAAACTAGATTGTAACCGAGTTTATATTTATAAAACGTGAGCGATAAAACAGCAATAGCAATGTACGAAAACAATTCACAAACTAACCGATCGATAATTCTCATGCGCTCTTAAATTCCGTACATCATATCTATAGGATTCGCCCACTACGCGTCCTAATTGTGGAGGGGCAAGCAGTAACAATACGCGTTCGCTTTTTTCGTATTGCACGGAAGCATGATCGTCGTGCCGCTTTTTCGTATTGCGCGTGTCGACTCCCGCGCCGCGATCGGAAACCAGTGGCGTTGGAGATAGAGACCTAGCGTCTAGTGGATCCGTAACGCTGCGGCCAAATAATATTCAGATGGTATTAACGCTAGGGATGCGGCAAGGCGATAAATTAAGAATGCATCCATTAATTACTAAATAAAATTATTAATGCTAAATTGTCGGTAGTGCGCGCGCACCAGCGCACCTTATAGCCCACCGCCACTGCTGAATAGTCAGAAATTAGGGTGACAAACGATGAGTAGGTACATAGTAGATAGACTAAGTCTAATTGGCGATTATTCAAACATGCACTTCCAAGAAAGCGTAGGTAAAATAGAAATGGGCGGACTGCAGATAATGAGGAAAGTGCTCGTGATGTCCTCGTTAGTAAGGCGTCGCAAATTGTGTGTAAACACCACTTTTCTAAAATGATGCAGACTCTTCTATGATGCGATTCTATAGGATAAAGGTACCTGTCTAGGGCATTTCCGCTGTGGTAGTTGTTACTTTAAGTTTGCAGCACTACAATTTCAAAATGTTCATCCACTTTCAAGGAATAAGCACCGATAAAAGAATTCCTTTGAATTACAAAAAAATGTCGTTTATTTTGAGTGGTTCCCATTGCATTGAAAACATATTTTTCAAACATCAGAAATAATGCTTGAGTTTGAAGAAGACCCACATAATTTGAGTGTATAGGCAGCTTCAGTCCTCGATTCTTATTAAACAAAAATTACAAATAATCCAGGAGCTCATTGAAGACAATTTATATAGTAGCTAGACGTATTTTTGTGAACAAATGATGCATAAGTTAGATAATATTGTTATCCAACTAGAAACTGTTTTGTTTTCTTATAAATCTACTTTTACACTTCACATCATGTTAATCGTCAAAACTGTCGCTATTGGTCTAAAGAAATTGCTCTCTGGGTGAGAGAATTACATACGCAGAACTCTGAAAAGGTTCACGTTGGGGCAGAAAATAATTGCATTGAATTTGAAACGCTGATAGTTTCAAAGCGTCCGCGTCCGTTTATTTTGAGTGTTTTCCATTGAATAGAAAAAAATTATTCCCAAAAATTGGATATACTGATTGAGTTTGAAGAAAACGCACATAATTTGACTGTGTACGCAGCTTCATCATTGCATATTAGCCAGTCCTCGATTCTTCGCGTATTAAATGAAAATAACGTGTAATCCAGGAGCTCATTGAAGATTTATATAGTAGATAGACGTATTTTTGTGAACAAATGATGCATACGTTAGTTAATATTGTTATCCAACTAGAAAATGTTTAATTCTTTGGAGTATGGCTAAATGTGAGTTCATTTTCTATTAGGGAGAAAAGAAGAAAAGGGGCCGTTTTCTCACAAATACTTGTGAGAAAAATTAAGGATTTGTGAGAAAAATGCCCATTTTCTTCTTTTCTTCCTAATAGAAAATGTTTTGTTTTCTGACAAGTTTTTTGTTTGCAATGGACCTGGAACCTCACTAACCGGTGGAATAAATGTTTGAACTTTAAGTATACGTGGTTTAAAGATCGATTTTTTGTTTTATGCGTTCAAAATGGCGCCTGAACTGCAAAATTTTTGCGTAAAAATTCAAGAATTTTTTTATTGAAAAATGATGCACTTTTACAAAAGATCGTCAAGAATAAAGAGGTTTTTAAGATCACCCAAAGAAAGCACTGGAATTTCTAAATTTCGATACTAATTTGATTTTTAGATTTTTTTCCCGAAAACAATGCATTTTTACTATAAATTGTCAATAATGAAAAGTTCTTAAAATCACTCAAAGATGGCACTGGATTTTTTTTTCAGAATTTTTTTAAGCAATTTTTAAAATTATGCAAAAATTGACTATTTGCAAAATCCAAAAAATTGCTCAAAAAATTTTGAAAAATCTAGTGCATTCATTGAGTGATTTTAAGAACTTTTTATTCTTGATATTTTTTTGTAAAAGTGCATCATTTTCCAATAACAAATTCTTGAATTTTTACGCAATTTTGCAGTTCAGGCGCCATTTTGAACGCATAAAGCAAAAAAATCGATCTTCAAACCACGTTTACTCAAAATTCAAACATTTATTCCACCGGTTAGTGAGGTTCCAGGTCCATTGCACACCGGAAACCCCTTGAAAATTTGATTAAAAAAATTGTGCAAAAAAAATCGTGCTTTTTTTCATAATCAGTAATTTTTTTGGAGGAATTTCATGGACACCATCGGAAAGAGCACGTCTTAAACTTCAAAAATATGTTCCTGTCAAATTTTTCTGTAGCAAATAGTATTAGTTATGAGGCGCTAAAGAGCGATGCACCGGGAGTGGCGTTTTCGGCCGAAACGGGTTAAGTTATATGGAGACATCCAAAAAAAGTCACCAAAGTTGGCCGAGAAAAAAAATACGTATTTCTATTCTTGATCGAATTTATAACCTTATTTACTTGTCAAGACTCACATCATATGACAGCCATTGTTTATTTTACAAATTGTGACAGTCAACTTGTCAAAAGTTTGACATAACCGAAAAGCTTAGACATGACCGCTATTTCCATCTCTCTCGTTCATAGCCAGAGTTGATGAATTTTTTTTGGATGTCTCTATAGTTATAGTAACGAATTTCGTCAGTCAGATGATTTGTAACTGATAATTTTTGCAATAAACTATAAAACCATATTCTTTTTAAAAAGAGAATGAAAATGCCTTTTAAATGAGAAATCCCAATTCGAATTTAGAAACTTATACGTTGAATTTAAAATGTTAAATGATTTTTTGTTTCTCTTTACACATTTTTTGAATACACAACTGTATTCAGAAAATAATGAACAAAATCCGAGTTGTCATTTAAAACAATACCAAGGACGTCATAGTTCCAAAACTGAAGACGATCTCGAAATGGTATTGTTTCAAAAATGTTTAAAACCTTCCCAGAAAAGAATAATTATCTATTTTATTCTAATCTTTACGGTCTCTCTGTAAAAGATTTGTACGATATTGGTGATTGTAAAAAATCGCATTAATCACGATGACAAATTATATCTAAGGACGCGTCCTACTTCGCCATAAAGAGATTGCAGGTAGCAGGTAGATATCCTTCCTACGTTCTACATCTTACGGACGAAAATCGACACCGTTTCCGGTCCGGCTGACAACTAAAAGTAGTCTTTCCATCGTCTAGGAAATGGCCCAAAACGGGGGCCTTGGATTTCATAATATGTATGTGGTGTCACTGGGAACGGTTTAGCATATGTAAATAAACAGTAACATGTTATTAATGTTATTATTATAATAAAACGGTTTATTTGGCAAATTTTGTTGAGGATAAAAAATTGCGGACGGTGTTTACACAGTTCTTCGTAATTCCTCTGCCAGTGACGGAGTTTAATTTTATGTATAAAAATAATTTAAAGCATTCACTAAATAGTAATAGAGGTGTGTAAATTAATTAATGAGACTGGCAACGTAGAGCCCGATCCCGAATTAACATATTAATTAATGAATTAATATTCCGAAGGGCGGTAGGTTAACACGTAATGCACCTTCAGTGCAAGTTTGAACTTGTTAGAGTCATTTGTTTGTTCTTTGTGACTGTTTTCGTAAAACGGTTTTTTCTAGTTCATTTTAAAAATGAGTGAAATCACGTTTGAGCAACAGTGTGTTATGAGGTTTTGCTTCAGACATGGACACAGCGCAACGGATATTTTTGCAAAACCTCAACACGCCTACGGAGACAGTGTTTTTCAATGGGCCCAGGCTTTTCGGTGGTTTAAGGCATTCTCAGAAGGAAGAGAGTCGATTGAAGATGAACCACGCAGCGAAGGATTTTGTGTGTTGAAGATTTTGTGTGTCAAGAATTATAGGGCAAGAGTTAAATTTGAATCACACGACTGTTCATCTGATTTTGACTAACGAATTGGGGATGAGAAAAATCTGCGCAAAAATGGTTCCAAAAAAACTGTCGCAGGAACAAAAGGACATCAGGAGAGGAACGTGTCTTGACTTTTTGGAATCGAATACATCCATCAATCACATATCGCATGAAAATATCCTTTTTTATTTCGCCTAAACAACTCCAAACAGCACCCTGAATCATCAACACGTTGTTGTTTTTGGTCAGCAGTGAGCAAAAACAACATGTATGCATCATTCCCGCCTTTTGCCGCACCCTGTATTAAAAGACGAATTACGAAAAAGATACTGCCTGGGCAGCGATCTAAACAAAGGTTTTTTTTTTAGTCGCAGATGGCCACGCTTCGTTCCGCGAAATATGACGCTTAAAAAAATAGGCAGAATTGTTAAGCAGAAAAAATGACAGTAAACACGCGGACGCGAAAATAAACCTTAAAAATAGAACAGGCATCAAACGGGCTGTTAACAACATATATTTCTCGTTTATTTCGGTCGGGGAGTTAATAACTGCTAGCGGTTTTTATTAACCAAATTATCATCAGGTGGTGAACGTAAAAATAAATGCAGATGGGTCATTCCATGTCAAATCGACTAATGGTTGGAATCGACCAATTTTGATTTGGATGAATTTTGGTCAGATCTTTTATTTTATCATATAACGGAGTTCTGACAAAGGAAAAACATTTAAAAATAAAATTTCGAAAGATGCAAAATTCAAAATTTCACCATTTTTCTCATTTTTCAAATTTGTTTTTCAAATATCTCGAAAACTATTATAGTTACAAAAATGGTTCAAACTTTGTTTTAAACGGGATACTTGGGGCTACAGAAAAAAAAATATTTCGAATTTTTTTTTTCCAAAAATCGCTTTTTTGCAAGATTTTGAAAATCAAAAAAATCGTAAAAATGGACGCCTGACATAAAATTTTTTTGCTCTAATTTTTTTCTAGAGTACCTCTAACTGGTCTTAAAAAATTCTGAAATTTTCAAGATGGGGATTTTTTTTCTTTCAAATGATATAAATTTTTGAGTTTTGAAAAAAAAATTTTTTTCAAAATCTTTGGCGCTCACTGAGAAAAACAATGATAAGTTTACTTCTAAAGTTTAATTTAAAAGCACCAAAATAGCATTAAAGCCGTAAAAAAATTAAAAAAAAAACAATTGATAGAACGTTTTTATTTATTTGGTAACTAGCGACCCGCCCCGGCTTCGCACGGGTGCAATGCTGATACTAAATATAAAAAATGGTTATTGTGGGTTATCCCTAAGATATAGACATATACCATCGCTGACTTTTTTGTAGACCTTTTTTAAGGTGTACAATACTGTAGTACATTATTTTGATCTATCTCGTCGGGTTCAACCAGCGTTTGCAATGTAAGCGGAAAAAATGTGTTTATTTACGACATCACATTAGAAACCTCTAATATTATCAGTGTTTCTCTACTATAGTATGCATGTATTATATATATAAACCTTCCTCTGGAATCACTCTATCTATTAAAAAAAACCGCATCAAAATCCGTTGCGTAGTTTTAAAGATCTAAGCATACATAGGTAGGGACAGACAGCGGGAAACGACTTTGTTTTATACTATGTTATGATGATAAGTTGACAGTCATATCAGTTAAGAAGTAACACAATCTGCCATCTAGATTATGTTTACTACTAAAGTTTTTTCTACTAGATAATTACTATGAACCTCTCCAGAGGTCTCTATTCTCTATGGTAGTCGTTAAGATAATATAGAGTAAGGTATTCTAATCCTGCAATGCATTATAAGAAATGTGTCAAGAGGTCACGCCGCCACACGTATGTCTTGAAAACTAACTAATACCTAAGCTACATTCATGCAACTCCCAGGGCAATAAGAATTATAAAAAAAATGTAAATCAACGTCGCAAAAATCATTTTTCATTACAAATAATATTAATTAGATATAATTAGTAATTTAAATACCAAAACTAAATAATAATATAATATGATTTCCATATCACATCATAATCTACACGAAATGTATTAAAATGTGTAAAATTTTTTTTTCAAAACTCAAAAATTTATATCTTTTTGAAAGAAAAAAATCCCCATCTTGGAGATTTTAGAATCCTGTAAGATCAGTTAGAGGTACTCTAGAAAAAAATTAGAGCAAAAATTTTATGTCAGGCGTCCATTTTTACGATTTTTTGATTTTTTAAACTCTTGCAAAAAAAGCGATTTTTGGAAAAAAAAATTCGAAATATTTTTTTTTCTATAGCCCCAAGTATACCCTTTAAAACAAAGTACGAACCATTTTTGTAACTATAATAGTTTTCGAGATATTTGAAAAACAAATTTGAAAAATGAGAAAATTGGTGAAATTATGAATTTTGCATAACTTTCGAAATTTTTTATTATTTTTTTCCTTTGGCAGAACTCCGTTATATGATGAAATAAAAGTTCTGACCAAAATTGACTGAATGACCCAGATAGCATTGTCGAAATAGGTGCGATATATTGGTTGTTGTGTAAGAACTAGGCTTTTCTCCTTTCGTTGCAAGACATGGTCGCACTTACAATGTTTTGATAAAAGTTCCATCCATTAAAAACGACATCGATTTACTGGCCGCAGTAGAAAATACTATGCTTCGGCCTGTATCGGAGACCGCCTTGTCCATGAATGTCCAAGAGCATCGGAAATGGCATACCATACGTTTCTTTATTGTACATAATAAAGTGAAGCTGATATTTAAGCATCAATTATTGAAATAGCATGTAAATATAAAACATCAATGACTAAAATTAGGACTGAATTTGAGATAAACATTACCCTATATTATTAATGATTACTCAAAAGTTGTTAAGGGGCTACCCACAGTTGAGTTGACCCAAAAAAAAAACGATGGGATCGACGAAGGATTTTTCATTTTGATGAAAAATATTTTTTTATCGCAAAAGAACCAACATCTCATAGTTCCAAACGTAGTCTTTGGTAAAAATGCTACAATTTTTTTTTAAATCAAAATTTTACCGAACTCTTCGTTCAAGGACTGCTTTTGAGTTATACTTACATACTATTTTTGTTTTTTTGATTTAGGAATCTCCTGTTATCAATATTGTTTCATAACAAACATTAAGTTAAAACAATAACGAAATTCACCTTTATTTTTGTGACCCAACTGGGGTGTCACCCCTTAACACACTGAGATCGGCAGTGAATTCTGAATCACGACATTCACAACACAGAAAATGATATTAACAATAACAGTCAGGATTTATTTTTCGAATTCTGATGTCTATTGATATCTACTCATATCTGATATCATATCATCTAATGTCATAACTGCCACATCTATTTATACAGTGCGCGCCTAAAGTATGGAATAAATTCGGTAAATGTGAAACAAAAAATTTTTAGAAAAAATCCTCGAACAGGTCGATTTTGTTTAATAAAAACACACATTTCTGAGGGAACTATCTATTTTCAGATGTCATTTGTTTTTTGAGTAATGACGTCATCAACTTATTTTTCATATGGCAACCCCCCATTTTTTAAATTTAATTTGAGAGACCCTTTCATTGTCGATTTAACGGTATAAAAATGTTGCCACCTCACATAATAAAAATTTTGAGTAAATGACGGTTGAATGTTACAAAATGAAAAATATATTTTCACAATAAATAAACGAAAATTTCTGAAAAAACTGAACACAAAAAACATAGCAAAAAAGTACGTTGCTAAGCAAAACAAATCAAAAAATAACCGTTGACGAATCCTCATTGGATCATCGAGGCACATACTCAACATCCGCAGAAATTAAATGTGTGGGCCGGAATAGTCGCAAACAGAATAATAGGGCCTTTCTTCTTTGAAGAAACTCTCACAGGAGAAAGATATCTGGAGTTCTTGCAAAATGATCTAGTTCCAGCGCTTGCAGTAATTTTCCCAAACGAGAATGATCCTGACATTCCAGATAACACACTCTGGTTTCAGCAAGACGGAGCACCCCCGCATTATGTGTTCTCAGTTCCTGAATATTTAGACGTCATCTTTCCTCAGAGGTTGATTGGCAGACGAGGACCGATAGAATGGCCCGCGAGATCCCCAGATCTTACACCACTTGATTATTTTTTATGGGGTTATTTAAAATCAAAAGTTTACTGATGGACGTAGGAAGTTGATGGACGGCATTTCGAACACTTAATTTAAAATTGTATTTGTTTATTAAAGAAATTTTCGTTTATTTATTGTGAAAAATATATTTTTCATTTTGTAACATTCAACCGTCATTTATTCAAAAATTTTATTATGTGAGGTGGCAACATTTTTATACCGTTAAATCGACAATGAAAGGGTCTTTCAAATTAAATGGGGGGTTGACATTTGAAAAATAAGTTGATTACGTCATTACTCAAAAACAAATGACATCTGAAAACAGACGTTCCCTCAAAAATGTGTGTTTTTATTAAACAAAATCGACCTGTTCGAGGATTTTTTCCAAAAAATTTTTTGTTTCACATTTACTGAATTTATTCCATACTTTAGGCGCGTACTGTATAATATTTTATTTAATTCGTTTGGAGATAATATAGGACATAGGGCACTATAGGTGTACTACTATAATACTGGTAGGTATTTCACAGGCGTATTAAAACCGAACTATCTGTCAGATATATGTCACTTAGCTTCGGACATACGCCAAGTGGAGAATCCAGCCTGCCTTACGAATATGCGGCCGGAGCAGTGCACGCGACTGTGCTAAAATTTGCGGAGGTTGCTAAAATTTGTTGACTGTTCTAAAATTTGCTCTTTCTGACACATCATTTTGTCGACACCACTCGCGTTCAATTTTGATATCTTGAATAATAAATCTTATCATTTTTAAAAATTATTTTTGTATTATGGTATAGTATAATTCGGCTGGATTTTCACTCTACATTTGTGAACTAACGAACAGACTGCCACTGTGCTGCACTATTACAAATATTTCCTTGCAAGCCTTCTACTTTCGGCCCCTTCACTAAGTAACTTCTTTAGGTTGGTATTTTTTGTTTGGCACTGGCGTAACCGAATATAAGTACGGCCCTGTCGTCCAACATATAGTTAGTATCCTGCCTTAGTAAGAATGCGTCGTGGTAATTTTACAAAATTGAGCAATTTTCTTGAATTAAAAATTGAGCAATTTTCTTAAATTAAATTGAACCGCGTGTGAATTTTCACCAGGAAGTGTGCGCAACGTTGAAGTTTCAAAGTATCCTAGTGAATATGCAATTAAAATTCAGTATGATTCTACATATTTAGATTTTCAAAGGAAATGTTTACAATGCGAACCAAAATACAAAAGGACTTATCAGGGCCGTAGTCAGTCTTAGTTTTTAGGGGGAGGAGCAGAAAATAAAATTGGTAGAGCTTTTTTATATTGGAGCATAAAAAAATGGATTCTCATTTTCCCCCTATTCCAATTAAAGTAATATGTTAATAATAAATAAATAATTTCATACAAGAATTAAAACAGATAAAAAAATAATCTTCATCAGATTTACGCGTAGTAAATAGATTTCCATTCAACCAAATTCCATGATTTGTTCTTATTTTCTGAAACATATATTATATTTTATGTTTAAAAAAAAAACTGGAAAAATCTGATTCGAAAAATCCTGACACTTCCCGATTTTTTCCCTACGTCTGACCTCATTTCATCATAATAGCTTCCACATAAATAAATAATCTAATTTGATTAGATATTGTCCATACTTTTTTTGTCAACTATGTATGTATCTTAAAATAAATCGTTACATTTTTAAACGCAAGTCACTGTAGGATGTATTTTAATAATAACTTTTCCGTAACATTTTTAATGATTTGATGCAATGTCCTCTGTACGCTACAGAGTGTAACTTAATTAATGAACCAACACAGCTATACTATACTTTACGATATTCAACTGTTTCGGAATCATTCTTGCAAAAAAATGCTACACGCTTGGTGAGGCACACCGATCTTTGTTATATAAGTGATATGAGTTTTGTAATAGTCAACGTACTAGTGTTAATGTTATTATCGATTATCGATTTTTGAGAAGTTGCACTTTTTTCACAGGTCCTTTTTTCACCAATTCGGTCTCGTACATATCGATAGGCGAGCATATCGTATTTCTACATGACCCGATAAAATTTTGATCTTTTGGAATTTTTTTCTTGAAACGTTGAACTTACGGAGAAAATTACCAAGAACAAAAAGTTCTTAGAATTACCCATAGAATACGTATGAATTTCCGGAGTAATTTGAACGATTTTTTTGATTTTGCAAAAATTGTAAACTCAAAACTGTAAAATCAAAAAAGTTCCTCGAAAATTTTTGAAAAAAATTAGATGCATTTATTGAGTAATTTTAACCACTTTTTATTCTTGGTAATTTTATCCATACATTCATATTCTCTGAGATAAAAATTCATAAGCGTTTTCGTGAAAATTTTGCAGTTCGGACGCCATTTTGAAAACACCAAGGTGAAAAATCAAACTTCGAACTATATATCCTTGAAATTCAGATATTTACTACACCGGTTAGAGGGGTTCTAGGTCGATGGCATGTCGGAAGCTTTTAAAAACTCGATTTCCAAAAAAAAAATGCGAAAAAATCATTCTTTTTTTTAATAAAAAAATCCCCATTTTCTTATAGTTAATAACATTTTTCGCAAAAGCTTGCCTTGAAGTTTGAGAATATGTCTTCAAAGTTCGTGAAACTGGCATGCTTATGGATAACAGGAGTCATCCACGTGCTCGTCCAGTGCGCACAGTGTTACCCAAAGTGTGCGTGAAAACCCAAGAACCTCAACTCGTCACAGAGCACAACAATTAATGTCAGTCGCACTTCTCTGAGGAGAATATTGCATAAAGACCTCGAATTATTTGCTTACAAGTTGCAACTTACTCAAGAGGTAAAGGAAAATGACCATCCACTTCGTTATCGTTTCTCCGTGTGGGCTTTAAATGAGTTTGAAAATGACGCCGATTTCAATCGAAAAATCGTTTTTTCGGACGAAGCTCATTTTCATCTTGGAGGACATGTTAATAAACAGATCTGTAGGATTTGGGGTTCCGAAAATCCACACGTAGTCATAGAGAAGCCAATGCATCCTGCAAGAGTGACTGTTTGGTGTGGGTTTGGAGTGGTGGCATCATTGGTCCGTACTTCTTTCAAAATGAAGATGGTAACAGCGTTACAGTAAATGACGCATAACATCAATCGAGTTATTCGTGCAATAGAGCCACAAATAATCGAAAATCTATACTGCAAAATTGGATGATAATAATGAACTACTGCCAAGCCAGCCGCGACGGTTATTTAACTGAAATTGTTTTTCATAAATAATGGGAAGGCATACTTTCTTGTGTAAAGCAACAATCATTTAAAAATATACAACGATGTAGTTTTAATAGCAATTTTAAAAGAAACCATCTGATGGCCCACCCTATATTTCCTCATCTTCAATCAATAAAAAGAGGATCAAATTTGACAATTTTTTGAAGAGCCTCAGAGTCAATGGAGAGGCTCTGAGGCGTTTTTACCGATCATGATTAAATGTTATGGTATAATTTCCTTTTCCTTTTAATGACCGCTGTGTAAATGCAAATGTGTAAGTAATTGTCGACCTAATCACTTCTATCAATTAATCATCATCATCATCGACACCGCCCGTGTCTCCAATAGACGTGCCTAGACGTGCCGCGTGTTCCTCGTCGTTTATTGCAATTTATATTTCTCGCCCGAGTTGATGAGGGGAATTGAAGAGTCGTTCGTCTAGTTGTAGAAAAAAAAATGATATTCAAAGATGTCATAAATTACGCTAGGAAAATTCGTTTGCTGTCGAATAGATCTTGTTCAGAGGTCAATAAGGCTAGTAGCTGCAATTATTAACAAGATCATACATGTAAATTGCGGAAACGACTTAATTTTTATGGATTACAAGACTGGTTAAGGAGGATTCTAGCGCATGTGATTGGATTTTACGTTATTTTTGTGGAATTTTTGGATAAAAAGTATGAACGGGTTCGGGATTTGGGGTTTTCTATCATATACAGTCAGCAGTGAAAGTCACCATACAACTTTTTGAAAGTTTTCGACTATAATATCGATTGTTTGCTTCTGTTAATCCCATAACCTCCAAACCCTTAACCTCAAAAACCTTATAAGCAGATGTTGCGAAATCTGGGACACAACAACGTGATGAAGAGGCATGAATATGTTGCAATTATGACTCTCAAACCCATAAATCCGAAATCCCTTCGCTCTAAATCCCATAACCTCAATCTCAAACCCATTAATCTCAAAAACCCCATATCTGGGGGCTATAAAATATGATCCAGGTATGAATAGGGCCTATGAAAAGAGGTATGACTATGATCCAATCATATCTCTCAATCCTACAGCCTTGAAACAACATAGCTTCGAAATTCCATAGCTGTGAAATTTCATAAACTCATTTGCTGCGCTCTAATAGTTGCAGAACACAGATGTGGGTTTTTTTGAGGTTAAGGTTTTTGAGGTTATGGGGTTTTGAGTATGTGTGTCGTAGTGTTCAAGGTTTCTGAGGCTTAGGGCTATTGTTAGATGATCCCCTTAGCATTGCAGTCACAAGCTCGTCATGTATATGGGGCATTTCACGCCAACTAAGTGAGGTCAAAAAAAAATTCTGTTTGAAACATATCACAATCGATGGTACTTGCTAAAAAACTAACTTCCCTCCTAATTTTAGATTTTTTTTGAGCCACAAGGAGAGGGATGATGAGGGTGAGAAAATACAAATTTTCGTTTCGACACGAAAATTTCGAATTTTTCTCATTAAAAAAAATGAGAAAAAATTAAAAAGAAGGTTGAAATGGTTTTCGATGTGTTTTTTTTGCGTAGAATACGATAAAAATATTTCCAAAATTATTAGGGGTAGTTTTCTCCCTTATTATGAGGATTAAAAGTTTAAAATCGAAATTTCGAAAAGTATGACGGTTTTTTTTTCATTTTTTTTTTAATTTCTTTCTTTTTTTGTTCTTTCGATTAATTTTTAATTCATAATGGGCGTCGACCAGGAACTGGCCCAAAAAACGGCCCAAAGGTGAAAAAACGTAGATTTAGCGTATTTTCTCATCCTGTGAGATAGTAAATGGCAAGTGAATAATACATTCCAAGGCTTTTGGGGTCGCTGATTACGAATCTAACGTAGAAAATTTCCCGTAGAATACGATGGTATTTTTTAAATTTCAATATTTAGCCATTTTTTAAAAGTTGACTACCATACTGGATCCGGCATTTTGTTTTTTGAAAATCTGACGTTAGATTCGTAATCAGCGACCCCAAAAACCTTGGAAAATATTATTCACTTGATATTTACTATCTCACAAGATGAGAAAATACGCTAAAACCACGTTTTTTACCTTTGGGCCGTTTTTTGGGCCAGTTCCTGGTCGACGCCCATTATGAATTAAAAATTAACCGAAAGTACAAAAAAAAAAAGAAAGGAATTAAAAAAAATGAAAAAAAAACCTTGTCATACTTTTCGAAATTTCGATTTTAAACTTTCTATCCTCAAAATAAGGGTGAAAACTACCCCCAATATATTTTGAAATATTTTTATCGTATTCTACGCAAAAAAAAAACACATCGAAAACCATTGCAACCTTCTTTTTATTTTTTTTTTCATTTTCTTACCGAGAAAGATTGAAATTTTAGAGTCGAAACGAAAATTTGTATTTTTCTCACCCTCACCATCCCTCTCCTTGTGGCTCAAAAAAATCTAAAATTTTAGGGAAGTTAGTTTTTTTAGAAGTACCATTGATTGTGATATGTTTCAAACAGAAATTTTTTTTTACCTCACTTGGTTGACGTGAAATACTTGGTCCCCATAATAACCAAACACAAAATTTTGCTAGAAACACAGCAAAAAAACTGATGAAAAACTTTTATTCGGGACATTTTTTTCATATACAAGGTAATTAAAAAGTTACAGGCATTATTCGAGACTTTTTGCCACGCTTGATCTTTTATTTATCATTCAATTAGGGTTTCTGAGTAATCTATGCCCTTGAGTTTGCAAATAATGCATATTTTCAGCTCAGCTCGACAATCTCATTAACTTCACATATGAACACGTTAATTAACGCTGCAGTCTGTGATTTTTTAATGAACTTAACCAGGGCGACGAAATGTGGAGAGGTGTTAAATACGAGAATAGGTCGGATACAGGGTGCTTCACCTGAGTGGTCTGGTGAAATTTTCGCACAAAAACACGTTTAAGGTCAACTCTTTGGAACCAATAAAAAAGTACCTGTAAAGTTAAGATGTTCTTGTAATGTTGAGTGATAAAGAGTATGAAAAACGTTACTATTTTTTGTTATATTTAGCACCCCGTGTTTCAGTAACCACCAGTGCAAAAAAAATAAGGGGGAGGTTGCAAACAAATAACAGTACCCTTGAAAAATGTTTTTGTGTGGCAGTAACTAATACAAAATGTAAGTTTATTAAAAAACATAGTAATAATATAATAATATAAAACATTATTATATCCATAAGACAGCGAGATATTCCAATTTTGAGAGGTGTCCATTTAGTTTTCTACCTGCCGTCGGTGTGAACGGGTCGACCGCCGCATTGAAAACATTTTTTGTCGCGAGTGACTAACTGGTGAGTTCGTGTAATGTATTTTCATATTACCTGATTTAGTGTAGATTTTTGTATAAAAGACATTTATATTCGAATATTATTTATATTCGTAAAAAATAATAATGTGCAGATGTTAGTAACAACAAACAACTGTTAGTGATACAAACAACTGTGCGAAATTCGTGGAAATTGTGCACGTGGTGTGTCGTCCTCTGTCCATGTGAACTATTTTCAATTTACACCTTTAACTTTAGCAGATGTGGAACACATTTTTACTCCTGTCTTTTTGATCTCTCATACGAGGTGTGTAAATTAAGTAATGAGACTGGCAACATAGCGCCCGATCTAGCAACACTGCGGATACGAGACTTGGAAGGGCGGTAGGTTAACATGTAGTGCACCTTCAGTACAAGTTTGAACTTGTTAGAGTCATTTGTTTGTTCTTTGTGACTGTTTTCGTAGACCGTTCTTTTCTAGTGCGTTTTAAAAATGACTGACATTAATTTTGAGCAACGGTGTGCTATCAGGTTTTGCTTCAGACTTGGACACACCGCGATGGTGATGAGACTTGGGTGTTTGAGTGCGACCCGGAAACCAAGCGCCAACGCATGGAATGGCACACTTCAAGCTTTCCAAGACCCAAAAAAGGTCTTGGAATTCCCTGCCAAAAAGGCAGGGAATTGTCCACAAAGAGTATGTGTCTCCAGGCCAAACAGTAAATCAACACTTTTACAGAGAGGTTCTTGGAAAAGTTCGAAAAGGGGTCATGCGTGTGAGACCAAACGTCAAGAACAACTGGATGTTGCATCACGATATTGCGCCTTGTCACATAGCCATTTCAGTAAACGAGTTTTTAGCCAGTAAAAACATTCCTGTGGCGCATCAGCCTCATTATTCGCCTGACTTGAGCCCTTGTGACTTTTTTCTCATTCCGAGATTGAAAAATCACCTCAAGGGACGTAATTTTGGGACCATAGAAAACATTCCAACGGCTGTAACCGACCAGCTGGAGGTTATTCCAGTATATGAGTTCCAGCACTGCAATGAAGAATGGAAGAATTGTCTTCAGCGCTGTTTATTCGAATAAACGAAATTAAAAGAAAAAATCAGTCTCATTACTTAATTTACACACCTCGTATGTCACTTTCCGTCAATAACATGACGAATTACGAGTCCGGCCCTGCGTTATAGCCCATTTTCCGAACCCTAGAGAGCAATCGACCAATTACACTAAGCCGAAAAAAATTTACAATTTGCGTTGTGAATTCAGTTTACCCAGATTGTAAACCTCAATAAGATTGTAAACAATGGATCGGACGTCTCGTTGGAAAAGTAAAATGGCAGATAATACACAAAGCAGTTAGAAAAGTGCCACATTGTAGAACGAAAATGACTCATTTCGACGGCAATTAGTACCGAAAACGTGGTTCGTTAAAGTCTCGAGTTTCGTCTCTGTAATTAAACCCATTTAAGATCAGCCGTTCTTCAATTAAGACCTGCCAGAACTGAATCTTTATTTGCATACACAATTCGAGATCAGTTTTTGCAAGTTCAGGCGACAACAAACTTTCCTAAATCGAGTTAAAGTACATAAATTAGTCCAGTAGGCAGGGAGCTAAGATCATCAAAAAGTGTTCTTGAAACATATAGGGCTAGTTTTGACGGTTCCCTAGAGCTGACGGGGTCCGTAGAGCTGAAACCGTCCGCTAATATTTAAAATTAACAATTTGTGGAAAAAAAAACGTCTTTTTTCACATTTTCGCTTATATATCCGTTCCTTGGCATATTTTATATAGCATAATTATGTATTTAAGAACTTGTAGCCTATTGAATTTCCAAAATTTTATGCCCAAACCGAAGTCTCCAAGTGCTAGTGTTAACTTGCAAATGACTGCCGAAGTTGAAAATGTGCTTTTTTTTCACTATTTTTTTACTTCGAAAGTAGGGCAACTATGATCATGAAATTTTTTGGAGGGACTACTATTTGTAGTATGAACTTACAAAAAAAAATTCAGCTCGAATCTCTTCAAGTTTGTGAGACTTTCTGAGATTTTGAAAAATATTAATTTGGGCCAGTTTTCTTTCAAATATTTCTTTCAAATATTATATACAATAATTTAAGTAATTTAAACAGTTTATCTAGTTATATATATATATTTTATTTTGTGAAAAATAGTCATTTATTAAAAAAAAAACCATCGTGAGCCTTATTTTTTATTCAAAACTTTCTTCATATTTTTACAGATATTTCTTCATAAAAAATATTATTGCTTCCTATTTTTGCTTCTTGTTCAAGGAGATTCCAAAGAGTGGTTCCAATTTTATCTCATTTACCCTGTACGCGAGAACTGTCATGTTCGTGCTATTTACACTTATTCTTAAAGTTGTGTTTTTTTTCTATTTTGCCGTGAATTCTAGGAGAAAAACTTCGCCAGACAAATTTAGCGCCGGTCCGCGATGCCAGCGAGCTGTTTCTAAACTTCTGACTAATATTTCGTTGACCCCGTTCACCCAATTTTCGATTATAATTCTTCCAATGCCACGACAGTCAACAAGATCGATTCACATTTAGATTTTAGCTGAAAATAGGCACTTGGGGGTTAAACCACTTTTGCTTTTAAATAAACATGCATACTAATGAATCATTAAAAAAAAACGTCATCAAATGTGACTATGAACGAGAGAGATAGAAATAGCAGTCATATTGATGCTCGAAGCGAAAATTTGTTGGTATCAAACTTTTGAAATGGCTGTCAGAATTGTAAAATAAATAATGGAATTCATTTTTAATGAAGAACAGACGCGTGTTTCCCTTGAAATTAATTATATAAGCGAATTTTTCAAAGATCGTATAATTAAAGGGTGGGCCATCTATTGGTTTCTTTTTAAACTGAGTGTTATTTCTACATTGCCGACACTGACGCGCTTGACATTTGACATATATATGTATGTGGTGTCCAACCTCCGCTGTAAAAAATGGATTGTTTTACGCTTGAACAATGTTGGGAAATATTGAAAAATTATTTCCAGTGAATGCTGTGTTGCAGAAACAGTGAGAAAATTGAGAACAATTTTTGGTCGAAATGAAGCTCCGTCAGCGACTAGTGTAAGAAAGTTCTTAAAGAAAGTTCGTGAAACTGGCATGCTTATGGATAACAGAAGTCATCCACGTGCTCGTCCGGTGCGCACAGCTGCAAGAATTGCTGTTGTTGCCCAGCAAGTGTGCGTGAAAACCTGTTAAAACTCAATTCGTCACAAAGCACAACAACTTAATGTCAGTCGCACGTCTCTGAGGAGAATATTGCATAAAGACCTCGGATTATTTGCTTACAAGTTGCAACTTACTCAAGAGGTAAAGGAAAATGACCATCCACTTCGTTATCGCTTCTCCGTGCGGGCTTTAAATGAGTTTGAAAATGACGCCGATTTCAATCGAAAAATCATTTTTTCGGACGAAGCTCATTTTCATCTTGGAGGGCATGTTAATAAACAGACGTGTAGGATTTGGGGTTCCAAAAATACATACGTAGTTATAGAGAAGCCAATGCATCCTGCAAGAGTGACTGTTTGGTGTGCGTTTTGGAGTGGTGGCATCATTGCTCCATACTTCTTTCAAAATGAAGATGGTAATAGCGTTACAGTCAATGGAATGCGTTACAGACACATGTTAACTGATTTTTTGTGGCCGCAATTGGACGATTTGGACTTGGACGAGCTTTAGTTTCAGTAGGATGGAGCAACGTGTCACACAAGCCGTGAAAAAATCGATCTTTTGCACACTAAATTCGGTAACCGTGTTATCAGCAATTTTGGAGACATTAATTGGCCATCGCGCAGTTGCGATTTAACATCGTTGGACTATTTTTTATGGGTACATGTTAAGGACCGTTGTTACTCCAACAATCCACAAACAATTAACACACTGAAGGAAAACATCAATCTAGTTATTCGTGCAATAGAGCCTCAAATAATCGAAAATGTACTGCAAAATTGGGCGAAAAGAATGAACTACTGCCAAGCCAGCCGCGGAGGCCATTTAACTTGTTTTTCATAAATAATGAGAAGGCATACTTTCTTGAATAAAACAACAATCATTTAAAAATATTCAACGAAGTAGTTTTAATAGCAATTTTAAAAAGAAAAAATCTGATGGCTTACTCTATAGTTTATAAATACACAGACCATATTCCGCCCTAGAATTTGAGATTCGACCCCTTGTGATTTTTGTCTCTGGCCTTATCTAAAAAATCCAATTTTTGAAACGCCTGTTGGCAATATGGAAGACCTTCAGCAACGCATTGTCAATGAAATTGAAAACAATAATGGAACACTGTGGATACTATAGCACGTTGTTGACTCAGTTAAAATAAGAGCTCAAATGTATATATGTAAATATGGGCGGTCATCATTTACTTTAAGAGTGTCCTATTTTTTTCTAAAATTTAGTATCTTTTTGAGATTAATTTTATAATTTCTGTTTTTATAAAATAGTACCAATAACTAATAAAAGTACCCATCACATGATGTGACAGCCTTGACAATTAAATGAGGTTATAAACTTAAGATTAAGAATTGAAATACATACGTCTTTTTTTGCTCGACAAACTTTGATGACTTTTTTTTTGAATGGCCTGTCATATCTAAATAATAGTATAGCTGTTACATACAGAGGTGGAACGTGTTTTATTACAGTGGGGAGATTATGTGGTTTAAGTTTATCTCGAGACAGAAATGTAACTTTTCACGGAAGATTGTGTAATATTTTATTTACAATCATCCCCATTTTTAACCTTGCGCCACTGGATATTACGTAAAAAGATCTGTGGAAGACCATTCATTGTACAATATCACAATTATTCAAATTGTGACCGCTACAGGATTAGTATAGACAGGAAATAGCTATATTTTCAAAAGTCCATTGTAATTGGAAAACTAGAAATAACCGAACTGCTGTCATAACACTTTTTATTTGTTACCAAGTACAATAGCAACTTTTTCGCCTTCGGTGTACTCCCCTTGGCGATTCTACACCGCTCCATACGACTTTTCCATTGTTGAAAGCAGTGCTGGAAGTCCGCTTCTGTCAGCTGGTTCAGAACCTCCGTCGCTTTTGCTTTAACCGCTTCCACACTTTCATCACAAGTAATCACCGTGTCTAACAAGTTGGATCAGTGTCGGTGTTGTTTATAATAACTGTATAGTTAATTAGTGGGATGAGGTCAAATGTTTCCAAAAAAAAAAAAAATTCATTTAGTCGACGTTTCGCAAAATTTATTTGCATCCTCAGGACTAATTGAATAAGCTTTTTGTTGTCGTTTGTAAAAATAAATATGAATGATACATTGATAAAATATTTATCAATGTTTAACAATAATAACAATTATATTAATTGTTTTATCAATGTTTCATTCATAATTATTTTTACAAACAACAACAAAAAGCTTATTCAATTAGTCCTGAGGATGCAAATAAATTTTGCGAAACGTTGACTAAGTGAAAATTAGTTTTTTTTTTTGGAGACATTTGACCTCATCCCACTAATTAACTATATAGTTATATGGAAACAGGTCACTAATCCTACATTACAATCAAGTTGTTTATAATGTCAGCGCAAATGTTCATTCTTGATTCCTTTTGCTTGGGAGTGAGGAGATTTGGCACCATTTTGCGCAAACTTTGCGCATGATTTGTACGATTCATGCAAAATCTGACGAACACATTCTTTGTCGGTTCCTGTTATTTCAGCAAGCTCTCGAATGCTTAGATGACGATCTTCGCGGATTATTTTACCAATTTTTTCAATGTTTTCGTCCGTTTTTGACGTTGAGGGCCGTCCGGGGCGCGGATCGTCTTCGGTCGTTTCACGTCCCTCTTTAAACCGTTTAAACCATTCAAAAACTTGTATGCGGGATAACCATTCATTCCCGTACACTTCTTTTAACATTGCATAAGCTTCTGTAAAAGTTTTCCCAACAAGAAACTTGAGATTAACCCGTTGCTCCATCTGAACACTTAACATTTTTTTAGTGCGTGGACTAATTCAAACGACTGCTATAGTCAAACTGAGCAATCCACTGGCTTGTCCAGCTAGCTCAAGGTGAGGAAATTATCACCAGACACAGTTCTCTTCAAACTTGTCGCGACACGCTCGCAGCGCGCTGGTTGCAGCATCAGTTCGGTTATTTAATAGCCAAACCTCATAGCTTCAAAAATCTAGTTAGTCCTGCGAATTTCCATTGAAAAAAAAATAGTCCAATATCGTGAAGACGGCATCTTTCTATCCCTTGTAATAAGCGAAGTACGTCAAAAAACGTAGAAAATGGGACAGCCTGTACATTTTAATAGTCCGCATTTCTGCCACACTGTACTTTTACGAAACACGATGTCCTTTCAACTTTTCGCCAAAGAAAAACCGGTTCAGCACCGATAACGTTCACAGTACATTAAAGTCACGTTATCCTCTGCTCCGATTGGTAGGGTTATCTCTTTCGACCTCGAGCTATACGAGAAATTCGGCAGCGATAACGCCTCAAAATTCCCTTCCCCGCTCTGGTCGCCTCAGCTGACGGTGCGACGATATAAAATTTATCTGCAATTTCCGCCCTACATGGTTGGTTTCGCTATGATTGATGTCGATGAAGTGACGTGGATTTTTGGACGTACGAGGTGTGGCTATTAAATAACCGAACTGCTGTCATAACACTTTTCATTCGTTACCAAATACAATAGCAACTTTTTCGCCATCAACGTACTCCCCTTGGCGATCTCTACACCGCTCCATACGACTTTTCCATTGTTGAAAGCAGTGCTGGAAGTCCGCTTCTGTCAGCTGGTTCAGAACCTTCGTCGCTTTTGTTTTAATCGCTTCCACACTTTCGAATCTTGTCCTATTCAGCGTCCATTTGACTTTGGGAAATAAAAAAAGTCACAAGGGGCAAGGTCGGGCGAGTATAGCGAGTATAGTGGATGTTCCAACACAGTAATGCCGTATTTTGCAAAAAAACGCCTTCACAAACAAATGAGAATGGGCCGGTGCATTGTAGTCCAGTAGGCAGGGAGCTAAAATCATCAAAAAGGGCTAGTTTTCTTGAAATATATAGGGCTAGTTTTGACGGCTTCCTATGTATTTTTTTGCGTAGAACTCAATTCGCGGGGTCCATAGAGCTGAAACCGTCCGCAAATTTTTTTAAATTAACAATTTGTGAAAAAAAAACGCATTTTTTTCATATTTTTGCTTATATCTCCGTTCCTTGGCATATGCATTTAAGAAGTTGTAGCCTATTGAATTTCCAAAATTTTAAGCCCAACCCGAAGTCTCCAAGTGCTATTGTTAACTTGCAAATGACTGCTGAAGTTGAAAAAGTGCTTTTTTTTCTCTATTTTTTTTACTTCGAAAGTAGGGCACCTATGATCATGAAATTTGCTATTTGTAGTATGGCGTTACAAAAAAAATTTCAGCTCGATCCGTTAATCACTTTTCGAGTAATTAACGATCGAATTTGTTTGCAAGCCTTAATTAACAATGACGCCATTTCTTTATTTATTGTATGATATTGACCGGGTTGGGCTAGAAAAACCATAAATCTCTTGAAGTTTAGATTTTAAAAAATAATAATTTGGGCCAGTTTTATAACGTTTTCTGCTACCTACCTTTTTTGACGCTTATTTTACAAAATCTTGAAAGTCCGCTTCAAGACGCGTATTTAAAAAAAAATAGGCGTCAAGGGATTATAGTCACATACACTCGAACCCCTCTTATTTCACCTTCGCTTAATTCACATCCTCTGTTATTTCACCACGTTTCCCCCTATTAGGTCGCGAAACCGTCCCGGTTAAGTCGCCGCCTGTAAAAGTTTTAGAACTACGTGTGGAAATTGGATTCTCGCATGAATATGTACAATTTGTATTGAAAAAAATGATTGTGTAATACATTTATTGATTTAAAATAGGTTAGGTGTCTTTTAAAAATATTTAATCTTTAAAATATTCATTCAAGTGGAAAATTGAACTTTGTCGCGCACGACTGGGTATACGTACATTGATTTTTCGTTCAGTTGGCTCATTTTTCGTTATAACAAGTGCTGTGGTATATCTCTAAATATTTCTTTTTGCAGCTAAAACACGAAAAAGTTGAGGTTATGATCGCGACTTAAGAGAGGATAAATTTCGCGACTAAAGCGAGGTAATGATGCACGGATTTGGCGACTTAAGAGGGGGTCGAGTGCATATACGTCGCGTCAAAAAAGGTAGTCGCGTAGAAAACGTTATAAAACTACGTTTCAAAAATCGTGTACACACATCAAACTGTGTACTACATCATAATTAAAACAGACGCGCAACAGCAAACGTCACGTCAGTCTAATGTGACAAGCTGTTACATTACTATTTTAACAACATGTAAAACGATATCAGTTTTTTTTTGTTCGCTCCTAAACAAAAACACACTCTATTATATCATAAATTAAAGGCTTAGACGCCGCCGTGGCGTATCTGGCGTATTCTAGTGGAGAAAAAAATGCCCCTTTCGTCGCTTGTCTGCCACCGTTTCCGACTTTGACATGTCGCAGATTGCGCCTTTCATGGGAAACTATGATTCTATTTGTTGTTCTATGGCGACGAAGTGAATTGGTTGTTGAGTAATACGCAGCAGGAATGAAATACGGGCGTGGAATCGAGTTATAGGACATAGGCGTAGAATCCCAGGGAAACAGAAACGGAAAAGACCCACAGTCTGCAACGAAAGTTGTTATTGTCATTAATTATAAATTACGTCATATTCACAAGTAAATTACTTTATACAGGGTGGTCCTCCGGGAACTGCATCCATCAATTATGGGAAAACTATAATTAGTAAAAATCTGAAAATTTGGTGACATACTAATGTCGATGGGGGACATACGCCTAAAATATTTTCACGTTAATCGCACTTCCGGTTATACCGGAAGTAGATGTCAACTTTGTTATTTTACATGGAATGCCCTGTATATTAATACATTTTTAGATTCTATGGTCAATTCTAAGAATATTTCATATATAATGTCCTATACCTAAATTTAAGCGATTTTGAGATATTTTAGTTTTCTTGTCAAAAATGACGTCTGCAGGCCCTAAGATAATTACCAATTTTTCCTATAAGAAAGCCTTTATTATTCAATTTGGGTCGGATTTCTTGTTGAAAAGATCCACATCAATAGATGTTTTGTAATATTCTGATAACTATAATTACAGGGTGTTCAAAAAATGAGATCAAAAATGAAATTGAGAAAAATGCCAAAAATCAATTTTTTCAAACGGAAACCCCAAATTTTCATAATTTTATCTTATTTAGCATTAAAAATAAGGGTAAGTTTGTATAATGTTGTTTATTCTAAAAATTTTTAGTTTTGAAAATATTTTAAAATAATTTAAATTGGCAATATTTTCAAAACTAAAAATATTTAGAATAAACAACCTTATACAAACTTACCCTTATTTTTAATGCTAATAAGATAAAATTATGAAAATTGTTTCCATTTGTAAAAATTGATTTTTTTGGCATTTTTCTCAATTTCATTTTTTGATCTCATTTTTGAACACCCTGGTAATGAGGACTCCCACCCCCCTATCTTTTGTCACCCGTGTAACAAAAATACAGGGGCAACAAAAGAAAAAGGAGGTGGGAATTCTCAGGAACTCACCATCTATATATTTTTTCCATTCCGGCACAAGAGATAACGGTATTCAGTGGCGGCTCGTCAGGGGAGGCAGATGAGGCAGTGCCTCCCCTGTGAAAATTCCAAAGAAGTTTTTTTTATATAAACCTACCTACCTATAATACTTACTTTTCACTTTTAAATTCATATATCGGGTAAAAAATGGATTTCTAAAAATAAAAATATTATATAATATGTCAAAAAAAATTATTGAATATAAATATGTCAAAGAAGTTCCTGCACTATTATTTGCAACATATTAGCCCTCATAAACGATCCAGCGCCTAGTTTATCGCCGTGGTGGCAAGCCTCCGATGCCAATGTTTTCACATATAGCGAGCATCGCGCTTCTCAACCACCTGTGTCTGTTTACAAATATAACGCTTAACTTCAGTGGCTTTAAAGGTCATTTAAAAAACTGCATAGTGGACGCAAACACGCCACCTCCAACCTTTCACACGTGACAGCGCAGAAAGCGAGTTATTTGATTTCATAAACCTAAAAACCTAATCTATAAAATTTAATATTTTTCTTTTATTGTTCCCTGTTTTGAAAATTTTCGTTGGAAAGTGCCGTTATTCTTGCCGAGTTTTTTGAGTGCTTTATGTTTTAAATTATTTTTTAAAGATTTAAGAATACCACTGCCAGATCTAACCAAAACTTTAATTAATCAGGGTAAGCCGGCTCGTAATTTTGTTAATACGTGGTATGATAAATGCAAATGGCTTACTGGTTAAATTATTGTGTTGGTCATGTCTGTTATTTTCAAATCGTGGAGAAAATGCTTGGACAAAGTCTGGATTTGATAATCTTAAAAATGTATCTCGTTCAATTGACACATTCAAAAAGTCAGGAACATATTAGTTGTGCTTGTAAATTACATCTTTTAGGAAAACAAAATATGAATGTGATCAGTTCAGCCCGTTCACTGGATCTTTTAATTATAAAATAAATTGATGGAAACTCTACACCGTCCCGATGGTTTTGCTGAACCAATAAAATAGGTATATTAGGCACATTATTTATTATGTTTGTATTATGTTGGATTGTTCATTAGTTATTATTATGTTAGACAAATGTACTTAATCTATTTTATTGTTTACCATTACAAAAATTTATGAAACAAAATTTTTTTTAAACTTGTTTGCCTCCCCCAAAAAAAAAAGTCACGAGCCGCCACTGACGGTATTTAAGATTTTATGATTCAGTAAATAAGGAGAAAAAAATAATATATACAATTATTATATATGTTCAACGAAAATTGCTGTTATCGGTCTATTTTAAGACCGCTTTTTCTAAATCTGGCTCCGGATGATTCACCAGATATCTTTTTACCCAGACTTCGAATAAATACGACGTAAATAGCATCACCGGAGCCGTTTTTAACCGTTTTATGTGCGCTACCTCATCGCTTCCACCAAAATTTATGGCGATGGGTTCGAATTTAGAAGTATCCCGCGCGTATTCCTTACGCAAAATGGAGGACATTCATTCATTCAAAACATTTCTCGCCACACTTACGTTATCATATACGCCAAATAAGACGGTAAACATAATAACTGTCCGCTTATAAACAAGTAATTATAAACATTCGAATGAGTTACCGCGACTGACGTCACAATAGTACAAATAACGTGCACATACAAGTCGTAAAATACGTTATTATGTACACAGTGTTCGCTAAAAAGAAAAAATAAATAATTATTAAAAAAATAAATACATTTTTTTTTTTTTCAAAAACTGTGCTTACTATTTGGGCAGACATTGTTGGAGGTCGTATTGTTGGACCTTTCTTCATAGATAGAAATTTAAATTCTGAAAAATATTTAGATCTGCTACGGAATCACATTATTCCATCTTGCAGATTGTTGTTTCCGGGTGAAAAAAATGTTATTATTAACCAACAACTATGGTTCTAACAAGATGGGGCACATTTTATGGCAAATATCAAGGAGTATTTAAATGCACAATTTCCAGATCGCTGGATAGGTAGAAAAGGTACAGTTGAATGGCCAGCGCGCTGCCCGGATCTAAATCTCCTAGATTTTTTCTGTGAAATTTTCTGAAATATTGACATAAAATGTTAATTTTATGTCAGTCGGCCTAAAACCAGTGAAGACTTGAAACAGAAAATTTCAAATGGAATCCGGACAACTCCTGAAGACTTCTTAGTAAATATTATTGAAGAGTTTCGGGCCCGGTTTGGGCATTTCTTAGCGGAAAATGGAGGCCACTTTCAACAGCTCATTCGCTAAATATTGCTGTGTTGGTTCACTTTTAGCTATTACATTCTTTTCCAAACTTCAAACGTGTTTTTCGAATTTTTCTTTATGTATCAAATCTTTAGTGTACACTAAAGAGAAAAAGCTGTTCTTTCGGATATCGAGAGAAACCTACAAGCTGGCATTTAAAAAAATAAAGTTGGTCTCTGTTAAAAAATAATGTTGACAGAAACACGGAAAATTAACTAATGAAAAACTCCTATTCAGGACATATTTCTTATACAAGGTTATTAAAAAACAGGCATTATGCGTGACTTTCTTGCCATTCTGTATTTACTTTGTTATTAAAAATATGTATATACGAGGTGTGTAAATTAAGTAATGTTTTTTTTTTATTCGAATAGAATTACAATTCAGTATTGTCTCCTTCAAAATAACTTCTTTGGGAAGCCACACAGCGCTGGAGACGGTTCTTCCATTCCTCATAGCAGTGCTGGAACTCATATACTGGAATAGCCTTCAGCTTGTCGGTTACAGCCATTTTCCATGGTCCCAAAATGACGTCTTGAGGTGATTTTTTTATGTCTGGAAGAGAAAAGAGTGTCAACGACTCGAGTCAGGCGAATTAGGAGGCTGAGGAGCCACAGGAATGTTTTTACTGGCTAAAAACTCGATTACTGAAATGGCTATGTGACAAGGCGCATTGTCGTGATGCAACATCCAGTTGTTCTTGATGTTTGGTCTCACACGCATGACACTTTTTCGTAGTTTTTCAAGAACCTCTATGTAAAAGTGTTGATATACTATTTGGCCTGGAGGCACAAACTGTGGACAATTCCCTGGCTATGAAAAAAGCAAATCAGCATGCATTTGATCTTCGAATTGCTCATGCTTGCTTTTTTAGGTCTTGGAGAGTTTGAAGTGTGCCATTCCATGCATTGGCGCTTGGTTTACGGGTCTTACTCAAACACCTAAATCTCATCACCAGTAAAGGCACGTTCCATGAAATGGGGATCATTTTCAAATCGATTTCAAAAAGTCAAGACACATTTCTCTCCTGATGCCCTTTTGTTCCTGCGAAAAGTTTTTTGCAACCATTTTTGCGCAAATTTTTCTCATCCCCAATTCGTTAGTCAAAATCTGATGAACAGTAGTGTGATTCAAATTTAACTCTTCCCCGATCATTCTTGTCGTCAACCGACTATCTGAACGCACAAGATCCCGTATTCTATCGACATTTTCATCGGTTTTTGAAGATGAAGGCCTTCCGCTGCGTGGTTCATCTTTCAATATTCCTTCTGAGAATGCCTTAAACCACCAAAAAAACCTGGGCTCTTAAAAAAAACACTATCTCCAAAGGCGTGTTGAAGTTTAGCAAAAGAATCCATTGCGCTGTATCCAAGTCTGAAGCAAAACCTGATAGCACACCGGTACTCAAAATTAATGTCACTCATCTTTAAAACGCACTACGAAAAAAAAAACGGTTTACGAAAACTGTCACAAAGACCAAACAAATGACTAACAAGTTCAAACTTGTACTGAGGGTGCATTACATGTTAACCCTTCTAAATCCCGTCTCCGCAGTGTTGTTAGATCGTGTGCTACGTTGCCAGTCTCATTACTTAATTTACATACCTCGTATTTCGCAAATTTAAATGTGAGGCGCGTGTTTCGTGAAACACCCTGAGTATTATTTCGACCTCAAGGATCTTCTGTTGCATGATGTACGCTTACTTATGAATTACCCTGTATATCAGTTGGTCTCGGTAATTGCTATTTCAGGCTATATTTCTCATTAAGTTCAACCCTCTTTTTACTGAGAGGGTAGCTTAATAAACAGTAAATTAGAAAATGGACTCGCAATTTTAATCCTTAAAAAAATTACGTGAAAACGATGCTAGTCTATAACCTACCTGACAGAGTTTAATTATACAATGTAATATTCTCCAATTTATATTCTAATTTGTTTCTCATAAATTCAGAAATTGGATATGCAAAAAGGTTGTTGAGCACGAGACCGGTAAAAATCAAAGAAACGAAAACATATTCCGCATTTCTTGCCCACGAATAAATAATGTTTTAAATGTTTTTTTTTGTCCCGCTGTAAATAAACAGGACGACTTTGTCCCGTCAACTTTTACTATTTACGGCTACAACTTTCGATTTCTGCGGGAAACCTTGACTTTGGCTTTGAAGCGAATCATGCGTTATTGGGTATGTGCGGAATTTTTAACCTCGAAGGTTACTGTTAATTCAGGTCAAGAGTCTATCGTCGGAAACGATACAATTTTCTGGAATCAATTGGAGAGCCGCGCAATTAACAGTAAAAATAACGCTAGGCGACAAATTAAAGGTTACAAATTAGTTTTTTTGAAGAGCTACACATGTTATATATAGTTAATGTACGTATACGAGGTGTGGCTATTAAATAACCGAACTGCTGTCATAACACTTTTTATTCGTTACTGTTGGAAATATCAAAAATCAAAGCAACTTGTTTATGTAATGTATTGTATTTCATATGACATATTTATGATGTTTATATAATTCACACCAGGGCCAAGTTGCTAGCGGAAAACGCTGACCGAAAAGAATTGTAAGCACAAGCCCTCTCATTCGTTGCTCTCGTTGAGATATTTTTAGTCTATACCAAACCTTTATGAAGTCAACTACGTAATAATAATAATAATAATAAACTGCGTGACTCTAATTTGTGTCTAATTATTTAACACCCATAATCCCAATAGTTACCAATTACAGTAGCAACTTTTTCGCCTTCAATGTACTCCCCTTGGCGATCTCTACACCGCTCCATACGACTTTTCCATTGTGTGGAAAGTGCTGGACGTCCGCTTCTGTCAGGTGGTTCAGAACCTCCGTCGCTTTTGCTGTAACCGTTTCCAATCAAATCTTGTCCCCTTCAGCGCCGATTTGACCTTGGGAAATAAAAAAAGTCACAGAGGGCAAGGTCGGGCGAGTTTGGTGTATGTTCCAACGCAGTAATTGCGTATTTTGCAAAAAAAAAAAAAAACGCCTTCACAGACAAAGCAGAATGTGCCGGTGCATTGTCTTGGTGAATCTTCTATGATTTGGTCTTCCACAAATCGGGTCTTCGTCTTCTCACACGCTCACGAAGAGCCGTCAGAACCTCGATGTAATAATGTTGATTGACCGTCTGACCCTCAGGGACCCAGTATTTTTTGGCAGATATTGAAAATTTATTGAAAAGCCACTGTTATCACGCAATGCTAAAAAATAGTGCAGAGAAAAAATTTTGTAATTTCTTTTTATCCACGGATTTGGGGAATTTTTTTAAATTAAATCAATGCATGAGGCGGTTAGCTTGTTTATTCAGACTCAATTTGCCTTTTTTATAATCTCTACGTCTATTTATCGTTGAGATATCAGACTTTTAATGAAAAAGTATCCATTTGTCTTTGATCGTCGATATCTCAGCAACCAATGACCACACAGAGAATGTAAGGGCATTTTCAAAGACTGGAATAAACCCCCTTACAAGATCCTTTTACGATTTTTTTGAAAAAAAAAATCATATTCGATATTGATTTAAAAAAAAAAGAAAAAAAGTAACTGTCTTCTCTTTTTTTGCATGAAGCGGATAGTTTGTTTATCCAGCTTCAATTTGCTTTTTTTTATGCTCTTTATGTCAATTTGTCGCTGAGACATCTGACTTTTAATGAAAAAGGATCCTTTTCTTTTTTTATTCAGCAACCGATTATGTAAAAAAAACCTCGACAGCTTTGCAAGTTGAATCTTATTGTAAGGATACTCCTTGAAAATATCATTTGATCGTCTAGTAAAGGCATGTAACTTCAGACTATAAAAAGGCTAGATACAGGATCATGTTTAATTTTCACAATTAAAGGTCACTGGAAAGACCTTTGTGGATTTATTTTATGTTCGCACTTTACACCAGGGGCGTACGTTGCTGACAGGGTTTATTATTTCTGAATTAGTTAAAAATAGCAGTAACTGAATATATCGACTGTTGATAAATTTCAGTCAGTAATGGAAAAAAAACACTAAAATAGTGCTCTAGTGATGATAATAGTGAATTAAACTATTCATCTGTATTTATTGCTGTGACTGATAAATGGGGTCAGCCGATCGTGCAAACTCTAGCATTATTATTAGTGTGTTCGAGGTGTTTATATCGTCGGTGTCGTTATTACACGTTAATAATAAAACAAAAATATGCAAACGCCTAAAAAAACACAATTTGCTGACAAAGTGAATAAATTATTTAATTTATTCAATGAATTGATTCAATTAAATCCCATTTTATATCTACATAATCTACGCCTATGGCAAAAGATCTAGTAATACCGATAAGAAGCTCCCTCTTAAACAAAACAACATAAAAATGAAAATAAAGTAGTATCCAGCCTTTGTACTGGAAATTAGTGACTGAAACACTTGACATTGCGCACGAATATTATATTTTGTAGAGGAGGAGCAAAGATAACACTGTTTTCCTAGATTTACAACGTACTATAATACATGTAACCTACTTTTACACAACAACGCACTGTTTTTTCTAAATTGTGTATTTCCTGTATTTAAAAGTTACACCATTCGAAGTAGCCGTAAAACCTTATCGAGTTCAGGTCAATGTTAAAATATAAACAACATTCTATCCCGCGAAAAAAACAATGAAAAACTGAAATTTTCAAAAATGTTCTTATTACTGAAATTTGAGGGGATTCTTTGATCGATTCCAAGATACTTTAATTTCTTAAAAATTAAACAAAACAAACTAAAAAGTTCTCGAAAAAATAATTATCAAAGTTCAAATTAGATACTCTAAATTTTTTATTTCAAAACTATCGAGTTTGTAAAAAAAAAAATTAGAAAAAAAAATCTTAAAATCGATCAAAGAATACCCTGAAATTTTTTCAGGAAAAAAATTTTTCTCCAATTCCCATCATGAGCTGGGGCGGATGGGTCATTGGCGGGTTATCGGTTAATGGCTCAGATAATTTGTCATTATCACTATTACAAATAATTGTTATTGTCAGTTACTATTGCTTTGATTGCTTCTCCGTATCGTTTCATCTTTCAAGAATAAAAAAATACATTGGACCCTTGAAATGCAAATAACTTAAAAACCGATAGATTTAGACGACCTAAACTAGAGAACCTTTTCTCTGTAGAATTGGGCATTCCTTTAGATTCTCGACTTGTTTTACGCATGACTATACGATAAAAAATATATTTTAATTTACCAAAATAATACGGTGAAACTAGCGCCCTCTAGGAGCAACGTCAAAATAAGCTTAAAATTCGTAATTCTCACACCAAAAGCATAAAACTGCCAATTTTCAGATTTATACTATCAAAACTTTCTTAATTATTGAGAAATTTCAGAATAACATTTAAACTTTGAACACGCTGTATCTGTTAAACTAGCGACATTGGTATTAGGCATATTGAGCTCAATCATAATATTTTGATGTCTAGTATCCCAGTTTAGTCTTGTCTCATTCTTTCTGACTCACCCTGTATATGTTCCGTTCAAAAGTTAAAGGTATCGACACTTTTGAGCCGCACTGTATACAGTTTCTTCGTTTTAATGCAGGTATAGTCCTTCTATTTTTCTTTGAAAATGATAAATACGCCTGGGGAACAAAAAAAGCGGTGCAACTTTATGATTCCATGGACGTGCATATATCTTTTATAAATTCGAAAATTGTGAAATAATTTTTTTCATTCAAATCAATATAGGAGATTAAAATTAGCCTGCATACAAAACTCTTAATATTTGTAATATAATGTGCTGTAAATAATGCTCATTTAGCCAGACAATCTCAAAAAATTGTATGTGATAATAAACCTAGCTGAAATACACGTCACTGGCGTCTTAAACAAGTAGAGTGCCTAAAGTCGTAAATATTTTATGGCACAATGGACCGAATAAGTATTTAAGGAATGTATTAGATAATACAAAGCACAATAGTATACTGGATCGGCATTCCAGTTGCCGGCACGGCACGGCGCGGCGTTACCGGCTCTTCAAAATTTTCTTAAGTATAGTAATATACATAAAGTTGTTTTAATTTATAAATATTTTTTTCCAGCAATTTTAAACGCTTTATTTTAATGCTAACTAATAAATTTATATCTATGTATTTTTTTTTTAAATATTTCCAAACTAGCTTTCTAAGAACGTCACGAACTAACAGTTTACTGAAGTATGAAGTATACTTGTTCACTATACAAGTATACTTAGCAATTTTAGAATTTTAGAAAATATGTCTGATAATCTTGCTTTTTTCTACCTATTTTCAATTTAGAATGGAAATACTGTAAATGATGGAATGTTGTTTTTAAAAGGTATTTTATCTTCCTATATACATGGGTTTTGAAGTGTCTGATATATCGAGACAACCGGTATCGTAACAACGTCAGTGGGTGTCGCAAATCATGAGATTCGAATATTTATATTTTTATAGAGTTTCGAGATAACGCCGAGATTGATGTGTCGCGAGTTGTTTTTATGGTAATTTATTATTTCAGGAGACATTACGCTACTTTTTATCTGCTACCGATATTTATTTTTGGCGTCCGGTGGGACGCTCTCTGCTATCAGTCGACATAATAATATTTACGACACCGAGGAAGTCCGTCGATCTTATCGAACGCGGCGCCAATTTTTTTATACATTGGTGATAAATACTCTTGAAGAGTAGTATCTAACCGCTGAAAACTAAAAAATCGACGTCTCACTGGACTTACCTTATGTACTTACTAGGGCTAGAACAAAAGTCTCGGATACCGACCGTCTTCCAGGCGGCCGCGTATCGGTATCCCGTATTCTAGGTGGCCGTGGCTCGGCCAACGGGGCGGGGGGCCGGGACGACTGCGACACGAAACAGGTTCCGTATTTATTTAGTCCTTTGAAGGTCGCGCGCCTGTACTTGTGCATTAGTGATTGTTATACTTAATTGATATGATAACAATAGTTAAAACGCCAGCCCCATTTGCTTATCAATTAAAAAAAATTGTGCAGGGTTTTCCAGATTTGAAGTGTTAAAGCTACCACCGTGTACTGTGAAATATGCAAGTGTTACTTACATATTTACAGAAAAGGACAATGTGAAAAGCACGTAAAGTCGCTAAAACACCGAGAAAATAAAAGAAATGGAATCCCAAGAAGTGAATTCCTATATGAGGACGACGAGGTGTAAGAGTGTGACAACAGATGCGGGAAAAGTAAGAGAAAACAATATTACTTAGTGAGTCACTATTTATTCACTGCAGCATGCATGCTCAAGTTCGACCCTGGCATGTACCATTTGGTTCTAGCCCTAGTACTTACATATGTCATACTTTCTTGTTTCCACCATAAAGTGTTTTGGTGGGTTTTGTCTACATGTTTCCACCATAAAGTGGTTTGGGTGGCTCTAACACTACCTACATTTCCAGAAGTATAATATTATATCACTCAATAAGTTCGTAGGATGATATATAGATGGCGCCACTATTGCCAAATGCATATGGATGCGTTGCATAAATGATTTTTAGATAGTACCAACCTTCAATCGATATGTTTCAAAATTTGTTGACAGGCGACCTATGTCAAAATATATCAAAAAACGACAAAATAGTCCATAAAAGAAGTATCGACGGTTTCATATAGAGGAAATCGTCCTGATTAAAGATCCGACAAGGCGGAATCACGCAAGTGGCCGCATCATGTTTTAAATAAACAAATTATTTCTGAAACACCATTTTTTTCGCTTCAAGTCGAATTATCTCGAAAAGTATGCGTCTTGCGAAAAATTATCAAGAGACAAAAGTTGTTAAATATTAAATTTCCCATCGAAATATGTTGTTCCAATTATTTCAAAATTAATTTTTTAACGAGAAATCGAGCAAAATTTGCGAAAAAAAACGTTTTTAAACAAATTTAGTTATCTCGGTTAATAATAATCGTATCGTCATCAAACTTTCCAAAAAGTTGCCTTTTTTTATTGTTAATAAGCTTCAGCAATCGACATTCTGTGCGATAAATAGTTCCCGAGTTATAATCAATTGAATGCGGAAAATGGCTAATTGTTAACAATTTGTTTTAACAAAATATGGGCTTTTCGCAAGTGCCAAAATGTCAAAAGAAATAATTTGAAAACATGATGCGGCCACTTGCATGATTCCGCCTTCTCGGATCTTGAATCAGGACGGTTTCCTCTATATGAAACCGTTGAGACTTATTTTATGGACTATTTTGTCAGTCCGATACATAGATCGCCTGTACTAATTATATAATATTCAGCGACTATCGTGGAAAGGGAAAAAATATCAAAAGTAAATATTGCATAGCATTATTAGTGCGTTGAAGGACGAAATCGCGAAAAAACCCAAATGAAGAAGAAAAAAAGTGCTCTTTCACCAAAACAATGCACCGTGTCACAAGCCGATCGCAACAGTGGCAAAATTACACGAATGGCACTTCGAATTGCTTCTGCATCCACCGTATTCTCCAGATTTAGCCCCCAGCGATTATGACTATGCGCAAATCTCAGTCTCCGGGCGCTCGGTCTTCCTTGACCGTCATTACGCTTGGCGCGGCAAGCGGTTTGTAGCAGCTGCTCTTTTCTGTTTCTCTCTTTCTAATTTCTATAGGCATGAATAGACTCTGTTGTTATATTTTTAAAAATATACGATTTATACGATACGATATATGATTTTAAAAGGGTGTTTTTGAAAGACTAAACCGAGTTGGCATCGTTGGCATCATTATTCATGTATCAAACTTTAATCGCGTATTTCTCAAAACTCTTATTTTAAGTCGGTAGTAAAAATTTCTCGAAAACCTTTGGACCGATTTCGCCTAAACTTTGCACACTTCTTTTACATACTAAATACTCGGTTCTGAACGAAGGGTTTCTTTTTTTTTTTCAATTACAACTTATTTTTTAATAAAACAAGAAGAGCAATTTTAGACAAAAATCAGATTTTGCATGAATCGTTCAACATGCGCAAAGTTTGCGCAAAAATGGTGCCAAAACTCCTCACTCCCGAGCAAAAGGAGTCCAGAATGAACATTTGCGCTGACATTCTAAACAACATTGACACTGGTCCAGGCTTTTTAGACACGGTGATTCCTTGTGATGACAAGATTCGTAAGTGTGGAAGCGGTTAAAGCAAAAGCGACGGAGGTTCTGAACCAGCTGACAGAAGCGGACTTCCAGCACTGCTTTCAACAATGGAAAAGTGGTATGGAGCGGTGTAGAATCGCCAAGGAGAGTACATTGAAGGCGAAAAAGGTGCTACTGTAATTGGTAACGAATAAAAAGCGTTATGACAGGAGTTCGGTTATTTAATAGCCACACCTCGTATGTATGTGTACTGCTAGCAGCACGCTGTACTTTCTATCATTAATGGGAACTCTATAAATGATAGATGCACCTAACAGTCTTGGCCCATATTAGGCCAAACAGTCCTTGCTTAACCAAACATCGACAATCCAAGGAATTACTATCTTACCCAAATGTCATTGCGACGGATTGTAAAAAAAATATTCTGTAATCTCACAAAGACAATGACCTTTCCACGAAGGTCTAGTACATTTGTTCCAAATTAGATGCTCATAAAAGGCGAATATCACCGCTCTTATTTATTTCCTTTCTATTTTCGCGGCGTTTCGACCGAATTGAGAACTATTGACTTGCGACGATAAAATTACTGACGATAACGATTTAAATACGGAAATAAATATTGATGATCGCCGACGGCGTTTGTTTTGTTTATTTCGTCGAATTGGATCGTTAACTGTGGCGGATTCGGGCAAATAAAAGATACATTTGTTAATTAATCGATGACAGAACCGGCAAAAAAGGATCTCGTTGGATGGCACAGTAATTACATCAAATGTAATTTTAGGAACAATTATTTTGGTACATTCAGAAACAATAATAACACATAAGTAATACAAAACAAATTTTTTGTTCAGATCGCTGCTCAGGCTTCATCTTTTTCGTAATTCGTTTTTTAATACAGGGTGCCATAAAAGACGGGAATAACGCATACAGTGCAACCTCTTTAAGTCGAACACCTCTTTACCAGATATAGTTCTACACATTGCTCTACAGCACTCAATAAGTTCGTAGGATGATACACAGATGGCGCCAGCATTAACGAATCCATATAATTTTTAGACGGTTTCTACCTTCAACCGATGTGTCAAAAACTTCATGACATTCCGATCATTAATTTACAAATTACAGTGATTTTAGTGACGTTACTGTTGTAATATTCAACCCAATGGAAAACCTTAGTTTCGTGTGTTGCTAAAACATTGTTTTTTAATTGGAAAAAATACCGTTCAAGCAAAGCAGTGGCTTGACAAATGTTATTCGGACTCTGCTCCATCGAGACAAATGGTAGAGAAGTGGTTTGCTGGTTTTAAACGCTGCCGTAAAAATACCGATGATGCTCAACGCTCTGGTCGCCCAAATTCGGCAGTTGTTCCAGAAAACATAAAATAAATTCACAAAATCTTTTAGAAGACCGTAAAGTGAAGTCCGTGAGATAGCTGACACCTTAAAGATGTCAAAAGGCAGTGTATTCACCATTTTGCACGAATATTTGTCCATGAAAAGCTTTGTTCGAAGTGGGTACTCACTGTTGACCAAAAATAACAACGTGTTGATGATTCAAAGCGCTATTTGGAGCTGTTTAAGCGAAATAAACAGGATTTTTCATACGATATGTGACAATGGATGAAACATGGATCCATCCCTATACTCCTGAGTCAAATCGGTAGTCAGCTGAGTGGACAGCAACTGGCGAAAACCGTCCAAAGCGACCAAAACCGCAAAAGTCGGCTGGGAAAGTTATGGAGCATTTTGGGATGGCATGGTATAATATTCATCGACTATCTTGAAAAGGGAAAAAGTATCAATAGTGACAATTACATAGTATTATTAGTGCGCGTGAAGGGCGAAATCGCGAAAAAAACGGCCCCAAATGAAGAAGAACACAGTGCCCTTCCACCAAGACAAAGCATCATCTCACATCTCAGTCGATCGCAACAATGACAAAATTACATGAATTGCACTTCGAATTGCTTCCGCATCTACCATATTCTCCAGATTTAGCCCCTAGCGACTATTACTTGTTCGCAAATCTCGAAAAAATGCTCGTGACAGCTACAACCCCTAAATTTTCAAATTGGAAGTGGCTTGTGATACTTCATTTAAAAGGTTTTTCATTCTCTATTCAAAACTGCTATGGTTTTAAATTTTATTGTAGAAAATAACTAGAAAAAAAGTTTCTCAAGCGTAGGAAATGCGTTACGTTAAAATAAAAAACAAATCATTATTAATGCAGCAGATGTTCAAAATGCAGCATCTTGGCATCATCCTAGACGTAAATAGAAATGTATTCTAACGTCAATTAACATCTCCGGTGTAATCGACCTAATTGCAAGTGTTATTCTTCTTCTTAAGTCAGCTAACTCGTCGGGTTTGGTTTTGTAGATCATACTTTTTACATATCCCCATAGGAAGAAGTCTAACGACGTGAGATCAGGTGATCGTGCAGGCCATTCTACAGAACCACGTCTCCCTATCCAGCGATTTGGAAAGATTGTGTGGAGATATTGCCGGACATTGACTTCGTAATGTGCTGGTGCACCATCCTGCTGGAACCATATTGCATTACCTGGAAGTTGTGGGTTTCCTTCAGCTGGATACAAGTTTGCCATCGTCGGTACAACATTATTTTGGAGCAGCGCTAAATAAGTTTATCCATTCAAATTGCCGTCAATGAAGAAGGGACCATGATATTTTCTCCAATTATTCCTGCCCAAACATTAACTTGCGCAGGGTTTTGCGTGTGTAGTTCCCTCATCCAGTGAGGATTTTCTCTCGACCAGTAACGACAGTTTTGGTGATTAACATGGCCGTGAAGTGTAAATGTAGATTCATCCGAAAATAAAACATTTTCTATTTGTAAAGTCTGTCATGTATCATTTACATCATTTGTTCACAAAAGAGAATTCGTCTATTGAAATCGTCTTCCGCGAGCTCATTAGTTGGTCCCAATTTATATGGGTGCATCTGATTTTCTGTCAATACTCGGAGAATCGAGGAATGGCTAATATTTAATGCTGAAGCTTTTATCTTATAGTGGGGAATGTCGGCAATTACAGACATTAATTTTTGTTATTTATTAACTTTTCAGAACCTAAAATTGACAAAAAGTGTGACTTATAAATGTTTTTTATTTGAATGTAACGAATTTCCTACGCTGGAGAAACTTCTCTTTTTTCTTGTTAATTTCTGCAATAAAATTTAAGCTGTCACCTGAAGGTGGTTGAATTTAGGGATGACATTTTTACGTCGCAAGATGTCATTTTAGAATTAGAAATTGACGTGTCTCAGAATTTTCTAAAAAATACATAATAATGGAGCCACTCAATTTATTCCATTTGGCTGTTCCACATTGTATATGTTTTCGTTGTCCAATCAAGTCATATCAGTCTATTATTTATCCATAATATCTAAAAATATTTTTGTTATTATTAAAAACTCCTTTATATTTATTATTTTTACCGCTTAACACCGGCTTCTCTTTTATCTCAAGCATTTATCTTTCGATTAGATTTATAACAAAACCATGAAAACAATGTTTTCAAGCATTTACCACTCGTGGCTTTTATTAATAGATTTCCTTATGTACGTACATACATATGTATCTATATATGTATGTATTATTTGTTTCTAATTGATTGCATTGAGGAAGTAAATTTAAAAAACGTGTAATTTACGTGTTGAATAGATTCAATAAACGCATAATTATAAGTAATTGCTATTCCTTCTTCATATTCATTACTCCTAATAAATTACGTTTGTCGTTCTGTTCAGTTGGCAATCAACCTTTGCATTCTATGTCGTTTAAATAAGACATTGTTATAAACAATTTTAACATATTAATCATAATAACGATTGTCATGATTATTTCTTTAATTCAAAAATGATTCATTAAGTATACAGTTTTTTATCGAGAATTCTGGATTTTCAACCAAAACATTAATGTTATAGTACCATTAATACTAAATACGAGGTGTGTAAATTATGTAATGAGATTGGCAACGTAGTGCCAGATCTAGGAACACTGCGGAGACAGGACTTAGAAGGGCGGTATGTTAACATGTAACGCACCTTCAGCACAAGTTTGAACGTGTTAGAGTCATTTGTTTGTTCTTTGTGACTGTTTTCGTAAACCGGTTTTCTCTAGTGCGTTTTAAAAATGAGTCATTAATTTTGAGCAACTGTGTGCTATCAGGTTTTGCTTCAGACTTGGGCACAGCGCAATGTATACTTTTGCAAAACTTCAACACGCCTACGGAGACAGTGTTATTTCAAGAGCCCAAGTTTCTCGGTCGTTTAAGGCATTCTCTGAAGGAAGAGAGTCAATGGAAGGTTATTCCAATATATAAATTCCAGCACTGCTATGAGGAATGGAAGAACGGTCTCCAGCGGTGTGTGGCTTCCCAAGGAAGTTATTTTAAAGGAGACAATACTGAATTGTAATTCTATTTGAATACAAAAAATTAAAAAAAAAACTCTCTCTCTCTCTTAATTTACACACCTCGTATATAAAAAAAAAGATTAGGTAGTAGAAGAAGAAAAAGAATAAGAGAAAACTCTACTGTAAGGATTGAGACACGGAAGTCATGAAAGAATATGCCTAATCAATAACCTGACTTGTGATATGAAATCAGGGAAAGAAAAAAATATACTAGCTCATAATTGTAGCAATATTGGATCTGTCATTTAAATAAAAAAGGTTAGTTGCCAAAACGATTTAACCCAGACAGTACCAAGATAAAAATTAAATAAAATAAACCAGTTTGAAAATAAACTAGAGTGCGACGTCTTTGAATTTTTACGAGTTATTTCCGTAGTTGATAAATACTTGATATACAATATAATAAAAACTTGTTCGGCGGATAAACCCGTTTTTATTAAAATTTCATAACAGATATGTATGTCATTCATGAAAACAGCTCGTGAATGGACCAATATTCCGAGTACCATGAACTCATAATGTCACAAGTGAGGAAAAAAAGCCGTCAAAAGTTAGTTAAACGTTGAAGAAAATGAGCTTAATATACTCGTACTAAATATATTACTAAAGAAAATGTGCTATTTTACTGTATAGAACTCACTTATAGTTGTTTATCGAGTACATTCAGAGATAGCATTAAAAGTAAGTCGAACATAAACTGAGTTCTTAAGGGCAGACCCTATTTTTTGTTTTATGTTTCACACTATTCATGTAACGGCTACAATCGTGTTTGTCCCTACACAGCAGCTTTTTCTTACACAATTTACACATTACGGTCGCGCCGTCATAAAATAAATCCTAGAAATCACCGATTAATTTACTCACTTTGTCAAAAAACGGTAATTTTTTAGACGTTTGCACGTGCAACGTTTTATTATTACTGTGTAATACCGACGCCGACGACATAAACACTTCGAACACACTAATAATAATGCTAGAGTCTGCCGGACGATCGCGGGTGAAACCTAAAGTCAATGATCCGCGCGCCGATGGATTACGGCACGATCGGCCAACCCTACCTATTTAAAGGGTGGACCATCTATTGGTTTCTTTTTAAACTGAGTGTTACTTCTACATTGCCGACACTGACGCGCTTGACATTTGATATACTTATACATATGTCTAACCTCCGCTGTAAGAAATGGATCGTTTTACGCTCCAACAACGTTGGGAAATATTGAAAAATTATTTCCGAAATGAATGCTGTGTTGCAGAAACAGTGAGAAAATTGAGAACAATTTTTGGTCGAAATGAAGCTTCGTCAGCGGCTGGCGTAAGAAAGTTCTTAAGGAAAGTTCGTGAAACTGGCATGCTTATGGATAACAAGAGTCATCCACGTGCTCGTCCGGTGCGCACAGCTGAAAGAATTGCTGCAGTTGCCCAAAGTGTGCATGAAAACCCAAGAACTTCAACTCGTCATAGAGCACAACAACTTCGCACTTGTCAGTCAAAGTGAATGGTAAAGGTAAATGACCATCCATTTCGTTATCGCTTCTCCGTGTGGGCTTGATGAAATGACTTTGAAAATGACGCCGATTTCAATCGAAAAATCATTTTTTTTGGACGAAGCTCATTTTCATCTTGGAGGACATGTTAATAAATAGAACTGTAGGATTTGGGGTTCCGAAAATCCACACGTAGTCATAGAGAAGCCAATGCATCCTTCAAGAGTGACTGTTTGGTGTGGGTTTTGGAGTGGTGGCATCATTGGTCCGTACTTCTTTCAAAATGAAGATGGTAACAGCGTTACAGAGACATATTAACTGATTTTTTGTGGCCGCGATTGGACGATTTGGACTTGGACGAACTTTGGTTCCAGCAGGATACAGCAACGTGTCACACAAGCCGTGAAACAATCGATCTTTTGCACACTAAATTCGGTAACCGTATTATCAGCCGTTTTGGAGACATTAATTGTCCATCGCGCAGCTGAGATTTAACACCGTTGGACTATTTTTTATGGAGACATGTTAAGGACCGTTGTTACTCCAACGATCCACAAACAATTGACGCACTGAAGGAAAACATGGAGTTATTCGTGCAATAGAGCCACGAATAGTCGAAAATTGCGACAATCATTTAAACATAATCAACGATGTAGTTTTAATAGCAATAAAAAATAAACCATCTGATGGCCCACCCTTTATTATCTTGGCGCCTGTGGAACCGCCGCCACTGTATACAACGTACGCAAAGGGCCAGTCGCACATCCCACCGCTGAACCAGCTCATGTAATGACGTCCTTGGCCATAAACTTGACCACAGACGAAATATAGTATACTAGAGTTGGGAAGAACGATTCATTATCCGGAACGTTCCGAACATTCTCGTTCCAATAAAATACCGTTCCAAAAGAACGGTATATCGGAACGTCGTTCCATGGTCAAGTTTTATGGTATTTACTAGCTGACCCGGCAAACGTTGTTCTGCCATATTGAAAATATGGGTTTATAGGTATTTTTTGATGCCAAATAAAAAAAATACAAAAACATTTTTTGTCAAAAAAATAAAAAAAAAATTCTGGATAGGGACACCCTAATCACCTAGCGGTATGAAATATACTTTACGACCTATTCTCATACCTACCAAATATACATAAAGAATTTCATAAAAATCGGTCGAGCCGTTTCGGAAAAGTGCGACCACAAACACCGTGACACGAGATTTTTATATATATATATGTACATATAAGATTTGCCAAAAGTTCTGATTCTCCATAATCCTACGACACTACCACAGCATTATGCTGTGACACTACCCTGTCAAAATTTACAGAATTAAAATATGATATTATAGTTAGTAAACTAAACAGTAAACTTTGACCGTGTTATGTAGTTATCCACTCTTTTGCTTATCATTTTTATTTTCAAATCATTTCTTTAAATCAGAATTCTTCTGTACGGGTCGCCGGGTCGCGTTATTACTTATAACTCATGATTGCAAAAAACGACTTGCGAAAATCACCTACACATTTTTATACAACGAAAACGGTTTGATTCATAAAAGTTTATAATTTCGCGAAAATCTATAAGGAACGATTACACAGTATATTTTTGATTTAAAAGAATAATCAAAAAACAGTTTTGACGTTTGACCAATACACATTCCACATTCCACAATAGGAATCGAGATCCAACTATCACCGGCCCCAGCTGAACATAACTCGAACCCACATTCATCCAAATGTGCCAAACTGAAGTGATATTGTACGTGGTACGTCGCCGATCCATTCCGACCTAAGTTCCGTCTGTTCCGTCGGAACGGGAGTAGACACTCCCGTTCCGAAATAATGCGTTCCGCGAGAAATGAATACCGTTCCGAGTCGTTCCAACAAAATACCGTTCCAAAAGAACGTTCCGAACGGAACGACACACCACTATAGTATACATTCTTCTTGACTTCGTTCATGTCGCGAGAACGAAATTACCCATGAAGCATGCAGAAGCTATATGGGTTATTCCTGTGGTGTAGGCTGCTGGTTCTCGGTCGACTTAATAGGTCGCGGTGCTGCCCGGTTCGCCCAGTCTCTCCGTCGCGTCTTTCGGTACTTGCAGTGGGTTCTCGATGGCCGGTTCCTCGCGACTTTTCCAGGAATTCGCCACCATGGGTAACGGAGAGTACGGTTATATGCTGGTGCCTCGTAAGTAAAGCTATTCGAAAGTTAGAAGATAAGTGAATTCGTTTTGTAAAGACGGCTTGTTTTTACTTTTAACGTACACTTAGTCACAAAAGTCTACATACGAGACTATAAAACTGTGAAAAATAAAAGAGACAAATTCTACTCTGTTGTTTATTATTATTAAATGCAAAGAACAATAAATGAAAATAGTTAGTACCAAAACGATAACAAAAATGCATATTGTCTATGAAATATTATAATTTATACTCAAAAGCTTGATTAATACCTTCAACAAAAGTCTACATAGGACTATTTAACAGCACTCATTAATAACGTGTAGGCCCTCCATTTGCTTCTATAACTGCTTGAAGGCGTGCTGGCATCGACGAAACTAACTTTTCTTTTAAGGTTGCTGGAATATTGTCCCATTCATCTACGAGAATTTTTTTTAACTCGTTTCGATTGGAAGCATGTCGCTTTCCAATTCTTCTCTTTAACTCGTCCCATAAATGTTCGATAACGTTTAGGTCTGGACTTTGTGGCGGTGAATGGAGTTGTTTCTTAACATGATACAGTAACCATTGTTTTACTATATTTTATAACTTTTTGTGTGCTATCTTTATCCTGGAGTGGGTGCTGGAACCTTCGGCGTAGAAACAACGTGTTTCTACAGACAAAAAGTTTGGAGAAAAACTAAGCACTAAACGAAGCACTAAAATTAAAAAATTTAATGCCAACGGTTAAACATGGAGCACGCTCAATTATGGAATGGAGGTCTATGGCGGCGGATGGAATTGGAAAACTACATTTTATTGACCAAATTATGACAAAATATGTCTATCCGGCTATATAAAAAAAAAAAAACAAGTTTTGTGTCAAGTATTGAGAAGTCAGGGTTGGCAAATGACTATGTATTCCAACAAGATAACGATCCGAAGCCTAATTCGGTTATAGTAAAACAATGGTTACTATATCATGTTAAGAAACAACTCCATTCACCGCCACAAAGTCCAGACCTAAATGTTATCGAACATTTATGGGACGAGTTAAAGAGAAGAATTGGAAAGCGACATGCTTCTAATCGAAACGAGTTAAAAAAATTCTCGTAGATGAATGGGACAATATTCCAGCAACCTTAACAGAAAAGTTAGTTTCGTCGATGCCAGCACGCCTTCAAGCAGTTATAGAAGCAAATGGAGGGCCTACACGTTATTAATGAGTGCTGTTAAATAGTCGTATGTAGACTTTTGTTGGAGGTATTAATCAAGCTTTTGAGTATAAATTATAATATTTCATAGACAATATGCATTTTTGTTATCGTTTTGGTACTAACTATTTTCATTTATTGTTCTTTGCATTTAATAATAATAAACAACAGAGTAGAATTTGTCTCTTTTATTTTTCACAGTTTTATAGTCTCGTATGTAGACTTTTGTGACTAAGTGTACATACTAAAAGATGAGTCGCTTGATTTGTTCATTAATATAGTGGACAATTTTAGCAATGGAGGCACAGGGTTAGTTTTATAAACGAATACTCCTCTTTGTTTAAAAAATACTCCCCTATTTATCTTCTAATACTTCCCTTTTTTTATTTAATTTTCGATAGATGTAAAAATGTAAAAAAACCATTTCAACCTTTTTTTTTGGTAAACTCCAGATGGGATAGTAAATTTGGACAAACTTGCAAGTTGCAAATAGCAAAACTTTTAGTTTTTCCGTAAATTAAAATAAAGTGCTGGCCACTCGAACTTACACATAGAGACTTTTACGCAAAATTTAAAGTTAAATATTTTTTAACAGGAATGCAAATTCTTGAACGCGGCTTGCAAATTTTAGGAGCTAGTTTTTTTCGGATTAAGCTGCATGACGTATATTTATCATAGGACCGTAGATCTATTATATACGGGGTGATCAATGAGGTCATGCAAAAAATCAAAAAGTTTGTACGAGTGAAATTTCCGCAAAAAATTTCTTTTGTCGTTGCAATATGGTTCGTTACTAAGGTAACATCAATATCTCTAGACGTTTTTGTCAGTTTTTGGATTAAGGCCCTTAGGCTTTATACACACTACTCAACATAAAATTTGGGTAGCAAAATTTTTAAAATGCTATAACTTCACATTGGATTGACGGTTCTTGATGATTTTTGCGGATTTGGAATCTTTATTTCACGTAGATTTTCTCTGGTCTCTAAGCATTTTATTTGAGGGAGGAAACAAAAACGTAGTGTACGACGCGCTCTAAGGTTTGGCATTATTGAAGTTTTTGTAAAAATAAATTCTCACCTCAAGTTGTTTTTATTTAACTTTCTTCTCACTGTTCTGTCCGAAACTCACACCCCAGTTTGTTGTCCCAAAGAATCATTCAGTTTTACACAGTTCGTTGTCCACTCCCATGCCCATAATTATGATCGGGTGTAATTTCTACGCGACGCGTCAATTTCAAAGTAGGCATTGGAAAAACAAATTTGTTGCTATGGAATTAAAAACTGTTAACATTATTCTAGAAATAATCTGACACATTTCAATGTTATAATTTTGTAAATTTTAATTAATATGAGGCCTTTTACCACGGCAGAAAGGGAAAATTGCATTCGACTTCTTAACGAAGGAATGTCAAAAGAGCAAATTGCGCATATTTACAATGTCAGCCGAAAGACAATTTATAATTTGAAGTGCCGCGTCGAAACTACTGGTGATCATAATTATGGGCATGGGGGGTGGACATACAAAAAAAAATAAACCAAAGAACCGAAAGAATTTTAATGAGAGAAACTATGCAGAATAGAACAAAGAACTGAATGACTCTTTAAGACAACAAACTGGAGTGAGAGTTTCGGACAGAACAGTGAGAAGAACATTAAATAAAAACAACTTGAGGTGAGAATTTATTTTTACAAAATCTTAAATAATGGCAAACATTTTAAATTATAGAGCCCGTCGCAGAGCAAAATGTGTGCACCATAGAGCGAATAGGCGGGCATGGGCAAATCGGCATGCGAATTGGGGTAATGCAGAGTGGAGCCATTGTTTATTTACTGAAGAAACAAGATTTAATTTGTTTCACTCCGATGGCCGAATGTTAGTTTGGAGAAGGCCAAATCAGCGATATTTGGAGGAAAATAATAAACGTGTTCTTGTCGCTACGTTTTTGTATATTATCGACCCGGTATAATGTGTAAATTTCAACCCTCAAATAAAATGCTTAGACCAGAGAAAATCTACGTGAAATAAACATTACAAATCCGTAAAAATCATCAAGAACCGTCAATCCAATGTGAAGTTATAGCATTTTAAAAATTTTGCTACCCAAATTTTATGTTGAGTAGTGTGTATAAAGCCTAAGGGCCTTAATCCAAAAACTGACAAAAACGTCTAGAGATTTTGATGTTACCTTAGTAACGAACCATATTGCAACGCGCAAAAAAATTTTTTGCGGAAATTTCACTCATACAAACTTTTTGATTTTTTTGCATGACTTCATTGATTACCCCGTATATAATAAACCTATGGTCCTACGATAAACATGCGTCATGCAGCTTAATCCGAAAAAAACTAGCTCTCAAAATTTGCAAGCCGCGTTCAAAAATTTGCATTCCTGTTAAAAATATTGAACTTTAAATTTTGCCTAAAACTCTCTATGTGTAAGTTCGAGTGGCCAGCAGTTTAGTTGATTGATTTGAAATATGAAAACTGCTGTTCTAATGATAGTAAACAAGTTTTCAAACAACAATAAAAAAATAAGAAAATTTTATTTTCAACTAAGATCTATTACTTGCGACTGTACCAGCTTTTCACTAATATACAAGTTATTGCTGTTAGACACCTCAAAATTTTGACAGAAAATAATATTTTATGAAAATAATTTAAAAATAATAAAAAAGAAAAAACTATAATAATAAAAAACATTTTTTTACTGCAGATCTTGTGCTTGTGACAGCACCAACACATTTATATCTAACATGATACAAGTCATATAGTTATTACAAATTTTACATCAATGTATTTTATAATTATTCAATTAAATTAACATTTTAATGTGAACGGTTATAATTTATAATAATTATAAATAAATAATAAAAAATACAAAAACCCGAAAATTTTGAGATTTTTGCAGTTTTAAGATTTTTATTTTGAAAAAAAAATGAACAACGAAAAATTTTGAAAAAAAAATGTTATAAACCTATATATGGAGAATACGTAAAAAAAAAATGAGAGCTGTAGCCATATGCGTTACCGAGAAACTGTTTTTTTTCAGTGAAAAAACAGCATTTTTCATGTTAATTGTTTATAACAAGTGTTTAAATAAATTAATTATTGCTATTTTACGCCAAAATTTCATATATTAGGTACCCAAGAGTCTAAAAAATACTTTTATACATATAGATAGGGCAAAAGGTGTCAGAAATATGAAAAAAAAAAAACTAGTAAAAAATAGGTATGTCCCACTGCCCCTGGAAGGGTTAAATCGGTTAAAGTGGTTGTGAACGATTGACGTGAACGTTACTTTTAAAATATTCCCATAAAAGAAGTCGAAGGGAGTTAGATCTAGTGATCGTGCTGGCCATACAATTCAATCCACCACGTCTGCCAATCCACCTATCAGGAAACACTCCGTCCAAATACATTCTAACATATCATCATCATCATGTGGATTTCCGCTATCCTGTTGAAACCACATCACATTATTTAACAAGTCAGGATTTTCATGATCAGAAAACAGTTCCCCGCGTTGTTTCCTTCATTTCTTGAATTTTATTGAAAATACGTTGCTGAAGATTTTCCATGTTGCCAACGAGAGTCTCAACAATTGAATTTTTTAGATTAGGATAGAGAAAAAAAATCGCAGGGGGTCATATCATAAGGTCTGCGGGGGGGGAAGAATATAGTATGCGTGTTCAATCTAATTATACGATCTTCGAGAAAAGTCTCAGCACTCCAAAGTCTCATATTATGAGAGTTAACATAGCCCGAAAGATGGAACCAAACCTCATCAGTAAAAAAAAAACTTCTTCGAAGACAGCATCGTTATTGTTAAAATGGTTAATAAACCATGGGCAGAACTGTAACCTTATAGGTTCGTCAGCTCTGAGAATATCGTGTGGATTGCAGACGATATGGATGGAGATTCCAAATAATTTTTCAAAATTCCTTAACACGTTGTATAGGGCAGATTTTCTTGTTGGCTCAGATGGCTAATTTTCGTTCTTGGATTGTCCATTATCACTTGCCTAACCATTTCAACGTTTTCTTCTGTCCTTACTCCGGATCAGATTTGATGACTTTTTTTGAAAGGCTCGTTAAATGTACTTATCAAGCCCATTTGATGTAATTGAAACCCTTAGATGTAATTGAAACTAAGAGCTTTGCCCAGCTCTTGTAATAGCCTCATATTGTTTTATCTGTATAATTTCATCCAAACGTGAGCTTCGATAGACTGATGGTCCAAATAAGGCTCAGTTGCAAATTGAAAAGACAATATTATTTTTTTTTATTGTTTTATGTAATAATAGTAATTGTGTGTAACTAATTTGGTTAAACAATGAACTAACCGGTTGATGTTTAAAGATTTTGGTTTCGGTTTCTTTTTGTTAACAAGTTTTTATGTTAAGGTAATTACGTATATCGCTAGTTTATCAATCTGTGTAATGTTAAAGCTCGTTACTATTATTATTTTGTAACACCGTCATAAACATGATTATTAAGCTTTGGTTTCTATGCCAACTTTTAATGTGTTATGTGGAAGTAATATAAATATTATAAAATTAATAGTATTGCCAGTCGACTCGCTTTCTTTATTCTTTATCCATAGACACATGTTATTATATACGAGGTGTGTAAATTAAATAATGAGACTGATTTTTTAATTTTTTTTTTATTCGAATACAAATACAATTCAGTATTGTCTCCTTCAAAATAACTTCCTTGGGAAGCTACACAGCGCTGGAGACGGTTCTTCCATTCTTCATAGCAGTGCTAGAACTCATATACTGGAATAGCCTTCAGCTGGTCGGTTACAGCCGTTTGAATATTTTCTATGGTCCCAAAATGAGTCACATGAATGTTTTTACTGGCTAAAAACTCGTTTACTGAAGTGGCTGTGTGACAAGGCGCATTGTCGTGATGCAACATCCAGTTCTTGATGTTTGGTCTCACACGCATGACCCTTTTTCGAAGTTTTCCAAGGACCTCTCTGTAAAAGTGTTGATTTACTGTTTGACCTGGAGTCTCATACTCTTTGTGGACAATTCCCTGGCTATCATAAAACAAATCAGCATGCATTTGATCTTCGACTTGCTCATTCTTGCCTTTTTGGGTCTTGGAGAGCTTGAGGTGTGCCATTCCATGCTTTGGCGCTTGGTTTCCGGGTCGTACTCAAACACCCGTCTCATTACCAGTAATGACACATTCCATAAAATGGGGATCATTTTCAATCGATTCCAATGAGTCAAGACACCTTTCTCTCTTGATGCTCTTTTGTTCCTGCGAAAGGTTTTTTGGAACCATTTTTGCGCAGATTTTTCTCATCCCCAATTCGTTAATCAAAATCTGATGAACAGTGGTGTGATTCAAATTTTCTTTCTCGATCATTCTTGTCGTCAAAAGGCGATCTGAACGCACAAGATCCCGTATTCTATCGACATTTTCATCGGTTCTTGAGGATGAAGGCCTTCTGCTGCGTGGTTCATCTTCAATCGACTCTCTTCCTTCTGAGAATGCCTTAAACCGCCGAAAAACCTGGGCTCTTGAAAAACACCGTCTCCGTAGGCATGTTGAAGTTTTGCAAAAGTATCCTCTGTTCTGTGTAAGTCTGAAGCAAAACCTGATAGCACACCGTTGCTCAAAATTATTGTCACTTGTTTTTAAAATACACCAGAAAGAACCGGTTTACAAAAACAGTCACAAAGAGCAAACAAATGACTCTAACAAGTTCAAACTTGTACTGAAGGTGCATTACATGTTAACCTGCCACTCTTCCAAGTCCCGTCTCCGCAGTGTTGCTCGATCGGGCGCTACATTGCCAGTCTCATTACTTAATTTACACTCCTCGTATGTATATAGATAATATTCTGTTAACCAACGTTGTTCCATATTTGCTGAAAATACTTTATATGGTTTCTCGCTGCAACAAGCAATATTTTGTAATACCTTGTAATGAAGAGATGTCGGTATTTCAATGACGCAACTTGTAATTACAACTACACACGCTTGAATAATGATGACGTTTGATATTAATATGGTTATTAAAAATAATGCGAAATAAATTCAAAGTTCACTTAAAATACGTTGAGGTAGTGCAAGTAAGGGTTCGTTTTTTAATATGAGAAATATTGTAAAATAAAAAAAGTCTTCTAAGTATGCTGTGGAATTGACCCTTGTCTTGATTTATTACTGTGTTGTAATCTTCACGATGTACTTCGAAGTCATTGTTATTTAATATTGGCTGGCAACATTGAGGCATACTTTTCACAAAATTTTTGGCATATCCTTTTGGAAAGCAAAGCTGTTGCTTCATTAAGGCTTACACTTGTATTGGGTTGGCATCTGGTGATTGTGAAGGCCAGGCTAATGTGTTGGTACCACGTTCAGATTTTGACTATACGCAAAGACTACTACAATGTTTGGGATCATTATCTTCTTGTAGGATCCAGTCATCATTTTTTTCAGCCAAATCACTTCTTTGTTGATGTCAAAAGGCCCTTCTGGTACAATCATTTCATTCTATCACCGTTAAGATTTCCGGTGAACACACAAAATGTTCCAAATCCTTGCGTATTGAGACATCACCAAACATGGACTTTAACCAGATGTTAACTGATCGCCGCAGAAACGACTGACCACGCATTAGCCAGGTCTTCTTTCTAGGAGTCCAGATGCAAAAGCAAGACGCATCAGTGAACACTACATTATCACAGTTGCGGTCAACTTTTCGGTTGCCCACTCCATTCTCTTTTTGATGTGTTTTTCTATCAAGAGTGGTTTGACCGTAGTACTTTTGGAATGGATTTCATTTTGATCTAATATTCTTTGTAGCGCCATAATGTTGATATATTTTGTTTGCCAGTAATTTTCGTCCTGCACGAAAGCTTAATGTGGCTAAAATAAACGTTGTTGAAACTGCCACTGGTGATAAATCAGGCTATTTTTTTGCGACAAGAATACTTTTAAATCATACTTTAAATCTATAAGCTTCATGATTTAATGTCACTTAAGGGGTTAGACCCCTCTGGAAAAATTTTTTTGCTTATGTAAAAACATCCCAAGAATGATATCCAAAAGGAATTATTGATGGGAAAAATGTTTAACAATCATTTTTAAACTAATTTGTGAAACAACTATGTCGCTCCGAAATGTTCGAAAATACCGCTCTGCTGCGGTATTTTTAGTATCATATATAGCCTAGCATTTTGGAGAATCTGCGGCCCGATCGATAATTTGGAAATGATGATATATGGTCCTGGTATAGCAGACTAAAGGTATAAAAATTAACATGCCTGTATTTTCAAAATTTCATGAAGTAAACACGTCTTGAAACTTTAAACGCGTTTTCTTCGAAAACATGTTTTTCAAACTGGTGGGCAGAATAACTCGCGCAATTTTTATCCGATCGACTTGAAATTTTGACTGTAGCTTCTTAGATAAATTATCCAAAGCGGTACACAGGTTTTTTTCGATCGGTTAAAAATTACGGTTTTTTATAAACAAATTAATATAATTTGTTTCGTAAAATTTGATTTTTTTTTTCAAACATTTTGCGAAAAATCAATATTTTACAATAATCTTGTCTACCGATTTAGAAAAACTCATGTATATAGATAATGAAAAACATTTTTTGTTTGTTCTAGTAGCTGTTAAAAAATTTCTGTCTTGCCCACCAATGGTCAACAAAAAGCGTATGTGTTCGATGGGTATTTATGACGCCATTTTGGATTTTTTATTGAACAAACACATACCTGTATACTCGTATACCTCAGTATGTACTTAATAAAGTCCTAAAATGAATTTTTGATCGCTTTATTAGTAGAGCAGAAAAATATCCCAAAAAATGCCTTGATTTTTCGCACTCCAGAGATGTCTAACCCCTTAAGTCAGCAGCGTTGCTACTGTGCGTAAGTAAAACACACTGTATATTAATTCAACTTTTAGATTATGGGAAAAGATTAGTTACACAACAAACATCACCATAAAGATAGGGAGACATTTCATGAATTACTGCATTCCATTTCAACATCTGGATCTCACTATTCATAATATAACATAACATAACAATACGTTGCGTCGTTAGTGCCATGGTAACCTAGGATAAGTCCACATTTTTAGCTACAGCGCCACGCCAACGTGATTTATTTGTTTGTGTCATAATTACCAGGCTAACACATGTTTTTATTATTTTTTGCTGCAACTGCGGAAGTTGTTAATAACAATAGTAAATAATGTAAACGAGTCTATTAACAGTTGATTGGCGCCATAGGCGTAGGTTGTTGCTTTCTAGGCATGCTTTTCGATTAAATACAGTTCGATGTAAAAAAATATGATAAAATTATAATATACGTTATACTTACGAGGTGTCTAAAGTAATGAGACTGGCAACGTAGCGCCCGATCTAGCAATACTGCGGAGACGGGACTTGGAAGGGCCGTAGGTTAACATGTAATGCACCTTCAGTACAAGTTTGAACTTGTACTGAAGGTGCATTGAAGGTGAAGTTCCGTCTCCGCAGTATTGCTAGATCGGGCGCTACGTTGCCCTCCGGCGCTACGTTGCGCTCTTCCTTCTGGAAGAGAGTCGATTGAAGATGAACCACGCAGCGGAAGGCCTTCATCTTCAAGAACCGATGAAAATGTCGCTAGAATACGGGGTTTTGTGCGTTCAGATCGTCGGTTGACGACAAGAATGATTGGGTTGAAAAAAATCTGCGCAAAAATGGTTCCAAAAAACCTTTCGCAGGAACAAAAGGACATGAGGAGAGGTGTCTTGACTTTTTGAAATCGATTGAAAATGATCCCCATTTTATTTACTGCTGATGAGACTTAGGTGTTTGAGTACGACCCGGAAACCAAGCGCCAAAGCATGGAATGGCACACTTCAAGCTCTCCAAGACCCAAAAAAGCAAGAATGAGCAAGTCGGAGATCAAATGCATGCTGATTTGCATTTCTTTTTATTCGATTTTTTAACCTACCGGGTGGTAGGTTAACATGTAATATAACAATAATAACATGTACCAAGTCCAGTCTCCGCAGTTTTGCTAGATCGGACGCTACGCTGCCAGTCTCATTACTTAATTTACACATCTCGTATGTGGCTATTATGCCTCTTTTATTGCGCAGTTCAATTTTGGAATATACGGCGGGTAGCAAGCAACAAATACAAATGATATAAGTTTGTCGTCACAAATAAACTATGTATTTTATTACGAGTAAAATTTAAAGACAAAAATTGCGTTTTTTTTTTTATGATTTTTTAGAGATTTGGCACAAACCTGCAAAGGACCATCCGCTATTGGTAAACAGTTTTACATGTTTATATAAGGTTTTGCCTTAACCCGTAATTAGAAAAGATTGTAAGAAGGCATTTTACATAAACACATAGACAATTCATAACTTTTATCATGCTGTTGCCTAATTGATTTTGGCCACCCTGTAAATACGGTGCATAAATCAGTAAGCATCTATCTAGCATGCATATTCAATATTATGTGTTTTCGCCTTAGGGGAAATAGAGACGTCATCTGTATGTAAATTGCGGTTATTTAACATGCATGCTCGTTAAACCATAAGCATTAATAGCGCTGTTTTTTTTTCGGAAAATGAAGAATCGTTTTATGTCAGATTTAGATAAATATATGGGTAAAGGAAATATTGTTTCGTCATCGTAATCAAACAGAAATTTATTAATAGAGGTTAAGCTGCTTCATACCAAAGGAATTTTGCATACAATACCTTCTTGGAATAAGTCAATTAAAAAGAAACGCTTCTGGAGGAATATTCGGTACTTCCACATTTTTTTATAAACTTCTTGAAAATAAAATATTCTTGAAATATTAATGTTTATGTTAGGGACTTTGACAACATTACAACATCGTACAAAACCAGATTTAACGAAATATCAAACCAATTCGCTTGTACGTTTACAAAAAGTGCACACTATTTGCACTCAACGCGCGCTTCGCCAACCGTGTTGGCATCATCAGGATGTTTACTAACAAGAGCAGTGGACTGTTAGATGTCGGCCCACTATCTTTATTCATGCTAATAGATTTAACAATTTGTATCCGTTCGAATTCATTTGAGCCACTAACGTATATCCTATGATTATTATTGTCAAAATCATGCTGGAGTACACAATATTTTTCTCTTCTACCATATTTTAAGTGAACAGAACTGTGTCTGGTGATACTTTCCCCACCGTGAGCTCGCTGGACAAGCCAATAAGTCGCTCAGTTTGACTCTAGCAGTCTTTTGAATTAGTCTACGACCCAGTGACGCGTCGAAAACATGTTAAGTGTTCAGATGGAGCAATGGGTTAATCTCAAATTTCTTGTTAAACCGGGTAAAACTTTTACAGAAGCTTATGCAATGTTAAAAAGAAGTGTACGGGAATGAATGTTTATCCCGCACACAAGTTTTTGAATGGTTTAAACGGTTTAGAGAGGGACGTGAAACGACCGAAGACGATCCGCGTCTCGGACGGCCCTCAACGTCGAAGACGGACGAAAACATTGAAAAAACTGGTAAATTAATCCGCGAAGATCGTCGTCTAAGCATCCGAGGGCTTGCTGAAATAATAGGAATCGACAAAAAATGTGTTCGCCAGATTGTGTGAGAAGACGAAGACCCGATTTGTGGAAGACCAAATCATGGAATATTCACCAAGACAATGCACCGGTCCATTCTGCTTTGTCTGTGAAGTTGTTTTTTGCAAAATACGGCATTACTGTGTTGTAAAATCCACCATACTTGCCCGACCTTGCCCCCTATGACTTTTTTTATTTCCCAAGATCAAATCGGAGCTGAAGGCGACAAGATTCGAAAGTGTGGAAGTGGTTAAAGCAAAAGCGACGAAGATTCTGAACCATCTGACAGACGCGGACTCCCAGCACTACTTTCAACAATGGAAAAGCCATATGGAGCGGTGTAGAGATCGCCAAGGGGAGTACATTGAAGGCGAAAAAGTTGCTACTTCAATTGGTAACAAATAAAAAGTATTACGACAGCAGTTTAATAGCCACACATCATATAGTAGAATAGATCATTGTTGTGTAGCTCAACATACTTTTGACATAGACGTTAGTGCCTTAAAACTACAATAACACAGTTAATTATAACGTTATAACTGTCTACAAACTAGGAGACTACACTTTTTATTGTTTTTATCTTGTTTAAACTTTTTATTTTATTTATATCGGCTTTCGACGCATATTGTTTCAACATCTCCCTATTTACGTGCACAGAAACGCTGCACCGACCGTACAGAATCACGGTTGGTTTAATGTCTCACAATCAGACATTCTACTAGTGGCATTTGATATTCGCAGTAATTCTATTGTTATAATTAAACAAAAGAAGTTGCAAAACTGTCTTCTGAATAAGGTAATTTCTAACATCGTTGCAACAGGTAATAGTCGCAATATCTGAACTGCAATACCTGAAATGCAACTCAGCAGAAGCGTTTTGAGAAAAAAAGAGAATATATTGTAAGTGTGATATACAGGGAGGCTAAATAATCTGGAAACGGTGCTGTCACATAAACACAATTGAAGCAGGACATTCAATTTTGGTATGTTATAATTATACGTTTTTTTTATATATACAAAGTGAGTAAATTAAGTAATGCGGCTAATGTTTTAATTTTTTTTTTCGAATAAAATTATAATTCAGTATTGTCTCCTTCAAAATAACTTCCTTGGGAAGCCACACAGCGCTGGAGATGGTTCTTCCATTCCTCATAGCAGTGCTGGAACTCATATACTGGACTAGCCTTCATCTGGTCGGTTGCAGCCGTTTGAATGTTTTCTGTGGTCCCAAAATGACGTTCCTTGAGGTGATTTTTCAATCTCGGGAAGAGAAAAAAGTCACAAGGACTCAAGTCAGGCGAATAAGGAGGCTAAGGAGCCACAGGAATGTGTTTACTGGCTAAAAACTCGTTTACTGAAATGGCTGTGTGATAAGCGGCACTGTCGTGATGCAACTTCCAGTTGTTCTTGATGTTTGATCTCACACGCATGTCCCTTTTTTCGTTTTTCAAGAACCTCTCTGTAAAAGTGTTGATTTATCGTTTGGCCTGGAGGCACAAACTCTTTGTGGACACAAATTGCTTGGCTATCAAAAAAGCAAATCAGTTCTTGAAAATGAAGCCCTTCCGCTGCGTGCTTTATCTTCAATCGGCTCTATTCCTTCTGAGAATGCCTTAAACCACCGAAAAACCTGGGCTCTTGAAAAAACACTCCGTCTCCGTAAGCATGTTTCGCACAAGTATCCGTTGTGCTGTGTCCAAGTCTCAAGCAAAATCTGATAGCACACCGTTGCTGAAAATTAATGTCACTTATTTTTAAAACGCACGAGAAAAAACCGGTTTACGAAAACAGTCACAAAGAATAAACAAATGACTCTAACAAGTTCAAACTTGTACTGAAGGTGCATTACATGTTAACCTATCGCCCTTCCAAGTTTTCATGGCACCAAGGTCCAAAAATCAACTCTAAGCGAGTTACGAGCCGTCGAAATCGGAATTTTTTTGGAATCTATTGAGTTTAGCAAAAATTATCTAAGAACAAAAATGTCTTAGAGTTAATCAATTTTTTTTCAGAATTTTTAGATGATTTTTGTTTAATTTTTAAAAATTGCTAAAAATAGCAATTTTTCATTTCAAAAAATTCAAGGTACAACATATTTCAACCCCGAAAAATTGGCCGGGAACCAAAATCCATATGATTGGTGCGGGGTCCTTTAAATCCTCGGGGCAATAAGAAAAAAAATCGCAGCGCTTTGCAACTTTGAGGATTTTTTTGGGAACACTTTGAGGTTAAAAAATTACCGACGATATCCTTCGTTCATCCACTATATCCTAAGTTATACCAAATTTTCCAAATATCCTTAAATTCGCAATTTTTAACTTTTTTTCAGCCAACATTATCGCTTAAAATTTTTTTTATCAATCGCCCCCGATTGTGTCTTACAGAGAATGTTTTGCAGTTTCTAAAACCTTACATCCATTTTCTGTACGATCATTAGTTCCCGAGTAATTGATTGTCAAAGTTGAAAAGGACTTTTTTGCTTTGATCGACGATAACTCCGCGGCAAATCATCGTATGGAGCTCGTTAAGAGGTCAAATTAAAGCTGATTAAATTGTCTAAAAGAGCTTTATGGTCGCATGATGGAAAAAAATGTCCACAGACCATGTTAATGACGAGCAAAAATTTGGAAAAAAAAATTTGTTGGTTTTCGGATGATTACGTGACAACCGCTCCCGCTAAAAAAAATTTTAACTCCAGATCTGAAAACTAGACACTTGAGACTACAGTTTTTTTTTTATTTTCTGTACGACCATTTTTCTCCGAGTTATCCCTTGTTGAAAATCACCCAAAAATTTGGAATTTTTTAATATTCTTCAAATTTTGTTACTAGTGTAGTATTAGTTACGAGGCGCTGAAGAGCGATGTACCGGGAGTGGCGTTTTCGGCCGAAACGGGTTAATGTGGCATAACCAATTTGGTAAGCGTGTGTCCGAAACAACGGAATCCTTCCAGCCAACTTTGCACGACGCAAACGAGTCTTCAACTGTCATCCGCCAGACGCCAACGCGATAATCCTCGACGTATTCCGCAAACAAATCCGCGGCGGTCCCCCGAGGCGACCAGCTCTACCGTTCGATCATTTTTTTCTCTCGCCGCCGACATTTCAACGTTGTTCGAACGTTTTTTCTCGCCCCAAAAGCCTGCCCATCGGCACCGAGAAAAAACAAAACGCGTTCGCCTAACCTTGACTCGCGACCAGCGTATAAATTCGCCGGCGTCAAGAGACGAGCCTTATTAATATTTAACCCATCCGCGTCGAGGTAGCCGCGCCGCGCGCGCCTTTTGTTTCGCGCCGCCAACGCAGACCGCGCTCTCGCCTCGCATTTGCCGATAAATTAGACGGTTTGCGCCAAAAAACAAAGGTTGGGTGACGTCGTGCGGCTCAGTGCGTACACCAGGTGATAAAAAAAACGCGTTATCGTCGTCGGGAGTTCATTCCGACCCCGCGCGGCGGACGAGACGAACGCAGAGCGCGCTACTTCACTTACGATGCTCCTCGGACGGGGCTGGAGGCGCTCCTAGGACGCGTCGTCGTCCTGGAGGTTGTTCGGACACGAAGCGGGAGTTTTCTAGTGCGCAACAGTGGCTGAGCACCAGCATATGGACGCCATGGCCGAGGAGAGGCTACTACGTAAGTGTGGAGTGTTTATTTTTAACCGGGTCGTAGAGCATAAGTACTTCCGAAAAGTCGTGAAGCTGAAAATCATTGAAGGAACAGGTAGACGGCTCCGTCTGCTACGGGGCAGTGTAGGATGGTTTCAGTTTTTGCTAATTTTTTGCGTGAGAACGTCATTTTATAGTATGAGTGCCGCGTACGCTCAAAATTTTGAAGTTGTGTTCCCTAGAAGTGTCAGAAATATCGCGAGAAGCCTCTGCAAAATCCATTGACAAATCTAAGACGTTTGTAAATAAGTAGCAGAAGTGATTCCAGGAGATGAACATCGTCGATGATTTACCAGAACGTGGTGTGAAACGAAAATCAACAAACAGAGAGGATTGTGGCTTTGCTTTCGTGGAATCCTCGAATACTCTTTTTGTGAAGGACAAAACAAAGTGTAGAAAACGGGGTATAGATATGTCCTAGGAAAGTATATACGAGGTGTGTAAATCGAGTAATGAGACTTTTTGTTTAATTTTTTGTATTCGAATAGAATTACAATTCAGTATTGTCTCTTTCGAAATAACTTGCTTGGGAAGCCACACAGCGCTGGAGACGGTTCTTCCATTCCTCATAACAGTGCTGGAACTCATATACTGGAATAGCCTTCAGCTGGTCGTCACAAGGACTCAAGTCTGGCGAATAAGGATGCTGAGGAGTTTTTACTGGCTAAAAACTCGTTTATTGAAGTGGCTGTGTGACAAGGCGCATTGTCGTGATGCAACATCCAGTGTTCTTGATGTATGGTCACACACGCATGGCCTTTTTTCGAAGTTTTTCAAGAACCTCTCTGTAAAAGTGTTGATCTACTGTTTGGCCTGGAGGCACAAACTCTTGTGGACAATTCCCTAGCTATCAAAAGAGCAAATCAGCATGCATTTGATCTTCGACTTGCTCATTCTTGCTTTCTTGGGTTTTGGAGAGCTTGAAGTGTACCATTCCATGCTTTGGTGCTTGGTTTCCGGGTCGTATTCAAACACCCAAGTCTCATCACAAATAATGACACGTTCCATAAAATGGGGATCACCTTCAATCGATTCCAAAAAAGTCAGGACACCTTTCTCTCCTGATTTCCTTTTGTTCCTGCGAAAGGTTTTTTGGAACCATTTTTTGCACAGATTCTTTTCACCCCAGTTTGTTAGTCAAAATCAAGGTGTGAATCAAATTTAACTCTTCCCCGATCATTCTTGTCGTCAACCGACGATCTGAACGCACAAGATCCTGTATTCTATCGACATTTTCATGGGTTCTTGAAGATGAAGGCGTTCCGCTGCGTGCTTCATCTTCAATCGACTCTTTTCCTTCTGAGAATGCCTTAAACCATCGAAAACCTGGGCTGTCTCCATAGGCGTTTTGAAGTTTTGCAAAAGTATCCGTTGCGCTGTGTCCAAGACTGAAGCAAAACCTGATAGCCCTCCGTTGTTCAAAATTAATGTCACTCATTTTTAAAACGCATTAAAAAAACGGTTTACGGAAACAATCACAAAGAACAAACAAATGACTCTAACAAGTTCAAACTTGTACTGAAGGTGCATTACATGTTAACCTACCGCCCCTCTCCAAGTCCCGTCGCCGCAGTGTTGCTAGATCGTGAGCTACGTTCCCAGTCTCATTACTTAATTTACACACCTCGTATAACGACGTTTATATCCTCATAATTTTTAATGGAAGAGCGCCATAGAGAAACCAGCGTTCAGTGAAAGGCGTGTCAAAAAAGACTCTTGGAGACAGGTAGATATTGACCGCGATTGGGGCAACATCAGTTTCTCTGATGAAGTATCTTTTTGAGCAAGAATTCGTGCCACTAAAGCTTCGTGTCTCCCCAGTAACAGGCTTCTGCTGGGGGCGGTAAAACATGCGATGAAGGTCTTTGCTTGGGGTTTGGCACTCTCTACTTGTTTACAAGCAAATGGACGCTGATATCTGGTCATCAAAATTTATAAATATGCCTAAGTACCACATGCCTAACAATGGCTTGCGACATGTTAGCAGAGTTATATTTTGCAAGGGATGTGGGCACGAAATGGAAGAGAAAAAATGACATCAATTTTGAATGACCGTCACGCTCACCTGATGACAATCCAAGCAAAAATATTTGGGTATATGTAAAGCACAAACATCGTAAGAAAAAAATGTATGGACTGGGAAACAATATATAACACATTCGTGTAATATTGAGGCGTCTATCTTTGGAATATGCTTTAAATTTAATGAAAATATGCCTCATCGATGTCAAGCTATAACTGACCACGACAGGAACTGGACGACTTACTGATATGGATGAGCCATTCTTCTGTGGCAGGCTGTATTTTCACTTTCATCATTTTCATATGAGAAAGAAACATCATTAACAACTGATAATTTCCCTAGCAGAGCTTGTCAAAACCCTCCAGTAAGGCCTTGGGCCTTACGCTCTAAACCCTTACTTAAAGTGCTTTGAATTTTCAAGCCATAATTACTTTTTAAATCAAAGGAATTCGAATTATTATTTCAAAATTAATTAACCACAAAAAGTAATTAATTCTAAAATCCTAAGCACTTCTAAAATGGACTTCAAGTACTCAAAAGAATTTGATACATTTATTTTGTTAATATGAAACTGATCATCTGAATTATTAGTTAATAATAAAATGTATTCAAGGAAGCCCCATACTCAAGTTGTTGAAATATGGCTTTATCTTTTGTATAAATGAACTAAACAATGGGCAGGTTTTAAATTTAATAAGACCCTTAATACATAGCTGTATGTATTACAGATAACTGTAAAGCAAATACAGTTTTTGACGAAAAAAATACGTTTTTTTTTCACAAATTGTTAATTTAAAAAATCAGCGGACGGTTTCAGCTCTACGGACCCCGCGCATTGTGCTCTACGCAAAACAATACATAGGGAACCGTCAAAACTAGCCCTATATGTTTCAAGAACACTTTTTTGATGATTTTAGCTCCCTGCCTACTGGAGTATCGTCGTTATGCAGTTAATGCAGTCAACTGCATAATCCGAAGTTGCCGTGTTGCATTACTCGACATTTGTCACAGTTTGATATTATCTGAACCTGTAGTTTTTTAAAATTATCAAAACTGACGTGTGCTTTTTTCTACTAATTTTTTCTCCAATTAGAAAAACCTTTACTGACTTTTGCTGCCAATGTTTCATGCTCTTTTTAGTGCTTTCACTAAAACTCAAACACGTGTTCGATGACGTGGATTGATTTTTATTTTGTGTCGAGTATAAATGCGGAGTGCATTTATTTTTAACCGAGTCATAAATCGGAATATTACCCGAGCCCTGACAGGTGTAAACACGTAGTAAAACACGTCAGTGTTTTGGAAATTTAAAGGCCATAGTTTTGCTTTCATCGTCGTGGAAACTATAAATTGACAAAAAAATTACTGTGTATTAGCCCTGCATGCAACACGTGATGTTTAGAGAGACCTCTATATCTTACAGTGATCGAGCAATTTGCATTTCTTAGCTAAATCAGGTTTGACATTTGAAAACGCAGCAAAAAAAATAACTCATGATCTGGAGAGTTTAACAATATCGAAAACGTGTTACTTTATTTTATTAAAATTCTTTAATTATGTATTTCTAATAGACAAATCTTATCTTATGTATCTGTCAGACGTAACCAAGGTACTTCTGTCATCGGCTACTGATTGGTCAAACACTCCGAAAAAAACTATATTCCGTACTCTGGTGGAATGACATTCATTTTAATATAATTTTTGGTTATGGACAAGGCCTCAAAATTTTGTGCATAAGCGTCTCTCATAATATAAAATATCGTTCTCTTACAAAAAAAAATAGCAAAAACAAAAACCGTTATACGAGGTGTGGTTATTAAATAACCGAACTGATGCTACTATTAGCGCGCTGCGAGCTTGTCGCGACAAATTTGAACAGAACTGTGTCTGGTGATACTTCCCCCTCTCTGAGCTCGATGAACAAGCCAGTAGGTCGCTCATTTTGACTGTGGCAGTCGTTTGAATTAGTCTACGCACCATTGTCGCGTCGAAAAAATGTTGTGTTCAGATGGAGCAACGGGTTAATCTCAAGTTTCTTGTTAAACTGGGGAAAACTTTTACAGAAGCTTATGCAATGTTAAAAGAGGTGTACGGGAATGAATGTTTATCTCGCACACAAGCTTTTGAATGGTTTAAACGGTTTAAAGAGGGACGTGAAACGACCGAAGACGATCCGCGTCCCGGACGGCCCTCAACGTCAAAAACGGACGAAAATATTGAAAAAAGTGGTAAATTAATCTGCGAAGATCGTCGTCTAAGTATCCGAGGGCTTGCTGAAATAACAGGAATCGACAAAGAATGTGTTTGCCAGATTTTGCATGAATCGTTCAACATGCGCAAAGTTTGCCAAAACTCCTCATTCCCGAGCAAAAGGAATCAAGAATGAACATTTGCGCTGACACATTCTAAACAACATTGACACTGATCCAGGCTTGTTAGACACGGTGATTACTTGTGATCACAAGATTCGAAAGTGTGGAAGCAGTTAAAGCAAAAGCGACGGAGGTTCTGAACCAGCTGACAGAAGCGGACTTCCAGCACTGCTTTCAACAGTGGAAAAGTCGTATGGAGCGGTGTAGAGATCGCTAAGGGGAGTACCTTGAAGGCGAAAAAGTTGCTACTGTAATTATTGGTAGCGAATAAAAAGTGATCTGACAGTAGTTCGGTTATTTAATAGCCACACCTTGTACATTGCGCTGTAGTGAACGAACCTCTTCTCGAAGGTTTTTCAATTTCATGATTTCGAAAGTACTTTTGCCAGTCACGCTGTTATGGACAGACTGTATATACTGAGATTTCACTGAAAACTAAGAATCAGATAGCAAGTACTTTGCAAGAAGGAGACGATGTCCAAGTACAATTACTGCGAATACCAGCAAGTCTGACGGTTTGTCTAGTTCTGACATTAAAACTAATGATCGCAAGTAATGTAGGTACTTTTAAAGTTTACAGTGAATAAATTAACCGTTTATTTTAACGACAACGAACGGGCCATTGTGTTTGAAATATTGTTGAATATAAACAACCGCGTTTGCCTTTTCGTTCAAAGTTAATGTTAATTAGAGATAATTAATTGAAAAATAATGTTTAAAGTATATTCAGTCTCCGACAAGTTGTCGCCTTGGAACCGAGCTTATATATTGTTTGAACAGCGTTTATTATGTGCAAGATATTCATAAACAATATACGTAAATGTTCGACTTGACAGCCCACTTGATTCACTGGCATTTGGCATAAATGATTAGAGTTGGCCGAAATATGCCGCGGGACATAGGCGTACGCGTCATAATATAATACGTGAAATAAAAGAAAGTAACTAATATTAAGTATAGTAACAAAAACAATAAATTCACACTTTATAACCATATATGTATGTATGTAAAACTTACCATCTTAATTAAATTGACGACGTAACTTTGTTAACAGTACTATCACGAGCAGTGGAGAAGATTCGTAAAAACATTCATAATTTCAGCATCAGACAAATTTCTATAGTTGTCTCCGAGAGTTATGTTTGTTGTGGTGAAAATACAGTGAGGTCCATAAGTAGCGGATAAATTCATTATCTACGTAATTTACAATTTATGAGTAAAATCCTGAAACACGTCAATTTTTAATTCTAGAATGACATTTTTTGAGCATAATTTTATACCTCCCCCTCCAACCCCCTTGGAGTGACAGCGACCCCTTTGAAATTTTTAAATGGAACGAGGGTGCGTGTGAGCTCTTTTGAAAGGGTTCTTAATTAGCTATTCAGCAATATATGTTTTTTTTTTAATTCTGTATATTTTTCATCAAGAAAATTAAATTTGATAATTTCAAAATTATTATTATTATGAAATGTATACAATCAAGTGCCTATGTACAAAATATCTGTCAAATCTGACGTTTTTAGTTAATTTTGTGTCAACATTCAACTTAAATGTATCGGTTTCCCTGATACGCTGCGCAAAATACCCAACAAAAGAAAGAAGTAAAAAGGGTTTCTTTTTACATATCAGAAAAAAATATACATTTAAATTTCTTTATTTGCTACATCGGTGATAACTATATTATTAGGATGTGGTGACAAAACAAGAACGCAGAAGCAGGTATGCGAAATATTCAATACTAAGTATCCTGACCGCCGGATTTCCCAGTCTACGTTTAGTAGAATACAAAACAAATTTCGTGAATTTTCTAAAAAACGAAAAATACCGTCCATATAAAATTCATTTGGTTCAAGAACTTAACGACGATGACCCTGATCGCCGATTGGAATTTTGCGAAATCATGACAAATAGATGCCAAGATAATCCTTTATTTATAAAAAAACATTCTTTTTTTCTGATGAAGTAAGTATTTGGAAGTAAGAGCCTATCTGAATCAAGTTTTTCCCAATAGATGGATCGGTAGACGAGGTGAAATTGAGTGGCCTGCTCGTTCTCCCGATTTGAACCCGCTTGACTATTTGTTTTGGGGTTACTTAAAATCGAAAGTCTACTTCAACAGACCAACTAACGTAGACAATTTAAAAGACAGAATAAGGCAAGAAACTAATCAAATCACCCCGGAAACAATACAAAATGTTTTAGAAGAATTTCAGCAACGCCTCCATAATTGTCAAGAAGCAACGGGCGCCCAGTTTGAACATTTGATTTAAACTGTTCTTCTGTTCTGTTTCATGTTCTTTTCTTTACTTAGTAACATTAAAAATATAATATTTTTCAATAAAAAATTATAAAAATAAAAAAAATCTTTTGCTGGATGGAGAATTAAAAACCCTTTCAAATGAGCTATCACACGCACCCTCGTTCCATTTAAAAATTTTAAAGGGGTAGCTGTCACACCAAGGGGGTTGGAGGGGGAGGTATAAAATTATGCTCACAAAATGTCATTCTAGAATTAAAAATTGACGTGTTTCAGGATTATAATGAATTTAGGATAGATAATGAAATTATCCGTTACTTATAGACCTCACTGTATAGGCTTATATTTTGAGAACGACTTTTAACCATGTTCCCCAATATTCAGCTGTACAATAAAGTTCGAGTGCATCACAGGCACTTTGCATTAAAAGTAAGTCGAACATTAACTGAATTCTCAAGAGCATACCCTCTTTTTTTATAAACACCCTCATCTTAATCAAATAAATCTTCGAAATCACCGATGAATTTATTCACTTTGTCAGCAAATTGTAGTTTTTTAGGCGTTTGCACGTGCGACATTTTATTATTACTAAAGTAATACCGACGCGGACGATATAAACACCTTGAACACACTTATAACAATGCTATAGTCTGTCCAGTCTTAGTGTCAAGTCAACGTATGTATATTTTAGCATGGTAAAATGTGTAACAATTTGAGGAAATGTCCCGAAGAGTGATGGATATTCTGTACCCAACAAAGGTGTGCCACTACTGATGTACATATGTACCTATGCATAAACTGTTAAATACACCCAGTAAAGTCGTTAAGTAAATTGAATCTATTTTTAGTGGAATATTGAGCCTCCCGTAATTTAAGTAATTGTTTTGTTTTTGCGAATACATTTCGTGGGCATCATTTATAATGTACGAGCTTAATGTGCTTCTGGACACATATTATGTATTCAACATAATTTACATAACTCATTTTTTTTACAATGCAATGTAGTGAGTATACGAGGTGTGTAAATTAAGTAATGATTTGTAAAGTTCTGATTTTTTAAAATTTAAAGTTAGTATTGTCTCTCTCAAAATAACTTCCTTGGGAAGCCACACAGCGCTGGAGATGGTTCTTCCATTTCTCATAGCAGTGTTGGAACTCATATACTTGAATAGCCTTCAGATAGTCGGTTACAACCGTTTGAATGTTTTCTATGATCCCAAAATGACGTCCCTTGAGGTGATTTTTCAATCTCGGGAAAAGGAAAAAGTCACAAGGACTCAAGTCAGGCGAATAAGGAGGCTGCCACATGAACATTTTTAATGGCTAAAAATTCGTTTACTGAAATGGCTGTGTGACAAGGTGCATTGTCGTTATGCAACATCCAATTGTTCTGAATGTTTGGTCTCACACGCATGACCACTTTTCGAAGTTTTTCAAGAACCTCTCTGTAAAAGTGTTGATTTACTGTTTGGCCTGGAGGCACAAACTCTTTGTGGACAATTCCCTGGCTATCAAAAAAGCAAATCAACATGCATTTGATCTTCGACTTGCTCATTCTTACTTTTTGGGTCTTGGAGAGTTTGAAATATGCCATTCCATGCTTTGGCGCTTGGTTTCCGGGTCGTACTCAAATGCCCATGTCTGATCACCAGTAATGACACGTTCCATAAAATGGGGATCAGCTTCAATCGATTCCAAAAAGTCAAGACATCTTTCTCTGCTGGTGTCCTTTTGTTCTTGCCAAGGTTTTTTGAAACCATTTTTTCGCAGATTTTTCGCATCTCCAATTCGTAAGTCAAAATTTGATGAATTGTGGTATGATTCAAATTTAACTCTTCCCCGATCATTTTTGTCGTCAACCGACGATCGGAACGCTCAAGATCCTGTATTCTATCGACATTTTCATGGGTTCTTGAAGATGAAGGCGTTCCGCTGCGTGGTTCAGCTTCAATCGACTCTTTTCCTTCTGAGAATGCCTTAAACCACCGAAAAACCTGGGCTGTCTCCGTAGGCGAATTGAAGTTTTGCAAAAGTATCCGTTGCGCTGTGTCCAAGTCTGAAGCAAAACCTAATAGCACACTGTTGTTCAAAATTAATGTCACTCATTTTTAGAACGCAATAGAAAAAACGATTTACGGAAACAATCACAAAGAACAAACAAATGACTCTAACAAGTTCAAACTTGCACTGAATGTGCATTACATGTTAACCTATCGCCCTTCTAAGTCCCATCTCCGCAGTGTTGCTAGATCGGGCGCTACGTTGCCAGTCTCATTACTTAATTTACACACCTCGTATAACGACGTTTATATCTTCAGATACAGATACTCCTAAGACAGATACTCCTTTACTTTGTAAAGGAGTCTTTTTATACGTTATTTTTGGATTAAAAAGGTCCAATATTCTTCCTCTACAAATAATGTCAAAATTGTAAACGCTTTGCTTTTATAATTAAACCAGAAGTGATAATGGTACCAACTTACTATTCTACAAATTCGATACTCTATATTTTATTGCATATTTAAAATCCTCATGATTTTATGAGTTTAATGATACCAAAGAAAGTACGTTTTTAATCAACCAAATATTTATTAAATTATTTTTTTAATTTTCAATTCAAGTATTTTAAATACAGATTGTCAACATTAGTCAATTTGATTTCATTAATTTTTATACCACGAAATACGAGCCTTTCATGTTCTCGAACAAGGGCTTGATAATGTGTTTTATAATTATTATTATCTGTGAATTTTACCAAACAAAACACGTTCTGCTTATCTCTTTTTTTTTTAATTTCAAACCGTCGTTGCCTTTCGCAATATTCCAAGAAGAAACGTTTTGGTGCAGATGTCACTGTAGTAAAGAATTAAATGAGATAATATCAGCTTTATCTACATATATCGTGATTGGAAAATAATCGGTTAAATGCTTGCTTTAGTATGTCGTATTAAACATGGGGTGATGTTTATACAGTGCGCGCCTAAAGCATGGAATAAATTCAGTAAATGTGAAACAAAAAAATTTTTGGAAAAAATCCTCGAACGGGTCGATTTTGTTTAATAAAAACACACATTTTTGAGGGAACGTCTATTTTCAGATGTCATTTGTTTTTGAGTAATGACGCCATCAACTTATTTTTCAAATGGCAACCCCCCATTTTTTAAACTAATTTGAGAGACCCTTTCATTGTCGATTTAACGGTATAAAAATATTGCCACCTTACATAACAAAATTTTTGAGTAAATGGCAATTGAATGTTTGAAAATGAAACAAAATGAAAAACATATTTTTCACAATGGTCAATTTTTGCATTCTTTGGGTGGGTTTAAGAACTTTTTATTCTTGACAATTTATTGTAAAAACGCATTGTTTTCGAGAAATTTCTAAAGATCAAGTTAGTATTGAGATTTATAATTTTTTTTTCTCGAAAACAATGCATTTTTACAATAAATTGTCAAGAATAAAAAGTTCTTAAAATCAGCCATAGAATGCACTGATTTTTTTCAGATTTTTTTTAAAGCAATTTTTTAAATTAAAAAAAAAAATACTATGCAAAATCTAAAAAGTTGCTCAAAAATTTTTGAAAATTCCAGTGCATTCTTTGAGTGATTTTAAGAACTTCTTATTCTTGACAATTTTTTTGTAAAAGTGCAAATTTTCCAACAAAACATTCTTGAATTTTTACGCAAAAATTTTGCAGTTCAGGCGCCATTTTGAACGCATAAGGGGAAAAATTCGATCTTTAAACCACGTATACTTAAATTTCAAACATTTATTCCACCGGTTAGTGAGGTTCCAGGTCCATGGCAGACCGGAAACCCCTTGAAAATTTGATTTAAAAAAAATGTGCAAAAAAATCGTGTTGTTTTAAAAAAAAACTGATTTTTTTTCATAATTAATAATTTTTTGGAGGAATTTCATGGACACCATCGGAAAGGGCACATCTTAAACTTTAAAAATATGTCCCTGTCCATTTTTTCTGTCGCAAATAGTATTAGTTATGAGGCGCTGAAGAGCGATGTACCGGGAGTGGCGTTTTCGGCCGAAACGGGTTAAAGAAAGACGCCGGTTTTACCAAATTAAGACAAATTTGTGATGGTGCACCTACATATCCGTTAAGTGAGTACAAAGAGTATTTTAATTATGTTTGTATTACATCAGTAAATGTCACGAGATAAAAAATATGTGGTGATATGTATGTTTTCACCACAGCGAACGTGACTCTCGAAGACAACTACTGAAACTTATCTAATACTACACTACAAAGACAAAGTTTTTACGAATCTTCACTTTGTGATAGTAGGTACTGTTAACCAAGTACTGTTAACCAAGTTACGTCGTCAATACACGTGTATACATTATTACACGAACGTGTTTACATACACGGTGTCAATTTGAAAACGAACAGCATTTAATATTGCCTAAACTAAAGACTAACCCCCGGGGCACCTACCCCTAAAATTTTAAATGGCAACCCCTATTTCTTTTGCCATTTTTGAGTTTCTTATAGAATTCTAGATAAGTCCCATATTTCTTTTTTGTCAAAAATTGGTAGTTAACCTCATGAATGTGTGGAATGTATTTAATTTCTGAATTTTTTATTTAAAAATGATGCACTTTTACAAAAAATTGTCAAGAATAAAACGTTCTTAAAATCACTCAAAGAATGCACTGGATACGATATTTTCGGATATTGCTTGTCGATCGCCGTCCTTAAATATTCCGTTTAAGGGGGTATTCTGGTCTCTAGAGGCATGAATTTCAGGTAATTTTTGAAGTGCGTGGCCATACCCACGATTCCAACCCTTCTAGCAATCTGAAAAAAAAAAAAAGATTATTAATCCAGAGTAATGTCGCAATGTCCGGAACTACGGAAAAGTCAAAAAACAATTTTTTTTACAAAATGGCGACTGATTGAAAAAAAAAACATTTTTTTACCTCTTTTTTTTTAATTTTCGAATTTTTTAAAAATACTAAAACCTCAAATTTGGGAATGAGCGTAGTTCCGGACATAGAGAAGACTATAAAGAAGACTTTCAAAAAATTTCAAGTAAATCGGTCCAGTAGAACTTGAGAAATCGTGGGTATCGTTTTGAAAAAGACAGTTTCGAGAAAAACGCGTTTAAACTTTCGCGTCAAGTTTTTCATAGTTTAAGTCATGAAATGATATTTTAGACATTTATTTAATCCGCCATTCCTGCTGCATACATCGGACCTTCCTCGACTTCAAAAAAACTATTTTCTGCGTTTCTCTCTTCCAATCGAGCAGTTCTGGCCTCCTTTGATGCGTTGGATGCTCGTATCTCGGAGCGGTCAATCCGGGCGTTGTCTCGTTTCACGGCAAATGAATGAGCTTCTGGACCAATTGTAATTCCCATAAGTGTCATCATTTTTAAAATAGGAATGAAGCCTTCAAACCTCTTCTGTGGTGCCTCGTAGTGGACAGCCTCCTGCAATTGTTGAACCAGTCGGGCTTCTATGCCCAAGCTTATGCGGACGATCTCGTCATTTTATTACAGGACCACAAAATCGATGTTCTTGGGGGGCTTCTGGCAGAGGCCCTCCAAGTGGTCGAAAGGTGGTGTCTGGATGAGGGGTTAAGAGTTAACCCCGAAAAGGCTGACCTGGTTACCTTCACCAGGAAGCGTAAGTTGGGGCCTCTGCCAGAGATTACCCTGGCGGGAAAGGTCATTCCATACAAAAGCTCATCTAAGTACCTTGGAGTCACAATAGACTCCAAGTTGAACTGGAACGAGCATATAGCAAATCGCACCACGAAGGCCACCTCAGCCATATGGGCGTGTAGAAGAGCCTTCGGGTGTACGTGGGGACTAAGGCCGAGGATCCTTCATTGGATGTACACGGCCATAGTTCGCCCCGTTATTACCTATGGTGCCATCGTTTGGTGGCCAGGAACAAGAACGGATAAGGCTAGAAAGCAACTTGATAAAGTTCAAAGACTAGCCTGTCTAGGCATCACTAGTGCAATGAGGACAGCCCCAAGTAGGGCCATAGAGGTTCTGACGGGGCTGCCTCCTTTGCACTTGGTGATTGAACATGAGGCCATGAGATCGGCTTACAGACTGACCGGACTTGGCCATTGGATAGGCGAGGAACAAACTACTGGCCACGCCACAATATGGAACAAGGCTACGGAAAACTGTCCAGTACTCCTTATGTTACAGGACAGTGTGGAGCCCACCATTTGTCCCAGTCCAAAACTAGGGATCCAAATCCCTAGTAGAGAGGACTGGGATAACACAAATAACACTATATGCCAAAATGGAATCATCTGGTTTACAGACGGCTCCAAAATTGGCGATAAGGCCGGAGCGGGAGTATATGGCAAAACCACGAGGACAAAATTATCTTTTGCCCTCGGGTCATATGCCAGCGTTTTCCAGGCGGAAATATATGCTATCCTAGCATGCGGGATGGAAATCCTAAAGACGGCTCCAAAAAGGAGAACGATTCAAATATGCACGGACAGTCAAGCGGCCTTGATGGCTATTGAATCCAGCAAGGTCAAATCGCGACTCGTCCTTGACTGTAAAAAGATTCTAAATGATCTGGCCAGTTGTAACAGAGTGATACTCACATGGGTACCGGGACACTCAGGTGTCCCGGGAAATGAAGAGGCCGACAGACTGGCCAGACTAGGATCAATAGGGTACCCCATAGGACCTGAACCTATATTAGGGGTCCCCTATTCAATGGGGGTTTCAACCATGAAAGAGCTCCTAAACAAGGAGTTCGAAAAATCATGGCAAGAAGCCCCGGGTATGAGGCAGGCGAAGGCCCATATTACTGGGCCTTCGTTCAGATTAACTCAAAGTCTCCTGGGTATGAACCGAAGAGACATTAGAACGGTGACAGGACTCCTTACAGGCCACTGTCACCTTAAAAGGCACCTCCACATGATAAGGGTCATAGATGATCCTGAATGTGGATGGTGCATGGAGGATGAGGAGACTGCATCTCACATCCTCACAGACTGCCCTGCAATTGCAAGGGTCAGAGAACGGCACTTTGGGAGCTGTGTTCTGAACCCAGAGGATGTTAAGAGGATTCACCCCAGGAAAATATGCGCCTTTGCTAGAGAGGTCGGCATACCTGGGTGAACACTCATGGAATGTGGGTGCACAATGGGCCCGTCAGGCGGCCTAAGTGCATGGGTCTTCCCGCCCACTTTTTCGTATTCATTCATTCAAGCCTTCATTAAAAATACAGACAGCAATAAATGAGCTCCGGAATGAATATGTTTTGGCGCGAAAGTCCAAATCAAAGAGTTTAGAGACTCATTATTATTTTGAGTTTCTGAACCCAAACATAATAGATAAAGGAACAAAAGGTTTTACTGAATAATATGGATTCAGGTAGACGGAGAATCCCTAATGTCTTTTGTTCCATTAGTTCCGGCCGAGCCGGTTTGGATGCCGCGTCAGCAAAATACCTGTATCTCCGAAAATAATTTTAATTTTGAAAAATCCTCTTAAAGACATATTCTTAAGTAGTTAAACATTGAAAATATAAAAAAAATCGATTTTTTTTTCATTTCTACACCAGAATACCCCCTTAAGGTTAAAGACCGTGGATGATTTATATCCAGCTCGCACGCAGTGACAACAATAAATCTCAATCGCTCCCGGTTCGCTTTAGCAGGCGTTTTTATCAGGTCTCGTTACACGTTTCGAGTAGGCAATTTAAACAATAATCTAGGTAGGGGTTACCAAGTGGAGAGGTCATGTAAATGAGGTGCCCAGAGTGCGACGCGATGCTACGGATACTCTCGACTCGTAGTGGATCTCGATGCACACGATTCTATTATTCTAATCGAAATCAGCAGCTGATATCATTAAAAATAAGAGACACTTATTAAGTAAATTTCGCTCTAATATGTATGTAAATGAGAAACGAAGCTTTCTAAAAGAAGAGGGAAGAAATATCGATAGATTGTGTTATGAGTAGAATTCGTGCGAGCGCGGAGTATAACAGGACCGTAGTCAGTTTACGAATGAAAATGTTAATATGTTCACAGAAACTATGTTGCATCATAGTACATTATTAAATATTATTACTTATTACCAGGCGCGAATGTCACAGGGCCGACCCTGTGCATGTCCTGCCCTTTAGGACACCCACATAACCACTTAAATCTGTCGTAGACACTACTATTAAAATTTCGTGAATAATTTCGCGATTTTCCTACGTCTGTTTTGGAAATAATCAAATCGGGTATCGGCCTTCCTAACCGTTTAATTTCCGTTCGGATCTCGTATGTAATATCTTTATTAGTCAATAAAAAGTCCACCGAATTCATTTTGAAACGTTTCACAATCAAAAACAGTAAAAACACACTTCTCAGCGAAGAAGATAAACAATCGCTAAAAAAGGTCACTCAACAAGTGTGACCCGTTCAGCTGATTTTCGAACGATTTAACGACGTCTGTCTGCTGCAATCGTCTCCAAACATTAGCAGTCACCGAAAAAGCCCGATTAAAACCGAGGGCTGGGAAAGTGTGTGCCCTCGCCCACGCGCGCGAAATGCGAGAATTCAGACTACAGTGGCTCGGTGCTCGATCGATAGTCTGTATTATATATGTGATAAAAATCATTATTTGTGGTATAAAAGGAATAATAATTAGAATATGAATAGTTTGTCGTATACAATTAATTGATATTATTGTAACAGTAATTTATAGTAAATTAACACAAAATAAATATTTTCTATTGAAATTTGGGCTGGGCACGTGCCCCTGTGCCCTTTATCACCAGCCGCCACTGGGTAGGTATATAGTTAACTCTATGACTGGCCCTGTACACTGGCGTGCAAAAAATACTGTTTACTTATCCAAAACGTAGTACCAATTCATCTTTGGATCCATAAGTAGTACGTACTTCGAGGCAGCTGCGTAGAAAACGAAAAAAAAAAACAGATTTGTCTAAAACCACTTGACCTAGCCTAAAAGTTATCGCATATTGCGTTCGTTTAACATTTTAATGGCCCTTAATGGCATAACTATCAGACATATTGTATTTGTAAACGTTGTTATGTATATTTAAACATTTTTTGGCGTGAATAAAAAATATACGGCAAAAAATAGGCACAGTCCGCGGTTACTACATTTTACGATCTTCTTTTTATAGCAAGTGTGTAACGTTTTCTCATTTCCCTGTTCAAAGGTCTCCGTAGGAGATAACAGAGTTGACGTGTCGAAATAAGCTGTATCGAGATGACTACGGAACAATTCACAATTGGAATCATAATCCAGTTGAAATCAAATTTCCGGTTCATTCAAGTATTCAGCCATTCTCTAGAAATTTCAGTTCAGATACGCTCCGCTTTGTTGTACGAATCTAATTTCGGCATAATGAACAACCGATTCTGTAACAAACAAGAGTTGATTTACTCTTTTTCGGTCTAGCGAGAGTAGCATCGAATTAATTCCACAATTTTCCGTGTTTTTTAGACTGGATCTCAAAAAACGTTAGGGTGGTTTTCTCCAGATTCGCCATTTTTCAGTATTTTTTTGCAGTGTGTAGTTATTACACTTCGATACAATAATTTTGTTTATTGATATGACGCTGTTGACATTTCAGTTGCTCTGAAACAATCTGCTCGTCAAAATTAGCGTAACACTTTTTAGTTTAGTGCTATTTGCGTTCTATTCGGGTTAGAGACTTGCGGTTGTTAAACTGCTGTAGCCTATAGGGTTGTTTGTAATGCCCCTAAGTAGCTACGCTATGACTTAAACTGCTCAACGTCCCCACCCCAAAAAGCAACCCCATGTCGAAATTTCAATTCGCGAGGTTCTGGCGACAATTCAGGAGATTGGACTAAGAAGGACGCTGGCTGTTATAAACATTAAGACCTCCCCAACAAGTTCTGAACGTTTGGTCGCTGTCTCACCCTTTCAATCCTTTTTTTTAGCAACCCTTCTGAAGTTACCCTGGGTTTTGCATGCCTCTTTTTTCCGACCTCTGCTGGGTAATTCCATTGATCCTGATGCTCCCAAATGAATTGGTCTGGCGTACCAAAATTCAAGCGCCCCTTCATGCCTGCTGCTGTGAGTTCATCTTCCTCGATGTCCTTTTGAAAGTTACTTACAATCAGTATTTCACAATGCAACAATTTTCCTAAATAGTTGACAAAATAATTTCTGACGATTTCAGAAAAATAAAGTTAACAATATTTCGTAACTACCTTTTACAGTTCCAGTTGGTTTTAATATATAACGAATTGGCTGTACTCAATCAGTGAACGGATATACATATGTACATATGTATATTGCTACACCTAATAATTATTTAAATATATCTATCAAAATGGTTTAGATAAATATGCAAATATATCAAGATATCAGATTGATTCAAAAAGGCGCCGACTGTACTGGATTTCGATTAATACTTGATTTTATCGATTTTGCAAGATGTACAAGATTAAAAAAGGCTAATGGTGCCAGTTTCTTTTATCGCAACAGAACACCAATAGCTGACGGCGATGTAAAGTATAGATATCCATACCACGTGTATTCTGTAGGAACGTTGTATCAGATGATACCATATACGATAGCAGATCTATCATGTTTTTTCTTTCGGAATTACGATCTCGAAGAGTATCTCTACTCTTTACAAAAAAATCCGTCGATTGCGATCTGAGATCACACTTTGGGCACGATCCGCACTTCAATAAGGGTATAAAATTCAATCCAATGAAGTAGGAATGGGAGGAAATCGCGTTCACTTGGTTCGAGTATTTTTCAAGAGCTGAATGATAAGGATTTCCGATGTACTTGATAAGTCCTTCGAAGGACAAATGTCTGTTGATATGAGTCCTTAAGTGCGATGGAATTGCGTTGAATCCGACGTTTGTAATCAGGGATAAAGGATGAGTAGAGTTGTTTAAAGTTAAAAACTCATTGAACTTAATAAAAAAAAAGATATTCACAATATCATAAAGATATCAACAATAATATTCGCATACCCAAAATCTCCAAAAAGTTCATGTTTGGGCAGGCATTGTTGGAGGACGTATTGTTGGACCTTTTTTCATAGATGGAAATTTAAATTCTGAAATATATTTAGAACTACATACTAAGAAATCCCATTATTCCATCTTGAAGCCTGTGAGACCTGTGAAGAATGTTGTTAACCAACAACTATGGTTCCACCAGTATAAGGCCCCACCACATTTTGTGGGAAATATCAATAGCCAGCACGCTTCCCGGATTTAAGACATTTAGATTTTTTCTGTGGGGGTATTTAAAATGTCTCTTTAGAATCTCTGGTGGATTTCGCGGATACATTAACGTCATTTTTTTAAATACATTTTTCTAGGAATTGTGTAAACTCGGAATGATTCACTGTGTTCCTGTAAATTACAATAATATGCTTTATTTTACTAAAACTCGCATGTTACTTCCTGATTTGTCTAAATTCAATCGTTTTCATTGTATGTTCATCCGAAATTTTTCCATAGCTTCAAAGATGGTTTTGTTAACTTTGAATCGACTAAATAAAGTAAATAAATTTGAAATCGACCCAAGAGTAAACTACCCTTATTTTCAACCCTAGAGAAAAATATTAAAATTGTTTCCACCTTATAGCAGTTTACCTTTCTAACTTTTTGCATTATTCTTGAACATAAAATAAAGTTTGCAGCAAAAATTCGTTTATTTCTTGCTGACCTTTTTATAATTGAATTATTCGTTGCCCATTTATGTACATTGTTTTGAACAATTACAATATTTTTCTTGGAGAAGAGTCTCCAGAAAATACGATTTTAATGATGAGCGATTTCGTTCGAATTGTGCTACGAGGGGAAGTTGCAAAAATGTCAGGAACCGCTTTTTCACCATACTGCACTGAAACTTCAAATTGAGGCTAATCTCTTACAAAGGAATAACTTTATAATATTTTTTCTCTATGGTTGAAAATAAAGGTTTAAGGCTTACTCTTGGGTCGATTTCAAATTTTCGTATGCTAGTCTTATGTTATGTACTTTTTACTAGGTTTGATAGGCGCTATATTAGTTTAAAAACATGCCCAAACAACTGACGGTCAAAAGAATTTCTATGCAAACACGACAATTTTCCCATATGGTGCAAACTTTATGAATGGCACTGTATTTGCACTTTACAGTAAAAGGGCCTAGTACCTACGATATGTATCATAGGTACGTATACATAAGTACGTATATATGTATCAAAACACGCACTTTTTAATAAGATTTAAAAAAAAGAACTGGATTATCTCCTAACCTAAAAAAAAGGTCGATACCGTATCTCCAGTCTTTTATAAACATTTTAAATCTAGAGCTCTACTAAACCGTGTTCTTTTCTATATTTATCTGCAAAAATAATTATTATTTCAAGTACCGTCAATAAACCTGAATGTGATAGCATTATTAAAAGATTAAGAAAACCTGTTTCATAAAACTGATAACTGTATGTGCTACAAACAATTCATAGTTTATGTAGTGTAAAATCTATCACAGTGCAGTGAAAATCATTGAGGTAAAAATGTTCGATAATATATTTAAATAACAATCTATATAGATAATAATGTACCAGTTTCGTAAGCATGTCCGTTTTAAATGATTTCTTTAAGCATTATGCTTACAAAATAAAAACCGATGCACCTCACTGATGACGCTATTAAATGAGTGCGATGATACTACCACTCAATTATATTGGAATAAAACTATAATGGAACTACATTGGCTTTAATAGTGGTTTGTGTCTTCTTGCACTGAAAAACCTATTTTCAGAACAATCAAAGCGTTACAGTTGTCAAACTTCCGTTTGCGAAATGCCAAAACAGCTAAACAGCTGCTGCCTAGAGTTAGTAGCATCTTTTATACGCTATTTTGAAAAAGAACGAGACAATAATACGAGGTGTGGCTATTAAATAACCGAAATTATGCTGCTACCAGCGCGCTGCGAGCGTTTGAACAGGACTGTGTCTGGTAATACTTTCCCCACCCTGACCTCGCTGGACAAGACAGTGGGTGGCTCAGTTTGACTGTAACAGTCATTTGAATAAAATGAAAAGTCTACGCATAAGTGACGCGTCGAAGAAATGTTAAGTGTTCAGATGGAGCAACGGCTTAACCTCAAGTTTCTTGTTAAACTGGATAAAACTTTTACAGGAGCTTATGCAATGTTAAATGAAGTGTACGGGAATTAATGCTTAGACGACGATCTTCGCGGATTAGTTTACCAATTTTTTTCAATGTTTTCGTCCGTTTTTGACGTTGAGGGCTGTCCGGGGCGCGAATCGTCTTCGGTCGTTTCACGTCCCTCTTTAAATGGTTCAAACCATTCAAAAACTTGTCTGCGGGATAAACATTTATTATTTATTATTATTTTGCAAATAGCCAATTTTTGCAAAATTTAAAAACCCCGTAAAGTGCATTCTTTGAATGATTTTAAGAACTTTTTATTCTTGACAATTTATAGTAAAAATGCATTGTTTTCGAGAAAAAAATTTATTAAGATCAAATTAGTATAGAAATTTAAAAAAAAATTCTCGAAAAAAAGTGCATTTTTACTATGAATTGTCAAGAACAAAAGGTCTTAAAATCACTCAAAGAATGCACTGGAATTTTTTTCAGAATATTTAAGCAATTTTTTAAATTTTGCAAAAATTGACCATTTAAAATTGCTCAAAAATTCTAGTGCATTAATTGAGTGATTTTAAAAACTTTTTATTCTTGACAATTTTTTTGTAAAAGTGCATCATTTTTCAATAAAAAATTCTTGAATTTTTACGCAAAAATTTTGCAGTTCAGGCGCCATTTTGAACGCATAAGGTAAAAAATCGATCTTTAAACCACATATACTTAAAGTTCAAACATTTATTCCACCGGTTAGTGAGGTTCCAGGTCCATTGCACACCGGAAACCCCTTGAAAATTTGATTAAAAAAAATTGTGCAAAAAAATGGTGTTTTTTTTTAAACTGCTTTTTTCCATAATTAATAATTTTTTTGGAGGAATTTCATGGACACCATCGGAAAGGGCACATCTTAAACTTCAAACATATGTCCCTGTTAAATTTTTCTGTCGCAAATAGTATTAGTTATGAGGCGCTGAAGAGCGATGTACCGGGAGTGGCGTTTTCGGCCGAAACGGGTTAATAGCCACACCTCGTAACCATTTTTTTGTAACACGCTGTGTGTATCTCTCTCTAACCGACCTTCTCTCTTCTTTGCAGCCATGCCGGACGAGGGGAAGCGGCCGTCGGACGACGAGCAGGAGGACGTCATCTCCAAGGCGATAGGGGAGTTCGGCCGGTGGCAGCTGCTGTTCACCTTCCTGCTGTCGCTCGTGAACATTCCCTGCACGTGGCACATCTTCGCTCCGACCTTCCACTCCGCCGAGAGGGACACCTGGTGCGCCCGGCCGGCGATCTTCGCCGACGTGGCGCCCTCCGTGTGGAAGAACTGCACCGGCCAGGCGGACGGCTACTGCTGGATGCTGGACGCGAATGCGTGGAACGCCACCGGCGGCCACTTCTGCGAGGACCCCAACGCGTTGGAGAGGGTGAAGTGCCGCGGGTGGGAGTTCGCCGGCGAGGGTGAGTCCGTACTGTGTTAATTGGGGTCCGGAATGCGTGCCACAACGCAGGGTCGGACTCGTAATCCGTAATATGTCTTTAACGGAAGGACGAATGAGAGACCAAAAAGAGAGTAAAAATGTGTTAAGTAGTCCAGTAGGCAGAGACTTTTATGTGTTCTTGAAACATATAGGGCTAGTTTTTGACTGTTTCCTATGTATTTTTTGGCGTAGGACACAGCCTAGGAAAGATAGCCAAAATAGGTCCAATTTTTCAAAAAATTCCTCAAGCGTTAAAAAAAAAATGATAATTAGGTAAAAAAATAGTGCAATTTGAGTGCACTAGTTTTGGATCAAATCGGTTTGTAGGAACATAACCAAAAAAATCTTGTGAAGAACCGGTTTTTTCACTTTTTAAGTACCAAAAAAAAATATTTCAGAAAAACAAAAAATAGCACGTTATAGCGCTTAAAAAAGACGAAGAAAATCAGTTTAAAAATCCGGTTTTTCACACGTTTATGAATTTTTTTTGGTTATGTTCCTACAAACCGATTTGATCCAAAACTAGTGTACTCAAATTGCACTATTTTTACCTAATTACCACATTTTTTTAACGCTTGAGGAATTTTTTTGAAAAAATTTCTTTCCTAGGCTAACAATGCACGGGGTCCGTAGAACTGAAACCGTCCGCTAATTTTCTAAATTAACAATTTGTGAAAAAAAAAACGTCAAAACAGGTAGTCGCGTAGAAAACGTTATAAAACTGGCCCAAATTAATATTTTTCAAAATCTCAAAAAGTCTCGCAAACTTGAAGAGATTTATGATTTTTCCAGCACCACCCGGTCAATATCGTACAATAAACAAAGAAATGGCGGCATTGTTGATATAGGCTTGCAAAAAAATTCGATCGTTAATTAAACGAAAAGTTATTAACGGATTGAGCTAAAATTAAAAAGTAAAGTTAAAATTTGTTTTAACTTCATACTACAAATAGCAGCCCCTCCAAGAAATTTCATGATCATAGTCGCCCTACTTTCGAAGTGAAAAAATAGTGAAAAAAAGCACTTTTTCAACTTCAGCAGTCATTTGCAAGTTAACAATAGCACTTGGAGACTTCGGGTTGGGCTTAAAATTTTGGAATTTCAATAGGATACAACTTCTTAAATGCATATGCTATATAAAATATGCCAAATAACGGAGATATAAGCGAAAATGTGAAAAAGAGACGTTTTTTTGTTCACAAATTGTTAATTTAAAAAATTAGACGGTTTCAGCTCTACGGACCCCGCGCATTGTATTCTACGCAAAAAAATACATAGGGGACCGTCAAAACTACGTTCCAAGAACACATAAAAGTCTCGGCCTACTAGACAGACTAGCGATCGGTCGTAAAAACGCGATAACGACACTAATCGATCGTTATCTGGCGCGCAAATTACGGCGATTTGACAGGTAGGCGGCTGGGTAGCGCGACGAGGCGCGTGCGTCATTTGTTTACGTAATTCCGCGACATCGGTAGTTTGTTGGCTCGTTAGCGAATTTTAAACCTCGCAGCAGCGCGATTGGATGCTGAAGGCGCTCGTGCGGCCGCTAATTTGAATACAAATCGCTCATAGTAATGTCGTAATGTTAATAACGTATAATAATGGAGATCCATTATACAGAATGTCTCGCGTAAGTAGTGAGTAATCACCGGAGTATCACTTCTAGGGGCATCGATCAAGGGTGGAATCACGGACGAGGGGGTTTTTGCCTGTTGTGCTCGGAGGTAGTTGTAGTCGTTCCGCTAGAGTATACGAGGTGTGTGAATTAAGTAATAAGACTGGCAACGTAGCGCCCGATCCAGCAACACCACGGAGACGGGACTTGGAAGGGCGGTAGGTTAACATATAATGCACCAGCAGTACAACTTTGGACTTGTTAGAGTCATTTGTTTGTTCTTTGTGTCTGTTTTCGTAAACCGGTTTTTTCTAGTGCGTTTCAAAAACGAGTGACATTAATTTTGAGCAACGGTGTGCTATCAGGTTTTGCTTCAGACTTTTGCAAAATTTCAACACGCCTACGGAGACAGTGTTTTTTCAAGAGCCCAGATTTTTCGGTGGTTTAAGGCATTCTCAGAAGGAAGAGAGTCGATTGATTGATGAACCACGCAGCGGAAGGCCATCTTGACGCACCGATGAAAATGTTGATATAATACGAGATCTTGTGCGTTCAGATCGTAGTTTGACGACAAGAATGATCGGGGAAGAGTTAAATTTGAATCACACCACTGTTCATCAAATTTTGACTAACGAATTGAGAATGAGAAAAATCTGCGCAAAAATGTTTCCAAAAAACCTTTCGCAGGAAAAATCAGAAGAGAAAGGTGTCTTGACTTTTTGGAATTGAAAATGATCCCCATTTTATGAGACTTGGTGATGAGAACTGGTGATGAGACTTGGGTGTTTGAGTACGACCCGGAAACCAAGCGCCAAAGCATGGAATGGCACACTTCAAGCTCTCCAAAACCCAAAAAGCAAGAATGAGCAAGTCGAGGATCAAATGCATGCTGATTTGCTTTTTTGATAGCCAGGGAATTGTCTACAAAGAGTCTGTGCCTCCAGGCCAAACAGTAAATCAACACTTTTATAGAGAGGTTCTTGAAAAACTTCGAAAAAAGGTCATGCGTGTGTGACCATACATCAAGAACACTGGATGTTGCATCACGACAATGCGCCTTGTCACACAGCCACTTCAGTAAACGAGTTTTTAGCCAGTAAAAACATTCCTGTAGCTCCTCAGCCTCCTTATTCGCCTGACTTGAGTCCTTGTGACTGTTCTCTTCCCGAGATTAAAAAATCACCTCAAGGGACGTCATTTTGGGACCACAGAAAACATTTAAACGACTTGAACCGATCACCTGAATGCTATTGCAGTATATCAACACTGCTATGAGGAATGGAAGAACCGTCTACAGCGCTGTTTGGCTTTCCAAGGAAGTTATTTTGAAGGAGACGATAATGAATTGTAATTCTATTCGAATAAAAAATTTAAAAAGATATCAGTCTCATTACTTAATTTACACACCTCGTATATTACAGTGTCGAGTGAGACATTCTGTACATTAACTTTACTGCCAATTGTAAATGACGGCTAACTGCGATGTACATATCTACAGCATAAAATGTTTTTTTTTGTTCTTATCGTGACATATTGACGACGTTCGTTTAATAATAAAATTAATGTAACTATTAATGCGTCGTTATTACTCGTAATACCCGCAAGTACAAATTAAATAAACATTTAATTGATTTCGTAATTTAATAATAGGCGTACACACAATGTAATACAACCAGCCAGAGCTGTTGAGCTTTTTCAGAACCTTACAAACCGTAAACATTTGTTTACAATGTACTCCAATATGGATCGAATATTCCACAGCAAAAATTTGGAAATTTAAAAATAGTCCGAGATTGTTCTAGTTTCTATATTTGCCTGCCAAATTACACAGCCCCACAAAAAAAAATGGAACTGCTATCGAGACAACTGTATCCCTATGTAATTTTCGACGCTGAATCCGAATCCGAATTAAAAAAAAATCGTACACCCCCAACCTCTAAAGCTAAAAAAACACTCCCTAAACAGGGTAAAAATGACTTAACGCTTCACAAATTAAGTCTTAAATCTCAATATTCTAATTAAATATAAACATTCAAGTATGCATATAACGCAGAAACACAGAGTTAACACTATTTTCCATTGAAAATCACCCCCATGAGAGGGTGAAAACTACCCCTTATACAGCAGGGAAACTTAAAAAATGCAGTAATTGCAAAAAAAACCTTACGATGATCAGTTTGTTTTTGGAGAAAGTGAGAAAATTCATTAGTTCCGATGTGATGCTCAAAATCTACCTCCATAGAGTGGCGGAAACCACCCCTAAATTTAAATTACAAATAAAATCGGGGAAAAAATTTTCTCATCGTGCTAAAAATTGGCTAAAAGTATGCATCTGCCATCATGTGTTCGTTTCATCTTCCTTGGTACCTTTTTTCCTTTTCTGGTATATCTTGGTGAAAGCATTCACCCTGTTCTTCACTGTAGTTGCCTAAATTTTCTGGGAATCAAAATTTCAAATTCAAAATGGGAATCGAAAAAATGAAGTTTCAAGCTCATATTGCACCCTAAAGATCTGAAGTTTTTAATCATTTCTGCAACATTTTTTTCTATGATTTTTATCTCTTTTAGTTCCCAGAAAATCATGTGCTACTTTTACATTTTAAACTTAGCCACGCATTTTTCTCAACTTTATACAGTTTAGTTATGAAAATATCATCTTTCATAACTTTTCGAATCTGTGGTCCATTGAAAATTCCCACATTTAATTTTGCGTCAGAAATTTCAGGAAATTTTAGCTTCAAGTATTAGAAGCATTCGCCTTCATTATCAAGTGCTTTCACGTACTGTTTCTTGAGATTGAAGACTATTCGTGAAGCGTTAAGTCATTTTTACCCTGTTTAGGGAGTATGTTTTAAAGCTAGGGGTTGATTTTGGGGGTGTACAAATTTTTTTTTACTTCGGATTCGGATTCAGCGTCGAAAATTACATAGCTATACAGTTGTCTCGATAGCAGTTCCAAAAATGTTTTTATTTTTGTGGGGCTGTATTATTTTATTGGTTAAAATGTATCCTTTTCATAAAAATAAAGGAGTATTCCATATTGACAACATAAAAGTTACTTCACGACCTCAAATGACATGCAAAAAAAATCTCCAAACGATATTTTTTGAAAAGACAAAAAAAGTCGGAATTGCATGAAAGTTCGTATTTGACATCCAATTTTTCACTATGCCGTTTTTATATGTTTTAAAAAATAACGACATTATGCCAATAGAAAATTCAAATATTGGTGGGGTTGCTAATTTGATAGAACCCGTGTTCGGTTCCTTCTTCTTGGAGTGGGTACTGGAACCTTCGGCGTAGAAACAAAAAACTGGACGTTTTCCACGAAACACCGAACTACTATACTATTCTTGACGCGCGTTTCGCCAACTAAGTTGGCATTTTCAGGAGAAGATTAAAACTGAGTTTAATCTTCTATATAATTTACATATATAGCGAAACGCGCGTCGAGAAAAGTATGGTAGTTCGGTGTATCGTGGAACACGTCCAGTTTTTTTGTTCCTTCTTGGTTAAAATGTTTGCAGAGAGCAATAGCGAAGATAATTTCTGAAAAAAAATGGATAATAAACTCCCATGTGGTGCAGATTTTGGGCGGACGCTGTATATTATTTTACAGAAATGGCTTTTTACTGTAAAAGCGATTCAAAACAGAGAAAAAATGAAAACTTCCTGTTACCAGTTTGACTGTTTACTTTATAATATTTTACAAAAAAAAAGAACCCCCCCCCCCAGATTTTTTTCAACCCTAAAAGTTAGGGCTGGCTACGACCCTGTACTTTAATTTATTCACCATATACTTTAATGTATAATTTACTTTGGCCATGGCATGACCAAATAAGAATTACACTTTCTATTTATCATCTAAATATATATGTAAAGGCGCTTTTTTGTTTATTATCCATATTGGATGACAGTCTTCTCATGACTTATATACCTACATACAATATGTATATACAGGTACATATGTACATAGGCATTATAGATATCATATAACAGTATTATTTATAAACGCATTTATTACATCTATATTTAGTCCCTGTCAACAAATTAACACCACAGTGATCATTGCTTTGGACATCAAATTTTTTTTTGCATTACTTAGAGCCTTTCTGTGAATTGAGGACGTAGAAGAAATAAAACAAATATTGACATTCTTGACATTTTATTATTATACTTATTAACGTGGTTTTAAAATTAAACAAGTAATCTTTTTTTTAGAATAAACCTGTTAGAATCTTTTTGTGTATACAAGAATTTATTCCAATTAATATAAATATTTATAGGTTTCAGGTCTAACGATTTAATTAATGTAACTAACCTACGTATATCAATATTTGTGTTACATACTATGTATAAAAACATGATGTTCAAAATTTAGCCGAAAAAAATTGGATGGGTATTTTTAATATTATTTATGTTGGTTTGCCCATAGACATGTTTAGTTTTATTCGAGGTTTTATTTATTTTTACCTAATTTATTTTTTTTACGTTTAAAAAAATCTGTAAAAAGATTTGTGAGTAGCAAGAACGAACTGGGTTTATAAAAATATGTTGTTAATAATGGCTTACTATTTTTTTTTTAATTTCACAGCCCACTGAGCCCAAAAATATTTTGGACATCTTGTTATGGGCTTCTATACTGTATTTAATAAAATTCATTTTAATTGCCAGTGAAGAAACAAATGCCATCATATCACATTATAGTTGAGTAGAGAATTTTAAGATAAGCAAAAATATATACAGAGTTCTATTTAAAGTAAGAAAGTTGGACCGACCTCCGGTTAAACCGGAAGCTGTAAATAATGTCTGTTAAATTGAAAAAAAAGCATAATCAATAATTATATAACTCTTAAAAATATATATATTTTATATTAATAAATAAAGAAATTGGTGGCCGTTACATGTCTCCTGTGTCACCCGGTATACAAAATTAATTAAGCCCAATCGTAATTTTTAATTTTAATAGGAATTATCGAATTAATCGCCTAATTACGTGACAATAATATTATTGTTTAATGTGCGGTAAACAGGATTAAAAATAAAGTAGTTCAAGAATACGAGTGGAGATAAAGGTAACCGATACCATGAGCTTTGTTGAAGAATTATTGTCTCGTTCGATGATTATTATTTAATAGGATAAACTTATTGAATTGGTGTTACCGATAAGCAGCCGACATACAGTGAGGTCGTAATGTAAGTGAGGTTAAAAGTTTAACGTCGCGACATTAAGCATTGAAAAATTATAAATATTATGATTATCATAAAAGGAAGGGATATACGAGGTGTGGCTATTAAATAACCGAACTGCTGTCATAACACTTTTTATTCGTTACTGTTGGAAATATCAAAAATCAAAGCAACTTGTTTATGTAATGTATTGTATTTCAAGGGGCACGGGTAGCCGAGTGGGTTAAAGCACCGTCTTTCCAGTCGCGATACCTCTGTGCGCGTTGTTCGAGTCCCAGCCGGGGTAGCGATTTTTAATTGTCTCGCTTTCTCCGTCAGGGCTTGATATGCAACCACTAATACACTAGTGTATAGGTGTGGATGCATAGATGCCAATCCAACCGCACATGCCCTAGATTTGGTAATGTTCTGAGTTTTCTGGGTTTCCTCAGAACTGTAAAGCAAATGCGTTACCGAAATAATCTTAAGTCGCTCCCAGTGCGCCATGGCAAATAATAATAATAGCCACTCCTTCCCGCACAGGTCCCTGAGAGGACCTAAGGGGTTACTCTTCGGAGTAATTATAGGGTGAGTATTATTATATGACATATTTATGATGTTTATATAATTCACACCAGGGCGAAGTTGCTAGCGGAAAACGTTGACCGAAAAGAATTGTAAACACAAGCCCTCTCATTCGTTGCTCTCGTTGAGATATTTTTAGTCTATACCAAACCTTTATGAAGTCAACTACATAATAATAATAATAATAATAAACTGCGTGACTCTAATTTGTGTCTAATTATTTAACACCCATAATCCCAATAGTTACCAATTACAGTAGCAACTTTTTCGCCTTCAATGTACTCCCCTTGGCGATCCCTACACCGCTCCATACGACTTTTCCATTGTTGAAAGCAGTGCTGGAAGTCCGCTTCTGTCAGCTGGTTCAGAACCTCCGTCGCTTTTGCTTTAACCGCTTCCGCAATTTCGAATCGTGTCCTCTTCAGCGCCTATTTGACCTTGGGTAATAAAAATAAGTCACAGGGGGCAAGGTCGGGTGAGAATGGTGGATGTTCTAACACAATAATGCCGTATTTTGATAAAAAGGCCCACAGACAAAGCAGAATGGGTCGGTGCATTGTCTTGGTGAATCTTCCATGATTTGGTCGTCCACAAATCGGGTTTTCGTCTTCTCACACGCTCACGAAGGGCCGTCAGAACCTCGATGTAATAATGTTGATTGACCGTCTGATCCTCAGGGACCCAGTGAATGTAAACAGTGCTTCGAATGTCAAAAAAGACGATCATAATCTCTTTTTTTGCCTTGGCGAGTTCTGGCTCTTCCAATTCATGGACTGGCGCTTTGTTTTGGGGTCGTAAGTAAAAAACTACGATTCATCTCACACATCATTAGTAATCACCGTGTCTAACAAGCCTGGATCAGTGTCAATGCTGTTTAGAATGTCAGCGCAAACTTTCCAAACTTTGCTCATATTGAACGATCCATGCAAAATCTGGCGAACACATTCCATTGTCGACTCCTGTTATTTCATCAAGCCCTCGGATGCTTGACGATCTTCGCGGATTATTTTACCAATTTTTTCAATGTTTTCGTCCGTTTTTGACGTTGAGAGCCGTCCGGGGCGCGGATCGTCTTCGATTGTTTCACGTCCCTCTTTAAACCGTTTAAACCATTCAAAAACTTGTGTGCGGGATAAACATTCATTCTCGTACACTTCTTTTAACATTGCATACGCTTATGTAATAAACTTAAGATTAACCCGTTGCTCCATCTGAACACTTTACATTTTTTCCCGCGTCACTGGCGATTCAATGTCACTGGCGTGTACTAATTCAAACGACTGCTACAGTCAAACTGAGCGACCCACTGGCTTTTCCAGCGAGCTCAGGGTGGGGAAAGTATCACCAGACACGGTTCTGTTCAAACTTGTCGCGACACGCTCGCAGCGCGCTGGTAGCAGCATCAATTCGGTTATTTAATAGCCACACCTCGTACTTTTATAGATAACTCATTATTACAACTTCATCCAATTAAAACAACAACAAATATCAATAGAAACTGAATTCCTTGAATAATGAGTTTCACTTATAATCACAAAACCAAAAATCCGAAATCGAGATAGATGACGTCAATTGCTTCAGATCGAACAAGTGCCTTTGTCCAGGTGTTTCTCGCGTATTTTTTTTTTTCAAAAATTGCAAAATTTTGTGACTGAATAGAGAAAAATATGCTTTTTTCATAACGAAAAAAAAAGTATGGGTGCCATTTAAAAAAAAAATGGTTGCCATAGGAACAAAACAAAAGAAGATATCAACAAACTAAAAAACTTAAAACATACATGGTAATGAACAAAATAACTTTTATATTGAATTTTTTTTTAACTTTGCGAATAACAAAGTTACAGCCATTATTTGATATGTATGTACCACCCGGTATATATTTGCAGTCGTTTTGATTCGATTCGTCGAGTCGATTGCTGAAGAACATTTGCAACTTGATCACTACTAATATTTGATCTTCCTGATCTCGAGAGGTAGATTAGAGGCCCTGTTCTTTCAGATTTGCTAATCAAATTCTTGGTAAATCAACAGCGTAATTTCTACCAAATTCATAATAACAGAACACTCTGTATAACACACTTTTTAAACATGTTTTAGTAGCATTTTGTTCGTGTATTTTGATTTTATTTCTTTATCTTCTTGTTTCAGGTGAAACCATCATATCCGAATTTAATCTGGTCTGTGATAGACAAAGCCTAAACAGCTTCGGCGAGATGATGTTCTTGGCTGGAGTGGCCATAGGCGGCCTGGTCTGCGGCATACTCTCAGACAAGTACGGTAGGAAACGGACCCTGATGGCCTCTATCTTGATCCAGACCCTGCTAGGTAAGCAGGTTCTTAAAAAAAAAATGCTTACTAAACTACTCACAAAAATTAAGAGAGCAAAAATAAAATCTAAATTTTATTCAATCAAATTTCAATTCAAATCAATTAAAGATTTTTATTCTTAAACTGTGTAATCTTCATAAAAAAAATCATCAATTTTTTCCCACTTGGGAAAAATCAATTTTTTCTCACTTTTTTTATCAATTCTGCATTGGTCACTTTATTATTATTTTGTTATTACAATATGAACAACAGGCTGAGAAATTCTATACAGCCCGGCAACTGTATAAAATACAACAATGAGAAAATATATACCTATGCTTAAATAATTCATGACAAAATATTATAGACAGTTAATAACAAAAGTAAAGACACATAGATTATTTGAAATATATATAACTATCAAAGCAATTTATAACACAACCTAAATAGACCTATTCAAGTACCAGGAGTCTAAGCGAGTTTTGAAACAATTCACAGATATCGCACTAACTACAGATATGGGTAGAGAGTTCCATACGTTAAATATTCTATTAGAGATCGTTCGACACTTCAAAACCGTTGTTTTGAAGTGTTCTTTTTTTAATTTGAGGTTATGACCTGTTAAACGTTCGTCATGGTTGAGCAGAAACAAAGTACACTCAACATCCACATATCCGAACTCCATATTTCCGAACTCAAGATATTTCCGAACTTTTTCTCACGATATTTCCGAACTTGTACTTCCACACAACCGAACTTGTCGCTGTCAAATGTCGAATGTCGCTGTCGAATGACCAATGATCCAGAAAAACCCTTTGCGCATGCGCCAGCAGTCCGGTTATCCCGAGGTGACGAAAGTTCGGAAATGTGGAAGTTTGCGGAACGGAAAAGTTCGGATATGTGGATGTTGAGTGTATTTAGATCACTTCCGATTAAGTTTTTAAGCGATCGAAACGCGATAATTAAGTCACCGCGAAAATAAGTCGCTTTCGATCACTAACACTGCTTTAATTTAGCAGCAGATAGTCTCTCACTATAAGAGGGGCGATTCCGTCCAAATGGTAGACGAGTAGCGCGACGCTGAACTGATTCTAACAAGTTTTGGTCTCCTATCAGTGTGGCGTTCCAAAGAGGGCCAGCAAACTCTAACAGAGGTCGGACATAACATTTATTAAACGTATAAAAGTTGGAAAGGAAGATTTACAGAAAGTTTTTTTGAGAAGGTACAGCGTTGAGTTAGCTCGTTTACAAATGGAAACAATGCGTTCCGACCACGATAAGTCTTTCGTTATCATAACGCCAAGATCGGTGTAGGAAATAACCAGTTTGAGAAGCGAATTATTTAGGGTATAAGGTAGGCATGGATTATTCTTACCAAGATGAAGAACTACGCATTTAGAGGCAACATCCAGTCGTCACACCATTGCGAGATATTATTCAGATCCTCCTGAAGTGAAGCATAGGCAAGGTTGGGGTTACCATATAACTTGGTGTCATCCGCGTACAATGAGACCTTGGAACTCACATTTAACACAAGATCGGCGATAAATACGACAAATAAAATGGGACCGATCACTGATCCTTGGGGTACGCCACTGATAACAAGGCGTAGGGAGGAATGCACATCACTGACCCGTACACTGAAAGTTCTATCCGTTAGGAAGGCCTCGATCCAGTATAGGAGGTCGCCGCGAATATCAGCGTTGCTCAGCTTGTAGAGGAGTCTTCTTCTTGGTACTCTATGGAACGCTTTTGCAAAGTCTAAATAGATAATATCCACCGGTTGCTTATTATCGAGTGACCGTGACCAATAATTTACACAGTGTACTAATTAGTGATTACCGATCTGCCAGGAACAAATCCGTGTTGTTCTTTCGGGATTACATTTTCGGACATTAGGAATTGCAACATCTCGTCACGAATAATAGATTCCATTATTTTACCTATGATTGGTACCAGGCATATTGGTCTGTAATTGTCGATACAAAGTTTGTCTCCCTTTTTGAATATAGCGATAACCGAAGCTCTTTTCCAGATGGGTGGTGGTGTATACCGTTTAAAAGATGAGTTCATAATTAATGGTAGAGGTATAGATATCGAAGAGATACATTTTTTTTGAAACAGAACACTCAGATCATCGATACCAGGTGACGAGTTATTCTTAAGACGTTTTATGAACTTTTCTGGTTTATACGGAGAAAACTCTATATTGCAAAGGGAATTTTGGGCGTATGAGCTTCTTGTGTTGGGTATATTGCCATCAGGTAAACATTAGAGAAGCTGTATGATAAAAGTTTTCGCAGATTTCTCCGTTCGGCTTGGTAAATTTAAAAAAAATCAAAAATGTGTTAATAATTTCTTAATTTTTGTGAGTAGTGTACTTTGACCGCGAGATGTCGCACTTAATTCGCTCGTTTCTTACGCTTCCAGGTACCGTGATAGCCTTCTCGCCGTGGTTCCTCATGTACGCCTTCCTCAGGGCGGCCTTGGGTTTCATCTCCGTCTCCGTCGTCTTCAGCGGCTTCGTGCTCACCATAGAGCTGGTGGGCGGCGACTGGCGAACTGTGGCGGGCATCTCCTACCTCTTCCCCGTCTCCCTGAGCTACGTGACCATCGCGGGCATCGCCTGGCTGCTGAAGGACTGGAGGCAGCTGCAACTGGCCATCTCGCTGCCCGGATTCTTGTTCCTCGCGCTGTGGTGAGTACCAAGGCTGGATGGTAAAGCACGTCAGATTGTTTTATTCAATACGTCAAAAAAGGTAGTCGCGTAGAAAACGTTATACTACTGGCCCAAATTAATATTTTTCAAAATCTAAAAAAGTCTCGCAGACTTGAAGAGATTTGTGATTTTTCCAGCCCAACCCGGTCAATATCGTACAATAAACAAAGAAGTGGCGTCATTGTTAATGCTTGATGCATAATTAAGGCTTGCAAACAAATGCGATCGTTAATTAGGACTCGAAAAGTGATTAACGGATCGAGCTAACATTTTTTTTGTAACCTCATACTACAAATAGCAGTCCCTCCGCAAATTTCATGATCATAGTCGCCCTACTTTCGAAGTAAAAAAAATGGTGAAAAAAAAAAGCACTTTTTCAACTTCAGCAGTCATTTGCAAGTTAACAATACCACTTGGAGACTTCGGGTTGGGCTTAACATTTTGGAAATCTAATAGGCTACAACTTCTTTAATGCATATGCTATATAAAATATGCCAAGGAACGGAGATATAAGCGGAAATGTGAAAAGAGGCGCTTTTTTTTTCACAAATTGTTAATTTAAAAAAATTAGCGAAGGGTTTCAGCTCTACGCATCCCGCGCATTGTGTTCTACGCAAAAAAATACATAGGGAACCGTCAAAACTAGCCCTATATCTTTGAAGAACAGTTTTTGATGATTTTAGCTCCCTGCCTACTGGACTATACTAATATAATACTATTTCTACAATTTTTTTTTTAATCCGTCGAAGGTGGTACCTCCCCGAGTCCCCCAGGTGGCTGCTGGCGCTCGGCCGCACCCAGGAGGTGATGGTCATCCTGGAGAAGGCGGCCAGGTTCAACGGCAGGGAGCTGCCGCCCAACATCGACAAGCAGCTGCTGCCCGAGTCGGCGGACGAGCCCGCCGAGAACGTCAGCGTGGCGGACCTCTTCAAGACCGCCCCCATGAGGAAGAGGACCGTCTGCCTGTTCCTCATCTGGTTCAGCGTCTACCTCGTCTACTACGGGCTGGTGCTCAACCTGGGCAACATCGGCGGCAACCTCTACGTCAATTCGGTGAGTGGACGTTATCGATACCTACGTTTTGTGTGGTGTACAGGACTTTTTCGAATTCTTCTGATATTTTTGGTCAACAAGTTTTTTAAAATGGCTCGGTTAGTCAGATAAAAAAAGCCGATTTCACCGAGGGGCATTTTCTGTAAAAATCGTGCGGGGTCCTCTCAAAAGCCGTCCCTGGAATGTCGCCCGAAATTCCTACGTCCCATAACACACCCCGAAAGCTCGAACTGACTCGTTGTCGCCCGCAGGTGCTCCAGGGCGCCGTGGAGATCCCCGCCGTCGCCATAAGCATCTTCATCCTGCTCAAGAGCGGCAGACGGTGGCCGCTGTCCCTCACGATGATCATCTCGGGGGTGGCGTGCGCTTGCACGCTGCCCCTTTACCTCTTCGCCGACCTCCAATGGGTGACCACCTCGCTGACGATGCTCAGCAAGTTCTGCATCAGCTCGTCCAACGCGGTGATGCCGGTCTTCACCGCCGAGCTCTACCCGACCACCATCAGGAACATTGGCGTGGGGGCGGCCAACGTGTCGGCGGGCATTGCGCTCATGCTGGTGCCGTACCTGTGGAACCTGGTGAGTACCTCGTGGAGGTAGCAAACGTGTTTTGTGGGGTACTTTTAGATTAACCCTTTAACTCCCAAGTGCACTGTCAAGAGACATGAACTTAGGGGCTCATCAAGAAGTCTGGAACTAAGGAGACCGAATTGCGGCTTTTCGCTGTATAATGCGACGGGCTCGAATATGTCCGCCTCCAGAGGCGCTGTAAACAGTTGTGCACCCTGGTTGCTACGGTATATAAACAGATATCTATACGTATACCGTGGTTCTGTACTAATCTGTGCGCATTAGAGGTTAGAGTCCGTGTGAATGTCCGTGGTGCCAATATATTTGACAGACGCTCGATATTATTCTTTAATTTGTTGTTGTTGAATATTATATTGAATCTACACAAGTGATGTCTTTGCAATTACAAATTTTCGTAATGATCAATATGAAAATGTACTCGAAATATTTCATGTTACGTGCTTCAACGTTAACAATACAAAAAAGGAAAACATTTCGTTTCATACATACATCAGTAATTTGAAATAATGTCCGGTTATTCGGACCGCTTCTTAAATCAGACAATGCAACACAGCATTTTTGAACCATATTTATTTTTGTGTATATTTTTGTTAAAGCCAAACGGCATGTAAGCGCCATAAAAAAACATAGCATGGTTTTCTATGATAAACATTCACATGTGGACCGCTGACCGCTGCTCATCACGTGACTCGAGTATGTACATTACTGTTTACAGCGCCTCCTGGAGGCGGACAGATTTGATCCCTAGATACCGAACGAGTTCGGCCTCCTTAGTTCTAGTCTTCTTGGGGCGCATATTACTGATAGAAAAAATAAAGAAAATATAACTAAAACCATGTATTCCCATGTTTTCGAGGTCGCTGTTTCGAATGGAATCGCTAAAATTTGCAAAAAAATTGATGTAACCTTCAATATTTAACAAAAACTATTAAAAAAACGCGATTTTTTTCAAGATTCTTTTTTTTTTAAATCGCAATTTCAGCTATGTTATCGTCCTTTATACTAGTCAAAAGCAAATACAAATGTGCACTTTAAACGTGTACTTGAAAGAAACGCAATGAGAACAATTTAATTTTCTCATTTTTGAGGTTAGAATAACTAGATATGGCAAAATTCAATGGGTGATATTTCTCGTTTTTTACCAGTTGCGGGATCATTGACGCAAATGAGGAATGTTGAAAAATTATTAGTACTTTGGGGTTTTTGGGGTCGTTAATCACGACCCTGATGTCAGAATTTCAAAAGTCAAGATGGTGAATCCAATATGGCCACCATCCCGAATCAAATTTTTCGATTATTTTGCCTCAAACTTTGTAAACTGGGGGTTTTCGGGGTCGCTAATCACGATCCCGAAGTCAGAATTTCAAAAATTCAGGATGGTAGATATGACATGGCGACCATTTTGAAGCAAATTTCGAAATTCTTGAACGCGCACAAATTACTAGTTAAACAGCACCGTGACTTCATTCGGAAAACCGAATTTTTCGACCACTTTAAATATTTTCCCCCACATAAAACCTTCTGGATATCATTTTTGGATAGTTAAGGAAGCATTTAAGCCAATAAAAAAAATTAAATTAAGTTGCCCCTTAAATTTACAATAAACAGTTATGGAAGAAATCATCAAGTGCTGTCTACTTTATAGCAATTCAAGGCGTATTTCACCATAATTTTAATCGAATTAACACAGCACCTATCACAAATTACAATTTTATGCAGATCGACATGATGTTTTCCCTTCTTTTCAGTCGTCGATCCACGCTAGCGTCCCGATGTCGGTCTTGGCGGTGTTCGGGATCCTAGGCGGGCTCTCGGTGTTGTTCCTGCCTGAAACCGGGGGTTCCCGCCTCGTCGACACCATCAAGGAAGAGAAACACGCCGCCAGGATGTCAGACATTGAGAACAGCCAGATCAAGAAGATAAACAACAATTGCTGTACATAACTTGCGTCCGCGAGTGTATACCGGGTGGCCCGGGTTTTTTTGCGACTACGGTATGTCTCGGTTATTTTAGAAATATTGTAAACGCAAAAAGGGGACAGGAAGATTTCAACTATGCGATTCAATTATTTAATTTTGAAGCCAACAGAAATGCAAAAAAAAACGTCGTTGCAATTCAGATGAAATAAACTGATACAAATATTAGCATAAACTGCACAAATCCCATATATACAGGATTACAAGAAAAACTTTATTTCGTATAATTAACTGACAAAATTTTAATAATAATAAAGAGACGCGCAACAAATCCCAAACCGCCGCACCGCACTGGAAGTGTGAATCCCTTCTTTTTTTATCAAAATTCTGTGGTGTAAATCGAAGAGGAATTTTTTTTAATTTTGATCGCACACTAAAAATTGCCGCAACTTGAAATTGCGGCAAGAAGTTGCTGTGATAAATTTCAGCAACAAATTGCATTGTGAAAATCTTTCTTAAGATACGCTCTATGAAAAAGGACAAAGAAAGATTTCAACTATCCGATTTATTGACGCAATTTTGAAGCCAACAGAAATACAAAAAAAATGTAATCCAGATGAAATAAATTGCTACAAACAATGTAATCTGCATAAATCCCATTTCTACAGACACAAACACGGAATCGTAATAACAATAAAGAGTCGCGTACCAAATCCCAAACCGCCGCACCGCACTGGAAGTGTGAATCCAATCTTCTTTATCAAAATTCTATGGTGTAAATCGAGGACGAACTTATTTAATTTTAATCGCACGCAATAAAAGTTGCTGCAACTTGCGATAAATTTCCTGCAACTTGAAATTGCAGCAATAATGTGCTGGGATAAATTTCAGCAACAAATTGCATTGTGAAAATCTTTCTTAAGTTATCCTCTCTGGACAATGAAATATTTCAACTATCCGATTTATTGACGCAATTTTGAAGCTGACAGAAACGCAAAAAAAAACATGGTGTATTTTTTTTGCGTTTGACTGACAAAAACACCAGATGAAATAATTTCCTACAAATAATATAATCTGCATAAATCCCATTTTTACAGACACAAACAGAATCGTAATAACAATAAAGAGTTGCGCATCAAATCCCAAACCGTCGCACCGCACTGGATGTGCGGAACTTCGAAATTGCGGCAATAATTTGCTGCGTCAAATTGCAACAACAAATTGCATTGTGAAAATATCTTAAGTTATCCTCTATGAAAAAGGACAAAGAAATATTTACCACTATCCACTATCCAATTTAATGACGCAATTTTGAGGCTAACAGAAAGCAGGAGAAAAGCAGAAAAAAAACATGTTTGCAATCCAGATGAAATAATTTGATACAAATAATATAGTCTGCATAAATCTCATTTCTACAGACACAAACACAGAATCGTAATAACAATAAAGAGTCGCGCATCAAATCCCAAACCGTCGCACCGCACTGGATGTGCGGAATTTTTCGAAATTACGGCAATAAGTTGCTGCGACAAATTTCAGCAACAAATAGCATAGTGGAAATATTTCTTAGGATATCCTGTAATCAGTATTTCTTACTAAAAAATGTGTTATTATGGCCCCTAAGGTGAGATTAGTACTGATTTTTTTTCTATCACCTCAAATACAAGTAGTTAATATTAATACTTGAATTTATTATTGCGTTTGTTTCATGAAACTCAGATTCTTTATATTTAAAAACTGTTCCATTTAATTAGTTTAAAAAAAAAATTGTGCAAATATTTTTTTTACAAACAAAATATTTTTTTTAAATATTCAAGTCTAATACGTGTGAAAATGTATAATCTTGAATATAAATGCCTAAGTGACAGTTTTTTAATCTAAATCATACGTTAACTCTATTTTTTTTTTGCTAATATTATTTTCTCAAATAACCGAAATATTTATACACCCGGTATATCCATGCATTTTTTTTTTGTATCGTAGTTAGTCTTATTTAAACTTAAACGCGCTTCCTATTCTTTTTTACTTTGTTTAAAAAGTGAATCGAATATAACACTGGGGTTGTTAGTTTGGCCGATGATTGAAATCAATACCCCGAGGGTGTTTTGACGTTCGACAACTGGTGTTGACTATACAGAGAAGGTGGGCTTGAAATACTTTTTCGCATTTCAAGGTCACTTGAAAATCGGCGTGAATTTGGAAATTTGGTTTTTTTCTCTTTTTGACTACTTAATTATATATTTTCAGTTTCAAATGTTTGGTTGATTTTTGAAAAAAACTGAATATCTATACCATCTGTTAAAATGACAAAGACAAAGCCGTTTTTATATTATAGTACTAACTATTTGTTGTGGGACAGGGTCGTACTCAGGTTCAGTTACGTCAGTGCCGAACAAAAAATAGCAATCAAAAGAACTTACCCAGAAAACTCAGCGACGGGTCATTGCTACGCGGATGTATTCTTTTTAAAGGTCGTTTGATTCTGAAAAGGATTTACAATATTTGGAGTTATTCACGATTTTCTGAAAACATCGCAATTTTACTTTCTTAGCGATATATTTTCACGGAATCTACATATCACCCTGAACTTGAGCATGTTAGACGCAAAATTTCACAATCAGAAGCAAAAAAAAAACAATACTGTACTACAATTATTAACAGAATTTAAGCAACCTTCAAAAAGACTGTATATTGACCTGTGTAACTTTTCGTGATTCTGCACTGTACAAACTAGAATCCTTTTAAAGGAAAACTTGTTTCCCTAGTGGACTGATGAGATCCATATTAGGACGAAACCGGCTAACACTTTGGTAATTTACTCCACCAGATCGATAGAACATTTTAAAAATGTAATTGACTATCAAGGAATGTGAGAGCAAAGACCGTACATTTTTGAAAATAAACTCAAATCACGTCAATGGCTATAAGTACTTAAAATCGTTGTGTGTAGGGTATGTAGGTTTCATGGCACACATGGACGAAGAACTTTTTTTATATACGTATATTTCTTAGGCATTTAGATTTTTTTTTACGAAGACTGTACATATTAGTAAGTAAACATCAATATCGTTTAGACGTAGCTCTTAGGTGATATGATCCTGCTGTAGAAAACAAAAGCATAATTAACATTATCTCAATTTGTCTCAAATGTGATAGGCTCATATAAATAAGTGGGACTAAAATTGTAAACCGATAAACGTTTTTATTTATTCGTGATGTCGTAATTGCGCTATTTTGACCCCATTAAGTTCCGTGCCGTCGGAATGGGTTAAATAACGTACATTTTTCAGATGCCACTTATCTATCTAGTTAGCTGCGAAACAAACGCCAATCTAGTGGAAAAAATGTTTGTTTCGCAAATAAGTAGATGTCAAAACAAAACCGCTTCGTGAGTTTTCACTAACCGAAAATAATGTGTAGATATTAATTTTTAAGCGTAAGGCCCACTGAACAACATATATAGGTAGAAGGATCAGTACAATGTATTTTTATCAATTTTTTTTATTACAAAATATTATTTATAGTAATTGAAAGGTAAGAAAACTACTGGTAGCTACTCTGTTGAAATGTGGGACTAATAAATATCAGGGTATCTACTAGGCTGTTTTCTATTGCATTTTTTTTAAGTATTTGTACATATACCTTATTTAGTTACCTTCCTGAACCAAATATCCCTTAGAAGTTGTATTTTTGTATTAATAGACGATTTTGTTCGGTTTATTCATGTATAACTTAATTTTTTTATAATAAATGTGTTTAATGAAAGTGTTTTTAATTCTCCTTACATCATATACAACCCATAAATATTCGGGTTTTTGTATACCAACCAGCAGAGATTTAGCCAAATTTTAATACAGAAATAATTAATATTCTTTATAAAATTTTTATCACTGCTAAATTATTGCAAACCATTTGTTTCTATGAACGTATATCCACTTTAACATATCTTTTATACTTTTTTTTATTACAAGTTATTAAAAAACAATATTTACTTATTTACAGACATTATTATTCAAGTAATAAAACAAGTAAAAAAATATGTAAAAAATAAAATGTTCCTCCTTTGCTTTGTACACTTGAGACATCTCACAAGTTTGTACTAAATCCACCCCTGTACTCTAATAATTTTAACCATACCATTGTTTCATTCCTTTATTTCTTAAATTCTCTCCAAAAGTCGTTTTCCACAGCCATCTCCAAACTGATAGTATAATGATTCATTTAATCATGTCTTTTTTGTTTGTTTAAAATAGTTAAACCTTTTTGTAGCAAATGAGTTTATCAGTTATATTCTGATAACAGTGGCTGACAACTAAAATAGCAATGAAAATTGTAAACTGTAAAATAACACCGAAATCTCTTACCCAATAAAAATTGCTACAATATAAATCGCCGCAAGAAAAATTGCGAACTGTAAAGCGGCCTTTAGACCCTCTTAGTAAGAGCACAAAATACTCCATTCACGCAGAATACATAGGTATATATACTTTTTTGCATATTCTGTTCTGTGGTCAGACTGTTAGTCAATATAGTCTATCTTTTTCTAATTCTTGTAAATCCCCGTTATCGCATCAGCACTCTATTCTTACTAACTCTATGGTGTAAACATCGATTATAGTATTACCAAAAATACACGACCATTGTATTGTGGGTCATCTATACGATAGGTGCAAAAATTCAAAATAATTTTTAAAATTCAAGTAACACTCTTGTATACTTAACATGAGAATAGGAAAATGTAGGGTAAATTAATGCAAACATTTAATATTAACATTGTAATATGTGTTTAATGTTATAAAACTTTTTTTGTAGTTGGATTTGTCTATAAATATTTTTTCACTTTGGACATACACTTGGTTTCTGAATAATACAAATTATACATACATATGTATATTACACAATTCAGTTAAAAACTTAATAACTAATTAAAAAAAGTAACAATACTGAAATATTTAACAGGGTGATAACATACTTCACTTATTTGACAGTATTTTCAGCTTAAGCCACATTAGAACTGTTTTATTACAAAAACCGGTACTGCTGTACTACGTCTGCGACCTGGTGAATTTATTTAAGGCGTCTGCCCTCGTCCATTATCCCAATATCGCTCTCTATATACCTAAAAACCGGAGCCATGTCCTCCGGCACATCCTTACTAAGCAAAGGCTGTATTTCCTTCCACGAAAAGGCATACAAATTGGTCTTGCTGTTCAACGGCCCAAAGTCCAGAACAAACGGCTTGTCTGGGTACGACAAAACAACGTCAAACACGTAGCTCTTCCTGGGGAATTTCAATTTAACATTCTCGTTATAGAATTGAGAGAGATTCTCTATTATTTGGGGGCCCTCCTCTTTGAAATGAGCGTAGTACGTGGGCCAGTCCCTGGGCGTGACGCCGCGCAACACGTTGTTTATCACTATGCACCGAAATTCGGCGGCCGGATGGATGTTGATCCACTTCTTCAGGGCCAGGCAGAACGGCAGACCTCTGGTGCTGCTCAGGTCTTCCTGGATTATACCGGAAGTGGTGAAATACAACAGTATGTCTTCCACATTGGTGACTTTCAGCGTGTTACCGAAGCTGAACATTCGGGCATCCGTAGGGGCGTGCCAGTTGTCCTTGACGAAGGCGTTCCTATTTAAGGCATTCAAGGCGTTTTTTAAGTTATCCCGGAAGTCTGTGGGGAAATCTTCGACATCTATGTCGCTCTCGCCTGTCGACAGTTTTTCGATTAAATTCTCCGGTAATTCAATTATGAATGTTCTCAAGGAAACGTGTTTGAAAAGGTCGTACCAGCTGGAAATGGAAAAATCTCGGAAATCCTGAGTTTCAAGCATATTTATTGAATAAAAAGTACTGCTAAGTATTTTAAATAAATGAGGTTATGCCGTTCCACAGAGCAACTTTTTAAGAAATAAACACCATAGAATATTAGAAGATAGATGTCTCATTCATAATTTCTTTGAGCAATATTTTTGGGAACTGCTCATTTAGATCCGACAATATTCTTTTGATGTTTAATTTCTTAACATGTAGAATTATTAAATATTTGAGGGTTTACTTTTAAAACAGTCATCTGAAAAACAGTATTTAAACAATTTATGCAAATGCATAAGATAATTAATAGTGGGATTTTCCAATTAAGCAGAAAAAATGAAATCGCTTATAGTGTAATATACGGGATGAGGGTCCAGAAATGTGTGACATAACGCAGGATCGGCACTATATAACTACAATAAACTATAAACCGTATTTTTAAGCGCCTTGTAAATTATGTACGAGTGTAATTCTTGCCCGTGCATACATAACTCTATTGACCGTACCTGGTAATGCGCTGAGACTTGCATATGCGCCGTAGTAAGCCAGTCTCATGAGGGAACTCTGAATAGTAATTAACTCTGTGTTGTGTCACACTTTCCGGATCCTAATAAATTGATTGAGACTTATTAATTTCGTTAACACTTTAGATATATAAAAGAATCAATAACGACGTTATTCTAAAATATTTATTTGTATCATAAAATAAAATAACTCATTATAAAACCTGGTCATGATAAAACCTGTTACGTAAAATATTTTTATTGTCAATAGTCGTGTGTGTGTCTGTTAATTTTGGCAACGATGTAAAAACGTGTGTTTATCCTTTTTTGTGGGAGGTGATATTCAGTGGTATGTACGTAGTTAGACAGTCTAAAACTTTAGGCCAAATTTCATCGGACGTTTCCCCATGAAAGCCCTTCAAAATGTTCCTCTCTTTATAAAATTCTATTACTGGGCGTGTCATTTTTTTCGTATTGCTCTAACCTCTTCAGAACCACTTCGGGTTTGTCGTCATCTCTTTGGACTAGAGGTTCTCCAGTTACGTCATCCTTTCCCTGTAATGTAAATTATATCTTAATAAAGAACATGTAAATATGTTAAATATGAACGTGAAAATATTCTTTTGAAATTACCCACGTGTTAAAAATTTAAATCAATGTATATAATATTTTGCATTAAGTGGATTATGACCATTCGGTACTATAACTAGACGGTAACCACTCTTTGTACACATTTTAAACTTATTGTCCACTTTAATAAACGTATTAAATGTATGTACATATTTGATTTTGAATAAACTTTTATTATTACTAAAACAAGTTGATTAACTATACTTCCAAATAGCACTCTTATAATACTTTTTTTGTAATAGATTCTAAAATTATAGATAAGACTTTGTATCACATATACTTATATAAATACTTACGGGAACTTTTGGTGCGTTGAATCCCACATTGTAGACTCGCCCGCTGGGCAGATGTACCCACCTTCCCTTGACTCTGTCAATAATTATCTGAAACGGGACATCTAAGTTAATGACAAGGTCAAGTTTTTCGATGTCCCACAACGCTTTGGCCTGAGCAACAGTTCTCGGAAATCCTAGGCAAACAAACAACCAATTATTACAAAAAACGGTTATAGTAATTGGTATTACCGTCTAGAAGCCACGCCGGATTTTGAACTTTCTTCAGCTCGCTGCTTATGAACTTTATCATTACGTCATCAGGAACCAGTTTGCCCTCTTTGATATATTTTTGTGCTTCGATCCCAATTGCTGAAACAATGAATAACTGATTTTTATTACATCGGGTAAATTGAAACTGCTACACCATAGCCATGCTCACCCATAGTTTAATAGTATGCGAAAGAAATACATTTATTTATATCCTAGCAACAAAGTGATCGTAACGAGATCATAATCGAAAGTGCCTATTCGTTTCTGCTCCCAAAAAGCATATAATTATATACATATCTCCCGTTTTTATTCTGTGATAAAAGTTGTGCTAGTACACGTTTGTACTGAATGACGTCAAGGATTAAACGTAAACAAAGCATTTTTATTCAAGTTGCGACAACGCTTGGGGTTAGAGGGAGGATAAGTGTTTTATTTTTTTATTTAAGTAGGAGTACTTACTTAAATGGGGTAATTTATGCACTGTTTCGGTGGCTACTCACCAGTCTTGTTTTGTATGTTTTGTCTTAATTTATCGCCGCTAGAGATGTGCTCTAAGTTAAAGGTTTTCACGATACGCGACGAAATAGTCCCTTTTCCGGAGGCGGGGGCTCCCCAGTATCACAGATTTAAAGAGTTTCGTCGCCATCGTCACTGTCGTACCTTATCTTTGTTAATGTTACGGCCGTTATTAAAATAAATCTGTTATATGGTGCGGATTGTGTGGAACACCGACCTTTGGAGTTGTATCTTTCGATCTGCGTCAGGGGCGTGCAAAAAAAAAATCGAATAGGGGTGTATGTAGCGAAATATCCTGTTAAGGTACAGGATACTGCGAAATTTTATTAAAAAAAATTCTCACCTCTCCAGAAGATCTTGGAAACGACTTGGCGAATATTTACAAAATATTTTTTTTGATCACCATGAAGTACAGTCTTTTTTATAAGTAATTTGAGTTTTTATTTCATCCCAACAATTCGTCTAAGATTTTACAATAGTTGTATCTTTAAGCAAAAACCGCAAAGAAAAATGTATGCTGTAAATTGGGGAAAAAATCGAAATTATTTTCCAAGATTTTCTGGGGATGTGGGGATTTTTTGGGATTCTTTATTTTTCGCACGTTTCATTTAAAGTTTTCTTGCGCTCTACCTACGCTACTGGAAATGAAACTGCATATCTACGTGGAAGTACTTACCGTGTGGCCCATCGGAAATGAAATTAAGCCAACTTTAGGATAGGCGTCTTTTAGAACTACAGTAAAACTTCGTTAGACGCTCTTCAAGGGACGGGCGCAAAAGAGCGTCTTAAGCGGGTAAGCGTCTTATCCGGGAAAGTAAAAAAAAATCTCAAAACGCTCGAAAAAAGAAAATGATTGCAAAATTTGAACGTAAAATTTATTAAAATTCATAATACTCGTACAGGAATGTGATAAATACTCACATGAATAATATGTAGGTATGGACACTGCTTACTCACTGACCAGAGAGAAACCTGTCAAGGGTACTTTGAGGTTTTTGGTGGCGTGTGTGGAGAGGAAGTTATCAATTCTGTTAATGTAAATTAGCATGTCCTCTGCATTTTCCAGGGTGGAAATAACCAGCAGAAACTGTAGGTGTTGGGGAATGATCGCCCTCTTCTTCAGAGTCACTTTCTTCTCTGTCACTCCCCACAGGGTCGGTGGTGGCATCCATATATCTAATACTCCTATATTGCTAGAAGGGTCTGGAGATTGGCGAAATCACCACGGTGCAGACATATATGCGTCTGTCTCTCTCTCGTAACTACATACTTCGAGTCTTACGCGCATGCCCGAGAATTGAACATCCAGTCACACACAGCCAATTACACTCAACATCCACATATCCGAACTCCAAATTTCCGAACTCACGATATTTCCGAACTTTTTTCACGATATTTCCGAACTTGTACTTCCACATAACCGAACTTGTCACTGATTGGTTGACGACAAAAAACCGCGAAATTTGAAATGAGAAAAAAATGTACACAATAATGCGATTGTTATCAAACATTTCGATTGTCACAGAATTCAGCAAACAAAACACCTGAGACAAGTTCTTCTTTGTACAAACCAGTGAAAAACACTCTTTCAAATGGCGTATCATAAGTACCGATTGCACTTTATTGTGTTAATCCGTCCACTCAATTTTCGTCTTTTTTTTCAGTTTTTTCAAAGTAAATTTCTTTTTTCCAAGAATTTCTGCCACTGACGATTTACAAATATTGTACATCTTACATAGATCAACATTTTAAACACCATTTTTTGCGTGATTTATCAAATCCAGCTTTTACTCCAAGGTTAGCCTCTTAGCAGGCTCTTTTCTCTGCAAATAAACAGTACAATAATGTTTGTTTTGTATCACGGTTTTCTTAAAAATACATATTTTCTCATAATTTTTCATTTCAGTTTGAAATGATTATAGGTTACATCAACAAAATGTTCAATAAAACAAACCTTTACTTTGAATTAAAAAAATAATTACCTGCATCACTCTCTCCTTTGCGCCTGATATTTTTTTTTTTAGAAAAACGTTCTTTTTATTAACATGCACACATGTATGTATGTATTACATTTGCATAAAAACCTCGAAAAACAAAGAAAAGTACTAGAATGAGCCAGAAAACCCTTTGCGCATGCGCCAGCAGTTCGGTAATCCCGAGGTGACGAGAGTTCGGAAATGTGGAAGTCTGCGGAACGTAAAAGTTCGGAAATGTGGATGTTGAGTGTACTCGTGACGCTTGCGCACAACAGGTCAAGTAGTCATTTGCTGTCTCACTTACCCCGTGACGCCTCTACTTACGGGCACCAGCAATATAGGAGTATTAGATATACAAGATGGTGGCATCGGCGATCATGTCATCAATAGTGCGAGTGTTTGCTAGTTACAAGGGCGTCATCCACTGTCGCATAATCGGGGAAATTTTGGAGAATTTCCTCCGTTTCCGTTGGTGTGCTGTCAGTGGTATCTGTCTCGTCTGAAAATCCGAATGCCGTCTTCCGGAACAAATGTAAACAAATACCCAACGCGAAAACAACACTTATCGGTGAACGTTTCACCTTTTAGGCTATTTGTTGGCCATTCATTGATCAACCTTTGAACTTTTTTTCCTATCAGGTCGAAGTTTTGACTGTCTAACACCTATATTCACCGTCTAGCTGCGGCGAAAAAAGAGCGTCTTATCCAACAAAACAGAGCGTCTTACCGAGTACTATTTTACTGTATTAGCATAGGAAAATTCAAGGGACCGGCGAAAAAGAGCGTATTAAACGGGAGCGTCTTAACGAAGTTTTACTGAATACACATGTATAATTTTGGAACTAATTACTGTGCCATTACTTCTCTGTCGTTACGTCCTGTATAATGTGCTAATGTTAATTGTTGCTTCATTTTATGATTTTCGTGTTGCATTTTATTATTTTTTTCCTTAAGACACCATTTTTGATAATATACATATGAACATCAAGGTCTGTTGTTTATAAGTTGCTGGCAAGAAGACTAGAACTAAGGAACGAAGTCGTTGGGTGTCATAGTCTCATATCTGTCCGCCTCCAGAAGGCGCTGTAAGCAGTGCTGTGCTCAACGTCACGTGATCTGCGAAAGTCACGTGATGAGCAGCGGACCACATCTGACTGTTACATACAATCCGAATGTTAAATAGATATGGTGTGTTGCATTGTGTGATACAAGAAGCGTTCCGAAGCGTCAGAGTAACCGGACATTATTCCAAATTACTTATACGAACACAGATTAGTACAGAACGACACTGCTTACAGCGCCTCTGGAGGCGGAAATATTTGAGCCCCTCGCGTTACAACGAAAAGCCTCATCCCTGTCTTCTTAGTTCTAGTGTTCTTGGTTGTTGGCATAGTTTTATTGGTGTTCTTTTGATTTTCAGTTTTGACAGAAATAAGATAAGAATAAATAAGGTACGTTTGGATAATAAGTTTATTTTGAAAAATTAAAACCACTTCCTATAAGGTATATCTGTGTGTGTGTGTTTTTTTTTTTACGAAATAGTTCAACATATTTAGTATATTTTTAAGTAGAATGTCAGACATCAAACTGAGTACCCTCAATCTTTCATTGCGAATTTTTTCTTCAATCAGAAGAGTTCCGGATGATCGTTTCCTCCATCATGTTATTTTGCAAAGGTAATTTTTTTTGGAGATACGGCAGTTTTTTCAATATCTTCCACTTTTTTTTTTAACCCTTGGGTGAAACATACAAGAATTTTAATATTTTTACATTATCCATGAATTACTTGAACTTACATCGATAAAAATAGTCACCCTCAGCAGAATAAAGAAACACAGAATAGGGGATAGTATATTTACTAACTGGCTTTCCTATCTTCAATTTTAATTTTTAATATCCAAGTTTTGCGTCTATTTATGCGTTCCTTTAACAAATTTATTCACCACGGAAACTTTATGTTTTCTTTTTTCAGGAAATATATGAAATATTAGATGGGGGTCTTGTTTAATCCAGGACGAACAGCGAGATACACAAAAATACTGATTCAGTATACAAAAAAATGTTGATGGTACAACACGTAGATAAATAGAATTCAATTTGTTAAGTTTGTTAAGTGACCACAAGGTGGCGTATCGCTTATATTGAATTCCCTGTATGTACTTAACGCAGTTTTCGAACGAATGGTGACGCAAATGTTTGCTTTGGAGGGGGACACATTGTGCATATTTTCTGCCCTATCACAACCCTAAGCGAGGATAAGTTCCACCCCCAAAATTCCAAACTTTGTATTTCGAAAATTTCGTTTCCAATGGATCACCCTGTGTCTACAAAGGTACATGCTTACTATGCGATTTCTAACTGGAGCTGAAAAAATGTTCCGATAACGATGTTTGCTTATAGTTTGTTATAGGATTATGTTATTTACACTCAAATTAACACGCACAAACTAAAGTTAAATTAGAGAGACATTATGGTGGGATTTATGGTCGTCATTTATGTAAATATACATGACACCCAAGTGCCTATTTCGTCCAATGCGGAGCTCAAATTGTCTTCCTTGAGTGTTTCTGATTTTCAAGTGCTGTATGCGAATTCGGCCTTACGAGTTTCATGAAAATCAAATGTGTTGAGAACTCCCACAAAAAAAGTACAGACGTTTTTAGTGCTGGTAAACTGATGTTTTTATTCGACCAAGTAGACAATAACTGAGAAACTATTATTCCCTTCTTATGATTCTAAAACGATATGGAAATTGCGTTAATGTAAACATGATTAAAATGTATGCGACTCTGACGATTGTTTCTTGGCGTTTATCAAGCGCTGTGTGCCGTCGAAATACGTAATAAATAAGATAAGAGGTTGAAGAGTTCAAATTCGTCTTTTTTACGCTATTTTTACGTTTGTCAGCGAAAATGACGGTCCCGTTCAGAAAAATTCTTCGCCTACCAGCGAATTTAAATTTCATGGTAAGTAAACAGTGAATAGAACATAACAAACAACAAACAGAATAGCTCAAAACTAAAATGTGGTTAGTTACCGCCATTTACCATTTATTTTTTAATATACATATACTTTTCTTTTGTAAGTAAAACTTGTATCTATGAATGAAAAATTATTTAAAAACACACTTGTGCACACATCCAGTGGCGTACCAATCCTTTTTTACTTCAACGGGATACTTTTTTTAACACATATTAGAGATAGTACTAAACCATAAGAGGCAGGGCCGCACTTAGTATATTGTACATCACTGTGAGAAATACGAAAAGATATATTTAAAACACACTACCTGGCAACACTAAAACATGTACGTGTCAGAGGCGTACTGTTGATCATATGATGATCATACACCCTTATGAACCATTAGTCCACATTTTTGACGGATATACACTGCGCTGGGTAAATCCCATTGTGGTACATAGTTTTTACGCTAGTAACGTTCTTTAAAATTTGAGAACTTTTTTATTAAATGACAGAACGTTAACAATTTCATATCACGTATAAATCAAATAAAAATTATTGCATGCATAAAAGTTATTGCATTGTTTTACGACAACTCTGCTTATGCGATCCATTTAAATGTTTTTCGCACGCTATACAATACATCATGCTCCTATCCACTTTTAAGCCCGGTATACTCTCAAGAATATATATATCAATGGTGCGGATCGCTGAATTTTATTAATCGGCATAAAAAACTATAAGTAAGTACATCACCTCACCGACAAAATCACCTATTTCATAAAAAACGTCATATCTTGGCGCGTTCCGCCGCCGGTCAAACCGCGACTGAGCAACATAGAACGAATTCATTAGAGTCCCTATACGCCCGAATATCATCCCGGTGAGAGTAGGCAATTTGAAGTATCGTAACGTTACACGTGTTGCATACTCTTCAGGTAGACTTATGTTTTACTAGTTTTAACTGTAAGTATGCACTTTTTTTGTAAATTATTCCTTATATAAACAGTCTCTATTCACTGTGCGACTCTATCTTAATATTTTAGTGTTATCTCTAACACATATAAAAGTGTACAAATAAGTTTCCGCCGTTTTTAATACAAAATTTGGAATTTATTGTCAAAGGACGGGACGGTTCAATGTTTCTCGGCGTCAGTTCATATGGAACCCATTTTCCTTGTTTTTGAATCATTCCCAATTATTTCAACCGATGTGAAATTGCTTGTTGAGTCACTCCTAATATTGTACAAGTTCTTCTTGCGTTTGGCACGAATCTTGATCCAATAATGCTTCGAATACCGCGTATTCGCACACTTTCGGCCTTCCGCGTTCTTTGTCTTCGATGTCAAATTCACCGTTCTTAAACTTTTGAAACCACTCACGACAACTTCTATCACTTAAGGCAACCTCATCATTTGCTTCTACAAGCAATCTATACGCCTCAGCTGCAGATTTCTTCAAATTGCAGAAGTAAATCAAAAGTTCCCGCAAATGACGCTTATTCAGCTCAAAACTCGACATTTTCCCACACAAAAGAATATATTATACTGATAAAAAATCACTAATATTTTAAGGTTATGCTGTTGTTTACATCTGACATTTTTAACCATACCTTACTGGTGGCGCCAACTTTTGTCAAACGGCGGAAATTATTTGTACACCTTTACAAGGTATGCGGTCAGTATGCAAGTAATTCTAGAAGCATTCGGTGTAGGAGGGCACTGTACGAGAAAAAAATATATGAAGACTAGTTTTATACCCCACATTTACCCATTGCTTTTAACCCCTACATTTTTCAGGCGACCAATTCCAGTTTAGCAAATTTATTCGGGAGAAACAACTTTCTCATAAGGAATATCCACGCTTGCGAGTCTCTGGCTGCAAACATCCAATTCAACTTATCCGATATAGGCGAAGGGATCAGGGAGGTGGTGGTCAAAGAGTGGTACGTAAAAGTTGGCGACAGAGTCCAACAGTTCGACAACATATGCGAAGTCCAGAGCGACAAAGCGTCAGTCACGATCACCAGCAGATACGATGGGACCGTCAAGAAGTTGTATTATGCAGTGGACGACACCGCTTTGGTCGGCAAGCCCTTGATGGATGTAGAAACAGATGAAGGTAGTAGCTCGAATTTACTTAATCAGATATTTTTCTTAATTAAACCAAGGGTATCTGTTTTCGAGTTGAAATATAAGTAAGGTTATTTAGCACTTTAAACTGATTCAGAATTAAAAACTCTCGTAAAATTCTAGAACTTCAAGAACGATTCAGAGCTTACTCGGAACACAATTCACTTGTTCTTGGAATAAGTTCGGAATTTTTAAATTGGCTTGAACGCAAACTCAGTAAAACTCTGAACGGTTCTGGACCATTGTTGGAATAAACCTGTTAACATGCACCATGCTCTTTCTAGTCCTACGATTTTGTTGGTTTAAGTTTAAATGATGAGTGAGGTGCGAGTAAGCAAATTATTATCATATGAAAGCAAAGAAAACAAAAAGTCGTTATTGATTGAGATATCTAGTTTAGCAAATGGAAAATGGTAGTTGTGCTGATATTCGATTCAACTGTGTCAGGTTGGGTTAAAAATTAGTGCTTTTTGAGAGAATAAGGAATCAGATATAAATATGTATGTATGTATTTTTAGGTGATGTAACCAGCTCTTCTTCATCTGATGACGAAATAAGTCTTGATGTTGTTCCAGATGCTCATGAAAAAACTGGAAGCATACAGCACGAACGAGGTAAGTACTATAAACCCCAAAGATCTCGAAACTGATAGATACATGGGAAAGGAAAATAAGTGTCGTCTCTAGTCAACGAATATAGAGAATTTTATGTACGAGGGGGTACCCAAAAAATAATCGGAAGTATTTTTTTAAAAGCCATACATTTTCAAATTTTTTACAAAACAACCTTATCCCCTTCAAAATACTCTCCATTACAACTAATACATTTTTTCCCACCGGTGCTTCCACTGTTCGAAACATGTTTTGTAGTCATCTTTAGAAATGGCTGACAGCTCCTCCCTGTTTTTTTTTCTTGACCTCTTCAATGTTGTCAAATCGGTGTCCTTTCATGCCCCTTTTCATGCGTGGAAATAAGAAAAAAGTCGCACGGAGCCAGTTCAGGCGAGTAAGGTGCGTGGGGCAGCGGAACGATGCCATTTTTAGTCAAAAACTAGCGAACAGAGATGGCTGTGTGTGCAGGTGCATTGTCGTGGTGGAAGAACCAGTCTCCTGTCTGCCACAAATCGGGTCTTTTTTGACGAATACTGTTGCGCAATCAAAAAAGCAAATCAGCATTGTTTTGATGTTTGGTTTGACTTGACAACATTTTTTGGACGGGGTGACAATGGCCTTTTCCATTGGCTTGATTGTCAGTCACAGCCCGAGGAACAAACTTGGCAGCAACCCTTTTCATTCCCAAATCTTCGGTTAAAATTCGCTGAACCGAGCTCCATGATAACCCACTAATCTATGACAGTTGATCAATTGTCTGTCGACGGTCTGTGAGCTCAAGCTCTCAGATTTTTTCAACATTTTCGTCGTTTCGGGCAGTTGATAAACGTCCAGAACGAGGTTTGTCATCAATCGACATGTCGCCATTTTTAAACCGAGCAAACCACTCGTACAATTGAGTTTTTCCCCATAGCGTCATCTTTGTAAGCTGTTTTCAACATTAAAACAGTTTCATCGGCATTTTTACCGAGTAGAAAACAAAATTTCACAGCTGCACGTTGCTCACTTAAACTTGCCATCATAAAAAACCAGACAAGAACAAAACAGCGCTAGAAAAAACAATCACTGCAGATGAATAGAACAAGCCAGGTCAACAACACAGGCAGCACTGAACTGACAACGAGTTGCGCTATACACGCCTAGCGGTAGAAATACGTACTACACAAGCTCCGCCCACGGCAACCAACAGCAATCAGCTGTTCATGTTTACAAATATTGTATACAGATCAATATAATCAGTATAGTATATTGTATAGATCAGATTAGTATACAGATCAGGGACCTGTATACTAATTAAAAAACCTATATTTGTCGTTTCTGCACCAATGTTTTGATGAAGGATTTAAAAATGAAACAAAAAGGATTTTTCAGGTGTCCAAAATCATGAGAATCAACCAGTATTGTGCATCCCATCAGTAAGAAGATTAGCAAAGGATCATAATGTAAGTAAATGGATCTACTAATGTTGGAACATTACACATTTTTTTGTCTAATAAAAGATAACGTTCTATACATTAACTAAATACTTATCTAATTGATAATCTACATATTTATAATATCAGTTATATTATGAATTAATAAGTTGCTCCTGCTTATAATTATAAGACTTACATTTTGTTGGACAGGGTAGGACTTTATCTTATGACATCATCATCGCATGGACATAAACAATAATTATTACTTTTTATTCCTCCTACTTTTCGATGCAAACAATTGACTCATAATCAGTATATAATTTAAAAAAATAACATGATGTATTATTTAATTTAATATGAATTTTTGACAGGTAAATCTTTCTTCAGTAAAAGGAACTGGAAAAGGCGGCAGGATTTTAAAAGAAGACGTTTTGAAATATCTAGAGAAAAAAGCAGACCCAGTTACGTCAGCTTCGGCCAAGGACAGGACAGAACCAATCAAAGGCTTTCAAAAGGCGATGGTGAGGACTATGACCGAGGCTTTGGTAAGTGCTTCAAAAATATATCATCCCGTTATACTTAAGACGACTAAAAAGATAGGTATAAGTTTTATATTGTACACAAATTAATTTTTAATGAATCTTTGTATCCATTGTTATAGTAGGCCAAGCCCATTACATTTTTACATGCCAAAATTAGGGACTACGAAAATATACATAAAAAATCGGAAAAATTCCGTAAAATTGAATAAATAACTTTTCCGCAGTAGGAATTTCGCCGCGTCATATTCAAAATGGCGTCCAAAATTGGCCAAAAACCCGTTTTTTTCGTTTAAAAAAAACTATGCGTCCTACAAAAAAAAAGTTTCAAATAAAAGTTGTAGAACTTATTAAAACAAACAATTTAAGCCTACCAGAGAGAAAGACGCCGACACGGGCGCAGGCAGCATTTTGTATAGGGACCAATACCATGTAGTCTACAGATCAGGAAATGACATTGAATTCCATAAAATAATATTTATATGAAAGTACAAGTACTTAACTACGATCTGTGCAAATTTCAGCCCTTAATGTTAAGAAATGAGGCAGTGGCGAATACAAAATTTATTTATTCATTTATTAAAGTCGGAGTAGGCTTAAATTGTTTGTTTTAATACGTTCTACAACTTTTATTTGAAACTTTTTTTTTGTAGGACGCAGCTTTTTTTAAAACGAAAAAAAAAGTTTTGGCCAACTTTGGACGCCATTTTGAATATGACGCGGCGAAATTCAGCTGCGGAAATGTTGTTTATTCAATTTTACGGAATTTTTGCGATTTTTCGTGTATATTTTCGCGCTGTCCCTAATTTTGGCAAAAAACGAGGTATTTTTGACAACGGGCCTGGCCTATAATACGGGCAACTATAAAGAACGATGTGTCGCGGTTTTTCCGTGACGCAATTGCCGAAGAACAAAAAATGCAGTTAAAAAAGAATTTATGTAATGTAAATGACTTATCCGCCCGTATTTACCGAACCCATTTGGTAAAATAGGGAACAAAATATCGAGTCGTATTCATGCACGTTAGAGGGCGGTCTTCTAAGTAATCGCTTTAAAGAGATAGGCAGAGTTATCAAATGATATTAATTTTAAACTTTTAATAGTTTTCTACTTTGAATATCTTTTTGAATGTGTTTTTTTCTGCAGAACGTTCCGCTATTCACGTACAGCGACGAAATCAAAGTGGCGAAGATCTCGGAGCTGAGAAGATCGCTTAGAACGCAACCAGAACTCGACGCTCTCAAAATATCTGTCCTTTCGTTCTTCATCAAGGCGATTTCGAACGCGTTACAGCGTTTTCCGGTGCTCAACGCGTCGGCCGACTACAAGTGCGAGAACATAACCTATCACGGGCACCACAACATCGGCGTTGCCATGGACACAAAGTTGGGATTGGCCGTGCCCGTTATCAAGAAGGTGGAGGGACTGGGTGTAATAGAAATCGCCAGGGAACTGAACCGCCTGAAAGACTCCGGAAGAGAGGGGTTTTTTACACCGGACGATCTGAGCGGAGGGACGTTCAGTATATCGAATATAGGAGCAGTGAGTATAAACTAGTTGGTCGTTTAACCCAATGTTCAATAATTACAGTGCAACAAAAGTTGCTTTGCATTCACCAGATTGTGCTTCTCGAAGCGTATAAGAATGCGAACTATCGCTTTGTAATAACCTGACCCGAGTCCGACTCTGTTGCGACTCGCAGTAACCCTGGCCCTACTCATCCACCCACCAGAAGTACAGTCTGGTGAATAATTTTGTGTGTATCTTAGCGTTATTTGCTGTCTTGGACATTGTAATATTAGCGCATATTTTGAATTTGTGTAGTATGTTAAAATATATCAGATTGATATCATTGTCACTACCACTAATTAAATTATGATATTTTCCTTGCTTTGATGAAACTTTGCATAGCCAGGGTTAATGAGAAATGCCATTAATAATTATTACACAAAGGCATACTTAATACCGTCATTGTATTAATGATGGTATTGTTATTACCGGTAATTTACGTAATACTTTTCATATTATTTTAATCTACAAAGGATTATTTAAAGGAAACATTTAAATGAGAAAAATTTTTCTAAATTCTTTTGTTGAAGTAAAGAATAATAAACAAATTTACATTGTTCTGAAGTTAATATAAAAAACCTCTATGATAAGCCAATATAAAAGTGTTTTAAACATCGATTCTATGATAACATGAGAACCATATTTCAGATATCCGGAACCGTCATGAAACCGATCCCCCTGCCCCCTCAAGCGGCCATAATAGCGTTGGGCGCTTCCCAGGTAAATTTTGAATATGTATACTGTATATTGATTTTTCGCATTACACCACCCTTCTATTAAAATATTCCGTGTACGCCACTGCTAATCGTCTCTTACAGATATTGCCACGATTCGATGAAGACGGAAACGTCGTGCCCGAGGAAATTCTCAACGTCAGCGTCTCCGCCGACCACCGGATAATAGATGGCGCCACAGTGGCCAGATTCGTTGAATTGTTGAAGAGGCAAATCGAAAATCCCTACTTGCTGTTTTTGAATGTATGAAAGTCTTCAGTATAAGAAAAAAACTGGTTTAATAGGCTGTAACTCAATAAAGGATTATTTTTAACTCTTGCCAAAAATATATAGTACCTACCCCACAATTTTCAGACGTTATTTAATATAAATAGAATTAATTTTTGTATGATAACAGACTTCAGTCGTTTCGTCCGAACGTGTGGCAGATTCTAACGTTATTATTAGTGTGTTCGCAGTGTTTATGTCGTCGGCGTCGGTATTACATTACATTAAAATGTCACACTTGCAAACGTCTAAAAAATAACTATTTGCTGACAAAGTGGATAAATTAATTAGTGACTTCTCTGAGGGCATACAAAAATTACAGAACGGAGAGTTGTCGTTAGCGGAGTCACTGCAAATAGTGGACGAAGTAGTCACACAAAAAACTAGCCAGTTCCAAAGGGTATTAAAGAAAGACATCGGTTTTACCAAATTGAGATTAATTTGTGATTGTGATTTGTGATATAAACATATATTTTCACAACAAAAACTCTCAGTGACAACTATAGAAACTTATCTGATGTTACAAAGTTTTTACGAATCTTCTCCAATTCGTGATTATACTGTTAACCAAGCTATATAGTCAAGCTAATTAAGAGGGTAAGTTTTACGTATTATATGGTTATAAAGTGCGAATTGATTGCTTTTGTTACTATATTTAATATTAGTTACTTTCTCGCATTATTATATGGAGACATCCAAAAAAACGTCATCAACTCTGGCTATGAACGAGAGAGATGGAAATAGCGGTCATGTCTAAGCTTTTCGGTTATGTCAAACTTTTGACAAGTGACTGTCACAATTTGTAAAATATACAATGGCTGTCATATGATGTGACAGTCTTGACAAGTAAATAAGGTTATAAATTCGATTAAGAATGGAAATACGTATTTTTTTTCTCGGCCAACTTTGATGACGTTTTTTTTGGATGTCTCATACCATAACGAACCTTCCAAAAAAAAAAGACGTCATCAAAGTAGGCCTAGCAAAAAAAGACGTATTTCTACCCTTAATCGAATTTATAACCGTATTTACTTATAAGTATATTTAGATGTTTTGTGCTTGTAAGGCTGTCACATCATATGAGAGCCATTGTTTATTTTACAAACGGTCACAGTCATTTGTCAAAAGTTTGACATAACCGAAAAGCCTCGAAATGACCCTTATTTCCATCTCTCTCGTTCATAGGCAGAGTTGATGGCAAAAACTAAAAGGAAATAAAGAAAAGAGTAGATTATTTCTAACAAAAAGGTCAAAGATTTACATAAAAGAGTCCCGCAAATATATGTTGTCCTCAAAAAATACTCATACAGCACATTTTTGGAATTCGATTGGTTTCAACTACCACCTTTAAGTCGCAGATAGACTTTAAATTCGCGGGTTTGGTTTCGATAATGGACTATAACCTTATTTAGTCAAAAAGAGCAAAAAAAAATGGAAAAAAAGCTCCCCCCTTGCAATCGATCTAAATGGACTTTTTGAAATTGTTATGATTATGACCTAATACATTTTGTTATATAATTTGTATATAATTTAATCAATATAATGCCTCCAAAATGGACGGATTTCGATATATTTCAATTTTTAGAACAAAATTTTTAAAACACCTAGATAAAAATTAACTTAAAAACTCCCACTGTGGTAAAAATATGTGGTTAATTTTTTTACGTACTAAAATGTTATGCCAGAACTACAAATAAAATGGATTTGAAAAATTGTAACTATGTATATGGTACAATTTGATTTCTATTCATTATTTAAAGACAATTTTATAACCATTGTTTATTTCTACAATGAAAGGTTTTCGAGATATTTATTTTAAAAATAAGAGAAAAAATGTAACTGCAAACTCCTAGATAAAAAATAATCCACTTTCGTTTAATTTAATCATTAAATATGGAGCTTTATTTTAACTACTTACTTACACACCAAACTCTACAGGGTGTTCAAAATAGAAGAAACTTTATCCCATATTGAGTCATTTACATATGTTAAACAGAATGTAGCATTTTGTAATTTCGTTATTTTCCTTTTTTCATCCTCTTGCTATGGGTATTAGCTTCCCCTATACCTGAAACGTACGATGTTGGAGTTAAATCACATTATTTATCAAAACGGTTAACGTTAAAGCAAGTTGTTAAAGTAATATTACATCAGGTATAGTGTGCCAGGGACAAAACAAATGTATCACAACAAAATCATTTCATACGTCAGATTAATGGAATCACTACTGTCAAAGTTTTTTTGAAGTAAAAGTGATTATTACTTATTCTAATGCACATTTACTCAATGCATTTCATGTTATGTAAAAATGTTACGAAATTGTTGGTAAAAGTTGCTGAACATTCAGTTAATTGCCACCTATAACTGAAAAAACTCAAGAATTGAAATTAATCTTTTGACAGTTGTAAAGAAACAAAAAATAACAGCCGTCTTCATAACCATTTTCAATTTTTTTTATCTCATAGGGCACACAATGTTCTCATATAAATAAATTATACTTTATTTCAATTGTTTGTAATTGAATTCACGTACAATATTACCTGCGTCTATGTAGTATAGGAATAGTTTCATCTGCTAGTACGTATCGGTTAAGTCTAGAAATCAAGACAAATATTTCCACTATAAACACGTCTTTTAATAAATCTCAATATCTCAAAAACAGTGATTTTCCACCGTCATGCCTTCTGTACCGCAAATTGCCTATTTAAATACATCTTTCCATTAAAAAGTCGACATAAATCAGCTGTTTCTGTTGATAAACAGTGGCAAGTCAGAAGAATACCTTTTTTATCACGGCACCCTTCTAGACGGTGGCGCCACCTGGGGAGTGACAGATACTAGTCAGGCGAGCGACTTTCCTTAAAATTTCCATTCCTGTTTGGGGATGTTAGTGTGCGGTAGTGCTCGTTAATTTATAAAATCGCATTCGGAAGTCGAATAATCAAAATTCGGGCGACGTCGAGTGGATACGTGATAATAAAGCGTTATTTGCTGCGCGTATGAAACTAGTTGCGGATATGACGAACTAACGTCAGCTGGTGCCAAACGAGAAATGGACTTCACTGGACAGAAATGGCGGCGCTCTGTCCAGGTGTTCAGTATGGGTTATCTTCGCAACAAAATTTTGGTGAAAATAAAGACTTGATTTTTGTGAAATTAACGGATTCCGCTTTACGTGCAATAGAAGAGTACATAAAAAAATCAGGTGAGTTTTTAAAATTTTAACTAGAATCGCCGTAGAGTAATACAATCTGTTGCCTTCTAGCGACAGTCGCCATATTCAGATGACTTATTAACCTATTATATTTTATTTTGGAATTGTAAATCGTGCGCTGGAGATATTTTACGCTCGCCAGAGCCAACTTTACACGAAAGTTTACGCGATATCGGCATCGGATTTTGCTCGAATTTCGCGGAAAGGCCTGGCCACGTCAACATATTGAAAACTTTTGCGCGATTTCAAATTTGAATTTTTGAAATCCGCATCTCGGATTCGAAGCGGAGACGTCGCAAAAAGCTGCCCTGGAAATTCTACGGGCAGATAAAAAACGATAACGACGCAACTGTTGGACCTGCGGTTGACCGTATAAGGCTATAATGTTGAGCTAATACCTGCCCAGTGTCGGATTTTAAGAAAGTTGTAATGTAACTCTATTTTTCAGCGCAAAAAGCGCCGCAATCCGACGGTTTTTCTGGCTATAATTTATTATCTAATTTATAAAAGTCCACACATCCGCGAATTTCGAATAATAATAAGGTGAAATTGGTTTTTTCCCTCGGAATAACCCGAACGGTTAATATCCTTTTAGTAATTGTGAGCGCTGTCTGGCAAACCGTACGGTAAACATGGCATATTAGGCGTTTTCTTTCAAGATATTCTTCTATTTTTAATATGTAGGTTAGTGCCTGATTCCAGGTGTGTTGAGAATCGTCAGGCGTGGTATTTCATAATCATTGTTACCCGAGGTGTCGAGAGATTTTTTTCCGCGGTGTTTTTTACCCGATCAGGGGCGAGAAAAAATAATCTTGGGCCTAGAAAGTCGCTTTTAAAGTAACAGAATACGCGATGACGAGTTTAATCCCGTCCAATTCGACGTTTCCAACCAGTATCAGTGTGGTGACCTTCGTAGGTTAAATACACAAATAATATAATAAAATCTGGCGTTCGTTTGTACATTTTAATTTCGATTCTGATTTCGCGTTATTTAAATGGTATTCTGGTTGACTCGATTTAGATTCAGTCGCCGACAGAACACTTAATAGATAAGTAGATTAATCGTACAAATTATTTTGTAAAAAAAGTTGTAATTGATTGGAGAACCAGGTTTTAATAAACTCTCTGAGTACTTTTTTTCATCGTATTTATCGCAGAAATGTGGGTCTATTTTTAGTTTGCACGGGACTATAAATTGTGGTACAAAATATATATTTTTTTTGTTTAGTGACGACGTGGGTGGCAGTTTTTTATTCGTGTTTACTGTGTTATTTAACAAGGCAGAATTAACGAATCATTAAAAGAAAGCGTAATCAGTTGGTCGAGCAAAAAAAGACGTACCTATTTCTTTCTATTCTTAATCTTTAGTTTATAACCTTATTTAATTGTCAAGGCTGTCGCATTATGTGATGGGTACTTTTACCAGGTTTATAAAAAACAGAAATACAAAAAATTATCAAAAGGGAACTGTATTTTCTAAAAAATAAGACACTATTAAAGAAAATTACGACCACCCAGATTTATAAACACTTGAGCTCTTCGAAAAATTCGCCTATACGAGGTGTGTAAATTAAGTAATGAGACTGTTTTTTTATTCGAATAGAATTACAATTCAGTATTATCTCCTTCAAAATAACTTCCTTGGGAAGCCTCACGAGCGCTGGAGACGGTTCTTCCATTCCTCATAGCAGTGCTGGAACTCATATACTGAAATAGCCTTCAGCTGGTCGGTTACAGCCGTTTGAATATTTTCTATTATCCCAAAATGACGTCCCCTTTCCCTTAATTTCGGGAAGAGAAAAAAGGCACAAGGGCTCGAGTCAGGCGAATAAGGAGGCTGAGGAGCCACAGGAGTGTTTTTACTAGCTAAGAACTCGTTTACTGAAATGCAACCGTGATGCAACATCCAGTTGTTCTTGATGTTTGGTCTCACACGCATGTCCCTTTTTCGAAGTTTTTCAAGAACCTCTCTGTAAAAGTGTTAATTTACTGTTTGGTCTGGAGGCACAAACTCTTTGTGGATAATTCCCTGACTAAAAAAAAAAGCAAATCGGCATACATTTGATCTTCGACTTCATTCTTGCTTTTTGGGTCTTAGAGAGCTTGAAGTATGCCATTCCATGCTTTGGCGCTTGGTTTCCGAGTCGTACTCAAACACCCAAGTCTCATCACCAATAACGACACGTTCCATGAAATGGGAATCATTTTCAATCGATTCCAAAAAGTAAAGACACCTTTCTCTCATGTCCTTTTGTTCCTGCGAAAGGTTTTTTGGAACCATTTTTGCGCAAATTTTTTCTCATTCCCAATTCGTTAGTCAAAATCTGATGAACAGTGGTGTGATTCATATTTAACTCTTCTCCGATCATTCTTGTCGTCGACCGACGATCTGAACGCACAAGATCCCGTATTCTATCGACGTTTTCATCGGTTCTTGAAGATGAAGGCCTTCCGCTGCATGGTTCATTTTCAATCGACTCTCTTCCTTCTGAGAATGCCTTAAACCACCGAAAAACCTGGGCTCTTGAAAAAACACTGTCTCCGTAATTGTGTTGAAGTTTTGCAAAGTATCCGTTGCGCTGTGTCCAAGCCTGAATCAAAACCTAATAGCACATCTTTGCTCAAAATTAATTTGACTAGTTTTTAAAACGCACTACAAAAAACCAGTTTACGAAAACAGTAACAAAGAACAAACAAATTACTCTAACAAGTTCAAACTTGTACTGAAGGTGCATTGCATGTTTACCTACCGCCCTTCCAGTCGCGTCTCCGCAGTGTTGCTAGACCGGGCGCTACGTTGCCAGTCTCATTACTTAATTTACACACCTCGTAAACTGCATGTAGAACCACTTTAAAAAGTAGAAATCATTAAGATTCCTAGTGTATGACCGAAACAAAGTTGAAAATAGAAGAATAAATGAGAAACAGAGAAAGTATGTGCGGTGTTTTAAATGGGGATGATAGGGACCAAACAAATAGATTATAGGAAAGATAATTTACATTTTGTAGTAGTCCGCTATTATTAAATTTTACTTAGAATTAAATTTATTACTGATAATACTATTTATCTTGCGTGTTTATCCATTTTATTGTAAAATGTTAAATTGTTTACTGCCTACATGAATAAATATTCATATAAATACAGAAATATCCCATGGCAGTCTAGAGAAAAACAAATATGCCATAAATTTATAATATCTAATAATTTTACTATTACCGTTACCAGGTAAGAAATTTCAACGAGGCGTCGATCGTTTATAATTACGACTCGATTCATACAATCCCTTCCTCGTAAGGGTTGTCTGAAGACGTCGATAAGTATCAGGAAGTTACCTGCTCAGTTTGCTAAACGGTGACTAACAATGCGTTTTACAAGAGAGGATTTGGCCCGTTATTTGAATTAATAAGGATTTAAATATCACGCCTCAGATACCGAAAGCTATTTTTGTTGCCTTTGTTGTCGGCGTTTTTGTTTTGCCCTTATTTTCGCAATAACCCGGGGCGCGTTTGTAAAGGCGCCTGCTTGTGATTTTCAAAGGGCACTAATAATAGCACCAGAAGTGTGTATATATATATTGTTTTATAAATACGAAAAGTCTGCCGTAATTTTTCCTCTCATATACGAATTTCATCAAGAAACAAAGTGTTTAAAATTGTGCCAAAGTGTGACAATGACAATATACTTCATTCGAAATAAAAACTGATGCACGTCATCAAACACGTGTTTCAGTTTTTTCAACTTTTTTTTTCAAAATTAAAAAGAAATTATTTTAAGAAAATATACCTATATTTTAAAAGATATTAGTTGGGTGATTTTAATTTTAATATTAGGGTGATTTTTTTTCAACTATTTTTTTTGTTTTTCAGTCCCCACTTGAAATTTTGTTGAATATGTCGAAAAAAAATCCCTGAAAGTTACAGCCCTTAATATTAATTTTAAGTACTTTCCCAAAGCGTGAAAAGATTTTCCATTTAAAATACACGCTAATCGAAATTTCATTACATTGGTCTTGGCCTCGACTTACTCAGAATAAAACACTAATGTAAATTGTACTCACCAGTACAAGTTACATTTTCGCTGCAATAGGCAATTTTGTAGTGTTTTATTCTGAGTAAATCGAGACCAAGACCAATGTAATAGCATAAAATGCGACTGTTATAGAAATTTGCAAAAAATTTCGATTTACGTGTATTTTAAATGGAAAATCTTTTCACGCTTTGGGAAAGTACTTAAAATTAATATTAAGGGCTGTAACTTTCAGGATTTTTTTTCGACATATTCAACAAAATTTCAAGTGGGGACTGAAAGACAAAAAAAAGTTGAAAAAAAATCACCCTAATAAATATGCAAGTACAAAAAAGAACAAGGAAAAATTGGTAGGAAAAGTTAATAAAGATGATTTTTTAATGACAGGAAAAATGAGTAGAAAAAGGTAGACGGAAGTTTTGAAATTTTTAAAAAAATACATAAAGAAATTTAAGATTTTCTCACAAACACCATTCGGTTAGTGTAGATTCGTTTTTGTAGTTAGTTAGTGTAGTTCGGTGCAGTGTAGTTTTTTGTACGTAAATATCAATTACTATAAATGTTGCGAATAGCACTGGTATTCAATTCTACAGTATTTCTTTCACATACACATACTGTTTTCACTAGGATCCGATGGAAAACAGTATGTCCGACGCCCGCCGAAATGTGAATATAATCCGAACTACAACCATAACTTTAAAATACGGAAGCCGAAATGTCGTCATCTGGGGTTGCTTTTCCTGGAGAGGTGTTGGCTCTATACATCGCGTAAAGGGAATCATGGACCAGTATGTGTATGTTAACATATTGGAAAATATTCTGCAACCATACGCTGGCGAGTTTATGCCTAACGTGGAAGCTTGTTCAAGACAATGATCCCAGACGTACTGCGAAATCTGTAAAACAGTGGTTAATTAACAACTCCGTGTCTATTATTGACTGGCCATCTTGTAGCTCTGACCTCAACCCCATAGAGAATCTATGGGGTGAAGTAAAACAGCGAGTTTGTCAGCGTCAGTTTAAAAATTTTGATGAATTGTATGAAGCTGTTAGAGAGGCCTGGTCCTCGATACCTGTAGAGTTATGTCAAACTTTGATAAGCTCTATGGGTAGGAGATACGCAGAAGTAATAAAGAACCATGACTATCCAACAAAATATTAATGTATGTTACATAGTTTCTTGAATAATGAACATTTTCTATATCGTTTCTAATTATGTGTCCTTCGAAAAATGGTAGGTAAATGGCAATTATAAATATAAAAGTTGAACTGAGACGGATGGAGCACAAAATAAGTTACGAATTGATTCGCTTTAGAACGCATGTTTATTGTATATATAATTGTTGGGACGGGTTAAAAACTAAATGACATAATGTGCATAAGTTATGCTAAAACAATGCCGTTTCTAATTATGTGACCGCCACTGTATATCAAAGCAAATCTCATAAATGGTTTGATTTTAATATCAACTCCGTTTTTTTGGTCGAAAAAAACAAAAAATCTTTGTTCTCAGCAGTCAATCGGTAAAAAAAATCGATTTTTTTGAACTAACCCGCCTGGGAGGGCAACCCCCTTGAAACTACGAGCCGCCACTGTCAGTAAATCAATGCCGTTACCGGATGCCGGGCCGACAACACCGGGCTTTTTTCTCGTCCCACCGAAAACACCTGTTAAAATTTCAACTAGGCTACATAGAAGTGGGTATTACAGCGTGAGTTATGCCCGTAATAACGGATAACGAGGCGGGGAACGTCTCGTCTTTCGCCGGACCGCCGCGCCGGGCCGCCTCCATTAGTGATGGTCTACATACTCGTTAAATCGGTTATGTAGCGGCGCAAAATTAATATTAAGAATAATGCTCTGCCTACATACTTTAATTCAAATAAGGCCGCAAGGATGACCATAAGTAAGTGTTATTATTATACGAAATAAAATAGTCAACATAAAGATGGTACAGTAATGAGACTGAGTTTTTAATTTTTTTTTTTCGGATAGAATTATAATTCGGTATTGTCTCCTTCAAAATAACTTCCTTGGGAAGCCATACGGCGCTAGAGACGGTTTTTCCATTCCTCACAGCAGTGCTGGAACTCATATACTGGAATAGCCTTCAACTGGTCGGTTACAGCCGTTTGAATGTTTTCTATGATCCCAAAATGACGTCCCTTCAGGAGATTTTTCAATCTCGGGAAGAGAAAAAAGTCACAAGGATTCAAGTCAGCCGAATAAGGAGGCTGAGGAGCCACCTGCTGAGTAGCCTGTTTTTACGGGCTAAAAACTCGTTTACTGAAATGGCTGTGTGACAAGGCCCATCGGCGTAATGCAATATCCAGTTGTTCTTGATGTTTGGTCTCACACGCATGACCCTTTTTCGAAGTTTTTCAAGAACCTCTGTAAAAGTGTTGATTTACTGTTTGGCCTGGAGGCATAAACTCTTTGTGGACAATTCCCTAGCTATCAAAAAAGCAAATCAGCACGCATTTGATCTTTGACCTGCTCGTTCTTGCTTTTTTGGGTCTTGGAGAGTAAAGTGTGCCATTCCATGCTTTGGCGCTTGGTTTCCGGGTCGTACTCAAACACCTAAGTCTCATCACCAGCAATGACACGTTCCATAAAATGGGGATCATTTTCAATCGATTGCAAAAAATCAAAACACCTTTCTCTCCTGATGTCCTTTTGTTCCTGCGAAAGGTTTTTTGGAATCATTTTTACGCAGATTTTTCTCATGTCCAATTCGTTAGTAAAAATCTGATGAACAGTGGTGTGATTCAAATTTAACTCTTCCCCGATCATTATTGTCGTCAACCGACGATCTGAACGCATAAGATCCAGTATTCGATCGACATTTGCTACGTTGGAGAATCTTATCCTTTTTTTCTTGTTAATTTCTGCAATAAAATTTAAAACCATAACAGTTTTGAATAGAGAATGAAAAGATCTTTCAAATGAAGTATGACAAGCCCGTACTTCCAATTTGAAAATTTAGGGGTTGTAGTTGTCACCTGAAGGGGATTGAATTTAGGGATGACATTTTTACGTCGCGAGATGTCATTTTAGAATTAGAAATTGACGTGTCTCACGATTTTCTAAAAAATGCTGCTACTAAATAATGGTGCTACTGAATTTATTCCATTTGGCTGTTCCACACTGTATTTAATTTAAACAAGTATTATTACACTCGTTTCTTGTGATTTTTTAAGGTAGGAAACGCATTTTCACCTCTATTATACGCACGCCGCTGCTTTCTCTTAGTGTAGCTATATTTTAAGGGTTGGATGGAAAAATAGGCAACTAATCCGCAAAAAAAAGGTGCCAACAGGACAACCTGCCTCATCCCAGTTCCATTTTTCCCAGAGGACGGCTATTTTAACAACTTCTGGCATTTCACTTTTTAAGAATTCGTTTCAATTTGGCAGTCGCTTGGCCAGATCCAAGTACCTGTGGAAATATTCAAAAATAGAATCCGGGCGATCCTTTCAGCCAGATATTCCTGAGAATATTATAACATTAACCGGGCTGTACCACGTTTTTTTTTAACATATTTTTTTTTGTTCGTTCGCGTAACTTTTTTCTTAAATCACGTGCTAAATTTAAATTGCATATTATTTATCGAGCAGAGCGGGTATGTAAATGCTCACGAAGGTCGGTCAATTGTCAATAGAGATATGTATTTTAATTGGCAAACGTGGTAGAGTGTAATACAGTTCCAACCTTTTTTTTTTGCTCGGTAGAAGGTCTGCGATAATTTATAAATAACTCGCTTGAAAAAAGCATATCGTTGGAATCTGATAAAAACGTTCAAAAATACTTCATTTTGCTTCCACGTGCACGTAACGGAGTGGACTCGACAACTCCCGTACATATTATGTATATAGTATAATTGTAGTTCAATCAAATAACGCCATTATATTTCGGAAAAATTTTGAATTTTTTTTTATTCGAATAGAATAAACTTGGGACGCAACATAGCGCTGGAAACGGTTTTTCTATTCCTCATAGCAGTGCTGGAACTCATATACTGGAATAGCCTTCAGCTGGTCAGTTACAGCCGACTGTTTTCTGTTTTCAATCTTGGTAAGAGAAAAAATCACAAGGACTCAAGTCAGGCGAATAAGGAGCCTGAGGAGCTACAATAACCTTTTTTTACTGGCTAAAAACTCATTTACTGAAATGGCTGTGCGACCAGGCGCATTGTCCCGATGCAACATCCAGTTGTTCTTGGCTTGCTTTTTTTGGGTCTTGGAGAGCCTGAAGTGTGCCAATCCATACTTTGGCGCTTGGTTTCCGGGTCGTACTCAAACACCCAAGTCTCATCACCAGTAATGACACGTTCCATAAAATCATTTTCAATCGATTCCAAAAAGTCAAGACACCTTTCTCTCTTGATGTTCTTTTGTTTCTGCGAAAGGTTTTTTGGAAGCAGTTTTGTGCAGTTTTTTCTCATCTCCAATTCGTTGGTCAAAATCTGATGAACAGTGGTGTGATTCAAATTTAACTCTTCCCCGATCATTCTTGTCGTCAACCGACGATCTGAACGCATACGATCCCGTATTCTATCGACATTTTCAAGGTTCCTGAAGATGAAGGCCTTCCGCTGCGTGGTTCAATCGACTCTATTCATTCTGAGAATGCCTTAAACCACCGAAAAACCAGGGCTCTTGAAAAAACACTTCAACACGCAACGTAGGCGTGTTGAAGTTTTGCAAAAGCATCTGTTGCGCTGTGTCCAAGTCTGAAGCAAAACCTGATAGCACACCCTGGCTCAAAATTAATGTCACTCATTTTTAAAACGCACTAGAAAAAAACTGGTTTACGAAAACAGCCACGAAGAACAAACAAATGACTCTAACAAGTTCAAACTTGTACTGAAGGTGCATTACATGTTAACCTACCGCCCTTCTAAGTCCTGTCTCCGCAGTGTTGCTAGATCGGGCGCTACGTTGCCAATCTCATTACATAATTTACATACCTCGTGTATTGAGAGATCAAATATTGTAAAAATATACATATTCCTTGAATTAACAGTTCCACTTTTACTGCTTTTAAAGCAACGCGGTATGTCTGTCTACAATTGAGGAGCCTGCTGCAACAACGATGCAGCTCCATTTTCAACGCGTGTTGAGGTTAACTGCTTATAATTTCGATAAAAATAGTAGGTGTTATTTAACGCAAATTCCACACATCTAAGCGCATGGAGTATACATTGACATATGCGTCGAACTTGCGTTAAATAACGTCTAATATTTTTATCGAAATTATAAGCAGCTAACCTCGTCACGCGTTGAAAATGGAGCGGCATTGTTTTTGCAGCAAGCTCCTCAATTGGCGCCTGCAATCAGAAAGACCGTTGGTTCTTCTAAGTGTTCGGACGGCTTTTTTTTTTATTTTTGGGATAATCCGAAAAATTGAGCAGTATGAACATGCGGCTGGTATCGTGGGATCCGAAAACTGGTACATCGAGAAATCTGCTCGCCATTGATTTCATCCTCGACAAACAGGAAATGAATATTAGAGGCTGTACGGTGGCAAAACGGTTAAACCAGTTCGCGTCAAATGGCAGTAAGTAGCTAGCGTACAGCGGCGTCCGGTAGCATTTGAAATGGGGTGTTTGCACGATATTCATTCAAACAAAAAAACGAAATTAGTTAAGAAGTTATTGAAGCATATAGCCACATAGCGTTGTGATATTTGAATTATTTGAATTCCTTGACTCGCAAAACATCGATTAAAAAAAACCATTAAAATTGGTTCATTGGAAGACAAGATAATGACATTTTGACAGTACGTCGCTGTTAGACCAGGCGATATCTGTTTTGAGTTGCGGACTTTTTTCTTATGGTCCCTAATTTTTTATTGAAATACCTCCGGAATATCATAAGAAATGATAATTTTGATATGTGCCAGTTGAAAGAGTTGTGGAAAATATCATTTTTTCCCTCTTTTCTTCGAGATATCTCGAGAACTATTGGTTTTAGAGAAAAAGTGAAGAAAGAAATAAGTTTTACATAGAGTGTGAAAGAGTATGAATTAAAAAATGCATTATTAATAGATACAGTTTTTTTATGAATGTTTTTTGGCCAGTTAGATTATACATACGACGTTTAGATCGTGGTTCAGAAAACTTTTAGATACGAGGTGTGTAAATTAAGTAATGGGACTAACAACGTAGCGCCCGATCTAGTATCACTGCGGAGACGGGACTTGGAAGGGCGGTAGGTTAACATTTAACGCACCTTCAGTACAAGTTTGAACTTGTTAGTCATTTGTTTGGTTTTTTTTTGTGACTGTTTTCGTAAACCGTTTTTTTTTTCTAGTGCGTTTTAAAAATGAGTGACATAATTGAGCAAGCAATACGGAGACAGTGTTTTTTCAAGAGCCCAGGTTTTTCGGTGGTTTAAGGCAACGGAAGGCCTTCATCTTCAAGGACCGATGAAAATGTCGATATAATACGGGATCTTGTGCGTTCAGATCGTCGGTTGACGACAAGAATGATCGGGGAAGAGTTAAATTTGAATCTCACCACTGTTCATCAGATTTTGACAAACGAATTGGGGATGAGAAAAATCTGCGCAAAAATGGTTCCAAAAAACCTTTGGCAGGAACAAAACAACATCAGGAGAGAAACGTATCTTGACTTTTTGGAATCGATTGAAAACGATCCCCATTTTATGGAACGTGTCACTGGTGATGAACCTTGGATGTTTGCGTACGACCCGGAAACCAAGCGCCAAAGCAGAGAATGGCACACTTCAAGCTTTCTAAGAGCCAAAAAAAACAAATTTTTTTCCCCATCTTTTCTTCTAGATAACTCGAGAACTATTCGTTTTAGAGAAAAAGTGAAGAAAGAAATCCAAAAAAAGCAAAAATGAGCCAGTCGAATACCAAATGCATGCTGATTTGCTTTTTTGATAGCCAGGGAATTGTCCACAAAGAGCTTGTGCCTCCAGGCCAAACAGTAAATCAACTCTTACAGAGCGGTTATTTAATTTATACGCCTCGTAAAACAACACACCAAATTTCATCCAAATCAATCTAATAGGTTTTACACAATGATTTTGAAAAAAAAAAACGCGATTTTTCAGATTTTATAGTGATAAAAAAATCTTGAGCAACCTAAAACTTTTTTCGCGTAAAAAAAGAGCATTCAAGCTTTCAAACCTTTTTTGATAAATTAAAATCTTTCATTAGGAAAACCTTAAGAATTTTGGAAAGTTTGGCCCAGATCTTTTTCGGGTTTTAAACTAAAAATGTCGAGGACGATTACATATTATGGTTTAGAAACCACTTTCGACCTTAAGTTTTTTTTTTAATTCGTCTTAAAGTTGGTCCAAGACTCACATGTTAAAATAAGCATCCAACATTAATGAACGGCCATGTATATTATCCTGTGTATATTATTACTGTACACCCTGTGTAACAGCAACTTGAAAATAGTGAAATGGGTCCGTTGGTGGTGGCCAGTGATGCCAACCTAGTTCCATGAAAAATCCCAATAATTTCATTGAAAAGTCCCTGAAATTCTCTAGATCAGAATGAAACAAATAATTTCTAGAAAAAACACATTTTTATTTAAAAAAAAAAAAAAAACAACAACAATGGAAACACTTTGTATAAACTGTTAAAAACTAAAAAACATAACATGAGAAACATAAAAAAACATAATTTTCAGGATCATTTACCTAAACCAATCTATAATATACACATATCACTTATAAAGGTACAGCATTAAGTGTTTCACTAAGCTAAGTTTGTTCCTTTTTTTTTTTGTTTTCACATCTGTGACAACAGAAAATACCCTTTCCGTTTCCGTGTTGATTTAAAGAGATTTGAGGCAAAGAAACAAAGCGAGGCTCAATAGACTTCGCGGACATTTTCTTTTTCCAAGTCATCAAAATAAATCATGTCTGTTCCATTCTCTGTCTATTTCAGTTTTATCGATATTTTCTAAACCAGCGAATTTTTCGTATACCTACATGATGAAGTAGTACACATTTTCTGATCTTTTAGAAGAAAGGGCTATATCCGGCTTTAAAAAAAATTAATACATCAAAAAAATTTGTCACATAAGGGAAAGCGATTTTGAATTTCCGAAGTTGCTGTGATTAGAAAATCCAGACATGATTTTTTTATGTCATTTTGTAATTCTGTAGGTAAATTTGAAATATAATTGTAATAATAATGTAATGTAATAATAAGAACATAGAGAGGACATTTGTCCACACGGCATTGGCAATTGAGATTCAAGAATCGGGCCCCCGAGTTTTTATATATTTGAGGGGATTTTAAAATAATCCCTAGATTACACATACGATTCCCTGTTTCCCTATAAGTGTCAAAAATCCCTAGATCTAGGGAAAAATTCCCTAGGTTGACAACACTGGTGGTGGCATCTCTCCACGATATCCTCGATCCGTCCACGCTGACCAAGTTAACGCGAGGAAAGAGGAAAGTAAAATTTTGTCTAACGGCAAAACCTGTACCTCCTACTGGTCAATAACGATTCTGGTAAGAATTAGTCTGACAATAAAAGTGGACGTGGCCCGGCTAGAATGGGTCACATCGTCTCGGGTGGCAACGATTTTCATAAAATAAAAGTTGCTAGTTAACGCAGTCAATGGCGTAGCGTGGGGTTTCGGAGCACGGGACTAACAACATATTTTAAGTGTCATTGTTAGATTGAAATTGATCATTTTATATAAAAAAAAAACGAAACTCTTTTAAATATGCCTGCCTTGGAAATAGCTTGCTAAAAACATCATCATAGTTGGCCGAGCAAAAAATGAAATATTTAAAACACGAAAAAAATGTTTTCGAAAAAATAAAACACTATAAAAGAAAATTACCGCCAATGTTTGTACACAATTGGGCTATTATTTTAAATGAGTCAATAATAACTTGGTGCAGTATCCACGGTGTTCCATTAGTTTCTTCAATTTAATTGACAATGCGTTGCTGAAGGTCTTAAATATCGCCAACGGAGGTATCAAAAATTGAATTTTTTAGATGATACCAGAGAAATAAATCACAGGGAGTCAAATCGCAAGATCCAGGCGGGAATTTGGTCAGCGTGTTCAAACTAATTATACGATCTTCGAAAAATTCGCCTATATAATTAGTTTTCCTTGTAAAGGGTTTTCCAATAGGGACGGGCCGATGTTGACAGGCTGTGGCGGCCATGTTGTTTTGGCAGCGTCTGTCAAATATGTTGTTTATTATCCAGTCACTGCTGCCAAATCACCATGGCAAGTTAAACGATTGAGCACCACGCAGTGGTGGTGCGTGATATTTCAGTTAGCCATATCTTGAAAACGACGCATGGGACCCACTTCACTTTTTAGGTGATGACTATACACCTCTTACAGAAAGGCTTTATAGTGAAAAAACCGTCAGCAAAGTTTGCGAAAAATTTTTCAAAAACACTGGAGCACTCCCTGGGTTCTCAGTAACGCTCTGTGGAATATTTGCAGTATATATTTTTTCGTAATCTAGAAACAAATATAAGGAGACGTTTTTCGATTTGTTACAAAATATTTTTTGTTTCAAAAAGTTATGGCCATTTTAATTTTAATTTTATAGGAACATTTTGTTTCCCAAAATTAAAATGGCCATAACAATTGTATTAGTGTTGGGAATAATCGAATTATTTTAACTATCGAATTAGTAGTAATAATTCATATTTAAAAATCGAATTAATAATTCGAATTATTATTAGTAGAATTATAAATTTTAATTATAGCGAGGGGAGATGGCTGCAGGCTAAAAAAAAAAACGATCACCACAGGCAACGGCAACCGCAGTCCCCCGAGTATTTTCGTTTTTACTTGACCCTTCGAGGGGGGGGGGGGGGGGCGATCGGCTGCAGATTAAAAAAAAAAAAAAAAAAAAAAAAAAAAAAACAGGCAACGGCAACACCATTCCCCCCGAGTATTTCCGTTTTTTACTTGACACTTTGGCTCCATCGTACATATTCGATAGGTATAGGCGTATACCATTTTTATCTCGATATATCGAATTAGATAATCGAATTAGTTAGTTTTAATTAACTATCGAATTAGTAGAATTATTTAATTCGAATTTTCCCAACACTACATTGTATGATTGTAGAGCACCTCTTCACGAACCAAATGCCCTTTGAAACATTACCGTACGACTTGACGATTGCCGGTCCATTTTTCGAAAACATCTTTTTTTTACATTTTTTCGAATTGCGCCAAAATGTATGGATATTTTTATGGAAAATTTTTACTGTAAGTAGCCGGAGTAACTCGAAAGTCCCTACGACTTTCGTAGGCCGAGTGCTACTTTTCGTTTTTCGGAAATAATTTTTTTTTTGGTACTTAAAAAGTGAAAAAAACGGTTTTTCACGCGTTTATGAATTTTTTTGGTTATGTTCCTACAAGCCGATTTGATCCAAAACTAGTGCACTCAAATTGCACTATTCTTAACTTAATTATCAATTTTTTTTAAGGCTTGAGGAATTTTTTGAAAACATTTTCTGTCTTTCCTAGGCTATTGCGCGATGCTAGTCGCTCGAGTTAATTGTCTCCTTGATAACCGAATATAAGTAGAAGTGATTTATTAATTGCCGTTTGATTGTTTACAACAACAGGGTAATTAAAAACAGCGTCGTTACCGATAACCGTGCTAATTGGTATGGGATTTGAACATGTGTATGCGCGACATCTACATATATGTAGGTATACTTATTCCATTTTAAATTGAAAATAGGCACTTATACGAGGTAGGATAAGGATATATCAGTTTACTAACACTGTATGGAACTAAATACGCGTTTCTATGCTGATCTGTACCCATATATGCCGTATCGCGGTCCACGCGTGGGTGACGAGTCTTGTCAGAGTGGTCGGAACCTACACGCCTGGTCGGCTGGTAGCCACGAGACATTCCACGGTATTCGACCCAGTCGACCGAGTTCAGTACGTTGGCGTAAAACACAGATTATAACCACGCTATCTTTGACCGACTGTATACAAAAAAACGTCGTTTTTGTGAGCGTTTTGATGTCATAAATTCTGTGGGCTACATTAACGGTGGAGTGGGTTTTTAAAAGGTTTAAATTATACACTTTTATTTTATTTGCGTCATAAATAATATTTTTAATCAATACCTCTTTCATAAGCATGGCTTTCTGGAGGCCTTTCGAAACGGATGAAAATAACGTAGCTTTAGATATAACCAGCGAAAATGACGAAACGGTCGAGTACGATGAATTAAAAAATAAAGACTTACATTCTCAAAGTCAGCGTATTATTTTAAACATATATGAATGCCTAAAACGTGAAAATGAGAAAATGACTGATACTGAAATTATTAATCGAATTAATAAATTAACTAAAGTTTCAATATCCACGATTTATCGAGTTGTTAAAGCTGGGACTGTTATAGATCACTATGAATTACGAAATCAGAAAAAGCAAAAATTCAAAAATGTCGACGAGGCGACGCGGGACGTAATTAGGCGAATAATTTATGATACGTATAAAGAAAACAAAGGCCCGACTTTGGAATTAATTCAACAAAAATTACATGATTACCCTGATTATAATTATAAATCTCTAGAAACATTACGTGGCATCTTGTATTTTCAGATATCTCAGGCGTATTTATCATTTTCAATTAAAAATAGAAGGACTATACATAAATATATATCGTTGAGCTACTTGGTTGCATACATATTTTTATTGATAGAGTTGGCCGAAATCTGCCGCGAGACATAGGCGTACGTATCATAATATAATACACTACTCATAAATATTAAGAGAGCTAAGTGAAAAGTGGCCGTATCGTCAATTAAAAAAAAAGCGTTTTGAAGCTTTAAGACTAGTTTTCGGATCAGTAGGCAATTTTTTAGAAGACACGGTTTTAACGCAATCCGAAGAAATAGCGGGAAAAAAATTCCCAATTTTTAGCCTTCTTTTTCTCGCTCCACGGGCTCGGAAAAATTATTTTCGGTTAAACGACCATATGGACCAGGTGGCCTGTTTATTCAGCTTCAGTTTTCTCTTTTTTTTTAATTGTTTGCTACGTCCATTTGCCGTGGAGAGTCTAATGTTTGTACGAATTTCTATACCTCAATGTACCCACAATAGTCCTGCAAATCGGCAGATCGATCTATCGAATGTTTTTCCCAGACCGTTTGATCAAAATTTCAGAAAAAATTAAAGGAGCAAAATTTACGTTTCTGAGCACCCTGTAACTGACGTAAAAATAGAAAATTCAATTTTTTTTTTCCACTTTTTTCACAATTGGACATCTTTTACCCATTGAATTTGAAAAAAGAAAAAACATTTTTTTTTCAATTTATGTTTTTTTTATTTAAAAAAAAACTTTTTTTGCTCAAATTTTTATTCTTACTCATTAACCACCGGCATTTGCATCACCCAAAGCGTACCACATGGAGATTGCACGGTCGGATTTACGCTTCTTTTGTGCTTAGGCACGTGTGTGTGTGCGTGTGTGTGGTTCTTTAGAATTCCTTTTCTTAACTTGTTAAAAATTGAAAAAAAGCATATTTTCCAGAATTTTTCGAAAATTGAAAAAAAAAATGTTTTGTCTTTTTCAAATTCAATGGGTAAATGCTGCCCAATTGGTAAATGGATGTCCAATTGTGAAAGAAGTGGAAAAAAAAATTGTATTTTCTATTTTTACGTCAGTTACAGGGTGCTCAGAATCGTAAATTTTGCTCCTTTTTTTCTGAAATTTTGATCAAACGGTCTGGGGAAACCATTCGATAGATCGATCTGCCGATTTGCAGGACTATTGTGGGTACATTGAGGTATAGAAATTCGTACAAACATTAGACTACCCATCAATATTCGCAAAGATGCGGTCGACTTAGCAAAACAAGTGGAAAAGTCACTTTTTTTTTAACTTTTTTCAGGATAATATTGAGGATGAAAAAAAGAAAAAAAAAAAAGACATGGCATAGCCTTGTAGGAAATTTATTCTAGATTCTGAAACTGCCATTCAATTTTCTGTCCGATGACTAGTTGCTGAGATATCGATGGTTAAAGCCAAAAGGATCCTTTTGCATGCAAAGTCGGATATCTCCGGGACAAATTAACGTAGAGAAAAATTTAAAAAAGGAAATTGAAGCTGAATAAACAGGCTATCAGGTCTATGGCATGGTTTTACTGTGAAAAATTTTTCCAAGCCCGTGGACCGAGAAAGGAAACGCAAAAAAATTACAATTTATTTTTTCGTGTTATTCCTTAGAATTGTTCGATAATTGTCGCTCCTAAAAATTTTCGGCCAAGAGATCTGAAAACTAGAATCTTGGAGCTTCAAAACGATTTTTTTATCATCTCGATACGACCATTTTCCACATAAATACAGCCCTTCAAAAATCACTAAAAAATTTACAATATATTTTTGCTCCCTTAATTGTTTGCAGTAGTTTATAAAAAAATCGTGAGAATAGGAAAAATTTAATGATAACGAAACTGAATGCAATTTCGTTCTAAAATGTTTGAACGCAGGCATTACAAATGTACATCCGGCAGTGACTCTAATAAAGGCGCACCCAGTAAGTCCACCGCAACCTACGAGCTTTTTCCGTCCTGTCGTTGCGAATAGTGTTGCGAAAATTCGAATTAAATAATTCGACTAATTCGATTGTTAATTAAAACTAACTAATTCGATATATCGAGATAAAAATTAGTAGTATTTATTATTTAGTAGTAGTATTCCGACGGGGGAATGCGGTTGCCGTTGCCTCTGATGACCTTTTTTTTTTTTTAGCTTTTTTTGTTTAATCTGCAGCCATCGCCCCTCGCTATAATGCCTCGTTTACATGATGCAAGTTTTGCTTGCGCAAGTACTTGATTGCAAGTACTTGATCAATGTAAACTGTATTTCAAGTAGTTGCTCAACTGGTTGTACAAGAAGAATTAGTTTGCAAGTAAAGTTGATCGGCGGTCTACTTTTTCTTGCGTGCTAGAACTTGCAGATTAATAAATTTACGTGTAAACACATTTGCAAGTCATTGCAGTAGTACTTATGGCGCCGAGTAGATGGTCAGACGAACAAATCGAGACGAATAAGCGGCTTCAATGCTTCGCAGATAGCTGCACAAACAGATGGAATACATTGACTTATAGTGCTTTTAGGAACTCTACATAAGTACATAAGTGACGAAAAACTGTCTCCTGTAGCAAGATATCTCAAAGTTACTTCAAGTTTTAATTTTGCCGGTAAAGCTTGCCTCATATTAGTATCTTGTTTTGTCAAATCCGAATTCACCATTTTTAAAAGAGTTTCAAACATTTCCTTCGACATTCTTAAGTGATTTCTGTAGGCTGAAGGATCTTCACATGATAATTCCTTAAGCAAAACACTTGATGCTCCTAAGTTTTGTCTTCGATTTATCCACGGTTTTACCCATACCCTTCTTTTTCGACTTTTCTCTTTTTTTTAGCACAACACGTAATTCTTCAACTAACGTATAACATAAAATATTCACACCACAATTAACAATCTCGGATGTCTCCATGGCTTGCGATTCTTTTCTGACAAAATTCTTGCACAAATGCTTGCATGTGTATATACAATTTGAAAAATTGTCTAAAAATTCAAGTACTTGCAATCAAGTACTTGCGCAAGCAAAACTTGCGTCATGTAAACGAGACTTAATTTAAATTCTACTAATAATAATTCGAATTATTAATTCGATTTTTAAATATGAATTATTACTACTAATTCGATAGTGAAAATAATTAGATTATTCCCAACACTAGTTGCGAATCGAAGAAGATCGCGACGGGAAGCGACTGCGATTCATCATCGTCGTTCCCAACTAAAAATACGAAACTGGTTTTCCCCGACAAGTAGCCGTTTTATCGAATAACCGCGCCAGTGGCGGCTCGCGACGATATTATGTGGGGGGCGAGCTTCACTTTCACGCGGGTGTTCCTAACAAAGGTGGTAGGTACGCAAGATAACCGAAATACATCCAGTGTGGCCAAAAGTCGCACATAAATTCGATAGAAAATATTTTCCAGAAAAAACGTTCGGTTATGTTTTGGTTTTAGATTCTGGACATTACAGATATATATACAGTCACTTGTGTAGTAGAAAATTTCGTCAGTGTGTTTCTTATACACTAATGGAAAAAATTAAAGGGTCAACAAATGTTTCCGAATTTTTAGTGATTTTTCAGAATGCTGTATGTCAGTGAAAAATGGTCTTATCGAGGTCTAAAAAAAAGTATTTTGAAGCATCAAGTTTCTAGTTTTGAGATATTTCGGCAAACATTTTTTTGGAGTTTTTTTTCAAGTCCACGAGCTTGAAAACATTTTTTCTAACTTAGCCATGGTATGGACCGGATACCTTGTTTATTCAGCTTCAATTTGCCTTTTTTTAAATCTCGATACGACCATTTGTTGCTGAGAGTGAGATTGATCCCGCAACTGGTAAAAAAACGAGAAATATCACCCTTTGAATTTTGCCATATCTAGTTATTCTAACCTCAAAAATGAGAAAATTAAATTGTTCTCATTGCGTTTCCTTCAAGTACATGTCTCGAGTGCACGTTTCTATTTGTTTTTGAGTGGTATAAAGGACGATAACATAGCTGAAATTGCGATTTAAAAAAAAAAGAATCTTGAAAAAAATCGCGTTCTTTAATAGTTTTTGTTAAAAATTGAAGGTTACGTCAATTTTTTTGCAAATTTTAACGATTCCATTCGAAAAAGCGACCTCGAAAACATAGGAATACATGGTTTTAGTTGTTTTTTCTTTATTTTTTACAAGCTTTTATTTAACTTGCAATGTATGTTTGTTTGTATGTATGTATGTTCGGGTCAAATCTTGCAACTGAATTTTAAAATAGTTATCCTCAACCGATTGAGATGAAATTTTGCATACACGTTTAGTTTGGATGACAATGCATGGTTAGCTGTTATGTCATTCTAAATTCAAAATGGCGGACGGTCCAAGATGGCGGAATACTTATTTTTTGCGCACTCCCATGATATGGGTATCAAATGAAAGGGTTTGCTGAGAAGAAAAAAGAACATAAAATGTATTTTCTCTAAATCCAATATGGCGGACCGCCCAAGATGGCGGACTAGTTATTTTTAAGCACTCCCATAATGTGGGTATCAAATGAAAGGGTCTGCTAAGAAGAATACGAATAAACTGGCTTCTGCGTTCAACCCTTCGAGGAGATGGTGTACTACCGTCCGGCTAAACAGTAAGACTTAGCGGGGTCGTGTCTTAACTAATATCAACCTATACCTTAGGCAAATTCTGGCGGCGGTGAAAAAATTCAAAATGGCGAAAAACAAGGTAGCCACCATACCAATTTTAAAGAGTTATAACTTGGTATAGGTTAGGGATAGTAAGAACAGGCTGAGAAACATTTAGATCCAAAAAACACGAACAATAACTAAAAAATAAATTAATAATAAAAAAAAATTAAAAAACAAGCTTTTATTTAAATGCTCTAAAAAAGAATAAAATAAACTTTAAATTGAATCAAACCCATCAATTTATTACATTACACAATTTATATGATATAAAAGCTTGTCACGAGATTTACTTGTAGATGTATTTACCTATTTTATAAAATACATACTTTTTTTTTTAGATTTCCTTATGTCAAGATCAAGTTACATAATTATTATATTCTTGTTTATCTACACACGTAAATCTCGTGACAAGCTTTTATATCATATAAATTGTGTAATGTAATAAACTGATGGGTTTAATTCAATTTAAAGTTTATTTTCTTCTTTTTAGAGCATTTAAATAAAAGCTTGTGTTTAAATTTTTTTTTTATTATTAATTTTTCTATCAGTAATATGAGCCTCTAAGTTCATGTCTCTTGACAGTGCACTTGGGCGTTAAAGGGTTAATTATGATGTGATGTGGTGAGCGAGGTGAAACTCTTGCATTTCCCCACATCGTCGGTATTTTCTTAGCATTTCTGGGGGGTTCGATCCCTTGGGCCCCCGCGGAACGCCGGCCGGTAACCGGCAATGATAAAAGGATCGGGCGAGGGGTCGGCGGGAGGGCGAAGGGGCGGTCCCATGCGAAAACCGACACAAAAGGCCCTAGCCGCATCGAAAGAAACACTGGCAAATAATCTGGACCGCGGCAGATGTTCCGCTCGGGCCGGGTTTTACCTGTCGCTGGCGTACACCTTGTGCGACAGGTTTGCATTGATTGCCGGCGGGGCGCGGGGCATTGCGGCGTTGCCGGATTTACTCGGTTTTCCGGGAATATGCCGATTCGGGGGTTCCAGGCGTTCTGGATAGCTTGGAGAATCTGGAAATGTCAGAGAATACACTTCGTAACTAAAAAATCAAGGAATTCGTCAGAATAGTTCACATCTACATGGTGTCGTCTTTTATTGATGTACAAATCCATTAAAGCGTAATTTTTCAAGATAAAAGATACTTATAGTCCTTCTAATTTTAATTGAAAATAAATATTTAAGCAATGTATTGGATGAAAAGCGCAATAGTCTATTGGATCGTTGGCCGGTGTGTAGTCTAATGGATCACCGGCCAGCGATTTCCAACCAGACAGCGAAGCGTTGCCGGCTCTTCAAAATTTTCTTAAGTATAGTAACATACATAAAGTCGTTTTAATTTATAATTATTTTTTCCAGCAATTTTAAACGCTTTATTTTAAAGCTAACTAATAAATTTATATCTATGTATTTTTTTTTTAAATATTTCCAAACTAGTTTTCTAAGAACGTCACGAACTAACAGTTTACTGAAGTATGAAGTATACTTGTATAGTGAGCTTAGCAATTTTAGAAAATATATCTGACAACCTTGCTTTTTTCTACCTATTTTCAATTTAGAATGGAAATAGAGTACTATGTAGTAGTGGCCACATACCTCGCGAAGAGAGGTGGGCTACCTGTTATGGGCAGAGCCCGCTACTGTTATCCAACTTTCTTCTGCGTCCGTATATGATTTGCGGAAATTTCTTCGTAATTATCCTGGCTTGTGGATTCTATCTTTATGTGACTGATTTGAACGCATTGGATTGCTATTTAGAAACATGACAAAAAAAACACTATTAGGGTTCGGAAAGTATACTACAACGCAGGATCGAACTCATAATCCGTCTTGACGGAAGGACATACGAGAGACCAAAAAGATAGGAGTAAAAATATGTTAATAATGTACATACCTATCGCTTGTGTTATTCAGAAACACCGACTGTCTTCACTGCATGAGCGTACGTTGCCACAACCAGTAGCCTTTCTGCTTTTCTTCTTGTTAAACGTGAGCGATTTGACGTGTACACATGGTTGTAGAAGGAAAATGATCGTTCCACATCTACTGAAGTTAAAGGTATAAATTCAAAATAGTTCGCATATACAGAGGATGACACACCACGCACATTATTTTCACGAATTTCGCACAGTTTGTATCAGTAATATTTGTTTGTTGTCACTAACATCAGTACATTATTTTTTTTACATCTACAGAAAACAATGCACGTGTTACTACTACTTTAATTATGCACAATCGACGTCTACAAAATACATATATATCGACGACTGCAAGGAATACATAAAATATGTGATCCGCCTATTGTAAAATCCTCGTAATTTTCTTGCCACTATTGCAGAAATCCACACAAAACCATACACCATAATATGTAAATACACTACACCACGAACTCTAAAATAACTACGTACACAGTGCAAAATACGTACATATGTATGTACACTTACAATTAGTTAGTCACTCACGACATATAAAATTATTTTAAACTCCGCGTTCTACCGTCCATCCGCTCGCATCGAGTTAACGTACATAGTTACGTAAATACTACGGAATCGTCGCTACGCTGTGTGGCTAAACTGCATATAGACTTCCCATAAACCCGAACGGGAAAGTCTCAGTGCGTATTACCAGGCACGGTCAGTGACGTACATATGCACGGGCAAGAAATACACGCATACATAATTTACAAACCGCTTAAAAAAATACGGTTTACACTGCATTGCAGCACACTTTCCGGACCCTAGTTACTATCTATGAATTTGACCTATCTATGGATTTCCGCCACTGTTTAACAGTAAGTTTTATGACAATTTGTAATGACAATTGGTTTTTACAAACCACTAAAAAAAACGGGTAAATGCCGATTTTTTTTTTGTTTTATTATTTTTCCCTACCCTGACGTGACTGACACTGCACGCCACTGGAATTTGACTATTGCAACGATCAGCTTCTACTTAATACAACGAAATATTTGTCTACACGAAGTAAACACTTCAATATGTTTAACGCAATATTATTTTAGTCGTCTTAAATCCGGAAGGTAAATAACATTACAAACAGATTCGGATTAATCGCTAGCCAAACATCGTCAGATTACGGTGTCCATGGTAACCGAATTTGTTTTCGACCTTGACGCATGAACAACGTCAACTAGATGTCGGCGTCACCTCGTACACGATCAGTAAATAAGAATAAAAAAAAGACTAGCGTCGGTCAAAATTTCGGCCGCCTCACAAGGATATACATATAATGTAAGGAATTCATTTTTTTGTATTAAAATTGATATATGTATTTTCGTATCGCGTTAAGTAGAACAAGCTTATCTTGTTCGAGATAATGAATATTAATTACCTAGTTGTTTTTCTGATGAATATGTGGGCATAATTTAATCTTATCGAGTTGTATCCAGCGTAAAGCGGTCCATAGACGAGAGTAGAATAGCAATATGCTACAGTACGGGACCAAGAACCCCAAAAGAAATGTATGGGTTAAAAAACGTCATATGGTCATCTGGTCTTTGTCATTAACTTTTTGTACTTCGTCGGCTATCTCTTGCACACCCCTCTGAAGTTGGAGCCATCCATAATAGCCATAATCATGATTCAAATTCAGAGCTCTTGCGAAATGATCTTGATTTCCCATTTCTTTGACCCCACACATTTCTAATGGGGTTTTTGGTTCCATGTCATCATAGCTATTCTGCTGACGAGCAAATTGCTCTTCAATGTTGAAGGAGAAGTTGATGGTCTGTGGGTGAGTTGATGTGGATGTTGAAGATAAAATCAGACAACTTGGTTCCGCAATCATGATTCAAATTCAGAGCTCTCTCGAAATGATCTTGATTTTCCATTTCTTTGGCCCCACACATTTTTAATGGGGTTTTTGGTTCCATACCGTCATAACTGTTCTACTGACAAGCAACTTGCTCTTCAAACATATAGTCACCTTGCTTCAAGATGTTGATGCAAGTTGAAGGTGGATGCTGAAGACAAAATCAGACAACTTGTTTGACGTGTATGTGGCTGTGTTATCAACTAAGTTGTAACATTAATTGAGAAGTTGCTGGAGTCCATTTGTGTTCTTGTGGTTTATAATTGGATTTTTGTTGGTTGTTGTTCTGGTTACTATTACAAATAATGGTTGGGGCAATGGAGGCCTTCAGATGTTGCAGATGTTGCAGAATAACATTGGCTTGAGAGAAACTTTTGGAATGTGATTTTGGAAACTTTAAAGAAATAGACCAATAATATCAAGACATGCTAGAGGAGAGAGCTACAAAACAAAATTCTGCTTCCGTTTTGACTCACTGTATCCTTCAACTTTACAACTGATGTTGGCATTCAACTTGTTAACTCCTTTTTCAGTCTGTGGCAAACAGGTTTATAATTTGGTTGACAACTAAGTTGCTCGTCTGTGGGCCGCTTAAGAGACGGTATATATGTATTACACGCACTGTCGATTGCATACATTTGCTGTTATTTAACACAAGGTGGTGTTTTATTTTGTATGTGGGCGATTGTTGGACTCTAGTTGGTCTTGCACCTAGTCGTCGATATACTTAACAGAACGATATACGAATCGTACCTTAACAGAGTTGCCAAGTGCACATATTTTCAGCACGCATGGTTATATCTTCGGAAATAATTTATTTAAATGTCTAATGCAAGTTCCAAAAATGTACTTGTTGAAGTTAAAAAAAACTTTATCCTTTCTTAAGTCGGCCATTTTAAATAGAACTTGCTGTATTTTATATTACTATTTCCATATGATTAAGATTTTTTTTGTCAAACACCAAAAATATACGGTGTTTACAAAAATTGGAGCTGTTAATGCAGTACAAACTTCCGGAGGATTGTAACGTTTAATGGTAATTTTTAGGATGTCGCTTTTTCGATGTTTTCTAGCCTTACGATTTTGCGTCCGCAAATCTAAGAACACCCTGTAGAACCCATAAAAACGACGCAACAGGCGATCTGTCAACCGTAAAGGACGTGCCCCAGATTTTTCGAATAGTTTTTCTTCAGTTCAATCAGTTTTTTTTCCTAATCAGCGGTAACCGCTTTCGCGTAAGTCTATCGGTTTTCCACGTCTCCGGCAAAACCAGGGCCGGGCTGGGACAATTTCTGGCCTCGTTCTCTATAATTTTGAGCACCGCCTGTAGTTTTACATTTAACTTTTGTTTTGGCGCGTTTCATAGCATTCTTAAAAACATATACTAGTTTGTCAAACTCCGACTAGACTGGGTTTTTCTGTTCAAATTTGAACTATAGCTGTGAACTATGTAAAGTTGTGATTGTAGCGATTCTTCGGATACTCCCAACTCCCAAAGAAGGGAAGGAACCAACAAAACTGTTTAGCTTACAACTTCTTCCGGAGGAATGATGAGGAATATAAGATATTTGCTAATTGGTGCCAGCAGATAAGTCATACACATAGTAATGGGCATAGATCTAACCCAGTTGAGATTTGTCGCACATAGTATCACTTCCTTAAAAGCAAATACAAATTCCAAGATTCGAATTCCAAGAATTTCTGGACCAATTTGGTACGCTCATTAGACAAAAGTATCAGAGGGAAACTTTAACACCCTTTCTTAACCAACTGGGCGGTTTAAGAACTACAACGAGGGTATTTTCAACAAGATGACTCTAGATTTCACACTATAGCAAAAACTGAATTTTTTGAATGATTTTTTTCAAGATGAATTAATTTGTTTATATTATGTCGACCATGAATTTCCAAGATCATTCGATATTACTCCATGCGACCTATTTTTAATGCTCATCTTAAAAACACAATTCAAAGTAGTGTTTCTGATTTTGCGTATCTCCAAGCGAGGATTACAGAAAAAAAATCAATGAAAGAAATGGTCATCCTTTTTAAAAAGATATGTGTTTAAAAACTCTTCTGTAATATTTTATTACAATTGATCCGGTACAGAGTATCAAGCTAAATGTATCCGCGGTGATTTATTTTTGCACACTGTGGGTTTTTCTACCGAATATTGCCATATTTAATTAATTATGAAGTGAGTCATACCTCAAGGCCGAACTCTGATCTCGGCAGAAGCCACATTTATCCTATGCTAAACTACTATTAAGAGCTAATTCTAGAAAGGCCAGGATTATTCCTTTCATATTATTTTTACAATAAATATATGTATATTAAAACATTTAAATAAATATGTAAATATTTAGCCATGCGTAGGTCAGGGTCGGTTTAAGGATTTTGCCACATATATCTTAATGCAAAGAAATGCATAATACGTTATTAGAAAGTATAGAATAGTTACAAAATTATGTTGGGATAAATAAGGTATTTTTTAAAGCAATTGTTTAAAGTTATTTACTAGTTTATTGCAAACAGAAATTCAAGAGATGAAAATAAAAATTTACTAGTTTTCTATTTTTGTCACCAAGCATCCACGACGAAAAAAAGACTACAAAAAACACTTATGTAGCTATAAATGTATATATTGAATTTTTAAAATTGTTGTTTATTGAGGAGTAAAAATATTCCACGACAGTTAATAAACTAGTTTGATTGTTGACTGCTAGATTGGAAGACCGTTATCGATGGTTGTTTTTCAAAATATCAGAGGAAAAAAGAAAACAACTTGCTATCTTAAAGGTCAGGAAAGTGGTTCTAGGAGGTGTATGTATATATTTTAAAAGTGGTAGATACGAGTACTTTAAAAGACTTCAAAGCTTCATGGAACATTTGGCGCTCGACGTGTTGAATTCAAAACATTTTCGAAGTTTGATCAATAGAAAATTGTCTGTCTTTCTGTTAATCTTTTTTTTGCGTCCTCGATAACTCGAGAACACTTTAAGATATCAGTTTGTAATTTAGAACATTTGTGTACTATGACGAGATTTGGAACTGAGTATTTTTTTAAGCGTTTTTATATAAGTTATAAAGTCCAGTTTCGGTTCACGTTTTTCTGCAGTGAAAACATTTTCTCACAATGTCGCATTTTTTATATAATGTGTTAATTAACTCGTATTAAATGTATTCTCTTTTGGTTCCAGGTATGTTCGCACATTTTGTATACGCAATACAGACGTATTGGTGAGTAACAAACGTATTTTTTAACCACCGAGTTAATATAAAATATTTATGCATATGGATTTTTCGAAATTTCGAAGGCTGTTAAGATTTTGGAATTTTATATAAAGGTGTACAAATAAGTTTCCTTCGTTTTTAATAAAATATTGGGAATTCATTATCTACGTAATTTACAATTTATGAGTAAAATCCTGAAACACGTCAATTTTTAATTCTAGAATGACATTTTTTGAGCATAATTTTATACATCCCCCTCCAACCCCCTTGGAGTGACAGCTACCCCTTTAAAATTTTTAAATGGATCGAGGGTGCGTGTGATAGCTCATTTGAAAGGGTTTTTAATTCTCCATCCAGCAATATAAGATTTTTTTTAATTGAAAAATATTACATTTTTAATGTTACTAAGTAAAGAAAAGAACATGAAACAGAACAGAACATCAGTTTAAATCAAATGTTCAAACTGGGCGCCCGTTGCTTCTTGACAATAATGGAGGCGTTGCTGAATTTCTTCTAAAAGGTTTTGTATTGTTTCCGGGGTGGTTTGATTAATTTATTGCCTTATTCTGTCTTTTAAATCTTCTACGTTATTTGGTCTGTTGAAGTAGACTTTCGATTTTAAGTAACCCCATAAAAAACAGTCAAGCGGGGTCAAATCGGGAGAACGAGCAGGCCACTCAATTTCACCACGTTTACCGATCCATCTATTGGGAAAAACTTGATTCAGATAGGCTCTTACTTCCAATGAAAAATGTGGTGTAGCTCCGTCCTACTGAAACCAAATATTCCTGTCAATTTCATTGGGGTTGTCATCAACTGGGAAAAGCATTCTAACTCTGGAACTAAGAAATTTTGCAAGAAATCCAAGTAAACTGCGCCAGTTAATGTGCCATCAAAGAAATATGGTCCGATAATTTGAGAATTTATAATTCCAGCCCAAACGTTCACCTTCTCAGGATATTGAGTATTGGCCTCCATCATCCAATGTGGATTTTCTGTACTCCAGTATCTACAGTTCTGTTTGTTGACTGTTCCATTTAAGACGAATGTTGCTTCATCAGAAAAAAATAATGTTTTTTATGAATAAAGCAAAATCTTGGCATCTATTTGCCATGATTTCGCAAAATTCCAATCGGCGATCAAGGTCATCGTCGTTAAGGTCTTGAATCAAATGAATTTTATATGGGTGGTATTTTTCGTTTTTTAGACGCAATATGGATGTTTCACTAACATCATTATCGGCGGCAACTTGTCTTGTAGGTTTATATGGATTATCTTGAATAGCTAACAATATATCCAATTTCTGTTCATCGTCTACAATGCGTTTCCTACCAGATTTAGGAATATCTGTGACATTTCCAAATTCACGAAATTTGTTTTTTATTCTACTAACCGTAGACTGGGAAATGCGTAGGTCAGGATACTTAGTATTGAATATTTCGCATACCTGCTTCTGAGTTCTTGTTTTAGCACCGCATCCTAATAATATCAAAATTTCAATTCTTTGGGTATCCGAAAGACTCATTGTTAAAATAATGATCAACTTGACGATCAGCGATAAATAAATGAAAAGAAATTTAAATGTATAATTTTTTTTCTGATATGTAAAAAGTAACCCTTTTTTTCTCCTTTCTTTTTGTTGGGTATTTTGCGCAGCGTATCAGGGAAACCGATACATTTAAGTTGAATGTTGACAAAAAAATTAACTAAAAACGTCATATTTGACAGATATTTGGTACATAGGCGCTTGATCCTATACATTTCATAACAATAATAATTTTGAAAATATCAAATTTGATTTTCTTGATGAAAAACATACAAAATTCAAAAAAGCTTATATTGCTGAATAGATAATTAAGAACCCTTTCAAATGAGCTATTACACGCACCCTCGTTCCATTTAAAAATATTAAAGGGGTAGCTGTCACTCCAAGGGGGTTGGAGATTGAGGTATAAAATTATGCTCAAAAAATGTCATTCTAGAATTAAAAATTGACGTGTTTCAGGATTTTACTCATAAATTGTAAATTACGTAGATAATGAATTTATCCGTTACTTATAGACCTTACTGTATAAATCCGTCTAAATACATATAATAGCATACTAAAATTATATGACCCAACTTCAGCAGCTTTTACATAACATCGACTTTTTCTAGACTTTCTCGCACCCCTGTATATTTTTTTAAATACTGTACCTTATACGTAATCGAATAAAACAAAACGTAATTAAAGAACGCGGACTTAGGATCTTTACGCAACCGTTGCGATACCCGCTCGGTAATGAAAATGGAAACAAAAAAAATAATAATAATACGAAACAGTAGAGTCCACCGTCGGCAGTCCGCAAGAATAAAATCGATCTGGATTTTTAATTGCTGTTACGTTGGGCAGCCCGGGCAAAAAGCGGGCCGAGGAATGCGCAACCACAAAAACTGTCCCCGTCGAACGGTCTGCGCCTACTGCGTCGATTGCGAACTGGGAGCCGAACGGTACGGTCCAGGGACGGATCCGGCTCGACGTACAGTGGGGCCAATTCCCGAAAAGCTGGCCAAAAGTCGAAAAATCAAGATATTTACTTGAAATTTGTTGAATAGGTGTTTTTGGGGTCGCTGATAACGAATTTCAAGTCAAAATTAAAAAAAAAAAACAAAAAAACAAAATGGCGACTATAAAATACTAAAAAGCATTTCATTAATCGTAATTTTCATTGAATTTCGATTCGCCAACTATGTTGGCACCTTCAGGAGAAGATTAAAACTAAATTCTAACCTACACACTCGCACTATTTATACTTAATTTGTCGCCACGGTTCACTGAACCGTAACACATATCTGTGTTTATCAAAGCAAACAGTATTTGATACAAAAGCAATTAGTTTAGTTAAGTTTAATTTTCTAATTCACCGTTTGTTAAGGAGGTTCGTCACTGAGGTGCGGGGCAAGGGGGAAACTCCTATCTCTTCCATGTATAAGCAATCAGGGTTGCAACTTGCAAAAGTGAAATGTTGATATCATATATTTTTTTTAATTTGTTATAGTAGTTGTTTAAATACCAAATTTGGACAATGGAATAATTTATTAACCGCGTTTTTAAAAGTCGATTTATAATCGGAAAGTACGGCAACGCTGAACGATTTGAAAGGTTTGCTTTCGGCAGTTGGCTAGGCTACGCGGTGGAAATTGTTGACAGAAAGTAATTCTAACCTCAAAAAGTTTGTCGGTAATGGTTTGGCCAAACGGAAATTTTGATAAATCAAATGAGAAATCTGATAGATTACGTAGGAAAGGTCGTTTTATTTCGGCAAAACAATTACGGCGAGTGCAATGTGGCGTTGAGGCAGGGAATAAATGCAAAAAAGAACAATTAGGAAACGCGGCGATGCCGCGTCGACAGAGCGCCAGCCCGATTGCGTGGAACACTCAACATTAAATTGATAATTGCGTGCAACACAGCTGGTCAATCATGTCCATATAAATCTATGTTCTTTCTAGACGTTATTGCTATGCGTGTACAAAGTTTCAGATTTTCCTAATTATTCAAAACGTAGTTTTTATCAAATTCAATAGCTACGTCCATAAGAGTCCATGTTAAATTTCTTTTTTGATGATTTTTTTTCTAGCAAACTAGATGGTGAAAAAATCCCAAATAATTCTGATGATAATTTTATTACTTGAAGAATATATATCAACAATTTCATCATCTTTCAATTATGTTTGTAATTCCAGACCAACCTTAAGTTTCCCTCTCAGTAAACAGAGGTTTGAACATGAGAAAAAAATAATTCAGGGTATAGTTAAGAATCTACTGTTAATCTAGTTTTCTATCTTGTTTCTAATCTTGTTTCTTTACCATATGAACCTAAATTCACCCGGGGAATAGATAAACTTTTTAAATGGATAAACAATTTGGTTTATAATTCTAAATATAAATTATAGGCGCTTTTGGGCAACCCCAAGGACAAAATCGACAATAGCGAAAAGTCAGGAATATACGAAATAAGTTGTAAAGACTGCTATCAAAAGTATATTGGGCAAACAAAAAAAGATCTATTTTGACTGGATTTAAAGAACGCATGGCTCATTTGAAATATGGCAGAACGGAAAAATCTTGTGTTGTCCAACATGCTTATGACATCAACCATAGGATAGACATAAATAATTTAAAATTAATTAGAAATGTAACAAACAGTAGACAGTTGGATGCTTTTGAAAGTTTAGAAATCATTTAAATGTAACAGTAGGATGAATAAGGACAATACCCACCAGTCCACTGTTTGCTCTGATAAACAGAGACAGGTGTTATGGTTCAGTGAACCGTGTCGACAAATTAAGTATAAATAATGCAAGTGTGTAGGTTATAATTTAGTTTTAATCTTCTCCTGAGATGCCAACATAGTTGGCGAAACGTGCGTCGAGAGAAGTAGGTATAGTAGTTCGGTGTTTCGTGGAAAACGTCCAGTTTTTTTATATCTTTGGGCAAACGATTTTTGTGAGCTACGGTTATCATGCAGTCCTAAGAAATAGCACGAGAAAGTACTTTTTTTCTTTTTTTTTTTTTTTTTTGTCTACGGACTTGGTGATTTTTTTTTTAATTAAATCTGTACATGGGCCGGATATCTTGTTTATCCAGCTTCAGTTTTCTTTTTTTTTTAATTATATTTACATCAATTTGTCGCTGAAATGTCTGACTTTTAATGGAAAATAATCATTTGTCTTTGATTATCAATATCTCAGTAACCAATGACCGCAGAGAGAATATAAGGGCAGTTTTAAAAACTGGAATAAACAACCTACAAGATCCTTTAGGATTTTTTGAAAAATAATTATTTTTCGCCCTCAACATTGCTTTTAAGAAAAAAAAAACAGTAACTTTTTTCGTAGTTTAGTAAATCTACCGCTAAATATTGATGGGAAGACTAATATTTCCAGGTTTTTTTACAGCTTATGTACCCCCAATAGTTTATTGTCAAAAAAAATGTTTACATTGAAAAATGCGGAGACATCTTTTTTTGGGGAGACCAAACGGTGTACCTTATTGGTGGGGCTGCATTCATCTGAAACAAACGTAACAATTTTTTTTTAGTTGTTTATACCATTTGTCACAATCTGCACCGTGGGTTTTTGAAAAAATTGACAAATCGATTTTTGGCAGGAGTTTAAAAAAAAAACGATTTTTTCTCCATTTAACAAATGGAAAGAGATATTGAAAAACCCACGGTAAAAATTGTTGAAAATGGTATAAACAACTAAAAAAAATGTGTTGCGTTTGTTTCAGATAAACGTAGCCTCACCAATCAGGTACACCGTTTGGTCTCCGCATTTTTCAATGTAAACTTTTGAACTTTAAAAAATTTGAAAAAAAAATACGGGCTGCAACGTCCTCGAGCCGCCTCTGGTATTTACGTCACGCACGGTTCGGGTCCTGGCTGTCAATACTAAACGACGAACCGTAACCGAGAACCATCGTCGTCGTGAAGCAACCGACGACGAAAAACTTCTGTTCGCAATAACAAAACTTCTGTGTGGTAATAATCGGAGATCTGAGTACTCGTATTTATTATAAGCGAGGTATGGAATCCGTTACGGCGGGTTGACATTGAGGTTTTTTCCGGTCCGGATTTGTTTACCGATCGAGAATTTGTTTACCGAAGGCGGGCTCTGTCTTTTTTCGGTCGCAGTATTGTTTTTGTTTCGGCGACGAAGGTTCGTCGCCGCGAAAAGCTTAAAGGTAGCGCAACTTGTGTATGAAGATTAATAAATTCGAAAATTCAAGTGCTTTTGATTGAGTTTGTTTAACTGCAATATACTTTGGCAATTAAATCTTGCAAATATTGTCAGCTAGATGCCATAGATGCCATGGTTTAGCTTTGTGTACCAAATTCTTCACACGTATCCATAGGAACATATATAATGGCGTAAGATCAGGTGATCGTGCTGGCCATGTTATCCATTCTCGACTGTCTGGAACCATATCGCATTAGCTGGAACTTTGCTGTAGGATATAGTAAGCGCAGCATAAGGAAAATCCGCAATTTTTTATTCGAATAGAATTACAATTCAGTATTGTCTCCTTCAAAATAACTTCCTTGGGAAGCCACACAGCGCTGGAGACGGTTCTTCCATTCCTCATAGCAGTGCTGGAACTTATATACTGGAATAGCATTGATCTATGGTCTCAAAATGAGGTCTTTTGAGGTGATTTTTCAATCTCGGGAAAAAAAAGTCACAGGGACTCAAATCAGGCGAATAAGGAGGCTGAGGAGCCACATGAATGTTTTTACTGGCTAAAAACTCGTTTACTGAAATGGCTGCGTTACAAGGCGCATTGTCATGATGCAACATCCAGTTGTTTTTGATATTTGGTCTCACACGCATGATCCTTTTTCGAAGCTTTTCAAGAACTTCTCTGTAAAAGTGTTAATTTACTGTTTGGCCTGGAGGCCAGTGGCGGTGGGCTATAAGGTGCGCTGGTGCGCGCGCACTACCAACAATTTAGCATTAATAATTTTATTTAGTAATTAATGGATGCATTCTTAATTTATCGCCTTGCCGCATCCCAAGCGTTAATACCATCTGAATATTATTTGGCCGCAGCGTTACGAATCCACTAGACGCTAGGTCTATATCCAACACCACTGGTTTCCGATTGCGGCGCGGGAGTCGACACGCGCAATACGAAAAAGCGGCACGACGATCATGCTTCCGTGCAATACGAAAAAGCGAACGCGTATTGTTACTGCTTGCCCTAATTATTACGCGTAGTGGGCGAATCCTATAGATATGATGTACGGAGTTTAAGAGCGCACGAGAGTTATCGATCGGTTGGTTTGTGAATTGTTTTCGTACATTGCGATTGCTGTTTTATCGCTCACGTTTTATAAATATAAACTCGGTTACAATCTAGTTTGGAATAATGAATTATATTCAAAACTTATTAAAAACTCCATTCTCTAGCTTGAGTTTGGAGGAAAAAGTGCAAATTAAAACTCTAGGTAGGCGCACTCCACAAATTAATTTAAAATTAGCCGTGAAAGGAAAAAGTAAACAATTTGTAAGAACATTTAATAATGACTTATTTAAAAAACATTTGTGGTTAAGTGGATGCGATATATTGAACGCGTTTTGTTTGGCGGAGAAACACCTTGGACCAAAACTGGAGTAACAGATTTAAATCACATAAACGAGAAAATAAAAAAAACATGCAAATTCTGCTGGACACATGAATAATGTTTTGAATTTAGCCATGCTAGGCACTGCAAATATTGCGAAATATTGTTTCAAAAAACAGGTATGTTTTAAACATTATTATTAACTGTATTCGTTTTTGTGGAAAATTTCTATTTAAAACGAATAAAGACATTTTTGCGCAACACCATGTGCCAGGAAAGACTGTCGGCTTTGGCTATGCTCTCCATTGAAAAAAGACTTTATTACAAATATCGAAAATTTTAACAACAAAGTAATTGAAAAATTTGCACAATGTAAAAATCGCAGAATTGAGCTCATTTACAAAGAAAATTAGGTAAGTTTTCAAATTAATAGAGTTAATAAGAATAACCTTAATATGAGATAAATATTTATCTCATATTAGGGATATTCTTATTATTCTTATGATTATCGTTATTTTTATGTATGGTGCACCCCCAATTTTAGGATCACGCACCGCCACTGCTGGAGGCACAAACTCTTTGTGGACAATTCCCTCGCTATCAAAAAAGCAAATCAGCATCATTTGATCTTCGACTTGCTCATTCTTCCTTTTTTGGGTCTTGGAGAGCTTGAAGTGTGTCATTCCATGCTTTGGCACTTGGTTTCTGGGTCTTATTCAAACACCCAAGTCTCATCACGTTCCATAAAATGGGGATCATTTTCAATCGATTCCAAAAAGTCAAGACACCTTTCCTTCTGATGTCCTTTTGTTCCTGCGAAAAGTTTTTTGAAATCATTTTAGCGCAGATCTTTCTCATCCCCAATTCGTTGGTCAAAATCTGATGAACAGTGGTGTAATTCAAATTTATCTCTTCCCCTTCCTTTGCGTGGTTCATCTTCAATCGACTCTCTTCCTTCTGAGAATGCCTTAAACCACCGAAACCTTGGCTTTTGTAAAAACATTGTCTCTGTTAGGCGTGTTGAAGTTTTGCAAAAGTAGCCGTTGCACTGTGTACAAGTCTGAAGCAAAACCTGACAGCACACCGTTGCTCAAAATTAATTTCACTCATTTTTAAAACGCACCAAAAAAAAAAAACGGTTTACGAAAACAGTCGCAAAGAACAAACAAATGACTCTAACAAGTTAAAACTTGTACTGAAGGTGCATTACATGTTAACCTACCACCTTTCCAAGTCGTTACGTTAGCAGTATCATTACTTAATTTACATACCTCGTAAATTACCTTTCATCAAGAATATTTTAATAAAGGTTCAATTATTATTTATATATTTAATACTGTTTTCACATAATCGTGTAGAAACGAACGCATTTTTTTTAAAATTCCCTGTACATATAGTACAACCCTGTTGGCAAATATGCCTCGTTCTGTTGCAAAACGTTAGTACACGTGCACTGACCAGTAGTCCGAGGTCAAGAAATGTGGCTTACTCACTTCAAAACGCCGACAATCCAGAGATATTGTTTGTCTTCTTTATTATGCTGTGATATAAGTTTGTCAAACTTGGTACAACATTATTCTGGAGCAGTTCTGAATAATTAACATTTATTTGATTTCCACCAATGAAAAAGGGAACAATCACATGGTCTCAAATAATCCCTGCTTAAACAATTACCCCTTGCCATGGCCATGACGTGTAAAAATGGACTCATCAGGAAACAAAACGTTTTCTAGTTGGATAACATTGTTATCTACCTTTGCTTGATGAGGTATCACAAACTCGTACTTCCAATTTAAAAATTTGGTGGTTGCAACTGTAATTTAAAACCACTGAATTTATTCCATTTGTGCGGCTCTGTTTTAAAGTAAAAAGTGTATTATATTTGAAATGGTGTGTAATTAAGGAAAGAGAGAAACAAAAAAAAACAACGTCGCCTGAATTAATCCAGAGCTTGCGTTAAGTCATGTGTACGAAACAGTTTGGGCAATTAGCTTTTCCTCGAAATTGTCGAATTATCCTCTTGCGTATCTAGAAGGCGTCGCGAGCTCGTTTTGGAAAGTTGATCGGCCTTGGGGCCCATAAACATGGAGAAACGCGATCGTGTTGTGACTCGGCGTATTCGAAGGTGTAAACAAAAGAGCGTCGAGGAAAAATGCGATTTGTACGGGGAGCGAGCAAAAAGTTTCGGCGATTTGAGTTTCGTGTACGAAATGGTTAGAAAAAACAACCTGCTTAGACCAGTAGTCTCCTCTTGCTGTAGTGGGGTTGTGGTTGACACCATTCCCCCACTACAGCGTAGTAATTTTTTTTTCGTGTGTGAGGAGGGGGCTCGAGGGGTCGCTACTGAGACCTCTGCCCCCACCCCCCGGCGAAGGACAGAATGACGTTTAACAAGTCCCTCTGAACTTCACAAGACTCCAAATATCGGGAGTCTAGTTGGGTAGGTCTTGAATGATGAATGTGGAGAGGAGAGGAGGGAATTCCTACACTTATCATCTTCATTAGCCTTTTCATGGGACAAAGTCCAGTGAACAGTCCTAGGAGAATTGTAAGATCTTTACGACCAAGTCTTAACAGTTGGGTGCTGCGTTTTGAATCAGAGCGCTTAATGAAGGGCTAATTTCATCTGGTTAGTTCATGAATTATATTGTAGTATTCCTAGACAAGCCTCGAATCAAACCTCCATGATTGCAGAGTCAATAGTGAAGCTTGACTGTTGGTGTATACACGGTGGAGACTTTAACTGGAATATATTCGCTAGCGGGGTGGTGAATGATTTTTCAAAAAATTCCCGAGACACGTCAACTTTTAAATGTATTTACCTACATTTTGCAAGTAATGTGAAAAATATAGACCTTCAGGGGGTGGCTGAAACCACCCTCGACATGATTTTTTCAAATGCAACCCTATGGCTTGTGACCCCTCATTGTAAAGCTGGTGGAAAGAGGAATCCAACGCACTGATCAAATTTTAATTTTTAGTATGTTTGTAGGGTTGCATACAATTAAAACGTAATTTTTTAGTTTAATTTATTTTTTAACGCAACAATTTTGTACTCAAAATGTGTGTTGTTTTGTTTTGGAATGTAAACCTTACTTTTCATATGTCCCCACAAAAAATTCCAAGCAATTTTTTGCCAGTGAAAATGTCTTATTTAACTGAATCACTAAAAATCGAAATTTTGATGATGATTGGATATGGTGATAGGGCGCGAACTCAATGCGAAGTTGTTCGCTTGTTTCGAGAAACGCATCCTGACTTGCCACCACTAAATCAAGGTACCATTAGTAAAATTGAGGCACAATATCGAGAGATGGGTCATGTCAGGAAAGTACCGAGTAAGAGGCAGGCTGTTGTTGATGACGACACGAAGTTGAATTTGTTGCTTGCTGTAGAAGAAAATCCAATCACTCTAGCCCGTCAACCGTGATAGTAATATTAATCACAAAACAGTTTTCAAAATACTTAAATATGAGAAAAAAACGCCCATATAAAATGCAAGCTGTTCAAGAGCTACTTGAAGATGATCCAGATCGATGGAATTTTGCGATTTATTGATGACTTGTATTGATCAAAACCAGTTATCTTTAGAGTGGATAGTTTTCTCTGACGAGGCTACTTTTACATTACATAAATCGCCAAAATTGTCGTTACTGGGCTGAAGAGAACCCCCATTGGATGAGGGAACTTCATACTCAGCGCCCACAGAAAACTAATGTGTGGGCCGGAATAATACAAGATAGAATTGTAGGACCATTTTTCTTTGATGACACTCTTAATGGAGCAAGATACTTGCGTTTACTCCAGCACGAACTAATGCCAGTGCTATGTCATTTATTTCCAAACCCCTTAAACCCTAACTTGACCGACGAGAGGTTATGGTTTCAGCAAGATGGGGCCCCACCACACTATGCTGCCATTGTTCGTCAGTATCTGGACATAATTTTTCCCGGTAGGTGGATTGGGAGGCGAGGTAATATTGAGTGGCCAGCAAGATCTCCAGGTCTTACACCACTAGATTTCTTTTTGTGGGGACATCTTAAAAGTAGGGTTTACATTCAGAAACCCAACAACATAGCAGATCTGCAGGAAAGGATAAGAGAGGAAATCGGAAAAATAACACCGCAAATGTTGCATAATGTAAGGGACGAAACCTACCACAGACTGGGATGCTGCCAACAAGTGAATGGTGCACATTTTGAACAATTGTTACGTTGAAAATAAATTTAATTTTTAAATTGTTTTAATTGTATGCAACCCTACAAACATACTAAAAATTAAAATTTGATCAGTGCGTTGGAATCCTCTTTCCACCAGCTTTACAATGAGGGGTCACAAGCCATAGGGTTGCATTTGAAAAAATCATGTCGAGGGTGGTTTCAGCCACCCCTGAAGGGCTATATTTTTCATATTACTTGCAAAATGTAGGTAAATACATTTAAAAGTTGACGTGTCTCGGGAATTTTTTTGAAAAATCATTCACCACCCCGCTAGCGAATATATTCCAGTTAAAGTCTCCGCCGTGTATGTAGATTCGTTTGTTACTGACGTGGTTCGGTACTGCGTTACTCAATAAGTTCATAGGATGATATATAAATGGCGCTACTAATGACAAATCGATATGATTTTTAGCTAGTAGTGAACTTTCAACCAATACGTGTCAAAATTTCGTGACATTCCGACCATTCAAATTTCCATTTCGAGACAGTGGAAAAAAAACAGATACGGCTGCAATGAGGAGGTGATCGCCGAATCTGAAGCGTATTTTGAAAAGTTGGACAAATCGTTCTGTAAGAAAGCCATAGAAATGTTAGAGAAGCGTTGGAATGAATGTATCACTCTTGAAGGAGACTATGTTGATGAATAAAGGCGAATTTTGCCTAAATGTTGCCGTTTTATTAGAACTTATTGGAACTTATTGAGCGATATGTGGCATGTTTGCCCAGTGGAATTGACACACCAATGTTGAGTCTATTTATCAATATTCCAGATCCTCAGCCTGCAAAAACCGACCCGTCTGCATTGTACTCTAGCTTAGAAGTTACCAATCGCAGTCCTATCAAAAAAGTGACCTCCCTGTATATACATATGTTGATTGTAGATAATCATCTATTTTTACCTTTCGCTTGTGAGAATATTGAGGGGACCCGAAACCTTTGCATTTCCCCGAACTTATGTTATGTTATGTATGTATGTATAACCAATTAAACGACATTCTCACGACTATGTATTCCCAACGTAAAATAATACGTGTGTATGTAAATAAAGTTCTCAGCGAGCAACATCATACGATTTTTTTTAATACAACTATTTGCTTATAGTGGCCCGGCTACGACGCAGATCCCGGCAAATAATGGATGCTAACGATGCGAGATGAGAAAATCGCATTCGGCAACAATTGAAGATTTTGTTTTCGGCCCGTTGAATTGAATTAAACGAACACAGTAAACTTGTAACAGTTTGCGTAATAAAATAATAATAAATAAAGCATAAAAAAGTTTGACGGCGGACTTTGTTTACGTTATATTTTTAGATAATTATGCGAATCTGAGCTATAAATAGGATTTAGCTCTTTCTTAGATCTTCCATCTAGCACACCCGTAACCTTCCTTTCTTAACCCGTTTCGGCCGAAAACGCCACTCCCGGTACATCGCTCTTAGCGCCTCATAACTAATATGGAGGCATCCAAAAAAAACGTCATCAACGTCATCAACTGGCTATGAACGAGAGAGATGGAAATAGCGGTCATGTCTAAGCTTTTCTGTTATGGCAAACTTTTGACAAGTCACTGTCAATATTTGTAAAATAAACAATGGCTGTTATATGATGTGACAGTCTTGACAAGTAAATAAGGTTATAAATTCGATTAAGAATAGAAATACGTATTTTTTTTCTCGGCCAACTTTGATGACGTTTTTTTTGGTTGGATATTTTTAAAGTTTAAGACGTGCTTTTTTCGATGGTGTCCATGAAATGCCTCCAAAAAATGTTTAATTATGAAAAAAAGCAGTTTAAAAAAAAACGATTTTCTTGCACATTTTTTTTAAATCAAATTTTCAAGGGGTTTCCGGTCTGCAATGGACCTGGAACCTCACTAACCGGTGAAATAAATGTTTGGACTTAAGTATACGTGGTTTAAAGATCGATTTGTTCCCTTATGCGTTCAAAATGGCGCCTGAAGAATTTTTTATTGGAAAATGATGCATGTTTACAAAAAATTGTCAAGAATAAAAAAAGGTTCTTAAAATCACTCAAATAATGCACTGGAATTTCAAAATTTTTTGAGTAACTTTTTGGATTTTGCAAATAGGTAGTCAATTTTTGCAGAATTAAAAAAAAGATTTTGAAAGAATCAAAAGATCAAGAATAAAAAGTTCTTAAAACCATTCAAAGAACGCACTGGAAATCCAAATCCAAAAAGTTGCTCAAAAATTTTAGAAAAAATTCTAGTGCATTCATTGGGTGATTTTACGAACATTTTATTCTTGACAAATTTTTGTGTGCATTTTCCAAAAACAAATTCTTGAATTTTTACGCAAAAATTTTGCAGTTCAGGCGCCATTTTGAACGCATAAGGCAAAAAATGGAACTTTAAACCACGTATAAATTTCAAACATTTATTCCACCGGTTAGTGAGGTTCCAGGTCCATTGCAGGCCGGAAACCCCTTGAAAATTTGATAAAAAAAATGTGCAAAAAAAATCGCGTTTTTTTTTTTAATCTGCCTTTTTTCATAATAAATAATTTTTGGAGGAATTTCATGGACACCGTCGGTTATGGCCCCACCCCATCTCAGTTGCATGTCGTCGGCCAATAAAGTAACCGGTTTATTATACCTACGTAGGCAACTGCATGGGCTAGTGCGACCCTGTGATGATCCTCATTTTCGCGATCTCTACTGATGAATTATACAAAAAGTTTTATATTGTTTTTGTCGAAGGACATGGTTGTGGTTGACGACACTACTAACGCCAATCAAATTCACGATTTGATGATTTCATTTTTTTTTTCGTCTCTTGAAAACTCCAGCTGTACAAAAATAAATTTTAGTCCATAATGAAATCGAACAATGAATCGAACTAGACGCTCACAGGAATTTCGGTATTATTTCTGGGTATTACGAGCTATAGTTTTATTACATTTTGGTATCGTTATTGTTAAAAAAAAAACTGTAATTTGATTTGGAAACTTGTTGTTTTTAAACTTCATATTTATCCGCTGTAGTTATCTAGGAAACTTGACCTAAAATAATAAATTATCTTCTTATAAAAATAAGCAGCGTTCGAATTAGAAAATATACTCGTTATGTGCAGGCTTGTACCTTTGGAAATAATTGTATTTTTTTAATTATTCTCTTTTAATGGGTTTTGGTTTCTTTCCTGTTTTTTTTTTAAGCGCGGACCTTCTATTTTCAATCGCTTCCGATATTATCTCGTTATCTTTATTTGTTAGAATGTCTTCCAAGTATTAAAAAAAATAGCACCTAAATTTCAACAGTTGACATTGACATAAAAAATGGCAATAAAAAATCCATATACGTGGGTCTAAATTTTGAATATATACACAATTATATTGACTATACAAGGTGTCCCATAATCATGTTGAAACTATATACTCATAATTTAAATTAGACATTAACCCTTTAACGCCCAAGTGCACTGTCAAGAGACATGAACTTAGAGGCTCATATTACTGATAGAAAAAAATAAAGAAAAAATAACTAAAACCATGTATTCCTAAGTTTCGAGGTCGCTCTTTCGAATGGAATCGTTAAAATTTGCAAAAAAAAAATGATGTAACCTTAACCTCAAAAACTATTAAAAATCGCGATTTTTTCATGATTATTTTTTTTTAAATCGCAATTTCAGCTATGTTATCGTCCTTTATACCACTCAAAAACAAATAGAAACATGCACTCGAGACGTGTACTTGAAGGAAACGCAATGAGAACAATTTAATTTTCTCATTTTTGAGGTTAGAATAACTTGATATGGCAAAATTCAAAGGGTGATATTTCTCGTTTTTTACCAGTTGTGGGATCATTGACGCAAAAGAAGAATTTTGAAAAATTATTAGTACCTTTGGGATTTTTGGGGTCGCTGATCACGATCCTGATGTCAGAATTTCAAAATTCAAAATGGCGGATCCAATATGGCCGCATCCCGAATCAAATTTCAAATTTTTCGATTATTTTGCCTCAAATTTTTAGGGGTTTTCGGGGTCGCAAATCGCGATCCCGATGTCAGAACTTCAAAATTCAGGATGGTAGATATGACATGGCGACCATTTTGAAGCAAATTTCAAAATCCTGAATTTTGAAGTTCTGACATCGGGATCGTGATTGGCGACCCCGAAAATCCGAAATAAGTGTTCCAACCATTCAATCAGTGTGGTTGCAGAGGAAAAATTAAAAGAATTACCCCAATTTGTCTCTGTTAGTAAAATACATACACCAGTCTCAACTTTTCCTTAGGTTTAAAATTTAAAAATGTATTTTTTGGCTCGCCCTATACATACGAATAACTTTGCAGGGAAGGCAGAAGTTTATTTGAAAGACAATTTCACAAAAACGGTGTTACCAATTTGTGAACTATGACGTCATATGCGTTTTGTTTAATGGATTGGTATGTAGCTGCTGTTTGTTTAGATGCATTTTTTTCAAATTGGTGGGCTGGAGGGTGCGGTTTTCTTGAATGGCCGGGTAGATCGCCAGATTTAACCCAAATTAATTTTCCTCTATGGGGTTCTTCTCTCTACCTCCCCCATTGTAACGCTCTGGTAAATCGGCACAATTGCACATCTCCACAAACAGCTTGCACAATGTTCTTTAGAATTTTTAAGGTACAGTTGGCACAGCGAGCCAGTTTCACAAAAGCGAAATCACCGCCGGTCATATCGCAACTTCGAAGTAATTCATAAAAACTATATTGGATTTGTTTCGTCGGCAAAAAGAGAAATAGACAGAGACGGACATAGACAGCGAACTATTATTTATTTCTACTGTAAGAACACGACGGTTTATAAATATTTGAGTAGTTCGTTTTTTTTTTCGTCTCCTAAATATCATTATGAGTAGCATCGTTAGCGTCATCGTCGTTTAAATCTAATAATCGAATCAATCTAGCGAGCAGCTTGCGTCAACAGTTCTGTTTTCCGCTATGAGAAATGGAAAGATAATTAACGTAAGTTGGCCTTGAAATAAAATTAACGTTTGGAATGATTTTTTGCGGCGAATTAGAAGAATTGATTCAATTAGAAATGTCCGGAAGCTTCGACCAGTTTTCGACTACCTGTAATGATGAAAAAAGATGTGATTTAGTTTTCAATGAACAATAAATGACAGCAAAAAAATATTCTTGATGACTCCACCCAACATTTTAAAACAGTTGCCAACAATCCAACCATACATTCAAAAGCACTTAACGATAATTTTGAATTTGTCGAATTGTAAAGACAAAAAAAATTGCCTGAAACCAGAGTATACTTTTCCAAAGGTTTTCGACGTACTGAATCCGAAACTGACCACAAAGTTGTTCTGGTGACTCAGGTTTTCGAGATATTCTAACCTAAAAGCGCGAAAATCATGGTTTTTCGGTATATCTGAGGTTATGTCACATCACGAGATAATTATTTTTTACAAAATCATTTGTGGATTCTGAAAGAGCTACTCTTGCCCTTCAAAACCCATTTCGATTTATCCTGATATATTTTTTCTTCTTCGAGAAATCGTTTTTTGAAATAGAAATGAAAAATTGCAGAAAACGCGTTTTTTTACGAAGAAATCATTATTTGCTCTGTTTTTCGTTCAGTCTTTCTGAACATTTAGATATAGGGGTTTTGAAGTTTCTATATTTTGATAAACCCTCAATAACCCCTGAGTACAAATTTTCAAAAGTAAAAATTGAAAAAAAAAAATATGAACAAAGTACAAAAATTTGAAGTTGTGTAAATTAAGTAATGAGACTGACTTTTTGATTTTTTTTTTATTCGAATAGAATTATAATTCAGTATTGTCTCCTTCAAAATAACTTCCTTGGGAAGCCACACAGCGCTGGAGACGGTTCTTCCATTCCCCTCATAGCAGTGCTGGATTTCATATAATAGAATAGCCTTCAACTGGTCGGTTACAGCTATTTGAATTTGCTGCGGAGACGCAGCAACGTTTTTACTGGCTAAAAACTCGTTTACTGAAATTGCGCAGATTTTTCTCGTCCCCAATTCGTTAGTCAAAATCTGATGAGCAAATATTGTTGATCAAAATGTGTGTGATTCAAATTTAACTTTTCCCCGATCATTCTTGTCGTCAACCGACGATCTGAACGCGCAAGATCCCGTATTCAAAACAAACAAATTACTCTAACAAGTTCAAACTTGTACTGAAGGTGCATTACATGTTATCCTGCCGCCCTTCCAAGTCCCGGCTCCGCAGTGTTGCTAGATCGGGCATTACTTAATTTACACACCTCGTATTTCAAAATAACAGTTACCTGTTGATCAAATTCATCAAATATACCGAAAAACCCATGATTTTTGCACTTTTGGGTTACAGCATCTCGAAAACCAGAGCGACCCGAGTAAGTCTGAGGTTAGATTCGGATTCAGCACGTCGAAAGCCTTCGGAAAAGTAATATCTGCTTTCTGGTAAAATATTTCGGCCGAATTTTGTCGGCCTGTGTAATGTTTACTATACAAATGTAAAAGTAGGACTGACATAATTTATGCATGTTAGTAAAAATGTAAAAAGTATTATGTATTGTGATAACTTTATTTATGTTTAGTAAAAACTCATTCCTACTCATAGTCAAAACTCACATACACTTTTTACATGAAAATCAACAAATAGGTACCAAAATAACGTTGACATTTTTTTGTTGAACCTTTTAATCGGTTCTTTGTTACATTGAAGCACATCTTATGTGAAAATTTCAAATAAATTGCTTAACTAATACACTGATTGTGAGTGCTGCGGTCTTTATTCGGATTAGTTTATAACAAGCGTCACATACTTATTGAGTCCTCCCCGTATATTACTTGAAACGTGCAAAGCGACAGTCGCATTCTCAGAGAACCGCATAGTCCGCACGGTTATCGAGATACCGAACGACCTTGAGGTGTCAGCGCCGCGCTCTCCGTTCTTCGTCGCATCGGCAACGTTGCAGTTATGGGTGTTACGACCGGTGACACTCGTGTGCACGTACTCAAAAAAGTATTCGTACAGGAAGGTTACTAAGAAATACAGTAAGCAACGAAAGTCATCATACACCCACTTTTTGAGGTTTGCTTAAATTCTGATAATTTGTCTATTACAGCATTGATTTTTTTTTTGCTTCTGACAGGATTATAGCTTGTGATATTCTGGTCTAATAAGCCGAAGTTGAAGGCGGTATGTCGATTGTGTGAAAAGATATCGCTAAGAAAGTAAAATTTCAATGTTTTCAAAGAAACGTAAATAACTTCGAAAATAGTGAATCCCTTTCGAAGTTGTTGGAGTCGTATTAAAGGGAAATCTTCAGTGTATCTATTTTGAAAAAAAAATTCCTAGACATGAACAAAATCTAGTTGAACCAAAAATATCACGAAAATTCAAAAAAGCCCTGTACGCCACACATTACTTCAACAAAAATTTGGGATTAATATCCCTCTAGATCTCTCTGTTTTATTAAAATTCCAGGAACACTGATTTTTACGAAAACGATACTAAGGATGGTAGAATTTTCGTGATATTTTTGGTTCAACTTTAGATTTTGTTCATGTCTAGGAAACATTTTTTCAAAATGACTCAGTCAAATAGATTCACTGAAGATTTCCCTTTAATACGAGTCCAACAACTTCGAAAGGGATTTACTATTTTCGAAGTTATTTACGTTTTTAAAACATTGAAATTTTACTTTCTTAGCGATATATTTTCACAAATTCGACATACCGGCTTCAACTTCGGCTTATTAGACCAGAATATCACAAGCTATAATCCTGTCAGAAGCAAAAAAAATCAATGCTGTAATACAAAAAATATCAGAATTTAAGCAAACTTCAAAAAAGTGGGTGTGTGATGACTTTCGTTGCTTACTGTATATATTGTTTTTACTAGACAGCACAGGATATTAAACACAAATAATTTATAACAGAAAGCTTTAACTCTATATGTGTTATATACAAAGTTACAATAATATTATTAAACATCTACAACAACATAAAAATATTTATTGAAAACATGTACCAAAACAGGTCAAAAAAAGTATTCGTACACTTAAGTTCTAATAATCAAAAATAACAGAAAACCTAAATTAGTAATGGGTATGGTATCCTTTTTGACGAATGACTTCTTGCAACCTTTTGGGCATTGACTTTTGAGTAAAATCAGAAGAAATGTTTTCCCACTCTTTTAATAAAACTTCTTTTAAGCGATTTCTGTTAGAAATTTCATGTTTCCGGATTCTTCTTCCTAACTCAGCCCAGATGGGGTTGAGGTCTGGAGATTGCGGTGGAGTTGATAATACATGGGGGAACATTGTATCACAAATACTCTTTAAGTATCCGGGCTGTATGTTTGGGATCGTTATCATGTTGAAAATAAAATGTATCTGCGATTCCCAATTTATGAGCACTAACCTGGACATTTTGTTTTAAAATATCCAAGTACATATATACAAATACATTATGCCCTCTATAATATGTAGTTGACCTACCCCATTCTCAAAATGGAGTCAAAAAGGATCCCATACCCATTACTAATTTAGGTTTTCTGTTATTTTTGATTATTAGCACTTAAGTGTACGAATACTTTTTGACCTGATTTAGGTACATGATTTCAATAAATGAGATGTATGTTGTTGTAGATGTTTAATAATATTATTGTAACTTTGTATTTAACACATATAGAGTTAAAGCTTTCTGTTATAAATTATTTGTGTTTAATATCCTGTGCTCTCTTAGTAAAAACAATATATATTTCTTAGTAACCTTCCTGTACGAATACTTTTTTGAGGAAGTGTACATATAGGGCGAATACCTCTTAGTAAACGTGTTCTACCAGACGAATTTTGTAGTGGGATTCAAACCAAACGTTTCATTTAAATTTACGTGTAGATAGCATGAAAAATAACTATTGTGTAAATTCAATTTTGTTAAAACAAATTTGGAATGAAATTAATGGCAATATGAGGGCGAAAAGTAGAAGTAAAGTGTGCTATCACGTCTTGCTTCAGACTTTTGGACACGGCGCAACGGATATTTTTGCAAAACTTCAACACGCCTACGGAGACAGTGTTTTTCGGTGGTTTAAGGCATTCTCAGGAGGAAGAGGGTCGATTGAAGATGGACCACGCATTCGGAAACCTTCATCTTTCGGAACCGATGAAAATCTGGATAGAATAACGGATCTTGTGGGTTCAGATCGTGGGTTGATGACAAAAATGATCGGAGAAGAGTTTGAATCGCACCACTGTTCATCGAATTTTGACTAATGAATTCGGGATGAGAAAAATCTGCGTAAAAATGGTCCCAAAAAACCTTTCGCATGAACAAAAGGACATCAGGAGAGAAAGGTGTCTTGCTTTTTTGGAATCGATTGAAAACGATCCCCATTTTATGGAACGGGTCATTACTGGTGATGAGACTTGGGTGTTTGTGTGCGACCCGAAAACCAAGCGCCAAACCATGAAATGGCACACTTCAAAACAGTAAAAACATTCCGGTGGCTCCTCATCCTCCTTATTCGCCTGACTTGGGTCCTTGTGACTTTTTTCTCTTCCCGAGAATAAAAAATCATCTCATTTTGGGACCATAGAAAACATTTAAACGGCTGTAACCGACCAGCTGAAAGCTATTCCAATATATGAGTTCCAGCACTGCTATGAGGAATGGAAGAACCGTCTCCAGCGTTGTGTGGCTTCCCAAGGAAGTTATTTTGAAGAAGACAATACTGAATTGTAATTCTATTCGAATAAAAAGATTAAAAAAAAGGGTCATTACTTAATTTACACACCTCGTAAAATGTTTCGATATTAGTGGAAAACATGTTTGTAGCTACAAATATAGTTCAAACAAGTAGTTTGGTTAAGTTTTGGGTAAATGTGGGTTATGTGGATGGTTGTGGTATTTAAGGAATATAATATGGTTAACAGTACTTTAATTTGATTTCGGAACCTACTTTCAATATGTCTGTTCCAAATGATATATTTTTTTTTAATAATTAGGTATATTTTAAAGTGTTCTATTAAAAAAAACTTACTTTTTTTTATATCCTCTGAACATATACGGAGCTTTAGCAAAACCGTTTTCCTGTCTAGATTCTAAATTTTAGTTTCTTAAAATTATATATGGGGCATTTCACGCCAACTAAGTGAGGTCAAAAAAAAATCTGTTTGAAACATATCACAATCGATAGTACTTGCTAAAAAATATCTAGAATTTTAGATTTTTTTGAGCCACAAGGAGAGGGATGGTGAGGGTGAGAAAATACAAATTTTCGTTTCGACTAAAATTTCAATCTTTCTCGGTAAGAAAATGAAAAAAAATTAAAAAAGAAGGTTGCAACGGTTTTCGATGTTTTTTTTTTGCGTAGAATACGATAAAAATATTTTCAAAATTATTGGGGGTAGTTTTCACCTTTATTTTGAGGATTGAAAGTTTAAAATCGAAATTTCGAAAAGTATGACGATTTTTTTTCCATTCTTTTTTGATTTCTTTTCTCATCCTGTGAGATAGTAAATGGCAAGTGAATAATATATTCCAAGGTTTTTGGGGTCGCTGATTACGATTCTAACGTAGAAAATTTCCCGTAGAATACGATGGTATTTTTTAAATTTAAAAATTTAGCCATTTTTTAAAAGTTGACTACCATACTGGATCCGCCATTTTGTTTTTTTGAAAATCTGACGTTAGATTCGTAATCAGCGACCCCACAAACCTTGGTATATATTATTCACTTGCCATTTACCATCTCACAGGATGAGAAAATACGTTAAAACCACGTTTTTTTCACCTTTGGGCCGTTTTTTGGGCAAGTTCCTAGTAGACGCCCATTATGAAATAAAAATTAATAGAAAGTACAAAAAAAAGGGAAGAAATTTAAAAAAAAAAGTGAAAAAAAAATCGTGTCATACTTTTCGAAATTTCGATTTTAAACTTCAATCGTCAAACTAAGGGTGAAAACTACCCCCAATAATTTAGAAAATATATATTTATCGTATTCTACGCAAAAAACACATCGAAAACCATAGCAACCTTCTTTTTTAATTTTTTTCATTTTCTTACCGAGAAAGATTGAAACATTAGAGTCGAAAGGAAAATTGTGGCTCGAAAAATCTAAAATTTTAGGGAAGTTAGGTTTTTTTTAGCAAGTACCATCGATTGTGATGTTTCAAACATAAATTTTTTGACCTCACTTAGTTGGCGTGAAATGTCCCATATATAAGGGGGAGTATTCATTGATTAAACTAACCCTGTATAATAAAAACAATATTGCTGACGCCCTGTTCTCACCGGGACTTTTTACCCAACTTCTAATGATGGAACGATTGAGAAACAACGAAACGGGTTCATTATCTGTTTGTTAAGCTATCATTTTCTTTTTCGCGGCCGATTATTTACCGATCCGCCCTCGTAGGGGCCCGGCGGCGACGCGCGTATCATTAGCTCGACTTTGTTAATTACGCGCGAAGGAACGCAACTTTCACGGCTATCGAAATCCGAACGCGGGCGCTGCTCCGTTTCGTAATGATTGTTGTTGCCAGCGCAAGAGATTTTAACAGGCGATAATTCTATTTACAATATGGGAATCGTAAAAAAAATGGTTATCATTTGACGGCGAAGCATTTTTAAAGCGCGTATTTACATATTTACAGAAATGCGTAAATATATTTTGTTCAAAATAAAAGCCGATGTACGTCGTTGATGACGCTATTAAATGGCACGCACAAAAATTTACAACCACGCTTTAAAAACCTGAAATATATAAAATTACATGCATTTTCAAGATAATATTATGCTGAAAATTATTATTAGCTTGGATTTGTTTTGAATTTATTTACCAAATTTATGCTAAAAATGCTGACAACTAAATGTTCGGATTCGGAAAATCGAGAAACCTGCCATACAAAAATAAATAAATATTTGTTGTTGCCGCGGTGACCATTAATTTCACAATTAGATGTGTTAGTCACAGGTGATTTCTGGTAGATTTTGCGATATTTTTAAATAAAAATGGGCCGTGGACGTGCGACTGATCAAAAATTGCGGCAGCCCATTGTAAAAAACTACTGCAGTGGCACAAAAATCCGCGAAATTGCGGAAGAATTTGTGCTTTGCAAAGTCTACAAAGCAAAGTAAAGTTGGGGACATATTAAAGCATTACAGCTAGACTGGAAATTTGGATGTAAAAGGTAAACGTCCTGGAAGACCCAGACTTGTTACTGAAAGGAGCCAAAGGTTGTTGGTGAAAATTTGCAAAAAAAGTCGACGGAACACCTTAAGGGATATAACAGCGCAATGGAACTCTGAAACAGGAGAAACGCTATCCCGCGAAAGTTGCAGAAAATACATTCATCAGTCTGGGCTCACTTTTTATAAGATATTACCATTTTATTTTTTCAATTTTCGTAAATGATCGTAGGTTAAAGAAAAGCCTTTATTAACTGAGGCACAAATCGACTGAATTGGACCAAATCGAAGGTATCGTGGACTATAGAAGACTGGTGAAAAGTAATTTTCAGTGACGAGTCCAAATTTGATGCCTGCGTAGGCGATTAGAGAAAAAAAGTAGTAAGAACAAAAAGTGAAACCTTTCATAAGGACTGCCTTAAATGAACCGTAAAATTCCCGAAGGGTGTCATGATTTGGGGATGTATGTCTGCTAAAGGTTTGGGACAGTTTGAGGTCATAGAGGGTACCATCAACGCTGACAAATATATACAAATACTTACGAATAGCTTATTACTGACTGTTCAGGATATGTTCCCAGACAATAATTTCATATTCCAACAAGACGGCGCAGCTTCCCATACTGCAAAGAAGACGAAAAAGTGGTTCGGGGAACAGCATATTAAAGTCCTATCAAAAGGTCATCAAACAGCCCCGACCTAAATGTCATTGAAACACTGTGGCATAAGATAAAAAAGAGTTTTGAGAGATGATCCTCAAAGAACGGTCTCTACTTTAAAGGAAAAAATCGGCGAAATTTGGGACACCTTTTCACCAACTCTGTCGAAGCTTGGTTGAAACAATGCCTGCAAGAATTCGGGCCGTAATTAAGGCAAAAGATGACGTAACGCCCTATTAATACTTAGAATTGAATTTTTTTTTCCGAACATTTAGTTGTCAGTTTTGTTACAATTTATCTGTTTTGTTAAGTTGTGACATTGTTAATTTGTTTTTTTTGAAAACATTAATTAAAATACATTTTTAAATTCTTTAAGTTCTTATGTACTGTCAGCTGCATTAGTCAATTTTTGCTTCATTATACATAAAAACAGTATAATACGTGAAAAATGCGTTTGTTCGAACATACACGGTGGAGACTTTAACTGGAATATATTCGCTAGCGGGGTGGTGAATGATTTTTCAAAAAATTCCCGAGACACGTCAACTTTTAAATGTATTTACCTACATTTTGCAAGTAATGTGAAAAAATATAGCCCTTCAGGGGTGGCTGAAACCACCCTCGACATGATTTTTTTCAAATGCAACCCTATGGCTTGTGACCCCTCATTGTAAAGCTGGTGGAAAGATGAATCCAACGCACTGATCAAATTTTAATTTTTAGTATGTTTGTAGGGTTGCATACAATTAAAACGTAATTTATTTTTAACGCAACAATTTCGTACTCAAAATGTTGTTTAGTTTTGGAATGTAAACCTTACTTTTCATATGTCCCCACAAAAAATTCCAAGCAATTTGTTGCCACAACTGATATTTGTTATTTTTTGCTAGTGTTTTTACACGGCCGCAAAGAGTAACTTAGTTTGTATGCTGTATTCAGAGTTTGAAACGAAGTGTTATTTTAAATTGGTGAAAATTTTTTATTTAACTGAATCACTAAAAATCGAAATTTTGATGATGATTGGATATGGTGATAGGGCGCGAACTCAATGCGAAGTTGTTCGCTTGTTTCGAGAAACGCATCCTGACTTGCCACCACTAAATCAAGGTACCATTAGTAAAATTGAGGCACACTATCGAGAGATGGGTCATGTCAGGAAAGTGCCGAGTAAGAGGCAGGCTGTTGTTGATGACGACACGAAGTTGAATTTGTTGCTTGCTCTAGAAGAAAATCCAATCACTCCAGCCCGTCAACTGGCCCCTGATAGTAATCTTAATCATAAAACAGTTTTAAAAATTCTTAAATATGAGAAAAAACACCCATATAAAATGCAAGCTGTTCAAGAGCTACTTGAAGATGATCCAGATCGACGAGTGGAATTTTGCGATTTATTGATGACTTGTATTGATCAAAACCAGTTATCTTTAGAGTGGATAGTTTTCTCTGACGAGGCTACTTTTAAATTAAATGGGCACGTAAATCACCAAAATTGTCGTTACTGGGCTGAAGAGAACCCCCATTGGATGAGGGAACTTCATACTCAGCGCCCACAGAAAACTAATGTGTGGGCCGGAATAATACAAGATATAATTGTAGGACCATTTTTCCTTGATGACACTCTTAATGGAGCAAGATACTTGCGTTTACTCCAGCACGAACTAATGCCAGTGCTATGTCATTTATTTCCAAACCCCTTAAACCCTAACTTGACCGACGAGAGGTTATGGTTTCAGCAAGATGGGGCCCCACCACACTATGCTGCCATTGTTCGTCAGTATCTGGACAGAATTTTTCCCGGTAGGTGGATTGGGAGGCAAGGTAATATTGAGTGGCCAGCAAGATCTCCAGATCTTACACCACAGGATTTCTTTTTGTGGGGACATCTTAAAAGTAGGGTTTACATTCAGAAACCCAACAACATAGCAGATCTGCAGGAAAGGATAAGAGAGGAAATCGGAAAAATAACACCGCAAATGTTGCATAATGTAAGGGACGAAACCTACCACAGACTGGGATGCTGCCAACAAGTGAATGGTGCACATTTTGAACAATTGTTACGTTGAAAATAAATTTAATTTTTAAATTGTTTTAATTGTATGCAACCCTACAAACATACTAAAAATTAAAATTTGATCAGTGCGTTGGATTCCTCTTTCCACCAGCTTTACAATGAGGGGTCACAAGCCATAGGGTTGCATTTGAAAAAATCATGTCGAGGGTGGTTTCAGCCACCCCTGAAGGGCTATATTTTTCATATTACTTGCAAAATGTAGGTAAATACATTTAAAAGTTGACGTGTCTCGGGAATTTTTTGAAAAATCATTCACCACCCCGCTAGCGAATATATTCCAGTTAAAGTCTCCACCGTGTATAGTTGTTAGGGCTCGTATTGGAGTAAAAACTAAACTGCTCGTCAAAATTAGCGTAACACTTCCTAGATTAGCGCCGTTTCTAAAAACGAAACTAAAATATGTTTCTTAATAAATAAATAAATAAATAAGATGTCAAAATAAGTTTTTAAAACCATGCATAAATATTACATGCAACAACTTAAAAAAAAAACAGATAAATCGCATGCACAAACTTCAAGTATTAATTGTAGCCTATTGTAACTTTTGTTGCCTGATGATGGTCAATTAGTGACCGAAACCGGTAGCACGACGAAAATAAAGGATTTGTGAGAAAAAAAAAACCTTTTCTTTTCTCCCTAATAGAAAATATGAATCTGTGTCCACCCACGCCCTCGACTTAGGATTTGTGAGAAAAAGGCCCCTTTTATTTTCTTCCTAATAGAAAATATGAATCTGTGTCCACCCACGCCTTCGACTTGTCCCTCTGGTCGTTGTAACGTCGTCGATGAAGCGGAACAGCAATCGTTTACCCAAATGCATACGTGCCGTCCAGATTCGATCACAAGGAAGTAAAAGTTCCAGCCGGTTGCGATTTGCCTAATGGCCGTAGCAAAATGAAAATAATATCCGATTACGTAACGCCGAATTAAACGACGGATTAAGTCGGATTTATCAGTCATTGTTAGATAAAAGGCCGTCCAATAAAAATCGCCGGCCGGTTTCGCAACCAATTATCCAACTACCGAATTGAGTAAATGTTATTCTTGGGCCTGGGATTTTTCGGAATCCCCGACGAAATTAATTTAACAGCGAGCAATCGTTGCGAAATGAGGATTGCGTCATTCGCTCTCGACGAAAATTTACATACAGGGTGAGTTTTTTTGGCGCGTGTTTGGTCTATACAGTGATGGGCAAAAGTATGGAACCAAGTAAATATCTCTTAAATTAATTGAGATATTGATACGCGATTTTAAATGTGACCAGAAATGAAATTAATGACAAATGAGGTTATCGGTCTAGAGATCGTCGAGCGCGGAGTGTAACAGGACCGTAGTCAGTTAACGAATGAAAATAATATGTTTACATAAATTATGTAGCAACATAATTTATTTTAACAGCACTATTTTTACCAAATAGTACGGTTAAGTCAAGGATAAAATACCTATATAAATTAAGATAACACGTAACAATGGCAACACTTACCCGACAAACGTCAGTGCTGAGACAAGGTTCCCATGGCAGTTTGGGGTGGCTGTCACTAGCAGTGTCACTTTTTAACGCACCAATTAAAAAATTAGCCACTGAACGCCCGCAAGCATCGGTAGCTTCGTTTATAATAAATTACACGAAATTGTCCGCAATGTCTTCGCGTATTGATGGCACTACATTGTTGTAAACCCGATAGGCGTATGCAAGTCTTAACGTACTTTCATGAGGAATTTTTTCGATCCATATATTTTTCTAAAAACGTACGTAACTTGGGGTTCTCTAGTGTGTTTAATGGAATATTGCTTGCAACAAAGGCTTCTGTAAGTTCATAGAAAAATACGGAGTCGTCGGCGCTGGACGAGGCATGGCTTTTCAGATGTCTTGTTACGTTAGTTTTATCTGAAGAATTTATAATGCGTTCACACACAGTACAAAAAAGGTCATTTCCTTGAATACGTATGTTACGTATGTATTACTGTATAATGTATTACGGCCCGAATTCTTGCAGGCATTGTTTCAACCAAGCCTCGACAGAGTTCTGGTGAGAAGGTGTCCCAAATGTCGCCGATTTTTTGCTTTAAAGTAGAGATCGTTCTTTGAGGATCATCTCTCAAAACTCTTTTTTATCCTATGCCACAGTGTTTCAATGAAGTTTAGGTCGGGGCTGTTTGATGGCCATGATAAAGTGTTTAAAGCGTGGTTGTAAACTTCTGCATGGCAGTGAATAATTTTTTTGAAAAAATGTGTGTTTGTCAGAACATATAGTTGTTAGGGTTCGTATTTCTATGTAGCTCAAAAATAATCAAAAGTACCCATCGACAGTGAAACTTTAAATTGGGACGCCGTATACATAAGCCCCGTCTTCGAGAAGATCTAGTCGAGAGCCTCGCTTGACGCAATCGAGGTAAAGGAAACTATAATAAGTAGGCTGTTTTCACTGTTATTTATTCAATTATTTTATGGGTCGGTCAGTTAGCTGTACCTCGTGCCAATCACTGTAGTAGTTGCTGCGTAAAAGTGAACTTAACTTTAAAATGCCCAGGCTGGCGGTGATTTTTAAAAGACATCTTCTCCATTGTTGCATCCCTCTTACGCACAGGATTTAAATCGGTAGATTAGACCCGGGCTTTTCTTTTCGCTTTTAGCGTTGGATTTTCTTGTTCGCCTTGACATTTAACAATAAATCTATGAGGTAGTCGTTCAATTTGGCAACGTTGAAATTAGGTCGCATTTATAAAATACGTATTATTTGGCCCCCACTTTGTACGGATGTTTATACGTATGTAACATGCGTAAAAAGTGTCAATTATTGGATTCTTATAATACAGGGCGGGCGATCTATTGGTTTCTTTTTAAACTGAGTGTTATTTCTACATTGCCGACACTGACGCGCTTTACATTTGACATATATATGTGGTGTCTAACCTCCGATGTAAGAAATGGATCGCTTTACGCTCGAACAACGTTGGGAAGTATTGAAAACTTATTTCCAAAGTAATTGCTGTGTTGCAGGAACAGTGAGAAAATAGAGAACAATTTTTGGTCGAAACGAAGCTCCGTCAGCGCCTGGTGTAAGAGAGTTCTCAAGGAATTTTCTTGAAACTGGCATGCTTATGTATAACGGAAGTCATCCACGTGCTCGTTCGGTGCGCACAGCTGAAAGAATTGTTGCTGTTGCCCAAAGTGTGCGTGAAAACCCAAGAAGCTCAACTCGTCACAGAGCACAACAACTTAATGTCAGTCGCACTTCTCTGAGGAGATATTGCATAAAGACCTCGAATTATTTGCTTACAAGTTGCAACATACTCAAGAGGTAAAGGAAAATGACCATCCACTTCGTTATCGCTTCTCCGTGTGGGCTTTAAATGAGTTTGAAAATGACGCCGATTTCAGTTGATGATACAGCCTTTAAAAAATTCACCAAAAAAATGTTTGTTACCTTAATTTTTTGGAATAGTATAGTTATTATCTAGCAACTTCATCTACCTTGTCGAAGCTCAAATATTAGAATATAATTAGTCGATTTGTACCCCTAAACGAAAAGTAACTGACACTTCACCAAAAAAAATTGCTTTTTGTTGAAGAGGCTGAAAATATTAAATATCGTTTTTTTGGCAACAATTTAAAATTATTGCTACATTGTTTAAATAATTCGCAAAGGTGCGAAAATCAGGTTTTTTTTGAAATAAAAAGAGAACCGTAAACTATACAAAAAAAATGTTTCAGATAAAAAATGTAACTAATAAAAAACACATCAAGAAATTTACAAATCGGTTAATTTGTTTATTTGCAAAATTGAAAAAAACCGTCAAAATGGCCCCTTATTTCAATTGTTTATACCCAATTATAAAGTAAGCCTTGTTACTTTAAAAGTATTGGAAAATGGGTATCGGTGTACTTAAAAAAGGCTGAAAATTTCAAATCGATGTATTTTTAAGTCTTTGCAAAAAGTAAATTGTTTATTAAAATGGTGCTTTCGTAAAACAGCCTTTAATTTTTTTGTAAACATCATAGAGTAACGATTCAAAATGGATTCTCTGCTGGATGAGTTGGACTATCAAGTACATCGAAAAATTAATTTAATTTCACAAATTTAATTGTTTAATGGTAATGGTAATGACAATCGTTGAATAATATTATTATATATAAAATAAGTCGCTTGGACTAATTTGATTAAAGTTGTGAATATTCCCAGTAATTTTTTTCACGAGCTACCCCAAATTAAAAATTATCATTCTGCGATGTATAGTTTCGGAGATAATCCGATTTTTTTTGTGCGCTGTGATTTTGAAGCGACCGAAAGAAGATCTGCGCGCAGGAGAACCACACTGCTGCCGCTGCCGTGCCGTCATCACTCATGCATCCACGCGCATTACTAAAATAACGATGCACATTATTATAATGCTGTAAACGAAACCGACTACTACATACTTTCGAAATTCTTACATAATAGATACAGAGCAAGATTTGATCTTATTACTGTGTTAATTTAAAAAAAAAAATCAAAAAAATGGATAAGTTATGAGTGCAAGAAAAGAAGAAAAAAACTCGGCTCCCAAGTTACTTGGGGCATTCATTTTTTTTTAATTCGCAGAAAAAATCGTAGCTGTAAATTCATTCTAGTCTCAACATTGTACGATAAAAAACGAACGAGTTATTCCATTTGTTTATAACTTTAAAACGGCCGTACTTTTCAATGTCAATTTTAAACAATTAAATTTGTGAAATTCAATTGATTTTTCGATGTATGTAGTCCAACTCATCAAGAAGAGAATCCATTTTGAATCGTTACTCTATGATGTTTACAAAAAAATTAAGGGCTGTTTTACGAAAGCACCTTTTTAATAAACAATTTACTTTTTGCAAAAACTTAAAAATATATCGATTTGAAATTTTCAGCGTTTTTTAAGTACACCGCTACCTACATTTTCCAATACTTTTAAAGTCACAAGGCTTACTTTATAATTAGTTATAAACAATTGAAAGAAGGGGCCATTTTGACGGTTTTTTCAATTTTGCAGATAAACAAATTAACCGATTTGCAAATTTCTTGATGGGTTTTGTAGGGTTTTTTACTAGTTACATTTTTTATCTGAAACATTTTTTTTGTATAGTTTACGATTCTCTTTTTTATTTAAAAAAAAAAAACCTGATTTTCGCACCTTTGCGAATTATTTGAACAATGTAATAATGCAATCATTTTTAATTGTTGCCCAAAAACGATATTTAATATTTTCAGCGTCCTCTACAAAAAGCAATTTTTTTTGGTGAAGTGTCAGTTACTTTTCGGCTAAATCCTAATTCTACTAAGTATACTAAAATTTAATACCGAAATTGGTAATGGTGTTACGAGGTCGCACCAAATGTGCCGTTCTGTTATTACGTTGCCTGTTACCCATTGATGGCCGGAAGTCTGCTCCAACATTCATCAACGGTTTCGACCAATCCGCGCTCGGTCGCGCGTCCATCAATCAAGGCCCGTCGAATGTCAAGGATCGGCCAAACAGTCCAGTAGGCAGAGATTTTTATGTGTTCTTGAAACGTACAGTGGACGCCGCTTATAAGACTCACTTTGGGACCAGCAAAAAGTGAGTCTTATAAGCGGATGAACCTTATAAGCGAAGGGGGAAAAACAAGATTTTAGAATGTATGTAATACACAAACTTTATTTTACCTGTGAATAGACATAATACAACACAATAGAGTGTTATTTACTTATAAAAATAGGTAACTTTTCAAATACATACGTACAAACATACATAATCAGTTCAAAGTTTAAGATGGTTTAAAGAATTTTTTTATTTTTTTTTGTTTTTTGTTACTTTCCAGCATTTCAGTTATGTATTTTTCATAAACTGAGTCTTATATCCGAAATGATGAGTCTTATAACCGAGTTTTTTTTCAATGTATTCGGATACGTCCGGACTGTTTCTGGCGATTTTTATAAGAGTCTTATAAGCGACTGAACCTTATATCCGTGAGTCTTATAAGCGGCGTCCACTGTATATATTAGCGGGGTCCACTGTATATCCACTAGTTTTGACGGTTTTCTATGTATTTTTTTGCGTAGAACACAATGCGCGTGGTCCGTAGAGCTGAAACCGTCCGCTAATTTTTTAAATTAACAATTTGTGAAAAAATACGTCTTTTTTTTCACATTTTCGCTTATATCTCCGTTCCTTGGCATATTTTATATAGCATATCGTCGTTGATACTGCAATAGGTCGTATGTCAACAAAATGCCAAAAATGCTACATTGGGGTTATAGTGCCAAAGTAATCACGAAAAGCGGTTCCACGTATCTGCAAAAGATCCTGTGTGAACAACCAATAGAAAGTTGGGAAGGCGTGTCTATCAAATACAGTCAATGTCACAACATTAGTCAATTGGATACTTCAGTTAGTCGTATGTCATTCACTTACTGTTTTTGACATACGACCCATTGCAGTATCAACGACGATATGAAGTTGTAGTCTATTGAATTTCCAAAATTTTAAGCCCAACCCGAAGTCACCAAGTGCTATTGTTAACTTGCAAATGATTGCTGAAGTTGAAAAAGTGCATTTTTGTACTTCGAAAGTAGTACAATGGCGGCTGGTAGTTGCAATATTTTTATAAGATGATTATAGAAACTTGTAGAAAATAGTTGTTGTTTAACTTTTTTTAAATAGAATTCAATTTCGAATCTTTATCATTGGCGCCAGCGAAGTGACCATTGCTCACAACAATTGAAACGAAACAGTTTAAATTTTCATGTTTATTTCGTCAACATGACGATTGTTTTGCCACAGAGTGAGTATTACGACTAATTTTTACAAGGAAGAATTGTTGCTTGTACGACGAGCCAGAAATGTCGTTAAATCTAGCCAGAAATGCCAGTAGAATCAATGGAAACTGGGTATATTTGATGAGAGCTGCTACATATGGGGACTTCAGAGAAGTTTTTCCAGACGCACTTATTCATTCCGACCATTTTAGCCGGTCAGTAGAACGTTTCCTAAAGGGTATCCCTCCATAAGTATGGTGAAATGCCCCCTTTTTTTATTTTCTTCGCATGATGAAAGTGTTTCTTAGGGCTAATTATGAAAGGTAGATCGAATTTTAGGTCGAAAAAATGTTCCTCAGCTAGGTATGGAAAAAACCCTGTTTTTTACGTTTTATTTTTTTTCTCGGTTTTTAACTGTCGAAAAAATCTGAAAAAAATTCATGAGTACAGAAAATATGATTAATTTTATGTAAAAAAAAATTTCAATCTCATTCAAGGTCATTATGACCTTATAAAAAAAAATTATTCAAACTTTAAAAATCCCATATCTTTTAACCAAAACAAGATTTTTAATATGTTGTAACTGTTTTTTACTACCTCAATTTTTTTCAGATTTTTTTGAGTGGTGGGTCATGCCCAAAAGTGCGAAAAATCAATTTTTTGTCCATGAAACGACTTAAAACGGCATAAAATCATCATTTTATAGTGTCCTGATTTTTTTTCTTGCACTAAAAGGACTCAAATGACTTCAAACGATTAAGAAATATGTTCACTAAATATAGTAAGAAAATAAATTCCACTTATCGAAACTAGTAGTTTTTATATTTTTTAATTGTTTGAAGTCATTTGAGTCCTTTTAGTGCAAGAAAAAAATCAGGATACTATAAAATGATGATTTTAAGCGGTTTTAAGTCGTTTCACGGACAAAAAATTGATTTTTCGCACTTTTGAAAAAATTTGAGGTAGTAAAAAACAGTTATAAATATAACATATTAAAAATCTGAGCCTGAAGCTTTTTTTTGGTTAAAAGATATGGGATTTTTAAAGTTTGAATAATTTTTTTTAGAGGTCATAATGACCTTGAATGAGCTTGAATGAGCTTGAAATTACAAATTTACATAAAATTAATCATATTTTATGTACTCATGAATTTTTTCAGATTTTTTTCGACAGTTAAAAAACGACAAAAAAAAAATAAAACTTAAAAAACAGGGTTTTTTCCATACCTAGCTGAGAGGAAAATTTTTTGAACCTAAAATTTGGTCTACCTTTCATAATTAGCCCTAAGAAACACTTTCATCATGCGAAGAAAATAAAAAAAGGGGGGGCATTTCACCATACTTATGGGGGATACCCTTTGTACCGGCAAACTGGAAGCATCAATCAGAAACAAGGAAGTAACAGATCCAGAGTAAGGACAGAAGAAAACTTTGAATTTAGGCAAGTGATGACGGACAATACAAGAACATCAATTAGCCATCTGAGCCAACAAGTGAATCTGCCCTATATGTACAACGTGTCAACGGATTTTGAAAAATGATTTGGTGCTCCATCCTTATCGTCTGAAATCCACACGTAAAATTCTCAGAGCGGACAAACCTCTAAGACCGATGCCAATGATCGATAGATCATCAAAATTGTTACTAAACCATTTTAACGACAACGAAGCTGTTTTCGAAAACGTTTTTTTTACGAGAAAGTGACTTGAAGATGCTGTCTTTAGAGCTCCTTAGGAAGCATTGGATCGAGGTAAATTAGGTTTATTCGACATAAAATCACGTTTAGTATCTGGAGTTTCTGTTTGGCACGAGAGTTTTTGGACACCCTCTATAACCACAATTAACTGTTCGTTTTAATCTAGGTACGTATAATATATTCATACGTTTTGCAATGATAATCCTACAATTATGCAGTCGTCCGCAGAGAGGCAAGTGTTCAAATTATCAGATGCATGCCCGCAAGAACAGAAACCATAAATTTAATTGCGTCCATAAAGATCGCAGCTGGCAGTGGCGTGCCAAGGAATTCCGACAGGTGGTAAAAATAAAAATAGACAGAAGCTGGTGAAGTATGATGAAAGTATGTAAGTGAAGTAAGAAGAAGTATGGTGAAAGGAATTTCATAATGTCTATATGCAGTATGTCCCCGGATCGAGTTTAAAAGAGGAAAAAAACTTTGTGTTTTTGATTTCTCAGAAAAAGTCACTCTTGATGATTTGCCCTGCTTGATTTCAAACCCCCCAAACCGCTAATTACTTTTTATATAACTCAAACGGTTCTCGAGATAATACCATTTTTCTTCATAATTTGGTCTTGGATTTTTTTTATAATCCTTTAAAACAATTCTAGTAGGCGGATTTCATTCATTGACAACTGCTGACAACTACATAATAAGTCAGTATAACTTCAAATCGAATCATCGTGATTTTGCTACTATTTATATGTTATAATGTTGACTCTAGAACAAAGAATTTATTTAATTCAATGCTACGGAACTGGGAAAGAGTGCTTTCGTGTTGTTATTAATAAATTTAACGAAAAATACCCGAAAGTTAGCATTTCTAATGTCGGATCGAAGAAGTTGGTGACCAAGTTCTTAGAAACAGGCTCTGTTTTAGGCATTAAAAAAATCAAAAAAATGGTTGAATGAAGATGATGCTGCTTCAGTTCTTGCCCTCCATTCCGTGAGAGACGCTCCAAGATTATCACTTAGAAGAAGGGCAATTGAAACTGAAATAAGTAAATCGCATTTACAGAGAATTTTCAAGCAGAACCGAATTTTACCATTTAAACTAAAATTCAAGCACACCTTAGAGGAGGGTGATGAAGCCAAACATTTGGATTTTTGTTTGGAGATGGGCAACAGAGTTTTAAATGACGAAGGATTTCATAAGCGAATTTTGTTCTCCGATGAATCTACTTAGTTACTTTTTCAACAAACGGCGTCATTTCCTCTCAGCATTGCCGGTATTGGAGTGAAACAGATCCCCACTTTACTATTTCTTGTCGAAGACAATATTTCAAAAAAAGTTAATGTGTGGTGTGCGGTTTCATATATAAATGGCATTATTGGTCCATATTTTTTTCAAAGAAAATTTAAATCGTAATACATATTTGGGGATGCTACAAAATTGTTTAACAGATAAACTTGATGAACTTCCTTTAAGTTATCGAACGAGAATGTTTTACCAACAAGATGGGTGCCCTGCTTATCATGCCATTACTATCCGTAATTGGCTCAATACTCAATTTAATGAACACTGGATAGGAAGGGATGGTCCCATTTTATGGCCGCCGAAAAGCCCGGATCTGACAATATTGGATTTATATCTGTGGAGACGTTTAAAGCAAATTGTTTATCGTGAACCACTAGAATATGATGAAGAGCAATTAAAAACAAGGATTCAAAATGCAGTCAATTGAGGAAATTAGAAATAGTTTTAACGAATTTAGAGATCGAATTGAAATTTGTGCAGAAAAAGGAGGAGCATTATTTGAATAAAAAAAGTCTGGTTTAGTTTTGATTTCATTTTATAATCAGTTGTTTAATTCAATAATTAAAACATGAGACTAAGTAATTCAAATCATTTCTTTAGCTAACTAATTAATTAAGTTTCCATAGCATATAGTATCCTAGACAACGAAATTATTGGGTTAAATCCGCCAACTAGAATTACTTATAACATTTTGTGAACCGTTTGAGTTATATAAACGGTAATTTGCGTTTTGGGGGTTTGAAATCAAGCAGGGCAAATCATCAAGAGTGACTTTTTCTGAGAAATCAAAAACACACATTTTTTCCTCTTTTAAACTCGATCCGGAGACATACTGTATATTAACTAATTTGTCGTTTGCGTATATCTGTCGCTTTTCCGGTATTTCGAGAATGTTTGAGATGATAAATAGGCTGATAAGTTTTATTGTCTACTTAACAATAAGTAAGGAAGATTTCTATCGGGTGTTTCTTAGATTTTGATAAATTAGGTATTTCTGGTATTCATAACAATTATTCGTGAAATCTAAAAACAAAATATTAAAATAGATTGTGGTATTTAATCGCGTTTTATGCAAACTTTTAAAAGTGGTCATAAAGTATGAAAGTATGTTGAGTCTTAGATTGCAAGTCAAAAATTTGTTACCATCATACAGGTTTTTCATTGAAGTATCCGGTTGATTCATGTACACGGAATTTAGTGGTTCACCAAATTTCGTGCTGGTGACTGATGTCACCGATGCTCCCTCGCTCCGGAAGGCCCATGGAGGCTGATGACGATCAAATAAAGGCACCGATCGAAGCAGACCCGCATTCGACAACTCATGACATTGCGGAGACACTAAACCTTCATCATTCCACCGTTCACGGTCATCTACGGAAGCTGGGATTCATCAGCAAGCTCGATATATGGGTTCCTCATGAACTCAAAGAAATTCATCTCACCAATCGCATCAATTTCGCCGATACTCACCTCAAGCGTAACAAAATCGATCCGTTTTTGAAGCGCCTGTGACAGGCGATGAAAGGCACAAAGGCATACTGTTCCACCACGACAACACGAGACCCCATACAAGTTTGGCGACTCGCCAAAAGTTGCTGCAGCTTGAAAGGGAAGTCTTGCCTCGTCCTTCTTACTCACCGGACTTTGCCCCATCAGATTACCATTTGTTTTGTTCCTTGCAGAACAATTTTAATGGTAGATCGTTCGATTCTGATGAGGCCGTCAAAGAGCATCTCACCCAGTTATTCGCTGGAAAAGAGCTTTCTTTACAGCGAAATTTGGTGACACGACTTGAACATGTTCCCGTACAAAGTGCAAACAGTGCATCAGCCATTGCCTGCAGACCGCCAATTCAATCATCATGAGCGACGAGGCGCATTTCCACCTATGCGGATACGTGAATAAGCAAAATTATCGCTTCTGGGGCACTGAAAATCCGTGTGTAATGCACGAAGAGCCATTACATCCTCTCAAAAGTCACTGTTTGGTGCGGCGTTTACGGAGGAAAGGCGATTGGGCCATATTTTTTCGAGGACGGCATCGGAAACACTGTTACTGTGACTGGTGAACGCTACAGAACCGTGATCAACGACTTCTTGCTGCCGCAAATTGAGGAATTGGGTTTGGAGAACATGTGGTATCAGCAGGACGGTGCAACTGCGCACACAGCACGAGCAACAGTGGACATTCTGCAGCAAGCGTTTCCCGGCCGCTTAATCTCCCGTTTTGGAGATTTGCATTATCCCGCAAGATCGCCCGATTTGACCGTTCCAGACTTTTTTCTTTGGGGTTTTTTGAAGTCACGGGTGTATGCGAACAAGCCGCAGACCTTGGAGGCCCTGAAGGAGAACATCCGACAAGAAGTGGAGAATTTATTGCCAGAAGTTTTGAGAGAAGTCATGGAAAATGCCGTGAAACGAGCCCGAATGTGCATCAACTGTGGCAGCGGCCACTTGACCGATATCATCTTCGCGACCTAATGAGAAAAAAATGTAAACGTCTAAATAAACATAATCAACAAACAGAACCAATTATTTTTATTTACAAATAAAGTCACTGCCTTAGGAAATCGAGTGAGGACTTTTGCGCCACCTTGTACATTATTGACTGAAACGTATTCTATTATTAATAAATGAGCCTTGAAAATTACCCAAAAAATGCGCCATTACTTTTCCGACAAACTAATACTAAAAATTAAAGTGGTGATTTTGATGAGGCTAATTCGCGATTGCAATAAAACATTTAAAACATTACTTAGTGTAATTTTATTGAACGATTTATATGTGCTTCCAAACTTTTGGACGGTAGAGTGTACTAATGTAACACTCGTATAGTTCCATTACTCGTTGGTTGGACTATAGAATTTTTTTTTTTAAGATTTAGTTTTTTCTCTTGCCGTACGCCACTGGGCGATTGTTGAGTCGTAAACCCGCGGCGACGAAGACGTCCGCAGTAAATAACGCTCGGAAGAGAGCACGTACGCAATAAAACATTAACGACGCGATGTTTGGTAAATTAAAATGGTAATTTATCGCGGGCAGTTCGGCTCGTTCGTGGTGTCTTTTTGCGTTACCTTGCGTTGCGTTATCGACTTATCGCCGTCACGCTAATTAAAACGCTATTCCGCCGTTATTAAAATTGAAATAGACCAAAATAGTCTGTGAACAGGGCGTTTAAGGACTTCATGAAAATTAATCATAACACGTTATATTTCGGTAAGATGTAACTGCTATATTACGTTTTTGAGTGAAAATTTTGGGAAAAACAAAAAAAAAGTTACAGTTAAGATTGAGATAAACAATGGGCAATGGGTGATTTTATATAAAAAATTACCATTTTTATTTTACAATTTTATTATTTCACACGTCATGATTTATAAATTGTAAATTACGAGGTGTGTAAATTAAGTAATAAGACCGATTTTTTTAATTTTTTTTTTATTCGAACAGAATTACAATTCAGTATTGTCTCCTTCAAAATAACTTCCTTGGGAAGCCTCACAGCGCTGGAGACGGTTCTGCCGTTCCTCATAGCAGTGCTGGAACTCATATACTGGAATTGCCTTCAGCTGGTCGGTTACAGCCGTTTGAATGTTTTCTATGGTCCCAAAATGACATCCCTTGAGGTGATTTTTCAATCTCGAGAAGAGAAAAAAGTCACAAGAACACAAAAAGTATTGATTTACTGTTTGGCCTGGAGCCACAAACTCTTTGTAGACAATTCCCTGGCTATCAAAAAAGCAAATCAGCATGGACTTGCTTGTTCTTGCTTTTTTGGGTCTTGGAAACCTTGAAGTGTGCCATTCCATGCTTTGGAGCTTGGTTTCCGGGTCGTACTCAAACACCCAAGTCTCATCACCAGTCATTACTGGTGATGAGACTTTGAGAACGTTCCATAAAATGGGAATCATTTTCAATGGATTCCAAAAAGTCAAGACACCTTTCTCACCTGATGTCCTTTTGTTCCTGCGAAAGGTTTTTTTTGGAACCATTTGAGGGGCACAGATGCAAAACTCACATTGTCCATAATTTTTCGAAATAGAGTTAGTGGCGCTATCTTGTTCATCGTGTTGAACTACACCATTTTAAATCTTAAAAGTGGTATAAAACACATTTTCGTATTTATTTTAAATTGTGGAATCTGTGCATTGTTTCAAAACTCACATTTTCCTAAGGAGAATGTGAGAATGTTAGAACTTTTTACTGTCAACATTTTTTGTACTATGCAATTTTAGGTTCATTATAAAAAATATTTCACTTGATCAGTCAATGATGATAATTAAACCGTATTCTAAGTATTTTGTGCAGCTTTTTATTTTGATTATGGACTACCATATTACATAAAATGTTTATTGATATACCATTGAGTTTCCAAGTTCATTTTCTTAGCTTAACTTCATGAATTTTAGTGTAAAAAATAATATGTAGAATAATTTGCAGCAAGACTACCATTATCCAAAAAAGTTGTATCAAAACACATTATCCATTTTAATTCACTTTCTTGGAATCAAATATTGTTGTGCTGTTATTTCACCAATTGAGAAGCAAAGTTAAAGTTCTAATACGAATACCAAAAAAAAATCAGTCACTTGAAAAGTGAGAAATCAGTTATTCCTTCTTCCTGAAAAATTTTAAAAAGTGGATAATGTGAGTTTTGCATCTATACCCCTCATTTGTTCGCAGATTTTTCTCACCCCCAATTCGTTAGTCAAAATCTGATGAACAGTGGTGTGAATCAAATTTAATTCTTCCTCGATCATTCTTGAACAAACAAATGACTGTAACAAGTTCAAACTTGTACTGAAGATGCATTACATATTAATCTAGCACCCTTCCTAGTCCCCTCTCCGCAGTGTTTCTAGATCGGGCGCTACGTTGCCAGTCTCATTACTTAATTTACACACCTCGTATATTCTTTATTTTTCTATTATTTATTTATTATGGTATGTTCTTCATTAAATTACTGACAAAATGTGTCATTTTTTAATAAATGTTTATATTTATTGTCAACAATCAGGTCGTTATGCCCCAGTGTGCACTGGTTGTTCAAAGTAACCCTCAGTTTATTTCTACACAAAGCGCATCGCACCAAAAACTGAACTGCTTTGTGAAAAACGCCTTAGTTGGCGAATACAGTGGAGCATCGATTATCCGAACTAATTGGGAACCAGGGTGGTTCGGATAACTGATATTTCGGATAACCGATAATTAAAAAAAACTATTTGGGGTGTAGGTACATAATATGTATGTGCATAGATAATTAAACAAACAAACAAACAAACATTAATACAACATACAAATTTATTTTACACTTCAGTAGATTTGCAGTAGTCTAGGTCAGGGGCTAGAACTGATCTTTATTCAAGATTAAATCAGGTACCATCAAAAAGTACACTTAAAAATCTCTTTTGAAAAAAATATTTACTCAAAGCCTGTGTCAGTCTGACTAAGACAGAATTCATCGCATTCTATTTGCACGCAATTTTTTTTTTTTTTTTTGAGAACACCGTATTTAATAAGGGACGCAAATCTTCATCTTCAGAAAAGTTTTTCCAACGGCAGTCGTTCATTTATTGTTTTATTTGTTTTTGTTTTCGACAAACGTCCTTGCGTGAGGTAGCTCGAAGGTATCCCAGTTACTCGAGTAGCGACAATATCCAATTTGCGTATGCATATCGTTAAATCAAAACTATTAATTTGTATCTTGCATACGTAATTGGTTTTATGTTATAAAAATTCGTCCATTCCGTGTATACATTTAGTACACGACCTAATAAACGTGCTCTTGCGTATCGTACGCGATTCGTGTTAGCGAAAACAAAATAATCAAGGTGTTAACTACACAATGCCGATGCTTTAGCCAAAATGATCCGTAGAAGATAAAATAGCCAAGGTTAATATTTGTCTAAAAATATTTGCATTAGGTTTATCTGCAAAATAGTTGAAAACAAGAAAACATATTAAAGTAATATTAAAGTAGTATCGTTCAGAGTTACGGTTAATGTGGCAACGATGCTCAGTGGGCTTGCGTTAACCCGTTTCGGCCGAAAACGCCACTCCCGGTACATCCCTCTTCAGCGCCTCATAACTAATACTATTTGCGACAGAAGAATTCTACAGGGACATATTTTTGAAGTTTAAGACGTGCCCTTTCCGATGGTGTCCATGAAATTCCTCCAAAATATTATTAAGTATGAAAGAAAGCAGTTTCTTTTTTTTAAAAAAAAAAAATACGATTTTTTTGCACATTTCTGTTTAATCAAATTTTCAAGGAGTTTCCGATCTGCATTGGACCTGGAACCTCACTAACCGGTGGAATAAATGTTTGAACTTTAAGTATACGTGGTTTAAAGATAGATTTTTTGCCTTATGCGTTCAAAATGACGCCTGTACTGCAAAATTTTTGCGTAAAAAATTCAAGAATTTTTTATTGGAAAATGATGCACTTTTACAAAAAAATTGTCAAGAATAAAAGTTCTTAAAATCACTCAATGAATGCACTAGAATTTTTGCAAAATGTTTTGAGCAAGTTTTTGGATTTTGCAAATTGTCATTTTTTTCAAAATTTAAAAAATTGCTTTAAAAATTCTGAAAAAATTCTAGTGCATTGTTTGGATGATTTTAAGAACTTTTTATTCTTGACAAGTTATTGTAAAAATGCATTGTTTTCGAGAGCAAAATTTCTAAAGATCAAATTAATATCACATTAGTAGAAAACAATGCATTTTTACAATAAATTGTCAAGAATAAAAAGTTTTTAAAACAATTCAAAGAATGCACTGGAATTTTTTAAGCAATTGTTTACATTTTGCAAATAGTCAATTTTTGCAAAATTTAAAAAAATCGTTTAAAATGATTAAAAAAAATTCCAGTGCATGATTTTACTTGTGATTTTCTCTAAATTCTTATTTTGCGTAAAGATATAACTTAAAATCTCACAGGCGAAATGTTGGGATGAAATAAAAATTTCAAATTACAAATCTCAAAATGTCAAGAAAATCACAAGACTTGTGAATTCCAAGATCTGCCCGGAGGCAGCCATTTTTGGAAAAAAATTTTCGCAAGTTTTCTCTGAAGATTTTTTGCCATTATAGCCTTCTACTTAGGTCTAGCAACCACGCCCTAAATTATGGTGTGGGTCCCATGCCTCCTTACGAAAATACTAATAAAAAATAGTGAATATTCGAATAAACGTATTAGTAAAAGGTCCAGTAGTCTGGCGTATCCTTGTGTGACATATGGCGTCATACAATAATTCATTTGAAATGTTGATTCTAATGGATTCGGTCGCTCAAAATTCATTCACCGCGCAACACGACACACATACATGCTGGAGTCTTATCTGTTTAAAAGTGCTCTGTATATTTCAAGGTTCTATGAAATATGTATTTCGATTGTATGAAACGATTTCGAGCCGGACCTGCTTCTAAAACCGCAGGTGTTCCGACTCGTATGGTCCATCGACAAATCTGATGCGTACCACTGATGCCATACCCCTGCGCCAGCTATTGGATTGCGATTGGTTCTCACCTCATGTTTACGTCTACTGAACAAAGAAGTTAACTTATCAGTTCCCCTTCATTCTGCTGTGTACGCATTAGGGTGACGCTTATGTAGAAAATGGTGGAAGTAAAAGATGTTTGAGGATTTTTCTGATTTATCAACACTGAATAATGAATTTGTGTCAGATTTATGTCTCTTCTGTGCTCATTTCCGAAAAAATCGAACGGTCCATCTGTCGGGCATCCTGGGCGTTTGTTCGCCTTATTTTTATTTTTTCAAACGTGTCGCAAAAGTCACGTGAGGTAAAAGTAAATCGTCGATCTATCGATTAGTCTCGGTAGCAAATTCGCGATTGCATTCGACTAATTGTTTAATTAATTACCGAGTTCCTCCAGCTGTGGCAACGGTCGTTGTTATGAAAGACTCGGGCGGCCTACGGATACACGATTTAATTCGATTTTCTCCCGGCGCGGTTTTTTTTTCTCGAACGGCCGACCTTTCGACGTATCGCATGAACGTTCGAACACGTTTCCTACTGCTGTCGACTGGATCGTACGCTCAACCGGTCACGATCCGATTGAAGTGACGCGCTAGAGGCGCGTGCACAGAGGACGGTGCGCTCGGCGAATAGAGATGACTCATTAAAGGCGCGTGCTGACTTTACAGTGCGCGAGAGCGTTAAAATCTGCGTTGTAGAAGAATTCTTTATTAACCTTTTAACGCCCAAGTGCACTGTCAAGAGACATGAACTTAGAGGCTCATATTACTCATAGAAAAAAATAAAGAAAAAATAACTAAAACCATGTACTATGTTTTCGAGATCGCTCTTTCGAATGGAATCGTTAAAATTTGAAAAAAAAATGTGTAACTTTCAATTTGTAACAAAACCTATTAAAAAACGAGATTTTTTTCAAGTTTCTTTTTTTTTAATCGCAATTTCAGCTATGTTATCGTCCTTTACTTCCACTACTCAACAACAAATACAAACGCGCACTCGATACGTATACTTGAAGGAAACGCAATGAGAACAATTTGATTTTCTCATTTTTGAGGTTAGAATAACTAGATATATGGCAAAATTCAAAGGGTGATATTTTTTTTTTTTTTTTGTTTGTTTATTTCAAAGGGTTTTTGGGGTCGCTGATCACGATCCCGATGTCATAATTTCAAAATTCAGGATAGTAGAAATGACGGCGACCATTTTGAAGCAAATATCGAAATTATGGTTCATTGTACCTAGAAATAGATAAACCGTGGGTAATTTATCATACGTTACTTGAATTTTCACCCTCAGACTTCGGATATCTGAAGTTGCCCGATTCTTACCACGTGGAGGTGGGTGATTTTGAGAATATATTTTTTTTAATCTCTATTTATTATTTTATTTTTTTATAGATTTTTTTAAAAAAAAAATTATAAAAAAACATTTTTAATTTTTTATAAAAGAAATAAAAATTAGAAAAAATGGTGCTCAAAATCACCCATTTCCACGTGGTGAGAATCGGGCAACTTCAGATATCCAAAGGCTGAGGGTGAAAATTCAAATAACGTATGATAAACTATCCACGGTTTATCAATTTCTAGGTACAATGAACTATAATTTCGATATTTGCTTCAAAATGGTCGCCATGTCATATCTACCATCCTGAATTTTGAAATTCTGACATCGGGATCGTTATTAGCGACCCCGAAAACCCCTGGTTTACAAAATTTGAGGCAAAATAATCGAAAAATGTGAAATTTGATTCGGGATGGTGGCCATATTGGATCCGCCATCTTGAATTTTGAAATTCTGACATCAGGATCGTGATCAGCGACCCCAAAAAACCCCAAAAGCACTAATATTTTTTTCAAAATTCTTCTTTTGCGTCAATGATCCCGCAACTGGTAAAAAACGAGAAATATCACCCTTTTTTTGCCATATCTAGTTATTCTAACCTCAAAAATGAGAAAATTAAATTGTTCTCATTGCGTGTCCTTCAAGTATACACAAGTTACATCAATTTTTTTGTAAATGTTAACGATTCCATTCGAAAGAGCGACCTCGAAAACATAGGAAGAAATGGTTTTAGTTATTTTTTTCTTTATTTTTTCTATCAGTAATATGAGCCTCTAAGTTCATGTCTCTTGACAGTGCACTTGGGCGTTAAAGGGTTAATTGACTATCTTGAAGAAAGAAAAAGGATCAATAGTGACTATTACATAACATTATTAGTGCGTTTGAAGGACGAAATCGCGAAAAAATCGGCGCCAAATAAAGAAGAAAAAAGTGTCCTTTCACCAAAAGAATACGTCGTCTCACAAATCGATCGAAACAATGACAAAATTTCACGATTGCACTTCGAATCGCTTCCGCATCCACCGTATTCTCCATATTTAGCCCGTAGCGACTATTATTTGTTCGCAGAACTCAAAAAATATGCCCGCCGGAAAGATATGTGTCTCCAAGGAGGAAGTGATTGCCGAAACTGAAGCGTATTTTGGAAATCGAGGTACGAAAGTGGCCACCGATGGTTACCCTGGGGCACCCAGTGACCAGACTAGCCCGCCTTCTTCTATCCGCTCTATAGACAGACGTCATGACCTTAATCCGCAGAACTGGGTCAAAACCTTTTTTGAGCGACGAATCTTTCCAATGTCTTCTGTGCGAGTTGGTCAACTAATAAGTAGCGTAATTGCTATTAAAAGCGGCAACCCAGACGGTGCGCTTGTCTTCAAGGCCTCCGCGGCAGTTTTTTTCTTTTCTAATAATTCAGAGAGCTTTCTGTTCGGAACGACGGACTGCAGATCGCGAATTAAAGGATTAGTGAAGCGACTGGACCGGTTTGGAGGCGTGATAGCCGAATAGGCGGGATTTGATTGGAAAAAATATAATTTATTTGGGCGGTACTAAGTCTGCAGCATTACCGAGTCGTGTTATGTCATCCTTAGAGCGTGAATTTGCAGATAGCGGATTGTTTTTAGTCAATCAGCGTTTGGTATTCATGAGCAGTATATGGTTATAAAAATGTATAAAATAAAATCTAGTCGCTACACTGTTCAGGGGATTCACCGTCCACACCCCAAAAACCAACCACGTGTCGAAATTTGAGCTCACAGGATTATGTCGGCAATTCAGAGACCTACAGGATGATCTGGGAAGCACGGTGGCAAGTAAAAACCCTATCCGGGCACACATTAAGACCTCCTCAATAAGTCGCAAGCGTTTGATCGCTGTCCCAATCCTTTTCCAGCCCTTGTGAGCCACCCTTCTGCAAGATTTCGTTTGAGTTTTAATGTTCCCCTAAAGATGTCAACTTAGTTGGCGAAACACGCGTCGAAAAAAAGTATAGTAAATCGGTGTTTCGTGGAAAACGTCCGGGGTTTTTGTTTCTACGTCGAAGGTTCCAGTACCCACTCCAAGAAGGTTTAACTTTAACTTAACTTAACTTGGCCGTACTTACAAAACTTTCCGTAAAATGTCTTCCCAAATTTTGATCTCTATATCTTCGAGTACATTAACCCTTTAACGCCCAAGTGCACTGTCAAGAGACATGAACTTAGAGGCTCATTACTGATAGAAAAAATAAAGAAAAAATAACTATAACCATGTATTCCCATGTTTCCGAGGTCGTTCTTTCGGATGGAATCGTTAAAATTTGCAAAAATTGATGTAACCTTCAATTTTTAACAAAAACTATTAAAAAACGCTTTTTTCAATATTCTTTTTTAATCGCAATTTCAGCTATGTTATCGTCCTTTATAGGTACTACTCAAAAACAAATACAAACGTGCACTCGAGACGTGTACTTGAAGGAAACGCAATGAGAACAATTTAATTTTCTCATTATTGAGATTAGAATAACTAGATATGGCAATATTCAAAGGGTGATATTTCTCGTTTTTTACCAGTTGCGGGATCAATGACGTTTGAAAAATTATTAGTGCTTTCGGGGTTTTTGGGGTTGCTGATGACGACTGTGATGTTAGAATTTCAAAATTCTAACAAACGTGATTTTCTCGATCGTTAGCAGCTGTGATTTTTTTCTGTTTCAAAGCTCAGTAAACTCCACACATCCTCTAGTCGACGAATAACAGAATTGATCGAGTGCCCGACCGAAATTTGCATGCCTGAAGGTGAACGAAATATTTATATCGAGTTACTTGGGCATTTACATATTGCGCCTGAACTGTATCTTAAGTGGAGTCCAACAAAGATTCGACAAAAAATAAGGAACTGAATAAGGCGACAAAAATGAGGAACCAAATTAACTGACCTTGGAAACGACAACAAAATTCGGTAGGAAGCAACAAAAATATTTTGCCATTAAACCGTTCGCAATCTGTGCAGATTTGAACTGGTACAGGCTGTTGCTAACGTACATATGCATCTATAATATTTTTAACTCCTTTATAGCCTGTAATTAATGCATTACATATTAATGGCTGGTATAAGATTTATTATGCCAGCGAGTCAAATTATAAGGCTTAGCTTAAATATTCTCAAACAACTCGGATATACATATGTTTTGGTCGCGTTTAGTTATCAGTTATCAAAATTATCAGCTGTATCTCTGGTGATGTTCCCGTATTTTAAATACAACTGTCATTAGATGGTAATAAAAGTAAGAGGTTAGTAATAATAAAAAAGTTTTCGTGAATGTGCAATAATTTTATACAAATACGAGGTGTGTAAATTAAGTAATGAGACTGGCAAAGTAGCACCCGATCTAGCAACACTGCGGAGAAGGGACTTGGAAGGGCGGTAGGTTAACATGTAGTGCACCTTCAGTACAAGTTTGAACTTGTTAGAATCGTTTTTTTTTTTTGTTGTTTGTGACTGTTTTCGTAAATCGCTTTTTTTCTAGTGCGTTTTAAAAATGAGTGACATTAATTTTGAGCAACGGTATGCTATCAGGTTTTGCTTCAGACTTGGACACAGCGCAACGGATACCTTTTGTAAAATTTCATCATGCCTACGGTGACAGTGTTTTTTCAAGAGCCCAGGTTTTTCGGTGGTTTAAGGCATTCTCAGAAGGAAGAAAGTCGATTGAAGATGAACGTCGCTGCGGAAGGCTTTCAACTTTGAGAACCGATGAAAATGTCGATAGAATACGGGATCTTGTGCTCGTCGGTTGACGACAAGAATGATCGGGGAAGAGTTAAATTTGAATCACACCCGCTGTTCATCAGATTTTGACTAATGAATTGGGGATGAGGAAAATCTGCGCAAAATGGTTCCAAAAAACTTTTCGCATGAACAAAAAGACGTTAGGAGAGAAAGGTGTCTTGACTTTTTGGAATAGATTGAAAATTACCTCCTCTTTCTGGAATGTATCATTACTGGTGATGAGAGTATTTGGCACTCCAAGCTCTATAAGACCCAAAAAATCAAGAATGAACAAGTCGAAGATCAAATGCATGCTGATTTGCTTTTTTTGATAGCCAAGGAATTTTCCACAAAGAGTGTGTCTCCAGGCCAATCGTAAATCAACACCTTTTCAGAGAGGTTCTTGAAAAACCTCGAAAAAGGGTCATGCATGTGAGACCAAACATCAAGAACAACTGGACGTTGCATCACGACAATGCGCCTTGTCATACAGCCATTTCAGTAAATGAGTGTTTAGCTAGTAAAACCATTCATGTGGCTCCTCGGCCTCCTTATTCGCCTGACTTGAGTCATTGTGACTTTTTTCTCTTTCCGAGATTGAAAAATCACCTCAAGGGACGTCATTTTGGGTCCATAGAAAACATTCAAACGGCTGTAATCGACCAGCTGAAGGCTATTCCTGTATATGAGTTCCAGCACTGCACTGAGGAATGGAAGAACCGTCTCCAGCACTGTGTGGCTTCCCAAGGAAGTTATTTTGAAGGAGACAATACTGAGTTGTAATTCTATTCGAATACAAAAAATTAAAAAATAAGTCTTGTTACTTAATTTACATACCTCGTATGTAGTTCAATTTTCTCAGTAGTTACTTGGTAGTCTTCCAAAAGAAATCATTGCGGTATAAAAAGATATGCGGGATCGATTTCATGGCATACTCTGTGGACTTTTTTTATCTTACGAAATGACGACTATTCGACTGAGCAATCTGTCGCTGCCTCGTCCACGTCAAAGTGGGCGCGTCTTTCGTAGTCAGGACGAGAGAGAAGCCCTAGAGGAGGCGACTCCATTAAAATTCGATCGGTCTCCGACGCGTCTAGGCGAGGCCGGAGGTCAAGGAGACCGACCGACGACGGAAAGGAGCGCGCGAAGCGATCTAGAAGGAGACCCGAGAGGTGTAAGGTGAACGTAGATAGCATCTCCGTGGCTCGACGAGGGAGATGCGAGCGGCACTCCGCTGAGGCTGGAGCCGTCGCGCCTCTCGGCTTAGCACAGGGCCGTACTCGGCCATTGGGCGACGGTTTTGCCACTCCACAGTGACGCATTCGACGTGAAAAACTGAGTCCCGCGTTCAACAAATTTGTTTATTTGTTATTTATGTATATTCTTAATCTTAAATTTATTGATATTAAGTTTTTAATAATAATAATTAATTTTAATAATTATTTAATAATAATAATTTGTTTTTCTGTTAAAAAATTCTAGTGAGTTCATTGACAATATCAAAAATATCCAATTGCAAGAAGGTGAAATTTTGGTCTCGTTTGATGTATGCTCATTGTTTCCAAGTTTTCCAATCCCGCAAACTTTGGACTACATCAGGGAATTACTCGAATTAAACGTTTTAGACGATAGAATTATTAAGGAATACATTCGTCTTACTAGTATTTGTATGAATCAAAATTGGTTTCAGTATAATGGTGAATACTTTCAACAACATGAGGGAACGGCAATGGGTAACTCCTTGTCACCTTTCATTGCAAATCTTTTTATGAGTAAATTTGAGACAGAAGTAAAAGATAAATTCGAGTATTTCCCTAGAGTCTGGTTCAGATATGTGGACGATATCTTCGCGGTATTTGATACAAAAGCAATTAGTTCAGATAATTTTGTTGCTAAATTAAATAACCGTTTCCCTACCATAAAATTTACATATGAAATGGAACACAATGAACAGCTACCATTTTTAGACGTATTAGTTATTAGAAATAGTGAAAATAAGTTAGAGTTTGATGTATATAGGAAAGAAACCGTGACTCTTAGATATATTGCCAATGATTCACACCACTCTTTTCAACATAAAATGGCAAGGTTTAATTTTCTAATTCACCGTTTGTTAAATTTCCCCCTCAGTAAAGAGAGGTTTGAACATGAGAAAAAATTAATTAAGAATATCGCTAAGAATAACGGTTACTCAGTCCATGTAATAGATAAGTTAATAAGGAAGCATACATTTAAGAGAACCCTGTATAATTCCACGACTTCGTAGAGATACTGACAATTCTAAATTTCTTTCGTTACCATATGAACCTAAATGCACCCGCGGACTAGATAAAGTTTTTAAAATTCAAGTTTGCTATGTGGGTATGTTTTTATTTGATGTTTTATGACGTAAATACACTAATGGAAAAAATTAGTCAAAAAATTTTCCGAATTTTTAGTGATTTTTCAGAATGCATCTCAGTGAAAAATGCTCTTATTGAGGTTTAAAAAAAAGTATTTTGAAGCTTCAAGTTTCTAGTTTTGAGATATTTCGGCAACAAAATTTTTAGAGCTACATGTTTCGCGCAATTTTTGGAAGTGGTGTGAACAAAAATATTTCGAAAAAAAACGTTTTTTTTTGATTTTTTTTTTTGTAAATTTCAACGGTATTTGCGGAAAGATTTCAACGAAATTGTGGGCTAGCTCGAAAAATGTTTTTTTCACTTTAGCCATGATTAGGACATGTTTAAGCTGAAAATACCTGATCCTTTAATTTTTTCAAAAGTTTGACCGTTTGCAAACGGTTCTTTAGATCGTAATATAACTTAGCATGGTTTTTGGGGGTATATTCAACTGTAAAAGGCACACGCAACATTAGTCATTTCATGAAGATTTGAATTTCAGCCGTTGATGTTCTGAAAAACTATCAATTATCCGTTTTTTTGCTGTTTTTTTCAAATTCATGTCAAGGATAAAAAAAATTTCTCTTCAAAAATCGCAGCAGAACCTTGTTTGAGGATATTGATTCCAGTTTTCAGAACTGCCCTTAGATTTTCTGTGCTACCGTTGGTTGCTGAGATATCGTCGACCAAAGACAAAAAGGTCCTTTTTGATTTAAAGTTCGATATCTCAGCAACAAATGGTCGTATCGAGATTTAAAAAAAGCAAATTTAAGCTGAATAAACAAGCTATCCGGTCCATACCATGACTAAGTTAGAAACATTTTTTTTCATGCTCCTGGACTTGAAAAAAAAGCAAAAAAATTCGCAAAATTGTTTTGTCATACTACTTCCTAAAATTGCGCGAAACATGTAGCTCAAAAATTTTTTTGCCGAAATATCTCAAAACTAGAAACTTGAAGCTTCAAAATGCTTTTTTTTAGACCTCGATAAGACCATCTTTCACCGAGATACAGCATTCTGAAAAATCCCTAAAAATTCGGAAATTTTTTTGACCCTTTAATTGTTTCCGTTAGTGTATCTAAAACAATTGCGCTCCATGGTGTCGCCTGTCTCCTTCGGAACCCAACCCGGCCGCCGTATCTGCGCACCTCGTTGCCTTAACAGGCTAGAAATGCAATAATGGCTTTTGCAAAATCGCTCAAGAGGAACTTTACGTGACCAGATTCGAGATGCTGCCGATGCAGCGCGCGTGAATGCCAATTGCGCCTCCCATTGCTCGCGCCTCGATGCGGTAACCGAGTTGGGACTGACGAATACGCCCTTCGAAAACACGACAGGCATTTAAGGGGCCTTGTGCTTGGTCGCAGATTTCTAGAAAACCCATTCTCGGGTTTTCGCGTTTTCTGCAATCACCATTTTCAATTTGTCTGGAGAATATTTCGTGAAAATCTGTGGTTAACCCGACTAAAATTAGTGGAGTTAATAATAGAAATACGTGTTTTTTTTTGACTTTTTTTTTTGTTAAATGACTCGTTAGATCGTAAAATCGCCAAGATTTGAGATGTATGTAGCATCCCCGAAAAGCTCTTGATACAAATTTTCAGATATAAACTAGTAACAAACATTAGAGGATATTAAAAAAATTCCAAATTGATTTTCAACAAGGGATAACTCGGAGAAAAATGGTCGTACAGAAAATACAAAAAAAGGAAATTGTAGCCTCAAGTGTCCAGTTCCAGTTTTCAGATCTAGAATTTAAATTTTTTTAGCGGGAGCGGTTCTCACATAATCATCCGAAAACCAACAAAAAAATGTTTTTCCAAATTTATGCTCGTCTTTAAAATGGTCTCTGGACTTAAATTTTTTTTTTTCATCATGCGACGATTAAGCTCTTAAACAATTTAATCAGCTTTAATTTGACCTCTTAACGAGCTCCGTACGATGATTTTCTGCGGAGTTATCGTCGATCAAAGCAAAAAAGTCCTTTTTCTACTTTGACAATCAATTACTCGGGAACTAATGATCGTACAGAAAATGGAGGTAGGGTTTTGGAAACTGCAAAACATTCTCTATAAGACAATCGGGGACGATTCATAAAAAAAAATTTTGAAGCGATAATGTTGGCTGAAAGAAAATTTGGGAATTTAAGGATATTTGAAAAATTTGGTATAACTGGAAATAGTGGATGAACGAAGGATATCGTCGGTAATTTTTTAACCTCAAAGTGTCCCCAAAAAACCCTCAAAGTTGCAAAGCGCTGCGATTTTTTTCTTAATTGATTGTCAAAGTTGAAAAGGACTTTTTTGCTTTGATCGACGATAACTCCGCGGCAAATCATCGTACGGAGCTCGTTAAGAGGTCAAATTAAAGCTGATTAAATTGTCTAAGAGCTTTATGGTCACATGATGAAAAAAAAATTGAAGTCCACAGACCATTTTAGACGAGTAAAAATTTGTAAAAAAAATGTTTTGTTGGTTTTCGGATGATTACGTGAGAACCGCTACCGCTAAGTCCAGATCTGAAAACTAGACACTTGAGGCTACAATTTCCCCTTTTTTTTTCTGTACAACTATTTTTGTCCGAGTTATCCCTTGTTGAAAATCACCCAAAAATTTGGATTTTTTTTTAAATCCTTTAATTTTCGTTACTAGTGTATATTATTTTGTTACTAGTGTATATCTATTAAGGATTGACTGGGAATATTTCCTGAAAGTCCTCGTCGTGACGTTATTACCTAATAAACGGATTAAATAATTGAGTAACTGACAGATGCCCGAGTTTCTAACCATGAAACAACTTTTGGTGCAATAAAAAGAACGGGTAATGTAACAATATCATTTCTGTAGGAAGCCTTAAGGCGTTATGAAAGTGTATCGGCTACATCAGAAAACAAACGCTATTAAAATAAGTAAATCTTTTCGCTAGCACTTTCTGTTGCAACGGACACTACAATTGGATTTCTCTTGCGCGTCTATGTACCGCCTCCACGCGATTTTCGACAGATCTCTCGCTTAGTGTCGTCATACCGCTGATTCAGAATTATAATGTTACAATTTTATCGGTTTCGGATATTTATACATATCACGAGTTTGTAGAAAGTACCAACCTTATAAACGTCAAATTTGACGTTTGGCGACGTTACATTGTTTAGTATTTGTTTGGCAGCCATCAATAGTGAACGCTTTCAGTGAGTTTGTAAGCATGGACAAATTGGTCATTGTTATGTGATTGAATACTTTCATTTAAAAGGCGTCAGTCCAACCAATATTACAGTTTACAACAGTAAAATATTGGGTGGGAGATTTTAAACGAGGCCGTACTCGCTGCCAAGACGACTATCGCAGTGGTCGACCAAATGAGGTGACCACGCCAGAAATGGTGAAGAAAATCCACAAAATGGTATTGGAAGACCGTCGATTGAAAGTGCACCAACTAGCAGATATGGTAGGTATTTCAAAAAGTGCCGTCACATGTTGACGCACAACCAATCAATCACATGTTGACTGATCATTTGGGCATGAGAAAGCTATGCGCAAGATGGGTGCCGCGATTACTCACATTGGAACAAAAAAAACGTCGTGAGGATGTTTCAATCGAGTGTTTGGCAAAGTTTCACAACAATAAAGCCGAGTTTCTGCGTCGATTTATAACCATGGATGAAACATGGGTCCATCACTTTACATCTGAGACGAAAGAACAGTCAAAACAATGGACTGAAGGTGGAGAATCGGCTTGCAAGAAGACGAAGACACTTCCATCTGCAGGCAAGGTCATGGCGTCAGTTTTTTGGGATGTGCGTGGGATAATTTTTTATTGATTATCTTCAAAATCGTGCATTTGACGAAGAAGAAAGTTGTATTTCATCAATACAATGCACCAGTTCACACATCCGTTATCGCGATCGCCAAAATCATTGAGTTAACGTTCTATGCTTCCCTACGCACCCTATTCGCCAGATTTAACCCCTCGGATTATTTTCTGTTTCCAAACTTGAAAAAATGGCTCGGTGGTAAAAGATTTGCCAACAATGAAGAAGTGGAGTCTGCTATTTTGAGGAGCTTGACGATTCTCACTATAAACAAGGTATCGAAACTATTGAATATCGCTGGGAAATCGAACTAAAAGGAGACTATGTAGAGAAATAAAGATATTTTTTCTCATTTTTTTTTGTGTTTTCTTTCTTAGGTCGGGTACTTCTCGGACTACCCTCGTACAGCTTAGAACTTTTAACATCTTCGCTATTTAGTCTAACAACAGCTTCACAGGAGAAGGCATCAAAGAAACATACGATTGTTCTTCTTATAACGTTGTTTTCTGCCACCAAAAACTTGAAATGCCATTATTTCAAAACTGTTTCTGTATAACATAGAACCTTGTAATTCTCACATTGTAATCTTGACACATATGTACATATCTTGAGCGGATGAGGACGAAATTTTTTAAAAAACTGAAAATATTATCACTTCCTTAGAGCTCTAGTCTATTTTGGATGCAAAATAGAACCCAATAAACACCGGGATCATGTTCAGCATCTCCAAAAATATAGGAAAACACACGTTGATTACATTTTACGCATTAACAGGCCTTAGTAGAGCATTTACTTATAGAACAAAGTCGAAAAAAAACAAAGATCTTTGTTTTCGGCAGTCAAGGGGTTGAGGGAGACATAAGATAAAGGGCATTTTTCAGAATACGAGGTGTATAAATTAAGTACTGAGAGTTTTTTTTTTTTAATTATTCGGATAGAATTACATTTTGGTATTGTCTCCTTCAAAATAAGTTCCTTGGGAAGCCACACAGCGCTGGAGACGGTTCTTCCATTCCTCATAGCAGTGCTGGAACTCATATACTGGAATAGATCGAACAGCTGATCGATTACAGCTGTTTGAATGTTTTCTATGGTCCCAAATGAAGTCCCTCGAGGTGATTTTTCAAGCTCGGGAAGAGAAAAAGTCACAAGGACTCAAGTCAGGCGAATAAGGAGGCTGAGGAGCCACAGGAATATTTTTACCGGCTAAAAACTCGTTTACTGAAATGGTTGTGTGACAAGGCCTATTGTCGTGATGCAACATTCAATTGTTCTTGATGTTTGGTCTCACACGCATGACCCTTTTTCGAAGTTTTTTCAAGAACCTCTCTGTCAAAGTGTTGATTTACTGTTTGGCCTGGGGGCACTTTGTGGACGATTCCCTGGTTATCAAAAAAGCAAATCAGCATGCACTTGATCTTCGACTTGCCCATTCTTGCTTTCTTGGTTCTTGGAGAGTTTGAGGTGTGCCATTCCATGCTTTGTTTCATCACCAGTAATGACATTTCCGTAAAATGAGGATCATTTTCAATCGATTCTAAAAAGTCAAGACACCTTTCTCTCCTGATGTACTTTTGTTCCTACGAAAGGTTTTTTGGAACCATTTTAGCGCAGATTTTTCTCATCCCCAATTCGTTGGTCAAAATCTGATGAACAGTGGTGTGATTCAAATTTAACTCTTCCCCGATCATTCTTGTCGTCAACTGACGATCTGAACGCATAGGATCCCGTATTTTATCGTTATTTTCATCGGTTCTTGAAGACGAAGGCCTTCTTCTACGTGATTTATCTTCAGTCGACTCTCTTCCGTCTGAGAATACCTTAAGCCACCGAAAAACCTGGGCTCTTGAAAAAACACTGTCTTCGTAGGCGTTTTAAAACCAAATTTTTAAAACTCATTTTAAAAACAAATTAGAAAAAAACGGTTTACTCATTACTTAATTTACACACCTCGTATCTCAAAATCCGTTAAGAGACAAATCAGTAAACTGGAACTCCTCATAACCTTTAAGGCAGCATAGTCTGAATTATTCTTGTAGATATCAGCATCATCGGTCTCGAAACCGAATTTATTTTCTCAATTTCCAAATCGAACCTTCACAGTTCCGAATTGAAAAAAAAATGCATTCCGCCGCCGTTGCAACTTGCCAAAGTCGCAATTAAAATACCCGCCCGCATTATCCGTAAAAAGCAATTTAATAATCGAGTTGGAAGTCGAAGGCGAGACCCAAGACGCTAGGTACGCCGTGGTACACCGCAAGGTTCAAGTACTATCGGTTCTAACGTCATGTTCGTGCGCTTTGCCTCGCGTATTTGGACCGCTCACTAGACAAGTTTTCAGATTATTAAAGGAAATGATTTAGGCCAACTTGCATGTAGGTATAGTTGCTTCGTTTAGCCGCTAGAGGGCCTCAGAATTTGGGTTAAAAAAAATAGTGCTTCTTTAATAATAACTCGTAATAAAACTAGGACTATAATTAACGTATTTATAAACTCATGTATACAGTTAGGACTATAATGTTTAACATTTTTTTAGGAACTGCCCTGTATAGCACTATACAGGGCAGTTCCTTCGATTGATTCTCATTAACAAAAAAAAAAACTCTTCAGATAACTTTTCACAATTCTACACTACCCCCAAAAATTAAGGGAACAAAAAAAGTTCCTCAATGTTTTGGTAATTTTTGAAAGGCTGTATCTTAGTGAAAAATGGTCGTATCTAGATTTAAAACAAAAACATTTTGAAGCTCCAAGTTTCTAGTTTTGAAATTTTTTTGGCAAACAATTTCTGTGAGCTACGGTTATCAGTTACACTCAATCCTAAGAAATAGCGCGACAAAAAAAAATTACAAATGTTTTTGTCAAAAAATCGTAAAAGTATTTTGTGGGACGTTTATTCCAGTTTTTAAACTGCCCTTACATTCTCTATGCGGTCATTGGTTGCTGAGATATCGATGATCAAAGGCAAAAAAGATCCTTTTTTCATTAAAAGTCAGATATCTCAGCGACAAATTTGATGTAGATTATTAAAAAAAAAAAAAACTTAAATTAGCCGGCCTATGCATTGATTTAATTAAAGAAAATTAAAGTCCGTGGACCAAAAAAAAGAAAACATTTACAAAATTTTTTCTCGTACTATTTCTTAGGATTGCGTCAAAGTCGTAGCTCACTCAACTTTTTTTGCCTAAAGATCTCAAAACTAGAAAGTTGAAGCTCCAAAATATATATTTTTTTTAGTCTCGATACGACCATTATTCACGACGTAACAATCTTTCAAAAACCACTAAAAAAATTTTTGAAAATTTGCTACCTTAATTTTTTGAGTGAGTGTATAACAGACTTAGTTTGGGTGATGATAGAATTCTTGTATCTAGTTAAATTATGATGGTTGACCAGTTCCTTGAACCTGAACTCCTTTAAAATGCGTGGCCAACAATTTTAGAATAACAAATCGGTGGTTTTTACCATTTTCTCGTTACTTCTACAATTCTAAGTACACCATATATCATATCATAAGGTTGTTATTTTTTTTTATTTACAATTAATACAGTACAATACATTCCCGTCGTTATCGAATTACTTCGAGGCAGAAGTAATGTTACACAAGTAATGAGGATTTATCGGAAAGCAATTAGAAAGTTAAATTATTGAATTAATCAAGTGAGCGCGATATCAGTGTGAATAACACTGAAAATGGAGACAGACTATCGTAATGTCAACAGTGCATGTAAACAAGGGAAGATACGGAAACCGCATCAATTGAAGGCCGTAATTCCGACTACATATGTGTATGCACCGACTGCATACAATGTAGATTAGACACGATATGCATATATGTATGTAGCAAAATTGATTTCAAAAAATTGAATCATCGAATTATTTGACGAAATATTATGATGGATACATCACGTAAGACCTCAGGTTTCTTTTATACAGCGTGGCAAAAAGACGCGCACAATGCCTAACTTTTTAATAACCTTGTATATAAAAAAATGTCATCAGTTTATTTATTTTGTTGTTGCTTGACATAAACTTTACATTTTAAAAACCCCCACTAAAAAAAAACTAAGGGATTTAGATCAGGGGAGTGCGCTGGCCATTCATGTACCTCTTCCGCCTATCCAGCTTCCTGGATATTGTGCATTTCTCCAGGTCCAGTCAGGACCTAGTCTGTAATCCCCATTCTGCTTGGCGTCACCCTTTTGGGACGCCCTGTATATGACCGATGCCATATCTGTTTTCGAGAGTTGACGTCATCATCAATTTTTTTCAAATGAGACTCCCCTTAGTGGGGATGGGTATGGGAAATGATGGACGTAACCTACATACACTAATGGAAAAAATTAAAGGGTCAAAAAAATGTTTCCGAATTTTTAGTTATTTTTCAGAATGCTGTATCTCAGTGAAAAATGGTCTTATCGAGGTCTAAAAAAAGCATTTTGAAGCTTCAAGTTTCTAGTTTTGAGATATTTCGGCAAACAAAATTTTAGAGCTACATGTTTCGCGCAATTTTAGGAAGTAGCGTGAGAAGAAAATTTTGCGAATTTTTTGGCTTTTTTTTTTCAAGTCCAGGAGCATGAAAAAAAATGTTCTATCTTAGCCATGCTATGGACCGGATAGTTTGTTTATTCAGCTTCAATTTGCTTTTTTTTTAAATCTCTATACGACCATTTGCTGGTGAGATATAGAACTTTAAATCAAAAAGGACCCTTTTGTCTTTGATCGACGGTATCTCAGCAACCAACGGTAGCACAGAAAATCTAACGGCAGTTCTGAAAACTGGAATACACCCCCTATAAGGTTCTACTGCAATTTTTGAGGAGAAAATTTTTTTTGTCCTTGACATGAATTTAAAAAAACCGGAAAAAACGGGTAATTGATGGTTTTTCAGGACATCAACGGTTGAAATTCAAATCTTCATGAAACGACTAATGTTGCGTGTGCCTTTTACAGTTGAATATACCCCCAAAAACCATGCAAAGTTACATTACGATCTAACGAACCGTTTTCTTGTTGCAAACAGTCAAACTTTTAAAAAAAATAAAGTCACGTTTTTTGAGCTTAAACATGTCCTAATCATGGCTAAAATGAAAAAAAGACTTTTTTTCGCGCTTAAAATTTTTTCTGCAAATACCGTTGAAATTTACAAAAATAAAAATTTTTTTTTTCGAAAATTGAAAAAAAAATTTAAGGGCTTCCAAAACTTGAAAAAAATTTTGATTTTCACTACCGTCGGCATTAGCATTACCCAAAGTGTACCACGTCGAGGGTGCACTACCGTTTTTGACCGTCAATTTTTAATTTAATTTAAATTAAAATTGATGACCCGAATCGCGTTTCGACACGCACACACACACAGACGTGTGTGTGAAAAGCTTAAATCGTAAGAAGGTTGCACGATCGGATTTACTATTTTTTTAGGTGTTCAGTTAGCACGAAAATCGATCAGAAATTTGTGTCCTAAGCAAGTATGAATCAGGGTCGAAACGTGATTTGGGTTAACAACTTTAATTTAAATTATATTAAAAATTGATGGTCAAAACATCAGACAAACAGACCCAAACACACACACGCACACATCCGATCGTGCAACCTCCACGTGGTACGCTTTGGGTAATTTGGAAGCCTTTAAAAAAATGTTTTTCAATTTTCGAAAAAAAAAACGAATTTTTTTTTGTAAATTTCAACGGTATTTGCGAAAAAAATTGTGAATACGCTCGAATTTTTTTTTTCATTTTAGCCATGATTAGGATCGTAATGTAACTTTGCATGGTTTTTGGGGGTATATTCAACTGTAAAAGGCACTCGCAACATTAGTCATTTCATGAGGATTTGAATTTCAGCCGTTGATGTTCTGAAAAACTATCAATTATCCGTTTTTTTGCTGTTTTTTCAAATTCATGTCGAGGATAAAAAAAAATTATCTTCAAAAATCGCAGCAGAACCTTGTAGGATATTGATTCCAGTTTTCAGAACTGCCCTTAGATTTTCTGTGCTACCGTTGGTTGCCGAAATATCGTCGATCAAAGACAAAAGGGTCCTTTTTGATTTAAAGTTCGATATCTCAGCAACAAATGGTCGTATCGAGATTTAAAAAAAAGCAAATTGAAGCTGAAGAAACAAGCTATCCGGTCCATAGCATGGCTAAGTTAGAACATTTTTTTTCAAGCTCGTGGACTTGAAAAAAAAAGCAAAAAAATTCGCAAAATTTTCTTCTCACACTACTTCCTAAAATTGCGCGAAACATGTAGCTCTAAAAAAGTTTTTTGCCAAAATATCTTAAAACTAGAAACTTGAAGCTTCAAAATGCTTTTTTTTAGACCTCGATAAGACCATTTTTCACTGAGATACAGCATTCTGAAATATCACTAAAAATTCGGAAACATTTTTTGACCCTTTAATTTTTTCCATTAGTGTATATCAATAGTGTTTGATTTTATTTAAAATCGCAGTGATTTACTTAGTTTCTGAATGCAATAACGTGTTTTTTTTTCCTTTTCAGAACAAATTCAACTGTCACAGCCCGACGATAAAGTTCACTGGGAACGAGAATGGGGTAAGTCTCCTCCTTTAACTTTTCTCGCTTTCGCGCTGAACACCGCGATCTCCCTCTAAAATTAATTACGGAGCTAAAGCGGACGGGAAATATTATCGCGATCCGGATAAACGGCCCAACTCCCGAAACTTTAATTTCAAACGAATCTAAATTAAATGCCAGGGAAAGGAAAGTGGGATGATATGGGGTATCGCGATTTTTTTAGTGTCAATCTATCATTATACACGGTGGAGACTTTAACTGGAATATATTCGCTAGCGGGGTGGTGAATGATTTTTCAGAAAATTCCCGAGACACATCAACTTTTAAATGTATTTACCTACGTTTTGCAAGTAATGTGAAAAATATAGCCCTTCAGGGGTGGCTGAAACCACCCTCGACATGATTTTTTCAAATGCAACCCTATGGCTTGTGACCCCTCATTGTAAAGCTGGTGGAAAGAGGAATCCAACGCCCTGATCAAATTTTAATTTTTAGTATGTTTGTAGGGTTGCATACAATTAAAACGTAATTTTATAGTTTAATTAATTTTTAACGCAACAGTTTCGTACTCAAAATGCGTGTTGTTTAGTTTTGGAATGTAAACCTTACTTTTCATATGTCCCCACAAAAAATTCGCTTGTTTCGAGAAACGCATCCTGACTTGCCACCACTAAATCAAGGTACCATTAGTAAAATTGAGGCACAATATCGAGAGATGGGTCATGTCAGGAAAGTACCGAGTAAGAGGCAGGCTGTTGTTGATGACGACACGAAGTTGAATTTGTTGCTTGCTCTAGAAGAAAATCCAATCACTCCAGCCCGTCAACTGGCCCGTGATAGTAATCTTAATCACAAAACAGTTTTAAAAATACTTAAATATGAGAAAAAACGCCCATATCGACGAGTGGAATTTTGCGATTTATTGATGACTTGTATTGATCAAAACCAGTTATCTTTAGAGTGGATAGTTTTCTCTGACGAGGCTACTTTTACATTAAATGGGCACGTAAATCGCCAAAATTGTCGTTACTGGGCTGAACAGAACCCCCATTGGATGATGGAACTTCATACTCAGCGCCCACAGAAAACTAATGTGTGGGCCGGAATAATACAAGATAGAATTGTAAGACCATTTTTCTTTGATGACACTCTTAATGGAGCAAGATACTTGAGATTACTCCAGCACGAACTAATGCCAGTGCTATGTCATTTATTTCCAAACCCCTTAAACCCTAACTTGACCGACGAGAGGTTATGGTTTCAGCAAGATGGGGCCCCACCACACTATGCTGCCATTGTTCGTCAGTATCTGGACAGAATTTTTCCCGGTAGATGTATTGGGAGGCGAGGTAATATTGAGTGGCCAGCAAGATCTCCAGATCTTACACCACTGGATTTCTTTTTGTGGGGACATCCTAAAAGTAGGGTTTACATTCAGAAACCCAACAACATATCAGATCTGCAGGAAAGGATAAGAGAGGAAATCGGAAAAATAACACCGCAAATGTTGCATAATGTAAGGGACGAAACCTACCACAGACTGGGATGCTGCCAACAAGTGAATGGTGCACATTTTGAACAATTGTTACGTTGAAAATAAATTTAATTTTTAAATTGTTTTAATTGTATGCAACCCTACAAACATACTAAAAATTAAAATTTGATCAGTGCGTTGGATTCCTCTTTCCACCAGCTTTACAATGAGGGGTCACAAGCCATAGGGTTGCATTTGAAAAATTATGTCGAGGGTGGTTTCAGCCACCCCTGAAGGGCTATATTTTTCACATTACTTGCAAAAATGTAGGTAAATACATTTTAAAAGTTGACGTGTCTCGGGAATTTTTTGAAAAATCATTCACCACCCCGCTAGCGAATATATTCTAGTTAAAGTCTCCACCGTGTATAAATGTTAAATCTCAAATTGACAATACGCTTTGTGCATTGCTGACAGTCTAATCGATCAAAAACACTCCACCTTGCATTAATTAGGGCAGAAGATTTTTTTTCCTATGACTGTTTGGTTTAAGGTGGGGAGTGTGAACCAAGTTTTCGACCTCAAAACTTTTGGCAGGCGAAAAACCACGAAATATTCGCATTTTTTTTTAGTTTTTTGCTTATATCTCCTAAACACCGCATGCTACAGAAAATTTTATACGCTTCGAAATTAGAGTAGACAAAACATTCCACGAAATGCATTGGTCAAAGTTGATTGGATGTGATGTTCGTATTCTACGGAAATTTGAACATCGACTATATTTTCGAAAATATCGTAAAGTGAAATTTGCGAGCGGTACTGTTACCTATTATTGCCGAACGCATTGTTGTTGGGAGGCAGGTGTCCTTGAGATGTTCGCCTTGTGTTGCTAACACGGATTTTTTTAGAAATTAACCCGTTAACGCCCAAACGGACACAATTTTTCGTCGTTTTTGGAGCGTCAATCTCGAACGGAAATTAATGAATTCACTCAATAAAAACCACTTATCCTAATGTTTTCGGATGTGATCTTTCGATTTTACATAGAATTCTGATGGAAAATATCCTCTCAATCTTTTTCATAAAAATGCGTTCTATCTCAGTAAAAATTATTTGTCATTCTAACCTCAAAAGAGGTTTTTTTCCGGTGTTGAGGTTCTCATGATGAAATCATGAGAATTATATATTATGCACTTAGGGATGCTCGGGCACATTGAAGAATTTTCGAAACCGCATATACATAGAAAATATATATTTTGAATTCGGACGTATTGACGAATTTTTTTCCGGAACTTCCTCGCATATTTATTCAAAATAGTACGTAGAACGTACCTTCTGGTGGGTGTGAGAAAAAATCGTATATGCACCACGAGAAACAAGTAGGCTGTGTACTTCCGGCGAGTAGTTTCTCCCGAGCGTCCGAGCATCCCTAAGTGCATAATATATAATTCTCATGATTTCATCATGAGAACCTCAACACCGGAAAAAACCTCGTTTTGGGGTTAGAATGAAAAATAATTTTTTACTCAGATTTTTACGCATTTTTATTAAATAGATTAACATGAAGACATTTTCCATCAGAATTCTACGTAAAATATGACTGTAATTTTTCCGTTTTCAAATTTTAAATTTTCAAGAATTATGTTCGCCATCTTGGATTTCACACTTTTTTCACCAGGAATAACTCAAAATGTTACTAAAACATGAAATGACATAAGAAAAGTATTATTACCAACTCCTATTTACTTTTTATAATGAGAAACGCGCCATTTTTTGGGAAATCCGGCCGCCATTGTTAATCCGCCATCATTGAAATTTTAAAATTTAGTCAAATATATTCTGTAGTATTGTTTTGATTAAGGAAAATGACTGTGGATCAAGAAAAACTCACAATAGCATTATTTTCTCGTTAATACTAGAGAAAAATTCATATTTCATGAGGTTTTATGCAATGTCCGCCATTTTGAAAAGATTAGAGTCATTTGAGGTCGGCAAAAAAATCCTATCATCAACTCCAACCATTGCCTCCACCTCCCTCCACAGTCCGGAGTAGGTTAGAGCACTTTTTGGACAAAAAAAATATATATATAAAAAAACAAATGTTCAGTACTTTTCTCCATAAAGTCAGCCATATTTTTTTTCTAAAGCATTTAATCACAATTCACAACCCTGGAAATCGAAAGATCACATCCGAAAACATTAGGATAAGTGGTTTTTATTGAGTGAATTCATTAATGAATGCCTTCGAGAGTGACGCTCCAAAAAAGGACGAAAATTTGTGTCCGTTTGGGCGTGATTAAAGGAGAATTTAAAAATGGGACAATACACATGGCGCTGCATTTGAAAAATTAACGCTGCATAAGGTATTCTTTTTTTATGTACCCTGTACGAAAAAATGAAATGTTTTTAACAGAATAACTGTTTGTACGTCAAACCGTTTCTAAAATAATGCTCGTCTAAATAGAGTTGGGACACCCGGTATACACACATCTGTCGCGACTAATTGCATTTACTAGCTGGATCTTAGGTCGAGAAAAAAATGACACGGCATTTGATTAGTATGATGACTACATTGATTATTTCTTAATTTAATAATGACTTTATGCAATACTGACTCTATTGTTGCTTTGCCTTCGATTGGGAGCGTTGATAGAAAAAATGCGGTGTCTCGAAATTGTATCTTGACTTGATTGAGCTCACAATGGCATGCTAAGGTCGTATCGATGCATTTATTTTTTTATTAATCATGAGCAATGAGGAATAATGATTTTAGGAGGGATTTTTGTTGTTTTCTTCTCTTTTATTTTTAAAAGACTTCATACCAAGCAACCACCTACGTCCTTTTGCCTCGAAATTCGATAAAAAATGCTGGTTTCAGTCTGCTAATGATTTGAAGAAAAAAAATAGTAATCCGATAAATTATGTAATCCGTTTCGGTATTCTAATTCGCTTTATTATAATAAACTTAACCTACGTTGCGTTAACTATAATAATATGGTAATAATGATTGTTAATAAATAATAATAATTAGCAATATTGCAGACAGGGTTGCACTATTGTCGGATAGGCCTTGCGCTGTGACAAAATCGGAACGAGGCCATCGAACTACTGCTCCGTGCAAAATTCTAGGTTCCAGTACCAAGTACGATCTCATCACTGGAAAAAATTGGTACATACCTCATTACCTCATCGTTCCGTATGCTTAATGTCATTAATGTCTTCGAAATGTCTTCCTTTATGATATCTCCTTTGTTTCTCGATAAAGAAAGAAGTCGCCCTCTCTGCTCACCCGATCTGACCCTCAGTGACTGGTTTCTGTACCCGAAAAATTATTGACAGGAATATATTTTTATAACTGGAGTTGGCCGAAATGTGTCAAGGGACATAGGCCATAGGCGTCCGCATCATAATGTAATACATATATTATAATACGACAAAGTAACTAACATAATAGCAATAAATTAAGGCAAAGTTTATATAGCTGTCTTCGAGAATCTTGTTCGCTGTGGTGAAAATACATATATGCTTCGTCCGCTATTTCTGACTCCACTGACGACATCTCGCCGTTCTGTATTTTTTCTATGGCTTGATACAAACTTTTATAGTTACTATGAATAGTTTTTAAAGCTGTTTCAACGGACACATCTTGAAATTTGATCTGGATCTCCTTAATAGCTGCAGCTTCGACAGGATTGAATAGTAAAATAACAGATTTTATTTGCTGGAAGTGTTCGGCATAATACGGGGTATGTAAGTTAAGTAATGAGACTGGCAACGTAGCGCCCGATCTAGCAACACTGCGGAGACGGGACCTGGAATAGGTAGTTGCAGTAGGTTAACATGTAATGTACCTTCAATACAAGTTTGAACTTATTAGAGTCATTTATTTGTTCTTTGTGACTGTTTTCGTAAACAGTTTTTTTTTCTAGTGCGTTTTAAAAACGAGTGACATTAATTTTGAACAACGGTGTGCTATCAGTTTTTGCTTTAGATTTGGACAGCGCAACGGATACTTTTGAAAAATTTCAACACGCCTACGGAGACAGTGTTTTTTCAAGAGCCCAGGTCTTTCGGTGGTAAGGCATTCCCAGAAGGAAGAGAGTCGATTGAAGATGAACCACGCAGCGGAAGGACTTCATCTAAAAGAACCGATGAAAATGTCGATAGAATACGGGATCTTGTGCGTTCATATCATCGGTTGACGACAAGATTGATTGGGGAAGAGTTAAATTTGAATCACACCACTCTTGATCAGATTTTGACTAACGAATTGGGGATGAGAAAAATCTGTGCAAAAATGGTTCCAGGACATCAGGAGAGAAAGGTGTCTTGACTTTTTGGAATCGATTGAAAATGATCCCCATTTTATGGAACGTGTTATTACTAGTGATGAGACTTGGGTGTTTGAGTACGACCAAGAAACCAAGCGCCAAAACATGGAATGGCATACTTCAAGCTCTCCAAGATCCAAAAAAGCAAGAATGTGCAAGTCGAAGATCAAATGCATGTTGATTTGCTTTTTTTGATAGTCGGGGAATTGTCCACGAAGAGTTTGTGCCTCCAGGCCATAAAGTAAATCAACACTTTTATAGAGAGGTTCCTGAAAAACAAACGCCAAGAACAAATGGATGTTGCATCACAACAATGCGCCTTGTCAGACAGCCATTTCAGTGAACTAGTTGTTATCCAATAAAAACATTCATGTGGCTCCTCAGCCTCCTTATTCGCCTGACTTGAGTTATTGTGTCTTTTTTTCTCTTCCCGAGATTGAAAAATCACCTGAAGGGACGTCATTTTGGGACCATAGAAAACATTCAAACGGCTGTAACCAACCAGCTGAAGGCTATTCCAGTATATAAGTTCCAGCACTGCTATGAGGAATAGTCTCCAGCGCTGTGAGGTTTCCGAAGCAAGTTATTTTGAAGGAGACAATACTAAATTGTAATTCTATTCCAATAAACAAATTTAATAAATCAGTCTCATTATTTAATTTGCACACCTCGTAAAAAGCGGCTTTCAACCATGTCCCCCAACGAATAAGAATCGGGTGTGGTGGTTTGGGAATACCAAAACATTTGTTGTGAAACTCTCGAAGACATTTAGGAGGTTTCACCACCCTCGTAATTGGGTTGCCATCACTGTCTTTTACTAGCTAGTAACAAGGGCGTGTATATTTTCGAAGGTGTAGTGTACGTACTATAACATTTAATGTAGAATATTTTTATGATGTGTTGTGTCGTCGATATATAACTTGGCATTAGTTAGCATTAAAAGTAAGTTTTCTCCCGTTTTTTTGAAATTCCAGTTGTCATTTGTTTTTTTCCTTGATACCAAAAGAATACGTAAAAAATTATAAAACTTAACGTATTTAAAGTTTTCTTGTATCTTTTGCGATTCATCCTGTAGGCCAGTGTCAAAATCAGGGTTTGTCCGGAAAGTAATGTCAGTGAGCTTTGAAAAATGGTTTTTATTGGTTCTATGTGTACAAATCTTTAGGAATCGCCTTTAAAGCGTCGGTGCAAGCCTTCTGAATGTTTTTCACCGACCCAAAATGCTGTCCTTGCATTGGGGTTTTGAGGCGCGGAAACAGAAAAAAGTCTCGGGGGGCCACATCGGGGCTGTAGGGAGGCTGGGGAACAACGGTGATGCCTGCCTTGACGAGGTAATCGGCCACGAGAAAGCAGGTGTGCGAAGGCGCATTGTCGTGGTGAAGCTTCCAGGATTTTGAGATGTCTAGGCGGACGCGATTCACACTGCGTTTCAGCCGCTTCAGCACCTCGACGTAAAACTTTCCGGTTACGGTTGTCCTCTGCGGAACGAACTCATGATGGACCAATCCTCGGCAATCAAAAAAAGACAATCAGCATTGTCTTGATCTTTAACCTGGACATCCTGGCCTTCTTGGGGCGAGGGGAGTTCGACGTGTGCCATTCCGCACTTTGCCTCTTCGTTTCCGGATCGTATTCGAAGACCCAACTTTCGTCCCCGGTAATGACGTCATCAAGGAAAGCGGGGTTGTCTTCGCAGGTCTCCAAAAGTTCTTGGCAGGTTTCGACGCGCCTCGCTTTAGATCGTCCGTTAGCACTTTTGGCACGAGCTTCGCGCACACCTTCCTCAAGACTCCGACACAATTTCGTGAACGATGGTTTTCGTAATGTCTAATGTTTCGGAAATTAAACGGACACTTATACGACGGTCAGTGTTCAACAAGTCACGCACACGTTTCACATTGTCGTCGGAACTGGAGGTTGATGGCCGTCCAGCGCGGTTCTCGTCGTTGACATCTTACCGACCTTCTGCAAAGGCCTTGTGCCACCGGAAAATTTGCCTGTCCGAAAGACAATCGACGTCGAAAGCCTTCTTCAACATTGGAATGGTTTCCGCAGCACTCTTCTCCAGTTTCACACAAAACTTGATCGTCATCCGTTGCTCAAGCGAATGTTGCATTTTTTCTTGCACCGGGTCACTGTAACGACTCTCAAAGAACGAGTGATGCGACCGCTCTAACGACCCGTAAGCCAACTGACGCTTGTTGGATCTTGTTGCCAGATCCCCCCACCACAATCCCAGCACGTAAAGCGCGGGCTGGCGCGTACAGTCTCGGGAAAAAAAATTCACTGACATTACTTTCCGGACAAACCCTGTATAGAAGGGCGCGCTGTACGCGTGATCGATTTGTCATAGGAAGTGACTTCTATGATAAATCGATCATCCTGTACAGTGTCAACCCTGAAAAATAGTAAACGTTCCAGCGTCTAGCGATTGCTATTCAGTTATTTCCTCGAAAGGAACCCCGCCCCCTCCGTCACGCCTCTGGGTTACGCCCATGTCGGCGTTCTCATAAAATCCTAGATGGTATCTCGTCTATTAAGGTCATCATCATCATCTGTGAATTGGTACCTTTCGAGAGACCATTGTACTCTTCGCAATGCGAGGAATAATGCGAGACGCCCGTCGTCGTCTCGCGGATATATACAGGGCACGCCAGAAACGAGCGTGAAAGAATTTTGCCATATCTTTTGCTTAGAATTTTTCAGTTATATATGCACTATGATACATTTTTCAGGGGAGAGGTTTAAAAATTTAGGTGTGGCTGGGTAAAAACTGAAATACGATCTTAATATTTTTAACGTGTGTATATCATCATATCATCGTATCATTTCCAGATTATGAGGGTGAAAAAATGCATTTAGAGTACTTTTTTACAAAAATGTATTGACTTAAAAAATAACATACAACTATGTTTTACTACATATCAAATTAAAAATATTTTTACTGCACATACAACATAACATTTTTTCTGCTAACTGAAATAAGAGAAAGAAACAACAAAACTACCTAAGTTACAATTTCATAATTGTTTCGTAATTTGACAGTCAACCTGTGGCATATATTTCATCATAGATTTAACAGCTGAAATCTTTTCTGCAACTATGTATTTTTTTACGACACCAGACTTCGAAATAGGTATTGTCTTTTTCGCACGTGCTCTTAATGTCGCAAACACACATATAGTCCATCTATTCTGAATTGAAAATGATAAATACGCCTGGGGAACAAAAAAAGCGGTGCAACTTTATGATTCCATGGGCATAATAACTTTTAGGGATAGGTAATAATAAGTAATTAACGTCGCTTTTATATCATGACTTTTTTTATCTAATACATACATATATGTATATGTAAGTCTTTATTTTTAAATTCATCGTATTCGACAGTTTCGACATTTTCGCTGGTTATATCTGAAGCTATTTTCATCCGTTTGGAAAGGCCTCCAGAAAGCCATATTTATGAAAGAGGTATAGATTAAAAATATCGATTTTTCTAATGATTGAATTATGACGCAAATAAAATAAAAGTTTGCCGTTATTGTACGCGCACAGAAAATAAAGCATCAAAACAGTCACAAAAACAACGTTTTTTTGTATACAGTCGGTCAAAGATAGGGTGGTTATAACCCATGTTTTACCGCCAACGTAATCAATTGGGTCGACTGCATGTGATGTCTGGTGACATATTTCCCCCTACCAGAGTAGCGACCCAATGACCAATGAAGTGTAGATTCCGCCCACTTCTTAAATGACAGGCGCTTGCTTGTCAAGGCAACGTGGACTACGATGCGGTCTATACGGGTACAGATCAGTATAGAAACGCGTATTTTGTTCCATACAAAGTGTTAGTAAACTGATATATCCTTATCCTACCTCGTACCTATTTTCAATTTAGAATGGAAATTCTATACAACTATTTTCTAGAAGATATAGGTTCAAATCTCATGCGTAGGACTAAAAAGTTGTATATGCCACATACCACTATGTAATCCTATGTAGAACGTTAAACAACATGCAACTATGTGAGTATGGTTGCCTAACTATCTAAAGGAGCACATAGACTGTAAATTTACCAAGGGATAGCAGGAGATACATACAATATTGTTATACCCGAAAACTAATTTTTTCATAAAAATGTCACTTACAACTGTGTAATTCCAAGCAAACGATATGACTTTGTCTTAATGCTCGAATAGCAGAATAGCCTCTGATTATGGGCTAGAGCAGCTGGCCAGTTGTTAATCTTACAAAAAAAAAATGAAAACATTAGAACGAATCTAACCAAATTATTTGATCTGATGTTTGTTGGTGTTAGATACCAGGATGTCTACTATTTCCCATGGTCGTCATTGTACATAACACTGTTCTGTATTTTGAATTTTTTTGTCGCTGTCTGATATTTTTTTGTGGTTTTTGTGTCTACTGCAATGTGCTGAATTCAAACATGAGCTCGGTTTTTACCTACATATAGGCGTCAGAATTTAAGATGCCAGCGCCAGTGGGGAAAAATTGCGAACTAATCATTAGGCCATTAGCCGTTTGTTTTTACATTGCTTTTAATGTGTTTTATATTCAAGTTGCCGCTTTAATTTGTTATTTATGTGTAGTATTTGATTATTTACTGCCTAAAAACACCTTTTGTGATCAAGGTTTACTGTTTACAAGTTGCTGGCATAATTGTAGTGGTTCTCTTTTGATTTTTAGACTGATAGAAGATAATTATGGAAGATACATTTTTAGGTTCGATCGGTTTATTTTGATATATTTGAATAAATGCTTCAAGGTATACATGTGTTTTTTTACAAAATTGTTTAACATTTTTATTGAAAACATTTTTAAGTAGAATGGCAGACAATGACATTAGATTGGATATCTTGAAATATATGGAATATTTAGATGACACTGTAATTTCAAAGTGTGTATATGAGGGTGAACATGTTTTGAATGCAGGCCATTCATGAATTCCTTAATTTGAAGGTACTGCCGGTTTTTTTCAGTATATTCCGCTTTTTTTTAATCCTTAGCTGAAACAGACAATAATAATTATAAATCTCTTTACATTAACCTTAAAAATACTAAAACGTACATCTATAAAAGTAATCCTCAGCAAAATGAAGAGAACAGACTTTCATTTTACTGACAGGCTCTCCTTTCCTCAGTTTTAATATCTAAGCCTTGCGTCTGTCTATACGTTACTTTTGACCAAATTTATTTACCAGGGAAACTTGATGCTTTCCTTGTTCAGGAAATATATGAAAAGTTAATTGGGGATCCCTCTTCCAGGACGACCAGCGAGGTACACAACAATAGTGATTCATTCTAATTATAATACTCACAAAATAACGCTAATATTATAATTTTTAATGAATACAACACAAATATAAATGGAAAATTTTCAAAATACAATGACACTCAAACGGACGTTTGAATAAACGATGGCCCAGTCATTAGTTTGTTGAGCGACCACCAGGGAGCGTAACGCTTATGTTGTTTCACCTATCATCCATGAGTTTTTAGAGAAGGGAAGAAGAATTTAAAATCTGGGAAAACCAAATCTAGTGAATTTTTTGAAGATTAAAAAAAAACAACTAAATCACTTTTTTTACAAAATATCCAAAAAAAAAAAAAATCACTACAGGCAACGGCAACCGCATTCCCCCAAGTATTTTGGTTTTTACCTGACCCTTTGGGGGGGGGGGGGGGCGATCACCCCCTTGTGCTACGACAATTTACAGGTCAGAGTAAGGATTACATACATAGGTAGAAATTATCGAAATAACACATTAGTTTGTCTGGGAGGATTTTCATGCAGAACAGTGTAATCAGTGCGGCTTCTGGTACCTTTATGTTTGGAAATAGAAAAAACTTTTCAAAACTTCTTTTAATTGAACACCCTATATATATTGACTGAAATGAAATATGTTTGTCTTCTGATTTCAAAAATATGAGCAAGTAACAATCAATTATTTTTATTATTTTTCCAGGCTCTGTTGCGGCCCTAATAAATCGCCCGGTACATTAAAGTAAGGGGGGGAGGCCAACACGTGGTCTCGTGATCATCGAACAAGTTAACGATTTATTGCCTAATAATAATAAATTTCAGCCAACAAGTCGTTTTTAGAGTTGCATTTGTTTCCTATTAATAGTCCCAAGGTCGTCCGGTGCGGTTGTACAGGGTGTGTATGTGTGTATGAACAGCGGTAGTGAAAGATATGTACAGTAAGCAACGAAAGTTATCATACACCCACTTTTTTGAAGTTTGCTTAAATTCTGATAATTTTTGTATTACATCATTGATTTTTTTTTGCTTCTGACAGGATTATAGCTTGTGATATTCTGCGTCTAATAAGCCGAAGTTGAAGGCGGTATGTCGATTGTGTGAAAAGATATCGCTAAAAAAGTAAAATTTCAATGTTTTCAAAGAAACGTAAATAACTTCGAAAATAGTAAATCCCTTTCGAAGTTGTTGGACACGTATTAAAGGGAAATCTTCAGTGTATCTATTTGACTGAGTCAGTTTGAAAATAAAAATCCCAGACATGAACAAAATCTAAAGTTGAACACCAAAAATATCACGAAAATTCAAAATTCTACCATCCTTAGTATCGTTTTCGTAAAAATCGCTGTTCCTGAAATTTTAATAAAACAGAGAGAGATCTAGAAGGATATTAATCCTAAATTTTGTTGGAGTAATGTGTGGCGTACAGGGCTTTTTTGAATTTTCGTGATATTTTTGGTTCAGCTTTAGATTATGTTCATGTCTAGGAATTTTTTTTTCAAAATGACTCAGTTAGTCAAATAGATACACTAAAGATTTCCCTTTAATATGAGTCCAACAACTTCGAAAGGGATTTACTATTTTTCGAAATTATTTACGTTTATTTGAAAACAATGAAATTTTATTTTTTTTAGCGATATCTTTTCACACAATCGACATACCGCCTTCAACTTTGGCTTATTAGACGCAGAATATCACAAGCTATAATCCTGTCAGAAGCAAAAAAAATCAGTGTTGTAATACAAAAATTATCAGAATTTATGCAAACTTCAAAAAGTGGGTGTATGATGACTTTCGTTGCCTATTGTACATATGTATTTTAATTTATTTTAACCAGTTTTACGTATACGCTTAGACTCCGTCTATCCAAGGTCAAGCAAAGAAAAAAACTATAAAAAAGATAATGTGCTATCTTTTTTCTTGCCATATTTACAACGATAGATTCTATAAATGTCAGTCGTTACTGCTGAAGTTATTTATTAGGAATCAAAAGGGTTGAAGGTTTGTTTTTCATACTTTTTGTTTCGTAATCGATATAACAAAAATGATGGGCTAATTACTAAAACTAAAAATATTCTGAAACTTTGGCTGCAAAGTAAGGTCCGATACGTTTCATTTAAAATAAAATATTTTGAGATATATAGGATTACCGCCTATACCGGAATAGATGTCAATGTGTTCGCTCTGTATATTATTGTATTTTTGGATTATACAGGGGATTTTAAATATATAATATCCTATATCCTAATAGTTGTTCAGTCGATAATAATTTCAATAAAAACATTTCCATTGCTTCAAATACGTTTTTTTTGAATATATGAACATTGCATTTATGAAGTAGCTATAGCCTCCAATTAACAATAAAACACAGGTCGCGGTAGTAAACAGTTTGCAAACGCGATATTTATTTAACTAACTTATTACAAAATGCGAATAGGTGAGCGGAACTCTTGGCAGGCGGAGAGTTAGACTGGGCACTTTGCGCAGTGCTCGTGATCGCTCAGCTCTGACTAGAAAAGACTACACCTCTCGGACCTTTTTTATCGAGATTATGAGTTTTAGTGCATTAAAATACCTAGGAATATGTATTAATTTTGAATTTATAAGAAATTAATTTTCAACCTCGTAGGGGGTAAATGGGGGTGCTGGAGGAAAAGTGTACAACTAAAACTCATTTTTATTGTAACATTATTATAGCACACCTAAATATGTAATACAAATAAGGTCTTTTTTTATTGTGGGCCTTTCTTTTTAACGTATTTGTGTGATTTTGAGGTTATGTCAAAATCTAAGGGTGATGGGTGAATTCTGACCTCGGATTCGTTTTTAGCACACCAAAAACATACCGTATGGTACCTCAACTTTTAACTATAGGATTTTTTGTGGGCCTGTGCTATCATTTGTTCTGTGCCCTCAGTAAACATTTAATAAATAAATCATTTGACAATCGGTACCATCTACAAATAGTCTTACACAACTTGTTCGCTTCACAACCGCGTTGTACCCGGAGTCTGCCTACTCATTAGACAGTCAGATGGTGCGCGCATGGCGGTTACATTCTAAATTAAATTCCTCTTGTTTGTAATCATATTTGAACATATCAGCAAGGCTCAATACTTTTGAATTACCGAATTGCTGTCATAACACTTTTCATTCGTTACCAATTACAGTAGCAACTTTATCGCCTTCAATGTACTCCCCTTGGCGATCTCTACATCGCTCCATACGACTTTTCGATTGCTGAAAGCAGTGCTGGAAGTCCGCTTCTGTCAGCTAGTTCAGAATCTCCGTAGCTTGTGTTTTAACCGCTTCCACACTTTCGAATCTTGTCATTACAAGTAATCACCGTGTCTAACAAGCCTGGATCAGTGTCAATGTTGTTTAGAATCCTCGGTTCCTTTTGCTCGGGAGTGAGGAGTTTTGGCACCATGTTTGCGCAAACTTTGCGCATGTTGAACGATTCATGCAAAATCTGGCGAACACATTCTTTGTCGATTCCTATTATTCCAGCAAGCCCTCGGGTGCTTAGACGACGATCTTCGCGGATTAATTTACCAATTTTTTCGTCTGTTTTTGACGTTGAAGGCCGTCCGGAGCGCGGATCGTCTTCTGTCGTTTCACATCCCTCTTTAAACCATTTAAACCATTCACGAACTTGTGTGCGGGATAAACATTCATTCCCGTACACTTCTTTTAACATTGCATAAGCTTCTGTAAAAGTTTTCCCCAGTTTAACGAAAAACTTGAGATTAACCCGTTGCTCCATCTAAATACTCAACATTATTTCGACGCGTCACTGGTGCGTAGACTAATTCAAACGACAGTCAAACTGAGCGACCCACTGACTGAGCTCGGGATGGGGAAAGTATCACCAGACATAGTTCTCTTCAAACTTATCACGACACGGTTTTAACCCAGATTTAGAATGAATCAAATTCGTGTAATTCTTGAATGCTCATCAATTAGACCATTTATTTATTCCGAGTCATCACATCATCAATGTTTGTTGATCCAGTTAGTTTGATCTTTTAATTTAATATTGTTATTTCGAGGAAATATTATCTCATTCTTTTTAATGTTGTAACTGTCTGTGCAGAAATTCTCTTTTCGTGTCGCGTTTCTTGCTGCCTACGTCAAAATGCGGACAAAACCATAAAACACTGCTTTAGAATCCAATAATAACGGTCTGGCTGGCATTTCGGTTTGACGTCGTTGCAACGCATTTCACCTGGGAATACAACTTTTAGATCGATTTTATGTAGTAATAACGTTATAGGGCACATGGTGGGTACAGTCGCGGCAAAGGAAAATACTAGCTAAAAGCCGGCGTATCAAACATTCAGGCGGATTTGTAGTTGAAAGATTTGTGAAGTATCGAAAGGTTATATAAATTTAAGATTCGTCTAAATGCTGCGTCCCAAACTACATGACGGTTGGCTTACGAGGTGTATAAATTTTTTGTGTGTTTAAACACGATCGATAAAAACTCTACTGGTAAATATTCAATTTCTATAATATAAACGATTTTTTTTACAACAGATTTTAAACATAATTTTAACTTGTAAATGTTAATGTGTTTATTGTTATTGTGCGTTTTTTCTTATTATGTGCTAAGAACTGTATGTATTGTCTTTTACAGCTATTTTCTATTGTGTAACTTTATTTATTTATTGTTTTTACTTTATTAAACATATTACATGACTTATGTAAATGTTAACTGTAGCATACTTGCATCAATAAATGTATTTATTTATTTATAAATTAAGTAATGAGACTGATTTTATTAAAAAAAATAACTTCCTTGGGAAGCCACACAACGCTGGAGACGGTTCTCCCATTCTTCATAGCAGTGCTGGAACTCATATACTGGAATACCCTTCAGCTGGTCGGTTACAGCCGTTTGAATATTTTCTATGGTCCCAAAATGACGACCCTTGAGGCGACTTTTCAATCTCGGGAAGAGAAAAAAGTGACAAGAATTCAAGTCAGGCCAATAAGGAGACTGACGAGCCACAGGAATGTATTTACTGGCTAAAAACTCGTTTACTGAAATGGATGTGTGACAAGGCGCATTGTCGTGATGCAACATCCAGTTGTTCTTGATGTTTGGTCTCACACGCATGATCCTTTTTCGACATCCTCTTTGTGGACAATTTCCTGGCTATCAAAAAAGCAAAATGACACGTTCCATAAAATGGGGATCATTTTCAATCGATTCCAAAAATAGCAGATTTTTCTCATTCCCAATTCGTTAGTCAAAATCTGATGAACAGTGGTGTAATTCAAATTTAACTCTTCCTCGATCATTCTTGTCGTCAACCGACGAACTGAACGCACAAGATCCCGTATTCTATCGACATTTTCATCGGTTCTTGAAGATTCATCACAAAAAACAAACAAATGACTCACCCAAGTTTAAACTTGTACTGAAATTGCATTACATGTTAACCTACCGCCCTTCCAAGTCCCGTCTCCGCAGTCTTACTATAGAGACATACAAAAAAAAAACGTCATCAACTCTGGCTATGAACGAGAGAGATAGAAATAGTCATGTCTAAGCTTTTCGGTTATGTTAAACTTTTGACAAGTGACTGTCACAATTTGTAAAATAAACAATGTCTGTCATATGATGTGACAATCTTGACAAGTCAATAAGGTTATAAATTCGATTAAGAATAGAAATACGTCTTTTTTTTCTTGGCCAACTTTGATGACGTTTTTTTTGGATGTCTATAGATCGGGCGCTACGTTGCCAGTCTCATTACTTAATTTACACACGTCTTTTAGTGGATTTGACCTGAACACCGAACTGCAGATGCAGATACAGGTGCAGATTCAAAACATGCACACTTACATGAAAATCACAACAAATATCAAGTTAATGTTGAAACTTTAATCATTTGTTTAGATGAAAAATGGTATAAGTGGTAAATTTACAGTTTAGCGACATCTATTACATAGTAGCAAAAGCACTTCGAAAATGTGATGTTCTTTATAGAAGAAAAGTGGGACAAGTGCACTTGTACCATTTTTCTATTAAGAGAGTGAACACCATTCTATTTATTTGCGTACACTATATTCGAAAAGTTTATATCGTTTTCATTCATTATAGGTTTTTACTACTGACATAAAATTCACAATCACACATTTACAACACTAAACATAAGCCGTTTATATTGTCATATAACGCGTATCAGTTTCAAGAAATCCGTTGTCGCTGTACGTACGGCAAATCATCGGAAAAGTGGAAAAACCCAAACCCGCATTCCATAAATACATGTGTACTTCAACGATGACGGGTATGTACAGTATCATCGTTTATATGCAATAAATTAGTAGTAATTGATTACAATTGGATAATTTTACATAACTGGGAAATGGTAAATGGTAAACTGTTGCCATTCATGATTTATAGTTCCAGCGATAGATAGAATGGATGGTGTGGAGATTATGTAAAAATCGTTTTTATGGTATTGTGGTTTAGTATATCCTGTTCTTTTTTTTTAATATTGAAGTACAAAATGTTTAAATTTTCATGCCAAGTGTGTTTTTTTGCAAAGTGGCTCAGGTAGTCAGATATGTATACGAGGTGTGGCTATTAAATAACCGAACTGATGCTGCTACCAGCGCGCTGCGAGCATGTCGCGACAAGTTTGAACAGAATTGTGTTTGGTGATCCTTTCCCCACCCTGAGCTCGCTGGACCATCCAGTGGATCGCTCAGTTTGACTAGCGGTCGTTTGAATTAGTCTATGCACCAGTGAAGCGTCGAAAAAATGCAATGTTCAGATGGAGCAACGGATTAATGTCAAGTTTCTTGTTAAACTGGGGAAAACTTTTACAGAAGCTTACGCAATGTTAAAAGAAGTGTACGGGAATTCATGTTTATCCCGCACACAATTTTTTGGATGGTTTAACCCTTTAACGCCCAAGTGTACTGTCAAGAGACATGAACTTAGAGGCTCATATTACTGATAGAAAAAACCACTAAAACCATGTTTTCCTATGTTTTCGAGGTCGCTCTTTCGAATAAAATTTGCAAAACAATTGATGTAATCTTCAATTTTTTCAAGATTCTTTTTTTTTTAAATGGCAATTTCAGCTATGTTATCTTCCTTTATACTACTCAAAAACAAATACAAACGTGAACTCGAGACGTGTACTTGAAAGAAAGCAATGAGAACAATTTAATTTTCTCATTTTTGAGGTTAAAATAACTAGATATGGCAAAATTCAAAGGGTGATATTTCCTGTTTTAACACGCTTTTTTTTATCAGTTGCGGGATCATTGACGCAAAAGAAGAATTTTGAAAAATTATTAGTTCGTTAGGGGTTTTTTGGAGTCGCTGATCACGATCCTGATGTCAGAATTTCAAAATTCAAGATGGCAGATCCAATATGGCCACCATTCCGAATCAAATTTCAAATTTTTCGATTATTTTGCCTCAAATTTTGTAAACCAAGGGTTTTCGGGGTCGCTAATCACGATCCCGATGTCAGAATTTCAAAATTCAGGATGGTAGATGTGACATGGGGACCATTTTGAAGCAAATTTCGAAATCCTGAATATTTAAATTCTGACATCGGGATCGTGATTAGCGACCCCAAAAAACCCCTGGTTTACAAAGTTTGAGGCAAAATAATAGAAAAATTTGGAATTTGATTCGGGATGCTGGCCATATTGGATCCGCAATCTTGAATTTTGAAATTCTGACATCGGGATCGTGATTAGCGACCCCGAAAACCCCTTGTTTCCAAAGTTTGAGGCAAAATAATCAAAAAAATTTAAATTTGATTCGTGATGGTGGCCATATTGGATTCGCCATCTTGACTTTTGAAATTCTGACATCAGGATCGTGATCAGCGACCCCAAAAACCCCGAAAGGACTAATTTTTCAAAATTCTTCTTTTGCGTCGATGATCCCGCAACTGGTAAAAAACAAGAAATATCACCAGCGAAGATCGTCGTCTAAGCATCCGAGGGCTTGCTGAAATAACAGGAATCGACAAAGTTGACTAATGAATGTTCAACATGCGCAAAGTTTGCGCAAAAATGGTGCCAAAACTCCTCACTCCCGAGCAAACGGAATCAACAATGAACATTTGCACTGACATTCTAAACAACATTGACACTGATTCAGGCTTGTTAGACACGGTGACACTGAAAGGGACAAGATTCGAAAGGGTGGAAGCGGTTAAAGCAAAAGCGACGAAGGTTCTGAACCAGCTGACAGAAGCGGACTTCCAGCACTACTTCCAACAATGGAAAAGTCGTATGGAGCGGTGTAGAGATCGCCAGGGCGAGTACATTGAAGGCGAAAAAGTTGCTACTGTAATTATTGGTAACGAATAAAAAGTGTTATGACAGCAGTTAAGTTATTGAATTCGTATACTCTGAAGATTTCCCTTTTATATGAATACAAGGCCTTTGAAAAGAAGAATTTTAATTTTTTTGGCGTTATCGTTTCACACAATCAACATAATATCACTTTCAATTTGGGCTTATTAACGAAAATTTCACAAGATGTAATCACAGAAGTAAAAGAAAACTGTACTGGAGTATAAAAATCATCAGAATTAAAGTGACCTTTAAAAAAATTGGTGCGTAAATACTTTTGCTATGCTTATCTATGTTCTTTAATTCCTGTTAAAATGTATCTCTTTGTTTGCCCAATATACTCGACAACTTATCTTGTAAGACAAATACAAAATATCGATTATAAAGTTGCTGCCGATTGTTTGAAGCGCAATCAGCAGGTCGGATCTCGGCCGGATTTCCGAGCCCGCCCTGTACATGGCTCGATTAGGCAACTATGCGCGTCATCCGATTACGCATTTCATTAAACTCGGCGGTTGGATGAAAAAAAAAAATAGTTGCAGAGAAACGCCTAACAGAATAATCATTGACGGTTGTATATAACGGTAAAAAACACGGATTTTTTTTTCTGGTACGCCAACGGATTTCCTAAATACCTCTCGCGCTCGTGGGATCCACTCGTGTAGCTTTAAACGAACGAACTGGGACACTAATTGCACACTCGATACTCTACGAATCAATGAAATACACAGTCGAATAGAAAAACTACAGAGAAAAAACGCGTAAAATTTTTAATAAAATTATTATATAACCTAAATAGATTGTTACCAGATTCGAATTTTCCTTATATATTTCTTTACTCGTAGATATAAAAAGATATCGTTAGTCAAAATCTGATGAACAGTGGTGTTTTTGACTGCTCGGGGGGGACCGCATGTAGCCCAGAAAAAATGATTGATTGCTGTCAAACAACATGAAATATGACACCTGAATACTTCAAATGGCTGGGGAAATGTCAACTTCACCCCTAAAACTGTAAAAAACCACCCCAAAACCGCTAAAAATATATAATTTTCGGTTTTGGTCAGATAACTCATATAAACCACAAATAACAGTTGGGGATGGTTTAAAAATAATAACATTAAGTCTTCAAAATATGAAATCGATGAGAAAATGTCGCTTTCACCCTTAAAAAATATAAAAACTACCACCGAATGTCTTATTTCCGATTCCTAAAAATTGCTGATCTCGGCTGTGTCTTGGTAACGCTTGAAACCCAGAAAAAATGATTGAATATGGTCAAAAAAATATATGAAATTACTCCTTAATGCATTACCTGTTTGGGGGAAAGTCTATTTCACGTCTAAAAATAAAAAAAAAATGTAAACTGCTATAGCCCATATCCTTTGACTTTAATAGGACTTTTTTGAGCCATGTAAAATGATTAAAACCGGTTCAAAAATAGTAAATGAACTATTCAGTACATCAATCTGACTGGAAAATTGTCTCTTTTCACCCCTAAAAAAATAAAAACAACCCTTAAACTGCTAAAAATAGCTCATTTTGTCTTCTGCCTGAAAATACTTATAAACTAGAAAAAACGAGATTCAGGATGATTGATATACTGACGACTTATTTTTATTATTTTTTGAACCATTCCCAATCAGTGTTTCTTCATTCCCAATTATCAGTCTAGGAGTAGTTTAAATATTTTTCAGGGTAAAATTCACATTAACTTAGTCACTTGATATTTTAAAAACTTGTTATTTTATTTTTAAATCATCCCAAATCTAATTTTTTCTAATTTATAAGTATTTTCAGGCAGAAGACAAAAATGAGCAGTTTAAGTTGAATACTTCTTTTACTGTTTTTGAACCTGTTTTAAACATTTTACCTGGATCAAAAAAGTCCTTCTATTAAAGTCAAAAGATATGGGCTACGGCAGTTTACAAGTTTTTTTTTATATTTAGAGGTGAAATAGACTTTTCTCCAAACATGTGATATATTAAGGAGTAATTTCATATATTTTTTTTGACCATACTCACTCATTTTTTTCTGGGTTTCAAGCGTTCCCAGGATACACCCGAGATCAGCAATTTTTAGGAATCGGAAATAAGACATTTGGGGGTAGTTTTTATTTTTTAAGGGTGAAAGCGACATTTTCTCATAAATTTCATATTTTGAAGAATTAATGTTATTATTTTTAAACCATTCCCAAATCCTCAACTGTTACTTGTGGTTTATATGAGTTATCTGACCAAAACCGAAAATTATCTATTTTTTGGGATTTTGGGGTGGTTTTTACAGTTTTAAGGGTGAAGTTGAATGAATTTCCCCAGCCATGTGAAGTACAGGTATTAAAGGATCATATTTCATGTTTTTTGACAGCAATCAATCATTTGTCTGGGCTACATGGGTTCCCCACGAGCAGCCAAAAATCGGCTACACTCGATATCCGCATATACGAACTCCACATATCCGAACTTTTTTCTCACCATATTTCCGAACTTCCACTTCCACACAACCGAACTTGTCGCTGTCAAATGTCAATTGTCGCTGTCGAATGACGAATGAGCCAGAAAATCCCTTTGCGCATGCGCCAGCAGTTCGATTATCCGGAGGTGAAGAGAGTTCGGAAATGTGGAATTTTGCGGAACGGAAAAGTTCGGATATGCGGATGTCGAGTGTTTTGTTAACATTGTCCTTTAACTCTTCTCCGATGAGTCTTATCGTCAACCGACGATCTGAATGTACAAGATCCTGTATTCTACCGACATTGTCATCGGTTCTTGAAGATGAAGGCTGGTTCATCTTCAGTCGCCTTTCTTCCTTCTGGGAATGCCTTAAACCACCGAAAAACCTGGGCTCTTGAAAAAACACTGTCTCCGTAATTGTGTTGAAGTTTTGCAAAGTATCCGTTGCGTTGTATCCAAGTCTGAAGCAAAACTTGATAGCACACCGTTGCTCAAAATTAATATCACTCATTTTTAAAATGCACCAGAAAAAAAAACGGTTTACGAAAACAGTTACAAAGAACAAACAAATGACTCTAATGAGTTCAAATTTGTACTGAAGGTGCATTACATGTTGACCTACCGCCCTTCCAAGTCCCGTCTCCGCAGTGTTGCTAGATCGGGCGCTACGTTGCCAGGTCTCATTACTTAATTTACACACCTCGTATGTCTCTCCGGGGTTCGCATTGCCCAACTTATCTCGTCGGGTTTCTTCTCGAACTCAGCGCCAGTTAATGGCTTCTAATAAATAATAATTACCTGTCTCGTAATGAAGAAATACGCGGATCGTTCCGTGAAGAAATAAAAATCGATAAGTCGGTTCTTAGCCGTGAGTCTGTTATGAAATGCGGCCGCCGGTAATTGAATAACAGCTCTAAAGGGGGGTACAGACGCGGGTTCGTACGGAACGGCGGTTACCTGATGTCTAGAGAAATCAGACAGTGGTGATCGAAAATTTCTCGTCCTACTATGGTCTTATAGACAAATAATGAAAAAAAAAAATCGTCACAAATCACGCGCGGACACCGTGGTCTTTCGCAATTGTCGAGATATTCAGTGGTGGCGTGGGAATATTGGTCAAAGATCCCGCCGCGTGATTAATGTCTTGATTCTTAATGAAATATTGTAGAATGCTATGTGTCGGGAATGAAAGGTCATTCAGCTCAGTCAGTCGGATAGACCAAAACGCAAAATTAATTTAACACGTGCTATAAAGTGTAAATCTAGATACTTTAAAAGAAAATTGAAAATGGAAGTATATGAGAAAAACGACGGACAGTGATGGAAGGTTTTGGGACATTTGGTCGATGTGTTGTAGGACTATTCTGTACAAAAACTGGATCGAAATCATTTGGTTCTGGAAAAAAAAAGAAACAGTAACATTCAAGCTGATATCGATGCTCATTTAACAGCAACAAACCGATAAGTATACTTTCACAAATTATTATCGACTGTATAGAATTTTGCGGACCTTTCGAACACTTCAAGGTTATGACCAGTGGCGGCTGATGCTCGGATTTGCAGGTTTAGCACCTCAAAAAATGAGGCCCTTTTTGTTTTGTTTTTAAATTTCAATTGTAATAAAAGTAGTTCATTTGTGACAACATATGTAAGTACATACAGTCAGCACAGAAACTCATCATACGAGGTGTGTATAGTAAGTAATGGGACTGGTTTTATTATTATTTTTTTATTCGAATAGAATTACAATTCAGTAGTGTCTCCTTCAAAATAACTTCCTTGAGAAACCACACAGTGCTTCCATTCCTCATAGCAGTGCTGGAACTCATATACTGGAATAGCCTTCAGCTGGTCGGTTACAGTTGTTTGAATGTTTTCTATGGTCCCTAAATTACGTCCCTTGAGATTATTTTTCAATTTCGGGAAGAGAAAAAAAGCCACAATTACTCAAATCGGGTGAATGAAGGAGGCTGATGAGCCACAGGAATGTTTTACTGGCTAAAAACTCGTTCAACGCATGACCCTTTTTCGAAAGTTTTTCAAGAACCTCTCTGTAAAAGTGTTGATTTACTGTTTGGCCTGGAGGCACAAACTCTTTGTGGACAATTCTCTGGTTATCAAAAAAGCAAATAAGCGTGCATTTGATCTTAGACTTGCTCATTCTTGCTTTTTTGGGTCTTGGAAAGGTTGAATATCATAAACATTTTTTTTCAACAAGTTTAACTTCCGTGTAGAATTCAGTGTTTTATTAAAATTTCATGTAGAGATAATTAAACAGGCTTTCAAAGTAGGTGTCACTTGACCCCATAGTGACATTTGAGATGTTGAGGGTGTGGAACTTACCCTCGCTTAGGGGTTGAAATGACAAGGCAGAAAATAAGTGCAAGACGTTTCCCCCTCCAAAACAAAATTTACATGTCGGAGCAATTTGTTCGGAAACTACGTTAAGCACTCTTCAAATTGGCTCGTTTCGCTTTCAGTCGGCCACCATGTATGGCTCTGAGAGACCACCGTCTGGAAAATATGGGTGATTCTACCAAAGTTGGGTAACATTTGACCTTATTTTGTTTATATAGTTTTTAAATATAATTTATATGTATTTCAGTATGAGAAGATCGGTAATATAATTAAAATACTGTTCTAGATTGGGCCAGTCACTTTTTTAAATAGTTTGTGAGTTATTTGGATTTTCCTAAATTTCACTTCCAGGGGACTGACGACTTCCATGGTACTGATTAAATAAACAATTTCATAGGAAATCATAAGATTTATTGTTGCTTTGAACATATTCAAAACATTATTGGCCAATTTCAATATTTCCAACTAGCTACAGCACTTGAGACAAAAAGGATCTGAAATAAACATCAGTGCTAGCTAGCAATGCAGCTAACGCGTCAGTCCTCTGGCGCAATACCAAACAGGGGACTGACGACAGGGTACTAATGAATAGGACATAAATTTGAGATTATAATTGAAATTAAAATTTGTATCGGTATTTTTACTTATTAGACTGAGAAATTTTAAGATATTATAGTCAACTATGTATACATCAAAATAAAATACGGGTAAGTAATGAAATGACTTACCACAGTCCTGAAATTTGAACTACACTACCAACATTCAAAAAGGTACTGGGATTTGACGTTGATTTGATAATAGTTTTTTGAAGGAATTTCAAATTTTAAAATTGCACAACGACACGCCAAAGGACTGACATTTTGAGTATATATTTCGTTATTTTACAAACTTGCTTTTGGAGTAAATTATTTAAATTGGGTGGACACATAAGGGGGCTTAGTTGTTTTATAATTTAATGATATATACGAAAGTTAATAAAATGTATTATCTATTTAGTGGCGTCTGTGAGTCGGACGAACATTGATCTCGATTTACCCGGATCGAGAGTACCTCCCCCACCTGTTTTCGAGGATGCTGAACACGATGCCGGTATCAGAATGTCTCTTTGGGATTGCGCAACCCCCCAAAACGGCCAAAAAACCACCCCCCTACATCATTTCCTTATAAATAAACGCCTTTTCCCCCGTTTTCGAGGATGCTGAGCACGGTGGTGGTGTTGAAGATGACTTCTGACTCTAACCAACCCCTCCACCGGTCAAAACTCGCCCCCGAATGGGGTGATTTTTTATTTTTTTTTTATATCAGCGACAAAACGTCTGACGCCCCGTTTTCGAGGATGCTGAACACGGTGGTGGTGTTCAATATCCCTTGCGACGCCCAGCAACCCTACCAGCCAAAACTCACCCCCGAAAGGGGTGATTTATTTATTGATTTGGGGATTGAAGAGATTTGAAAAAAAATCATCTATCACCATCGTGTTCAGCTTCCTTGAAAGTGGGGGGCAGGCGTTTTGCCGCTGATATAAAAAAATACCGCTTTCGGGAGTGAGTTTTGACTGGTGGAGGGGTTGGTGGGGGTCGGAAATAATCTTCAACACCACCACCGTGCTCAGCATCCTCGAAAACGAAGGGGACAGACATTTTGCCGGTGATATAAAAAAATACCCCTTTCGGGGTGAGTTTTGGCTGGTGGGGGGGTTGGTGGGGGGTCGCAAGTAATATTGAATACCACCACCGTAATCAGCATCCTCGAAAACGGGACGACAGACGTTTTGTCGCTGATAAAGAAAAACCCTCCCGGGGGTGAGTTTTGACCGGTAGAGGGGTTGGTGAGGGTCGGAAGTCATCTTCAACACCACTACTGTGCTCAGAATCCTCGAAAACGGGGAAGAAGCCGTTTTTTACAAGGAAATGATGTTAGGGGGTGGTTTTTGGCCGTTTTGGGGGGTTGCGCAATCCCAAAAAGACATTCTGACACCGGCATCGTGTTCAGCATCCTCGAAAACGGGGGAGGGAGGTTCTCTCGATCCAGGTAAATCGAGATAATTTTTTCAGGGTTTTTTTCCGACTCAGACGCCACTACTGAAGACATCGAGTTACCCAATTTTTGTAGAATCACCCATATGCGTGTTTTCGATCTCGTGAATCCCCTTCGCCTTCCGTTGCGAGCCGCCGCTGGCTGTCCGACCGGCATTGTGGCGGCGGCCAAACACCTGAGCGCAATTTGGCACCTACCTGCTCGAAACGGGCCGTACGTTCTATTTTTTAATCGCGATGACGCCCACCGTTCCGGCTGCGGCATGCGGCGCGCTCGGGCCGTTTCGCGTAGTCGCGGGAAGATGATGAATAGCGCCTGTCTGTTCTCATAAACCCGTCATACGTACGTACATACATATGTATGTATATGAGACGGTCTGGGAATGTCTCGATCGGTCCTCGGACCACTTCTCTTTCGGCTCACGCTTTGAAAATTGATAGAACGTGTTTGTTGGTAGAGACGGGATTCCGGCGAGTCGCAACAGAGTCGGACTCAGGTCACTTATAGTTACCACGCGATAGTTCATAGAAAATATTGTTGGTTATTGAAAGTTTATTATTGAAGTATTTTTATATCGTATTTTAACTTATTATTGAAAGTATTGAAATTGTAAAATAAATAATGGTTTATTATTTATATTGCTTATTGACTTTTTTTTAATAGCTTGGTACAAAAAAAATACGATGATAATGTTGATTTCTTTTTTGTTGAAACCGTAATAATTTCTTTGTCATGTCGAAATAATATTTTGTAAAAATTTCCAATTAATTGCTTAACTAGTACCGGGTGTCACGGTTTTTAATCAAATCAGAATAGTTTTCCAATTTTTTGTCCATTTTTTTTTGTGTTCGGAACGTGTGCTGTAACGCAGGGCCGGACTCGCAATCCGTCATGTTATTGACGGAAGACGACGTGAGAGATCAAAAAGATGTATATGGGGCATTTCACGCCAACTAAGTGAGGTCAAAAACAATTTCTGTTTGAAACATATCACAATCGATAGTACTTGCTAAAAAACTAACTTTCCTAAAATTTTAGATTTTTTGAGCCACAAGGAGAGGGATGGTGAAGGTGAGAAAATACAAATTTTCGTTTCGACTCTAAAATTTCAATCTTTCTCGGTAAGAAAATGAAAAAAATTAAAAAGAAGGTTGCAATGGTTATCGATGTTTTTTTTTGCGTAGAATGCGATAAAAATATTTTCAAAATTATTGGGGGTAGTTTTCACCCTTATTTTGAGGATTGAGTTTAAAACCGAAATTTCGAAAAGTATGCCATCCTTTTTCAATTTTTTTTCTTTTTTTGTACTTTCGATTAATTTTTTAATTCATAATGGGCGTCGACCAGGAACTGGCCCAAAGGTGAAAAAAAAGTGGTTTTAGCGTATTTTCTCATCCTGTGAGATAATAAATGGTAAGTGAATAATATAGAGACATCCAAAAAAAACGTCATCAAAGTTGGCCGAGAAAAAAAATACGCATTTCTATCCTTAATCCAATTTATAACCTTATTTACTTGTCAAGACTGTCACATCATATGACAGCCATTGTTCATAGCCAGAGTTGATGACGTTTTTTTTTTGGATGTCTCCATATATTCCAAGGTTTTAGGGGTCGCTGATTACGAATCTACCGTCAGATTTTCAAAAAACAAAATGGCGGATCCAGTATGGTAGTCAACTTTTGAAAAATAGCTAAATTTTGAAATTTAAAAAATACAAACGTATTCTAGGGAAATTTTCTACGTTAGATTCGTAATCAGCGACCCCAAAAACCTTGAAATATATTATTCACTTGCCATTTACTATCTCGCAGGATGAGAAAATACTCTAAAACCACGTTTTTTCACCTTTGAGCCGTTTTTTGGGCCAGTTCCTGGTCGACGCCCATTATGAATTAAAAATGAATCGAAAGTACAAAAAAGAAGAAATTAAAAAAAAAAAAAAAAAAAATCGTGTCATACTTTTCGAAATTTCGATTTTAAACTTTCAATCCTCAAAATAAGGGTGAAAACTACCCCCAATAATTTTGAAAATATTTTTATCGTATTCTACGCAAAAAACATCGAAAACCAGTGCAACCTTCTTATTAATTTTTTTCATTTCCTTACCGAGAGAGATTGAAATTTTAGAGTCGAAACGAAAATTTGTATTTTCTCACCCTCACCATCCCTCTCCTTGTGGCTCAAAAAATCTAAAATATTAGAGAAGTTAGTTTTTTTAGCAAGTACTATCGATTGTGATATGTTTTAAACAGATTTTTTTTGACCTCACTTGGCGTGAAATGCCCCATATGTATAATTATTGTGCATGAATCACGTTCAAAGGTTACACGCCCCGTCACATGACGTGCCATATTCACGATTCGGCAGCATTTCGGTCGGTGCATCGTGATTCCCTACATCGCAATGCCATTGCCGATTAACACGTCCCACATCGCCTGACTACATAATGCATTCGCGTATACACGGTTCTGTACTAGGCCGCTAATTGTGACGCGTCCTGGCAGCATGGAAATCGACCCATCATATCCTATAATATTACTAGAGTAAGATCGGGTGCACATTGGAGGTGCGAAAAAAAAATCATCAATTTCACAAACCCATAAAAAAGGTAGTCTGTGCTCACGGTCTGTAGACAACACGGTCATTACCTCGTGTCTCATATTATGAGTCGCACAGATTCTTCCAAAAAAAAAAATTACATTGGCAACACTTTATCGTTCTATTTACGTTCCAATTTCTCAAAAAGTAGAGGTATTCTACTTTGAGAATATTATTTTCTTCCCTCTGACATTCTGGAAAATCTGGAGTACCTGAAAAAAAATTACTATTTCGAAAAAAACATCAGGGAAAAGTCACACGTTGCAACACCTTTCCTTAGCTCAATTGGCCAAGCTGATAGGGAAGCTATTGACCGTAGCTCCGGCAGCACAGCGGTCAAGGGGTAGGTTCCCCTGGTTATGTAAAACTTTGACTGTGGCTTTGGGCGCCAGATATTTTTATATAAAAATACCAAAATGTAGTATAAAATAACCAAAGATTTGAAAACTTTCTTGATATACACTTAGAAAGAATAAAAGTCCAAATTAAAAAAATAACAACTATATTAAAATAAAAAAATTATACAATCTGTTAAATTGACCCACTAGGTTAAATAAAAATGTGAAGCACTGATTTTACAAGATTACTTGGACCGGCAGGGTACAACGAAACGGTCTTACGTAAGTCCACAGGAGAGTGGCTTCCGGAGGTAGAGGATGTTCCTGGAGTTGCTACCAGCAGCACTGCGGTGACTTTTAGACTTTCCTCCTCCTTGTACGCCACAGGTCGAGGTGTTCGTTCCCTGGTTGATAGCCGTTTGTCCAGAAGTTGTTACATACAAAAGTGAAACAAACAGAATCAGTGTTGTTCTACTGAGAGTTCGAAAACAGTGGGTATCTGTCAATTTGAAGTTATATAAACCAAAGCATAATTAATACTACTAAATTCCAGGACTCAGGTAAATTAATTAATCTAAATTTTGCAACAATATGACGCAAAAGAAATGTTAACAAAAACAAAACCCTAATTAAGCTGCGACTTCAAGTTTCAGCCACGCCACTGTTTGAGATAAGTAGAGCAATTAAAATTCAAGAAAAGTCATAAAAAAAATCAGACAGTTAACACTTGCTGCTTCACGGTACGGCAAACTAAAGAAAAATTAGCACTTTCGTCAGCGACAAACAGCGACAGCTGTGGGCACCTGTAGATACCAAATTGAACGAGCGGCAATTGCTCGAGGTCCGTGAGGTTTCAACAAATTATTACTACTCAATAGAAAATTAAAACTCACTTACCTCGAGCAAAATTTTGCAGGTGCAGGTTGCCACGCTCGTTCGTCCTCTTTTACAGTGTCAAATCAAATTTGGTCAACGACCACGAAAACTCGTCCTTCGACTGCAGAAAAGGTTTGGTAGGGTCTCTATTTAATTTGCCACACAGCTATCTTCTCCCAAGCTGGGAATACCTAGAACATACAGAAACCACAGGGTCTGCTTTCTAACAAAACGATAATTTCGATTCCTTACTGGAATCGATCGATAAATTCCAGGGTAGGTGAATCTAACCTATCCTGGACACACGTGCTATTTTCCTTAATAAACCAAAAAATACTTTACGGAATGCAAAAATACGCATTCAGCAACGATAACTGAAATATTAGAATATATAAATTAAGCAGCAAACATTAAATGCAAAAGTGATTGCAAAGATATAAACAAATTTAATTAATGAATTGCTCCACTTACCACACGTGCACTAAACTGAAGTCTCGCTTATCACAACCGCTAAGTTAAGAAGGTAGGTCAAGAAGAAGGGACGCTCCCCTTCTATCGATCCGTATTTATTCGTTTCCAATAACACAAAAAAATTATCGAATATCTGTCAACCGGTCACCACTGATCTCGTAGAACGGCATTAGTTATTAGTTGCGTTCGTTAAACATTCTGCGAGGTGCGTTCGTTTCACTTAGGGGTCAACTGGTTGAGGTGTGATTTTACCAATTAATGACATAAAAATAAGAATGTGACGGGATTTAAAATAAATACCGTTACAATGTAATTTAAAAATCTTCTAGAGTTATGAAATTTTTCCTACGTCACATTTTTTCACTGTCGCAGACCAAACAACAAATAATTAAATACATTTTTGCAATCATGAGCTCATCACGCACGGACAGCGTGTGCTTCCACAACGATTTAAATAGTCAGCGGTGGCGCGAGAACTTATTTTTTGCAGACAATAAAATAAAACTGCAGCTAATGGGCCTAATACCATTTTTTGTCTATGTCGCCAGCGTCTTCCTCTATGGCGCGTCCTCTCGTTCCTTCGAATCGATATATTGTTTCGCTGTGTATTAATTCGAGCCGGGGGGTCGGCGCGACCCCGTTAAAAGGTGGTGGAAGGCGGGCGATAAATTGGGATATAGACGAGCCAAAACGCGTCGTTGCTCAACCGGGTCGAACCACCTTCACGACAGACGTGACCCCGTTTTAAAAAAATATGCGTAAGGGATATTCCATGCTCAAAAAGCTTTCGAGTTAAAACTGGACATTTTTTTAACAGATATTTCAAGAAATAGCTCAATCCCCGGCATATACAGTCTGTCCACGTTAAGCACTTACCACCCTTGTAAAATCTTTATTTTTCGACCGGTTTTGATGAACTTTTTTTTAATTAGGTAGATATTCACAATGCGCATTCACCGAGTGGGTAACTTTATTCTTGGTCTGTAATCATGGCCAACTATGACCACTTTTATGGGCTCAAATGTCAAAACCTACTGTTAAGAATTTTTTTTAGAAAAAAAACTGATGATGAATTCTTCTTTATCACTACTTAAAACATAGCTGTACCGATTTTCATTGTTCTAAAATGCAGGGTGTCCGAGAGTTTAGTTTTTCTTGCTGTTTGATAAAAAAAATACAGGAAGATTCGTTGACGACGGTACACGTACTTTTCGTGAAGCAGCTAATGAGTTTAATCGACGACATCCAGAACGCAATATTAACCATGTAACAGTTTCAAATATTAACAAATATTTTGACCAACATGGTATAGTTGAGAGACTTCCTAACCAGCATCGTGATCGGGAGCGAAGAGGAAACCAAATGATTCTTGATTATTTTAATGATAACCCACATTCAAGCCTTAGAGATCCTAGTAGGAATTTAAATATCTCTAAAAGCAAAATCTGGACGTGTTTGAAAAAAGCGGTAAGAAAGCATTTAAGCCAAAATTTCTTGAAGCTGGAGATACTGAGGCAAGAATGGAATTTTGTTTATGGCTACAAGGTATGTACCTAGAGAATCCTGATTTTTTACAAAATATTTTATACACGGATGAAGCTACATTCACGACAAACGGTATTGTATCGTCACAAAATATCAGAATGTGGAGTGAAAATAATCCACATTGGGTAATTGGAGTGTAAGAGACAATACTCCTCGAAGGTAAATGTTATCTGTGGCATTTTAAATGAAAAGATTATTGGGCCATACTGTTTTTTTATGAAAATTTGAATGCCAAGTACCAGTTTTCTCAGATTTTTACAAACAGAGTTTACCGACACACTTGATGAGCTTCCTCTTGATTACCGCTACAATTTACATTTACAACCTGATGGAGCACCCATCCATAATGCTGTCATAGTGAGAAATTGTTTGAATGAGATTTTTCCTAATTGCTGGATCGGAAGAAGTAGTCCTCTTATTCGTTGGCCGCCGAGATCCCCAGGCATTACGCCTCTTGATTTCTTTGGGGGACAATAAAAAATAAAGTGTACCCCAGACCCGAGAAGAACTTTCTGATTGCATTAGAGAACCATGTCAGAGTATAACTCGACAACAGTTACGAAATGTAATGAGGAATAATCTTCGACGTATTGAAAAATGTATAAGGCAATTGTGTGGATTAATCGAAATAACTACGATTTAACTTTTTTACAGACTGCCCTTTTGTTGTAAGTATTCTAATTTCTTAATTTTGTAAAAAAATTGTAAGTATTGAATAATACAATTTAAAAAAGAAATCCGTTTTTTTCTCGGACACCTTGTATTTTAGAACAATGAAAATCGGTACAGCTATGTTTTAAGTAATGATAAAAAGAAGAATTCGTCCAGTTTTTTTTTTTCTAAAAAAAATCCCTAATAGTAGTTTTTGACATTTGAGCCCATAAAAGTGGTCGTAGTTGGCCATGATTACAGACCAAGAATAAAATTACCCACTCGGTGAATGCGCATTTTGAATATCTGCCGAGTAAAAAAAAAGTTCACCAAAACCGATCGAAAAATAAATATTTTACAAGGGTGCTAAGTCCTTAACGTGGACACACTGTAGACTTCTGTCTCTGAAGCATTTTACTTGCAAATGTTAGCGAGGTTTACCTTTTATGATCCGTGGAACCCAAATTTCGAAGTCTCAGAGTCTGAAAATTGTCGGAAAATGGGTAATGACCAATTTTTTGTCATTTACATATTTTTCTCGGAAACCGGTTTTTATGACTAAATTACCTAATGTTTTTTCGGTACGCTGAATTCGAATTTTGGGGTCCAGAATTTAAAAATTCTTAGGGTCATGATATAAGGCCAACATTTGACAATTTTTTAACCGTAATCTTAAATTAAAACCGATTTTTTTTGTCTCAGAGTAACTATTTTTATATTTATCGATATGGCAAATTCAATTTTTTGGTTCTTCAAAGTCAAAGAGTGATGAGATAGGGCCAATATTTGACCATTTTTGTCATTTTTTGACCATAATTTTCAGTCTAAAAGGATTTGCTATTTCAGTGAAACTATTTATATGTTTATCGACATGGTGATTTCGATTTTTTTTGTTCTTTCATGTACTTAATTTACTTCCATAAAGCTTCTAACTTAGTTCCAAACCTAACATAATCTAAGGCGTCTAGTCCGAAACTAATAAAATTAAACCTTACATAGACCAAGTCTTATAGTCCTAAACCCAACAACTTTTAACCAAACATTGTTCAAGGCATTAGTTACAAACCTAACAAAATTATACCCTAGCTAGCCTAAAGTCTGGATGAGCCACGATCATCAGCATAATCTCAGACGTTTAACATCAAACCTAACAATAGTAAAACTAACGTAGCCTGAAGCTCTAGCTGTAGGTTTTGGGCTAAGCACCTTAGACTAGGTTAAAAGTTGTTACTTTTTAGCATTAGAAGCGATTTGGCGACTAACTAAAAGAAAAAGAAGTTTTATGACAATAAATTTAAAACTATTTGCCTCATATTTTATAAGATTCAGTGTGTTTTAAGCAAAAAAAAAAAAAAAAAAAACAAAATTCCGATGTTTTTTTTTTCAAATCGGAATTTTTGAATTGTCTGTGTTATAACTCAAATTTTGATCTCATTTACTCTGTACTTCCAGGAAATATTCTTCAGACATTGTCCTTGCAGAAATTATCGGAACCCGATTTTTTTTTTCGAGTACGCTACTCTTTCGCCTTTCTGCCGCTCCGCCACTGGACTGCGAGCTGGGCTCCCGGCCTCATATTTGGCACAATATCGGAACCGAATACGAAACAATGCGGTGATTCATGTCGCTTGACTGACTCACTTTGCGTCTTATTTCAATTTCACCTAATAAGTAGGTACGGTACGGTGAAGGCGTAGGCTATAGCGTTAAACGCTGTAATATAGCGCTCAGCTCTGTATTAAGACCTCGCCAGCTCGAAAAGTTCGCTTCCTTTCGTTTTCTTCCCGAGAAAGAATTTTGCTTTCTAAATTATTATTATTATTGCTGCAGTTTAGTGGCAAATTACACGGGCCAGGCGATACGTTTTTTTCTTCTCCTCCGGCGATAATGGACTTTTTAAAAGTACCGTACCCGTTTCTCTGTAACTGATAACTTTTTGTGCTTATCGGATCGATACGTAGTGGGCTTTTAACCGACTGTTGCAATTCAGGACCGTATCGAGAATGTCTTAATAAAATTTGAGTAATCCTCACCGAGTTTCTGTCAGAGCTCCTTATACTGGAGTGTCCAAGATCATCGGGAATGACAACCCGTACGTTTAGTTAAACTCAAGTGAATAATTCCAACTTCAGACGAACATAACCTAATATAGCCATTTTATTTGTTTTTTTTTTATACAATGGTAATCAAAAGTCCCCTCTATTCTCGTGTCGTTTGAACGGTTATACTTACAAGGAATGTACTCGGACCCGAACTCTCCGATTTCAATGATTTTTATATATGTTGTAGAACATGAAAAAATAAGACACGTATTTTTTTAATAACATTCTAAGGGGATGAAAATAACCCCTAAAGTTTACCCCCAAAGCACTTTTTGCTTGAAAAATAATATTTTTGTATACTTGATGTCAAAATAAAGTTTACGTGTTTCGGCATTTTCCTTAAAAGTACCCCCAAAAGGGATGAACCACCCCTAACACAATTATATTATTCCAGGCATTATATTTTCGTGAAAATTGGTATACGGGGGTTTTTCGAGGGTGCTGATTACAAATCTGTAGTCGGATTCTTTGAATTGAAAATGGCGGATCCAATGTGGCCGACCAATTATTTTCAAAAGCCTGAAATTTTCTTAATTTTTTTACGTTTCAATTTCCAAGGTTTCTTGTTAAGAATTAACCACTCAATTCATAAAAAAACGATGTGTCAGGTCCAATATGGCGTGCAACACGTGAAAAAATGTCCATTTCGCAAAACAGTTTACGAAAATTAAACGATTTTTGAGATTTTGATTTGATAAAAACATAGTATCAATATTAAAATATGGTACTTATATCAAATATCAAGGATTAAAAATGAATATATATACTACATTGAATGGTTTATTTTTAACTTCATTGTTAAAAGTTGTTCACAGTTGATCGAATGAAGACCGATGTTAGTAAAAATCTAATGGAGTAAGGTCTGGAGAATAGGGTGGCTGTCAAATAACCATTCCCAAAATAATGAATAATCGTTAAGAACTTTTCTTTAGGTATTTTGGTTTTTAAAAACGAGGAAGGTGTAAAAAAAAACAAATCCCCTCTTTAAAATAATCGCCGCAAGTGCAAAGTTCAATGAAAACAATTAATATTTCAAGAGGCTTATCTCGCAAGTAGTCTATTTGTTTAGTAATTCTGAATTAGAAGTTTGTCATACGATAGCATCCGATATCTATTTATGGTAAAGTATAAAGTTTTTTTGTATAAGAAACAACTCTCGTCTGGTAGGTTATTGTTGTTTACTAGCTTTGACAGGCCATTCCTACGTATCCATTTTGGTTCGGTGTTTACTTTTGTCCTCCTTTATCAACCAGAACAGTGGACTGTTAGATGTCAGGGCCGTCGTGCTGGTATTATGTACATCTAACAATTTATACACTTTGTTATCCCCCGAAACAGTATATGTACACTACTCCAAAAAAAAAAATAAGGGAACAAAAAATTTTTCCTAAATTTGTTGGTGATTTTTTAAAGGCATCTCGGTGAAAAATTGTCGTATCTGGATTAAAAAAAAAAACATTTAGAAGCTTCAGGTTTCTAGTTTTGATATGTTTTGACTATTTTTGCGAGCTACAGTTATGCAATCCTAAGAAATAGCGCGAGAATTTTTTTTTATTTTGTATAAATTTAACAATTTAACAATTTAACTAATGGCAAGATTGTTAAAAAAGTTGAAAACAAACCTGTTTTTTAAGATTACCAATGTTCAAAAAAAAATACACTTGTTCCTTTAATTATTTTGTAAAACTGATCGATCGGTCCGAGAATTCGATTTAAAAATGTACAGGACCATTGGGGGTATATTAACCCATTAACGCCCAAACGGACACAATTCTTCGTCCGTTTTGGAGCGTCAATCTCGAAGGGAAATTAATGAATTCACTCAATAAAAACCACTTATTCTAATGTTTTCGGATGTGATCTTTCGATTTCCGGGGTCAGAATTGTGATTAAATACTCTAGAAAAAAAAAATGGCTGACTTTATGGAGAAAAGTACTGAAAATTTGGGGATTATTTTTTTATATAATTTTTTTTTTAGTCCAAAAAAGTACTCTAACCTACTCCGGATTGTGGAGGGAGGTGGATGCAATAGTTGGAGTTGATGATAGAATTTTTTTTGCCGACCTCAACTGACTAATCTTTTTAAAATGGCGGATATTGCATAAAATCTCATGAAATATGAAGTTTTCTCTAGTATTAACGAGAAAATAATGTTATTGTGAGTTTTTCTTGATCCACAGTCATTTTCCTCAATCAAAACAATACTACAGAATATATTTGACTAAATTTTCAATTTTCAATGATGACGGATTCAAAATGGCGGCCGGATTTCTCAAGAAATGGCGCGTTTTTCATTATAAAAAGTAAATAGGAGTTTGTAATTATACTTACTATGTCATCGAAAGATCACATCCGAAAACATTAGGATAAGTGGTTTTTATTGAGTGAATTCATTAATTTCCCTTCGAGATTGACGCTCCAAAAAAGAATTAAACTATCTAGAAACATTAGTATCTCCATCAGTATTAAATACTCGGTTAAATTTATTAAGATCACGAAAAAAACTGTGTTTTTTTTCTTTTATTTAAATCAATATCGAGTGAAAAAAATATATTTTCAGAAAAAATCGTAAAAGAATCTTGTAGGGTTTTTATTCCAGTTTCTGAAACTGACCTTACATTATCTGTGCGGTCATTGGTTGCCGAGATATCGATGATCAAAGACAAAAGGATCCTTTTTCATTAAAATTCAGATCTCAGCGATAAATTGACGTAAAGATATTATAAAGAAAAGGAAGCTGAAGCTGAATAAACAAGATATCCGACTCATGCATTAATTTAATTTAAAAAAATCCCCAAGTCCGTGAATTATTTTTTTTGCCAAAAGTTCTTAAAACTACAAACTTGAAGCTTCAAAATATTTATTTTTTAAGTCTAGATACGACTATTTTTCACTGAGTTACAGCCTCTCAAAAATCACCAAAACATTAAGATTTTTTTGTTCCCTCAATTTTTTTGGAGTAGTGTAGAATTGCGAAAAGTTATCTGAAACGTTTTTTTTTTTTAATGAGAAACAATCGAAGGAGATTTCGTCACGTAAACAGCGCCGAAGGAACGATATAATATAGTTTATTCTCGCTATTGATTAGACGCAATCTTATGCAAGTGCACGCTGGCCGCAACTCGGGTTACTTTCAAATTGCGTATACCCACGACATCAAGGACGGGATTAAAACGTTTAAACTGCCTCGCTTCTCTTTTTTTTCGGTTCGGATTCAATTAATTCGCGATCTAGCTCGAGAGACGGAGAGAGGAAGCAGAGTGTGGAGAGTCGATTCGCCTGACATGACGCGGTATTAAGGGGTATTTGAAAACAACGTAGGGGAGAGACGGGTAGATTCAGAATAGGGGGAGAGACGGGCAAATTCTGAATAGGGAAGATAGGTTCATAAATTGTTTCTTACCCCCATTTTACATGTAACAGTATATTGAACAAGATACAAGCCCAGGCTCATAATAGTTCGGCCGCCTAACATTTTCAGCTAGACATTATCAAATTATGAAATCCGTATTAATTGCGAAACAATTCTATAGAAATGCTTTATTCAAGCTTTTAATTTGAGGGAGAAAAAATTATTACACATGTCGAAATATCCTTTCAATGGACATCAGTGATAGACTTGATTTGTTTATTTATTCAGTATGTGTTTCATTTTAACCCGACACATCAGTTTCATGACAATTATTACGCCTCTACGGCGCGTTCCGTTTCTGCAAATTTTAGTAGTCGAATTATTACAACTCCTCACTACATATCGCATTTTTTTATTATATATCTATTTTTCAATACAATATTGTTACGAACGCTGGGCCAGTCCGCCCCTGCCTTCCTCGATACCAGCCGACCGCGTCGTCTGATAGACGTACGTGGAAGCGTTTCGAAAGATCCCGGCTGCTTTGCCCGATTGTTCGGGTGATCGAAGCGCCGGGAAGCTACTGGTAGAATCCGCATGGATATATAACGGGGTATTTCGACGCGGGACAATAGTCTCTATTTGAATCATCTGAACGCGGCGTGGTTGCGTACAACGCTCTAATATAAATTGTATAAAAATAAATTAGTGTAGTTACGTAGTGTTTAGTCCGTAGTTGTATTAATTAAATAAATAGTGTTAGTTTAAAAGTGCGAGTTTAATTTTTCACACCTCACGAACCCGAAATAAATAAAACGTTACAATATGTGTACTGAAGAGAGCAGTTTCTGTAAGATGAAAGTATATTTTAATAAAGTTAAGACGATTTTATCGATATTTTTCGTAATTGTTCCAGACTCCTTATTTTGATAAGATGTAGTTGAAAATGTTTGGTGGCCGAACTATTATGAGCCTGGGCTTGTATTGTTCGATTTATTGAACAATAAGTTGAAGATATGTAGCAGTGTTTTACATTTAATAATAACAAGTTTTTAGATAGGTATATGAATTTTACAGTTTTAGAATTGCCAACGGTTAAATATGTTCGGAACATGTTGGGTGCACTGGGGTTAACTGTCAGATAGAGACATAGGTTTCGAAATTATTGTCATTGTTCATTGATGTTGATTTGGCTTTTTTTTCTAGCGTCAACCTATGTACTATAGGCGCGGAAATTAAGGGATATAAAAAAAATCCCAATTCAATTAACGTTCTTTGAAAATGAAAATACGGATTATTACTAAAAAAACTTTTTTAAAACAATTTAAAAAAAAACGACTTTTCCCACGAAACACCGAACTACTATAATTTTCTCGACGCGCCTTTCGCCAATGAAGGTGGCATCTTCAGAAGAAGATTAAAACTAAATTCTAACCTACACACGTGCACTATTTATACTTAATTTGTCGCCACTGTTCACTGAACCATAACATATGTGTGTTTATCAGAGCAAACAGTGGACTGGTGGGTATCGGACCATTGTCCTTATTCATACTACTGGTGCATTTTATGATTTCTAAACTTTCATCATTTCAAAAGCATCCAACTGTCTACTGTTTGTTACATTTCTAATTAATTTTAAATTAGTTTTGTCTATCCTATGGTTGTTGTCAAAAGCATGTTGGGCAACACAAGATTTATCCGTTGTGCCATATTTTAAATGTGCCATGTGTTCTTTAAATCTAGTCAGAATAGATCTTTTTGTTTGCCCAATATACATTTGATCACAATCTTTACAACTTATTTCGTATATTTCAGACTTTTCGTTATTGTCGATTTTATCTTTTGGGTTGCCCAAAAGTGTGTAGTTTATTTTTAGAATTATAAACCAAATTGATAATTGTCAGTATCTCTAGGAAAATACGTGGAATTGTACAGGGTTCTCTTAAATTTATGCTTCCTTATTAACTTATATTATCTATTCTATTTCAATTAAATGGAGTGAGTAAACGTTCTTCTTAGCTATATCCTTAATTCGATTTTTCTCATGTTCAGTGAATTAGAAAATTAAAACTTGCCATTTTTTGTTGGAAGTTTGTGAATCATTGGGGATATATCTGAGTCGCGGTTTCTTTCCTATGTATATTAAACTCTAACTTATTTTCACTATTTCTAATAACGAATACATCTAAAAATGGTAGTTCATTGTGTTCCATTTCATATGTAAATTTTATGGTAGGGAAACGGTTATTGAATTTAGCAAAACATTATCTAAACTAATTGCTTTTGTATGAAATACCGCGAATATATCGTCCACATACCTGAACCAGACTCTAGGGAAATATTCGAATTTATCTTTTGCTTGTCTCAAATTTACTTTTTTTATACCCCATGACAGTTGTTAATAATTAAGTTGACATTATCAAAGAAGAACGAAATGTGTCGGAATTATCATTAAATTGAAACAAGTTTTATTTCTACAATTTATCGCCCAATTTTATGAAGGTAACAAACTTGACAATTCTTGTTTTACACATTCAGAGATAAATTGGAGGTCAACTTGATCAGTTTCTTGTTTATTAAATTGTTAAATGTAAAACAGAGGTTACAACGAAAACGAAAACGGTAGGCTTCAGTAATATAGGGTGGGCCATCAGATGGTTTCTTTTTAAAATTGCTATTAAAACTACATCGTTGAATATTTTTAAACGGTTGTTGCTTTATTCAACAAAGTATGCCTTCCCATTATTTATGAAGAACAATTTCAGTTAAATGGCCGCCGCGGCTGGCTTGGCAGTAGTTCATTCTTTTCACCCAATTTTGCAGTACATTTTCGATTATTTGTGGCTCTATTGAACGAATAACTCGATTTATGTTTTCCTTCAGTGCGTCAATTGTTTGTGGATCGTTGCAGTAACAACGGTCCTTAACATGTCCCCGTAAAAATTAGTCCAACGGTGTTAAATCGCAGCTGCGGGATGGCCAATTAAATATGTATGTCTGCAAAACGGCTGATAACACGGTTACCGAATTCAGTGTGCAAAAGATCGATTGTTTCACGGCTTGTGTGACACGTTGCTCCATCTTGCTGCAACCAAAGCTCGTCCAAGTCCAAATCGCCCAATCGCGGCCACAAAAAATCAGTTAACATGTCTGTAACGCATTCCATTTACTGTAACGCTGTTACCATCTTCATTTTGAAAGAAGTACGGACCAATGATGCCACCACTCCAAAACCCACACCAAACAGTCACTCTTGCAGGATGCATTGGCTTCTCTATGACTACGTGTGGATTTTCGGAACCCCAAATCCTACAGTACTGTACAGGAGGACAGTAACATGTCCTCCAAGATGAAAATGAGCTTCGTCCGAAAAAAATGATTTTTCGATTGAAATCGGCGTCATTTTCAAACTCATTTAAAACCCACACGGAGAAGCGATAACGAAGTGGATGGTCATTTGCCTTTGAGTAAGTTACAACTTGTAAGCAAATTAAAATTTAAGTTTAAAAGAAACCAATAGATGGCCCACCCTATATGTGACGCCAGTGAATCGTCACGGAAATTGGCCCACTCAAGTAATATCCTGTAATACGATTACGACTCCTCGCAAACCGATCCGAAGAAATATACCGAGGTTATTTTTGCTCGATTATAAAATCGGAGATTATTATTTACACAACACACTGCATTTCGATCGGCGCGGCGGCGTTCTAGTTGTCTACCAGACGTTGTTTTTTGCCGCGTCCAGACCTCAGCTTTAATACCCGAATAATTGACCGCGTTTGACGCGGCGAGGAGCAAAAATCTACGTTAATTTCATCAGTGCATTAATAATTAAGCTCCTTTGCCACTAATAATTCTACTATAATAATAGTAGTTATGTAGTGCCGGAATGACTCCACTTCAAGGTCAATTTCGCCATATAAAATGACTCCTGTATCACGAAATATTTAGGGGATGTTAGGGTTACGATCACGGTTATTGTATACTGTGCCGAGAGGGTTGAGATATCGATGGGCTGCATGTGACGTAATCAAGATGGTGGATCTGATGGGAAGGCGTGAGATGGCGTTCTGGCGGGGGGAATCGGGGGTCAGAGGGGCTATCGGATAATGGATAAACAATCAGGTGATTATTCATAGATCTAGGTAATCATTTCTAGCTGTCAGCGATATGTTCACATGCAAGTATAGGCTTGTCATTGGATCCGCCATCTTGATTACGTCACATGCACCCCATCGATATCTCAACCCTCTCGGCACAGTATACAATAACCGTGATCGTAACCCTAACATATTTCCCCCTAAATATTTCGTGATACAGGAGTCATTTTATATGGCGAAATTGACCTTGAAGTGGAGTCATTCCGGCACTACATAACTACTAATAATCATTATTGAAAATATACATTTATTGACTTCCTTGAACCCTGGAATGGAAGTGTCCTCCCATCCTCCTTAATGGAAGTGTCGTGAGTCGATTTGAATCACTGAAATGAGCATAATTAACCTGCATTATACTATTATTTCTTGTGTTTATTCAGTATTGTCTCCTTTAAAAAAAAATTACATCTTTGGGAAGCCACTCAGCGCTGGAGACGGTCCTTCCATTCCTCATAGCAGTGCTGGAACTCACATACTGGAATAGCCTTCAGCTGGCCGGTTATAGCCGTTTGAATATTTTCTATGGTCTCAAAATGACGTCCTTTGAGGTGATTCTTCAATCTCGGGAAGAGAAAAAAGTCACAAGGACTCAAGTCGGGCGAATAAGGAAGCTGAGGAACCACAGGAATGTTTTACTGCCTAAAAAACTCGTTTACTGAAATGACTGTATGACAATACGCATTACCGTGATGCAACATTCAGTTGTTCTTGATGTTTGGTCTCACACGCATGACCCTTTTTCGAAGTTTTTCAAGAGCCTCTTTATAAAAGTGTTGATTTACTGTTTGGCCTTGAAGCACAAACTCTCAAACACCCAAGTGTCACCACCAGTAATGACACGGTCCACAAAATGGGGATAATATTCAATCGATTCCAAAAAAGTCAAAGTTTTCTCTCCTTTTGTTTCTGCGAAAGGTTTTATGGAACCATTTTGCGCAGCTTTTTCTCATTCCCAATTCGTTAGTCAAAACCTGATAAACAGTGGTGTGATTCAAATTTAACTCTTTCCCGATCATTCTTGTCGTTATCCGACAATCTGAACGCACACGACCCCGTATTCTATCGACATTTTCATCGGTTCTTGAAGATGAACCCTTCCGCTGCGTGGTTCATCTTCAATCGACTCTCTTCCTTCTGAGACTGCCTTAAACCACCGAAAAACCTGGCTCTTCAAAAAACACTGAAGCAAATCATAATAGCACACCGTAGCTCAAATGTGACTCATTTTTAAAACGCATTAGATAAAACCGGTTTACGAAAACAGCCACAAAGGAAACAATCAAATGACTCTTAACAAGTTCAAACTTGTACTGAAGGTGCCTGTTAACTAGGTACATATTAACCTAGCGCCCTTCCAAGTCCCGTCTCCGCAGTGTTGCTAGATCGGGCGCTAGGTTGCCAGTCTCATTACTTAATGTACACACCTTGTAGATATGTTTTAGCTCATAGTCAAAATTCCAGACAAAATTCCTATTCTATCAGTGTATATTGTACATATTTTTAAAATATCACTGATACACTACCACTCTATCGCGTAAATGTGAAAGTTATATATTACTTTCCTTGTTTAACTGAACACATTATAAAAGTCCTTGCGCAATTGATCTGAGGCGAATAATTTTGACTGACTACGTCTATTTATAACGTTTTTTTGCTTTTTAAATTTACAATATAAAGGATAAAACCGTACTCCCGAAATTAATTAATAATATTTTATACACGCCGCTTCCTTCCTTCATTACAATAATCCGTTTTAATTACGGCCAAGGTTTAATCATTATTGCCGCCGCAAATATATTTATTTTTGCAAGATTGTTGTAAAACGCTTACATTTTTTGTGGCGTCTTGATCTGTCCCGTCGTTCATCCGGTGAAAATACCGAGCGGAAAAAAACAATTATTTGCTGCAATTTTATGCTGCAGTTAGAACGTGACACTCCGTAGAATGTGGAACGCGTCAAACCTCAGAGATTCATTGTAGAAAACTAGTTTTTAAACGTTTTTATTACTATTTCTTTTTTTGTTTATTGGTCATCAATTATACTGTTATTTTCTCATTGTAATTAACTCAAAAGTATATTTTAATTGAACGTTTGACGAGGAAACAGTGAAATAAACGGTGTACAAATAAGTTTCCGCCGTTTGACAAAAGTTGGCGCCACCACGTAAGGTATGGTTAAAATTGTCAGATGTAAACGTCATTATCGTAAGGATGGACATCAGGCAACAACATAACCTTAAAATATTAGTGATTTTTTTATCAGTAGTAATATATTCTTTTATGTGCGAAAATGTCGAGTTTTGAGCCGAATAAGCGTAATTTGCGGGAACTTTTGATTTACTTCCTCAATTTGAAGAAATCTGCAGCCGAGGCGTATCGATTGCTTGTAGAAGCATATGGTGAGGCTACCTTAAGTGAGAAAAGTTGTCGTGAGCGGTTACAAAAGTTTAAGAACGGTGAATTTGACATTGAAGACAAAGAACGGAAGGCCGAAAGTTGCTCAAACCGAACGAAACCATTACTGGAGCTGTCTACCGAACACAATTGATGAGATTGAGTCGAGCACTCAAGGAAAAGCACGCCCACTACTACTCCAGACGCGACAAAGTTATTCTCCTGCATGATAATGCTCGTCCACATGTAGGGAAACACTCAATTGGGAAGTTTTACCCCACCCGCCGCATTCACCAGACATTGCTCCTTCTGATCTCCACTTGTTTCGATCGATGGCGCATGACCTGTGTGAGCAACACTTCACATTATAAGAAATATACCGAAAATTGGGTCGATTCGTGGGTAGCCTCAAAAGATGAAGCATTCTTCCAACGCGGTATCCGTATGCTACCAGAAAGATGGGAAAAAGTGGTGGCAAGCCATGGACACTAATACTTCGAATAAAACATCCTTACGGTAAAAGACGTCCTTACGGTCACAATAAATTTCCAGCTTAAATTTCTTTTTTTTTGCCAAAATCAATTTAAATAATGACCATAAGGGTTCCGTACTAACTAAATGTATTGGGAAAGATATGATATGAACAGACAATTTTCAAAATTCGATATATCGGCGAAAAAAAGTAACACTAGTAACAAAAATTAAAGGATATTAAAAAAATTCCAAATTTTTGGGTGATTTTCTCCAAGGGATAACTCGGAGACAAATGGTCGTACAGAAAATAAAAAAAAAGGAAATTGCAGCCTCAAGTGTCTAGTTGTCAGATCTGGACTTAAAATTTTTTTAGCGGGAGCGGTTCGCACGTAATCATCCGAAAACCAACAACAAATTTTTTTCCAAATTTTTGCTCGTCTTTAAAATGGTCTGTGGACTTCAAAAAATTTAATCAGCTTTAATTTGACCTCTTAATGAGCTCCGTACAATGATTTGCCGCGGAGTTATCGTCGATCAAAGCAAAAAAGTCCTTTTCAACTTTGACAATCAATTACTCGGGAACTAATGATCGTACAGAAAATGAAGGTAGGGTTTTGGACTGTAAAATATTCTCTATAAGACACAATTGGGGGTGATTGATAAAACATTTTTTTGAAGCGATAATGTTGGCTGAAAAAAAAGTTGCGAATTTAAGGATATTTGGAAAATTTGGTATAACTTTGGATATAGTGGATGAACGAAGGATATCGTCGGTAATTGTTTAACCTCAGTGTCCCCAATAAAACCTCAAAGTTGCAAAGCGCTGCGATTTTGTTTTCTTAGTACCCCGAAGGTTTACAGGACCCCGCACCAATCATGGATTTTGGTTCCCGGCCAATTTTTCTGGGGTTGAAATATGTTGTACTTTGAATTCCCCTGAACAAAAGGTTTCATGGCACCAAGGTCCAAAAATCAACTCCAAGCGAGTTACGAACCGTCGAAAGTCAAATACCTGACTCGACGGCCGTCGAAATCGGAATTTTTGGAATCTATTGAGCTTAGCAAAAATTATCTAAGAACAAAATTGTCAGATTTAAAAGAATTTTTACAGAATTTTTAGATGATTTTTGAAATGACGAAAAATTACAATTTTTCGCCATTTTTAAAAAACCAAAAATCAAAAAACATTTTTTGAAAAAAACTTATTTGAAATTTTTTTTGAAAAACCGAAAAAAAAATTTTTGAAAAAAACTGAAATTTTTTTTCACAAAGGTTTAATGAAAATGAGGATGAAAAAAAAATTTTTGGTATGTTACAATTTCCTTTTTTTTTATATTTTCTGTACGACCATTTTCCTCCCGAGAAAAGTGCAAAAACCCGTGTTTTTTTGCACTTTTAGGTTACGGGATTTCAAAATCCTGACATGATAGAGACAAACTAAGCGTCAGCGTGGAAAAAAATGCATAAGAAACATAATGGTCTGACCCCAGGTCCAGACGACTTTTTTTGTAAACATGTAATTAATATCTAACGAATAACATGACTTTTTTGTTTATTTTATCTTTCGCCAATGTAATAAAATCTTCTGGGGTTAAAGCAGGCGTTGGAATCTCATCGTTCTCATCAATAGAGCGATCGAGGTGGCGCGGCAGCTGTTCTAACAGTGGAGCATCGCGTCTCGTCTCCCCGTGTTGATTCCGGCGAACACCCACCCATTCGGAATTTCTATTTTCGTCGCGACGACGTCGACTCGTAAATAGAATCCGCCCGAGCGTGGAATATCCCGCATTTTCGTATTTCGCCTCTATATTCGCATTTCGTCCGCTCCGGTAATGTCCGTACGGCGAATGACGCGAATGACCATTTTATGGTAGTAGCGATTTCGACGAGTTGCGCCCGATACAAAGACAGAGGCAGCTGATGCTAAGGTTGCAGGTTGCCTACCTCCAAAAAATCATCGGAAAAACGCCAATTTTGTGTATAAGTTTCAGTCGTAATAAAAGTAGTTCTTTTTAGTCCAGTAGGCAGGAGCTAGAATCTTCAAAAACTGTTCTTGAAACATATAGGGCTAGTTTTGAAGGTTCCCTATGTATTTTTTTTGCGTAGAACACAATGCGCGAGGTCCGTAGAGTTGAAACCGTCCGATATTTTTTTTAAATTATCAATTTTTTGAAAAAAAAAACCTCTTTTTTTTCAAATTTCCACCTATATATCCGTTCCTTGGCATATTTTATATAGCATATGCATATAAGAAGTTGTAGCCATTGAATTTCGAAAATTTTAAGCCCAACCCAAAGTCTCCAAGTGCTATTGTTAACTTGCAAATGACTGCTGAAGTTGAAAAAGTCCTTTTTTTTCACCATTTTTTTTACGTCGAAAGTAGGGCGACTATGATCATGAAATTTGGAGAGACTGCTGTTTGTAGTATGAAGTTACAAACAAAATTTCAGCTCGATCCGTTAATAACTTTTCGAGTAATTAACGATAGCATTTTTTGCAAACCTTAATTAACAATGACGCCACATATCTTTGTTTGTTGTACGATATTGACTGGGTTGGGCTAGAAAAATCATAAATCTCCTCAAGTTTGCGATGCTTTTTGAGATTTTGAAAAATATTAATTTGGACCGGTTTTATAAAGTTTTCTACCCGACTACCTTTTTTGACGCGATTATTTTAGCGTTGCCGATGCCGCTTCGAAATTCTCGGAATTGTGACTGTAATATCTTGACGCCCATTTTTTTTTTAAATACGCGTCTTGAAGCGTACTTTCAAGATATTATAGTCACAATTCCGAAAATTTCGAAGCGGCAACGCTAAGACAATATATACGTCGCATCAAAAAAAGTAGTCACATAGAAAACGTTATAAAACTAGCCCAAATTAATATTTTTCAAAAATCTCAAAAAAGTCTCGCAAACTTGAAGAGATTTATGATTTTTGTAGTCCAACCCGGTCAATATCGTACAATAAACAAAGAAAGGACGTCATTGTTAATTAAGGCTTGCAAAAAAATGCAATCGTTAATTACTCGAAAAGTTATTAACGGATCGAGCTGAATTTTTTTTTTGTAACCATACTACAAATAGCAGTCCCTCCAAGAAATTTCATGATCATAGTCGCCCTACTTTGGAAATACATAGGTAACCGTCAAAACTAGCCCTATATGTTTCAAGAACACATAAAAGTCTCTGCCTACTGGACTGTAGTGGCCAGTGGCGTACCCAGAAATTCATCTTGGGGAGGGGGGGGCAGTTACAAATACAAAAGATTAAAATTTTTATATTTCCTAAATGAAGGTATAAGAAATAGTATAAAAGAACCGTAAATACGAAATAAAAATTTAAGTATTAATTTTTATTCTCCTCTTTTTTTTTGAAAGTTCATTTAAAACTTCGCCACATGTTAATGGATGAATATTCATTAATGCTAGACCATTGAGGCGATTTGTACTAGTCGTATTCCGGAGATATGTTTTAAGCCGTTTTAAAGTTGATAATGATCGCTCAGCTGAACAAGTTGAAACTGGCAACGTGGCGAAAATTTTCAACAACGTTCGGTACATACCCCCCTCGGTACGCCACTGGTAGTGGCTGTGACCCGAGACGACTCGGTGAGGTCGACGCGAACGAAGTCGCCGACAACAGACGGAAAATAGCGTAGAAGATAAAAACGCGGACTTCCCCAAAAAGTTCGAGCGCCCGATTGAGTGGCGCGATCCCGCTTTGACGGCCGGAGGCGGCGCCGCCGCCGCCTCCCCCGTCCCCGTCTCTCTCCCCGACTAGCACACACACACAAAGGCCGTCGATCTCCTTCGACCCCTCGGGGACCCGACCCGGTCTCGAGGCTCGCATCTCGAAGTTTACCCGGTGTACGAGATGAATGATTAAAACGTTATTTTGACGCTCTCTGCGCGCTGGAGTGGCAGGAGCTTCAATGCTGTTTCTACGCCAACGCACAGTGGGTTAGAATCGGAAAATCCTGGCCAAAAATCGAATAACCAAGTTCGTTATATTCTGTTTTGATTCATATAGCTTTGTGAAGTAGGGTTTCCTGCGTGTAATACTGAAACGACAGCTAGCTACGTTTTATACCTGCCGTTCTACTTCAGTCGGAAGTTGGCCACCTTCGAGTGCGTAACGGTACGAGAATCGGTCCCGAAATACTCAACGTTCGTGTGTTGTGAATTTTTGTTACCACAAGGTGTATTTCCGACTTTAAAAATGGAGGCTACTCTTGAAGGGATGTAAAATATTACCTATGCATTGAAATTCAAATTTTTGTATTTCTTATTTTGGAAAATAAATGTTAATTCTGCGCTGATAATACAAACTCGCATGTTAAGGTAGCGAAATAAAAGTAGGAAAATAGTTTGTATCTACAGAGTTCTAACACTAATTTACAATTTAACATGTGGGAAATATTAGTGGAATAAGAAGTTCATAAAAATTGGGTGCTTGAAACGGCTTATTTCAGTGAAAAATGCAAAAATTGAAAGGTGCGTCCAATAGAGCGTTCTCGGGGCAATTCTAACTGTACCTGCGTCAAAGCAGGTGTTCATCCCCAATACAATAGTAAGTCCCAACCAAGGGGGAAATCTATATACCTGGTGTACACTATTGACCAGTAGAAGGAGAAATATGTGGTGTCTCGACGTTCCGTGAAATATATATTTTTTTATTTTATACTAGTTAACCTAATCCAGCTTAACTGAGGTTCTCTGCGATCAATTTTTAACACAAAATAATTTTAGTAACCTAATGTAACTTAACTGAAGACACGTTGCGTGCAATTGTAGGTTCCAAAAAGTTCTTAAAATAAATAATCTTATTCGAATCAAAATATGTAGCTTTTTAAGAAAATTTTACTTTCGGTTCTCCACCTGTTTTTTTTCGGTAAGGAGATTTAGTTGAAATTATACAAGCAGAAAATATCAATGCTCTAATTTTGATCATAATAAGTACCTTTTATCGCGAAAAAAATGATTACATGCGGTTGCTGCCGGTCGGCCCTTTCGAGGAGAGTATTAAATTGAAATCTTATTTACAGAAAATATGAATTTGGATTTTTTAAAAGTTGCTTTTATCGCAAAAAGCGGTTATTTTCGGTCGCCATTTTGTTTTTTTTTTTGGAATATAAAGTACAAATTTGAAATCAGCGACCCAAAAAACATAAAATTCGATATAGTTTGACAAATTTTCTACCTTTCTCGATTTTTGACCAGGATTTTCCGATTTTAACCCACTGTGCAACGCCTAGTTTTGTTTTTCTCTTCATTAAAAAAACACACACACACACACACTAGACATATTTCGATAATATTTGAGATACTACATTACTCAATAAGTTCGTGGGATGATATATAGATGGCGCAACTATTAATAAATCCGTATGATTTTATATAGTACCAACCTTCAATCAAAATGTATCAAAATTTCACGACATTCCAACCGTTAGTTTACAAGTCAGAGTGGTTTTAGTGACGCTACTTTTGTAATTTTCAAAACAATGGAAAAATCTTAATTTCGTGTGTTGATAAAGCATTGCTTTTTAAATGGGGAAAAATACCGTTCGAGCAAAGCAAGGGCTTGACAAATGTCATTAAGAGGTAACACCACTCTTGCGGTCGAAAAAAAAGGCCCAATTTTGATAATCTATTGTGGGAGAATAAGAGGAATAAAATAACTTTTTGAAGGGTTAGTTAAACATGTATTGAACTATAAAAAAAATTTCTATTGCTATTTTCATACAAAATGACGATACAGCGTATCTTTTAAAACACCTTTATTAAAAAACCCTCCACGGGCGGACAAATTTCTCGAAAACTTTTAGACCTGGAACAAAAAAAACAAAAATTTTCTTAATTTACAAATTATTAGCTAGAGAAGTACGTAGGGATTTTTTTTAAAACTGATTTTTGTAGAAACTGTGCACTAACGAAAAAAGAATCGATTTTCGCCCTAAAAATTCAGCAGTAAATTGTTTATAAAAAAAAATACATTCTATCAAAAAAACGGCTACGTATTTTTATGGAGAATATAATTGATAAGCTACTGTTTCAAATCGATCGATGGAACGGTCTTTGAGCAATGTGTCCACCCAGTTCGAAAAAAGTCATGTTAATCCAAGTTCAGTCTTTCTAAACTTTTAACTTATTGAGTAATGTGTTAATATACAAACTAAAATCAAGGAAATACGTAAAAATGTTACACACTGGCAACGTTGCTTCTTACTTTGTGCGCCCGACCGCCTCCTAAAAACAAGGCCGGAGCAGTTACGCAGTGACGTCATCATAAGTAGTTTTTAAGCCAAGCAGGTAGCGGTCCGCTTTCGTATATAAGTCTTTGTATTGCAGTCACTACAGGCACCTATTGGAGTACTTAGAAATTTGGAATGATCGACAAACATTGGAAAGTCACAAGCAAAATGCACCCGTCACAGGCGGCTCAAGGTGTAGAATATTTCCTTCCATATCGATTATTTCGCCTTTTAATCTACTGTCTCAAAGTAAACGTTTTCCATGTCTATGTATTTCTCAGCATCTACCGATGAATTTTACTAAAGCAATGAGGATGAGAAAAAGAGGTGAATATTTATTTGATTTTTCTTGGAACTAAAACGGTATTATTAGCGATTAGATCGCACTGATAGTCAAATTAAAGCAAAATGGTGTTTTTTATCTTCTTATCTCAACAAGAAATTATTCTAGAACATACCTAAATAAGTAGAAACTACTTCAAAGAGTGATAACTAAAAATATTCTATTGTCCAAAATATTTGGGTAGGTTAAAGAAATTGGAAAAAATAATTAGTAACTGTATTAAATTTTGCGCCTTTTTTCTTGAAAGTATAGGCCAGTCATATTATCTAAAAGGAAACAATGCTGTATCTCAAAAATGATGAAAACGCAATTTTTTCCAAAAAAAAAATGGATTGAAATTACAAATCCAATAAACCATAACCCCCATTTTTTCAGACCTATATAACTCCATGACTCTGGAGATAACCAAGAACCTTTGTCCACAAATCTTTAGGCTATGGAACTATTGGGTTTGAGGTTACCTGCTAAAAAACAACCGAGATATTTTCACCATTGAAATACGTGGTTTTTAATTCCATATACAGAGACTCCTGGGCTATTGGTTTATTAGGTATAAAGATATGGGGTTATGGGGTTCACTTTGAGTTTCTGTTGATCCCTAAATATCTTATGACAAAAGAGTCTCTTTATTCTACACCATGATTTTCGATTCAACCTTATAAACGGTTGAAAATTGACGACCTTAGACCATTTTTTTGAAGTTAGGGACGAACTAAGACATGATGGATTTAAACCAGAGGTTCCCAAACTTTCTTGTCCCGTAGACCACTAAACGTTTTTCGTAGACCCCCCTAATACTGAATTTCGCTAAACTTATTAACTTAAAATGTGTTTTTGATAGCTTACACAGTGCTATTCACTTTGATATGGTATTTTTGTAGATAGGATTTAACGTAATTTATGTATTACACCTTAATTTATGTATTACACCTAACCTAGTCTTATTACATAACACAATACGTGTCAGGTGTAATAAGACTTATAATACGGAACGTTTAAATGTTGATGATGACCTGCCTAAATGGGGTCATCTCAAGTGGACCCCCATTTACATCTCGTGCACCCCCATTTTTTTTTTTCGCTGACATGGACCCCCCTGCAAGTCGAAATCGACCCCTGGGGGTCCATACAGACCACTTTGGGATTCTATTCTATCTATTCTATGTTTTACCTAATTATCATTTTTTTAACGCTTGATATGAATTCTTTCCTAGGCTACAACTGCAAACTGAGATTCGGCAACGCAAAAAATCATCTGGTATGATGGTGTAACCCACTGCAAATTCCACTTTTTTTTTTGGTGCGCCAGTGTTACTTTCCAAAAAATAAATACAACCTTTGCATCGCAACTCTCACATGATTCTTCTGCGTCTTCGTTCTTCTATAGTCCGTCTTATAAGATCGACACGTTGACGGCCCGGCCTGTCGGTAGTTAAAAGAGAAAGAGAGAGACAAGCCAAAAATTAATCAACCTTAATTGAACGGTAACGACCCTAGGCTGTTGCAGTTCAATTAATTCATGACGACGACGGCGCCCGGTCGAGCCAGATGAGAGGAGTTATCGAGGTGATTGACGCGTCTTTTATGTTGTGGGCGTCAGCCGACCCGCCCGATAAAAGAGAAACTGCAGAAAGCCATATAACGGGTGGATTTTTATCCGAAGCTAACGAAGCGAAGCTAACAGTAACAGCGTGCCAATAGTTTCCGGACAATGTAGTAATGTGTAGATACACAGGCCCACAAAAAAAGTGTCTGGTTCTGGGATGGAGACTAACTTTTTCTTATGTATTTTGTGCCGCTGAATCCGAATTCGTCATAAAAAAATAGGGGTTCCGCAGCTAATTTTGAAGATAACCTCAAAAAACTGTCGAAAACGACGTGTTTCGGTGGTAAAAGCTTGAGAAGAACAAAAAAAAAATATTTGCTTCACATTAAGAATAGTTTGTTTCTACATATTTTGGCCTGCTGAATCCGAATTTGCTAAGAAAAAAGAGGTTTGACCAACGGATCTTGGAGATAACCTCAAAAAACTGCTGTAAACGACGTTTTTTGTAATAAAAGCTTGAAAGAAATGGGAATATGATTCTCGTCACATATAAAATACCGTATTCCGATGTATCTTAATTTCTTAAACCCGAATGTGTTATGAAAAATTTGGTTTAACAAGTGAATTTCAAGAATCATCCTCAAGAATATGTAAAAATTACGTTTTTAACGGTAAAATCTTGAATAAAGTGGATTGAATCAGTCTAAAATCAAGACTAAGTGGAAACTCTTTAATAATCACATGAACATACTTGCATTTGACTTTCTGGAATTCAGTCTACGAAAATAACTTGAAACAACAGCAAGCTGAAGACAAATCTGAAGATTGTTGTATCTCTGAGAGCGGAAATCTGGGAATATTCTGGGATTCAGCGGCACAAAATACATGTTTTCCTTCAGTGCGTCAATTGCTTGTGGATCGTTGGAGTAACAACGGTCCTTAACATGTCCCCATAAAAAATAGCCCAACGGTGTTGAATCGCAGCTGCGCAATGGCCAATTAATGTCTCCAAAACGGCTGATAACACGGTTACCGAATTTAGTGTGCAAAAGATCGATTGTTTCACGGCTTGTGTGACACGTTGCTCCATCCTGTTGGAACCAAAGCTCGTCCAAGTCCAAATCGTCCAATCGCGGCCACAAAAAATCAGTTAACATGTCTCTGTAACGCATTCCATTTACTGTAACGCTGTTACCATCTTCATTTTGAAAGAGGTACGGACCAATGATGCCACCACTCCAAAACCCACACCAAACAGTCACTCTTGCAGGATGCACTGGCTTCTTTATGACTACGTGTAGATTTTCGGAACCCCAAATCCTACAGTTCTGTGTATTAACATGTCCTCCAAGATGAAAATGAGCTTCGTCCGAAAAAATGATTTTTCGATTGAAATCGGCGTCATTTTCAAACTCATTTAAAGCCCACACGGAGAAGCGATAACGAAGTCATTTTCCTTTACCTCTTGAGTAAGTTGCAACTTGTAAGCAAATAATCCGATAATCTTTATGCAATATTCTTCTCAGAGAAGTGCTACTGACATTAGGTTGTTGTGCTCTGTGACGAGTTGAGGTTTTTGGGTTTTCACGCACACTTTGATGACTTCTGTTATCCATAAGCATGCCAGTTTCACTAACTTTCATTAAGAACTTTCTTACACCAGGCGCTGACGTAGCTTCATTCCGACCAACGAATCAGTGTATGCAGAAAGGGCGTTAGTCATGTTTAGGTCTTGGTATGGCATAACAAGAAAATCAAATCGTTCACGTGTATTTGTACATTATATGAAGAATGGCGTAAGTCTCATAAGCGACTAACATTATACAGTGGGAGGCCGGTTGTTGTTATATGCAGAAGTGGCGTTAGTCGCTGACTATAAACTAGTTTTTTCGCTTTTTCTCATAACTCAGTTTATTGACTTACGCCCTTTCTGCATACACCGATTCAATTGTTCTCACTGTTTCTGCAACACAGCATTCACTTTGGAAATAATTTTCAATATTTCCCAACGTTGTCCAAACGTAAAACGATCCATTTAGCATTAGACAAATTGCATGTAATGTCTAGTTCTTCTTGGAAAATGTTTCAGAGGCTCTCATCCGATGTAGGACAAACCTTTCGCCGTTCCAACTCTTCCCAGAGAAGTTCCATCGGGTTAAGATCTGTAGATCTTGGGGGCCAGGCCATGATTTCCTTCTGCGCTTCTTTAGGTTGAAGCGAGCGAGTGCAAAGCTTGGCGGTCCGCTTAAGTGCTGTAATGCATTGTCCATTCTAACTCTTCTCAGAGAAATTCGATCGGGTTAAGATCTGGGGATCGTGGGGGTCACACCATGATTTCCAGACCTCCGTGTGCTTCTTTACTTTCAAGGTAGCGAGTACAAAGCTTGAAGATATACATACCTAAGCGCTGTAAAGCATTATTCGGAAACCTTTGGGTGGCAGTGTATGTATTACGAATTTTCCACCGTATCTAATCCGATTTAAAAAATGGCAAATCCAGATTTGCCCCGACATCGGGGATCCGAATTCGACAAACAAAGGAAAATGTGTAACTTAAAACTATACTCGGATATAAAAAAGTCGTTTATATACAGAATTTCCTTTGTTCTAGCCACGAGCTCCGAACATGTATTACTTGGATAAAGTTCGAATTTAAATTTCATATTGCGTTACAGTTAGACTTCACGGCTGACATTTCAACTCGTAGAAGGTATAGCGACACAACGGCGACATTGTGACCTTTGTTTCCGGCTATTTCCAACCCCTCCGGCTCCACACGACGAAACCACGACGTTGGCATCGCTTTTTCACAGTTTTCTTTAAATATCTTCTCACAAATCCAATCTTTATTACGGTGTACGTATGTATTTATATAAAACGTAAATGTTCGTAGCAGTGTGAACGGCGTATTATTTTCCAAAAATATGATGGAGCAGCAGAAACAGTTGCTAGGCTCTTCTCGTAATTACCTGGAATTCCATGATAACTGGTGATAAGATTCCACTTTAGATACGAGATCTATTTTTTTTGTTTATCTCTTGGGATTATAAAGATGAGCAAGATTTCAAACGCTTTTTTTTTCAAAAGGAATATTTTTTATTTTCCTGTATGACGAGTAAGTCTTTTAATTACGGAAACCGTAATGACTTGTTCTTTGTTGACGAATAAATATGAAATTACAATGTATTCATAATACGCAGTGGGGCTATTAAATAAACTGATGCTGCTACTAGCGCGCTGCGAGCGTGTCGCTACAAGTTTGAATAGAACTGTGTCTGGTGATACTTTCCCCACCCTGATCTCGCTGAACAAGCTAGTGGGTCGCTCAGTTTGACTGTAGCAGTCGTTTGAATAGTCTACGCACCAGTGACGCGTCGAAAAAATGTTGTGTTCAGATGGAGCAACGGGCTAATCACAAGTTTCTTGTTAAACTGGGGAAAACTTTTACAGAAGCTTATGCAATGTTAAAAGAAGTTTTCGCTAATGAATGTTTATCCCGCACACAAGTTTTTAAATGGTTTAAAGAAGGACGTGAAACGACCTAAGACGCTCCGCACCCCGGATGGACCTCAACGTCAAAAACGGACGAAAACTTTGAAAAAAATTGGTAAATTAATCCGCGAAGATCGCGGTTCTGACGGCCTTTTGTGACAGTGTGAGAAAACGAAGACCCGATTTGTGGAAGACTAAATCATGGAAGATTCACCAAGACAATGCACCGACCCAATCTGCTCTATCTGTGAAGGCGGTTTTTTTTGTAAAATACAGCAATACTGTGTGGGAACATCCACCATACTCACCCGACCTTGCCCCCTGTGACTTTTTTTTATTTACCAAGGTCAAATCGGCGCTGAAGAGGACAAGATTCGAAAGTGTGGAAGCGGTTAAAGCAAAAGCGACGGAGGTTCTGAACCAGCTGACAGACGCGGACTTCCAATACTGCTTTCGACAATGGAAAAGTCATATGGTGCGGTGTAGAGATCGCCAAGGGGAGTACATTGAAGGCGAAAGAGTTGCTACTGTAATTGGTAACTAATAAAAAGTGTAATGACAGCAGTTCGGTTATTTAATAGCCACACCTCGTATGTTTTATGTGGCAACCATTATTATTTACAGGCAAGGTAATTTTAAAAGTTTCTGGACACGTTGTCAGTTTGGAAACTGAATATTTTTTTAATTGTTATTGGCCAAATAAGCCTAAAATGTTCTGAAACGTCGATATTTTAAGTTTAAGCGACAAAAATTCGGTCTGTCTGTCTGTTAACCTTTTTTTGAGTACAGTATAACTGGAGAACACGTTAAGATATCACCTTGAAATTTTTACCACCTAGTCGCAATGACAAGGTCTGGGGCTGATTAGATTTTGAAATTAATCGGGTTGGGGGATAAATGGAGGTAATACACTAACACACGTTTTCTTTGTCTTCACAAAGGGATTGTTCTTGGGGATATTGGACAAATAAAAAAGTACTAATTTTTTGCCGACGTTTCGTCCGATGTACTTAGACGTCTTCAGAGCTCAATTAGTGTTTTTTATAACGGTCTATGTCAATTGAATGATTGCTCTTTTTCTTTACTTGTGACCTATTTTCTTTGTCTGGTTTGCAAACTGAATATTTTTGGTAACATCAGCAAAATTATTGGAGATAGATATATGTACATCTTATATATAAAAATCTCGTGTCACGGCGTTTGTCGTCGCACTGTGGCCGAAACGGCTCGACCGATTTTTATGAAATTTTTTATGTATATTTGGTAGGTATGAGAATAGGTCGTAAAGTATATTTCATACCGCTAGGTGATTAGGGTTCAAATTAGGGAATAGTACCCTATTCAGAAATATTTTTTCTATTTTTTTTGACAATTTTTTTGTTTTTTTTTTATTTGGCATCAAAAAATACCCCTGAAGCCAAATTTTCAATATGGCAGAACAACGTTTGCCGGGTCAGCTAGTATATGTATATGAAACCTTATATTACTAAAATCAGAAGAACATGGGGATTCGATTTTTCTGTGACATACTGGGTGCTTCATTTAAAAAAAGTCAGCTTTTCACACAATCTGCATTGTACCTTCAACTTGGGCTTATTACACGCATTCACAAGCTGTAATCCTATCAGAAGCAAAAAAAATAATAACAATATCGTAGTACAAATATTATAAGAATTTAAGCAACCTTCAAAAAATAGGTCTATGATGACTCTTGTTGCTGACTGTACTTCTAATTGCCAGGGCGACTCCGGAGTTTTTTTTAAATGGCTAAATGTTTACGTTCGTGCGGGAAGAAATGCTCGAAACCGGGCCAGGCGGACGATTCAATCCAACGAACCCTCTCCGAACAACGGGAAGCCGCCGGTTAGGCCCACTTCCCGCACGAAATAATCAATAGATTCCTGGGGGCGCCCGTAAATATCATCGCCGCCGGCTCGCCCGACCGATGGCGACGACGGGTTAGCTCCGGATTCCGGGCGACTTCCCGGCACGCGGCGATGGGGAAGACGCGAGTTAGCGCCCGGAGTTGCGGAAGTGGATCCGGGCCGATAGTCCGGGAGTTCGAGACTTACCCCCCCCCCCCAAGTCGAGACTTTGACTGATTCTTGTTGTTACCCGAAAAGTGATGACTTGTTTCGTTATTTGTGATGCCAAACAGCTTCTTCTTCCGCAATAAAGGGTGGGCCATCTGTTGGTTTCTTTTTAAACTGAGTGTTATTTCTACATTGCCGACACTGACGCGCTTGACATTTGACATATATGTGGTGTCTAACCTCCGCTTTAAGAAATGGATCGTTTTACACTTGAACAGCGTTGGGGAATATTGAAAAATTATTCCCAAAGTGTTGCAGACACGGTGAGAATATTGAGAACAATTTTTGGTCGAAATGAAGCTCCGTCAGCGCCTGGTGTAAGACAGTTCTTAAGGAAAGTTCGTGAAACTGGCATGCTTATGGATAACAGAAGTCATCCACGTGCTCGTCCGCTGCGCACAGCTGAAAGAATTGCTGCTGTTGCCCAAAGTGTGCGTGAAAACCCAATAACCTCAACTCGTCACAGAATACAACAACTTAATGTCAGTCGCACTTCTCTGAGGAGAATATTGCATAAAGACCTCGGATTATTTGCTTACAAGTTGCAACTTACTCAAGAGGTAAAGGAAAGTGACTTCGTTATCGCTTCTCCGTGTGGGCTTTAGATGAGTTTGAAAAATATTTTTTTTCGGACGAAGCTCATTTTCATCTTGGAGGGCATGCTGTAGGATTTGGGGTTACGAAAATCCACTCGTAGTCATAGAGAAGCCAATGGCATCCTGCAAGAGTGACTGTTTGGTGTGGGTTTTGGAGTGGTGACATCATTCGTTCGTACTTCTTTCAAAATGAAGATGGTAACGGCGTTACAGTAAATGTAATGCGTTACAGAGACATGTTAACTGATTTTTTGTGGCCGCGATTGGACGATTTGGACTTGGACCAGCTTTGGTTCCAGCAGGATGGAGCAACGTGTCACACAAGCCGAGAAACAATCGATCTTTTTCACCCCAAATTCGGTAACCGTGTTATCAGCCGTTTTGGTGACATTAATTGGCCATCGCGCAGCTGCGATTTAACACCGTTAGACTATTTTTTTATGGGGACATGTTAGGGACCGTCGTTACTCCAACGGTCGACAAACAATTGACGCACTGAAGGAAAACATCAATCGAGTTATTCGTGCAATAGAGCCACAAATAATCGAAAATGTACTGCAAAATTGGGCGAAAAGAATGAACTACTGCCAAGCCAGTCGCGGCGGCCATTTCATCAATAACTGAGATGAAGAAGACTATGGATATATCAGAGCAACATTCTAAAAGAAATTCACTGCGATTCTATGGCATTATTGAAAGTGCTGATGAAAATGTTTATGAATTAATAAAGCGTATTATTACCGAAGATTTGAAAATTCCCTGTACCCTTGAGGATATGGATTGTGTCTTCAGAATAGGCAAACTAAATGGTACCAAACCAAGAGCAATTTTAGTGAAATTTGTTAACAATTGGAAGCGAACGCAAGTGTTCACTGCAAAAAAAATATTAAAAAAACAGAATCAGAATATTTCAATATTTGAGGATTTAACAAAAACCAGATTTGAGGCATTACTGGCTGCAAAAAAAGAAATATGGAAAGGACAAGGTATGGACTTCCGGTGGCAATATTTTTGGTTTTCTTGACGGCAAAAGGTGCATGATTAATAATGAAGATCTCCTATGAATTTATCGACGCGGTAGAACTATGCATATTTTTGGTTGATGCCTCTTTTCCAGTTGAACCCTTTTTTTTTGGATTTAGTTTAGTTTAATCAATTTACTTTTTGTTGTTATCCTTTTTTGCTTTACATTTTATCTTGGATAAACCTATTTCAGAGTTTTTACTGTTTTCTGTTTTATTTCACTTTGTATTTACATACTTGTTTACCTTATTTCATTATAACTGCACTAATAATTTTGACATGTTACATTAATAAGAATTTTCTTAAGTTAAATTTAGAAATTAAAATTACATACGAATAAGAATATAGTTTCGTAACTATCTTTTATTATCTCTACACATACAGGTATATTAGATAGTAATGTGTTTTACTCTTAAATTGTAATGATTTTGAAGAATACGCATTGATTAGAGATAGTTTTTAGACAGATTCTCATATATTAATATGTATTGGTTAGATATATACTTATATGACTTCCTCTGTTTTGTAGTCATGATCACTCATCTTAATTCTTTATTTAACTAATTGAATAGGAGCTCAAGGCTCTCACATAAGATCTTAATTTCCTATGTATGTTAGTACTGAATTTAATTTTTGTCATTTCAATATCCGCTCTATATGCAGAAGTTTTGATTTGTTTTCTGATTATGTATTGGGGGAGAAATTTTGTGTTATAGGGCTTTCGGAAACTTGGTTGGATGATAAGATAGATAACAATCAAATAGCCATTGATGGTTACAATTTAATCAGGAGGGATCGTGATGGTAGAGGTGGTGGAGTTGCGTTTTACATAGATAAATCTATCAAATTTAAATTGATCAACACTGTTCATGACGAATCACTTGAACAAATATGGATTAATGTAAAAATTGAAGGTAAGAATATTTGTTTGGGATCATTATACAGGCCACCTAATATCAATGTGATGAGCAGTCTGCAAAATTTAGAAAATACTCTTGTTAACATTATTCCTGAATGTGATGTTGTACTTTTTGGAGGCGATCTTAACATTGATTTATTAAATGAGAAAAATAATGCCGCAGTACAATTAAATAACCTCTTGTGTAGATATGATTTACATCAGTTAGTTACATCACCTACACGAATCACTGATAATTCTCGTACATTAATTGACCTTCTTGTTATTTCTACATATGATGTTGTAACTCATAGTGATGTACACGATATGGACGACATATCTGATCATCGGTTGGTTGCTTGTGATTTAAATATCAATAAACCTAAAAAAACGCCAGTGTATAAAACATATCGTGATTTTTCCGATTTTCAATACAATGTATTTGTTTCAGACCTTTTACAACTAAACTTTGATGATATTTTTTTCTCTGAAAAGCGTTGATGAAATGGTTGCTTTGTTTAATGAAAATATGTTAACGGTATTCGATGTTCATTCACCATACAAAACTATTAGGATTACTAAGTCACCGGCACCCTGGCTAACGGACAATGTCAAGAAAATGATAAAACTGAGAAATAATGCACATATTAAATATAAGCGAGAAAAGACGGATGCATCCTGGGATGCTTATAAAACATTAAGAAACATGGTTAATATGGCAATAAAATCAGAAAAACGTGGTTTTTTGCAACACAAATTTAAATCTGACCCAAAAAATTTTTGGAAAACCCTAAAATATTTAAACATACATAATAGTAATAATTTAGATCCTTATACTAACACCCCTAATGAATTTAATGATTTTTTTACTAATCAATTCCGTCAAACAAAAGTGGATGACCAATTTTTGTCTAAACAATACTCAAACAAAACATTTCCAGGTGTAACTAATGAATTTAATTTTAAAGCCGTTTCTAGAGAAGAAGTAGAAAAAAATATTTGGTTCTGTTAAGTCATGTGCCCGGGGTGTAGATGATATTGATATTAAAATGTTATCATTAGTATTACCACATTTGGCAAATCACATTACTTTTATTATCAATAAATGTTTAACAACTTGTACATTTCCCAGATTGTGGAGGGAAGCCAATATTGTACCAATACCTAAAATATCAAACCCTTCCGAATTAGGCCATTTTCGTCCTATTAGCATATTACCTACCATTTCAAAGATTTTGGAAAAAATAGTTTATAACCAATTAACAACATTTTTAAACAAGTTTAATATTTTACCATCAACTCAGTCCGGTTTTAGGACAGGCCACAGTACTACCACTGCACTTTTACATGTAACAGATGAGCTATATAGAATAACTGATAATAAAGAAATGGGTTGTCTCATTCTCTTAGATTATAGTAAGGCTTTTGATACTCTCGATCATTCTACATTATGTACTAAATTAAAATATTTCGGCCTTAGTTATAACTCAGTAAGTTTCTTTAGAAGTTATCTTGGCAACAGACAACAAAGAGTCATAGTAAATAGTATTTGTTCTAGTTTTAAAAATGTTGATATTGGAGTCCCCCAGGGAAGTGTGTTAGGGCCTCTTCTTTTTTCATTATATACTGCAGATTTTTCATTATTTTTGAATTATACTGATTCTCATCAGTATGCGGATGACCTACAGCTAATATTTCGTTTTCCCATAAACAACATTTTCAATTCTGTTAATAAAATTAATATGGATCTAGAACATATTTCTAGGATATCCCGAGCACATGGTTTAGTTTTAAATGAAACAAAAACTAATTTATTAGTTGTAGGAAGCCAAAGGACCTCTGTTATTACTGATCCTTTGTTTAAGCTGGTACTAAATGGGGTGGTTCTCGTACCTACAGATGTTTGTAAAAACCTGGGGCTATATATTAATAATGACTTGAGATGTACTAAACACGTGAGTGACATAATAATTAAATCGTTTTCAAAATTGAAATCCTTATATATACATAAAGATATTCTAAGTACAGATGTAAAATTAAAGCTATGTGAATCGTTGATTTTAAGTTATATATCGTATTGTGATGTTGTATACTGGCCCACGATTTTAAACAGAGACAAAGAAAGTCTCCAAAAAGTGCAAAATGCATGTACTAGATTTTGTTATGGGCTAAAAAAATTTGAACATATTTCATGTAAATTTAATGAATCTAATTGGTTAAATTTAAAGGAGCGATATGAACTTCATTGTATGTGCCTCGTTTTTAAAATTGATCAATCTAAAACACCTCGTTATCTGTATGACAAATTGATCAAAGGTACAGATATTCATTCACGTGACACTCGTTATCAAAATCTCTATAATGTCCCCAAACATAATTCAGCACAGTTCGAAAGGTGTTTCACGTATAATGCTACAAAACTTTTTAACCAACTCCCTTTCCATATAAAACAATTACCTACCCCTAATGCTTTCAGAAGACACGTCAAAACTTGGTTGCACGAAAATCGAAAAGCTAGAATTTAGTCATCATGCGTATGTACTTTTATAAGTGTAATAGTAGATATTAATTATATGTAGATACATTGGATGGTTAGGTGGGAGAGCAACTTTGTTGAATCCTCGCCATCCTCGTTTTATTAGTCATGTTTATAATATGTAAGTTGAATATAAATAAAGTCACGTTATTATTATTATTATTATTATTATTTAACTGAAATTGTTTTTCATAAATAATGGGAAGGCATACGTTCTTGAATAAAGCAACAAACATTTAAAAATATTCAACGATGTAGTTTTAATAGCAATTTTAAAAAGAAACCATCTGATGGCCCACCCCATAGTTGGGGTATTCAATGGTGGTGTCATCACAAATCACGTTACGGACCAGAATTGGGGCAATTTAATTTTAATTAATCGATTAGTATCAACTGATTTTTTGAATTAAAATCTTTATTAAAATCAAAACCCCAAAAATGTATATATCATTAAGTAAATCAAATAGAAAAAACAAATAAAAAGATTTGTTTATTTAAAAACTAGATTTGATTTAATTTACTAACATAAATTAGATAACTACAGTACCTACTTTAAAAAGTAGGAATTTCATTTTAGAGCTCTGACCGCTGTGTGATTACTAAAATGAACGTTGAAAAAGTTTATTCGACATATTTTAATTAGTTACCCCCTTCAACCCCCTCAACCCTCACCCTATTAAAATAAGAAATCACTTTACACTTGTAGACTATCTTACATTGTACATGTGTATCAAATTTGTAGTGCATATCTTGTATCGTTTGAGAATTACCTGTAGGCAAAGGAATCCTGAAAAAAAAATTGAGAGTATTCGTCGGAAAATTCTAAGACAGTTTTGTTCTTAAGAAATTTTGAGAAAAATTTATAGTTTTCGAGAAACAAATTATTCATATCAAATTTATTTTTTTTTTTTCGAAAACTAAATTTATGTAAACAAATTTGGCTTAGAATTGTTTGAAGAATATTCTCAATCGCAAAGTCTAGACAATCTTAGTTGACTTTGGTTCGCCAAGCTACACGCGTCGGTAAATTTTATTATCGGTATATCGTCGGTAAGTAGATTTAAAAAAAAAAGTCGTTGGCTCCCGGACTATAACTTCCGGACAGCCCACCCGACGTGTGTATCGGTACGCGGAATGGCTAAAGGGGAAACGCAAAGGACTTCCGCCCGACACGAAGGCTGGGAACAAATCAGTGGCGGCTCGTCATCATATTGGGAGTTACTGGGTATGATTCGCCATAAAAATCACATTACATTTACGACATTAGATTTACGTACACTGGTGTTTATTTTAAACCAAATCAAATTTGATGATTTTAAATTCACAAATATTTTCCAAGCCATCACCAATATTCTTTAGCAGGAAACTGTTTTTGATTTTTTTGTTGCAAGTTTCATTTGAAGTTATTTTTCTATTAGAGCATGTTTATACTATAGCCTATGGCCTATTAACGATGACTGTAATAATCACTCCCCAAAGTATGAGGTCCCATATTTTCTTCAAAAAAATAATTCCCCCAACTGTCACTGCTATCTATTTCTCCTTCACCCCTTGACTTCCGAAAATAAAATGCTTTTTGTTTTTTTTTCAACTTGGCCCAAACTGTCGGAAAATCACAAATCTTTGTCCTATAAGTAAATGCTCTACTAACGCCTGATAATGTGTAAAATGTAATCAACAACGTATTTGTCTACATTTTGGAGGATAATAATAATAATAATAATACCCTATAATTACTCCGAAGAGTAACCCCTTAAGTCCTCTCAGGGACCTGTGCGGGAAGGAGTGACTATTATTATTATTTGCCATGGCGCACTGGGAGCGACTTAAGATTATTTCGGTAACGCATTTGCTTTACAGTTCTGAGGAAACCCAGAAAACTCAGAACATTACCAAATCTAGGGCATGTGCGGTTGGATTGGCATCTATGCATCCACACCTATACACTTAGTGTATTAGTGGTTGCATATCAAGCCCTGACGGAGAAAGCGAGACAATTAAAAATCGCTACCCCGGCCGGGACTTGCACAACGCGCACAGAGGTATCGCGACTGGAAAGAAGGTGCTTTAACCCACTCAGCTACCCGTGCCCTCTTGCTGATGACCATGATTCCGGGGTTTATTAGGTTCCATTGGGCACCCAGAACAGATTAGAGCTCTAAGGAAATTACCATTTTTTCATGTTTCTTTTTTTAAATCTTTGTCCTCATACATTCAAGTTTGAAAAATTGTATTTAAAAAATACATTCAAAATTGAACAATTTTTAGGGCAATTTCCTCCCACGATTCGCATTTCGGAGGATGTAGGTCAAATTGTTACAACTCCATGATGTTCAGCGGATCATAATACGCCGGAAATCCAGTTAAAGAAGTTCAGCAGTCAGGGCATATTTCAATAAATTACCGTGGCAGTCAAGGAGTTAAGGGGGTCCTCTAGTTTCTCGGTTGTTTTTTACGGCTTTTTCAATAATTTTTTACGGGCAAACCATCGAAATAATAAATCTCATTGTTTTTAAATAGTCTTTATTAACATTTAAATGAGCTTTACAAATTTTTTGAAGACAAAATATATAATAGAATCAAAGTTATAGTGGCCGACAGGAAGACATCAAGTGAAGGAGGTGCTTGACGGTGACCAAGATCGCGGCTGTTTTGCTTATCTGAAATCAAAAAACCAAACGGCATTTTAATCTTCATATTTAAGACTAGCGATTGAACTAGAATGAATTCTAAATTACAAAAATTCATTTTTTTATACACTTTTGAAAATTAAATTCTATTTTTTACTCATTTTTTCTTAAGTTTCTCGCTCGTAGAAAAAAACTATCGAAGCAATCATGATAATCCTAGTTCAATCGCTGGCTTATAACATATTAAAGATGTTGTATAAATTTGAACAAGATCCGTGCAGTAGTTTCTGAAATATCGTGGTCACCGTTTTGAAAAATAGTGTTTCGAGAAAAACGCGTTTCAAAGTATAATAAAAATTTCATCTCACCGTCAATCCGCTATGCCTGGACTATACAGTAGGCCTTCCTCTTCTTGGAAGTCACGCAGAGCTGCTCCGTCTTCCCTTTTCGCGATTTAATATAATGGGATATCAATATAATGGTCAGCGCCGCTCGGCATTGCGGAGCAGCGTTGCGCGCGCTCCGTATACCTGCTCCATTCCAGGGCCGTAACTCGTTAACCACTTCGAATATCGAAAAATCCTTTGGCATACATTTTCTACACATGTTGTAGATGTGATTTATGAAAAAAAAATCGATTTTTTCGACCCGAGAAACTAGAGGACCACCTTAATGCGGTTCTGTTAGAGTCCGCGATTTCTCGACTCAATAGCAACACCTTTTTGATGAAACTCTGCCTGACGAGCCTATATTGAAAGGAGCCACCGCGCCGCTGGAGTAGATCCAGGGCAACGGGGGCGATTTATATTCGACGAGGGTCGTAACAGGATCGGTTATTCAGATGGATTTTCCGCGGTCGGATCGTGCCCGACGTTTCGCAGGGCATGGCGTCGCGTCGACTGGTGCTCGATTCGAATTGAATGAACGCGAAAATACGCTAAATATAAATGACGTGGAAATTGCGACGTCCAGAGGGTATTTCTCGACTCTTAGATCATTAACCCATTAACGCCCAAACGGACAAAATTTTTCGTACTTTTTGGAGCGTCAATCTCGAAGGGAAATTAATGAATTCACTCAAAAAAAAAAACACATCCCAATGTTTTCGGATGTGATCTTTCGATTTACGGGGTCAGAATTGTGATTAAATGCTCTAGAAAAAAAATATGGCTGACTTTATGGAGAAAAGTATTGAAAATTTGGGGATTATTTTTTATATATATACTTTTTTTATCCAAAAAACCTACTCCGGATTGTGGAGGGAGGCGGAGGCAATAGTTGGAGTTGATGATAGAATTTTTTTGCCGACCTCAACTTACTCTAATCTTTTCTAAAATGGCGGATATTGCATAAAATCTCATGAAATATGAATTTTTCTCTAATATAAATATATTAAAATAATGGGCGGCAACATGGGAAAAAATTTGATATAGGTATCTGACCGTTATTTGTAGAGGAAATCAGCTCGCCTGTTCACAAAAATGTTAATCGCCTTTTCATTAAAGTCCCGGATTTGTTTCACAAAATTTAATACAATTAATTATTTGGTTTAAAATATGTCCCCATATATCCACATTTTCATTGTGACGTCTTATATTTTCACGATAAGCACTATCAAGCTGTTGCCTTATGTCTACCTTTCCCAACACACTAAAATCTAAGATGTTATGTAAATGTTTTTCATTGTAGCTAGCATGTTTCTTAGCTCGTTCATTTAAATGTTTTAAATCACTCACCCCTTCTTGAGTCCATGCACTTTGGTTGCCACCCATCACTAAACAAATAAAACAAAACAGTTTGTTTCTTTTAGGACACCCACATAACCACTTAAATCTGTCGTAGACACTACTATTAAAATTTCGTGAATAATTTCGCGATTTTCCTACGTCTGTTTTGGAAATAATCAAATCGGGTATCGGCCTTCCTAACCGTTTAATTTCCGTTCGGATCTCGTAAGTAATATCTTTATTAGTCAATAAAAAGTCCACCGAATTCATTTTGAAACGTTTCACAATCAAGCACAGTAAAAACACACTTCTCAGCGAAGAAAATAAACAATAAAACTAAAAAACGTCACTCAACAAGTGTGACCCATTCAGCTGATTTTCGAACGATTTAACGACGTCTGTCTGCTGCCAATTGTCTCCAAACATACCAGTCACCGAAAAAGCCCGATTAAAAACGAGGGCTGGGATACTGTGTGCCCTCGCCCACGCGCGCGTAATGCGAGGAATTGAGACTACGGTGGCTCGGTGCTCGATCGATAGTCTGTCATATATATGTGATAAAAATCATTATTTGTGGTATAAAAGGAATAATAATTAGAATATGAATACTCATGAAATTGTTGTTTATCGAGTACATTCAAGGATTCATCACGGAATATTGGCATTAAAAGTAAGTCGAACATAAACTGAGTTCTCAAGGACTCTCAAGTTTTTCCTAACAAGATTCTATACATTACAGTCGCGCAATCTTAAAATAAATCTTCGAAATCACTGATGAATTCGTTCACTCTGTCAGCAGATGTTATTATTAACGTAATACCGACGCCGACGAAACACCTCGAACACACCAATGATAATGCTAGAGTCTGTCAGATGGTCGGCGGCATACATTGCGGCATGATTTTTTTAGTCGCCGTATATACATGTAGTATAAAAGCCAACTATATATAATAGATCTTAAACTTATAGTAGATATAAAAAAAACATCAAAGCAAACCCATTGTTTGCCGTTGCAACTAAATGAGGGGCAAGTAGAGCACGTGGATAATTCCAATTGACGAACTGCAATTGTCACATTTATTAAAAAAAAAAAACACGTTTTCCACGAAACACCGAACTACATACTATACTTTTCTCGACGCGCGTTTCTGGTCAGTGAAAAAATTCTACTGAGTTGATTAACAATATCCAGTTGCAAGAAGGTGAAATTTTAGTCTCGTTTGATGTATGCTCAATGTTTCCAAGTGTCCCATCCCGCAAACTTTGGACTACCTCAGAATTACTCGAATTAAATGGTTTAGACGATAAAATTGTTAAGGAATACATTCGGCTTACTAGTATTTGTATGAATCAAAATTGTTTTCAGTATAATGGTGAATATTTTCAACAAAATGAGGGAACGGCAATTGGTAACTCCTTGTCACCTTTTATTGCAATTTTTTATGAGTAAATTTGAGACAGAAGCAAAAGATAAATTCGAGTATTTCGAGTCTGGTTCAGCTACGTGGACGATATCTTCGCGGTATTTGATACAAAAGCAATTAGTTTAGATAATTTTGTTGCTAAATTAAATAACCGTTTCCCTACCATACATACAATTTACATATGAAATGGAACACAATGAGCAGCTACCATTTTTAGATGTATTAGTTACTAGCGACCCGCCCCTGCTTCGCCCGGTTTACGACATCACATTAGAAACCTCTAAAATTATCAGTGTTTCTCTACAATATTATGCATGTATTATACATATAAACCTTCCTCTGGAATCACTCTATCTATTAAAAAAAACTGCATCAAAATCCGTTGCGTAGTTTTAAAGATCTAAGCATACATAGGTAGGGACATACAGCGGGAAGCGACTTTGTTTTATACTGTGTTATGATTATTAGAAATAGTGAAAATAAGTTAGAATTTGATATAAGTATAGAGACATCCAAAAAAAGCGTCATCAAAGTTGGCCGAGAAAAAAAAGACGTATTTCTATTCTTAATCGAATTTATAACCTTATTTACTTGTCAAGACTGTCACATTATATGACAGCCATTGTTTATTTTACAAATTGTAACAGTCACTTGTCAAAAGTTTGACATAACCGAAAAGCTTAGACATGACCGCTATTTCCATCTCTCTCGTTCATAGCCAGAGTTGATGACGTTTTTTTTTTATGTCTCTATATATAGGAAAGAAACCGCGACTCTTAGATCACCACCCTTTTCAACATAAAATGGCAAGTTTTAATTTTCTAATTCACCGTTTGTTAAGTTTCCCCCTCAGCAGAGAGAGGTTTGAACATGAGAAAAAATTAATTAGGAATATAGCTAAGAATAACGGTTACTCAGTCCATTTAATAGATACGTTAATAAGGATGCATAAATTTAAGAGAACCCTTTACAATTCCACGACTTTTCGTAGAGATACTGACAATTCGAAATTTGTTTCGTTACCATATATATGATTCTAACCTAAATTCACCCGCGGACCAGATAAAGTTTTTAAAAATATTAATATCAATTTATTCACTCCAGGACATTTATTTTACTTATAATTGTTATGTAATGACAATGAAAATGTACGAAAAACACTGAACTGTATTTATTATAAGCGTAAAACATGAAATAACCAGAATATTTCATGCACAGTTGCTTCCGCATCTTGTTGTCTTTAGACAATGCCCTAGTTGACTATTTGTGTAATTCGGACCTCGCCGAGAGATTGTTTGGGCCTCTCTTTGACGTGAAACCAAACTAAAAACTCCATTAGCTTTGCATCAACCTATTACTGTGTAACAAAAGGCGTGTTTAAAAAAAAACAACAGTAAATTGCACGTTGACTTGAAAAAAATGTGTCCACCGACGAGCAATGTTCATCATCTCGGTCCGTTGGTCCCAACAGTAAATTAAACTCCATAGAGAACGACGCGCGGTCGAGTGGGCCATAAAGCCGATCAAAATTAACAGTCGAACGGGCCGATTATAGGTATATCGATCTATTTCGCTGGCGACACATTCAGTCGGGACGGGGCGTCGACTATGGATTCAATTTCTAGCTTTACGGGTCAGTGGCGGCTGTTGGAATTTGGAATTCCCGCATTTTCACGAGGAAGCATACGAAAGTCATCATTAGAGTTCGAAAATCCCGGCTGACAGCATGTAAAACTGCATGTACTACCGCGCAGACGTGAGTTTCAGGACATCGGGAAGGATCGGTCAGTGGCGTGGGTGTGCAGGGGCAAGAAATACACGCGTATACAGTAAGAATTACCCTACTGCGTACATAGGTGGATATTAAATACATATTAAATGGTACATTTTTATGTCAAAGTTAGGCGAATTTAGTTACGTACAACCGAGCCCCTCTTCTTAGCGGAAATCTAGACGTTGCCAGATCTAACTGTAACTGCATAATAGTTCTTTATTAAAACCCTATATTTATAAAAATGCATTGATGTACGATCGATCAATATGAGCCAATTTCATTTTCAGAGCTCATCATCGATTATTATTTAAAAAAAAGCTTATCATCAATCATGATAAGCTTTAAAAACCGCTTATGGCATTGACTAAGGACGGCCGAGCAAATACCCGATAGCGCCCCCCCCCTAGTTTATTATGGTGTGCTACGCCAGGATGGAACGCAATGCATGCGTATCCGCGTTAGTGCGCCTGTTTCCATATACTATAAAACCGAATGTGAAAGCACGGCGCGACACGAAGAGGAGTTTCTAATGATGCGGATCGAGAACCGGAATCTCCTCGATTTGCCGGAAAACGCGGATCCGCCAGCGATATAAAAAACGTCTCGAGATTGTAACAATGCAGCCTTCGGTTGGCCGTGATCGTTTCTGCTAACGATACACAGAGAAAGGGGTCTCTTTGAAATCGATAAAAATTAATGTTGGTGTTAAAAGAGTATTTGTTTATCTTAAATAGGGAAATGGTCATTTCAATAGTCGATAGTTATTTGTCAAAAGCCTATTAATTTACCTTAAAATAAAGATATATTTTTTTTCACATTACACACTAGAATATTTTTTAGTAGACTCAAAAACGCTATAAACAGTGTGTGTGTATGTAAAAAAGCGACTGTATATATACAGTGTCCCATTATTAAAAGGTATAAATATTATCTGTATACGAGGTGTGTAAATTAAGTAATGAGACAAGCAATATTTAATAATGTACTACGATGCAACATAGTTTCTGTGAACATTAGGGTGGACCTTAATATTTTTTTTTCGTTTTTTCTCAGCGGGCCGGGTGAAAATCAGTTCTGGGTACCTAAAAACTTATGCGAAAACCAAAACTGCCGCGATCGGAACCTTTTTTCCCATGCCGCAAAGCGCCGGAAGTTTCTTATGGGATTTACATGTTAAAAATCACTGAAAACGTTCGATAGGCTCAAAAACTATGACAATCATCAAATCTGATAGTCGCAAGGATATATTTCCGTGTATTTTTTCCTCCTGAATCAGATGGAATCATCAGATTTCCTTTATTCGTTGAGTGAAAAAAATTATGAGCGAAAAATTGCGAAAAAACGTCAAATCAAACAAAAAAAAAATTGAAAAAGACGAAATAATTTATTATGGTGATTGTACCTGACTCTGAGCAGTATTAAGCATATCATGATTCAAAAGTAGAGGTAAAAACCTACAATTTGACGTCCGGTTGAAGTCTGTAGGTGCCTCTGAACCGGAGTTACGATCATTTCAAGTTGTACGCAAAATTCAGGAGCGTATATGGCGGAAGGCGATTTTCAAACGATAGATTCTCCTGCATCGACTTGCATAATTTAACGGTAATATGAAATGCTCCATATCATATGAATAATTTATCATCTTAATATAATATTACCTTTAACTTGAAGTCATTTTACATTGATTATAAGATAATTTCGGATAAGTTCGTACACGTACTTGTAACGTTAGCATCATACTTTGGAGTTGGGGAGCTGCGTCATGGTATAATCGGGTAGTAATACAAATCTCTATGTTATGTGCTTGTTTCTCAACAATCGAGTAGTTTAAGGGTTATTCAAGCTTGAGCAAACGAAAGAACGGAAGAATGAATTCTCCGAAGCGCTCCGAGCGCGCGCCAAATACAAATAACCTGAAACTAACTTATTCCGTTCTCATTTGTGCAGTTTAACAAGTACAACTATTGAATTTTGATGGATTTGACTTAATTAAGTCAATTCAATTGATTTAATTACTAAATTGTACAAATAAAAACGGTTTAGATTAATTTAGTGTTTGTTTACATTTGTGTGTTTACGTCCGAATCACTCGGATCGCTTGGAGCGCTCGAATCAAAAACGCGTGTTCGGGTGAACTGCTCAGATTGCTCGGATCGCTCCGAGGCGTATTCCCGAACGAATCTATTCAAACGACCACTTTACGACCGTCGCCAATTTCAATTCTTCTCTTCGAAACTTCTCTCTCGACTTCTCTTGAAATTGGTAGTAATACGAAGAAATTTCCGCACTAATGTCAGAGCGAATGAAGCTACCAACTTTAAGAGAAAACCCGTATTTTTTTTTAGAATTCATTCTTCCGTTCTTTCGTTTGCTCAAGCTTGAATAACCCTTAAACTACTCGATTGTTGAGAAACAAGCACATAACATAGAGATTTGTATTACTACCCGATTATACCATGACGCAGCTCCCCAACTCCAAAGTATGATGCTAACGTTACAAGTACGTGTACGAACGTCGGACACTATAGTATGTTCCAATCCGAAATTATCTTATAATCAATGTAAAATGACTTCAAGTTAATGGTAATATTATATTAAGATGATAAATTATTCGTATGATATGGAGCATTTCATACTACCGTTAAATCATGTAAGTCGATGCAGGAGAATCTATCGTTTGAGAAACAGGATTGAAAAAACCGAAAAATCGCCTTCCGCCATATACGCTCCTGAATTTTGCGTACAACTTGAAATGATCGTAACTCCGGTTCAGAGGCACCTACAGACTTCAACCGGACGTCAAATTGTAGGTTTTTATCTTTACTTTTGAATCATTATATGCTTAATACTCCTCAGAGTCAGGTACAATCATCATAATATATTATTTTGTCGTTTTTCAAATTTTTTTAGTTTAATTTGGTGTTTTTTCGCAATTTTTCGCGCATATTTTTTTCACTCAACGAATAAACGAAATCTGACGATTCTATCTGATTCAGGAGGAAAAAATACATGAAAATATATCCTTTCGACTATCAGATTTGATGATTTTCATAGTTTTTAAGTGTATCGAATGTTTTCAGTGATTTTTAACATGTAATTCCCAAGAAACTTCCGGCGCTTTGCGGCACGGGAAAAAAGGTTCCGATCGCGGCAGTTTTGGTTTTCGCATAAGTTTTTAGGTACCCAGAACTGATTTTCACCCGGCCCGCTGAGAAAAAAACGAAAAAAAAAATATTAAGGTCCACCCTAATGAACATATTAACATTTTCATTCGTAAACTGACTACGGTCCTGTTACACTCCGCGCTCGCACGAACTCTACCGATAACTGTATAAAATTATTAATACGTTTCTAGTCGAAGTGCCATTTTTTTCAACACGTGCCTAAAAATTATTGTTTATTTTGCGTTTCAAATAAGGTTATGCGCTGACTACTTGGACGTAAATACATAATTTATTCTCCTTACGAACGGCAAAAAAAAGGAACCAGAAGTGAATTTGCTATACGGCGATAAATGAATAAATCAGTGACCCATACCTCAACCTCATGAATATCTATTGCGGTTTCGATATTAAAAATAACAATGCCCCGTTTTTTCCGAGAATTGGCCGATAATCGCGTTTCCATGGGCGTCGTTTACAAGGCACGCGCGACACCTGATACATTTAAAAATGTACAGGGTGATTGATTGATAATAAACTCCTCCCACCTCCCACCTTCTATCACCGTTAATGTTTGCGATAAAAATTTGCTCAAAAACTAGAGCTATTAGGTTTTTTCTTTAGTTGTAATTGTTTAGTTGTTTAGTATGTAATATTACAAGGTGTACAAATAAGTTTCCGCCGTTTGACAAAAGTTGGCGCCACCAGTACGGTATGGTTAAAATTAGGGCTCGGCATTTTGGACGATTAACCAATTTACGATTAAAACGTTTACGATTAACCGTTTAAGACCGTCACCGATTAAACGTTTTTCTGACTAATACGTTTAAACGTTTATGAGACATTAAACGTTTATAATGCATTAAACGTTTAAACGCTTGTGGAACATTAAACGTTTTTTCGGATATTATACGTTTTTAAGCAAAATGCCTTTTCAAAATAAAAATCGCAAACGGACTCAAACCCATCAACTTTCACCAACCAAGATATCACTAGAGATGGAAATCGGGACGTAAGGATGCGCGAGGTACCACCACTAGTCTTTATTCGGTAAAGTCCGGAAATACGGAAAAGCCCGACCTAATATAAACATTAGGTTTGTTCTCACAGCAAATATCCAACAGGTTTATGACTGTTTCCAAACCGGTGTTAATGCGCAGGTGTAAACTTTTCCAATTTCTTTTCGATTTCAAACTGTCTGTACGAACAGTAAATTTAGTATATATGTTCTGCATACCATAAAAATATATATGTATACTGTAATGCGGTTAATTTTCCATAGGGGCCCGCTTGTTGTTTATAGTATTCACTAACTGCAAATCTTTGAGAAATATCGTTTGCTACTTCACGACTGACTCTAAAATGTTCTATAAATACTTCTCTATTGAACTGAACCACAGTTTCATCTATATAGTTTTCATTTTTGGGTCTGATCCGTTCCTCAATTAAATTTTCTAAATCTGTATCGGTATCTGAATCAGAAAATTCAGACACTTCAGATTCTTCCGACGATTCGAAATCACTCACCTTATTATTTCTTTGAAATACCAAAAAATAACCTACATCAACAACTTGGAACACTTATGTTTTGTAGGTTATAATCCAATTTCTAATCATGTCGATTCGCAGTACGCATGCGCCGGACAGTTTACTGGGAAAAGATCCGAAAACAGGTCTGACTATCAGATGACACTCAGAAATTTTAGTGAGAACAGCGTACTTTTGGTTTGAAATCAATCAGAAATCTCTGTGCGAACGCGATTTACCCAATTGCGCATGACTCTTTGTCTGAAACTTGTTTCTAACAGCTGTGAGAACAAACCTATTTACGGCTCGTACTGACTGACCTGTGGTACTTCTAGTCAAACTAATGCCCTTATCACATTCCCGGCAAAAGTAAGAGTGCGACAAACCGACTTCAGTATAGTCATAAAAGATGTCTGCAGTATGCAGTCGTTTTTCATTTATTTCATAAAATTCAGTGTTTTTTCTGTTTGTTGCCTATCCACCCGACAAACGGTCAGTCAAATGCGCTCTGCTGCACCGCTCGCGACTTCAGTTCTCTCTCACTCTCTTCGAAACGTAAACAAAGCGACCGGCTACCATCGCGAACCCCGATAGCTTGGCCGCCCCGCCCGGTGCTCGGGCTCCGGTCCTCGGTGTAACTCCGTGCGGAGCTGCTGTTCGACACCTCTGGGCTGTACCACTATCAGTAATATCTTCAAATATGAATTGTTTCTTTCGACTGTTTATACGCAATCAAAAACATCTTAAACAAAAATATCGCTAAAGGGGCCCGATATTCAGTCAGCAAAATAGAGCTTGCCATATAATACGCACATTATTGACGAATAAAATATTTAAGAAAGGCACTTTTCCGAGTTTTTATGCAGCAAAACCTCAAAAAAACGTTCTGGAGGCAAAAGCGTTCCTTTCGATAGAAACATGAAAGGAGAAAAGAAAAGAAAAGGAAAAGACAAACGTTACGAGCAAAAATAAAAATAAAACAAAAGAAACATTTGTGGACAATAAACGTTTACAAGGAAAACAACGTTTACGGGGAAAAAACGTTTACAAGCAAAATAAACGTTTAAACGTTTTGTAATTTAAACGTTTAATCATTAAACGGGATAATAAACGCGTTTCTTAAATAAACGTTTAAACGTTTTGGCGATTAAACGTTTAATGCCGAGCCCTAGTTAAAATTGTCAGATGTAAACGTCAATCAAGAGAAGCAATCTGCAGCTGTAAGAGTAAGTTTTATAAATATAATTCATTAATAATTAATTAGTATGGCGTTTTGGATTTCAAATATTATGAGTTTTGTATGCTGGCTAATTTTAATCTCCTATATTGATTTAAATGAAAAAAAATATTTCCCAATTTATAAAAGATATATGCACGCCATTGGGCGGCGTTAACCATCAAGGAATTAAAAATATGTCTGTTCACATTCACTTTAGACTATGCTACTACTTCCAATTGACTGCGTAATTGATGACGTACAACCGTATTTGTTTTGTATTACACTCGGGCGACCAGAATCGATCAAAAATGTGTTGTTGACACATCGGTCAAACAACGTACTTCCCAAAAACGAGACTCAAACAACACAACTCCTCTAACTAAACGTCTGGTTGAGGGGGCCCCCCCAAATCCCCGCGCGCCGTCGTCGGCTATTCCGAGCCGATAAGTCGACGGCGCGAACGTTTTCAATGCGAAAGTGAAATCCGAGGTATCCGAGCCGCCGAACGAGAGAAAGGTGTATTATACGATATGCATTATATTATTATTCTGGACGAGCCGCAAAAGTCGGGATGTGTTGCCTCACACGCAGTGGGCTGGCTCACGTGTCCAGCGACACGCCGCCTCTCTACCGGCTGGCGCTGTTGCCGCGTCCGCCGATTTTTCCCCAGATCTGGGGGAATCGAGACTCGAAGGATGCGAGGCGATTTTTCTTCGACCTTCGTTAAAATGTGATTTTTTTAACCTTGGAGCCTAAGAATATTCTTAAATTAAGGCAACCTATTGAGATGTAAAAGTAGTTCTAATTGGTCAAATTCAGACTTCAATTTTTATTATGTAAATCATCGTACAACACCTAACGCACATAAAATGGGAAAACATTACAAGCAACATTTTAAATTCGTACTGTTAACTAATACAAAAAAAAAATGGGACCAAGATCTCCCTGATTGTATTGAAACCTAAGACAAAAAACTAATTCGAAGTTTACAAATACGCCAGTCAATAGAGCTTCAAAAGGAGTCAGTTTATGACACGATTGATACCTGAAATCCGACTACGGGATACTTTTAAGTTCAGTCCTTAGATGAAAACGTATATGAATTGGACTAGGAAATAGTTGCACTTTTTTTTAATAACAAATTAGTGTAAAAAAAAAATTTCAGTTTTTTGCTTATAGAAGAAAAGCTATTGAAGCAATTACATCGCATCCAATAGGAAAGTTGTAGAGAATTCAAAAACCTTTAAAAATGAAAAAAAAAACAAGTCCATCGGTACATTTTTCGCTGAGAAAAAACGCCTCTGTGTAAAACGCCTCTGAACACCGCGCAAAATGTTCGGCGGCGCGCTGACAGCCGAGCGAGGTATAGGTGGCGGGGGAGCGAGGGGAAGCGGCGGCAGCGACCAGCAAATTTCGCGCGGTGTTCAGAGGCGTTTTACACCAATTTAATAGCATTTAAATGAAACAAAGTAAATGGACGAATTGTAGTTTACACTGTAATTTCCGAATCCGTCGAGAAAATGTTATTTAATATATCGCTCGACATGTTATGGAATATTCAAAATACGATGTAAAAAACTTTATTCGACTATTGTGCAAAAACTATTCATCGGACATAATCCAGTTTTTGCACACTTATTCTTCGTGATATTACCTACATTTCCCACAAGATTGACTCTTCTAATGCAAAAATACTCGAATTACGAATTTATTAAGAAAAGGTAATTTTTTGCGTTTTTTTTCGAAAAAAAAAGCGAAAAATGTACCGATTGATTTTTTTTTCATTTTAAAGGTTTTTGAATTATCTACAACTTTCCTATTGGATGCGATGTGATTGCTTCAATAGCTTTTCTTCTATAAGCAAAAAACTGAAAAAACTCAATTTTTTTTTCACTAATTCGTTATTAAAAAAAAAATGCAACTATTTCCTAGTCCAATTCATATACGTTTTCATCTAAGGACTGAACTTAAAAGTATCCCGTAGTCGGATTTCAGGTATCAATCGAGTCATGTCAAAAAGCTCTATTTACTGGCCTAAAAGCCTTGACAACAAACTGATGACCTAGTACATATAAGACTGTGAATTGGTGTTCCTGTCGCTAAACATTCAAAGCGGATGATACCGTATCTTACTACTAGATGGCAACAGAGCACAACTGAAAAAAAAAAGACAGCTTCCTACTTACGAGTCCAAGGTTTGGCTACCTTTCTTTATTATTTTCAATTTCAGTCGAGTATATCAAGCCAATTAAATTAAAACAACATAAATAACATCATAATTAAAGCCGGCTAAACAGCGCGGCAGGCCACAAAGTTTTCACACATCTCAACATATGTAAGTAACAGGGTAAGTTTAACACATCTCTTTAGAAATTGCAACAGTTTATTGTTTTCATGAATTTTGTTTTTGCACATACAAGTAGTAAGTAGTACGACGCGTACGATAATGGCCCGCCGCCCGGATCTGCCGACTTTAATCATTATGTACAGGGTGTCTACATAGCGTTAATCAGGACTCCTCACAACCCCCGTAAAAATAATCGTTTGCCTACTACAGTTCAAATTAAATTTAAGCGATTCCAGACAAAATTGAATTGTCTCGGCACAATTCCATGGCACACTTGACTCGTCTAGCAGCTTTCAAATTCGATATTTTGCTCAATTTCAAAATGGTGATATTTAATTTTGGGGGTATAACAAAAATCGTAGCAGGCCATGTGGTTGTATCGTAATAGTGACGGTAAGATCAGAAGAAGCGATTTTCGACATCTTTTAAAACAAAAAAAAAAAGTTTAATCGATTATCTTTAAAAATGAAGATTATATGGATTTGTACATGAGTAAAACTTGACACCCTGTATGTTTATATGTTGTTATCGCAACTCATGAGTCATAAGCCCTTAATGGAAATCATTTATAAGGGATAAGGGATGATAGTTGGGGAGAAGGGAGTTGTGGGAATCTGCTGATTTTTGGTAAGAATTTTGATTCGAACCATCTGGCAACGTCGAGGAGCAGCCGTGGAAGTGAGAGAGAGGCACGTTTCGGAGATTGTTTCGGTAGAAAGTTTTTTCTGTTTCCAGGAGGGGATCTCGAGAAAGAATTTATGCCTTATGTCGCAATTTATAGTCAAGGTCGACGCCATTTAGGGAATTCCGTGCACGAAATATTTAATTTCCCTCCCTAAAATATAATTATATTAATTTATTTTTAATGATAAATTATATAATGATCCCCAAGAAAACCCAATGCTTTGAAAAGATAAATAATCGTCCTGATTTACTCACAATTTATTAGTAAGGTGTGTTAATTAAGTAATGAGTCTGATTCTTTTTTAATGTTTTTTTTTTAACCGAATAGAATTACAATTCAGTATTGTCTCCTTCAAAATAACTTCCTTGGGAAGCCGCACAGCGTTGGAGACGGTTCTTCCATTCCTCCTAGCAGTGCTAGAACTCATATACTGGAATAGCCTTCAGCTGGTCGGTTACAGCCGTTTGAATATTTTCTATGGTCCCAAAATGACGTCCCTTGAGGTGAACAAAAAAGTGTGTGTATGAATACGCTCATTGTTGACTGTGTGTATTGTGTCCTAAACACTATAGTACATTAAAACCAGATAATATTAATTCTGACACCTAAAAAAACGGTAGTAAGTGCAGATTCCTCGAATCAGTTACACTAACGGTAAAACATGATCTCATCAAATATTTCAATTCAATTAAGTACGTATTTGCTTTTAGGCTCCTTTAAAGATACTTATGATCGAAATAGATATTGTTGAACCTTTGAATGCCTAGCTGTAAATCTTTAGCGACGCCATTTTTTATTATTTGAACCCCCCTATAAAGTACAAGTAAATTTTTATGTTTCTTTTACCATGGATGCACGCAGTTCCATGTTTTATTCAAATTTATGACATCCGCCTGCAACGTCGTTGATTATATACAAACGAAAACCTGTTCTTCGCTCTCCTAAGGGTAGCCGACAAGTAAAATATGTAATATACTTAATTCAAAGCTAACGTCCGACAACTTATTTTTAATGTTCCACCTCTGAGAAAGACGAGAGTATTTCCATCCCAGAATTTTCATTTATTATGAGTTGTCATCGGAACTACATTTGTTTCTGTTGTTGTTTTTTACTGACAAAAATCGGACGCCAAATAATGATGTTATGATTAAAGCTGGCATACGGTGAGATGACGTATAGGCAACTCGCGGAGCATGTGATGAGGGTTGCCCCAATTTACCCACGACGAGATGTCGCGCGATTGATTTGATTGCGGTATAGTCCAGTAGGCAGGGAGGTAAAATTATCAAAGAGTGTTCTTGAAACATATAGGGCTAGTTTTGATGGTTGCCTATGTATTTTTTTTTCGTAGAACACAATGCGCGGGGTCCGTAAAGCTGAAACCGTCCACTAAACCCTAAAACAATACATACGTCCGTACTATTTAAAATCATATGGATTTATCAGTGGTGGCGCCATCTATATATCATCCTACAAACTTATTGAGTAATGTAATGCAATCTTTTTAGATAGGTTGGCATACAAAACCTGTCATCTAAACTGTTTATTTCTACGGAGGTTTTTGTTTTCGTTTTCCTTTAATGAAAACGAATTGGGTGTGTTAAAGGGCTCAGTTGACGACTGGCGCCCTCTTTGGAAACCCTTCAAGTTTGTGTTCCAAATGAATTCTAAACGGCTCATTCGCGTCTATATATCGTTTCGCGATTGAATTGCCGTACAACGAGTCGTGACGTCACTCGCACGGCGCCTGGGCCTTCTAATTCCGCGGGTAACGCCCTGAAGGCGAATACGTTAAAGGCGTCAAAACGTCAGTTATCCACGAAAGAAAACGGTTTTTCCTTTACTAATGTAGTTGTTGTCTCTTTTTTTTCAGGAGCTGTCGTTTCCGTCTCTGCACCATGTCAACGGCAGCACGTCGTTCAGCTTCTCCATGTCGAGCACGGCCGACATGGAGGGCCAGGGGGGCAGCTTCGAGTGCATCAAGCAGGTAGGGTCGCCGCGGGGCCCCCTCGAGGGCCTCGGCTCCATCCCCTACAAGATACGCATCCATGCCAACGACGACGTGTACGAGGTCACCCGGAACCGGATGACCGAAGCCGAAGACAAATACAAGAATAAATGGTGAGTGGTCCGCCATTTGGTGTGGTGTTTTTTTTCGGTTTCGGTTTTTTTTCTTTTGGTCAAGGCGGACGGGAACGGAAAAGTTGCTGTTACTTAGGTTACATCACCGTTATTAATTACATCATTTAGTTTTACACCATTATTAATTACATCACCATAAATAGGTTACGTCGCGTTATTATCTATATACATACTCGTATACCGAATGTCCCTGAATCATAGTATAACCCCCTCTTTTCTTGTCTGATTAAGACAAAGTTGTCTACAAAGTATCGTCTTAAATTCAAAACAAATGTGGTGAGATTTACATTTAAATACTCACTGTTGCTACGAAAATCCTCATACCAAGTATAATCAAAATAATATCTGACTTCCCTCCCTAAAATAGAATTATATAAGGATCCCCAAGAAAAACCAATGCTTTAAAAAGATAAATAATCGTCCTGATTTAATCACTTATTTTCAATGTAGCTACTACATACATACGAGGTATTTAACTAATGAGACTGATTTTCTTTATTCGAATAGAATTACAATTCAGTATTGTCTCCTTCAAAATAACTTCCTTGAAAAGACACACAGCGCTAGAGACAGTTCTTCCATTCCTCATAGCAGTGCATGAGGAATGGAAGATACCCACTCATATTCTGGAATAGCCTTCAGCTGGTCGGTTACAGCCCATTGAACGTTTTCTATGGTCCCAAAATGACGTCCCTTGAGGTGATTTTTCAATCTCGGGAAGAGAAAAAGTCACAAGGACGTCAGGCGAATAAGGAGGCTGAGGAGCGAGAGTAATGTTGTTACTGGCTACAAGACGCATTGTCGTGATGCAACATCCCGTTGTTCTTGATGTTTGGTCACATGCATGACCCTTTTTCGAAGTTTTTCAAGAACCTCTCTGTAAAAGTGTTGATTGACTGTTTGGCCTGGAGGCACAAACTCTTTATGGACAATCCCCCGGCTATCAAAAAAGCAAGTCAGTATGCATTTGTTCTTCGACTTGCCCATTCTTGCGTTTTTGGGTCTTGGAGAGCTTGAATTGTGCCATTCCATGCTTTGGTGCTTGGTTTCCGGGTCGTACTCAAACACCCAAGTCTCATCACCAGTAATGACACGTTCTATAAAATGGGGATCATTTTCAATCCATTCCAAAAAGTCAAGACACCTTTCTGTTCTGATGTCCTTTTGTTCCCGCGAAAGGTTTTTTGGAACCATTTTTGCGCAGATTTTTCTCATCCCCAATTCGTTAGTCAAAAACTGAAGAACAGTGATGCAATTTAAATTTAACTCTTCCCCGATTATTCTTATCGTGAACCGACGATGTGAACGCACAAGATCCCGTGTTCTATCGACATTTTCGTCGGTTCTTGAAGATGAAGACCTTCCGCTGCCTGGTTCATCTTCAATCGACTCTCTTCCTTCTGAGAATGCCTTAAACTACCGAAAAAAAACTGGGCTCTTGAAGAAACTCTGGTCTCCTTATGCGTGTTGAAGTTTTGCAAAATCCTTTGCGCTGTGTCCAATCTGAGGCAAAACCTAATAGCACACCGTTGCTCAAAATTAATGTCACTCATTTTTAAAACGCACTAGAAAAAACCGGTTAACGAAAACAGTCGCAAAGAACAAACGAATGACTAACAAGTTCTGTACTGAAGGTACATTACACTTTAACGTACCGCCCGTCCAAGTCCCGTCTCCGCAGTGTTGCTAGATCGAGCGCTACGTTGCCAGTCTCATTACATAATTTACTAACCCGTATGTTGGCTTGAAAACATTGAAACAATTGGTTACATCTCAACAGGGGCACGACATGGGTCCAATGTGTGTTTAGTTCAATCGATTTACTTCGACCTCCAGAATCGCTGGTATCCTTTAGCCATTTCATTTAAAAACGCCCTGTATATTAACTTTAATTCTCGACACATCGCATTCTCGTACCCGAGAACATCTAACTAACGAGAAGCGAAGGTTCCGTGTCGTTTTTCTGTTGCGCATGTGCGAAATAAGTGGTATTTGTGTCACGAAGTCTACACGCGGCGATCATAACCTAATATTATATTAACCGTTCTCGTGTCGAAAAGAAAAGATCGGTTACTTTCTTTGTGACACAACCAAGCTTTAATTTCCCATCCTGTAAAAACTAGTACATTTTTGTTATTTTCTAAAAATATTCTGCAGATATTCTTTTTCCAGTGTACACCACATCCAAAAGCGTACATCTTTTTTCTCGGTGTATTAGGTGCTATTAACGTCAAACAAGATCTAATCAAGGTCATTGAAAACAGACCACTAAACGTCAAAGGTTCCGACGCGTTCCATCGCTTCTCGTTAGTTAGATGTTCTCGGCTCGTACTATCTAGGGAACAGCTTTCTAGAGAACTCCGTTCCCGTGTGCCTGTGAATTTAAGAACATTGTTACGTAACAGAACAAAAGATAATCACCGAGAGTTACAACAATCGACGATCAACGATGCACACTTGCACGTTTCAGCACAAGAGAGATAAAGCCGAACCAGACGGACATCGGGCGCAAGGTGAAGGTGAAGCAGAGCCGGCCGCCCGTCCTTCCCGTCCGCAGGGAGGCGCCCCCATGCGGCCCTCCATGCAGCAGCCGTCTTACCAGTCCAGCGTGCCCTCCAAGCCGGCGCCGCCGCCCCCGCCCCCGCTCGTCCACTCCTCCACTAACGGCCTGTCCAACGGGCTGGGCAGCAACCACGTGAGCAGCTCGCGGCCCCAGCTCAACAGCAAGAAGCCGTCGGTGCCGGACATCGCCAGGCGGCCGCTGAAGTAAGTGCCTCGCCGCGCAGTACCGCCCCACCCCTCCCCCACACATTCGCCCGTCTCTCTCCGAGCCGCCCTCCCCGCCTATGGGCGTCTTATCCCACTCCCGATAGTCCCGCTTCTGATGATTTGTGAAACGTGTGGCTGACCGGGCGTCGAAGTAATTAAAATTAAAAATTTAATTTTTGATTCCGCTTTGGGCTTCAACAAAGTTCTGAATGTGTAGTTTGCTTCTTAGAAGTATTAGCGAATCATTGAAAATAACGTACATAGGTCTCAAGAGTTTTGCCATTTATTTGGGAAATTTAAAAGAGGAAAAGTAAAAAAAAAAAGCGCAGTATTTTGGAAATATCTCGCATCAAGCCTTGGCCATCAATGAACATCAATCTCCCGAATTTTTCTAAAAATCCACCATTTTAATTGTTGTTCGTTTTTGGCTTCCCAACTTTTCGAGATAAAATGGTTCAGAAATCCGCAATGGCTTGCGGTAAATTCGGGGGTTTGTCATTTTTCTGCACTAAACTGGATGTTGTGAGTAGAATCCGGAAAGTGTGCTACAACGCAGGACAACGCAGGGTCGAACTCGTAATCCGTCATGTCATTGACGGGAGGACACACGAGAGTCCAAAAAGACAGGAGTAAAATTGTGTTAATAAATATACATAATACCTGTCGCTTGTGTCGTTCAGAAACACCTACTGTCTTTATTGCTTGAGCGTACTTTGCCACGACCAGTAGTCTTTCTGCATTTCTCATTGTTAAACGTGACCAATTTGGCCTGTACATATGGTTGTAGAAAGATAATGATCGTTCCACATCTACTGAAGTTAAAGGTGCAAATTCAAGATAGTTCACGTGGACAGAGGACGACACACCACATACATTATTTTCACGAATTTCGCACAGTTGTTTGTATCATTAACAGTTGTTTGTTGTCACTAACATCAGTACATTATTATTTTTTACATCTACAGAGGACACTTGTTACTACTATTTCTATACATTTAGCCATTGTTTGCAAAACCTGTTTATCGGTCTATCCTAACCTAGCTATCAATATCGGGGGCGAAATATCTGAAACACCTAAAATTCGTATCAGAACATTAACGACCGTATTACCGCAAAAATTTATTGCTTCATCCACTGTCATCCACAGATTATTGCGTATGTCTTCTTTGATATTTTCCATGACACGTTGATATGTGTTCTGTAAATATGGTTTACGCAATGTATGGCTACTAGACAATGGAAAATCGGATACATATTTGGCAAAAAAATGTCTAAAGTGAAAATTGCCTACCACGGTCCACGAAAGGCTACATGCGCAAATCAAACCAAAAGCCCTTTTTTCTAACAGTACCAGTAATATTTTGTTGATGGATATTCAAATCTAAATGTTTTTCACACTCTCTCGGCGTCTACGAAATATACAGGGTGGACCATTTTAACCTTTAATAGGAAGTAACTCGGCCGGTAAGCGAAAAAATAAAAAAAAGGTGTATACAAAAGTTGTTGGGCAAGGAGGGAGACGTACAACCGTAACTTTAAATTTGACCTCGACGTTGACCTTGGGGGTTACTTGAAGGTCAAAACTTTTTCAAATGGAAACAACTATTTTTGACCCCGGATTTGAAAAGAGCGGGAAATTGTACGACCAAATTGGTACTTCGTCAACAAGGTCATGGCAAGGTCGAATGAAGATCAAATTTTCGAAAATTGTTAAATAACGAGGGCTAGCTCAGGATAGAGATTGGAGACAGTAACATTTTTCGATTCTTAAGGTTAATTCAAGGTCAAAGTGATTTATCAAGCGCCCTCGTTATTAACAATTTTCGAAAATTTGACCTTCATTTGACCTTGCCATGACCTTGTTGACGAGTACCATTTAGGACGTAAAATATCCCGTTTTTTTCAAATCCGGGTTCAAAAATAGTTGTTTCCATTTGAAAAAGTTGTTTTGACCTTCAAATAACCCTCAAGGTCAACGTCGAGGTCAAATTTAAGGTTACGGTCGTACGTCCGCCTCCTTGCCCCACAACTTTTGTATACAACTTTTTTTTGATTTTTTCGATTACCGGCCGAATTATTAAAGGTTAAAATGGTCCACCCTGTATATCGAAGATTGCAAGGAATACATAAAATATGTGATCCGTCTATTGTAAAATCCTCGTAGTTTTCAATCATCTCTCAGTCTATTCACAAACGGTAATGACTGTGCCATTATTGCAAAAATCCACACAAAATCAAATAATATGTAAATACACTACACGAACTCCAATAGAAATGCGTACACGGTGCAAAATACGTACGTACACACGTTTAATAGTGTTTTCGAACCACTCACGACTCACGACGCTTAAAATTACTTAATAAAATACACAATTAAAACTCAGCGTTCTACCGAGCTAATCGAACGGAACGCTCGCTACGCTATATGGATAAATTGCATATAACCTTCCCTCGCTTCCGCCCTGGGAGAGTCCCATTGCGCGTTACCAGGCACGGTCAGTGGCGCACGTATGCACGGGCATGAAATACACGCGTACACAATTTACAAAGCGCTTAAGAAATACGGTTTATATATAGAGTTGTATAGTGTCGAACCTGCGTTGTAGCACACTTTCCGGACCCTAGATATGAGTATTCAACAAATTGGGTATATAGTATATCGTATATTCATTTCAAAAATCTGAACAATGCATTATATAATGCAGTATTAAACACAAAGCGAAGAAATGAGACTGCGGTTACGATATTAAAACAAATTAATATTGTGAATCGATCGAATTTTAAGCGGGTGAATGTATTTATTATTTTAATTCGACTGGCTCCTAAAATTAACCTTCCCTTAACCGCTCCTTCCCCTCTGGCAGCTCCCGACCCCGCCGACAGCCCAAACTGATTGTATTTTGTGATAATTACCTGAGTGTTCTACAATGAACTCATTTCCAGAGAGCGTTTAATTCACCTACTCGCTTTGAGGCCGTTCAAAAAGATTGAACTGCTCGATCGGTTAACTAAAGGTTTGTATTTGTGTATCGCTGTACGAGCAAGTAGGCCTTGTAACCTGTGCCGCGCGTATTTTCCAGAGGGACTCAGGGAGAGGAATGGCGTCACGTCGGTGCTGAAGCAGATATCTAACATGAAGGAGAACTGCTACATCCTGAAGAGGCCCATGTGGAACGAGGTGCACGAGGACTGGCCCTTCTACACGGAGTCGGAGAGGCAGATCCTGAAACGGTACTTGCTATTGCGGACGGCCCGTCTCGTTCCGTCTCTCCCGCGCGGAGTTCCAGTTCATTACCTCGGCGCTGAAAAAAATAATCGATACATAGTCCAATCAACGAGCGAAAGCCCCCATGTAAATTGGTCACTAATTGTTATCAGCAAACAAAAAATATGGTCGTATAGAGAAAATAATTCTGAGATAGAGTTTTTTTGCTACTCGAGTTTTAATGGCGAACATAACCAAAAAAAAATTCGGTCAAAAAGTCAAAAAAAACGGTTTTTTGCAAATAAAAAAAAAAGCTTTAAGTCCTACACAAGAAAGTTAAATTAGAAAGTTGTAGGTCTTAAAAATGCGCGTCGAATGAGATGTGAACGAAAAAAATCGGTTCATAAACGTTTGAGAAAAATAAAAAAAAAAAACACGTCAAAATTCGCGTTTTCGTATTTTTGCTGTATAAATTCCAATTTTGTTTGAACAGACCTCTTGTTAACTAGAAATACAGCCCAAGACAAGCGAAAAATGACCCTTTTTTTCAAAAAAATTATTTTTTCGAGATAACGATTAAAAAAAGGCGTTTTCAAAAATCAGCTTTTACAGAGGCAAAAATTATCGTACAGAAACGATCATGGGCTCATTTTATATCGCGAAGACTTGTACTTTCATGCTATTAAAAAACCAAATCGTTTCTATTTAATTTTTGCATAAAAAATGCGTTGAAAAATTGTATCATTTTTTCGAACCTGTTTTTTTCGAATACCTTTTTTAATTTTGGCTTTACATTTTTGGCCGTTGCATATTTGAAAACTGGCATTCAAAACACGCATTTAAATAAAAATGAAGGTCCTACGACCTCAGGGAGCCGAGATATATATGTATTTTTTAATTCCTGACAGCGCTGTATACGTCCGATTGACTTCTTTTGTACACGAAATGAATGAGCCCATGATCGTTTCTGTACGATCATTTTTTGCCTCTGTAAAAGCTGATTTTTGAAAACGCCTTCTTTTTAAATCGAAATTATGAAGAAAAATGGTATTATCTCGAGAACCGTTTGTTATATAAAAAGTAATTTGCGTTCTTGGGGGTTTGAAATCAAGCAGGGCAAATCATCAAGAGTTACCTTTTTCTGAGAAATGTGAGCAAATCTTGCTTGGAACATTTTTTTCTTAAACTTATAATAATGGAGTCATTGAAGAAACCGCCTTAGCTGAAACACCGGGTATATTTACAAGGAAATCAAAGCTATATATTCCCATAACACTCGTATTTTCTTAACGCGTAGGAGAGACGGAACGAATCCGAAAAAAAAACATAATTGAACCGCCCCCGAGAGCCGCCCCCATGCCCTTGCGTTTTCTGTTGCAGCCGCAAGCCGCAGAACCTGACGCCGCCCGGCAGCAGCGACGGCGGCAGCTCGGGCAGCGGGCAGTCGCCGACGAGCACACACCCCGGCTCGCCGCCGCCCCCCATCGCCGCCCCCAGCAGCAAGCGGCCCGGCTTCCACGACGGCCCCGACGGCTTCCCGTACAAGCGGCAGCGCATCGCGCACGGCCTCAAGCCGGCCGCCCCCGAGCAGCCGGCGCCGCAGCCGCCGCCGGCGTACCACGCGCGGCCGCCGCCGCCGCCGCAGCAGCAGCAGCAGGCGCCGCCCCCGGAGGGCAACGCGCAGCGGCGGCCGCCCACGGACTCGCGCGACGCCAGCAACATGAATCCGCGCAGCAGGGAGTCGCCGACGCCAGCGCCCGCGCAGCCGCCGCCGCCGCCGCCCCCGCAGGCGGCGCCCGCGACGGCCAACGGCTACTACGGCCAGATGAACGGCTACGCCAACGGAATGCTCAATGATAAACGAAATCTAAGCGACGACGAAGACAACGCTAGTAAAAAACGTTCATGTGATAGTCATAGGTAGGTAAAACGAAGATGTCCAATTACACGGGCCGAACCTTTAACCCAGAAACCAGCATATATTTCTCCGAAGGTTTTTGATGCGCTCAATCCGAGGTCTAAATCTCTCAATTGGCTGGTTTTCCAGATATCCTAACCTAAAAGTGCAAAAAAAGCGATTTTGGTCATATATCTAATACTCCTATATTGCTGGTGCCCGTAAGTGGTCACGGGGTAAGTGAGACAGCAAATGGCTACTCGACCTGTTGTGCGCAAGCGTCACGAGTCTGGTGGGGCAATTGGCTGTGTGTGACGCTATAACTGATGCACGCTTGTAGGCATGTTCAATTCTCAGGCATGCGCGTAAGACTCGAAGTAGTTACGAGAGAGAGACGGACGCATATATATGTCTGCACCGTGGTGATTTCGACCATCTCCAGACCCCCTACTAGCAATATAGGAGTATTAGGTATATGATTTTGGCCTATATTTGAGGTTATGTAGCATCGCATTTTTTTTTCTCAAAAAACTATGAACAATATCTTAAAGTACATGCCTTGCCCTTTTAAATGATGTTGAGTTTACTCAAATATCTTCTTTTTTTTTCGTTGTGATATCGCATTTTGAAATTTTTAAGTCTGTGAATTTCTCTATAAAATCACAGGCCGACAAGATTTTAACCCAGATACGAGTATATTTTTCCAAAGGTTTTTGAGAGATTTGGACCTCGGATTCGGATTCAGCGCATCAAAAACCTTTGGAAAATTGTATTCTGGTTTTTGGGTTAAAATCTTGTCGGAGTGTCTTATTCAACGCTTTATCGAAGTTGGACGAGTAGGAAAATCGTCATGCGACATTTCTATAAGAGGTGTTTGAAGGAGCCAAGCTTCATCAGAGTCGTTGCACACTTCGATTGTAACGAGCCGCCCAAAAAAAAAACACCAAATCTGGCTATGAACAGGAGAGATGGAAATAGCGGTTATGTCGAAGCTTGAAGCTTGACACTTTGTTGCTGTCAAACTTTTGACAAGTAGCTGTCAGAATTGTTAAAAAAAAAATCTGTCACCAAGAAGACTAGAACTAAGGAGGCCGAAGTCGTTCGCTGTCTTAGTCTCATATCTGTCCGCCTCCAGGAGGCGCTGTAAGCAGTGCTGCGCTCGACGTCAGGTGATCTGCGGAAGTCACGTGATGAACAGCGGACCACGTGTGACTGTTTATGAATGTAGGATGTGAATGCGTATGCTTTCATGCTGTTTGGCTTTAATAAAAATACAATCCGAATGTTAAATAAAAATTGAAAGTGTTGTGTTGCATTGTGTGATACAAGAAGCGTCAGAAAACCGGACATTATTTCAAAGTACTGATACGCACATGGATTAGTACAGAACGACACTGCTTACAGCGCCTCTGGAGGCGGACATATCCGAGCCCATCGCGTTTTACAGTGAAAAGCCGCAGCTTTATCTCCTTAGTTCTAGTCTTCTTGTCTGTCACATAATCTGACAGCCTCAACAATTAAATAAGGTTATAAACATAAGATAAGAATAGAAATACGTCTTTTTCTCCCCGGCCAACTTTGATGACTTTTTAATGGCTCGTTACTGTCACTATATTTCGATTTATCAACATACTCATATTTAAATCATGTCCGGAAGCGATTTTGAAACGACTGTGTAAAAAATACATTAAAAACGACTTAGAACAGAAAAGGTTAATTAATACACACATTTTTACAACTTTAAATGCGAGTCAAAATTATTTATAAATATGTATAAAAAAAAAGGCTCTGAACACAGAGAATTTAATTCTATGTAGGTTTAAAAAAAAAGGAGAAATTTTAACCAAAGCCACTGTTTTAATTATGCAAAGATTAAACGATGGTTGAGAAAAACGCGCTTAAGTTGTCGTCTATGGACTGTCAAAGCATGGTCTGTTCCACTTCCACACTGAATACTTGAACTGTCTACCCCAAACTCATTAACGTGTTCCACAGATGTATGTATAGACATCCAAAAAAAACGTCATCAACTCTGGCTATGAACGAGAGAGATGGAAATAGCGGTCATGTCTAAGCTTTTCGGTTATGTCAAACATTTGACAAGTGACTGTCACAATTTGTAAAATAAACAATGGCTGTCATATGATGTGACAGTCTTGACAAGTAAATAAGGTTATAAATTCGATCAAGAATAGAAATACGTCTTTTTTTTTCTCGGCCAACTTTGATGACGTTTTTTTTGGATGTCTCCATATAAGCTGTTGGTAAAGGGACTGGGTCCCAAAATATAGGAATTATAAACGTCAGACCGCTTGTTTTTTATTTAAGAAACGCTGCTGACTTGAATAGATCTTCTTTTTTCGATACGAATTTCACTTTTGGACCTTTTTTCCTCAAAGTCATTTAAAGCAATTCTTAATTGTTCAATTGTTTGGACTTGGACAAGATATCGTAAGATATCGATAAATGTGGAATCGATCAGTAGATTAACAACTTGACAGTTCTATGAGTAATAATTAAGATCCGGAAAGTGTGGCACAACGCAGAGTTCAACTGCGCTCAACTATCCAGAGGTCCCGCATGTTACCGGCTTACTACGGCGCACACGCAAGCCAGCGCGTTGCCGAACACGGTCAGTGGCGTACGTATGCACGGGCAAAAAATTATTTACAAGGCGCTTAAAAAATACGGTTTATAGTTTAATTATCATGGTGTTGTATAGTGCCGATCCTGCGTTGTGTTACGCATTTCCGGGCCCTAGTAATAATTCAAGACATGCGGGTCGATTCCGCAGCATACTTTGAGGACGTTCTTTTTTTTGTCTTGCGATATACGAGGTGTGGCTATTAAATAACCGAACTGATGTTGCTGCCAGCACGCTGCGAGCGTGTCGCGACAAGGTTGAACAGAACTGTGTCTGGTGATACTTTTCCCACCCTGAGCCCGCCGGACAAACCAGTGGGTCGCTAAGTCTGACTGTAGCTGTCGTTTGAATTAGTCTACGCACCAGTGACGCATCGAAAAAATGTAGTGTTCAGATGAAGCAACGGGTTAATCTCAAGTTTCTTGTTAAACTGAGGAAAACTTTTACAGAAGCTTATACAATGTTAAAAGAAGTATACGGGAATAAATGTTTATCCTGCACACAAGTTTTTGAATGGTTTAAATGGTTTAAATAGTTTAAAGAGGGACGTGAAACGATCGAAGACGATCCGCGTCCCGGACGGCCCTCAACGTCAAAAACGGAGGGAAACATTGAAAAAATGTGTAAAATAATCTGCGAAGATCGCGGTTCTGACGGCCCTTCGTGAGCGTGTAAGAAGACGAAGACCCGATTTGTGGAAGACCAAATCATGGAAGATTCACCAAGACAATGCACCGGCCCATTGTGATTTGTCTGTGAAGGCGTTTTTTGCAAAGTACGACATTATTGTGTTGGAACATCCACCATACTTGCCTCCTGTGACTTTTTTATTTCCTAAGGTCAAATCGGCTCTGAAGGGGACAAGATTCGAAAGTGTGGAAGCGGTTAAAGCAAAAGCGAAGGAGGTTCCAAATCAGTTGACAGAAGCGGACCTCCAGCACTGCTTTCGACAATGGAAAAGTCGTATGGAGCGGTGTAGAGATCGCCAAGGGGAGCACATTGAAGGTTGCTACTGTAATTGGTAACGAATAAAAAGTGTTATGACTAGAGAACGTGGAGCGCGGAGTGTAACTGGACCGTAGTCAGTTAACGAATGGAAATATTAAAATGTTTACATAAATTGTTGAGGCATGAACTATATAATAATATGTTTTCTTCTGTAAGTACATAGAAAAATACGGAGTTGTCGGCGCTGATCGAGGCATGGCTTTTCAGATGTCTTGTTACTTTAGTTTTATCTGAAGAATTTATAATGCGTCCACTCACAGTACAATAAAGGTCATTTCCTTGAATACTTATGTCCCTAAAACTCTCGGGATCACTGTCAAACCACGTTTGAAATACTTCCCGTCTATTTCTTTTCACCTTTGGCATGATACCTCACTTTATTCACTTCTCCCCTCAACTAATAATTATTAATATTTATAAAGTTATTTTTTAAACACACGGCGAATACGAGAAAACGAAACGTATCAACGCGATGCAATACCGGCGACTGTCTGTTACAGCGTGCCATAAATAACTAAAATTGCTAGCGCAGTTTTCGTAATGCAAGTCAGCTGTGAGCTGTGAAGGCCAACGAGTTAAGGGCAGGACATGCACAGCTTGGTAATAAGTAAGGGTGCATTTTCATGCAGTCGCTAGTCGCTCGTTTTCAGCGACAAATGAGGTCACGTGGTACGAATTTGAATTTTCCGCCACTTTAAGAATTGTAGCGATAAAGCTAAATTTTGTTTAGCTTTTCTCTGCCGGGGTCTACCAGCGTCAACGTAATTCGAACAATCGAATCTATATATTCAAAACAATTTGCGGGAGATAAAGAAACAATAATCCGGCGAGCCGTTCTACGAAACGGAAAGGAGGAGCTAATTTCAGAATCTATTGTATACATATACCTTTACAATATAGTGGTTATATCGATACATCGACTTTCGATACGCATGTTTCATTTGTCGCTTAAATTTGACGCTAAACGCTGCAATTCTTCGCTATTTTCATCGCTTCGCTCATTTGTCGCTGAAAACGAGCGACTAGCGACTGCATGAAAAAGCACCTTAATAATATTTAATAATGTACTATGATGCAACATAGTTTCTGTGAACATATTAACATTTTCGTTCGTAAACTGACTACGGTCCTGTTACACTCCGCGCTCGCACCAACTCTAGTTATGACAGCAGTTCGGTTATTTAATATCCACACCTCGTATACCACCTTGAGTGGAAAACTGACGAAGCGCGAACCCCGTATACTGACGAGAACTATTCCTATTTGCCCTGTTTTGCAGTTTAAGCTTCGGCGTGAGCCGCGAAAAGACATTTCTCAACGGCAGGAGCTCGTCCCCCGTGGCCAGGATGTTGGCGGACGAGGCGACGGCGGTCAGGAGGGACGTCCTCAGCGAGAGGCAGAACGGCCTCGTCGCCAACAACAGGACGAGGGCGGAGGAGAGGGACAGGGAACGGGAACGGGAGCGGGAGAGGGAACGCGAACGCGAACGCGAACGCGAGCGCGAGCGGGGAACGGGAGAGGAACAAGTATAACAACAGGGTGTCGTCCTCCACGCAGAACAGCAGGATATCGAGGGTCAGCCCCGACAGCCAGACGGACGCCATACCGGCGGTCGTCGATCTCGATCCCCCCGCCGCCAAGATGGAGGAGGTGAAGGAGGACGAGTTTCCCGATTACAAACAGTGAGTCTTCTAGTAGCCGCTAAGTTCGAGCGGTAAATTTCGCCAAACACGATGCCACCGTCGGGAGATCAGTAAAAGATGATGGCAACGTGGTTGGCGAAAAGCGCGCCTCGAGGGTGAATGTACACGAAATGTATGCGATGCACTATGCAATCATGACTACAATGATGATTTACATGGCCCCAGAAAAATCCCTTTTTGATTAAAATAAAAGCAAGTAATAACTAGAGCCCGAAGGTTAATAATAGATGCGTGCTTTACCAGGAGCAGCTCCATATTACACAGATCTTACGACCAGTGCAGTTTAACTAATACTAACAATAAGTGTAAATTATGTTCACGTCCGCGACTCGACCTTTGGCACGTCCCGCAACTGGATTAGAGTGGGGCGCACAACAGGGCAGCCGGGTTATATAAGAGTACTTTATTAATGTAACACATATAACAGTATTGCAGTCGCGTTAAGACCGGTCCTGGAATCTATTATTGACCTACGGGCTCTAGTAATAACGTAGGAATATCTGATTGCTTCTCAATTCCTGAAATGAATTACGACCAGTGTTGGAGAAATCTAAAAATTAAATATGTTTGGTAGCAGCCTATTCGTAAATCTTCTCTGAAAATTTATTACTCTCAGAAAATGTATTTGCTACGTTTTTTACATTTGTAATCAAGTATTTATCTGAGAATAATCAGTAAGTGTTTCTTTTCATATTTTTCCAGAGCAATACATGGCGTTTATTTACTTCAAAGTTCTCCTCGCCCCCATAGTGACTATAGACTGCTAGTCACACACTCACTAATTTCCACATTTGTGCTTTCCAACCGTTGAAGCTACCAAATGCCCTTCCATTTCTTGCCTCATCCAGTCTCCCAACCACTACATTAGCTATAATCTGTCCTTCAACTTCCGTCATTTAATATTACACACTACCATCATTTTGAGCAAATCTCGAGTTAAATTGTCTGTCTGTCTCGCGCACTCACCCCACCACTTACACAAGCTTTATGTTTGTAGCAACATGCTGCAAAACATCTGTTTTTACGTGCCACGTCAGTACGATTAAGACCGATCTTGAAATCTATTATTAACTTACAGACTCTAGTATTAATGTAAGAATATCTGATTGCCTCCCAATTTCTGAAATGAATTACGACCGGTGTTAAAGAAATCTAAGTACGTTTGGTAGCAGTTTATCCATAAATATTCTCTGAAAATTTATTACTCTCATAATATTTATTTGCTACGTTTTTTACAACATTTGTAATCGAGTATTTATCTGACAACAATCAGTAAGCGTTTCTCCAACTCTCCCATCTTTTTCCAGGCAATACGTTACCATCCAAGATCGGGATCAGAGGAGACGGTACAAGACAGACTTCAACGCGGACTACGCAGAATACCGCGACCTGCACGGTATCGTGGAGAAGGTCTCCAGGAGGTTCGCCCAGTTGGAGGAGCGGCTGAGGCAGGAGGACGAGAACAGTCCCAGACACAAAGTAAGCGAAACATTTTTAGTCGACCGACTGCCCAGATCTTTATTTATTCATAAAACATCCGCCTTCCTCCTCTAAGCGCTCAGTATGTGAGGAAAAAATATAGTTTATAATCCTATAAGGCCCAATCTTTAGAAATTTGAAGCTTTGCAAACTGATTTGATTGCAAACTGTCGCTTTTTCCAAATGGTCTTTTAGACCAACATCTGACTCAGGACTAAAGTTTATTAATCCACGAAAAACTCCGGTGTCAGAGGAAGACGTGGACTCATCTTGTCCTCTCAATGCAAATTCAAATGCACCAAACCTAGATAATTGTAAAATATCAAATTTAGTGATTAAGCCTCACTCTTTCATTGTACAGTTCAATGTTTCTTCGATACGCAGCGTCTAGTTGAGCTACAATGTTTACTTTTCCAAGTAAAGGTTGCTTTCCAACATGCAACCTTCGATACAATGTCATGTCTGTTGATTCCGAAGCGGATGGAAAGTACACTCAGTGCTGTTAGTACAATGTTAATACGAGTATACCATGGGTAGCCACTAGGCATGTGCGAGATCTCGAATTTTCGAGACGAGACGAGAAGTAATTTTTCAAGACGAGACGAGATTCTCGGTCAGTCGAGATTTCTCGATATCCCGAGATTTCTCGAGATCCCGAGATTTCTCGAGATACCGAGATTTCTCGAGATACTGAGATTTCTTGGTATATTGAAATTTCTTGAAAAAGAGGTGAAATTAATGTATTAATACTTACAGTTGTTTAAATTTAAAAGTTCAGCTAGCAAAACACATTAAATAAAGCAAAACTTATTACACTTTGGTTTAACATTTTGGTTTAACTCAGCATTTAGGAAATCGGTCATCGATTTCAAAATATCGATCGAGCGTCAGTGTAAAGCTCGATGCGTATGTAATAATTACGTTACGAGACGTGACAGTTACTAATTGAAAGATTGTCTCCGATGTTTTCCTTAAGTTTCATATTTTGAATAGTCTCCGGGAAATTTTAAATAGTAAATGAATTTTGAGATTTGAGTAATCTCGGTATTTATAAAAATCTTGAGATTGCAAGAAATGTCGGAAAAAATATTAAGATCTCAAGAAATCTCGGAATCTCAAGAAATCTCGGGATCTCAAGTAATCCCGAGATCTCAAGAAATCTCGAGATCTCATGAAATCTCGGAATCTCGAGAAATCTCGAGAAATCTCGAGATCTCGAGAAATCTCGACTGACCGAGAGTCTCGTCTCGACTTTTTTTTCTCATCTCAAGGATCGAGATCTCAAGATCTCGAGAAATCTCGACTGACCGAGAGTCTCGTCTCGACTTTTTTTCTCATCTCGAGGATCGAGATCTCGAGATTTTCGACAGCGACAAATATGTAGGTATTTTGCCACAATTGAACTACTTTTCTAATTTTCTTACGATTGAAATTTAAAAATGGCGTTTTTTTATGACTTTTTAAGATTGTGCAACCCGTAAACACTGCTCTGTGGTGCATTTAATTATAGGGTGTTTTGTGGTTCATGAAACGAACATGCTTTCGACATTGTTAACGAAAACCTTGTGGCTTTGCAGGACATCAAGAAGCAGATAGTCCGCGAGTACCAGGAGAACAAGAAGGACCTGGACCACCAGAAGGCGAAGCGCCGCTTCCACTACCTGCACGACAAGCTGTCGCACATCAAACGGCTGGTACTGGAGTACGACCAACGCATGACGGACAGTCAGTACTGACGGTGGGCGACGGCCCCAAGGCCCCAAGCCCCCCTCCGCCTCCTCCAAGGACATCTGCCATCGGACGACGCAATCACATCACGGACCGTTTAAGGGAGAAACCCAAACAGACAGACACGCAAACAGAGAGGACTCAAAACAGTAACGCCCGGCCCCCCAGGTTCCCACCATCGGCTGCATCGATCGAAGAGGGAGTGAACGATGAGGAAAAAAAAGTGTCGTAAATGCTTATTTTGTTGATATTGTTGGTTATTAATCATATTTGAAATCGAGTGAGTGTTGTATTAGGTGTATGCGTTAGTTGACATGTTTTTTTTTTTATATTCTATCTATATATATGTATATATATAGCTACGTGTGTATGCGGACGGAGTTGTTGTGTTAGTTGTCGGTCGTGTTGTATCAGTGCCGACGCGATGGAGTGTCGCTGACGTCCGAGTGTGGCTGCACCAGCTCCCGGAGGCCGTCCCAGCGGGGACGCATCGGCGGCCCCACGCAGTAAGTGTTGCCCAGCCCTCACCGCTTGCCACCCTAACACGCTCGCACACCACACGCTTTACGCACCCACGCAATTACTGACACGTAGGGCGAGACAAACGGGCGGAGGTTGTGCCCCGAAACCAGGCCCTAAAATTTTAAATTTCGTTTTCAAAATTATTTTACACTCCAAGTCTGTCAAACGCCTGCTATAATAAATTCTGAATCGATTGTATAACAGTTGAAGTTGTTGAAACAGTTGAATCAACAGATGTCGATTCTAACCTACAATTTTACTAAAACAAAATAACCACCAAATATGTCATATATCCATGGCTGGCTGTGACTTAAATAATATCATAATAGATGGTGTAACAATCGAACATCTGAAATGTCAAAAATATAACCTATATTATTATTTTTTACTAGAAAAAAAGAGTTGTTACTTTTCAGCACCAAAATCTGTCAAATATCCATGGTCAACTGTGACTTACATAATAAAAGAAATGAAGTAACAATCGAACATCTGAAATGTCTAAAATATAACCTATATGCTTATATTTTACTAGAAAAAAAAAGAATGTCGCTACCTTTCGATACCAAATCCTTCAAATATCCATGGCTAACTGTGACATATATAATAAAAGATATGAAATAACAATCGATAATCTGAAAGGTTATATTTTAAAACACATATTTTTATTCAGATGTTCAATTGTTACATCATCTATTATGAAATTATTTAAGTCACTGTTAGCCATGAATATTCTGACAGATTTGTTGTTGAAAAGTAGCGACATTCTTTTTTTATAGTAAAATATAAGCATATAGGTTATAAAATATAACCTATAAGCTTATATTTTACTAGAAAAAAGAATGTCGCTACTTTTCAGCAACAAATCTGTCAGAATATTCATGGCTAACTGTGACTTAAATATTTTCATAATAGATGATGTAACAATTGAACAGCTGAATAAAAATATGTGATTTAAAATATAACCTATATTGATATTTGATAGATAGATGATATTTTACTAGAAAAAAAGAATGTCACTATTTGTCAACACCACATCTGTCAAAATGTCCTTGACTAACTGCGACTTGCATAATATAATAGATAGTGTAACAATCGAATATGTTGTATACTGTTATATTTTACTAGAAAAAAAGAATGTCACTACTTTTCAATGCCAAATCTGTCAGATATCCATGGCTAACCGCAACTTAGGAATATAATATCAAAATAAATTAATTAACAATCGAACATCTGAAATTTTTGGAGTATTATCAATATTGTTATATTTTTACTAAAAAAAAAAAATACTACTTTTCATCACTACTTTTGAACACCAAATTTGTCAAATATCCATGACTAGCCGTGACTAATACAATATCAAAACAAATGAAATAACAATCGAACATCTGAAAGATTGTAATTTTTAGAAGAAACATCGGGGCTTGGGGATAAAATGTGGAGCTTATTAAAGAACATTGATCATAACTGAACTTTAGAAAAATCATTAATTGGACATTTCTCACTTTATTATTTTCATTTTTCGCAAAAATAATAGGGAGAGGTTGAAATAATTATATACACTTTATGTATGGTTTAAGGAACTAAAAATGTTGATTTCTTTTTATGGAAAATAACGCATTCGGATACGAAAGATTATTTTTTGATAAAAAAAATAACTGAGAATTTTTAGGGATCAAAGTCTATTAGAAATCGATTGACATGTGAATAAAATGTGGGTGAATTTAGACAATCGCACATCTAAACCACTATTAACCAATTTAAAATTTACATTTGGATTCGCTTTGATCTTTTAATATAGATTTTATAGTATATAAATATATAATAATAGGTTAAATTATAACAGTTGAATATCCAGAGTCTAATCTAGATCTGAGACTGCTATGAAACTGACATTCTATAACAACTGAAGATCGTAAACGTTTGAATTCTAACCTAAAATTTTAGTTTTTTCGAAATTTTAAATAGAATCAATTGTAAAGTGTCTCTTATTAACGGCACTGTGCATTAACAAGAATCAGATTGACAAGGAGCAAATTTGGATTTAGATTGTAACGGTTGAATATCTCTGTATAAGTCTGTATTCTAACCTAAAATTTTACTTTAAAGATATTTCGTTTGTGAAATTTTAAATTTAACCGCTCTTGTTATTCTATTGTTTCTAATTAATGTGCAGTGTGAAACAGTAGTATCCAACCACACACTTGTTTAAATTAATTTTGTGTCTATTCGTTGTTCTTAAGAAAAGTTGAATATAGGAAAAGATTTTAATATTTAAATGAATTATTTTGAGGGATTATCAAAATGATTACATACAATTGCTAACCTAAAATCTTGCTTCATGGGTGTAACCACTATTATCTTGGGGTCAATTCTTGGGTAAAAAATGTCAAAATACTTTTACTTACACAAAAATAATTGCACAAATCCAAATCTGCCACACGTTCATAGTCGACTTTGATCTGGATAAATCAAGAATTAAAGGTCACAACAACTGAACATCCGAAGAGGTTAATTCTAACCTAAAATTTTGTTAAAAAAAGGATAGTCGCCGTTTTTCAACAACAAATCTGTCAAACATCCATGGCTGGCCGAGACTTGAATAATGCCAAAGTTAATGGAGAAACAATCGAACATATGAATTTTTGTGTCATTATATACGGAAGACGCGAAGGTGACATCACACTGTAGGCTATTGAACATCGGACGATATTAATTCTAACCTAAAATTTTATTAAAATAAAAAAAAGTAAGTCACCGTTTTCAACACGAAATCTGTCAAATATCCATGGCTGGCTGTGACCTAGATAATTTCATAACTAATGGAGTAACAATCGAACAGATGACTTTTTGAATTATTATTTTAGCTGAGATTCAAGGTCAAATCTACCAGGCGTCGGTTTTCTGCTGAAACATTTTAAATGTGACATAAAAAAATGACTAAAATAAGCATGGAAACCGCACCATAAATTTAGCGGAAGTGACGTCACACTTTGGTAGTGTATTGAACATCTGAAGAGATTAATTCTAACCTAAAATTTTGTTAAAAGAAAAAGAAAGTCGCCACTTTTCAAGGACACAACTGTCAAACATGTCTGTGACTTAATGGAATAACAAACGAACATATGAAGGTTTGAATTGAATGAAATAAGCTGAGATTCAAGGTCAAAATACAAGATGTCCATTTTTGTGTACGATAAAGACTTAAAATTAATAGAATCGTTAAAAATGACTGGTTTTGGGGCAAGCCATTAGTTTCTCAACCTAAGATCAATATTAATTTTAATGTTACATATTTATTCAACTATTTATTGTTACTTGTAAGTTTATCGAGGTCCTATATATCATATAGGTGGTTGGTTGTTTCCGTTGATTTTTTCCTGTAAGCCGTTTTGGATTATTTACTAGTGATAGACAAAAAAAAACAATCGCTCACGTGCAAAAATACCCCCTGTGTATATTCCGGGTGAAATCTAGGTGATATATATATATTTTTACGATTAAGTTTTGTTTCACTGACATATAAGTTTGGATTTTTTGTGTAACTGTATTATTTTTGTTTGAAATAAAGGTTATTTTTGAAAATTTTAACGATTGGTTTGGTATTTTGGAGCGGGCAAACGAAGAGGGGAGAGAGTTGCAACTTCCGACTAAAACATATTGAAAATTTTGAAGCACAACCTTTGGAAACAAAGAGCAATGCATTGTAGTACCAAAATCTTCAGAATAAAGTCTCAGTCGCCAGAATTAAAAAAAACACCGAATTTTAAAAACAAATTAACGCTTCATAAAAAAAACAACTTTGTACAAACAAATGCATGTAAATTATATACGGTGGCTATTTACTCGTTTAAATTACCGTTTACCACATTTTGTAAACTGATAACATCACAACAAAACGATAATGATTATTAATAGAGTGGATAAACAAATTATTGATTAATGATCCTGGGAAGCTGTCAAGTTGAGGTCGGTGCGTATCGTGTTTATTTCCCAAATAAAAAATTGTAAAAATCCTTATTAGGGTCCAACGTAAAGATAAGATAGATTCAATTCTGTTGTGTTTGTAAAGTATGTTTGTATAAAAAAAAAAAGATAATTCGGGCATAAAATGCATTCTCATGATGATGATTTGTTTACTTGAGTTTTAATTTATCCTCTACTTTCTAGGAAAATAAATTAAAACTAGAACAAACAAACTTCAACTTTTAAATCTGAAAACGAACGAAAATCTAGCTACCGTTTCTCTTGAGCTCTTCGGTATTTTATCAAAATCAAAAACTCGGAGGGTTTTGATCACTATTTCTGTCTTTATCGATCCTAGGTTGTTGGAGAAAGGCAATAACGTAAACTAAACACTAAAGTTAATTTTCGTAAAGGCCTTAAACACTGTCAAACGTTAGTTGATCACCCCGATAATAGGTGGCGCAAATTTCACAAATTTACTTACGTCTATTTATTTCTCCTTCCAGTTTTATCAATCAAAATATGTACTACCTATAAACAGACACTTCCATTAGTTCTCTTTGCAATTATGCCATTATTTAAATAAAACTGACGGAGATAATTGGACGTGAAATAACTTTTGCGTATTGCCCCATCTCGTGTTGGTTTTAGTAAATTAGAAATAACAGTAGAGCCATCTATTGGTTTCCTTCTGAATCGGAATATACTTCATACGCTTCATACAAATTAAAAACCTATGCACGTCATCAAACACGTGTTTAACTTTTAAAACGCACTGTTGCCAGATTGTTATAAAATTATTAAGTATTTAGAAATAATTTTACGAATATATATTTTTTTTGTGCATAAATATGCAAGTACAAAAAAAGAGCAGGAAAAATTTCTAGTAAAAGTTAGTAAAGATGTTTTTTTTTTTTAATGAGAGGAAAAAATAGTAGAAAAAGGCACATGGAAGTTTTGAATCCTACAGTATTTGTAACCCTCTTGGTATCAAAAAAAGTTGTTTTTTTGCTTTTTGTGAAATAAAATTTACTGTAGAAACGTTAAGTTTTAGGGCTGCTGCTACAAGCTAAAACAATGTATTGAACTGTGGTTTTAATTAATATTTTCATTTTACATTTAAATTACCTTTCTAACAGCTCTTAAGGGTAGCAATGGACCATTATTTTCTAGTTCTTTTTCAAAATCGCGTATCAAATATGCTACTAACTCTTGGCAGCATCTGTTGAAGTATTTTGGCATTTCGCAAATGGATGTCTGACAACTATAACACTTTGATTGTTCCGAAAATAACAGTTTTTCAATGCATGATAAAAGTTTGCAGCTGAAAAAAGACATAAACCACCATTAAAGCCAATGTAAGGTTCAGATAATTTGGAACTGTCAACAAATGTAAAGTAATTCAACACGGAGACTTCGGATCTGCTGCCAACTGCATAACAACGAATATCAAGCCCGAAATTTAAAATTCAATGAAACATTGATAAAAAGCCTTGCATGTAATATCCCATTTCCAACATCCTACAATATTTTGATTCCAGCAAATGGAATAAAATCTCAATTTTGTTCCTAAAAAAAAAACGTCATTCCATTGTAAAATCATTGTTTTGGCACAAGTCAGCTTTACACAGATAAGCCCAAAGAAACCGTCTAAAATAAACAACCACTCGAGAATCGCACGCGTCCCCACAAGATTATGTGTGTAAACACATACAGTCAGCTACAAGAATCATCATTCATCATTCATCAATCATCGTTAGGGTCCGGAAATGTGTGCTGCAACGCAGGGCTCGACACTGTAAAACTCTATGATAATGAAAGTATAAACCGTATTTTTAAGCGCCTTGTACATTATACAGTACCTTGTACATATACGCGTGTATTTCTTGCCCCTGCGCACCTACGCCACTGACCGATCCTGATCATGTGCCGGGACCCGCGTCTGCGCAGTAGTACGCTGGATGGTTAAATGCAGTTTCACATACTATAAGACGGAATTTCCGAATCCTATTCATCATACACCCACTTTTAAAAGATGGCTTGAATTCTGATCAAGTGGCGTTACCAGTGGCGGTGCGTGATATTTCAGTTAGCCATATCTTGAAAACGACGCATGGGACCCACTTCACTTTTTAGGTGATGACTATACACCTCTTACAGAAAGGATTTATAGTGAAAAAACCGCCAGCAAAGTTTGCGAAAAAATTTTCAAAAACACTGGAGCACTCCCTGGGTTCTCAGTAACGCTCTGTGGAATATTTGCAGTATATTTGTTTTCATAATCTAGAAACAAATATAAGACGTTTTTCGATTTGTTACAAAATATTTTTGTTTCCAAAAGTTATGGCCATTTTAATTTTAATTTTATAGGAACATTTTGTTTCCCAAAATTAAAATGGCCATAACTTTTTGAAACAAAAATATTTTGTAACAAATCGAAAAACGTCTCCTTATATTTGTTTCTAGATTTTTAAGGTGTACAATATTGTAGTACATTATTTTGATCTATCTCGTAGGGTTCAGCCAGCGTTTGCAATGTAAGCGCAAAAAAATGTGTTTATTTACGACATCACATTAGAAACCTCTAAAATTATCAGTGTTTCTCTACTATATTATGCATGCATTATACATATAAACCTTTCTCTTGAATCACTCTATCTATTAAAAAAAAACGCATCAAAATCCGTTGCGTAGTTTTAAAGATCTAAGCATACATAGGTAGTAGATAGATAGGGACAGACAGCGGGAAGCGACTTTGTTTTATACTATGTTATGATTTTTCACGATACTAGTTTTCATTTCATTTTCATGTATTTTGATTTGTTGCAAATATTCTTGTCTTTGTATAACAATTCGTCGGGACTCTGTTATGGCCATCCATTTATTTATCTTTTTGATATATTTATACTAAAAACCACACTTGTGTCTTTAAATAATTAAACATGTTTAAAAGAACTCTGAGGTTGGGGATGCAGATCCCAGAACTCTGTAGGCTCAGGTTCTAGTTTGTGTCATCTCAGATCTAGTTTGTGACGTCTCCGTCAAGTCCACGTGGACTTCGTATCAGTAGTCAGTGAATTATAGCACATTTTGATGCATACATTTAAATAGGTAACGTTAGCATATTGAAGACTCCTTGTAGAAGCTGTATTTCTCTAGCTGTTACAATCGACTGTGGATACACTTCGGTGGTAATGCAAAAATTACTATCATCATCGCATTCCTCATCCTCGAAAACCCCATAGAGGCATTTGGCACTTAAAAATTCTAAACTTGAACTTAAAATATAGAAATTCAACAAAGCCCCGTATCTTTTCAATCAGAATTCGAGCGACCTTCAAAGAGCGTACCATGACTTTCGTTGCTGACTGTACATACGCACATAGTATTTAAATAGCGCGATTCATTGCCGATAACGGGTTGTTATCTAATAATTCTATAAGATAATTGCATCCAACGTTACACGCACACTCAAGCCTTATCGTAAACGCCTATTTAAAACAAACTCCGTCCGAACGAAGTGTTTATTGTTTCTTCCAAGATAAAAAGGGCAATAAACACCGATTGTTACGATAAAAAGCGGTGACACGGGTTGTCGCGTTTCACTGTGTTCTAGGAATAAAATAATTTTATTTAAATGGCGAACAATTTGTTTAAGCGATTTGGTGTCGCTATCAGCGATAAGATGATACTTTGCTAATCGTTATTTTTAGGCTTAGATTTTAGCAGATGACGGAGATATATTGAAATATGCAAGACATTGAAACTAAATATGGTTTTACATTTGTCGATTTATTAAAAGATAAATCGATCATCGATCAAGTCGTTGATCGATAAAACGAACAAGTTTGGCCTTGTCTCACACACATTTAGAAGTTGTCGACAGTAATAAACAAATACATTTAATTTGTTCTAATTGACAACGTCAGTAATTGGGTTAACAGTACCTTAAACCATTGGCGGCTCGTGACTTTTTTTTTTTGGCGATGCAAACAAATTTTATACAAACGTTTGTTTCCCAAATTTTTGTGATGGTCAACATTGTTAGTAATATGCCGCATAGTTAGGAGAAGGACCTCTGCAGTGAAATAGAATATGGATTTTTGCCAGGACTGCGTCACTTTAGATTTGAGGAGCTGAATTGATCACTTTCATTATATTTTGTTTGCCTAATAGATGTATGTAATTTATAAGCACAACTAATCTTTCCCTGACTTATTGAATGTGTCAACTGAATGAGATAAAGTTTTAAGATTTTATCAAATCCAGACTTTATCCAAATATCTTCACCACGATTTGAAAATTATACACGCGGCTAACACAATAATTTATTTAAAGTTAAAGAACCACTTAGCCATTTGCATTTATCATAACACGTATTAACAAAACTACGAGCCGGCTTACCCTGATTAATTCAAGTTTTACTGAGATCTAACAGTGGTACTCGTAAATCTTTAACAAATAATTTATCCTCATAATACAGGCGACTAAATTTGTACTTTATAAGATACTCAACAATACCATTGCAGGTTCGAATATTTATTCGAGCGTCATGACAACTCGTATTGTTATTTTTATGAAACAAACTGCTACACTCGTCAGTTACCTGTATTATAATTTTGTATAAATTCAATAAAACGTTCAAATAATGACTTACTAAGTGATATAGTCCACTTTCAATAATTATTACCACTCAAAACACTCAAAAAAAACCCGGCAAGAATAACGGCACTTTCCAACGAAAATTTCCAAAACACAGAACATAAAAGATATTAAATTTTGTAGGTTAGGTTGTTAGGTTCATGAAATCAAACAACTCGCTTTCTGCGCTGTCACGTGTGAGAGGCGGGAGGTGGGCGTGTTTGCCTCCGCTATGCAGTTTTTTTAAATAACCTTTAATGCCACTGGAGTTAAGACTGCGTAGCGCGAAGCCCCCTATTCCGTATAAATACATATGTGAAAACATTGGCATCGGAGGCTTGCCACCACGGCGGTAGACTAGGCGCTGGGTCGTAATATGTTGCAAATAATAGTGCAGGAACTCCTATGACATATGTTTATTAATATTTTGTTTTTTAGAAATTAATTTTTTACCCGATATATGAATTTAAAAATGAAAGGTAATTAAAGTATTGTAGGTAGGTAGGTTTATATAAAAAAAAGTATTTGTAATTTTCACAGGGGAGGCATTGCCTTCCCTGACGAGCCGCCACTGCCTTAAACACTAAAATGTCCAAAAATATCACATCACCAAATTTGATGGATGAATTTAAACAGTTATCTTTCTATGACTTCTTGAGCCTATTACTGCAAAAAAGGTAGTAATATTTGAAGCTACTGTAATATTCAAAGTTTTTGAGCATAACAGAAGCAAAAAAAATAAAAGCAAACAAAAAGTCCCATAAGAAAAATATTGGCTTCAATCTCTAGTCTATTTCTAGTTTCAGTTCAGTAAGCCAGTGTTTCATATGTCCCATTTAAACAAAATTTTATTATTATACCACTTGTTATTCAATCATTTTGCCAAAGCGCTAGCTATAAACTTTAATGAACACTTTGCAACGACTTTTTATGACAATTTTATTACGAGCATAAATTTTTGCAAACTGTGTAGTCAGTGATCAAATAACGAGTTAAAATCATAACAGCATTTTGATTGAATAGAAGAGAATAAAATATACGTGGTTCATTATGAATGGTAAATTGAAAGTAAAAATCTAACGTTAAAAAAAGTTATGGAAATTTAACATTTTGACCAGGCCATTTAAAATGAGGTATGTAGTTTGGACTTTTTCCATATGTATAATTTTTAAATAAATAATTGTTATTAAAATACTTCTGGAATATCATAAGAAATGATCATTTTCATATACGCCAGTTGAAAAAGTTGTGGAAAATTTGTTATTAAACAAAATGTAACAAAAACTTCCGTATTTTCCTTCTTTTCTTCCACATAACTCGAGGACTATTGATTTTAGAGAAACGTTGAACAAAGAAAAAAGTTTTGTTATTAAATTTTACACAGGGTTTGATGAAAAATTAAAAAATTCGCTATTATTGTTACAAATAACGTGGAAAAAAATTGAAAAAAAGCAGTTTTTCCTGGATTTTTTACGACCACTTATGTAGATTATACATACAACCTTCAGATCACGGTGAGCCATGATAAAACAACACACCAAATTTCATCCAAATTGGTCTAATAATAATTTTTGCACAATAATTTTGCAATTGAACCCCTTTGTGGAAAAAAAAACGCGATTTTTCAAAACTTCTTAGCGCCGTAAAAAAAGCCTTGAGCAACCTGAATTTTTTTTAAGTATAAAAGAGCATTCAAACTTTCGAAGCTTTTTTTGAAAATCTATCATATGAAGGGATATCAAATGCCCTTCCACGGCTTCTGCTTCAACCAGTCCCCCAACCACTACATTAGCTATATTCTGTCCTTTAATATTACATGCTACCATCATTTTGACTAAATCCGAGTTAAATGGTCTCTGTCTGTCTCGCACACTCATGCCACTACTTACACAAGCTTTATATTTGTAGCAACATGCTACAAACAAAATCTGTACATGCCACGTCCACCGACATTTTTAGATTCTTATTCGACGTTTCGAGCACACGAAAGATACATCGACCAGCACAGTTTAACTAATACTAACAATAAATGGTTAGAGTGGGGCGCACAACACGGCAGACGGAATGTATTCCGGAATACAATGGCGTTATTTGATTGACTTATACTATGTACATATACACAGGACTTTCAGTGTTACCGGCTCGGGGACTAATAGTGTCAGTTCTAAAATATTGCTTCAACAAGTTGCCGCATAACAACAAATTGCATTGTAGATCTCCTTCTTAAGATTTCTCGTTTCTTTTTTTAGGTATTCCATCCGAGGCACCACCCGACTTTTCTCACTTTGCTGGGCAGAGTACCGCCGATACCTGTGCTGGCACCCTAGCAAGTACGATCAGCAGCTGACACACCGACGCCGTCTCGGATATCACCATGAAATGGCACAGTGCCCCACGCCACAATCGAAAGGATCCTTCAACATATCCGTCGCCATATTGGAAGAACACCGGAGAATCCTGTCTTAATCATATCCGATGTAGTCTACCGAGACCCTTTCTCATCCCTATGTAGCTCTACGATTTCCATTTTGACGTCTGATGACGATTAGGAATCGCTTAGAAATCAACCATATCTTACCGGAAGGAGGGCGTTTCGAATAAGTACCACCCCGACTGCCGTGGAATGTTCGGTGCCGCAACATTATCCAAAATGAAATACATTTTAATACGTCAAAATAAGAACAGAATCAAATATCAACATTTAAAATTTTTGATAGCTCCGTTTACTTGAATTTGTTTAAAGTGCCTACCAAAAAAATATATATACATCGCCAATAGTAGAAGAAGAAAAATTGGTACGCTTAAATGATTGTAATTTTATAGGAATTGAAGCATCAAAATTTTTATCAAAACCGAAAAATGTGTATGATAAATTCCACCTGTTAGGTCCACGTTACGTTTTCTTTTTTAAGCTGTTTGCGATTATACACGGGTGTTTAAAAATGAGTCAACAAAAATACTTCAAAAACACTCTTATATAAAATTAAACATAGGGTTGTTTACCTTGGTATTATTTTGCTCTCTATAAGAGTTGAAAAGACCCTAAAAAAATGTATTCAAATTTTTTATTGCAATTCATTACATTTTGAAGTGTGGCTCATTTGTTACCGAACACCCTGTATAATGTGTGGCAAGTTTTTTGTATAAAACTGATCTTAAAAGGAATATTTTTCGTTTTACCGCTGCAATTTTAATTTCATTTTTTTTTTAATTTTTTAAAAAATACTCATATTTTTTTTCAAACAACTTTGAAGTTATGTGCAGATAGTTGCATGAAATTGCGTAACAAAGAGTAGATATTATTTTTTTTTTATGAAAAACGATAGTATTTTTTCCTTTTCCTTAAATATTTCTTCGTTTATTTCTGAATTGATTAACGACATTTGGGGGCATGGCGCATTTGTTACTATTTCCCCGTTTTGCCGCTAGCTGGCATTCCAAACAGCAACTTGTCATTTGTCTATTGTCTTGTTGTTCACAGCCTTCTAATCAGAAATATAACAAACAAATGACAACAGCTTGGACTCCCCCACAATAGTAATTTGACATTTGACATACAACTCAGACAAACTTGTTAGTTGTCAATTGTCTTTTTGTTCATAGCCTTCTAATCGGAAATATAACAAACAAATAAACTAACTACCACACCGACAAAAGCTTTTTTCCCGACGCAACTTGACCATTTCTTAAATTAATTCAAGTTTTTCATTGTTTTGGAATATGTTTACTCTTAGTTGGGTGAAAATTGTGCACCTGCAAAGAGCTTTTTAACCCTCTAGCTTCACCCGTTTTCAAAAGTTCTACAAGACTTGCCACACTTGAAAAAGAAAATCAACACAAAACATATCCGCCCCTTCTATTTTCTATCTCCCTGACGCTGTGCCAAAAAAGAGACCTTGAAGACGAAAAAATCACCCATACGGCCCGCACCCGAGCCCATGTGAAAAAAAAATGACTGAAAGCTTCTGGTACGGTGGACCTACTGTAGCTAGAAAATGTATTAGAATGAAACGTTTCGTAGAGGAGAAATATCGTAAATCAACACACTTATATAGCGTAACCTTATTCAATGTTTTTACTTCACTTTTTTAAGCATTATATTTTTTTTATTTATTATGTTATACTTTAAATAGTTTAATGTCGATTGTTATGTAGCCATATGAACGTCTGCGCCAGCAGACGGCGTTGCCTTGTCTCTTTTAGGAATACTTTCGTTGGGGCTCTGAATTTTGTGAGGTGCCCAAGAAATCTTGTCATGGAACACCGTGACGAGCAGCTAAATTCTAGACGACGAGAGGTCAAAAGATGCAACACAAAATTCGGAACTCCACGGAGAAGTTACGCCACCTCGGAAACGGAGACAATGAAAACATATTCTAAACTGTGAGTTTTACACGTAACCTCAAAGATAACTTTAAAGAACGCACAGGATTTGGGTGGTTTAACTTCTCGGTTTTGTTAAAATAACGTATAATATTGTCCGGCAGAGTCCAAACCGTTATTTATTGTCGCTCTTTCTTTTTCCAGTCAACTTTCGCGACGATTTCTCATGCGTTTGTCGTTGGGCGTTGTCGCATAATATTGTAAGCAAGCAATAAAAGGGAAGGATGCGACTGCGGGGTTTGTCTGAACCCCGGGGCCTAGTAATGTAACCTCGTCAAACATTTTCGTTCATCTCTATAAAATCTTATCAAAAACTGTCCATTTCCAAACTATCGTATTCAATTTCTTTTTCTCAAGATTTTGTTTTGTTTTTTTGAACCGCAAGGTCATGGAGAAAAAATACAGGGTGGCCAAAATACTTCACGGCCAATGTCGAATATAGGGTGGCCCAAATAAATTCTTGAATCTTATTCAGGACGAGGCTTGTGAAGTAATCAGGAAATGGTGGGGGTTCTTTATATGGTAAGGGGACTTTTTCACAAATTTTATTGAGAAATATGATTTTTTGATCATGCTGTGTACTGGGTGTCTACGAAGACTGAGTACACTCAAAAAAATTCTGGTTTAAATTAATCGGTTTGATGCCCTTTTTTCAGAACAACTCATATATTGAAGTTATACAAAAATATACAGGGTGTCCCGTTGAAAAATCAAAAGTTCATATCTTCTCAGATATAGTTGGCTCCAAATTTCGAGTCGTTTCCAACCTGTGAAAAATTATTGAGTCCTATCGTCGTAGACACCCTGTATATACAAATGTTTGGTATATATGACAGAATTCCTCCGATTTATTTTGAGTGCAAATTTAAAGACTAATGATAACTAATAATAATTTTGATACTAATAATTTTAAAATAAATTAAGCTATTGTAAATAATTTTTAAAATTATACAACAAAAAAAACAAAAACCGTTATTTATAGTATGAAAAAAAAAACTAATATTTATTTAAAAACAAAATGTATATCATTCCTGAATTATTTTGAAAAAGTTTTAATTTGGCTGTCTTTCAGAAAATCTTATCGATGTTAAAAAAGAACGATATTTTTCGACATGTCATTTCTAAACTGGGAAAAAAATGAAAAGTTAGAAAAAAACTAAATAATGCAACGAAAAATAACTATTCTTGGAGTAAGTCGAGGAATTCTTTAATTTTCTCTCCTAGAAAATCTGGAAAAGCCAAATTTGATTTCCATTGCTATGTTAGTAGCAACCACAGACCAACTAGTCAGCAACAGTCAGAGAAATAAATCCACCACTATTTAGTTTATTCAAATGACGGAATATATCGAGCCATCCAAAAAAAAACGTCATCAAAGTTGGCCTAGTAAAAAAAAGACGTATATCTATTCTATCTCAGATTTATAACCGTGTTTAATTGTCAAAGCTGTCACCTTATATGACAGCCATTATTTATTTTGCAATTGTGACGTCACTTGTCAAAAGTTTGACATAACCGAAAAGCTTCGACATGACCGCTATTTCTATCTCTCTCGTTCATAGCCAGCTTTGATGACGTTTTTTTTTTGGATGTTACATTTGCTTACAACAGACAATATGTTAGATTGATTGATAGTTTTCAAATTACGTATTTTAATTTAACAAGAATTCACAATTTTACCGCTGTTCGGTAGCAACGCGATTGAGGGCACATAAACTGGAAGCCCACTCTGGAATTACGAAAGCATACGAATCAGAGGACCCATACAGTGTTTATTAAATTACATTTTCGCTTAAACAAAGAAATGCTTGGTTCCAGGTCAGGTACACAGTCAGTTCTGTTTTTACAGTCCATCACAGTGCATTTTTAGCTTTACAAAAAAATAAATTTGATAAACGAGTTTTTCCTGTGGCTCGATCTAGTTGATCTGTAAAGTTTCCGATATTACGAACGCCCACCATTTCCAACGGAACCCTCGATTCTCCCGGACCGGCTAAGAGGGAAATCTTGGACGCTGGCCGCCTTCCAGGGCCCCATGCAGTTCGCCGCCCCCGAAAAATAATCGAACCAACACGTGCAGTGCCGATACGAGATAGAACCTTAGAGATATACGTTAGCGCGTAGCCCGTATTAGTCCCGTTCGAAAACTGTGATGGCCGAGCCCATTCCGCCGAGGCGTTTAGGGTATCCGTTTTACGTTGTCGCCGCCGCGGTTGTCCCCCCACCCTCCCCCCGCTCCTGCCAATACGACTGTCCGTCGCGTGGTTGTGATTGTACATAATATGATCTACGATGACGAACCTGGCCTGTCCCACACATCATGTTTATACAAATATAATTATATATTTATACGGCGTGGCCCAGCGCTTGAGGACGCGACTCCCCCTCCCCCCGATATGTATCCCCCAGTTAACCGTTCGATTAACCTCGAATTTTGAACGTAAGGAAAGATCGAAATGAGAAGACCGTTTGGATGTGCGATTTTAAGTTTTATCGGTTTAAAAAATAGTACTTTACAGGACACCCTTTGAAACCGCCCTGATACCAATTTTGAGTGTAATAACTTGCTGTGTTTCTGAGATAGAAGCCCCCAAAAATTCGATTGTTTTCAAATGAAGAGTGGTAGCAGAAATTGCGTTCCAGACCGGAAAATGTGTCGGAACCACGTGCTCATCGAGCATGGACGGCATATCCTTCCACAATAGTTTGAATAGTCAGTGGTGGCATGGGAATCTGTCTCATTTAGGGATAATACATTTTTTTTTATCAATGTTTAAATCAATCTTGAAATGCGTTTTTCCCAAAATCGCTATTAAAAAAAACAAAATGTTTAGTGGTGTGCATGATATCTCGAAAGTCATCACATGTCTAACACACTGCGTCCAACGAGGCCAAGTTGAAAGTTGGAAGTTGGTTTCGAAAATTCACATTTTCGAAAAAACGTGAATAATTCCGAAAATATTAAATCCTCAAAGTCCTTAGATTAAGGGATAACACTACCTTGTGGGGTCAAAGCAAGGCTCATTTTCTCTATTTTATTGTAGAAAGGCAAAACGATTTATTGAAATTCGGTCTTTAAGACATCATTACACAGTCATTTAAAAACGAAATGGCGGCACAACAGCTCTCGGAATGAAACAGTTTTTTTTTATGACCTCCCTGGCCGTAAACCTACGGGTCGCAATTGTGTATCTATAACAAAAAATCAAAAAAGAGTTTGAAATTGCATCGAAATATCTAGTGAACGACCGTAGAACTTTTCGAAATATTGATTTAAAAAAAAAGGCCAGTTTAAAAAAAAACACGGTTTTTCGGAAAAAATCGGCTATAAAATCGGTAAATTTTCATAAATCAAAAAGTTCTACGAGCATCCACTAGAAATTTTAATTTTTTAGCCACAGTTAAAATTTCAAGTCGATTCGATTTTGAGAAGTTTTACAGCTAACGTTTCAAGTATGCATATATTTCGATGTAATTTTTTATTTACCACTAATCAGCGATGCCTGGGTCACACAACTGTCCTTCTAATTCAAGGTTTTCGTGCTGTCCTGCTGTTTCCTGCTTTCATGTCCTTCTAATTCGAGGTATACTGTGTTTACGAAGGAATAGAGACCCCTACTGCGCCGATATCGAACGTGCACAAATTACTAGTTAAACAGCACCGTGACTTCACTCGGAAAACCGAATTTTTCGACCACTTTAAAAATTTTCCCCCACATAAAACCTTTTGGATATCATTTTTGGATAGTTACGGAAGCAGTTAAGCCAATAAAAAAATGGTCAAAAAAATTATACAAGGTAATGTTACCCCTTGAAGGGTGTGTGAACATTTTCATTTGTAGAAAAAAATATTTTCTTCCACTGTTCATGATCCAAAATCTAGTCAAAATATTACAGACAGATTCACAAATTAGCATCTTAAAAGCAAACTTTTCATTCCAGAAACACAGAAATTTTCAATCTTAGTGCATGATGCTGAAGACTAAATGGAAAAAAAAATCGCTAATATTTTTTTTTATCGGCTCTTTATAAACCCCCTTAAACCCGTACGCCATTGGCATTTATCAAATTTTGATTACGTCTAAACGCTCATCTCGTCGATCTTTTCTTGCCGCTGAAATTTCAGAATAAATCGAACATTAATTGGGCGACACATGGGGTGTGGCGACCTCGAGCGGGCCACCCCGTATGTACGTGGCGGGTTCCGCGGCTGGCACCCCCCGCGGCGCCCGAATCGCACCCCCCACCCCGCTCCCCACTCTTAATTTTTTTATCGGTTAATTTATTCGCTTTTTTTTCACCCCCCGAGAGTCCAAGCCGAGGGGGGCGGCCCGCCCCGAGCCTCCCACGTACCCCACCATGTATCTATATTATTATTACATATATATTAATATGTTAGAAATTGCTTAATCAACTCTATTCTGTCTTCTCGCTTTTAATTTTTGTTTTTTTTTTTTGAGAAAACAAAGCAAATACGAAAACCAAAAAAAAATATATAAAATGAAGTAAATGTCGTTAGTCCGGGGTTGTGTAATTCATTTTTTTTTATTATTAAATCGTTCTACGACGCGTAGTAGTGCCGAGTGTCGATTCGCGATGTTCGCCGTTCGCCCTCTCCGGAAAGCGCACGGAACGAGGACAACTTGACGAGAAACTAATGATTAACACACCCTTAGAGATATCTCGAATATCACTTTGCAGGAGTGCAGATACAATTTGGTCACGTAACTTTGATAAGTTCGTTTAAAAAAAATCTAAGCCACACTCAACTATTTCTATTTTTTTTTCAATTACTCTGACGTGGTACAAGAATTCCGAGGAAAATGACCTTGAATTAGCTTGTCTATTTTTTTATTTCTCTTATTTTGCAGCTCTGCGTTACAAAGACCTAAAAACCTTTTGATAGTCAGTTAATGTTTATAGTTAATTCATTCAATAATGTTTTTTGGCTCTCCTTTACCAAAGTTAAATAGACTCCACTTTCACTCTATGTTCAATTGGAGTTAGTTGATAATGCGTTGTTCAACTTACGTAGCAGGTGACCTGTTAAACGTGGCTAATGCAGCGTTTGGTTTGTGCAAGACAACCGATGCGAAATGTGTAAATTATGTTTGTCGTTTCATCTTGTTACGTAAAAAAATCCTAGGGCATATGCAATGCATTCAAATTTAATGAAATGTTAACCTAAAGTATGTGTTATTTTCACAAATTGTTAAAAAAGCCATTTCTTGTTTCAAAAACGACAAATTTTTTTTTTTTTTTTTTTAGGCAAAAGTTTGTTTTAGTTATTCTAAATATTTGTATTGATGACAATTGAAATTTTAAAACATCAATAAACATTTTTCATATTCAGCTTGGATTCGCATTTTTAACAATTGTTTTTCATATTCAGACAGAAAATTACGTTATTTTCAAATAAAAAAAAAAAAAAAAAAAAAACAGGAAACCCGGTTTCATGCAAAAAAAAAATACAAAGAGTATACAGGGGCCACACCGAAACTAAAGATTCTTTGGGTAAAAATATTACAACTTAACCGAACTTAGCTTAGTCTAAAAGTTATTGGTAACCGAGATAAATAACTTCTTTAAAAAGCAATTTTTTTTACAAAATTAGGTGATTTTTTAATAATTTTTTTTTTGTAAATCAAAGGACAACTTTGTTGTTACGCTGGACACTTTAAACGCAAATATCTCTAAAAAGGTCATTCGGAGCGACATTTAAAAGGATACCTTTTCTGTCAATAAACAATGGAAAAATCGATATTTTCACAAAAAACTTGCACCATTTTGCACCAACTTGCACCAACAACAAGATGTAACCTGTTTACCTCAAAAAATCACCGAATTTTGTAAAAAAAATCTATGTCTCAAAGAAGCTATTTACAGAAATCGAAAATGAAATTGTGAGTTTGACACCCTGTATCTTTGTTACCAATAACTTTTGGGCCAAGGTAAGTTTGGTTAAATCGTAATATCTTTACCCAAAGAATCTTTAGTGTCACTGAGGACCCTTAATAATGGGACACCCTGTATATATGGGGTGGGCCATTTTAATCCCCACCGGAATTTCTCAGAACCTAAGCTAGATACGAAAAAAACGAGGGCTGCTGTCGTCACCTTGACAGAAATATCATTTTCGACGAAGTTCTCTTGCTGTTTTTCACATCAGAGGTCAAAAGTAGGGTTTCACGCTCGATAAATCACTTTGACCTTGAACTAACCTTAAAAACCGGGTTTAACGTCAAGGTCATTGGTATCAGGAAGTGACCTCATTCGACCCTGATAACTTTAATCAGAAAAATTTTACTGTTTCCAATCTCTATCCCGAGCTAGCCCTCGTTATTTAACAATTTTCGAAAATTTGACCTTCATTCGACCTTGCCATGACCTTGTTGACAAGTACCATTTTGGACGTAGAATTTCCCGCTCTTTTCAATCCCGGGGGTCAAAAGTAGGTGTTCCCATTAAAAAAAACGCTGACCTTGAAATAACCTTGAACATCAGGTTCAAGGTCAAAGTCATTGGCACCAGCTCGTGGTCCCCTCTGCCTCCTACAATTTTTGTTTTAACGTTTTTTTTTCTTCGTATTTGGCTTAGGTTCTGAGAAATTCCGGTGGGGAGATTAAAATGACCCACCCTGTATAATTGTTTTGCAATTTTTTAACGCTTGAAACAAATATTTTATTTCTACGTTTATTCGAGCCTCCTAAACTCAATTTTATTGGCACTAATATCTTACGCGCACTGCAAATCAAGTCACACGATTTTAAATATCGTTCCCAGTTCAAAAAAATCCGCAAAATAATTATCTTGGTCATAAAGACCCACAGTCCAGTAGGCAGAGACTTTTATGTGTTCTTGAAACATATAGGGCTAGTTTTGACTGTTCCCTATGTATTTTTTTGCGTAGAACACAATACGCGGGGTCCGTAGAGCTGAAACTGAAACCGCTATTTTTTTAGATTAACAATTTATGAAAAAAAGACGTATTTTTTTCACATTTCCACTTATATATCCGTTCCTTGGCATATTTTGAACAGCATATGTATATAAGAAGTTGTAGCCGATTGAATTTCCTAAATTTTAAGCCCAACCCGAAGTCCCCAAGTGCTATTGTTAACTTGCAAGTGACTGCTGAAGTTGAAAAAGTGCTTTTTTTTATTATTTTTTTTACTTCGAAAGTAGAGCGACTATGATCATGAAATTTGGAGGGATTGCTATTTGTAGTATGGTTACAAAAAAAAAATCAGCTCGATCCGTTAATAACTTTTCGAGTAATTAACGATCGAATTTTGTTGCAAGCCTTAATTAACAATGACGCCATTTCTTTGTTTATTGTACGATATTGACCGGGTTGGGCTAGAAAAATCATAAAATCTTCAAGTTTGCGAGACTTTTTGAGATTTTGAAAAATATTAATTTGGGCCTGTTTTATAATGTTTTCTACATGACTACTTTTTTGGAGCGACGTATATATTGTTTTACCGTTGCCGCTTCGAAATTCTCGGAATTGTGACTATAATATCTTGACGCCCATTTTTTTTTAAATACGCGTCTTGAAGCGTACTTCAATTTTATCAATTACTACAATATATACGTCGCGTCAAAAAAGGTAGTCGCGTAGAAAACGATATAAAACTGGCCCAAATTAATATTTTTCAAAATCTCAAAAGTCTCGCAAACTTGAAGAGATTTATGATTTTTCTAGCCCAACTCGGTCAATATCGTACAATAAACAAAGAAATGGCATCATTGTTAATTAAGGCTTGCAAAAAAATCGATTGTTAATTACTCAAAAAGTTATTAACGGATCGAGCTGAAATTTTTTTTGTAACTTCATACTACAAACAGCAGTCCCTCCAAAATTTCACGATCATAGTCGCCCTACTTTCGAAGTAAAAAAAATAGTGGAAAAAAAAGCACTTTTTCAACTTCAGCAGTCATTTGCAACTTAATAATAGTACTTGGAGACTTCGGGTTGGGCCTAAAATTTTGGAAATTCAATAGGCTACAACTTATATATGCATTTATATAAAATATGCCAAGGAACGGAGATATAAGCGGAAATTTGACTTTTTTTTCCACAAATTGTTAATTTAAAAAAATTGCGGACGGCTTCAGCTCTACGGACCCCGTGCATTGTGTTCTGCGCAAAAAAATACATGGGAAACCGTCAAAACTAGCCCAATATGTTTCAAGAACGGTTTTTGATGATTTTAACTCCCTGCCTACTGGACTATCTTGGTTACCAATAACTTTTGGACCAAAGTAAGTTTGGTTATATCGTAATATTTTTACCCAAAGAACTTTTGGTTTCACTGTGGCCCCTTAATAATGGGACACCCTGTATATATAATTTTTTGCCATTTTTCAAAACGTTTATTCGAGCCTCCTAAACTCAATTTTATTGGCACTAATACTCTACGCGTACTGCAAATCAAGCCACACGATTTTAATTTCGTTCCCAGTTCAAAAAATCCGCTAAATAATTATCTTGGTCACGAAGACCCACTCCCCGAAAAAACTCGTCGTGTCCTCGTCCCTCGCCCCTCTACCGGAGAACGGAAACTGACGATTACATGACGCGTGGATTAATGTGATAACAAAAGAAAATATGTAAAGTCTTGGTTGATTGGTTGTACTTTCGGTTTGGTCGGTACCGACATCACGAGTGACGTCCAGCGTGACCGTACGTACGTAGACTAAATGCCGCTTTACAATGCGCAATTTTTTATTGCCGGCAAGAAAAACGGCAACGATTTTTATTGCGCGCACGCGTATTTGTGTTTATTTGTTAAGAAATTGTCCAAAGAGACATGAATGATTGCTGTAATTTTTTCTTGCCGGCAATAAAAATTGCGAAGTGTGAAGCGGCCTTAACTGAAGAAATTTGTAATCGGAGCGCGTTGTTTTTTCGTACGCTCTCTCTCTATAGTTGTTATGTAAAGCATGCCACTTGTTCAAAGGGGCGATCGGTCAAAGTTGTCGATGATTCTGTATTGTTTTGTTTTTTTTTTTCGTTTTTTTTTTCATCGTCGCAAGTAACCAAGGTGTATATGTTGTTGTGTCGGAACACTGTGTAAATACCGGTTTATTTTGAGCAGTTGTAAATTTTCTATCTATAAAGGTGTACGTTTGTGTCCAGTTCGAATCAAGTGGCTTAGGTTTTATAAACGACATTATGTTTTATTGTAAATTTTTGAACTATGCAATATATTTAAAGCATCCTGGACCAGTCTTTCATTTGCACGTACCCTCCACCATTTATTATAAATAGGGTCCGGAAAGTGTGCCACAACTGTGTGTGTGTGTGTGTGTATTTTTTTAAGCGCCTTGTAAATTATATACGCGTGTATTTCTTGCCAGTGCATACGTACGCCACTGGCCGTGCCTAGTAACGCGCACTGAGTTGCGGCACACTTTCCGGACTCTAATCATATGGGACATAAAAAAACGTCCTCAAAGTTGACCGAGCCAAAAAATATGTATTTCTATTCTTAATCTTAAATTTATAACCTTATTTACGTGTCAGGACCATCACATTATGTGACAATCATTATTTATTTGACAATTATTGTGTCAGCCACTTGTCGAAAGTTTGGCTTCAAGCTTCGACACTATTTCCATCTCTCTTGTTCATAACTAAATACGATGACGTTTTTTTTATGGCTTGCTAAGGCCGCTTTACAGTTCGCAATTTTTCTTGCTGCAATTTATATTGCGCAAGAGATTTCGGTGTTATTTTACAGTTTGCAATTTTCATTGCTAATTTTAAGTGTCAGCCACTGTTACCAGAATACAACTGATAAACTCATTTGCTACAAAAAGGTTTAACCGTTTTAAACAAACAAAATAGACATGATTAAATCAATCTCAGTGAGGGAAAATTCAGAAAACCACAAAATTCAGAAATATATGTCGCCAAGAAGACTAGAACTAAGGAGACAGAACTGCGGCTTTTCGCTGTATAACGCGACGGACTTGAATATGTCCGCCTCCAGAGGCGCTGTAAGCAGTTGTGTACCACGGTATACAAATAGATATACAGGGATGGAAAGTCCAAGATTTCAAAGCCGAGCATTAAAAGATAGAAAAGAATAAACTGTTCAAGTAAAAAAAGAAATATTATATCCTTAGTCCATCCATCCAGATTGACATGTCTTTTTAAAACTTTTATGAGCGTTATTCTCTGTCTTTCGCGTTTACATCAATAGGGTAGCAATAAAATTATGTAGGCGGGACGCCCCGCCCATAAATTATAATGCGCACGTGTGAATTGAATTCTTGTCTAGACTCTAGAGAACAATAACCAATTCGGCGATATGCGGTCGGTGATGGGGCTTGTCAACTACCCCTCTCTTCACTTTCTGTCACGCGCAGGTCTCATACGTTTTTTATACGTGTACGAGCATGAAACACTGTGGCATCTAACTGTCTTTGTCTGTCCTTACTGGTGTATTTTAACTTATTCTCTTCTACACATGTATCGCCAATATGTAAAGGTTCAATTTCCTACTCTGTATATACGTATACACTATACTGTGGTTCTGTACTGTACTAATCTGTGTTCGTTAGAGGTTAGAGTCCGTGTGAATGTCCGTGGTGCGAATACATGTGGCAGACGCTCGATATTTTTCGTTAATTTGTTGTTATCTTTGCAATTACAAATTTTCGTAATTATCATTATGAAAATGTACTCAAAATATATCATGCTTCAACGTTAAAAATACAACAAAGGAAAATATTACATTTCATACATACATCAGTAATTTGAAATAATGTCAGGTCATTCTGACGCTTCGGAACACTTCTTGTATCACACAATGCAACACAGCACTTTCGAACCATATTTATTTAACATTCGAATTGTATTTTTATTAAAGCCAAACGGCATGTAAGCATACTGTGACATTTGTGAAGTGTCATTAGTGACAGCTGACAGTTATTAAGTTTTATAGTTTACATACTTAAGGTCGCTTTGCAGTTCGCAATGTTTATTGCCAGCAAGAAAAATTGCAGCAATTTTTATTGCGTGCACGCGTATTTATGTTTATTTGTTACGAAATTGTCCAAACAGATATAAACACGCGTGCGCACAATAAATATTGCTGCAATTTTTCTTGCCGGCAATAAAAATTGCGAACTGTAAAGTGGCCTTTTTAGTTTATACACTAGCTGTTAATAAAGAATTGTATGGAATGACATATTAAATATTCATCACGTGACGTCGAGTACACCACTGCTTACAGCGCCCTCTGGAGGCGGACAGATATAAGCCCATGATACTGACTGAGTTCGATCTCCTTAGTTTAGTCCTAGTTTCTTGGATATCGCAATACAAACGGTGGCACAGCATGTTGAACGTTGAGGTTATGTCAAACAGTTGGCAACATGTAAATGTAATTATAGCTCCATGCTTGAAATTTTTATCTGCAAGAAATTGCACAAACATAAATACGCATGTGTATAAGAAAAATTGCGAACTGTAAAGCAACCTTTATAATGTAAATTGTAAATAAACCTAATTATTATAATATTTGGTTAAATATAATGAGTATAATGACTAAGGTAACCATAATAGTTTTTGCATTAATTTAACGAAAAATAATTGAAACATTTTTTTGCATTTTGATAGCATTAGATCTAATCCCAGAGATCTTGTTCAGTTCAGTGTAGTGTACAAGCTCTTTGATTGGACGAGCTCGTCCTTCAGATCGAAATACACCAATGGAATGGAAATTCGGGTAACTAGCAATGTTAAACAGCAAAAGAATGGCCAAATTGATTAGTTTGATGCTATCTTTCTCCAAAACTAAAGAGACGATGGTAGAGATATGAGCGAGCATCACAGAAATACTTTTCATAACCCGCCATCTCGTATTACAAAGAGAAACATCTGTTATGTGACCACCGAGATTCTAATTCTCGGTGTATGTGACTAACTTATGTCCGTTTGAAGCGCCACCTAGCGTTGACGACGATTATCACTTATTACCATCTATATTTAGACGGCGACTGTCAGCAGCTTATTTTACTATGGAGTTGATCAATATATAAATTACACAAACAATCATAGACAAAATTTAAATATACTTCATGATATACTAAATGCCAACCTGTAATGCGATTCAGTGACTTTGATAGTGCAAATATTGTGGCGCCATCTGTTATATTATAGCGTAATCCACACTAAACTATCACAGATTTCTATAATGGCCGCTTGGTAGTTCAAGTGTGTTCGATTTGTTGTTCTACTCTTTATGGAGTAGGTTCAAAAGAAATAGTGCTTAACGAAAATTATCGGCAAGTGCCCCAAATTACTATCGCTATATATCTATGCTACTCCCCATTATTTAGGAGTAGAAAATTCGTAAAAGCCTAACGGTGACCAAAGAAAACGAACAAGAACTCGTGACTCGTGACAGCTTCAATACGATTACGATTTAAAAAATGCCTCGGTATAACTAAAAGTTAGGTTAGGTCAATAAAAATATTTACGAAACCTACATAATTTGAAATAGTTTCGGTGTAAAACTGAAACATGGCAGAGGAGGTAGACACATTTATCAAACGGGAAAATACATCGGCGTTAATCGCAAAAATTTTACAGGTACAACAGAGCCCCGACGAACTGAAAGAGTTGGGCAACCTCTCTGTGAAGGAGCAGCGATTCGAGGAGGCAGTCTTGCACTATACGCACTCCATAAAACTCGACCCCCTCAAACTACACGGTCCATAGTAATAGATCTTACGCGTTCCTAAAAATACAGCAGTACTATTAGCGCTGGAAGATGCCAACGAGACCATCAAGTTAAACCCTACCTGGCCAAAGGTACGGTACACACATGAATTTAAACGATAAAATAAGATGCCTCGTAATTGGATTTAAACATAACCAGAAAAACTGCAAACCAATTGTTAGAAAAGTTCCCTTCTAAAACAACCATGTCACAAGTAAATCATAGGCAACTCTGACAGAAACAGATGAATGCACTATTACTTTTGTTTAATTATGTTTTCACAGCTTACTAGATAAATCGATAGGATTATATTTTAGTTACAATACATGCTTAAATTGTATATTATCGGTAAAATTCATGTGCGAAAATTAACTGCAGGGATATTTTCGAAAACTGCAAACCGCGTGTTAGAAAGTTCCTTCTAAAACAACCGGGTCATAAATAAATCACAGGTAACTGTGAGAGAAACAGATGAACGCACTCTTACTTTTGTTTAATTGTTTTCACAGCTCACTAGATAAATCGGTGGATTATATTTTAGTTACAATACATGCCTAGATTGTATACTATTTGATATTATATGCAGGGTTATTTCCGAAAAGGAGAGGTGGAATATGCGACGGGGCATTACACGGACGCGTACAATTCGTATCGTAAAGCGCTGGAACTGAAACCGGACGATATAAATCTAGTCGAAGCTTTGAATAAAACGGCGAAGGAGATTTTGAAGGAACAAAAAGGTAAATTTTAATCGAATGTTTCTGTTACTGTTACTGATTCTTTTTTTATTCGCATAGCCGATCAAACGTTGCCATGGTTGGGAGCCGGAATCGGCATTGTGGTGGGAGTTGTCATTGTCTTAGCCGACTGCGTGTTTACTCACAAGCCTACGGTAAGACTTCGACAAATCGGCACATTATTACATCTATTTCAAAAAAAAACTTGCAGTGGAGTTAGTAATTTACGATTATATAGAACTGCCTGACAAAATAAGCGAAACAAAGCAAAGAAATCGGAGAACTGATTTGTATAAGCACAAAAAGGTACAATTAATAACAGCAAAATTTAACAAATCAAAAGTTTTCACTCACCTGCTATTGCTAGTCTCATGATGTCTTGATAATATCCTTTTAACGAACGTGGGAGGAAATCGTGGAAATTATTCACTGAAACAAAATCTTTTTGTTAAATTTTGAACAGTTGGAAGGCGTGCAGGAAACTGCAAAGCCTGCTCGAGCGGTTATGAAGTATTCTAAATATGATTGAGATCTTAGTTCAGGATTACGTTAAGAGATGGCTGCAAAATCCGTATCATTTCTAAACACGGCAGGACTTTTAGTTTGACGTTTCGTTAAGAGATGGCTAAGCTAATATCGCTTATGTACGAGTGAATAAGAGATAGCGCTTAAATACATTTTGAAAAAAAAAATTCTGTGTTTTCACAAATTATTTGAAATGTATTACAAATTCTATATTGTTTTTAAAGAAATTGAACAAGAGGTACCCATGTCAAATATATTATTTAAAAGTATTTTAACTTCTTAGCAATAAAAATTAAATTGATAACGTAACTTCATATTTTTAGCATCCAATCTTGATGGCTTTCGTAACTATGACAATAGCCATGGTGGGGTACGGTATTGCTAGGTTGTACCGTTACTGGGTAAAATGTCAGAGGGATGGTCTACTGGAACCGCCAATAGATTTAAGTAAGTGTGAAGTGTTTAAATGTATGTTTGTTACTCCAGAATGGTCAGTCAAATATTAATCAAAAAAAAAATAAAAAACACATTTAAAACTATATTTAATGTTGGTATACAAGGCGTCTATTTTTATTTGTGTACAAATCCATAAAATCCTCATTGTTCAGGATAATCGATTATTACTTTTTTTTTTATTTAAAGGTCATTGAAACCCACTTTTTCTGACCCTACTATTGCTTTTAAGATTCATTCCCATCGCCTGATAGAATTTTTTTTATACCCCCAAAATTCAGTATAACCATTTAGCGGTTTTGTTTATTTAAAATCTGAATCCATAGCGTTAATCAGGACTCCTAAAAACCCCCATTTGATGAAATTTGAAAAAAATATATACAAGGTGTTTCTTTCTATACGACCTCAAAGTTAAGCCAAATATGAGGTTTGAGAGCAGCTAGAAGAGCCAAGAGTACCGTGAAATTATGTCAAGACAGTTGAATGTTACCTAGAAGAAACTCAATTTTGACCTAACTCTAGTGGACAGAAAACAATTTTTTTCTACTACAGTTTTTTTTTTTATTGTAGGTGCATTAATAAGTACTTACACATAGAAGACCAAAAATATTTTGTTGTCTACGGCAGTTAGGTCAAAATTAATTTTAAGTGATTCTAACATAACATTCACCTGTCTTGACATAAATCCATGGCACACTTGACTTGTTTAACGGCTTGGCTCAACTTTGAGATCGTATAGAAAAAAACACCTTGTATATTTTCTGTTCAAATTTCGCGCATTTTAAATAAAAAAATTGCTAAAAGATTATATTGATTTTCGGGGGCTTAAAAAAAATTATAACCTTCCATGAGGCACAATCTTAAACGTGACAGTAGGTTCAGAAAAAGCAGTTTTCGATGCCATTTAAAAAAAAGAGGGTTGTATGGATTTGTACATGAATGAAAGTAGACACCCTGTATAACTTCTATTTTCTACTAGTCTTTACTACGTGTATTTTTTTAGAATCAACAAACAATTGCATTATTGTGATGTATAACACTTTTATATACAGGGAGTGTGAAACAAAGGTAGTATGCTTTTCATTTGTTGTAGTGGGGAATGACGCCTCGTCAGAGCCAGACTCGGGTAACGAAGGCAAAGATGCCAAGTCCCACACGCCGAGGTACACCAAGTCGCAGGCGCGACAGAGATACAAAAAAGGGAAATTATAAGAGAGTACGAGTATTTATTTAATGTAAAAATGGATTTTGTGTTTAGTCATTCCCTTGTATTTAAGTATTATTTTAGGGCAACACTGGTCGGTTTCAAGGAATCATTTGGAATTAAGTACTACCTTTGTATGATATTCGATTTAATAATGATGGTGCAAGTACAGTGTTTTATTTCTTATACAAACATTTTTGATTCCCATCTCTCCTTGATTTTAAATTTTTAGCCAGGCGAATAGATAAGCTTTTTATATTTATTAATTAAGATCCCAAACGTGATTTATTCCATATGAAAAATAATCATTTTGGACAATACTGAAATTAAATAAAATTTGTTTGAGTGCAAATATGTGGGATCGGCAACCAGTAATACACCAGGCTTGTAACGTATATTGCATAACAGTGAAATATTTCCAGTTGCAATGTTAATCAATTTTTCACGAATGTGCCAAGGTTGGTAAACTGAACAGACGCGAGGTTACTTGCAATGATGTCATTGAGATAACAGGGTTGGCTTGAAGTATTTCGAATGTACGAACATTTTATTAAAAAAAATATCAATACAAACACCCAATAAACAATTATTTATCAGGTCTTTATGTCGATAAATTTTGACAGCTGTAATATGTATATGTGAAAAAAAAATTATATTAACTATCGATATAAAGAGTTCTTGAAGTTAAAATTATACTATTCCATGCACGTAAATGATATCCATGTTTCTGATTTTTGTAAATTCTGGACTATAAATTTACCTCCTTCTACTAACACAAATAAATATGTAATAATAAAAAAAATAACAGGATTAAAACTGCATATATAGGGTGGGCGATTTTAATCTCCCCTCCGGAATTTCTCAGAACCTAAGCTAGATACGAAAAAAACGTTTAGACAAAAGTTGGAGGGGGCAGAAGGGGCCACGCACTGATGCCAATGACTTTGACCTTGAACCTGATTTTTCAAGGTTATTTCAAGGTCAAAGTGGTTTTTTGAATGGGAACATCTACTTTTGACCCCGGATTAGAAAAGAGCGGGTAATTTTACGTCCAAAGTGGTACTTGTCAACAAGGTCGTCGCAAGAATCAAGGTCAAATTGTCCAAAATTATTAAATAACGAAGGCTAGCTCGGGATAGAGATTGGAAAGAGTAAAATTTTTCTGATTAAAGTCGTCAGGATCGAATAAGGTCACTTCCTGATACCTCTTGCTTTTTTTCAAATCAGAGGTCAAAAGTAGGATTTCACGCTTGATAAATCACTTTGACCTTGAAATAACCTTAAAAATCGGGTTTAACGTCAAGGTCATTGTGTCAGGAACTGACCTTATTCGACCCTGACAACTTTAATCAGAAACATTTTACTGTTTCCAATCTCTATCCCGAGCTAGCCCTCGTTATTTAACAATTTTGGACAATTTGACCTTCATTCGACCTTGCCAAGACCTTGTTGACCTTGCCATGACTTTTCAAATCCGGGGTCAAAAGTAGGTGTTCCCATTTAAAGAACCACCTTACATACACTACCACATTAAAATCGCTAGAAGAAGTTTTCTAGTTAATGCTGTAGAAGCTAATTAATATTATAATAATTAGGAAAATACCGGACGTATTATGAAAAAAAAAATGGAATAGTAAAAAACAGATTCTGAACAATATGAAATCTTTATAAAAAAATTTTGAAACTAAGTTATTGGGGTTAAACAAAATATTGGAAGACTCAAAAAATAATTCGAATTATTTTATTTCTCGCTGCAACATGCATGTAATTTTTTTCTTCCTAGTCAAAAGTGTTGAAGTTACAATTATAGTCTTGTAACTATTTATGAGAATTTTAAATATGTGAAAATTATTAGTGTCGAAATTTTTTCTTTCATCAATCAGATTTTTTATTCTTAATTTTCTTAAATTCTGTATTTTGTAACAAGAAATAAGAAAGTTCTGCATAAAATATAAAACAAAAATGTTAGTACTAAATAATCTATAGCAAATATTAAAAAAAAAATGTATTATTATAGTGTCTATATTTATATTTAATTTAATGTTGATAATTTTTATCTTAATAGTAATAAATAGTGATTTGAATTCCGTGCCCCAATTCAAGATAGATAGAGATGATCTTTTAATAATAATAATTTTAATAATACATTTTAGTCGCCACTGTATATTTTTCGTCTAAAACATTTTTTTGTCGTATCAATATTAAATGCCTATTATTTTTACTTGCGAGAATTTTTAACCATAAAATTTTAGGAAAAGTCAAAATCTCGGTAACCCTTCATTTAGATAAGAATCAGTAATATTCTAACTGAAATATAAAAGTTCGATTGAAACTATCTCTTGGATCACCCCGTACAAATATTTGCATGTTCCAACCACGACCGGCCCTGTCTTTATTTATCACCTTAATTAGAACAAAAGCATTCCGTTTTTTTTCGTGGTCTAAATATTCGGACGACAAATAATTCCCTCGAAACCACCGATACGAACGCCGTATCTCATTCAAACTCCCAGAGAGACACGCCGATTATTTTTAAATACGTATTATGTTGTTTATGTCGACGCGTCGCGAGGAGGTTTACGGTGTTTCTAACATTTCTGGCGTTCTTTTCCTCTTCGCCCATCGCCGCTACGACGCCCATATGGATAGAAAACCAGAAAATAATTCGGTAACGTCCCCGCTTATTTAAATAAATTCATTTCGAACCCAAGAGTACGGGCTTTAACGACGAAATAACTCGGGAGGTTCCGCTGGCGGCGGAACGTATATATCAACGCGCGCTTGATTTTCACAAACATTTTCCGAGGACGGGACGATGCGGACCCTCCTGTATTTGTCAACAGTGCGGAAATTATAGCGGCCGTTAGTACTCATTTTACGACATGGAAGTGAAGTCGACGGGCTCTTCTAGGCTTTTTCTAACGTCCCCCGTGGAAAATAAAGATGATTTAGAGGAGGTAAATCGTTTTAAATCGTATTATTAGCGAATGATGGTGCTTTGTCCGCCATTGTGAATCTCGCCTTGACTTCTTCTTTTATTTGTATCCGAGACTGTCAATGTCGAAAAGGCGGCTAATTCAAATTTCGTTTTTTTTTCCTCTGTTGCAGAAACTAGAGCGTAGTTACCAATTCCTGCAGGGCACCGTAGCGGGGCTGAGCGACAAGGACGCGCACGAGGCCCTCAACAAGGCGCTGCTCAAGGAGAAAGGTTATGAGGAGGTGTCGTTCGGATTGTTGGTTACGATCCTGACCGAGCCCCACAATGCGGCGAAGAGCTACAGGGACCTGACCCTCATCACCCGCGACGGTTTCGGACTCATAGTGACGAATTTATCTCAGTTAGTGCTGGACAGGTACCTAAAATTTAACGATGTAGTGAAGCAACAGTTGGTGTGGCTGCTGCGGGAGATGATCAAGAACGCCGTCAGCAACGTGGACAACCTGGTGTGGAATCTGATGAGGCACGCCGCCGGCGGCGACATCTCCCCAAGAACATCATGCTAGTCGAATCGCTGCTCGACGTCTTCACCGAGTACAAGAGCTGGCTGGAGAAGTTCCCGCTGCTCATCGCGTCCGTAGTGTACACCTACCTGAGGTTGATCGAAGACCACCACGCGCCTTACTTAGCCAATTTAAGACAGAAGGAAGTGAACTTTTTAATAAGCGTGATGCGCGAACACTTCCACGAGTGCCTCGTGATAGGCAGGGACCTGGTGCGCCTGCTGCAGAACGTGGCCAGGATACCGGAGTTCGAGCAGCTCTGGAGGGACATCCTGCTGGCGCCCAAGTCGCTCTGCCCCACCTTTGGCGGCGTGCTGCAGCTGCTGCAGAACAGGACGTCGCGCAGGTTCCTCCAGTCCCGCCTCACCCCCGAGATGGAGCGGAAGCTGGTGTTCCTGACGTCGCAGGTGCGGTTCGGCAACCACAAGCGCTACCAGGACTGGTTCCAGCGGCAGTACCTGGCCACGCCCGAGTCGCAGAGCCTCCGCTGCGACATCATACGCTTCATAGTCGGCGTCATCCACCCGACCAACGAGCTGCTCTGCTCGGACATCATTCCGCGGTGGGCGGTCATCGGCTGGCTGCTGACCACGTGTACGTCCAGCGTGGCCGTGTCGAACGCCAAGCTCGCGCTCTTCTACGACTGGCTGTTCTTCGACAGCGAAAAGGACAACATAATGAACATCGAGCCCGCGATACTCGTGATGCACCACTCGATGCGGTCGCACCCGGCGGTGTCCGCGACCCTCCTCGACTTCCTGTGCCGGATAATCGCCAACTTCTACCCGCCGCTGACGGACAAAGTGCGCGCGGGCATCTTCACCTCCTTGCGGCAGATCCTGGACAAGCGGGTGTTGCCGTCGCTGCTGCCGCTCTTCGACAACTCCAAGCTGGACAGGGAGCTGCGGAACATGGTGCGCGAGACGTTCAAGGAGTTCTGCAACGCCATGCCGCTCGAGTCCTCCTCAAAGGAGGAGTTCAACGCGGCGCACTCCGCCAAGTACGAGGACGCGGACGTCGCCGACAGGCTCAACAACCACATCCTGGACAACGAGCCGGCGTTCAGCGACGACGAGGAGGAGCCCGGCCTGCAGATCAGCACCAGCCTGGAGGACGACACCGACGACGACGACATTCCACTGTCCAAGGTGAGGCTAAAGGAGAAGAGCGACAAGTCGGACGACAGCCTCGTCGAGGGCCCCGTGGGGAGGTGCTGCAGAAGCTGCAGCAGGAGACGGACCGGGAGGAGCGCTGCGACTTGGCCGAGCGCCTCGCTGAGCTCGTGATGGACATGGACGAGGACGACGAGAACCTGCCGACGATAGCGAAGGCCTTCGGCGCCTGCGTCCGGGACGATGTCAGGGGCGAGCTCCTGCCCGAGGAGCCGACGCAGGGAGACCCTGCTGGAGAGCGTCAGGTCGCCGCTGTTCGTCGTGCTCAAGGCGCTGTACGGCCTCGGCAAGCAGGACGAGGCGGGCAAGGAGCCGCTCTACCGGCTGGTGGCGGAGCTGTACCGCGACCTGCCCAGCCTCGGCTACCTCATCCTCTACTTCCTCAAGGTGCAGATCAGGACGGAGAACAAGCGCGAGGACCACACCAAGGCCAGCGCGCTGAAGATCGGCGTGTACAAGGACTTCTGCCAGAGCATCGAGAAGAAGATCGACATCTGCATCTTCGACGACCTGTACGCGTGCCACGTGAGCGACACCAAGCTGATGATGTGGATAGTGCCCGACCTGTACAGGGACTTCAAGCAGCAGACGCTCAACAACGCGCAGATCCTGCGGGTGATAATCTCGGCGATAGACTCGCGGCAGCTGCAGACGCTGGTGGGCAAGGTGCTGCAGGGCCACTTGGTGATGTTCAAGCCGGAGAGCCTGCAGCCGCTGCTCAAGACCAGCCTGTCGTGGGAGAGCATCGAGCAGTTCTTCCTGTGGCAGCTGGTGAACGCGCACGACATCTCCATAGACACGGTGTTGCCGCTGGTCACCGAGCTGGACTACGAGCGCCACTCGGAGGCCCTCACCGCCGTCACGCTCATGCTGAAGCAGGAGAAGCCCAACGCCGACTACGTCAAGTATCTCTTCTCGAGGGACATCTGCGACAACGGCGACCTGTTCGTCTTCACCATCATCAAGTACTGGTGCGACGAGTACATCGACAAGGTGGCGGAGCTGATATCGTCTTTGCTGAGCACGAGGTAACGGAGGTCGTTTGGCATCTTACGCCCTCTATTCTGTTTATACGAGGTGTTATTTAATGTCGTGTGTTTATTTCGAGGTGCGGGTCTTGGACCGATTTTAAGTAGAAAAGGCCAAGTAACGTACTGGGTGTCTATTTTATGTACAAATCAGACTTTTTTTATCAACAAAATGAGACTTTTTTCAAAAATCGAGATGTTTTAGGGGTTGATATTTTACATTTTAGGGGTTATAAGTAAAAACGGAATTCATAAATGGAGAGAGGAGACCTAAAATCCACATAGGGGCCATTTGAGCCCCCAATATTCGTTTCTTCCTTTCCATCCAAAACCTATCCCTTTATCCCCTAAATACACCCTCCGGAGAGGGTGAGTAAAATTAATTTTCATATATATGATTATTTTACCTTCATAGAAACCTTATTTTTATTTTAAATTGAACTCTTTCCTACATACAGTAAAGTTTAAAAAAATACATCTAAAATTTACCCTATATTAGGTCTTGAATTTTCTAGGGGTTGTATGCAGCATAGGCCATTTTGAGTCCAAAATATTGATTTTTTATTTAAAAATATGAATTTGTCCATAATTTGTTGATTGAGCGTAAGCGGTTTAAGAAACAGCCGTTTGAATCTAAATTCCATCATTTTCCCGAAATTTTTAATAATCAATAGGAAAACCCAGTTTAATGGCTCAAATTCTATAAAATCCAACGTAAGGTATGTTACGTTGGTCTTGGGGGCAAAAAATGCCGTTCTTTTAATATTGTTCTTTGAAACCGCCATATGCGAAATTTGGACAAAAAATATACAAGGCGTTACACCCGAATGTGTACACCCTACACATTGAAAACCAAACTTTTTAGAAGTAAAGTTTATATGAACTTTTAGACTTCCAATTGGTCCAGAAATCGCGCCTTAAATAAAATACATAACATTAAGTAACACCCTGTGTAAAAAATATGTATGTGTGTACAGTGTCTGTCAAAAAGTGTGGGCCATATGGGATTTTTTTTGGGATGCATTATTTTCAAAAACTATCTGTGCCATTAGTTTACGCAGTAATTTTAACGAAAAAAATAGCCAAATACATCTATTAAATTGGTAACCCTCATTGTCATTTATGTTCTGATCGTCACAAAATAAGTACTATTAACTTTTGCAAGATAAGAAATGTGATATGGAAAATTCGTTCGTACCTATTCATGTTAAGGCGTGAAATATGAATTTTAAAGCAAAAATTCGGAACTAAAAGTTTACTTCGGGAACACAATGACGTGCAAAAATCGACAAATACTGTAATTGTATTAAAAAAAAGAATCAACATCATATTTAACGTTTAACATGAACACAAACTGATAAAATTTTCTATATGTGATTTTTCAGTGTTTTAAATTATCATGGTACTTTGTGACAATTGACAGTTGACAGTTTTGCGAATTACCAATCTGTTTGGCTCTTAACATATTTAATTAAAATTGATGCAGAGATCGATAACGAAGAAAATTCTTGAAAAAGATTGATAAAGCATTTACCATATGGTGCAGACTTTTTAGCAGTCACTGTATGTGTCCTGCTATGGGTTACGTCAGAATTTGAGAACAACCTTTACAGATCTGAGATTTTTAATATTTAAAACCTCCGATTGGTTATAAACTTGAACAAATCCGTTATTACCAAAAAATTATACAAACTAAGTCCACCTATCTGTTTCACGCCATTAAGAGATCCCAGGGACACAATGATTTTCCTAATTTTTTTTTTAAGATGGGAATTTTTGCTTGGAATTTTTAAATTTCCAATAGGAACACATGTGTTTGCGTGATTTTGATTTTGCCGACACATCAACCTTTCATTACCATCAAACATTTTGAGTAAAGAAAATTGTTTCAAACCTCTCCACAAAATACTTTTTGCTGAATCTCTGGTTACTACCGTTTTTTTTTCCTTCTCGTAAAATGTAAAATGTTTTAAAAGAACTTCTGGTTATACGAGGCATATCTTGTTTTGTTTTATTTTTTGGGTATCTGTAGTTATACATTGATTGATTTTAGTGTGACATTTTTTTTAATACAATGAAAAGAATGGGGTCATTCCTTAATAGATTACAGAGAATTTAATCCTCGTTACAAGTTTTGAAGGATTTAAACAATCATCTCGTGAATAAAAAATTAATTGAGTATGACATGTACGCATGCGAAGCTATCAAAAAGCTATAATGTGACGATTTAATGGAGAACCTATAAATTTTAATGATGCCAAGCAGACTGTTACATATTAATTTTTATCCATTTTGTATTAACGTATCTCAAAAACTATGTATGATATTTTCATTAAATCAATGTGTTACTACCGCAGTAATAGTCCTAATCAATAATAATAATTATTTATTGCACAAAAAAAGTAACAATTTTTGTAGCAAAATGCAATTGTGCTTTTTAGTTTCTGTTTTTGTAACTGTTCTTCTTTCTCTTCTTTTCTTTTCTGCTTCGTGTTTCAAATGCATTTGAAAAATTCTCTTTTTTATCTAAGGAAATGACCAAAATAAGAGGCACTTCATTTTAAATTACCCAGCTCCATGTTATACAATTATATACACATATTATTATATACATACATTTTCTGTCATGATGTTCGAAATACCCATTATCATAGTTTGAATCGATTCATTCACACCAAGATAAAAACAATATTTCTAAATGAAGGAAATACGACCTGTTATCATTTTAGCATTAACTTTTATTGATGTACTTGGAAGATAGTGCATATATTTTATAACATATGTATTCGCGTTTACTAAAATTTTTTATCGGTGTGCTAATAACTGAAGCCATTTCATGGCATCAAAAGTGACAGTTTGTACAAGACATCGATAAAAAATAAAAAACAAACATAAGTTCTTTGAAAAAAATAAGCATTTGACAAAAACACACCAAACTGAACTGGAATGGTAACTGTTTTATACACTGATCCCGTATATAACGAACTATTATTCTGAAGACTATGAAGAATTTTTATTTGCATTTAAAGGCAAAGCCGCATTTTTATTTGACAATATTACCAAAAATAGTGGACATGAAGCAGGTATAACCTTGTGATATTTTCAGTTATGAAATAGAAATGTACGTGCCATAATTGAAAATCGTATGAGTCAGGACGTAATGTTTAAAATGAATCATCTGTTACATTTTTTTATTGATTGCTTAAGGTGTTTTCAGTCAATACACTTATCAAAGTGAAATTCAAATGAAGAATGGTATCATCGGTGGTAACTGTGGTAAATATTTACTACCACCTGTATACGAATAGTTAAAAATATCCGGCCTCATTCACACTTTTGTATAATTAAAAGTATTTCACTAAAAATATTCAAATGACTCATAGCATCTCCCAAATAATTCAGCTAAATCCGTAAACGATGCTATTCTTTCTCAAAAATACTTAAAACTGTCATTTCCATGAAAAAAACGCTTCGAGGATGATGAAAAACAACTCATTATCGTTTTCCCAAGTTCTTATCTTGGTGTGCATGACCTCACAAAACATCAGATATGCTGACCTCCTTAACAATAACAGAAACCTCAATACGGGGATCTCATAAGGCAAAATGTTTCTTATTTTTCATTGTAACCAATGGTAATTTTTTTTACGTCACTAACCACAGCAACATTTTACTGAAATTCTTCTAATTACTGTAGCAAAGTGTGTGTCTAACAGAAGCAAATGTAAACTGTCTCCATTCTTCTGCAGTGGTATTTTGTTTTATCCAAGTGTTTAATTTCTGGGCCCGGAGCAAATTTTCGAGACCAACTCTGTGTGTATAAGTAGTTGCATATTTTCAGGACCAATCTGTTATCAGTCCCTTCCAATATTTCAAAATGTACAAGTAGGTATTTGGTTGAACTATATCGAGTACTATTCTGACGTTTTAAATACAATTAATCTTTAAGCTATTAGTTTGGCACTTGTCTTGGTACTATGATAAAGAATAGGTTGAAGCTTGTATGTGTTTTTAATAATATTGCCTCTAAGAATAAAGTAAAGCCTGCTATTTCAACAACTTTTCCACTAGAGAATTAAAAAAAAGATGAATACATTGAAGTGTATTTATCGGTAAACTAATTCTATTATTACACTTTTTCAAATATTTGATTAAGTGAAAACAGAAAGCTATTTATAAGTTGTAGGTATTTACAGACGATACTTATAAGATTCATTTTTGAACTTTGAGATGAAAACGGGTTTAGGTTTATTATGGAAAAATAGTTTAGTTTAGTGTACCGTGTTTTATTTAATTGGCTCAGTATCTGATACCTAAGCATTAAAATAAAACATTAAAATCAGAAATAACTCTACCATTAACTTGCTCTAGAAGTATTATTTAGTAACTTATTGTTTATATAAACAACGTGTATTTTATTTATCACTGAAGACGGATAACAGCTTTCAAGATATCTAAGAAACACCATCATCATGGCCATTACTTTGATGGGGTCCCTTAGGAGGCATTTTTCATACCCTCAAATTTTAACCACCCAATTTGAGAACGTATTGTATACAGGGTGTTCCGTATCGTCATGTTCAAATTTCTGAAGGATAAAGTAGATTTAATTCTAAGACCAAAAACACAAAAATGTTAGGTCGATTTCTGTTTATTCCAAACTTACAGCCCTCTGACATTATAAACAAATAAAACAGATTTAACACAGATATTTTCAAAAAATTAAAAAAAAAAACAAATCGCGAATGTGAAAAGCATTTCAGTAGTGTAAAGAAATTTGAAGCAATTTGGCAACACCTTCATTGGATGGCGCTAGTTTTTTAGTTGGGTTTTTAAAAATTTCAAATATCTCAAAAAATGGTTGAGTTACAAGGTGGGCATTATAACTTGGGCACACTGTACAGGGTGTCCCATTTTCGATGTTTTCTAAGGTATCTCGGTACAAGAAAAACGCCGATTTCGCGAACTTTTTTGAGATAAATTCCCAGAGCTAACTGGATTTTTGATACCATTTCAAGTTTTTGAGTTACAGCGGGTTTTTGAAAAAACAACCATTTCTAACATGCTCTGTAGCGGCCAAAATTCGAATAATTTTAATATTGTTACAATAGAATCCCATAGATTTTTTTATGTAGAATTAAGTGACGAAACTAGTTGTTATGCTGTGTAGAACGCATTTTGAATTATGGACCAAACCTAAATTTTTTTAAATGGAAACCATAGTTGACCATGCTTGAAAATGGCGTTTTTTTAAGGTTTCCAAAAATATGTTATTTGGTATATTTTCGTAAATAACAAATTTATGGCAGATTAAAATGAATAACAATAAAACCCATGAATGAACATTTTTTTATTTTATCTGTTAAAATATACTTCAGTAGCTTGATTGAATCTGCATTCGTAATATACATACCAATCACATATTTTCCATATATTATCATAGCCATTGTAAAAATAAACAACGTTTTGACAATTGGTTGTAAATGATTAAATTACATCAAATGTTTTGTTTCATGGGTATCTACGATTTAATTGCTATAACTACTGTTTTTTTTTAAGGAATTAACAAGGCCTGTGTATTTATTAAAAGCAATAAAAAGCGTTTCTCGTAGATGTCAACTATACATTCAACATATACGTGTATAAGCAATATAACAAGCTGTTCAAAAAAAAAAAAAACGTCATCAAGCTGACGGAGCAAAAAAATGCGTATTTCTATATTCTAATCGCCAAGACTGTAATGACATTATGTGGTGGATACTTTTACCGGGTGTATATAAAAAAAAACGAAATAAAAAATTAAAATTGAAATAAATCAAAAACAAACTATATTTTCGAAAAAATAAGACAAATTATTCAAATTGTGGCCGCTACAAGGTAAGTTAGAAATGACTGTTTTTTCAAAAACCCGCCGTAATGCTGATACTAGAAATAGTATCAAAAATCTAATCGGTTCTGTGAATGTCCCACAAAAAAATAGCCGAGTTCGTGAAAACGGCATCTTTGTATCTCATAATAACACAGGCCAAGATTCGGCCGAAATGTTTTACTAGAAACCAGATGCTCTGGTTGACTGGTTGGTGCTCTGGTGAACCACCAGAATTGCTCTGGTGGTTCAGGTTTCCGAGATATTCTAACTTAAAAATGCCAAAATCACGGTTTTTCGGTATATTTGAGATTATGTCACATCACTAGGTAATTATTTTTTACAGAAGCATTTGCGGACTCTGAAAGAGCTACTCTTGCCCTTCAAAACCCATTTTGATTTATCCTGATATCTTTTTCCTTCTTCGAGAGATCGGATTTTGAAAGTTGTCATGCAAAATTTCAATAAACGTATTAGTCCAGTAGGCAGGGAGCTAAAATCATCAAAAAGTGTTCTTTTTTGCATAGAACACAATGCGCGGGTTTGTAGAGCCAAAAACCGTCCGCAAATTTTTTGAATTAACAATTTGTGAAAAAAAAACGTCTTTTTTTCACATTTTCGCTTATATCTCCGTTCCTTGGCATATTATATATAGCATATATGTTGTAATTGTAGCCTATTGAATTTTCAAAGTTTTAAGCCCAACCCGAAGTCTCCAAGTGCTATTGTCAACTTGCAAATGACTGCTGAATTTGAAAAAGTGCTTTTTTACACTATTTTTTTTTACTTGCGCATTGTGTTCTACGCAAAAAAAAATACATAGGAAACCGTTAAAACTAGCCCTATATGTTTCAAGAACACATAAAAGTCTCTGCCTACTGGACTGTGTCTTCAATATTTTAGTCCGCCCTTTTGGGTTCGCCATTTAGAATTTTGCAAATATGAAATCCGAATTCGTCATCAGCGACCTCCAAAACACTGATATCTAAATTTTCAGAAAGATTGAACGAAAAACAGAACAAAGAATGATTTTTTCATAAAAAAATCATGTAATTTTTTAATTTACAACAACTTTCAAAATGCGATCTCTCGAATTTTGTTCGAGAAACGCTAAACGAAAATTGTTGTTCGGAGGTTTTTGGGGTCGCTGATCATGAGTGAATGAAACTAACAACGTATTAATGATGAGCGACCCCATTTTCGTTTAGATTCAGGTCGAATTCGAGCGAAAACCTCGAGGATGAGCCTGGCGACCAGGGTTCCCGGTCCTCCAGGTGTAACGGACAACAAAACTAACAACGTATTCATGATCAGCGACCCCAAAAACCCCCGAGTAATCATTTTCGTTTAGTTTCAGGCCGAATTCGAGGGAAAACCTCGGGGATGGGCCTGGTGACCGGGGTTCCTGGTCCCCAAGTTCATCGGAGTCAATTTCTGACATCAGATTCGTGTTCAGCGACCCCAAAAACTCCCGAGTAACCAAATTCAGCCCGTTTCGACAATGTATTCTCGAATTATGATTTTTTCTTTAATTGGCTGGAAAAATTGCACCCCAATTATGCGTTTTTTTAGGTGCAGTAATGCAGTTTCTGATTTGTATATGACAAAAATAGGTAACATTTTTTCTAAATTTTACCAGGAATCCAACGAGCCTAATTACGTCAAAATTAGGGCTCGGCATTACACGTTTAATCGCCAAAACGTTTAAACGTTTATTTAAGAAACGCGTTTATTATCCCGTTTAATGATTAAACGTTTAAATTACAAAACGTTTAAACGTTTATTTTGCTTGTAAACGTTTTTTCCCCGTAAACGTTGTTTTCCTTGTAAACGTTTATTGTCCACAAATGTTTCTTTTGTTTTATTTTTATTTTTGCTCGTAACGTTTGTCTTTTCCTTTTCTTTTCTTTTTCTCCTTTCATGTTTCTATCGAAAGGAACGCTTTTGCCTCCAGAACGTTTTTTTGAGGTTTTGCTGCATAAAAACTCGGAAAAGTGCCTTTCTTAAATATTTTATTCGTCAATAATGTGCGTATTATATGGCAAGCTCTATTTTGCTGACTGAATATCGGGCCCCTTTAGCGATATTTTTGTTTAAGATGTTTTTGATTGCGTATAAACAGTCGAAAGAAACAATTCATATTTGAAGATATTACTGATAGTGGTACAGCCCAGAGGTGTCGAACAGCAGCTCCGCACGGAGTTACACCGAGGACCGGAGCCCGAGCACCGGGCGGGGCGGCCAAGCTATCGGGGTTCGCGATGGTAGCCGGTCGCTTTGTTTACGTTTCGAAGAGAGTGAGAGAGAACTGAAGTCGCGAGCGGTGCAGCAGAGCGCATTTGACTGACCGTTTGTCGGGTGGATAGGCAACAAACAGAAAAAACACTGAATTTTATGAAATAAATGAAAAACGACTGCATACTGCAGACATCTTTTATGACTATACTGAAGTCGGTTTGTCGCACTCTTACTTTTGCCGGGAATGTGATAAGGGCATTAGTTTGACTAGAAGTACCACAGGTCAGTCAGTACGAACCGCAAATAGGTTTGTTCTCACAGCTGTAAGAAACAAGTTTCAGACAAAGAGTCATGCGCAATTGGGTAAATCGCGTTCGCACAGAGATTTCTGATAGTCAGACCTGTTTTCGGATCTTTTCCCAGTAAACTGTCCGGCGCATGCGTACTGCGAATCGACATGATTAGAAATTGGATTATAACCTACAAAACATAAGTGTTCCAAGTTGTTGATGTAGGTTATTTTTTGGTATTTCAAAGAAATAATAAGATGAGTGATTTCGAATCGTCGGAAGAATCTGAAGTGTCTGAATTGTCTGATTCAGATACCGATACAGATTTAGAAAATTTAATTGAGGAACGGATCAGACCCAAAAATGAAAACTATATAGATGAAACTGTGGTTCAGTTCAATAGAGAAGTATTTATAGAACATTTTAGAGTCAGTCGTGAAGTAGCAAACGATATTTCTCAAAGATTTGCAGTTAGTGAATACTATAAACAACAAGCGGGCCCCTATGGAAAATTAACCGCATTACAGTATACATATATATTTTTATGGTATGCAGAACATATATACTAAATTTACTGTTCGTACAGACAGTTTGAAATCGAAAAGAAATTGGAAAAGTTTACACCTGCGCATTAACACCGGTTTGGAAACAGTCATAAACCTGTTGGATATTTGCTGTGAGAACAAACCTAATGTTTATATTAGGTCGGGCTTTTCCGTATTTCCGGACTTTACCGAATAAAGACTAGTGGTGGTACCTCGCGCATCCTTACGTCCCGATTTCCATCTCTAGTGATATCTTGGTTGGTGAAAGTTGATGGGTTTGAGTCCGTTTGCGATTTTTATTTTGAAGACATTTTGCTTAAAAACGTATAATATCCGAAAAAACGTTTAATGTTCCACAAGCGTTTAAACGTTTAATGCATTATAAACGTTTAATGTCTCATAAACGTTTAAACGTATTAGTCAGAAAAACGTTTAATCGGAAAACGTTTAATCGGTGACGGTCTTAAACGGTTAATCGTAAACGTTTTAATCGTAAATTGGTTAATCGTCCAAAATGCCGAGCCCTAGTCGAAATCCATCTTACTGCGGAACTTTTGGAGGTTTGGCTCTTTTTTGTGCTTAATTTCCTCGTCTATCTGTCGCAGGTACCCCTCGACGTCTCCCAACAAGCGGAAACGCTCGGGAGGCAAGACCCTCAGCGCCACCGTTCCCAGCGCCGACCAGGTCCTCGGCCACCTGGAGAAGCTACGCATCATCTGCGAGAAGCACGACTGCATGGCCATCTACACGCTGGACTCGATGCAGAGGGCGCTGAGCATAGCGCAGAACAACAGCAACGACAGCCAGCGGCGGCAGTTCAGCGAGCTGTTCGCGCTGATGGAGGAGGAGGAGGAGATCAGCAGCGCGACGAAGAGCCGGTCGCAGGGCAGGGGGAGGAAGCCGGCGAACAAGACGACGGCCGCGGCGTCGCAGGCGGCGAACAAGCGCCAGCCGGTCAGGGAGATATCCGACACGTCGGAGGAGAGCAGCGAGGTGAGTGATAGGTCGATTTTTATCCACCTTGCGCGTGTTGAAATTTACGTCACAATGCACGGCGTTGGCCACAATGCACGTCAGCCACAAGTCACAATGCATCACATTGGTCACAATGCTGATATGGACTTCAGCTGGAGTCTTGTTATTATTGACTCTAAAGGGGGCACTCTGGTCCACTCAGAGTCGTGACACTTGCTTTGCCCGGAAAGTAGTTCTGTGCCACGACTTTTATTTATGTAACTAGCTCTCTTCTCAGGGCATACTGTACCCCAGATTAGTGGTTAATAAATATTATTAAATTTGATCGTAACAAAGAGCAAAAAGACTAGATAGTAGATTTTCTCGTTCCCTGGGGCTAGGACAATTAAAACACAGTGTTTTAATCACCAATAGACACCGTTTTAATAAGACGAAACAGCACAGTCAGTTACAGTGGGTGTAATTCGGCCTTAACACCGATACGAAATACTCAAAAAAAACCTTAACTATGTAACCTTAACAAAAGAAAACCACAAAATATATCAGCGTACTCTCCGCAGGTAGCTACCGTTGGTTTACATTTATGTACAAAAATGTTATAAGTGTTATAGGGCCGTAAAAGTAATAAATTACCAAACTATATGCAGACTGTGATGTAAAATAACAATATTATATTATACCGCGAAGTAAATTTCGATCGGAATGACACACTCACGTGACTGGAACAGTTGTTGTAATAAAAAAGGAATTATAAAAAGGGGTGCCTCCGTAGTTCGGGTTCAATCCTCTGCAAGGGGACGTACAGCAAGCCTTGCACTGGATTCCTACTTCGGGGGTATAGGACTCGAACCAAGCGCTCGAAACTTGGCACAACAGCTCCACACTCTGGAGATCGTCAACTTAGAACTCCTAACAAGGAACCTGTACTCAGGAACCCGTACTAAGGACCAATGACCCGTACCAAGGAACCCTCACCAAGGACCCTCACTCTGAGGGCACGGCACTTCTCCACAAACACCCAGTACAGCAATATCAATAGGTGACGCGTCAAGGGGGGTAACGTGATTAGTGTAGATTCTGGTAACCTCAGAACTACGTTCACAACGTACAACTAGTCCGATGTTGGAAGACAACAATCCTCTGTAACTAATTTTATATCCTACAGAAATGTAGATTGAAACTCGACTCAACCAAACGAAAATATATGCCTCAACACAGCCAAGATTCAATTAACGGATCGAGCGTTTAAATCCCAATTAATGGATGCCAAAATGCAATTCTACGACTCGACGCGTGTAATAGCTACAGGAAATGAAAAATTAATGGCCGTCGTTCATCCAAAATTCCACAGGATGACCATGGACTATAGAAAACCGGCCAGAGTGCGCACTGGCGAACCTGCAAGCATGGAACAACAGCGCCCTCGCGCGGAACTAATAAGCAATTAAATATCAGCAATTAGTGAAAGCCAGATACTCTACAGTAGCGCAAACTGAGCACGTAACAATGCATGTGATCGTCACAAGTTTTAGGAAATCGCCTTACGTAAAATGACTTTTAATGACGAATTGCTGTCATAACACTTTTAATTCGTTACCAATTACAGTAGCAACTTTTTCGCCGTCAACGTACTCCCCTTGGCGATCTCTACACCGCTCCATACGACTTTTCCATTGTTGAAAGCAGTGCTGGAAGTCCGGTTCTGTCAGCTGGTTCAGAACCTCCGTCGCTTTTGCTTTAGCCGCTTCAGCACTTTCGAATCTTGTCCCCTTCAGTGTCACCGTGTCTAACGAGCCTGGATCAGTGTCAATGTTGTTTAAAATGTCAGCTCAAATGTTCATTTTTTATTCCTTTTGCTCGGGAGTGCGGAGTTTTGGCACCATTTTTGCGCAAACTTTGCACATGTTGAACGATTCATGCAAAATGTGGCGAACACATTCTTTATCGATTCCTGTTATTTCAGCAAACTCTTGGATGCTTAGACAACGCATCTTCGCGGATTCATTTACCAATTTTTTTCAATGTTTTCGTCCGTTTTTGACGTTGAGGGCCGTCCGGGGCCCGGATCGTCTTCGGTCGTTTCACGTCATTCTTTAAACAGTTTAAACCATTTAAAAACGTGTGTGCGGGATAAAGTCATTTCCGCACACTTCTTTTAACATTGCATTAAGCTTCTATAAAAGTTTTCCCCAGTTTAACAAGAAACTTGAGACTAACCCGTTGCTCCATCTGAACACTTTTTTTCGACGCGTCACTGGTGCGTAGACTAATTCAAACGGCTGCTACAGACAAACTGAGCCACCCACTGGCTTTTACAACGAGCTCAGGGTGAGGAAAGTATCACCAGACACAGTTCTGTTCAAACTAGTCGCGACACGCTCGCAGCGCGGTGGTGTCAGCATCAGTTCGGTTATTTAATAGCCACACCTCGTACATCAAAAAGCACACAACATTGTATTGCGATTAACAATGGCCTGCTTTTAAATTGTCAATTACTCAGGTTGTTTTACAGTGTAGCGTAAATGTGGCAAAGCACAAAATGCATGTTAGTCTCAAGTCACAATGCATATTAGTCACGACGACGTGATCCGTGGCAGGTGTTAGGAAATGCATTGTGATCCGAAATTGTCTTGCGTGAAATGGCGGATGTTGAGGTTGTATCGTGTACATCTAAAAGCGCACAACATTGTATTGTGATCCGCAATGGCCTGCTTTTAAAGTATCAATTATTCAGGGTTTTTTACGGTGTGGCAAAGCACAAGAATGCGTCGTGGCCGAATTATTTTGGGTTACGAAAGGCTCCCATATAGTAAAGTCGCAATGTGCAATTGGTATCACAAGGTGTAACAACGGAACTCACAAAGACGTGCGTTATGATTTAAATGTTTAAAGGATGAAAGTCACAATGCATAGGTACATATGTTGCAAGAAATGCATTGTGATCTTATAAAGCAGAAATTAGTTTCACCATGCATAAAATTTAATTTCGCTGTGACTGTATGTGAATAAGATTGATGTCGTTTTGGATTTCGTTCTTTAACTAAATTAACAGCACCATGTATATATTATTTATATGTTTTCTAACTCCACACCCTAATGTGTTTATAAAGTAAAGGCAATAGTAAAATATACAGTATTTTATAAGTAATTATGATGAGTATATCAGGCAAAAAAATGGTATTTGAATATGTAAAATATTAGCATAATGGTCATAAAGAAGCTCCGATAAAAAAAAAATGTTTTGATAGAATAAAATGCAAATAGCCCTTTTTATTATCAATAGAAACAAAATCGATATTTGCCTGTGTTTTTTTATGCGAGGTTCTTAGTACCTCAGAACGTAGATAAACCATGTCATATTTCGGGGAAAAACTTGTTTTGGAAATTAATTGGCCATTTTGGGAGAATATACATATATTAAATTGTAGTAACATCATCGCGCAGTGGCGTCACGTTAGGGCAGATATCCAGCTGCTAGATCAATATTACAGTGAATTTGAAATCACTATTACAGCGGAGTAATCTATGAAATGTTTCTATGAAAAACCCTGCCCGAGCGACCAATGATGCATCTAAAATCAAACTATACTTCATACAAAATAAAAACCCATACACGTCATCAGACGCGTATTTAAGTTTTAGAGCGCACTGATGCCAGATTGTTAAAAAAAATATTCAGTATTCAGAAATAATTTTGACTACCATATAGATGGATTCTTTGCCTTTGTTTATTGTTAAATAACTTATTTATTCAAGATTAAAAAGAGGGAATAATTTTAAAAATCTATATATTTTATAAAACGTTGGTGCATAAATATGCAAGTACAAAAAAGAGCAGGAAAAATTGGTAGGAAAAGTTAGTAAAGAGGTTTTTCAATGGAAGGAAAAATTAGTAGAAAAAGGCATACGGAAGTTTTGAAATTTTGAAAAAATCTTAAAAGAATATAAATATTTTTTCACAAACAGCATTTGGTTACAAATAGTGCAGTGCAGTTTTTTGTACGTAAATATCAATTAGGGTGAATACATAGGGAACACAGCTTCAAAATTTCGTGCGTACGCGACACTCATGCTATGAAATGTCGTTCTCTCACAAAAATTTAACAAAAACGAGCTCATCTGCCTGCTCTCTCAAGGATTTGCAATTTCGAGATTTTTCGGAAGTACTTATAGTCCAGGCTAGTTAGTTTATTTTTTTAAAAAGAGTCCTGAATAAGGTTTCTCGGCGCGATAATTAAGTAAAAAATAGTAGAAATGGATTGTGTATGTTTTGGATAAAATCGGTATGTAGGAACCTTAGTAAAAAAATCGATAAAAGTGCCGAAAACCGGTTTTTTTGAGGATTAAGGGACGAAAAAATAACTTTTTTCGTAAATTAAAAATGGCACGTTGCAGCGCTTGAAAAAAACGAAAAAAAATGAGGTTTTGTTGATCAAAATCGGTTCAGAAGTTTATGCACAAAAAAAATAAAAACCGATGAAAAATGCCCATTTTTTGAAATCGAATTACAAAGGGTTTTAATGGTCACAGAAACTTCTGCTTTAGCCTAAATTGTAGCTAAATTGGTCGTGCCTATCTGCAGTAAAAATTTCATGCAAAAATAATATGAACTTTTTGCATAAATCGAAAAAAACTAAAAAAAAGTATTTTCGAAAAACGGCTTGAACAAGCCAAAAAATGGTCGTAGAGCATTTTTCGTGGGCTTAAATTACTCGTCATTAAATTCCCTACAAGTCCATTATCATGATTTGTGGAAGAGGTTCGTTCAATCGGCTGAAAAACGCGTTTGAAAATCAAGCGTCGCGTTGCCTCGAGCGCTCGGGTAAGCGAGTGAAGGGGAAGTGGACGCGTGGTGGGGGAAGCCTCTACCGCCGCAGACGCGCTGACAGAAGTCTGCGGTGGGAGAGGCTTCCCCCACCACGCGTCCACTCGCTTACCCGAGCGCTCGAGGCAACGCAACGCAACGCTTGATTTTCAAACGCGTTTTTCAGCCGATTGAATGAACCTCTCCCACAAGTCACTATAATGGATTTGTAGGGAATTTAATGACGAGTAATTTAAGCCCAGGAAAAATGCTCTACGACCATTTTTTGGCTTGTTTTAGCCGTTTTTCGAAAATAACTTTTTTTAGTTTTTTTTCTATTTATGCAAAAAGTTCTTATTATTTTTGCATGAAATTTTTACTGCAGATAGGCACGACCAAAAGCTACAATTTAGGCTAAAGCAGAAGTTTCTGTGACCATTAAAACCCTTGTAATTCGATTTCAAAAATGGGCATTTTTCATCAGTTTTTATTTTTTTGTGCAAAAAACTTCTGAACCGATTTTGATTACCAAAAACTCATTTTTTTCGTTTTTTCAAGCGCTACAACGTGATATTTTTTGTTTTACGAAAAAAGTTATTTTTCGTCCCTTAATCCGCAAAAAACCGGGTTTCGGCACTTTTATCGATTTTTTTACTAAGGTTCCTACATACCGATTTTATCCAAAACATACACCATCCATTTCTACTATTTTTTACTTAATTATCGCGCCGAGAAACCTTGTTCAGGACTCTTTTAAAAACTGAGCACTTTTCTGCTATATTGCCTGGATTATTACGCCGGTCACGCTCTTAAGTGATCCCTACTCGACTCTCTTAGCTGCGCTACAGTCTCGCGGAACGGAATCCCTGGTTGTATTGTAGCGTTAACGTTTCGAGAATCTCGACCGCTGTCACTTTTATTTTTAAGAGTGACCTCTGAGCGATAATTAAGTCTGAAGATTCGCGCTTCTGCCATGGCGACATTGCCGAATAAGCTCTTATTTCCCCTTGCAAATGGTAAAATCGTCGAGAAGTACATAGGTAGATAAACGCTAAGTGTTTTAATATAATTTACGATTATTTTTTATTTAGTTTTGCGTATTATAGTCAGCACATTCGGTATGGGAGAGGAAAACGTGTCGTAGATTTAACGGTGAATCATTTCATTACGTTACTGACATGACGCATCTTCGATTGACGCACAGGGCGTTGTCGAAATACGCGCACGTAGAAAAAGGCCCAATAATATTTACTTTTAATCAAGTATTACCGGTGTGGAAAGTGTTTCATTACAAGGTTGACAATGATAAGTTTAATAAGGATCAAGTACCAAGTTTCATGTCTAGGATTTGTTTTTCCAAAACGGTTTACTTAGTCAGATAAATACTCTGAAGATTTCCCTTTAATACGAGTCCAAAAACTTTGAGAAGGATTTAATATTTTCGGAGTTATTCACGTTTTTTTGAAAACGTTGCAATTTTACTTTTTTAGCGATATATTTTCACTCAATCGCCATATCACCTTCAATTTGCTTATTAGACGCATAATTTCATAACCCTGTCAGAAGCAACAACTAAAAACTGCAACCTTCAAAATCATCCTTCAAAAAGTGGTATACAGTGTCCAATTAGGGTTTGATAAAAACTTTTGGTGGCAATCACTTGTGCTTCCAAAATAACTTAAAAGGCGCCAATTCAAAGTTGACAGCTAACATCTGGCAACTGTCAAATTTGTGATTTTCTAATAAAATCGAAATAAAAAATACGAGGTGTGTAATTTAAGTAATGAGGCTGTTTTTTTTATTATATTTTATTCGAATAGAATTACAATTCAGTATTCGCTACTTCAAAATAACTTCCTTGGGAAGCCACACAACGCTGGAGACGGTTCTTCCATTTCTTATAGCAGTTCTGGAACTCATATACTGGAATAGCCTTCAGCTGGTCGGTTACAGCCGTGTGAATGTTTTCTACGGTCCCAAAATGATCCAAACGTCCCTTGAGGTGATTTTTCATTCTCGGGAAGAGAAAAAAGTCACAAGGACTAGATTCAGATGAATAAGGAGGCTGAGGAGCCACAGGAATGTTTTTACTGGCTAAAAACTCGTTTACTGAAATGGCTGTGTGACAAGACGCATTGTCATGACGCAACATCCAGTTGTTCTTGATGTTTGGATTCGAATTTAACTCTTCCCCGATCATTCTTGTCGTCAACCCACGATCTGAACGCACAAGATACCGTATTCTATCGACAGTTTTATCGGTTCTTGAAGATGATAGGATTAACCATAGAAAAAATCAAGTTTAGGGCTGCTGCTACACGCTGAAATAATATATTTGTGTGTAGTTTTAATTTTACATTTAAATTACCTTCCTAACAGCTGTTAAGAGTAGCAAACGACGATTATTGTCTCGTTCTTTTTCAAAAGAGCGTATCAAAGATTCTACTAACAATGGCAGCAGCTGTTTAACTGTTTTGACATTTCGCAGACCGAAGTCTGACAACTAGAACACTTTGATTGTGCTGAAAATACCAGTTTTCCAATGCAAGGTAAACGTTTGAGGCTCAAAAAAGACACAACAAACCACTATTAAAGCCAGCGTAAATTCAAGTTCAAACTGTTAACAAATGTCAAGTAATACAACACGGCAACTTTGGATCTGGTGCCAACTGCGTAACGAATATCAAGCGCGAAATTTAAAATTCAATAAAACATTGTACACTCGAACCCCTCTTAAGTCACCAAATCCGTGCATCATCGTCTCGCTTAAGTCGCGAAATTTAGTCTCTCTTATGTCGCGATCATAACCTCAACTTTTTCGTGTTTTAGCTGCAAAAAGAAATATTTAGAGATATACCACAGCACTTGTTATAACGAAAAAATGAGCCAACTGAACGAAAAAAATCAACGTAAGTATACCCAGTGGCGCGTGACAAAGTTCAATTTTCGACTTGAATGAATATTTTTAAAGGTTAAATATTTTTAAAAGACACCTAACCTATTTTAAAGGTTAGGTGTCCATATTTAATGTATTACACAATCATTTTTTTTTTCAATAAAAATTGTATTCATCCGAGAATCCAATTTCTAAACGTAGTTCTAAAACTTTTGTAGGCGGCGACTTAAGCGGGACGGTTTCGTGACATAATAGGGGAAAACGTGGTGAAACAAGAGGGGATGTGAATTAAGCGAAGATGACTTAAGAGGGGTTCGAGTGTATTATAGTTTTTATTTCAATATAATTGAGTGCTGGTTTTTATTGAGTGTGGTACAAAAATTATCAGAATTTGACCAACTTGATGACTCGTTGCTGACTATATATTATTTATTTTTAAGATTAACTGCATTAACCAATTGAGACATTTTTTATCGTAGATTACATTACAAATTTCGCAATTTGCATCAAGAAGGCGGACCCGTAAAATTTTCAATGCGCGTCAGCGACTTGCCTTTACTGGGAACCTAATTGTTTCGACGGTTTGTTTTGAATCGCTTTATCGTGTTGACAATTCCAGATAATTAAACGAGATAGCGATGTAACGTTGCGATGGTATTTAACGCTTTGCAATGGTCAAGACTCGTTATGGCCATGTAAAAACGGGCAGTCGTTAATGAATCACGAATTTATAGATAGATCCGAGATAGTGGCGGTCAAAAAAATGGATTGAATAGGGCATTGTGTTCGGCCTTCTGGCACCTGTATTGTGGCAAACCGCACATAAAACGGTACAGGTTAATGGATTGTACTCGTATTATATTTGATCTTGTATGTGCACTGTGCAGTTGGCTGTGCCAAAAAAATAACTTGTTTTTATTTTAATAATTTTGTGTAAAAAAGAACTCATTCGTCACGTGACATTCGGTACGTGTCAAGTTTGACATTTTTTTAAAAATAAAGTTTAGGAAGTGTTGTTTCAAGCTTTCCCGAGGTTATTAGTTTTAGAGCGCACTGATGCCAGATTGTTATAAAATTATTCAGTATTTAGAAATCATTTTGTCTAGCATATGGATGGATTCTTTGTGTTTGTTTATTCATTTTTCAACAGTTTTCGATGTGTTTTTTTTTTTGCGTAGAATACGATACAAATATTTTCAAAATTATTGGGGGTAGGTTTCACCCTTATTTTGAGGATTGAAAGTTTAAAATCGAAATTTCGAAAAGTATGACGGTTTTTTTTCAATTTTTTTTTTTTTTTTTTTTGTACTTTCGATTAATTTTTAATTCATAATGGGCGTCGACCAGGAACTGGCCCAAAAAACGGCCCAAAGGTAAAAAACGTGGTTTTAGCGTATCTTATTTTCTTATCCTGTGAGATAGTAAATGGCAAGTGAATAATATATTCCAAGGTTTTTGGGGTCGCTGATTACGAATCTAACGTCAGATTTTCAAAAAACAAAATGGCGGATCCAGCATGGTAGTCAACTTTTAAAAAATGGCTAAATTTTAAAATTTAAAAAAATACCATCCACGGGAAATTTTCTACGTTATATTCGTAATCAGCGACCCCAAAAACCTTGGAATATGTATTATTCACTTGCCATTTACTATCTCACAGGATGAGAAAATACGCTAAAACCACGTTTTTTCACCTTTGGGCCGTTTTTAGGGCCAGTTCCTGGTCGACGCCCATTATGAATTAAAAAATTATCGAAATCGAAAGTACAAAAAAAAAAGAAAGAAATAAAACAAAAATAAAATAAAACGTGTCATACTTTTCGAAATTTCGATTTTAAACTCTCAATCCTCAAAATAAAGGTGAAAACTACACCCAATAATTTTGAAAATATTTTTATCGTATTCTACGCAAAAAAAAAAACATCGAAAACCATTGCAACCTTCTTTTTCATTTTTTTTCATTTTTTTGTTGAGAAAGATTGAAATGTTACAGTCGAAACGAAAATTTTTATTTTTTCACCCTCACCATCCGTCTCCTTGTGGCTCAAAAAATCTAAAATCTTAGGGAAATTAGTTTTTTTAGCAAGTACTATCGATTGTGATATGTTTCAAACAGAATTTTTGTTTGACCTCACGGCGTGAAATGCCCCATATGTATTTATATAAAGAGTTAATCGAACATGTAGTCGTCTTTCTTAAAAAGTAAGATTTCCAATGCTTTCCTTTTATCAACATTTTCGCCCACAAAGCGTTTGTTTAACTTTTGGAATTTTGACGAACGTACGCATATAAATTATTTCCTGCCACACTGCCACAATTTATTACATAACAACGGTCTCTGTATGGTCTTTTAGTACGTGGAAGAAACATTTCAACATCCACAGCATATATTTTATGTTATAAAAAGAGGATCTGCTGTCATTGTCAAACCAAAGCTGCACATGACGAGAGTATTTTAATGTTTACTATTTAGACCGCGAGATGTCGTACCGGCCACTGTCAATATCCCAATAATTTCGAGGTTTTCGATGTTTTTTATATGAGAGAGCGATCTCGCTTCTAACGCCGCTTCCGCCTTGTTGCAGGAGGAGGAGATCGTGAAGCCAAAGCAGGCGAAAAAGAGGAAAAAAATGATGTCGGACAGCGATTGACGGAAGAAAGCGCGGAGAAGGAGCGCCTCTCTCGTGGTAAGCAAGGGAGGAGGAGACGATGGGTCGTCATATCAGGAAACAGGGGGCCCCCGCGGCGGGGCCCGAGGCCGCGCGGCCCCCCCTCTCGGCGTACGAGGAGCGACGAAACACACTGCCCCCGCCACCACCACCACCACAACCACCACGCTTAAGGCAGCGGCTGCCTTACAAGACAGAATAACTTTTATGTACCTTAAAAGTTTCAACAAATTTGTTACTGTATTATTTTAGATGTTATTATATGCAAATCGGGGGCCCATCGAGTTAGACCGACGTCCGGACGCGCCTTCGGTATCGTCGTGAGGCACGTTGCGCGATAGAGGAGGGTACGGCTAGACGCAGACGTCGAGGTGTTGTCTTCGGAGGTAACGAGGTACAGTCTTTGGAGGTAATTAAGAGAGCTGTGGAAATACAGATGGAGGTTCGAAAAAGTATGAAATATGAGAAAAAAAATTGAGGTCTTGTGGTTTTTGGCTTACGCTGGGTTTTTCTATGGAATACTTTGAGTCAAATTTGTTTTTCGGTTTCCAGAAACAGAGAGGATTTAAAAACGTAATTGTCACCTTTCTACCTAATAGTAGCCACTTTTGGCATTAATATTTCTCTAATTTTCCTAAAATTCATTATGATTTTTACAATTTCCTTTTTTTTTACATTTTTTTTTTTTTTGGTAATCCAATTTATATAGTCAAGCTGATAAGATCATGTGAATGTGTATAATGTTCGTAATAACCACATTTTTTTATAGGTTAGGAAATGGCGGATTCTTGAAAAAATTCATTTGGTTCCGGGGTCGTTTTAATTTTGGAGTTTTTCCGGTCCAAATAAATTCCAATAATGTATTTATGTAATTGGCGCCCGTTTCGACCGAAAACGCCACTCCCAGTACATCGCTCTTCAGCGCCTCATAACTAATACTGTTTGCGACAGAAAAAATTTGACAGGGACATATTTTTTGAAGTTTTTAAGACGTGCCCTTTCCGATGGTCTCCATGAAGTTCCTCCAAAAAATTATTAATTATGAAAAAAAAAACAGTTAAAAAAAAACACGGTTTTTTTGCACTTTTTTTTAATCAAATTTTCAAGGGGTTTTCCGGTCTGCAATGGACCTGGAACCTCACTAACTGGTGGAATAAATGTTTGAACTTTAAGTATACGTGGTTTGAAGATCGATTTTTTGCCTTATGCGTTCAAAATGGCGCCTGAACTGCAAAATTTTTGCGTAAAAATTCAAGAATTTTTTTATTGGAAAATGATGCACTTTTACAAAAAAAATGTCAAGAATAAAGGTTTCTTAAAAGCACTCAATGAATGCACTAGGATTTTTTCAGAATTTTTTTAGCCATTTTTTTAATTTTGCAAAAATTGACTATTTGCAAATTCCAAAAAATTGCTCAAAAAATTTTGAAATAATTCTAGTGCATTGATTGAGTGATTTTAAGAATTTTTATTCTTGACAATTTTTTTGTAAAACTGCATCATTTTCCAATAAAAAAATTCTTTTTAATTTTTATGCAAAAATTTTGCAGTTCAGGCGCCATTTTGAACGCATAAGGCAAAAATCGATCTTCAAACCACGTATACTTTAAGTTCAAACATTTATTCCACCAGTTAGTGAGGTTCCAGGTCCATTGCAGACCGAAAACCCCTTGAAAATTTGATTAAAACAAAAAAAAATGTGCAAAAAAACCGTGTTTTTTTTTAACTGTTTTTTTTTTCATAATTAATAATTTTTTGGAGGAACTTCATGGAGACCATCGGAAAGGGCACGTCTTAAACTTCAAAAATATGTCCCTGTCAAATTTTTCTGTCGCAAACAGTATTAGTTATGAGGCGCTGAAGAGCGATGTACCGGGAGTGGCGTTTTCGGCCGAAACGGGTTAAGTAGGTTTTTTGAAATCGTCTTGAAATTTTTATTTTTATGTAATTGCTTCTCTTTTTGCTAGATCTAACCTCGCCAGTTTGACTGCAAGTATACAGGGTGTCACACAGATGGGGGGAAAACTCAATAACTTTTGACCAGAAAGAGGTTCACGTTTTCACAGGTTGCTTAAAGTTGGAGCCTTTTAGCGTTTTTCACGTTTTTCCATAGTCGACTAGGTCCAAAGAATAAACGGGAAATTTAGATTTTCGAATTGCTCACCCCGTATAATTTTGTTTAAATTTGTATCATTTTAATTTACAAGTCGTTCTGCAGTTTTTATGTTAAATCTCGAAGGCCTCAAAGCTTGTGCTCAAAATATATCATTTAATGTTAAGTTCATATCAGGTCTGGTACCATTGAAAAGAGGAATTTTTGAGTATTTCAAAAATTTTAAATGACCTTGAAATTAAACATGGTTGTAATACTTTCAGATCTCTCTAATTGTCAATTGGAGCGACATTTAATTTTATTCAATGATGGAAAAATCGACATTTTTAATAAAAACCTGGATATTCTAAATGGCAAAAAAATTACAACAATTTTTATATAGGTATTCAGAATGTTGCAGAGAGCGCCCTCTACAATTTACATTAAAACAATTGATATATTAAAATTCCTCTCGTCAAAAAATCCCCAATCACCAAATCTTGTGAAAAAATATTGTTTTTTAAGGAAGTTATTGACGGTAATTATAACTTTGACACCCTGTATTAGTTGAAACTTTGACCTTAAAAGTCTTGCACGTTATAATTTCGTTACAAAATTTTAGGTTTAGAAATCACTGTTCAGGACATAAACTCAAAAAATCGCATTATAACCTCAAAGATACATTTTTAGATAACCTCAAAGATTAAACTCAATTCAATTGTAGGTGTCTGAATAATTTAAATTTAGAGCCACAAATGAATGTGTCTGTTGTTATCGTATTTTACCTCCGTTCAGTGCGTTCGGGGGTAATTTGCTTAGGGTAATGGTCGTATTGTCTTCTATCTAACGGGCCTTGCGTCGAAACAAAAGACTGGTCGGACTAAGAGGAAAATAGCGAATATGATGACCGTCTGACTCGATCCGCCCGTAATCTTTAATTAATTATCGATGTATATTCTGTATTTATATATTTTTGTCTGTAAATAATTGTTATTGTTAGTCCCCCTGTTTTTTTTTTTAATCCCAGGGTTATTGAGCAGAATAGAGCGGTGAAATCTTTTTAAAACGAATTGTAAATTGATTATAATGTTTTATTACAATTGGAAGATTGTATATAGAAATTTGTAAATATATTTATAAAGAGTCTCGTCATTTTCAGTTATTCTGGGGCCCAGAGGGGGGAAAATATAAAAATTTGTCCAAAATACCCGGGTAGTCAATTTACCTTTGAAAATAATTGAGTTTGAAACAACTGAATTTAAATTTAGGGGATTTGTTATTCATACGTTGCTTGTATCATTAGTAACGTTCTACTGAGATCTATGATGTGATCGGAGGAGTTTCAACGTGACGCCAATAGTTGTGTTCGATTAATGGTTGAACTAGAGCACTGCAATAAGATAAATGAATGTATTTTTGGTCAATAACACAATGACGCATCATATGGCACATCGCGATTGCTTGATTGTTTTTATCGATCTAGTCAACCGTAAAAACAACATAAATTAACGCATCTAACTGTGGCGATTGGTGCTATGTTTACAGGTTTGCGCAACCTCCAAAAAACATCCAACAAACTCCATCTTTATTTTTAAATTTCAACCAGAAAAAACAAGTATATGTGATTTGATAACATATATGGTGCATATCTGTCGCTACTCCTCGTATACTTGTAAATACATCGTAACTAATAACACCACTGACTGTACTATTCCACCTGCTTAGAAATCAACAGAGATTACATTATTGTATCGAAGGTACCACATTTTTTTTGCACGAGTCGCTACTGATAGCCACCAAATTACATTGATTTCCTATGGAGGTAGAACAATAAAGACCTAGTTTAGAACATATTATGAACTTGTCTTTAAATAAGTGTCTTAGGCCCATGTGACACTGTGCATAGACATCCAAAAAAAGCGTCATCAAAGTTGGCCGTGAAAAAAAGACGTATTTCTATTCTTGATCGAATTTATAACCTTATTTACTTGTCACGACTGTCACATCATATGACAGCCATTGTTTATTTTACAAATTGTGACAGTCACTTGTCAAAAGTCTGACATAACCGAAAAGCTTAGACAAGACCGCTATTTCCATCTCTCTCGTTCATAGCCAGAGTTGATGACGTTTTTTTTGGATGTCTATTTAAGATTCTATGCGAAATGCAAGACAACTTAAATGTGTTCTTATGCCATGAAAAAAAACACCGAGATTTAGAATAGACTAGAGTTGAGAGAGGGACTGCATCGCATTCGCCAAATGCTTGAAAAATGGTATAAACAGTGATATGTACTAAAATGGCGGCGTCGGTGGAAACAAACTTAAAATTGACCCTGAAACATTTCATTACACAAGCCTTAACCACAAAAGTGCTTCTGTGTTCAATCATTATATAATACCTAAAACTTTGAAATTAAATAAAAGTACAAAATTGCGAAGTGTCAAATTACTTGTCACTCCCGGGATATTTCCCTTATTTGCTCGGTTGTTGTGCCAGCTCTGCGCTGTATTATTATATATAATAGTGTTTACTTAGTATAATAGTAAAAAAAAAAAATTTAAAAATACAAAATTAAAATCAAGCGCTAATTTTAACATACGAACCAGATAAAATAAAAAAAACCTTTGCCCCGTTCATGGTTACACCAATATGGCCGCTTGACATTTGGTGTGCCAATGCGACAATATTCGCAATCCCATTAGTCTATTCTAAATCTCGGTGGAACACAGTCAACAAAATGACAGATTTAAGTTGTCGCCTTGCATTTCGCATATATGTAATTCTATTGTGACATTTGTAAAAAGTAACATTTCTGACAGTTGACATTTATTAAGTTTTATGGTTCACATATTGAGTCTATTTAGTTTATGCATTACCTGTTAGTAAAGAATTGTATGGAATGACAGAATAACATTCTAGAAGTCAAATCAATTTTCTAGAACATGTAAAAACAATAAATAGTGGTGTTGTTGCTTAAGATAAAGTTAGTTGTGATTTGAATGTTGCACAGTTGAAGGCGAATAGTTGTAAAGTCTTCATAAACGTGTTGGAAGTGAATAAGTGAATTATTTAAACAGAAATACATATCACTGTATATAATTATGTACTATGTCACATGAGCCTTAAAATATAGACATTTTGACAGATTAGATTAAATCCAAACCACAAAACATCTAAGATCCAAACTAACGTGGAACTCGCCAAGTATCCGATCAGTTGAACCCGCCCAATCGAACGCCTCCCCACGAAACCACCAACTTGCGGAAAACAAATTCCCGCAACCAATAAAATTCGCGATGAATAAACGTCAGTCTGTCAACCCCAGGGGCGTGTGAGTGTGTCATCGCTTATTATTATTCTTTTAAGTAATATTTCCTTTAATAAAGGCCTCATTAAAGCGGCGCGATGCAGTGATGTAGGCCGCGAGATACGCCGAGATCGAGAAAAGAGCACAAGGAGCATTAAAGACCGAGATTAGAGCCAAAAACCGAGATGAGCTTTAATTTTTCTTTAAGCGGAGGCACAACCGGGAGGAGAACAGCACCGCCACGGTGATCGGCACCCCGACCAACGTCAACCACGACATCCATGTGACGGTGAACGCGGACGGCATCCTGGAGGGGCTGCCGTCGGCCTGGATGCGACAGATCGGCACCCAGATAACCAAAGACGAGCAGAAGGAGAACCCGCTGGTGGTGAAACAGGTGCTGCAGTACTACAACTACTCGATCAAGAAGGGCAACGAGAATGTGCCGGAGTACAAGCACATCGTCACGGAGAAGGACATCGTCGAGGAGTCCAAGCAGATCGACGCGTACATGCACTCAAGGGACGCTCACAAGAGCAAGGATTCGGACAAGAGCCTGTCGGACGATTCAGACAAGAGCGTGGAGAGGAAGAGCATCAGCAGGTACTTTTTAAAATTCTCGGCCTCGTGGCGATAGGCAAAGTCTACAGCCACAGTACCTAAATACAGTCCGCAGTATCTAAATAATATCTAAATATAGATCTGTATCGTTCTGTAATAAATTAGTAGTCATTTTTAAATTACGAGTGATTATCATTATCTAATAGATAGTGCGAGACATTTTATTATACCTTGTTGATAAAAAAAAATATTATCAGAAGGACACTCAAATGAAATCTATGTAAAACTAAATTAGTTGTAGTACTAATATCCTTTCATAGATTTCGAGTTAAAGTCTTTCCAAAACCTTGTCATGATATTTTCGGATTTCAAGATGTTTTCGGTGAAATAGACTACATGAAACTTGTTATTTTGATCTGTAATAGATATACAGAGAGATATGCGTTTTCATAGCATTTCTCGCGTTTTTCCATGAATGAATAAGAAAAGTGGGCGGGAAAACCCATGCACTTAGGCCAAATTTTTCCATAGCCAACTACATACTTCCAAGAAATAAATATGATTTTAGATTTTTAAATCACACCCTGTATACTTTTCTACAATTCTAGTTATAACAAGTAATTCTGAGTAAGAAGGCATTGATATCATTGGTTTTTATTAATGCTTTTCTCAGAATTCCATTCAATTTTTATTATTAGTCCTGGTGATCTAGTGTGCTGTGAATAAAAAAAAATCAAAGAAATCAAATTTCAATAATACTGTACAACCGGGAGCAATTTTTAATTTCACTAATTTTTGTCAAATTTAATGGAAATACCCTGGGTATATATACATATTTATTTTGAAAATTTTGAAAATCCCTCTTTTCTTGATATAAGATCGATTTTTAAAACTGTGTTCCCCTGATTTTAAGAAGTCTGAAAAAATATATAAACCAGACCTCAGTAGACATCCTTTATATATATAAAAAAATAGATGCAACATTTCTACAAGAAAACTTTGTTTCATATTGTAAGTAAAAAAAAGTCCTCAAAGGATGTCTTGGAATCAATCCCGCAGTCTTGAATTATTACTCTTAGAACTGTCAAATTCTCAATGTTTTGTTATCAAGAAAATTAAATATACGAGCCCAGAATCATATCGTTTGGCCCAATGTAATTTTTGGTGAGATTTCTGAAACAAAGACTTCATACTATGGATACGACAATTATCGTTTATTACATTATTTATCATATTATTTATTAAATTATTTATCCTACAAATTACCAATAAAGGATAATAGTTGTATCCATAGTATGAAGTCTTTGTTTCAGAAATCTTACCAAAAAATAACATTGGGCCAAACGATATGATTCTGGGCTCGTAGTAATCATGGCAGAACAAAAAGCTTTTTTATGACCGAAAGTTACTATAGAAATGGTAGAAATGTACCTTACGTTGGAATACAAGCTTGAAATGTGACTTGCATATGCACTCTTATCGTCTAGGCTCAGTCCAAGAATTGTTACCAAACGACCAGCCGCAGTGAATACAATTTTCAGAGTGGTTCTTGGGTAATTTGAATAATAATGTGTAAGGTCTGGAAAATATGCTACAACGCAGGGTCGGACTCGTAATCCGTCATGTCATTGACGGAAGGACGTATGAGAGACCAAAAAGACAAGAGTAAAAATGTTACTATGATTTCTGTACTTTTAGCTGTTGTTTGCAAAATCCGTTTACTAGCTATAAATATCAGGGGCGAAAAACACCTAAAATTCGTATCAGAACATTAACGACCTTATTACCGCAAAAAACCTGTTGTTTCGTCCACTGTCAGCCACATAAATTTATTGCGTATGTCTTCTTTGATACTCCCCATGACAAATTGATATGTCTTCTGTAAATATGGTTTACGCAATGTATGGCTATTAGACAATGGAAAATCGGATACATATTTGGCAATAACACGTCTAAAGTGAATATTGTCGGCCACGTTCCACAAAAGGCTACATATGCAAAACATTACGCACAAATCAAACCAAAATTCCTCATTTCTAAAGGCTGCTTCACAGTTTGCAGTAATTTTTATTGGGCGCACGCGTTATGTCTGTTTGGACAATTTCTTAACAAATTAACACAAATATGCGTGCGCGCAATAGAAATTGCTGCAATTTCTATTGCCGGCAATAAAAATTGCGAACTGTAAAGCATTAACAGTACCAGTAATAGTTTGTTGATGGATATTCGAATCTAAATGTCTTTCACACTCTTGGCGTCTACGAAATATATATCGACAATTGCAAGGAATACAAAAAATATATGCTCCTCGTAATTTTCGTGACATTATTGCAAAAATCCACACCAAATCAGATATTATGTAAATACACTACACAAACACTCAAATAAATACGTACACCATGCAAAATACGTATGTACACTTACAATTAGATAGTCACTCACGACACATAAAATTATTTTACACTTCTACCGTCTGCTCGCATCGAGCTAACGTATAATACTACGAAATCGTCGCTGTATGGCTAAACCGCAGGCTTCCTGAAAAGCCGCACGGGATAGTCCCAGTACGCGTTACCAGGCACGGTCAGTGGCGTACGTATGCACAGGCAAGAAATACACACGTACATAATTTACAAGGCGCTTAAAAAATACGGTTTATACTTTAATTATCACAAGAGTTGTAAAGTGACGACCTTGCATCATAGCGTACTTTCCGGACCCTAATAATGTGCTTGAAAAAACCTTTTTTACTGACAAGGGATGATTTTACCCCTCTGGTTATGTTAATTCTCAACAAATGAGAATCTGGAAGAGGATTTTTTTTATCTTAGACACTTTGTTTACTTACAATACTTGTAAAATTAGTTCAGGGAGTTTAAACTCAATCTATAGTGGTAGTTTAATTTTTTCTTACGAACATTTTTCCTGAACCGTCTCGCTAATCGCCGTTCCTACAGGACGTCCCTCCCGCCGCGACCGCCGCGCAAGATCGACGGTCCGAAGCACGGCAACAACCTGATGAAGACGAAGAACCTGGCGCAGAGCATCGAGAACCTCACCGTCGCAGACGACATCGAGTACCGTTCGAAGGCCGAGGAGGAGGACGACGACGGCGGCGGCGTCGAGGACGACTTCATGCGCAGGCGCACCTACCTCTCCGACGACGACTACATGCGCGAGATCCGGCAGATCTGCAACCCCGGCGACCCCGACGACTACTACGAGCGCAGCAACAAGGACCTCGGCTCGGGCGCGTCGGGGATGGTCTTCGCCGCCGTCGACAGGACGACCAACGAGCTGGTGGCCATCAAGGACATCGACATGACCAAGCAGCACAAGAAGGACCTGCTGCTCAGGGAGATCCAGATCATGCGCAACTTCAAGCACAAGAACCTGGTGAACTTCCTCGACGCGTTCGTCGTCTACGACGACCACCTGTGGGTGGTGATGGAGCTGCTGGATGGCGGGCCGCTGACCGACGTCGTCACCGAGACCATAATGAAGGAGGGCCAGATCGCGGCCGTGTGTTACGAGGTGCTGCAGGCCATCAACTACCTGCACGAGAGGGGCACCATCCACAGGGACATCAAGTCGGACAACGTGCTGCTCGGCATGGACGGCACCGTGAAGGTGAGTCCTCGAAACGCTCGATTTTGGGCGCGGTTAAACTACGAGGTGTTGCCATAAAATAACGAGACCATTGCCGCAAGATTTTATTTTGGATATATACATTTTTAGTTATTATCGCCTTCAATATACACCCCTCCTCTATCCCTACAACGCTCCATGTGAATTTTCCATTGTTCGAAAGTCTTCTTCTGCGAGGTCTTTCATGACGCGTGCCGCTTTTTCTTTCACAGCTTGAACGGAATGAAATCTTGTTCCTTTTAATGCAGATTTCAATTTCAATTTCCACACTTTTTATCTTGAACGTATACATTTTTATTTATTATCGCTTGCAATATACACCCCTCCTCTATCCCTACAACGCTCCATGTGAATTTTTCATTATTTGAAAGTCTTCTTCTGTGAGCTTCTTCATGACGCGTGCCGCTTTTTCTTTCACAGCTTCAACAGGCTGAAATCTTGTTCCTTTTAATGCAGATTTGACCTTGGGAAACGGATAAAAGTGGTGGCATGGTGCAAGGTCTGGCGAATAAGGCGGATGGTCCAACAATGGGATGTTGTACGTGGCTAGAAACTTCTTGACAGACAATGCAGAATGAGCCAGCGTGTTGTCTTGGTGGACAACCCATGACTTGTTCTTCCACAATCCTATGAATATCGAAAAAACGATCATCATCGCTTTGAGGCTTGATTTGCTCATTCGAGCTTTTTTAGCTCTCCGTGAAGTTTTGCCAGTCTTTTCAAGAAGTTTGGGTCACTCTTTGCAAAAAGTTTGGGTCATTTTCAATTTCGACACTTTTTATCTTAAACGTATACATTTTTAGTTATTATCGCTTTCAATATACACCCTTCCTCTATCCCTACAGCGCTCAATGCGAATTTTCCATTGTTCAAAACACTGCTGGAAGCCTTCTTCTGCGAGCTCTTTCATGACGCGTGCCGCTTTTTATTTCACAGCTTCAACGGACTGAAATCCTGTTCCTTTTAATGCAGATTTGACCTTTGGAATCGGATAAAAGTCGCATGGTGCAAGGTTTGGCGAATAAGGCGGACGGTCCAACACTGGAATGTTGTGCTTGGCTAGAAACGTCTTGACAGACAATGCAGAATGAGCCAGCGCGTTGTCTTGGTGGACAACCCATGACTTGTTCTTCCACAATCCTATGAATATCGAAAAAAACGATCATCATCGCTTTGAGGCTTGATTTGCTGATTCGAGTTTTTTTATCTCTCCGTGAAGTTTTGCCAGTCTTTTCAAGAAGTTTGGGTATCACTCTTTGCAAAAAGTTTGGGTCATTTTCAATTTCGACACTTTTTATCTTAAACGTATACATTTTTAGTTATTATCGCTTTCAATATACACCCTTCCTCTATCCCTACAGCGCTCAATGCGAATTTTCCATTGTTCAAAACACTGCTGGAAGCCTTCTTCTGCGAGCTCTTTCATGACGCGTGCCGCTTTTTATTTCACAGCTTCAACGGACTGAAATCCTGTTCCTTTTAATGCAGATTTGACCTTTGGAATCGGATAAAAGTCGCATGGTGCAAGGTTTGGCGAATAAGGCGGACGGTCCAACACTGGAATGTTGTGCTTGGCTAGAAACGTCTTGACAGACAATGCAGAATGAGCCAGCGCGTTGTCTTGGTGGACAACCCATGACTTGTTCTTCCACAATCCTATGAATATCGAAAAAAACGATCATCATCGCTTTGAGGCTTGATTTGCTGATTCGAGCTTTTTTATCTCTCCGTGAAGTTTTGCCAGTCTTTTCAAGAAGTTTGGGTATCACTCTTTGCAAAAAGTTTGGGTCATTTTCAATTTCGACACTTTTTATCTTAAACGTATACATTTTTAGTTATTATCGCTTTCAATATACACCCTTCCTCTATCCCTACAGCGCTCAATGCGAATTTTCCATTGTTCAAAACACTGCTGGAAGCCTTCTTCTGTGAGCTTCTTCATGACTCGTGCCGCTTTTTCTTTCACAGCTTCAACGGACTGAAATCTTGTTCATTTCAATGCAGATTTGACCTTGGGAAACGGATAAAAGACCGTAATTTTGTCTTTAATTTTTCTTCCAATTATTGGTATTTTTGCAACAATACCACAGTGAGTCAACGAGACATCAAAAAGTGACTCATCGTGAAGTGTCATTTCTAGACAGGGGATCTCTTTATTTATCCCGATTCGCATCGTCTTACCACACGGAACCACACACGAAACTTCGAAAGCCAGGAGCCGAGAACCCGCAGCAGCGGCGAAACAGTCAGTCTAAAATTAATACATAAGGTTCGCGTTTTCGGTAATGCACATGTTACTACTATTTCCACACTTTAAGCTGTTTGCAAAACCCATTTACTTATCAATATCAGAGGCGAAATATATGAAACACCTAAAATTCGTATCAGAACATTAACGACCTTATTACCCCAAAAATCTGTTGCCTCGTCCACTGTCAGCCACAGAAATTTATTGGGTATATCTTTGATATTTCCCATGACACGTTGACATGTCTTCTGCAAATATGTTTTACGCAATGTATGGCTACTAGGCAATGGAAAATGTGATACATATTCGGCAAAAAAACGAATATTGTTGACCGCGTTTCACGAAACGCTAAATGCGTAAAACATTATGCACAAATCAAACCAAAATTCCTCTTTTGTAACAGTACCAGTAATATTTTGTTGATGGATATTCGAATCTAAATATCTGTCACAGTCTCAGCATCTACGGAATTTATTCAACGTTTGCAAGCAATACATAAAATCATATTTTTCCGTATATTCACAAATGGTAACGACTCTGCCATTATTGCAAAAATCCACACAGAATCAGATAATATGTAAATACACTACACGAACTCTAAAAGAAATCCGTACATGGTGCAAAATAGGTATACACACGTTTATTAGTAAGTCACTCACGACACATAAAATTATTTTAAACTCGGCGTTCTACCGTCTTACTAATCGACGACTGAACCTGCCGTGAGAGATACTTAGTGCGTTACCACGCACGGTCAGTGGCGTATGTACGCACAGGCAAGAAATACACGCGTACATTATTCAAAAGGCGCTTAAAAAATACGGTTTATACTTAAATTATCATATTGTAGCACACTTTTCGGACCTTAGTGATCGCTTTTAAGCACTTAAAATCCCTCTTGTTCCCCAAGGTGACGGACTTCGGCTTCTGCGCCAACGTCGTGGGCAACGAGCAGCGCGACACCATGGTCGGCACGCCCTACTGGATGGCCCCCGAGGTGGTCACCCGACAGAAGTACGGCAAGAGGGTGGACATCTGGTCGCTGGGCATCATGATCGTGGAGATGCTGGACGGCGAGCCGCCGTACCTCCGCGAGCCCCCCCTCAGGGCGCTCTACCTCATCACCGCCAACGGCAGGCCGAAGATCGTCAGGTGGCAGACACTCAGCGAGAAGCTGCAGAGCTTCATCGACCTGTGCCTGCAGGTGGACGTGGACAGGCGAGCGACGGCGCGGGAGCTCCTCAACCACGAGTTCCTCGTCAACCGGATGGAGCTGAAGACGCTCACGCCACTGATAAGGGCCGCCAAGAAGATGCTGCACAAGACGTAGGGCGGCCGGAGGTGGGGGTATTTTCTTATCGTTTCGTTGAGGTTTGGCGCGGTCGTAAGGGGAGTCCATCGTGGTTTTGACGACGTTTTAGGTTACGTTTTTATTTTTTTTGCGGCGGATATGGAGGAGGTGGGTCGATAACTTCGGTACTTTTAAAAATGCTGGCCAAATTCAACGACTCGAGAGGTCCGCCAAATTATTGTTAACAAAATACAAGGTGTTTCTCTGCACGAGTAAAAATGTAATCGATTCATAATTGACGATTCGTGGGCATCGTGACGGTATTACTCATAAGTAATCGCATCGCAGATACCAAAAAGTTAGGGTCCAAACTGAAATATGTTGTTGTGGAGTCTCCTTTAATCAATTTGAAAATAATTTTTTGGAGATGAACCTAACCAATCTAACAGTTCGTCGGTTATAATCTTTTTATCTAATATATTCCAAATTTAGAACATACCTCGTGATGAGGGTGGTTTATTTTTATCTATTTCCTAAATAATAACGATGTATTGGAGTTCCATCTGCAGACAAGAAGAAATTGATATATATTTCTGTATCGTTCGTTGGATTTTTGTACGGTTTTTGGACACTTTTGTAGTAGACCTGAAAAGGCAGCTTGTGCAGGTGGTTCGTAAATTCGAAATTACACTTTTTTTTTTTCATCCTGACCCGAGAAATTATTAGGAAATCTTAGAAAACACACTAAATGGACATCTTTTCTAAAAAAAAATTACACATTTTAGTTTTCGAGAAATTTGAGGAAATGATAAAAAAAAGTTCTCAGATAAAAGAGTGACCGCAAATTTAACCCGTTTTCTGGACCTCGCTAGAGAATCGTAGAAAAAATGCGAAAAATATTTGGCTGGTAAGTGTCAAATTACTCATGAAAAATCAAGATGAGCATATTTTTTAGTTTTTTGAAAATCTTCGAAAATTTAGGGGTTGAATATACCCAAAAAGTTAAACATTTAAATAGTATCAATTAAACTAAAAACAATATTCATTACATTTTTTTTATTGAATGAATTAAAAAATTAATGTGATGATTTCACCCCTTCAGAAGGGTTGTTTTTATAAAAAATAATTTGGAATGTACAGAATGAGTTGAGTCTACCTCCCTGTATAAAAAAATTGGAATATTTTCTCAGATTCGTATGGAAATATCTTACCTTCTGATGTTTAAGGGTGGCTCTACCCTTGGGGATGGGTTATTTTTTCATAAATATCGGTTGAAAGTAATTTTTTTCTCAATTTCTTACGATTCAAAAGACCGAAATATTTTTTTTCAGATTTTTTAAAAATTTTCATTTTTTTATATTAAGGGGATGACTTCACCCCCTAAAGGGTGCATTTTTGACCATCACAAGTTTTCATTAATCATATAAACACATCACATTAATTTTTTAACATTCATTTAATAAAAAAAAAAAAACCTATTTTCAATATTTCAAGGGGTATTTTCAACCCCTAAATAGAAATTTTCGAAAATTTTTAAAAAACCAAAAAATATGCTCATCTTGATTTTTCATGACGAGTAATTTGTTACCTGCCAAATATTTTTATCGTTTTTCTACGATTTTTTAGCGAAGTCCAGAAAACGGGGTAAAAAACAGCTATATTTGCGGTCACTCTTTGGCATGTTGGTTTAATATCTGATAAATTGTTTTGTAAAAGGTTGAAATTAGCCCTTTTTTTTACTAAAAAAAAAAAAACGAGTATGAGGCTAAAATCTTTTTAGCATAGTAAAAAATTCATTACACACACAAGAATAAAAGATTTTTGCATATAATACCGACTTTTTGGAAAGCAGTGTATTTTTATATTAATTGTCTTGGTATTTTGGTGTTTCTGGTTGCGGAAATTAGAATTTCTAAATTAACCTGGTAGGTTTTTAACGATGCAAATTCTTCATTCCGTATTATGGACAAGAAGAAAAGAAGACTTCACCTCTTTATTCGCATAGTACACTTTTAAAAACATAAAGTAAAGCAATTTTACATTCTATAATGGAATTTCGAGACATCCTTAAAATGAAAACCAAAGAATTGTTGAGTAGTAAGTTAGAATAAACTTTTTTCTCACGCAAAAAAAAATTAGAACTAAGCAGCGATATTCTAAACTGAAATTTTAGTATATTGCAGTATATTTTATAATTGTTGTTTTATTAAATTATTTATAATTTTAGATTTAATAATCTTGGCATTATTCGTAGTGCACGTACAGTCGGCATCGAAAGTTTTCAGACACCCACTTTTTTGAAGGTTTCTTAAATTCTGATAATTTTTGTACTACACTATTTACTATACTTTTTTTTTTTTTAGCTTCTAATAAGATAAAAACTGTAGTAAGGATGGTAGAGTTTTGAATTTTTACAATGTTTTTGGTTCAACTTTCTTTAGAAATTTCTCATGTCTAGGACAAAAATTTCCGAAATGGCTGAGTTAGTCAGATAGATACTTTGAAGATTTCCCTTTACATACAGGGTAGGGTGTCTACTTTTATATATATCCAAATCTGTAAAATCCTAATTTTTCAAGATGGTCGATTAAACTTTTTTTTTTTTATTTATTTAAAGCCTTGCCTGCTACAATTTTTTTGCTGTATGAACTTAAAGTTGAGCAAAATACCGAGTTTGAGAGCCACTAGACAAGTCAAGTTCGCCATGGAATTATGTCTAAGTGATTCTAAATAACATTCAACTGTCTTGGCATCATTCCATGGCAATCTTGACTCAAATTTTTTGCAAATTTTTTGTTTAATGAATATTTCTTTACAGCTTTGTGTCTGTTTCATTTTGAAAATATTTCTTATCCAACGTTTTTGTAAGACAAATATTGTTTGTAAGATAAACGCACTTGGGTGTCCTAGAAGAAACTCAAAGAAGTTATTGTAGCCAAAAATCGATCGAAACTTTAGTTATATTTTATACTATCTACTTCATATCTGACTAGCCATTTTGGAACATTTTTTTCCAAGACTCGAAAAATCTCTAAAGGTGGGTAAATTACGCAAAATAAAATTTTACCCGTAAATTATTTTCAAAACCACCCGAAATTTTCTGAAATGATCAAAAGCAGAATCAAACGATGGCGGAACAATAGTCATATTGATGTATCATTGTATACATGGAAATTTAAGGGGTAACACCATTGTAACAGTGTAAAAAAAAAAACGCTTTTTTGATATATTTTTTTCGGATTGAAGGAAAGGTAGTAAGAAAAAACGCTTTAAGGGTGTTATTGGTCATATATTGGAGTACAAAAAAAAAATCCATCTATAAATATTGCAAAATGGCGGCGCTAAAGTTATTCTCCGCAGACACGTTGTTGTCGGCGCTTCGCGGCAAGCAGCAGAACTTAAATCTTAACCTACATGACTATAGCTAGTGAAACATGTATGGAATTTTAAAAATACTGATTTTTGTGTAATTAGCATGTTTTTGACGAAAAAAAGTCCATTTTTTGACGAAAAAGGATAATTATTTGTTTATAAAAATTGTTAAACTTAGTGAAAAATAGGTACGTGTTTCACTTCAAAATGTGGTTTTACAGATGTGGTTAAAATTTCAAATGATAATATCGAAAATTGTTGGAATTATGCTGTGTTCCGTTTTGAAACTTCATGTTTCGAGAAAAACGCATTTAAAGTTTTAAAATGAGTTGTCGACATGAAAAAATGAGAAATTCGACTGTTTAAAATTTTTTACCATTAACCTGCAATACCGTGAGCATAAAGCTGCCCTTCCACGTTCAAATAGTTCTCATCGTCTCCTTTTCTCGATGATTTAATGCTGGAGCATGCCTCTTGTCGTATTTGATGCGCGTAGCATCGGCTACCAAGTAAAAATTGTATGACTGCACACCGATATCCATCTCCAGGATTTTCATAATTTGTAAAATACTCTTCACACCGATCCTCATCCCTTCATTCTCTTCAGGCCTACATTAAAGTACTTTCACTTGATATTTTTCAAATTGAGTAAACGTAGTTTCTAACGACATCTAGTAGTGTATTACGGAAGTTAGAAATCAGTAGGTAAGACGTCACGTAGTACCTTTCGAGCAGGTATGTCGTCGCATCAGAGGCGTTCGACACGCTTTGTGGAAATCGCGAAATTTCAAACAAAAATTTTTTTTCATGGATAAAACTTTTCGCCTCATATTTTAGAAGATTCAAAGTATGGTTTAAGCCAAAAAACAAAAAAACGATTTTTTAAAAAAATTCTACGGTAGTGTTACCCCTTTAACTAAGCTCAATGTGGTCTTTAAAAAAAGAATTTAACAGCTACGTTCCCTGTAGAAGCAAAAAGTAAAATCAATATCATAGCACAAAATTATTCAGAATTTGAGAAACCTTCAAAAGCTGTGTGTACGACAACTTCCATCGCTGACTGTACGTTTAAGATCGGCTGTATTTCTTTTTAACTCCTAGTTTTAAGCGTTTTAGTCCACAAAAACTCCCGATGGGCTCTTGTTACGACTCGACCGAACCCAGTTTGATTGCAGTACGTATCTACCGAGGGTCAAACCCGCGCGAGCTTTATACACAGACTTATGACAAACATGTGCCTTAACAGAACCAATCCGTATATTTACTCAACCAGTCAATTTTAGACGAGTACGTTACTTTTACGATAGATGATAAGGGGTCCAAGTTGTAGTTTACTTAACTATAGCAAAGCGAAGACTGACTGGCATTTTAAAAGTTGTTGTGGTCCATTTTTTTACTAAGGAGAAACTTTTATAAGGATATATTTTTTAAAATTTTCGCTGTAACGCGTTTTATATAGGAGGAGGAACAACGTTAGTTTTAGGGCCTTGACAGGCGCCGAGATGTATTGTGTTTTTGTATTGTATATATATTTTATTGAGACAGTTATTTTTACAGTGCTGAATGTATTTCAATAAATAAAATGTATTTTAAGCTTGGCGTAGTTTGTGTGAACCCGAATATTACCCCCCACTTAACTCTTTTACCCTCAAACAGATTATAAATTAAATTGAATATGGTTTACTCACCCCTCTAGAAGGTCAGAAGCAATTTCCGAGTGTATTTTAAAAAAATATAATCTTATATAGACTAAAAACTGCACCACACTGTTCAATTGTGGTGCAAACAATTGCAATTTTATGCCTTATGTAAACTAAATTCTACTCTCCAAATGGAAAGAGAGAGGTTCATTAAAGGAGACAGGCGCACAAATCAGAGCCAACTGCCCCAACTCCAATCCTTGACTTGGGCTTGGATCTCAGTTTGAACCGCGATTATTTCGGCCAATCAAATTTAAATCGCGAATATCAACCATTATTATGTCACTGAACCAACAAATGAAGTTCAACAAAACGAGGAACAGCGTTTGGCGTTGTATTTTATAATATTTCACGGCCTTTTATATATATATAAAAAAAAAAATTGTTGTTGTGTTGGAATGCTTTGTACCTACTTATACATTAAATTAAATATCGTTTACTCACCCCTTTTGAGAAACACAAGAACTTTTCAAGTGTATTTTAAAAAGTTCATTAATAATTTTATACACACTAAGAACTGCACTAAACTTTTTATGCATATGCATTTTTAAAATCTACAATGCTTTAAAAGTTGCATATTTGCATACAGTTATAACAATGTTACAATTAAACAGTTTGAACCGCGAATATTTCCACCGATCAAATTTTAATCGCGAATTTCAACCGTCATGTCGCTGAACCAGCAAATGAAGTTGAACTAAACGAGGGACAGCTTTTATCGCGAGATTACATAAACAAGATATTTTCACGGCCTTCTACAGAAAAAGAAGCCCAGCGCTGTTTTTATTTTGGAATGCAAAAACTTCAAAGATATGTACGTTGAGGAAATAGCTTCCATTGGAAATCGTAGGTGGCTGTGAAGTTTACGAAACCGATGCCTACCCTACTTTGTACCTACTAAAGTAGGTACGTGTTAATTTGAAGAAAATCGTTTACAAAACAGGTAAAGTAAAAATCGTAAGGACTTTTCTTTGCTAAAAAGTATTTATTTTTTATAATTATGTATATTAAAGAATGTCCAGTAATGTTCTACATACATTTACATATTTTTATTATCTTTTATGTTGGCAGCAGAGATGCACCAACGTCAAAAGAATGTCGGGCCGTCAAAAATTTTTAAATCTTTCGTGGGAGTCTATAAAGTTGTTTTACTATATTTTAATTGAAAATATACGCGTATATGTCGGTTTTAGTTTAACTGGGAAAAAGTGTGTGCACTGAGGAAACAGGTAAATTGTCTACATATATTTTTTTTCACAAATGTAAAATGGTTTCTCCTAGGCATGCATTTCATTTTTGCAAAATTAAGTAGATGGTGTAGTGTATTCTTCATTCTAATTATTTTGACACGATATCCGAATTTTTATGAGTGCCATTTCTAGAAAATTAAAGATAATTATAACTTCCTATAACTATGAATTCTTCAGTCATAGAAAACCATTACTGTTTATAGTCTACAGTGAATTATTTTTATATAGAAACCATTCCAAAATAGAGCGCATTATTTTTAAGATTACTATTAAAAATGTGGCAAATAAGATACTCAAGTGTTTGGAGTTATTCAATAAACACTGAGTAGTATGAAGAATTGAGCATTTGTAAAATGTAGATATACATATAATACATACATATATTGAGATTGTTAGAGCAATTGGAACTACCTCCATTTCTCACTCCTCTGCTCAAAATTTTTAAAATAATTCGATTACATATGTATATTTTTTACTTCCTTGGCCATAAATAAATTTGAGGTTATCAGATCTCATATTTTGAAAATACATCATGATATCAGTAAATCGATCACCAAAGATTCAGGCATTTTACAGTGTGAGAGACTATGAACAGAAGAATGAACTGGAAAATGTGATAATAATTTTCTTAATGGCTTAAAACTTCTAAATAGGAAAATATATAAGGTACAGGTGAAATGGAAAAGTAGGTATCGTATACATGGTCAAGTTGAAAAGTTGGGTACATATTTTTACACTTTTCCATCAATTGTTTTAAAAACCACCATAAAAAAGTTAACAAAACGCTTGATCTGCCAGGTGTCACAGTTCGCCAACTGTATTTATTTATAAAAAATAATTCCGGAAGACATGAAAACTCTAAAACAAAAGATCTTTTAATGGCACATTTCACAACTAAAAAAGCAGCTGAAATAATGTTAACCGTGAAACAAGTGACTATCTAAAAATGACATTTACCGCAAAATATGCTTTTTGAAAAATAACATAAAAATGTAGTGGATTTTACAGACTCTTGTTTATCCATCGTTTAAGTAGTCTGTTTATCACGATATCTTCATTTGAGATAATTTGGGGGTGATTGTAAAAAAAGAGGGACAAACGGGAAAGTAATTATTAAAAAAAAACTAGCAAATGTATATATTTTTATTGACAATGCTACGACCAAGAATCTATAACAAATCGATCGTTCTTAACCAACTCGTTTAAGTATTCCCTGGCAACTTCGAGATCCAAATCCCCATATTCCACGAGGTTATTCACAACGGCCTCCTTAACGTCCTTCACCACGGTCTTCATGTTCCCGCAAACATAAATAACGGCATTTTTATTCAAGACATAGTTGACAAACTCTTCACCGTTCCGATCTATCCTATTCTGAACGTAACACTTCTCCTCCCCGTCTCTAGAGAAAGCCGTGTACAGCTTCGTTAAGGCCCCGTTATCTAAATACTCCTCCATTCGTTCGGCGTACAAGAAATCCCTATCGCGGTACCTGCAACCGTAAAACAACACTGCATCGCCCGTATCGCGTTTTCCGTTCTTCCTAAGCAGCAATCTGTGGTCTAAGAAACCCTTGAAGGGCGCCAGCCCCGTTCCCGTAGCCACCATCACCAAGGGCAGTGACGAATCTGAAGGTATCCTAAAGTTGTTAGGTTTCCGGAAGTAAATTGGTATTTTTGCCCTTTGCGATTCGTTCAGATTCACCAGTTCTTCCAACCATCCCGTGCAAACCCCTTTTGTTCCATCTTCGTTTTCCACGACGAAAAATGTTATGTGTAAAGCGTCATTTTCCAAAGGGGACGATGCTATCGAGAAGTATCTTGGTTGGAGCGGCGAGGAATGCTCTAAAATTACCTCCACGGGCGGAGAGCAAGAAGGAAACTTGTTTAGCAGGCCCGACAAGGTCTGAGCGCTGCCGGTGATCAGGTCAGAGTATTGTTTCGACCCCTTCGGCGAACACACTTCCTGTAGTTTTTCCGCTTCTTGAGGGTCTCGCGTGTACGGAATCAAAGCTTTCAAAAATAACTGAAACAACGCGTTATATTTTAAAATGCAAAATGTGTCGACACAATTGACTTACTTTTTTCGGAGGCTTCCTTATATCGACGTAGTAAGTGAAAATATCTCTGAACACGCCGCTAATTGGAATGTGTTTGGGAATAGTCGCATTTTTCTTTGTAGTATCCTCCGAAATGCTTAAGTTATACCATTTTTCCGCTTCAGCTTCCACATTCAGCCTAACTAGTAGCTTATCCACTTCGACAGGATCATTACGAGGCAATATTCCGATGGTATCGCCTGGTAAAAAAGTCGAAAGGAATGTCCTGAAACGCTTACATGAAACAAAATGATTTTCGGTAATGAGAGGAATACCTTGGTGGACAATTTTAAGTCATACACCCGCTTGACGTCCTCTCCTTTCGTTAACAGTTTGGAATCTCCGATTTGCGTCAAGAACACGTCGCTAACAGAAAACGGCCTATTTCTAAATTCGTAGTGGTTAACCTAAAATTAATCAGTCAGAAAACGAAGAACGATACTCCAAAAATGTAATAACCCTCGCTGTTGTTTCAGATTTGTTCTCTGAAAGAGTTGATTTTAAATATTGCGGCATTTTAAACGAGACTTTAATGTGTTAACCTAAAAAAAAACTTGTAACTGCGCATCTGTCCACATGACATTTTCGAGTTGACATGTTTCCCTTGTTCCAGAGAAATTTCGTGCCGTACAAAAATTCGGAAAATGTGAATTGTGTTTGAAAATGTGAAAAAGTTACGACGAGGAACAGTGTTTTGCATTCGGATTTGGAATAAATCAAGGCGGAATTATTAACTGTAAGTATAATTTCGAATGTTTTCGCGTGAAATCTCTGGAAAAGCCCGTCTTTCCCAAATAAATATTTCGACCCCACAGTTTTCCTTCAGCATTAAAAACGTCGCAGTGAATTGCTATTTTCCGAATACGCGCCAGCTTTACCCTTAATTTATTAATTATTGCAACATTTAACAAAAATGTCAAAAGTTAAAGTGTCAAAATTAATGGGAAACATACCACTCAAAACCCAAACCAAATGTGTAAGCGGTGTGATGGTATTTTAAACGTTTCTTTTAAGCGAAAATGTTACCGTTTGTTTTTATAATTTGTTGTCTTCACTTTTTTCCTGTCGTGTCCGTTACGCCATAATTCAAATGACCCGCAAAATTGTCACTTTAGAGCGCCATTACCGGTCGAGGCGACTCGGTAGAGTAGGAGTTTGTGGTTATCGGCCGTCAGATGACGCCAATTCGTGTCAAATAAAAATCTCATTTCATAGATCTCGAAACTGGACGTATAAATAAACACGTTATATAAGATAAATCGACTTGGCATTTTTTTGGAATCAAACATGCACCGACATGCCGGATGGGCCGCCGAAATATGCTCGGAACAGTGTTTCGATTGAGTATTACGGTGGAGCAGGCCTTGGCTTCAAGGAACCTGCGTTTGCTCTGTTCATGATTCCGTCGCGCGCCGCTGTTGGTTGTTAATGGACGAGTGCGTTGTTCGGCTGTTTTTAGAAAAGTCGCCATTGTTGTTCAATAAAATACGCAGGAAAACCGTCGTTATCCGTTTTGTACGCGCGATCGATTAGATATCAACTCGCCAACGCATAGCCTAGCGCAGTGGAACAGTGTGACCGTTAATTACGGTGTGGTATATTTGCAGTTAATAAGTGTTCAAAGTGGTGCAATGTTTGTTAGATGCGTATTCGCTCTATGAAGCTCCATAGTACCTACATTTCGTAAGCTTGTTCCCGTCACGTGGGAGTGTGCCGTTCAAAATACCTCATAGTTACGTATAATTGCGAAAAAAGTGCAATAACAAATATTTTTTTGTGAAGACTAAAGGATCGTACGTACCGTCGTAATCGTACGGTTAACGTGATTTCGGAGTGTATCGGGTGTTGCGTTTGAAAGTTTCACTTTTATGTTTTCGGTATGGAATTAGCCGGCGACTAGTTCTAAATTTTTAAATAGCCACAGCTGTATTTATTTATGGAATTTATTTCGTGTTTATTGATCAAGTACTCTGACTAACGGGTTTTTTGCAGTTGTTAAGTGACATGAAAGACTTTGGCAGTAAAACTGGATGAATGGGATTGCGTACAGCCTCGGTGAGGCGTCCCCATGTGCCGGTCATGGCCCCAGCCCTGACGGAGACGGCGCAGGCACAGAACTTTAATCTGCCATCGAAGGACCGCCTGGAACCGGCATCTCCAATAAACAGCTACGAGAAAAACGCCAAGTACCAGGCCGCCACGAAGGAGTCGCCTTATAAGAGTGATGACCGCCTGACCCCTCTCCAATTCAACGGTGATGAACTGAGTAATGCAATCGGCACCTTCAACAAGCTCGCTTTGGCCTCGGAGAAACTGGTATTGGACAAGTGCCTGACCGACTTGAGCGGCGCCTCGGACAACACCCTCATCGAGAATCCTAGTATAATGAGCGTTAGCCCATCACCTATGGGCGACCAAGACAACGGTATGGGTCTTCAGAAAACTGGTTTGGATGTCTCCGACATACACAAGAACAAGAATTCCACCGACATGGACCAGCTGTTCCACAACCTGAGCTCCGTGCTGCCCGGGAACGAGGGCGTGTGCGGCGCCGGCGACCTGGGACAGAACGCCGACGACATCATGCAGGTGATAAAGTCCATCGAGGGCGGCGAGCGCCTCAACAACACCCCCCAACGAGCTGAACAGCGAGAATGAGGAGGTCTTCCCCATGCCGGGGGCGACCTGACCAACAACCTGGCGTCGTTCGAGAAGGAGCTGTTCGAGGGCGTCGACATGATCAACATGGCCATGGACGACCAGCAAGACGAGCTGGACACCGTCGACAAACAGAAGGAATCTCAGGCGAGGGACCTGCTCACCGATCTGCAGAAGAGGCACGCCAAAGTGGAGAGGCGGCTGGATTTCCTGAGGAGGCGCGTCTACAAGCTGCAGTCGAGGCACATGGGGCAGCACGCGAGCGGAGAGATCGCGGGGGTGTTCGAGAACGTGCACAGGTCCCTGAAGAGGGCCAAGGAGCCGCACGAGCCCGGTTTCTCGTCCGCCAACGATGTTCCCCTCGCGGACAAGCCCAAGCCGATGACCTACGGCTCCGCGAAGACCCTCGTGAGGAAGCTGGAGATGACAGCCATCCTGCAGGCCAACACGGCCTCGAGGCAGCGTCACTCCTCCAAGTACTTCGGCTCGGGGTCCGTGGAGGTGCCCACGTTCCGGAGCAACGTGTCCGGCATGATCGCCGTCCCCTCGTGGCCGACGGAGGCTAAGCAGGAGCTGCAGAAGGTGGCACGACAGCTGCAGACGCAGCTCAGCCTCGTGCAGGAGGAGGTGGACTCGGAGGCGACGGAGAGCAGCTCGGGGGGCGAGAGCTGCGACGAAATGCAGGCTTACAACAATCCCCACCAGCAGTATCTCAGTATGTAAGTAGACGTTTCGTTTTATATACGTCCTTCCTCGAGTAAACGCCGTCCTTTTCTCGGATATAATACTTTTCTATTACTAAAAGACTAGACTGGCTTTTATCTGTACCGTTAATCTTTTTTTTATCTCCATTTTTTTTTTTGTTGTGTTTACAAAATATTTATACACAGGGAATATGTTAAGTAATAAACCTGATAATACTGTTTATCTTGCTTTATTGTGGTCGGTAAAAGTTTTTTCGAAATGACGTGGAGGATTATTAGTGGGTGGATCCGTGTGTTAGTTATCACTAGCCAAATAACTGGAGCCTTTATCTACTGCAGGAAAGACGGAGTTGTGTCGACCCCGAGAAAACAAAGCCTGTTCGCGTTCCTCATTTACATTTTTTTTTTCAATATTTTAATAGTGTTCTAGAAGTGTGATAATTTTTTTCAAAGCTGGTCACGTCAGGCTTAGATTATAAATAAGCAGTTATCTTATAAATTATACTAATAATAATCTGTGTACACAAAGTTTAGATTTATATTATATCCATTTTCTTTTTTGGTCTGCTGATTGAGTAAATCTCGTTTTGCTTTCAATTTATTTCAATTGCTCCAATATACCTCTTAACATTTAAATTGCTTTTCACTCTATGTAAAGTTTCAACTTCAAACAAAACATTGGGCATTCCAAACTTAGATACAAACAAAAATTGAAAGTGGCGTGGTTCGCACGAGATTTTTCCGCGGATTTATTTTTTGTTTTCGCGGCTATTTTTATGCGTTGTGCATTCCAAAAAAAACAACTGCATTAATGTGGTTCATAGAAATGCTTTTCCAAGAAAAAAATTGTAGCCGTGTTGGGTAATTTTATTGTTTGTAATAATGATAATATTAGGTAAACTAGGCGCGTATTGTTTGATATTTATGGTGGGTTGAGATTGTTGTCCTTTTTTGTATCTTAGAAAGTTAAAACCTACTCACTCTGTCTGTTAGTCGAATTTACCGTCTTTAATTTAATTAGCGACTTGGTTTAAACACAAGCGCGTCCTGAATCCATTAAAAATGCCAAGTCGGTCACAAAAATGACTGTAGACGACGAATTAAATCGTGTACAAAGCTTTTGTTAGTATCTCCTACCAGAACAATACATACCAGTGTAATACATGTATGTAGACAAACATGTTTTCGGAAAATTAACATTTTTCCCATTAGATTTATGTATAAAATCCGCCATTCAAATGGATTTAAATAAAAAATTGTTTTACTGTTGTATTTTTTTTTTTCATTAAAAATATATTGGGTATAGAAACATTGTTTACATGTCAGTGAGCGCTTAAAGCTTGAAATAAAATAATTATCTTTTGTTTTTGTGAACGTTTTTGCGAAAAATACTAGGGCATGCATTTCTTTCTTGCTAAAAAAAGTAAATTTTTGAATAACTGTCATTTCCAGATTGTCTATTGTTTTCGAACAGTGACGTCATCGGACGTTTTCTTGAAACAACAACCCTGTTTTTTCAACGGATTTGGAAAAACATTTTCCAAGTACAGTTTTTTTTTTTTTTAGCTGGTAAAACGTAATTTTTTTACATGATATTGTATTTGACTTTAAAGTCATTGTACCCAGTTGGAGATGTTAATCAGATATCCAGTATATTCAAGAACAAACACTTCGTGTGTGTGTGTGTGTATCAATTTAATGGCACTGGTGAACAAACACTTTGATTGACTATTTAACACAAAACAATAATGTTTAATATTACATAGGCGAAATACGATAAATTTGAGTATTATTTTGTGATAAATACCCGATAAAAGTTTTATTGAAAATTCTGGTAGGTATGTGATTAATGATTAACATCTCAGATAGCTTGGGTACAATGACTTTAATGTAAAATGTCGCGAAAAGGTTCCTCTTTGACATACGAGGTGTGGCTATTAAATAATCGAATTGAGGCTGTTACCAGCGCGCTGCGAGCGTGTCGCGACAAGTTTGAACAGAACTGTGTCTGGTGATACTTTCCCCATCCTGAGCTAGCTGGACAAGCCAGTGGGTCGTTTAGTTTGACTGTAGTAGTCATTTGAATTAGTCTACGCACCAGCGACGCGTCGAAAAAATGTTAAGTGTTCAGATGGAGCAATGGGTTAATCTCAAGTTTCTTGTTAAACTGGGGAAAACTTTTACAGAAGCTTACGCAATGTTAAAAGAAGTGTACGGGAATGAATGTTTATCCCGCGCACAAGTTTTTGAATGGTTTAAACGGTTTAAACAGGGACGACTGAAGACGATCCGCGCCCCGGACGGCCCTCCGTCAAAAACGGACGGAAACATTGAAAAAATATGTAAATTAATCCGCGAAGATCGTCGTCTAAACATCCGAGGACTTGCTGAAATAACCGGAATCGACAAAGAATGTGTTCGCCAGATTTTGCATGAATCATTCAACATGCGCAGTTTGCGCAAAAATGGTGCCAAAACTCCTCACTCCCGAGCAAAAGGAATCAAGAGTGAACATTTGCGCTGACATTCTAAACAACATTGACACTGATCCAGGCTTGTTAGACACTGTGATTACTTGTGATGAAAGTGTGGAAGCGGTAGGAAGCGGTGTAAAGCTAAAGCGACGGAGCCTCAGAGCCAGCTGATAGAAGCGACGGAGCGGTGTAGAGATCGCCAAGGGGAGTATATTGAAGGCGAAAAAGTTGCTACTGTAATTGGTATCGAATAAAAAGTATTATGACAGCAGTTCGGTTATTTAATAGCCACACCTCGTACTACTTGTTTTATTTACATTTATTTTTGTACACTGAAAGCTCTCCGCTATCTGAATATGTCGTAAAAATATCGAAAACAAAAGACGATCTGGAAATTACGTGTTGGCATTTGTTGTAAAAAAAAATCGAAAACGGAATGGTACAGATTTTTTTTTGTACTGGCCGTAATTTTAAGAAAAAATTTGTAAAAAGCTAAAAGGTTTGGAATCGAACCTCTGATGTAGAAAAAAAAACGAACATTTGGGTCAGGTCATACTTTTTGCAAAATGTTTTTTTAATTCCGTTTTGAGTTTTTTTTTTTACGTAACATATTTGGGATAAATTATCACTAGTGTTGCGATAATTCGAATTAAATAATTCGACTAATTCGATAGTTAATTAAAACTAACTAATTCGATGATCTAATTCGATATATCGAGATAAAAATTAGTAGTATTTATTATGTAGTAGTAGTACTCCGACGGGAAACGGAATTACGAATAATTCAAGTGGTATACGCCTATACCTATTGAATATGTACGATGGATGTGGTGACCTTTTTTTTTTTAGCTTTTTTTCTTTATCGGCCCCCCTAAAAGGGTCAAGTAAAAACGGAAATACTCGGGGGACTGTTTTTTTAGCTCTTCTTTTATCTGCAGCCATCGCCATTTAAATTTATAATTCTACTAATAATAATTCGAATTATTAATTCGATTTTTAAATATGAATTATTATTACTAATTCGATAGTGAAAATAATTCGATTATTCCCAACACTAATTATCACCCCCTAAAATATGACGTGCGTCCCATGCTTCGTTATGAATATAACGAAAATAAATTCCAGGAACAACCAATATAATTGTTTTATCCAATAAATGTATTTTATGTGATTGAAAAATAGGGACTCTTGACCCGGGACAGGTTCAATTAAAACAGTTACGATGTGTGTTTGGTTTACGCCCATTAGAAAACGGATTTTTTGTATTTCGTCGTGCCGTCAATAAATCTGTTAAGGGGGCGTTGGGCGAAACAATTTCAAGGTCACGAGACGAGTCCTGTTTCGGTAGCGTGTAATTGAAAAGTACGTAGAGGAACGTTTATGTTTATGAGATAGAGAGACAGGTATGTCAATATCCTAATTGTCTCTCTGAATGGTAAATGGTTTGTTGCCGTGTTAATTTCCACATCAGCGTAGTGGAGTGGATGTACCGGGTGATCGAGTGAAAATTGCCCCCCCCCCCCCCTGTCTCCGATAATATTTGTTATAAAAATTTTCGCAAGTAATGAAGCTAGTTGGTTTGTTGTAGACTTGCTTACAAGGTACATATTTTTGGAATTCATTCACTCCTTGCAAGTGTTGAGACATCAAGTGCGAGTAGCAGTTTGTTCGATTTTTTTTTAATGGAACACCCCGTATATTTTTGCATAAACTGGACATCTATTTTGTTCTGAATTCGGCGATGTAGCATAAAACTGCGCAAACCTCGTAAAATTTCTCATTCAAAATAATGGAATTTGCCGGGTATTATGTACAGGGGTTTTCTTTATAATTTGCCACCTCTTTAAAAACAATGTTACTTGGGATACAAAAAAAGTAAATGCAAAAATTGCAGAATTTTTCCTGAACATTTGTGGATACCGCGTTTATTAAGCGAAGTCGATCGCCAGAATTGGAGTAACTTTTGCACACAACTTCTCTGCCGCAGTCGTCGTTTCGACTGGTTGAACAATCTTGTTACCGGAGATGAAAAGTGGATGCTTTATGTAAAGGGCTGTAAGCGCCAGTGGATAGACGCAGATGCTCCAGCACAGTCAGTACCTAAACCTGACGTCCACCCGAGAAAGGTGATGTCAGTTTGGTGGGACCTTGGCGGCTTGTATCACTGGAAACTCTTGGAGGACAATACCACCGTCACCACCGCTGTCTATTGTGCTCAACTCTGCCCAGCTCAATATGGGGCCGCGGCTGGACAAAGTTATACTACTACACGATAATGCGCGTCTCCATGTAGAAAAACAGACACGCAATTGAACTCTTGCAGTTGAGTTTTGAAGTTCAGCCCCATCCGCCGTGTTCACCAGATCTTTCCTCCAGTGACTATCATTTGTTCTGTGTCCTCGTCAAACGTTTAATAAATAAATAATTTGACGATCGTCACCATCTACAAATACTCATACATAACTTGTTTTGCTTCACAACCGCGTGAGTTCTGGGAACGTGGTATCCGCAGTCTGCCTACTCTGCGATAAGTTATACGAGGTGTGGCTATTAAATAACCGAACTGCTGTCATAACACTCTTTATTCGTTACCAATTACAGTATGCACTTTTTCGCCTTCGATGTACTCCCCTTGGCGATCTCTACACCGCTCCATATGACTTTTCCATTGTTGAAAGCAGTGCTGGAAGTTCCGATTTTGTCAGCTTTTGCTTTAACTGCTTCCACACTTTCGAATCATGTCCCCTTCAGTGTCACCGTGTCTAACAAGCCTGGACAGTGTCAACCAATGTCAACGCAAATATTCATTATTGATTCCTTTTGCTCGGGAGTGAGGTGTTTTGGTACCATTTTTGCGCATGTTGAATGATTCAAAATCTGGCGCACACATTCTTTGTCGATTCCTGTTATTTCAGCACACCCTCGGATGCTTAGACGACGATCTTCGCGGATTAATTTACCATTTTTTCAACGTTTTCGTCCGTTTTTGACGTTGTGGGCCGTTCGGGGCGCGGATCGTCTTTAAACCGTTTAAACCATTCAAAAACTTGTGTGCGGGATGAACATTCATTCCCGTACACTTCTTTTAACATTGCATAAGCTTTGTAAAAGTTTTCCCCAGGTTAACAAGGAAAGGAAAGTTGAGATTAACCCGTTGCTCCATCTGAACGCTTAACATTTTTTCGACGCGTCACTGGTGCATAGACTAATTCAAACGACTCCTACAAACTGAGCGACCCACTGGCTTATCTAGCGAGCTCAGGGTGGGGAAAGTATCGCCAGACACAGTTCTGTTCAAACTTGTCGGAACACGCTCGCAGCGCGCTGGTAGCAGCATCAGTTCGGTTATTTAATAGTCACATCTCCGGATGGCGCTTACATTCTAAATTAAATTCCTCCTATTTAAAAAATAAATAATATTTGAACATATAGGCAAGGCTCATCCGTTTGAATCAACCATATAGAATCCACTTCCTTATCCACCATCGCGTATTGTTTTTTATTCTTGGCGATAGTGTTTTTTTAAATTCTGCCTGCCACTACCTAAACCCATCATTTGACATGGTCTTGCTAGCGAGCAGTGTAGTTTTTTTCGAGAAAGTAGAATGACTGGTTGTAAAATTATTATTACTACTACTTATTATTGTAGCTCAGGTTCGTGATCCACAACTGATATCAACGCGCGGCTTGGTGATGTTTTCCTGCCTTCTCGCTTTCTGTTGTACGATTTTTTCCGCCTGACCGTCTCTTTTCGATCGTCAACTGTCGTCTCGACCAGCTGGTACTGGTATCACGCCCGCATACGCCCGTCCAAGGTCACGCCGAGACGATCCGCTTGCCGCCGCTTTATTCCCCCCTCCACCCGTTGCTGAATGGATGTCGCGATTCGCGATGCCGCGTAAAATTTTTTCGCCTCGCTTGCGCGTTCATCAGAAACTGTTCTATTCGGTTGTGTTCCCGAGGCTAGGCCATCTGGATCTCTCTAACCCGCTAAGTCGGGAGAAGTTACAAGAAAGACGGTTTGTCGGTTGGCGTTTTTTCTAATTCTCGATAAATTATTATTTCCTGCTTTGTGGGTACATTAAGGAGCCATTAAAAAAAAACGTCATCAAAGTTAATCCCGCAAAAAAAAGTCGTATATACGGGGTGTGGAAATGAGACAGGCAACGTAGCGCCCGATCTAGCAACACTGCGGAGACGGGACTTGGAAGGGCGGTAGGTTGATATGTAATGCACCTTCAGTACAAGTTGTAACTTGTTAATACACGTTCGTGTGTTCTTTGTGACTGTAAACCGGGTTTTTCTAGTGCGTTTTAAAAATGAGTGATATTAATTTTAAGCAACGGTGTGCTATCAAGTTTTGCTTCAGACTTGGGACACAGCGCAACGGATACTTTTGCAAAACTTCGACACGCCTACGGAGACAGTGATTTTTCAAGAGCCCAGGTTTTTCGGTGGTTCAAGGCATTCTCAGAAGGAAGAGAGTCGATAGAAAATCAAACCCCAATACCAAACATCAAGAACAACTGGATATTGCATCACGATAATGCTTCTTGTCACACAGCTATTTCAGTAAACGAATTTTTAGTAATATTTTTCGTCGTGACTTTTTTCTCTTCCCGATATTGAAAAATCACCTAAAGGGACGTCATTTTGGAACCATCGAAAACATTCAAAGGTTGTAACCGACCAGCTGAAGGCTATTCCAGTATATGAGTTCCAGCACTACTATGATGAATGAAAGAACTGTCTCCAGCGCTGTGTGGCTTGTCAAGGAAGTTCTTTTGAAGGAGACAATACTGACGCAATACAAAAAAAACTGTGTGTAAATTAAACATTAATTTATACATCTCGTATATAACTTTTTCTTTCGGCATCGCTCGAGGAAGTATGTTTTTACTCGCTAAAAACTGAAATAGCTGTGTGACAAGGCGCATTGTCGTGATGCAACATCCAGTTGTTTTTTATGTTTTTCAAGAACCTCTCTGTAAAAGTGTTGATTTACTGTTTACAAACTCTGTGGACAATTCCATGGCTGTCAAAAAAGCAAATCAGCGACCATGTGATCTTCGACTTGCTCATTCTTGCTTTTTTGGGTCTTGGAGAGCTTGAAGTGTGCCATTCCATGCTTTGGCGCTTGGTTTCCGGGTCGTACTCAAACACCCAAGTCTCATCACCAGTAATGACACGTTCCATAAAATGGGGATCATTTTTAATCGATTCCAAAAAGTCAAGACAATTTTCTCTCCTGGTCCTTTTGTTCCTGCGAAAGGTTTTTTGGAACCATTTTTGCGCAGATTTTTCTGATCCCCAATTCGTTAGTCAAAATCTGATGAATAGTGGTGTGATTCAAACTTAACTCTTTCCCTATCATTCTTGTTGTAAACCGATGATCTAAATGTTTTGCTGGCTAAAAACTCATTTGCTGAAATGGTTGTGTGACAAGGCCCATTGTTGTGATCAACATCCAGTTGTTCTTGATCTTTGGATTCAAATTTAACTCTTCCCCGATCATTCTTGTCGTCAACCGACGATCTGAGGACTGAGACGTCTCCGTAGGTGTGTTGAAGTGTTGCAAAAGTATCTGTTGTGCTGTGTCCAAGTCTGAAGCAAAACCTGAATGCACACCGTTGTTCAAAATTCATGTAACTCATTTTTAAAACGCACTAGAAAAAACCGGTTTACGAAAACAGTCACAAAGAACAAATAAATGACTGTAACGAGTTAAAACTTGTACTGAAGGTGCATTACATGTTAACCTACCGCCCTTGCCGTCTCCGCAATGTTGCTAAATCGGGCGCTATGTTGCCAGTCTCATTACTTAATTTACACACCTCGTAAGTTTTTTCCCAATTGGCTTAGTTGTTGAGACACGGAGCATTAAATTTTAATTTTATTTTAGTTTATTTTTTTAATAATACAATTCATGGGTCGATTGTTTTCACTGTATAACATTCATCTCCCTTCATCTCTGTAACTGACCCTTCATTAGCACAGTCGCGACTGCTATTAGAAACATCTGGGCATTCGATTATCGCTTGAAAGTATTACTGTTCTTCGTTGGCGTAACTAAAAAATAAAAACTATACATTTAAATACCACCTGAGATCGAACAATAATAAGCGCGACCTATTTTTACGTCATCCGTCAGGTGCTTGTAAAATAACCAGATAATTTTTTTTAGTGCTTATTTGCCCACTACTCCGTGCAACCTGCTGACTCACGAGCTATTTAGACGGAATTAGGTAATGCTCGAGGTAATATCGTAGTAATCGGTGCGGCTCGTCGAGTATTTGTCTGGTAAATAATGCGGTTTAGACCTGTTTGTGTATCCGGCGATTCGAAAATTACGAGAATATTTTATTGTCCGTCGCAACTCTATTGTCATCCTATTTCAATCAGAATTTCAGATATTGTTCCTTAAGTAAATCGCAACTATTCCATAAGTTTATAAGAATGCCAGTCCAGTAGGCAGAGACTTTTATGTGTTCTTGAAACATATGGGGCTAGTTTTCACGATTTCCTATTTATTTTTTTTTGCGTAGAACATAATGCGTGGGGTCCGTAGAACTGAAACTGTCCGTCAATTTTTTAAACTAACAATTTGTGAAAAAAAAAACGTATTTTTTTCACATTTCCGCTTATATCTCCGTTCCTTGGCATATTTTATAGCATACTAGCGACCCGCCCCGGCTTCGCCCGGTTTACGACGTCACACTAGAAACCTCTAAAATTATCAGTGTTTCTCTACTATATTATGCATGTATTATACATATAAACCTTCCTCTTGAATCACTCTATCTATTAAAAAAAACCGCATCAAAATCCGTTGCGTAGTTTTAAAGATCTAAGCATACATAGGTAGTAGAAAGATAGGGACAGACAGCGGGAAGCGACTTTGTTTTATACTATGTTATGATGCATAAAGAAGTTGTAGCCTATTGAATTTTCAAAATTTTAAGCCCAACCCGAAGTCTCCAAGTGCTATTGTTAAGATGCAAATGACTGCTGAAGTTGAAAAAGTGTACGTAATTCAATTTAATTTAAAAAAAAACGACACAATTTAAATATAAAATTAAAATATTAATAAAAACTACAGTCCAAAATATTGTTTTAGCGTGGAGCAGTAGCCCTAAACTTGAATGTTTTTACATTTAATTCTATTTCACAAAAAACAAAAAACAATGAACTTTTAAAATCACCTAGAAAGCATGATTCTACCAGGATCACGCTTTCCAAATCTTTAATTTTTTTATGTTTTTTTAAAAATTTCAAAACTTCGTGTGCCTTTTTGTACTAATTTTTCCTGCTGCTGCTAATTTTTACTGCCAATTTTTCCTGCTCTTTTTTGTACTTGCATATTGACCGACTCTGTTGCACATTGCCCGATTCACATCTCTACTTACATATTATGAGTATCTCAAAACGTTTGGGATTCACTAGAAGAAAAAAATATATATAATTTGTCCCGTAACCGATTAAGCCCAATATCTCATCAGTTTCAGATCTCGATGCGACAATCAGTTGTTCTGAATTTCAAGTTGATGTCTTAAAGCATTCTCGAATTATCCTGTGCACAAAAGTAGTTAATAGACGGTCGTTTCTTGGCTTTAATAAGTCCTCAACTCGTTTTAAATTGTCGAAATGACGACACCTCTGAGATTATCCGTAAGCGTGTCGGTACTACACATTGGTTTTATCGGTTATCGCCTGTAATTTCAGGAAGTCAAACATGAGATAGCGCACCGGCATACCAAGCCGCAATTTGTGTGCAATTTGACCACTCCAGTTATAGGATATTATATATAGGATATACGAGTATATAGTCTTTTCGAATTTGTTATCAGTAACTTCATAAACCCCTAGATATAGCTTTTCAGATTCGCACAAATATTCGTCGGCCGTATTAGATTCTCCATTTTGAATTTTCACAATTTGATTCCAGATTCGTAATGAGTGATCTAAAAAATCCCCTACTTGCAGTTTTTCCAAAATTCCTTTTTTTTCTAAAAAAAAAATATTTTAATTTTAGACCGCCATTTTGGATCCGCCATCTTGAAATTTAAAAATCTGATTCCAGATTCCAACTCCAAAAACTGTGATCAGCAATCTCGAAAAACCTTTATTAAAACAATTTCCGGTCCAGATTCAAAAAAATAAAAAAAACTGCTCCGCATTAGGGGGTTGAAGATGCCATATTTAGTCCGCCATATTAAAGTGTATAATTCTGATGCCAGATATGGATTCAGTGCCCCCAAAAATTAATATGTACCAAGTTTGGTTCATATCCCTAGAAAATTAAGAAAGTAATTCTATTTGATCATATACGATACAAAACCAGAATTGGCACGTTTGTTTTTTGATTATATAGACATCAAAAAAAAACGTCATCAACTCTGGCTATGAACGAGAGAGATGGAAATAGGTCATGTCTAAGCTTTTCCTAAGCTAAGTTATGTCAAACTTTTGACAAGTGACTGTCACAGTTTGTAAAATAAACAATGGCTGCCATATATAGTGACAGTCTTGACAAGTAAATAAGGTTATAAATTAGATTAAGAATAGAAATACTTTTTTTTTTTTCTCGGCCAAATTTGATGACGTTTTTTTTTTTGGATGTCTATATATATAATACGATACCAGTGAACCGGTTAACCTAAAATTTTTTGACTACCTTCATTTTTTTGTTACGAACTGCCGTTTCCCTTGTTTGAGACGACAAGCTTCACGTGTTTTAAATAGCAATTATAATTATCAATACAAAATATGACATTTTCAAAAGTACTGATATCAAATAACAACCTCATATTATTTTGCATTCTTGATTTTAAAAAAAATGTTTGTTGGTTTGGAAATCTTGAAGACACTGTGTCTCAGCAGGGGTGCAACGTTGGACTAAGGTATGTTCAGTTCAATAGACTTATTTTGACCTCCAGTTCCACTGGTGTCTTTTATGCTACTTCGTTTAGAAACGGCCTGTATCAGATGTGTATAGTTTTATAAGGTAACATATGAAGTTATCTTATGTTTTACATATTATTTATACACTTACCTAAATCGGTTTAGATGAGCTGGGACTTTAGCACTACCTTGACACATTTTTTATACGGTGCGAGGTAAAAGTGTGGAATAAAATCATAATTTTAAGACAAGCTCGTTTTAGATTTTTGTTCTCCAACTAAAACTAACACAACGCGCGTTTAACCCGTTTCGGCCGAAAACGCCACTCCCGGTACATCGCTCTTCAGCGATAACTAATACTATTTGCGACAGAAAAATTTGACAGGGAACAGGGACATATTTTTGAAGTTTAAGACTTGCCCTTTCCGATGGTGTCCATGAAATTCCTCCAAATAATTATTATGAAAAAAAAAAACATTTTTTTTTAAAACACGATTTTTTGCACATTTTTTTTGTTTTAATCAAATTTTCAAGGGGTTTCCGGGTCTACAATGGACCTGGAATCTCACTAACCGGTGGAATAAATGTTTGAACTTATGCATTAAAAATGGCGCCTGAACTGCAAAATTTTTGCGTAAAAATTCAAGAATCCAACTTTTTTGGATTTTGCAAATACCCAATTTTTGCAAAATTTAAAAATTGCTTAAAAAAAATTCTTCCAATGCATTATTTGGTTGATTTTAAGAATTTTTTATTCTTGACAATTTATTGTAAAAATGCATTGTTTTCTAGAGATTCTAAAGATCAAATTAGAATCGAAATTTCGATTTTTTCTCTCGAAATAAAAGTTCTTAAAATCATCCATAGAATGCACTGAAGTTCAGAATTTTTAAGCAATTTTTTAAATTTTGCAAAAATTGATAATCTGCAAAATCCAAAAAAAATTTGAAATAATTATAATGCATTCACTGAGTGATTTTAAGAACTTTTTATTCTTGACAATTTTTTGTAAAAGTGCATCATTTTCCAGTAAAAAATTCTTGAATTTTTACGCAGAAATTTTGCAGTTCAGGCGCCATTTTGAACGCATAAGGCAAAAAATCCTGTAATTTTTTTTGTGTCGCAAATAGTATTACTTATGAGGCGCTGAAGAGCGATGTACCGGGAGTGGCGTTTTCGGCCGAAACGGGTTAACATAATTTGACCTCAAAATATGCTTTCCCAATTCAAACGTATATACAGGATGTCCCGTTTTTAACATTTTTGTAAGGTATTTCGGTTATTACAAGAGATATAAAGATGCGGTTTTCTCGAATCTTGGCTACTTTTTTTTTTTTAATTTTTATTACACTTTTGGTCAACTTTATAATTTCTTCATGCCTAGGAAGTCACTTAAATAGTCAGAAGATTTCCCCTTTAATATTAGTCCATGAACTTTGAAACGAATCTCATATTTTCGAAGTTATTCACAAGCTGTAATCCTTTTAAAATCAATACTGTAGACAAAAATTATTTACATAATTTAAGCAATCTTTAAAAAGTAGATATTTTATGTTACAAAATGAGGATCTGATGTCATTGTCAAAGCAAAGCTGCAGATAACAAGAGTATTTTAATGTTTACTATTTTGACCGCGAGATGTCGTACCAGCCAATGTCAGATCCCAATAATTTCGAGGTGTTTGATGTTTTTTATATGAGAAAGCGGTCGTTGAACTCTATTACGGGCATATCACAATTTTAATTCTTCTCTTGGTTCTGCAATAATAAATTATTTTCCGCACACTATTAAAGGGAAATAGGTAGATCGACTCTTGTTCTATCCTGTATATGCACATCAAATTGCATGCTCAACGTTCTTATTAACCCGTTTTCTAGACTGAAAAACACGTATGAGTTAAACGTCCGTCTTAATTGAGGGAAAATTTTGAAAAGCGTTGAGAAATTCGCGAAAAGCTACCTTGGACTATTCACTCCATGTTTTGTAATATATGGAAAAGTGTCAGTTATATTTAAACAGTACGCCAGAAATAGACGGTGCTCTATTTTAAAACGCGAAATTAAGTATTTAATTTTTCGTTCTGCAGAAGCACATCGGGTCACGTTTTTTTTTAAATGTGTTGGAATAAAAAAAAGATAAAAAACGGTTGGTTATTGGATTGGATACATTTTTAGCTTTTCCACAATAAACATTGTTGATATATTCGTATCGGCACTTGTAATTATTGCGTATTAAGGAAATTAATGAATAAAACAAAAAAAAATCCAGTCCATGTCCAAATCATATTCACGATAATAAAAATTCGGTATAGACGACACATTCGCGATACGTGTATGTAAATAACCGATAAGATAACATTGTCAATAAACCCGCTCGATGATAAACTTTGAACCGCCAACGGTCGGTTACGCATACGAAATGAGCATCCGAAAAGTAAGTACATAGACATACTCATACATATGTACATACATAAATGTAGGTACTCGCCTAGCCAGAATGGAATACGAGGTGTGTTAATTAAGTAAGGAGACTGGCAACGTAGCGCCCGGTCTATCAACACTGCGGAGAAGGGCTGTAGGTTAACATGTAATGCACCGTCAGTACAAGTTTGAACTTGTTAGAGTCATTTGTTTGTTCTTTGTGACTGTTTTCGTGAACCGTTTTTTTTTTAGTGCGTTTTAAAAATTAGTGATCAATTTTGACGATTTTGCTTCAGTCTTGGACATGGCGCAACGGATACTTTTGCAAAACTTCAACACGCCTACGGAGACAGTGTTTTTTTCAAGAGCCCAGGTTTTTCGGTGGTTTAAGACATTCTCAGAAGGAAGAGAGTCGATTGAAGATGAACCACGCAGCGGAAGGCCTTCATCTTCAAGAACTGATGAAAATGTCGATAGAATACGGGATCTTGTGCGTTCAGATAGTCGGTGGATGGCAAGAATGATCGGGGAAGAGTTAAATTTGAATCACTCCACTGTTCATCAGATTTTGACTAACGAATTGGGGATGAGAAGAATCTGCGCAAAAATGGTTCCAAAAAACCTTTCGCAGGAACAAAAGGACATCAGGAGAGAAAGGTGTCTTGACTTTTCGGATTCGATTGAAAATGATCCCCATTTTATGGAACGTGTCATTACTGGTGATGAGGGTGTTTGGAGTACGACCCGGAAACCAAGCGACAAAGCATGGAATGGCACACTTCAAGCTCTTCAAGACCCAAAAAAAGCAAGAATGAGCAAGTCGAAGATCGAATGCATGCTGATTTGCTTTTTTGATATCTAAGGAATTGTCCACAAAGAGTTTGTCCCTCAGACCAAACAGTAAATCAACACTTTTACAGAGAGGTTCTTGAAAAACTTCGAAAAAGGGGTCATGCGTGTGAGACCAAACATCAAGAACAACTGGATGTTGCATCACGACAATGCGGCTTGTCGCACAGCCATTTCAGTAAACGAGTTTTTAGCCAGCAAGTGGCTCCTCAGCCTCCTTAGTCCTGTTGCACAATTGAGCTAACCATGACCATAACAATAAGCATAACTGTAATTTTTATGTTTTGTCCACAACAAATTGCGTAAAATCGTGTGTATTTTAAAACTCCCGCATAGAGGATTCAGTTTAGCCAATTTCACTAAATTAAACATTTTGTGTGAAAAATCAGAAACGGCACTGGAATTAGAAGAAATGATGGTCATCGAATTGTTAACTAATATTGTAGTAATTTAGTATTAATTAGTGTTAGTTACTATTGTATTTAGGGTAACCCTTAACCCACATTTCACGAGAGTGCGGACACAAGGTTGGTGTAACTGGCAAAACGTAATTTTAAACGTAAAGATAAAATAATTTCATCTTTATGTTTACGGTTACTGACAATTGAAGGTCATTCTTAATGCTAGTGGTGATTGAATTAGTTGTAGACAAGAACATTATTTTCATATACGTCATCTTTGTGGTTATGGTTAATTTTACGTGTATGTTAATTGTGCAACGGGCCTTATTCGCCTGACTTGATAACTTGTGACTTTTCTCTTCCCGAGATTGAAAATCACCTCAAGGGACTTCATTTTGGGACCATAGAAAACATACAAACGGCTGTAACCGACCAGCTGAAGGCTATCCAGTTCATGAGTACCAGCACTGCTATGAGGAATGGAAGAACCGTCTCCAGCGCTGTGTGGCTTCCCAACGAAGTTATTTTGAAGGAGACAATACTGAATTGTAATTCTATTCGAATAAAAAAAATTAAAAAACCAGTCTCATTATTTAATTTACACACTTCATATGTACATAAATGTAGGTACTCGTCTAGTCGTAGAATGGAATACGGCGAATTCCTGCACTTTAATTACAATGTAATATACCGGGTGATCATCATCACAGCATCATGATATACCCAAATAAAACTATACCAAGACAAAATTTTCAAATTTTCAACATCTTATATTCATAACAAATGTCAATTTTTGACATATCGACAATTATGAGAGTACTACCCACTTACGATTTCTAAATAGAACACTCAATCCTATAGAGGGCGATTGATCTAAACCATTCATTAAAAGTATTAGGACTTACAGAAGCATGTGATTTTTGAAAATTTGGACTTCTAGACAGCTAATAGGTCTACGACGAACTTGATGAAAATATTTTCAAGTTGGCCGCACTTTCGGTTATACCGGAAGTCGCCACCTACTTCCTTATTTTAAATGGAATTGTGCCTTTTTTTTATTGCAAATTTCGATTCTACACATTATTTCAGGTTGAATTTCTTGAAATTTCGTTATATCTATCTCTTGCTGTTTTTGAGTTATTTCGAGTTTTTTTAAATTTTGGTCATTAGCACCATAACATTTGAAATCATCTGTAGGTGTCATTTTAAAAAATAAATGATCGGTGTTGGTACTAGTAGAATCATTAGGCTTTGCAACGTTGCTTTTATTATTGCTCAATTATCTACAGGGTGTTAAAATAGACCTTCCATTTAGCACAAATTCAAACCATCAAAACACAAATTCAATAGAAGTAACGTAAAATCGTTTTTTTCAAAAAAAAAAAACAGCTTGCCATGGAAATGACAGCCAATGTCACTGCTACTGTTACTTTTTTTTTTTCAAGTAGTATAGGTACTGTGTTTTTTTGTGTTCCTCAATATGGAAATTCAAATATTCAAATACATTGGCTGTCATTTCCATGGCATGCTATTAAAAAGTCAAACGATTTTATGTTACCACTATGTACTTACAATAAAAAAACTAATCACCAAAAAAACTATTAAAGATAGGTGTAGAGGATGTTGATACCGATCGACGCAGAATTTAATTCTACATGAAAGTGTAAAGTAAAATATGGGGCACTGTATTTAAGAAAATCGAGTTTTGATGGTTTGATGAAGTTGTGCTAAATGGAAGGTCTATTTTAAACACCCTGCAGTTAATTGAGTAATGATTACAGCATTGTTGCAAAGTCTAATGTTTCTAATATCCACAGTGCCAATACAGATAATTTATTTCCTAAAATCACAGCTACAGATGATTTCAAATGTTATGGTGGTAATGACAAAATAAAAAAAAATATCCGAAAAACTCACAAACGGCAAAAGATAAGACATAGGGAAACCTCAAGAAAGTCAACGTGAAATTATGTGTAGAATCAAAATTTGCAATAAAAAAGGCACAATTCCATTCAAAATAAGGAAATAGAAGTAGTCGCCACGACTTCCGGTATAACCGGAATCAAGTTCGTCATAGGCCTATTAGCTTAAGTCCAAATTTTGAAAAATCACAAACTTCTGTAAGCCCTAATACTTTTAATTAATGGTTTCTATCAATCACCCTGTTTATTATTCAATACATTATGAAATCATCATTTTCTGAGTGATACCAAATAAGTGAATGATACCAAGTTAAGTGTGCCATGTTCAATCAATCCCACTTTAAAATCCAAGTGACCTTATAAAAAGTTCGATTAATGGTTGACAACAACTAGGCAATTACGTTTGTTTTGATTCGAAGGGGATCAAAGTCACAAATCGCACATCCGGATTTCGAGATGTCACTGAAACGAATTATGTCGGGATAATAATATCTGGCCATCGCAGGTCACCAGATTTTAACCCACTTGAAATTATCTCAAATGATATAAAAAAGAAACACTTTGTTTGGTGAAATAAAATAAAATCCCATACCATTCAACAAATATGAGGAACGTTTCATTCAGCATTATATTTCACCGTTAGCAGATGTCAGCAGTTAGTGAACAATAAGCCGCTATGATACCTACCGTGCCGTTCTTAAGGATAAACGAAATATGAGATCTTCTATTTATATTTTAATGTTAATTTTGTGCAAATTATTAGTAGAGAGAAACATTGAATATTTGCTATCTTGATGAATACAAAAATAGATATGTACATTATTTTTAATAAGTATATTATATTATCAATAAACTTATGTTTCTGAATGTTATAGAGAGAAAATTATTGAACACAGGCATTGGCGTTAAAAGTTAAGAGATTGTAACAGCTGTTAGAAATGAAACGTTTTTTGAGAGGTCATGTCATGTCGGTATACTTTTCTAATAATAGTTAATTATGTATATGTATGTATGTACTTGTTAAACGATAATAAAAGTTCTTTTTAAGGATTTTTTTTGTCATATGTATGTCTATGCTATGGCGTGTGAAGCGCTGTTTGGGTCCATTATATAATGTCCTGTGCAGTCATATCGATTTTCCATCTACTTTCTCCTGGGCTTTCCAGGCAGGTCGTTTTACTGGGGTCACTCAACTTTTTGGCTATTAATATCGCACGGTTACGCCCCAAAAACGAATTTAAGTTAGTGTAGGCTGCGGAAAAATCGTAATTTTGTTTTGGCATCGCGAAAAATCGACGATAAGCGCGTTGTTTTAGGTTTATTCACAAACTAATATAGCATCTTTTCATTTCATCGGTTTTGCGACGATGCCAGTCGGCAGAAAGTATGTGAGATCACTGTTAACTAGACGTATGATCTTGGTCGGTTTCTAATAAACTACCCTTAAGACTTTGTCACCCTAGTTCTTTTTATACATATTCCGTTCTTGAAATGAGCCTTAGTTCTTAGTAATAATTTATCATCACTACTTGAAACTCATTATATTTGAAGAACAAAAGGGATGTATCAGGACGTTGAGTGGTTGTAAACAATTGACAGTCGACGCTGAGATACAAACCCAAGTAAAAAGGAGGGAAAGTCCTCGAAATGCACAGAGTCTGCCCTCGGATAAGAGCTCTTCTCCAACAAATTATGGAGTCATGAAAAATAAACATCTGGGTCTCTGGAAATCTTCCAAGGTGATTCACTCTCACCGGGTTGGTTCTGTGTGTCAGTCAACCCATCTACACTACTAAAACAACAGCTGGGTACAAGATCAACATGAATAACAGTAGCAGTGGCAAGAGGGGACTTTGGATACACGCGTTTGAGCCTAGGATGTGAACTTCTTCCGGTCGACATACCAACAGAACAGGAGCTCCAGACATAATAGATGGAGCATGCTTTGCAGGGCCGTTCTCCAAAAATACCGACGACTATCTGTATCCGAAGGCTTCTTGACAGTTGTTCAGGGCAGGGTTATAACAACAACGAGAGACTTCTACAAGCATGTCCTGAGAGACGACGCCGAAGACATACGAGGTGTGGCTATTAAATAACCGAACTACTGTCAACACTTTTTATTCGTTACCAATTACTGTAGCAACATTTTCGCCTTCAATGTACTTCCCTTGGCGATCTCTACACAACTCCATACGACAGTTTAACAAGAAACTTGAGATTAACCTGTTGCTCCATCTCAACACTTGACATTTTTTCGACGCTTCACTGATGCGTAGACTAATTCAAACGACTGCTACAGCCAAACTGAGCGACCCATTGGCTTGTGCAGCGAGCTCAGGGTGGAGAAAGTATCACCAGACACAGTTCTGTTGAAACTTGTCGCGACACGCTCGCAGCGCGCTGGTAGCAGCATCAGTTCGGTTATTTAATAGCCACACCTCGTATTTAGGAAGTGTGGACATTGCAGTGACACTTATCCACAACATTCAGAAGTCTGAACAAGAGAAGATCGCGAAATACGAGGATCTAGTAATCGATATGAAGTGTCTTTGGAGACTAGAGAAGGCCTAATGATATCGACAGAGACAGTGATGACGAGGAAAACATCCCGGCGTTGGGACTGCATCGTAGCATCGTTAGAAATGGCCAGAAGTCAGTTTTGCTACAAACTTGCCATATTGTTAGTATGCTTTTGGGACAGAATGAATTTCTTTCCTCGCCTGAGTCTTAATTCCTACAGGGAGCGGGGATGAATAACCCAATCACAGCATAAGGAAGCTTGTGAACCCAATCTATCACTGTGCAGCAGGAATGGGTGAAATATTTTGCAGCGTTTCTCAGCTAAGAAATGTGACTATAAAGTAGGCGAAATATTATAGAATTAAATATCAGCAACTACTAAAGAATTTGTTGACATCTACTTCCCGTATAAGCGGAAGTCTCAAATCTCCTAAAATATTTTAGATAAATATGTAGAACTTATGGACTCTGTTGTTGCATTTTCAGAATTTTAATATCCATAGTTTCTGAAACATCGGTATAGTGTAGACCTACCGTGGTGGCACATCGCGTATAGATAATGACGAGTGCTAACTCGGCATGAATCATTATCGTGAATATTGTCGTAATGGCGATGGCAAATAATAAAAACACTAAGTTGCGAAGCGAACGTCGCATGACTGGAGTTTCGTGCCGATTGGCCGGGTGAGTCACTTGGAGTAGACGATTCGATTTTTAAATACCCAATTTAGATAAAATATAAAAATTGCACAGGTGAATATTGTAGGCACGTAATTTTGTCATCGTAATCGGAGATTACGGATACTAGATGATAAAAGATTAACTGACGAGATCTAGTTATTATTATTTTTTGTTTTCCGACAGGTCGCAACCTTGATAGCTTTCTGAGGACGTTCGGTTGAAAATATACATAACACCGAATAATAAAATATCGCTCGCCTCGATATATATGTAGATTTTAGTTAATTTCTGGTGGACTTGGATAACGCAGCCATAGTTATATAAAATGACATTTAGATACGAGGAATGCACAACTACTAAAAGTCGAATGATCGAAACGAAGATCATAGTTCAGACGTGAATCACATTACTGACCAATGACTTCGTACTGATATTAACATAAAAATAAACCGCAATACAATTATGTAAGAACGACTGGATCCTGGAAGAATTTGAGGTATTATTTTTTATTAAGGGGCTTACGAGGTCTGTAAATTAAGTAATGAGATTGGCAACATAGCGCCCTATCTAGCAACACTGCGGAGACGGGGCTTGGAAGGGCGGTAGGTTAAGTTTGAACTTGTTAGAGTCATTTGTTTGTTCTTTATTACTGTTTTCGTAAACCGGTTTTTTCTAGTGCGTTTTCAAAATGAGTGAAATTAATTTTGAGCAACGGTGTGCTACCAGGTTTTGCTTCACTGACACAGCGCAACGGATACTTTTGCAAAACTTCAACAGGCCTACGGAGACAGTGTTTTTTCAAGAGCCCAAGTTTTTCGGTGACTTTAGGCATTCTCGGAAGGGAGAAAGTCAATTGAAGATGAACCACGCAGCGGAAGGCCTTCATCCTCAAGAACCGATGAAAATGTCGATAGAACAAGGGATCTTGTGCGTTCAGATCGTCGATTGACGACAAGAATGATCGGAGAAGAGTTAAATTTGAATCACACCACTGTTCATCAGATTTTGACTAACGAATTGGGGATGAGAAAAATCTGCGGAAAAATGGTTCCAAAAAACCTTTCGCAGGAACAACAGGACATCAGGAGAGAAAGGTGTGTTGACTTTTTGGAATCGATTGAAAATGATCCCCATTTTATGGAACGTGTCATTACTGGTGATGAGACGGGTGTTTGAGTACGACCCAGAAACCAAGCGCCAAAGCATGGAATGGCACACTTCAAGTTCTCCAAGACCCAAAAAAGCAAGAATGTGCAAGTCGAATATCAAATGCATGCTGATTTGCTTAAAAGTGGCCATTTCCTTAGAGCTCTAGTCTGTTTTTGGTACAAAATAGAACCCAATAAACTCCGGGATCATGTTCAGCATCCCCAAATATATATAGGAAAACATATCTTGATCACATTTTACATATTATGTGTTGGTAGACCAGTTACTTATAGGACAAAGATTTGTGATTATCCTACAGTTTGTACCAAGTCGAAAAAACAAGGATTCAACAAGGCTCTTGGCAGTCAAGTGGTTAAACAGCTGCTATCGTTTAGGTGTTTTTTTCTCTTACCCCTCTAATTTTTTTTTCGTGGTTCTAAAAATAGGTGGGATATCTCACGAGTCTATACTAATCACCTGTATATGCCAATATTCGATGATAATGCGGTATTTTTAAAATAATACATTTTATTATTATTTATTGTATTTATTTAGTGTATTGTTATTGGTAATGTGACAGTTAATTTTTAGTATTGTCAAAATTTGTCTTATTTTCATTTTGAATTTTCTCTAAAATGTTCTAATGCAATGTGGTAAGATTTTGATGCAGTCGTCTTAAATAATACTAGATTTACCAAAACTAACATTAAAAATAAGGGAATTACTATTTGAAAAAAATCGAGGGTGACGTTTTATCTGGAAAACAGTAGACAATCGAAAGTTGATACGGCAGTCAAAATATGAATTTTTGTTAATTATTAATATTCGACTTGTTTCGTTTTCTTTTGCAATCACTTGTTTGTTTCGGTTTTATCGAATTTCTGCAACACTTTTGCCACTCCCTGTATAACCTTCTTACGATTAGATGTTGTCTTTCCGTTGGCCATTTCTCGATTTCGAGCAAAGCTATCTGAAGATGTACATATGGATGTATGTACAGCTAAGTGCAAAAAAAAATAGCACCATAGTGAATACTCAAATTAACTCCATAATCACGTATTGACTGCTCTGCTATATGCATTCAAAAGTGTTCTCAAGGTATTTGTTTGAGATCCACTGAGTTTCTGACACTAATGAAGTCCGGAAAATTCTTGTTTCGGTAGGGGAAATCCCTGTTTCTATAAATAAAATCAATATTGACCTGTGTAAAATAATTAATAGCACCAATTCAGTCTATGATAGCAGTTCGACACCGTAACACCTAAATATCTTTCAGCATAGAACAATGAAGTCAAAGGTAAAATAATATAAGCCTATAGTTAATATCTGAATTGAATTTTAATTTAATTTAAATATTAAATGGGTCGTGGAAAACATTGCACGAAAGAAGAACGTTTGTTCATAAACAAATTATTGGCTAAAGGGAAAACATACAAATTTATTAGGGAAGTGGTCGGATGTTCTAATAAAATGATCAGTAATGCCAAGAAATTTAAAGAAAAAGAGGAAAAAAGAGGCCGAAAGAAAAAAATCTTTAACTGATGAATGAAGCATCCTAAGACTAACAAAAAAATCCTTTTATAATGTCAACTCAAATTAAAAAGGAATTAAATCTCAATGTAGACACATCTACAATAAGAAGAAGGCTCATAGAGAAAAACTGGATGACCAGAACTCCTAGGAAAGTACTGTTATTCAAGAAGAAACATCTTCGTGACAGAATCACATTCGCTCGGGAACATTTAAACTGGCCTCTCGCACAATGGACAAATATCCTCTGGACCGATGAGTCGAAAATTTAGTTATTTGGGACTCCAGGCTGTAGAACATTTGTCCGCAGACCAACAAGAGATTAACTTAAACCCCAGTATACAGTCAAGACCGTTAAATATGGCGGAGCAAAAATTAATGTGTGGGGTTCTTTGTTCTTTCTCGTATCATGGTACTGGGCCAATATTTTGGATCAAGCCTTACGATAACTGCATTAGTCTACATTGATATAATGAGAGAACATATCAGCAGACTAGCAAAAGGCTTTTTTGCACAAAATCAAGTTCAGGTTATGGAATGGCCCGCTCAGTCACCAGACCTGACCCCAATTGAAAATCTTTGGGCAGATGTTAAAAAAGCAGTTTTTAAAGCAAAACCGAAGAATATAGCAGACTTATGGTATGCTGTGCAATCAGAGTGGGAGGCTATTCCATTACAGCGTTGTCAAGCGCTGGTTGACTCTATGCCACGGCGTTGTGCTGCTGTTTTGAAAAACAAAGGTTATACAACAAAGTATTAATATGTTACAGTTTAACTTTTTAATTTTATTTAATTCCTTGTACCGTAATTTGTATGTTTCACGAGCGGTGCTATTTTTTTTGCACAGTAAAAACTTGAGATATAAGTTAACTGAATCTGCTACATTTATTTTTAGTTTATTTGGAACAATATGTTATATGTATATAATGTTTTATTATATCATTACTCTTTTGTAATTAAAAGCTAAACAGATGCAACTAAGGCTTGCCTTTTATATTTCATGTTTTTAATGTAAAATACAGTCGGTGCTATTTTTATGCACAGAGCTGTATGTACATTTGAGGATTACGCAAAATTGCGAGACAAATTGTAACAACTTCACAGTCCTGGTTGTGTCCGCTTTAAATATTCAAATTATTCGACTCTTCCGTATCGCCCAGCATGTTCGGGAGGCGTGTGGATTTAAGTAACTGTGCGCCGTTGCCAAACTTACTCTGCATTGCGAGATCCAGTATAAAAAACGTGGACTTTGCCGTTTTACCGCGAGCTTCGATTCGTGCGACGTGTAGTTTTATTCGTTTATGATTTATGATATAATATATAATATGTAACCTATTATATATTAATATGATTCATAGAGGAAGTTGTAATTTGAGCTGAACATATGTTTGTACATACAGTGTGTCCATTAAAAACCAGAACACCGTAATGTTTTTATTTATCTGAGATTTTGGTGTCGAAATGTGGGGCACAAAAAACTGTATTTGTGAATAAGATGACACATTTTATATCTCCAATCCAAGGCCTACTGTAACACCTTTTGTAATACCTGAGATTTTTTTTGTAGAAAAACAACTAGTCCGGGAGCCAGCGACAGATTTTCATGGTCAAGTCCCTCTCAAGCGATAATTAGTGGAATGCATCAGATAGTTGTATCATAAAGCTTCGTGAACGTCAGCTGCGGTTCCGTGGGTGGGATGAGCGGCGGTAGTTTCCCACGCACGGAGAAAAAAATATATTTTTAGTCATTTTCTCCTGACTAAAAATTTGTCAAACTACAGCTAATCCAATATCTTGAAGAAAAAAAGTCAGCTGACTATAACATGGTGTATTATACGTCAGCTGGTCGCTTGAACATGAAAAAAAATTATAGGTACCTACATTCAATGATTTCCTCTCAACTAAAAATTTACCTGATGATAGCTTATATGCTACTGTGAATGAATATAAGTGTCAGCTGGCTGTACCTCGGTGGAAAGATCGTCAGCTGATACCTTGAAAGTTGTAACGCAGAAGTTAGGCGGGAACATCTATCGCTTATTTTAATGCACCAGCTGACGAGTTTTCCCTCGACTTACTGCTAGCTGATTTATTTTATTAATTACAGAAGTCAGGTCAATCAGGTTACAAATTTTTATCCGGGAGGAAATGACGTATCTTAAATTATTCTCGTTATTTCTAAAGATAGAAGCAATACTCGATCACTTTTTTAAAATGAATGTTATTTATCGAACAGCTAAGTTACAATAAACTATAAATTGATTAATTTACTTATCTAAATATTTCTTCAGTTATTCAATTATATACTTATTAGTATTAAAGTATTTATACAGAATATTGATTTAATCGGAACACTCATATCGAAGCGTAATGCCGACTAATTTAAGATACGTCATTTCCTCCTGGATAAAAATTTGTAACCTGATTGTTAATATACTCCTGTAATTAATAAAAACAATCAGCTAGTAGTAAGTCGAGGGAAAACTCGTCAGCTGGTGCATTAAAATAAGCGATAGATGTTCCCGCCTAACTTCTGCGTTACAACTTTCAAGGTATCAACTGACGATCTTTCCACCGAGGTACAACCAGCTGACATTTATATTCATTCACAGTAGCATATAAGCTATCATCAGGTAAATTTTTAGTTGAGAGGAAATCATTGAATGTAGGTACCTATAATTTTTTTTTCATATTCAAGCGACCAGCTGACGTATAATACACCATGTTATAGTCAGCTGACTTTTTTTTCTTCAAGATATTGGATTAGCTATAGTTTGACAAATTTTTAGTCAGAAGGAAATGAAAAAAAATGTTTTTCTCCGTGGGTGGGAGGCTACCGCCGCTCATCCCACCCACGGAACCGCAGCTGACGTTCACGAGGCATTATGATACAACTCCCTGATGCGTCTCACTAATTATCGTTCGAGAAGAATTAATTGACCAAATTTTGACCTAGCCCCGTATTAAACGACGTTATTGTCGTTTTTTAAAACATTGTTTGTATGCTGGACAGTAATTAATTTATTAGTAACTATATTAAAATGAAAAGTTATAACCCTTATAACATAACTACTGAGGTTATCCTTTGTAAATAAAATACATATATCTTTTTTATTTCAAAATTGATCTTTTTGTTTGCTCAATATACTTTTGTTCACATCTTATTTCGTAAATTCTCGACTTTTCATTATTATTTGTTGTATCTTTTAGGTTGCTTAAAAGTTTTTGTAGTGTATTTTTTTAAAGTACGTCAAGGTTTTTAAATATTTTGCCTAATCCAGATTAGATATTTTGCGTAATTCAAACGAGTGAGAAATTGCATTTTGCACATGTTGCACACTATACCTTTTCTACGACTGCACATTTTTTTTATAAAAATATAGAAAGAAATTTACTACAAGCATTTATTTTTATACAGTAAGCGGCAGCCTAATGCGTACATAGCCGAATGAAGAGCAATTGATAATTTAACTTCTTTGTAAGTAGAGTGAACATGAGGTGAGAAACAATCGCGATCCAATCGCTAGCGCAGGCGTATGAAAGGCATCCGGTTTGTCGGTAGGGCTGTTTGAGTTAAAATTTGAAATACCATTTTATATTTTATACTGGTCTAGTGCCTGATTAGAAAAGTGCGTTATTACGAGCGTATTGTAGAACATACTACATACATTCATAAAAATAAAAATGGATATTTGATATTTATCACATTGACGAAAAAGTTCAAATAATTAAATGACAGACGGTATGAGCGCGGCCGCCGACAACCGCGGAGATCCGTGACGGGGCAAGGAGAGTGCATTAGTGGGTGGAGCTTAGAGTGAACCATTGGACCGTTCGTTCTGCCTTCGTTCGCTGCGTGCGTTCGCTGTTGTCATATCAACATAATATTCCTATTAGATATTTTAAAATTGTTTCACAGCTGTTTAAAGTAATATTAACTGTTTAAAATTATTTCACAGTAGTTGGGTTGAAAATATATAACAGTAAACTTTATTATACGATACGCAATTGATCGTACATCAATGCATTTTGTAAATTTAGGGTTTTTATAAAGACTTATTATGCAGAGTTAAGAGTTACAGTTAGTTCTGGCAACGTTGCTCTAGATTTCCGCTAACACCCCCTCTTATACAACCAAGCCCCCTCCCTCCCCGGCCCAAGTAAATTCCCCTAACTATGACATAAAATGTATTTATGTCTTTTAAATATATTTGATGTAAAGCACTTTGTTTTACTTATAAATAATTCGATATTTACGATTTGACAGATCAAACAATTATTTTCAATAATTACTTTAAAACAGAAGCGCTAGCAGCCAACTACGTTCATTTTGATGTCGACGATTCCCCATTTAAAATGTACAGGTGTGGGAAATGAACTGTGAGAAATGATTTCTCACAGGTATGGTAACAATACATAACTTTGTAGTTGTGTAAAGTGTGAGAAAAATGCTGTTTTTCATAGAGGTCGTAGAAAAAATATTTTTTTCCGTGCTCACCGCAGTTATTTCTTGTTGCAGACAGAAGAGGGCGCTATGGCGGTACTCGACGGACCGCGCCTCGATCGCCGCCCGCTGGACGTGGCTGCAGGCGCAGATCGCCGACCTGGAGTACCGCATCCGGCAGCACACCGACCTCCACAAGCAGATCCGCGCGAAGAAGGGCGGCGTCCAGCTGGGTGGAGCCTCGCCGCCGCCGCCGCCCCCGGTGCCCTCCTCCCCCACGACACTGAACGGGTACCGCGGCCAGCTGCCCGGCAGCTCGCCGCTCGACGCCGCCGCCACGAAGGCGGTCGCCCCCGCGTCAGAGGCCGGCGCCGCCTCGGAGTACCAGTGCGCGCGGACGCGGCCCCTGGCGGCGGGCGCCTTCCGCAAGCGCAAGCTGCTGCAGATCGCCGGGCTGCACGCCGTCTCCAAGAAGGCGGCGCGGCCGAGCAACGTGCGCTGCGGCTGCGTGCCGCTGAGCGTGCCGTGCGCCCTCTGCACGGGCCGCACGGACCCCACGCACCCGCGCGATCCGCCCGACACCCTCGGCAAGGCGGAGCGGGTGGCGCTGCTCGACCCCTCCTTCCACCCGGTCTTCTCGCTGCCCGAAGGTGAGTTTGTAGATTTGAGGTAGAGATAGGGTACAATCGGGATAAGTACCGAGATAGGGATGAAATAAATGCGAGATAACTAACTAGATAACTAAAGCTCTATGTATCAGTGGCGGCTCGTCAGTGGAGGCAGAGGAGGCAGTGCCTCCCCTGTGAAAATTCCAAAGGAGTTTCCTGCAGAGGAGCCTCCGATGCCAATGTTTTCACATAATATACAGCATGTCCCCGGATCGAGTTTAAAAGAAGAAAATATTTTTATGTGTTTTTGATTTCTCAGAAAAAAGTCACTCTTGATGATTTGCCCTCCTTGATTTCAAACCCCCAAAACGCAAATTACTTTTTGTATAACTCAAACGGTTCTCGAGATAATACCATTTTTCTTCATAATTTGGACAACATTTTATAACTAATTCTAGTTGGCGGATTTAACCCAATAATTTCGTTGTCTAGGATACTATATGCTATAGAAACTCAATTAATTAGTTAGCTAAAAAAAATGATTCCAATTACTTAGTCTCATGTTTTAATCATTGAAATAAACAACTGATTATAAAATGAAATGAAAACTAAACCAGAATTTTTTTTATTCAAATAATACTCCTCCTTTTTCTGCACAAATTTCAATTCGAGCTCCAAATTCGTTAGAACTTTCTAATTTCCTCAATTGACAAGGACTTGACTGCATTTTGAATCCTCGTTTTTAATTGCTCTTCATCATTTTCTAGTGGTTCACGATAAACAATTTGCTTTAAACGTCCCCATAGATAGAAGTCCAATATTGTCAGATCCGGGCTTCTCGGCGGCTATAAAATGGGACCATCCCTTCCTATCCAGTGTTCATTAAATTCGGAATTGAGCCAATTACGGACAGTAACGGCATGATGAGCGGGGCATCCATCTTGTTGGAAAAACATCCTCGTTCGATAACTTAAAGGAAGTTCATCAAGTTTATCTGTAAAAAAATTTAGTTGCATTTCCAAATATGTATTACGATTTAAATTTTCTTTGAAAAAATATGGACCAATAACGCCATTTGTATATGAAACCGCACACCACACATTAACTTTTTTTGAAATATTGTCTTCGACAAGAAATAGTAAAGTGGGGATTTGTTTCACTCCAGTACCAGCAATGCTGAGAGGAAACGACGCCGTTTGTTGAAAAAGTAGATTTCGGAGAACAAAATTTGCTCATGAAATCCTACGTCATTTAAGACTCTGTTGCCCATCTCCAAACAAAAATCCAAACGTTTGGCTTCATCACCCTCCTCTAAGGTGTGCCTAAATTTTGGTTTAAATGGTAAAATCCGGTTCTGCTTGGAAAATTCTCTGTAAATGCGATTTACTTATTTCAGTTTCAATTGCCCGTCTTCTAAGTGATAATCTTGGAGCTTCTCTCACGGAATGGAGGGCAAGAACTGAAGGAGCATCATCTTCATTCAACCATTTTTTGATTTTTTATTGTCTAAAAAGTCCATGTTAATGTCTAAAAAGTCCAAAGTTAGTCCATGTAGCTTAAGTTTATGTTTTTTATCATTTTTACCATTTGGGCATAATAGATGTTAAACATCTCTGCCCTTATTACCTGTTAATAATAATAATAATAATAATAATAAAACAGAGCCTGTTTCTAAGAACTTAAATTTATTAATAACAACACGATAGCACTCTTCCCCAGTTCCGTAGCATTGAATCAAATAAATGACACTCAAATAATTAAATCAATAAATGACACTCAAATAAATATTTGAACCTGCAATGGTATTGTTGAGTCATAACATAGTATAAAACAAAGTCGCTTCCCGCTGTCTGTCCCTACCTATGTATGCTTAGATCTTTAAAACTACGCAACGGATTTTGATGCGGTTTTTTTTAATAGATAGAGTGATTCAAGAGGAAGGTTTATATGTATAGTCCATGCATAATATAGTAGAGAAACACTGATAATTTTAGAGGTTTCTAATGTGATGTCGTAAACCGGGCGAAGCCGGGCGGGTCACTAGTATCTTATAAAGTACAAATTTAGTCGCCTGTCTTACGAGGATAAATTATTTGTTAAAGATTTAAGAGAACCACGGCCAGATCTATGTAAGTAAAACTTTAATTAATCAGGGTAAGCCGGCTCCTAGATTTGTTAATACGTGGTATGATAAATGCAAATGACTAAGTGGTTCTTTATCTTTAAATAAATAATTGTGTTGGCCCTGTGTATTATTTTCAAATCGTGGAGAAGATGCTTGGACAAGGTCTGGATTTGATAATCTTAAAAAATTATCTCGTTCAATTGACACATTCAAAAAGTCGGGAACATATTAGTTGTGTTTGCAAATTACATCTTTTAGGCACAAAATATTATGAAAGTGATCCATTCAGCCCGTCAAATCTAAATTGACACAGTCCTGGCAAAAATCCGTATTTTATTTCACTGCATCTCTTAATTCTAAAATAATTTGACGCAAACTCTACACTTTCCCGATGGTTTTGCTGAACCAATCAAATATATTATGTACAGTATGTTAGACAAATGCACTTATATATGTTATTGACCAAGTAGAGGTCCTTCTCCTAGCTGTACGGTATATAACTAACAATATTACAAAGATTTTTATAAAAGTTTGCCTCCCCCAAAAAAAGTCACGAGCCGCCACTGCTATATATACAGTAATAGTCACCCTAGTGCGAACATTACAGAATGAAGTGGAATTGATTAGTGAATTTCTATCTTGGATAGATGCCACCACCACCCAAACATGAGGTGGGGTGCGAACCAATCGCGAGTGAGATGGTGGAAAGGCTTGTCTTCGACACAGCTTCTGGCAGGGCTGTTTGAGTTGAAATAACATTTTATATTTTATTCTGTAACTAGTGCCCAGCCTCCGCCCCCGAACAGTCACTTGTCGGTATTCGTCTTCGACATGCGCAGATACTACTAACGTGGACGTGGATTCCGGCGAGACGCATCAGAGTCGGACTCAGGTCACTATTATTACAAAGCGATAGTTTACAAAAAATATACACTAATAGATACTCGAATAAACATACTAGGGGGCTAACTGCGGCTTCCCTATTCTTGTCATAAATAACATGTCTGTGATGACATCACGGACAGACCGCAACATATTCACAATCCCGAGTCGCTATACCAGAAAAGTTAACTAGTGATGTCTCTATAGTTGCACAAGGCACATATGGGTTCCCGCACGGGACCGCCGTCCTACGAGTCCCGAGCGTTTTACTATGCACGGTCAGTGGCGTACGTATGCATGGGCAAGAAATACACGCGTATATAATTTACAAGGCGGTTAAAAAATACGTTTTATACTTTCATTACCATAGAGTTCTACAGTGCCTGACCCTGCGGTATGGCACACATTTCCGGAGCCTACTCGTTGCTTAACAAATTGTCGCTTTATAGAAAGAAAGCTCATTAACTGACATCAAGCCAATTCTAAAAAAAAATGCAATTTTCAAAAAACGAGACGAAAAAGTTATTTCAAGGAGTTCCAAAGAATAAATATAGAATAATATTTATAATTTTATGATAACAGGTTCCTGTGTCAAGGGTACACCTGTTTCAAATACCTGTTTTTGGCAAATGAGGCTCGTATGTTTACTAAGTAATGTGTATGTCTGTATGTGTTAGGGGAATCCGAATTTGCTTTGTGCAACTATATCACCAGCTAATTTTTTTAGTACAGTCCCCTGGGATTATGAAAATGTTGCGGCCTTTCCGTGACGTCGACACAGTCCTATGATTTGTGGCAAGAACCTCGGATTTGTTAATCAAGCTTCTTCGCGTTTTAGGCGTGTTTTTTTTATGGATAAATTCTTTTGTGTTATTTTTCGTAACACTGACGTGACGAATGTTGATAATTGTATTATTATGTATTTCCTGTGAACTATCGCTTTGTAATAATTGTAACCTGAGCCCGACTCTGTTGAGACTAGCCCTAAACCTGGCTCTCAGCGAACCATTCCGTCTGTTTCGCTGTTGCCACATGAACATAATACTCCTATTAGCTATTTTAAAATTGTTTCACAGCCTTAGTAATATTGAAGAAAGATAAAAGTAATATTTTGTTACACGCAACACAGTGTAAAAATGAAATTAGCCTAAATCAATTAATTAGACATGAATCCATTTTTATAAACATGGGGCTTTTATAAAGGCGTATTATGCAGACTTACAGTTAGATCTGGCAACATTACTCAGTAAATTTCCGCTAAGAGCGGGCCTGTGTCGTACGTAAGTAAATTCGCCTAACTTTGACAAAAATGCTGCATTTATTATCCACCTGTGTACGTAGTAGCGTAACTTCTACTGTATGTACGAGGTGAGCTCACATAGAAATTGAAATTGTGCTATTGTGGAATAAATACATGAAATTATAAAAAGCAACAGGACTTAATAGAATAGTAAAAATCACAATGTTATAACCATAAATAAATCATAAATAATTTTTTTTTTATTGTCCAGACACATCGCAAAACATTCACCTAGAGGCTATAATGAAGACGCCGGAATGGCAGCAGCGGAGTACGAGAATGAAGACTATGAAGGTGCTGTCGAAACCGGAGAGGTTAGAACAGAAGTTGGAGCATAGGACTAAGAAGCTGGAGCACCGGAAGAAGTACGGCAGACTGCTGAAACCGAGCACGATGTCAGCCTTATCTGCGAGTAAGTGCCGCCTATGAGGCGATCATTTCACCAAGATTCACTAGTACTTATTAAAAGTTATTATAGAAAATTTATTACAGATAATTTTCGAGAACGAGAATTGCTATCTCGTTGACGTTTTTATTCAGTTGAACTTGTGTAACGTACGCTGTCAACTGGAAACTCTTCTCAGTAACTTAAAAGTGTCTTTCCATTTGGATACTGCTTTAATATATCAGCAACAAAAACACCTTGACGAAAATAAACTATATTTCCAAAATTATTTTGTATCCGGAAAAACTGTATTTCCGAAAAAAAGTTTATATTTCCGAGAAAATTGTCTGTATTTCCGAAAAAAAAGGTTGCATTGTATTTCCGAAAAAAGTATGTATCTCCGGGAAAATCGTCATTATTTCCGAAAAAAAGTATTTTCGGAAAAAAGTGAATATCCGAAAAAAGTGTGTATTTCCGGGATGATTGTCTGCATTTCCGGAAGTTTTATTTCCGAAGAAAAAATTGTAATTTCGGGAAAAAAGTGCATTTCCGAAGAAAAATGTTTGTATTTCCGGAAAATAGTATTTCCGAAAAAGGTGTGTATTTCCGGGAAAAGTTTGTATTTCCAAAAAAAGTGTACCTATTTCCGAAAAAAAAATTATTTGAAAAAAGTGGTATTTCCGGGAATAATGTCAATTTCTGAAAAAAAAACATTTCCGAAAGTTTGTATTTCCGGGAAAATTGTCTACGAGAAAAGTTTGTATATTCGAAAAAAAAAGTGTCCGAAAAATAGTATTTCCGAGAATATTGTCTGTATTTCCGGAAAAAGTTTATATTTCCGAAGTGTATTTCCGGGAAAAAGTTTGTATTTCCAAAAAAAGTTTGTTTTTCCGAAAAAAAAATGTATTTCCAAAAAGTGTATTTCCGAAGAAAAAAATTTGTATCCGAAAAAAAAAGGTGGAAATGCGGAAAAAAAGTGTATTTCCGAAAAAAGGTTTGTTGCCGAAGAAAAAAGTTTGTATTTCCGGCAAGATTGTGTATTTTCGGAAAAAAGTGTATTTCTGAAGAAAAAAATTGTATTTCCGGGAAAATAGTCAGGATTTACGAAAAAGTTGTGTATTTCCGGGAAAAAGTGTATTTGCGAAAAAAGGTTTGTTTCCGAAGAAAAAGTTTTTATTTCCTAGAAAATTGTCTGTATTTCCGAAAAAAAAAGTTGTATTTCCAAAAAAAAATGTGATCCCCGGGAAAATTCTCTATTAAAAAAGTCTGTTTCCGAAGAAAAAGTTTGTATCTCCAAAAAAAAGTTATATTTCCGAAAAAAAGGTTTGAATTTCCGGGAAAATTGTCTGTATTTCCGATAAAAATTGTCTTGTTTCTGAAAAAAAGTGTGTATTTCCGAAAAAAATTGTATTTCCGGGAATATTATCTGTTTTCGAAAACCAGTTATTTCCAAAAAAAAAAGTTTGTATTTCCGAAAAAAGGTTTGTTTCCGAAGAAAAAGTGTATTTTGGACAAGATTGTCTGTATTTTCCGAAAAAAGCTTTGTATTTCCGAAAAAAATATTCGTGCTCAAAAAAAAAAACAGTTTTCAAACACTACCGACCTATCCAATTATTATTTCGCCATTGCAGAGATCAAGAACAAGATCAGGGGCAGGAAGGCGGGCAGGCACTCGTCGCTGTCGCGGCTGCACCGGAAGCGCCACGGCGCCGCCGCCTCCGCCAAGGACACGGCCGGCGGCCAGCAGCCGAACCCGCTGGCCGCCGACGGCGCCGACGAGGAGGTCGAATCCATAGGGAACAACAGCAACGCGGGCACCGCCAGGTCGCTGGACTCGCCGAGCTCGTCGCCGCTCCTCCAGATGCAGTCGATATCCGGCTACGGGCGCACCAGGAACCGGATACACTCCTACGACATCGACAACATCGTGATACCGTACAGCGTGGCCGCCGCCACCAGGGTGGAGAAGCTCCAGTACAAGGAGATACTGACGCCGAAGTGAGTATTGCCTCCAATTTCTGTTGTATTTCCGAAAGATTTTCGTGTTTCCGTGACTTTTTGGCATTTCCGAACGATTCAGCTATATTTCCTAACGGTTTTATAAGCAAAACGTCGTCTGAATCGCAGCACATGTTTTGGACAGCGAAATATTGTAGGAAACGTTGCAAAAAGTTGCAACACTTACTGGTGGCGCCAACTTTTGTCAAACGGCGGAACCTTATTTGTACACCTTTTATAAATCTGTGGATTTGTCAGTAGTGGCGCCATCAATATATCATCCTACGAACTTATTCAGTGATGTAATATTTCCGAAAGACTTCCTTGTATCTTCACGGCCAGTTTCTTTAATAACTCTTAACATCGTCTTTGATTATGCCGTTTTATCTTCGAATAGGTGGCGGATAGCTGAACCGGACTACTGACACCAAATACGAATCCAAGAACAATGGCGTCGTCAAGGAATCTAGTCAGGGCCAGGACAGTGATGTAAGTGTATCTGCACTCTTAAAAAAAAAATGTATATTTATATTGTAACCTTTTTCCAACTCAAGTTCGTTTCAGTGTGAAACTTAAATGGATATTTTTAACACACAATGTATTTACCGCAAACACAATAACGAAATAATATACTCACTAACGCCAATTATTTATATACAACAATTTAACACGAATTTATATCGGCGTACGTTTTATAAAACGCGAACCGCACGTATTTATTTTAAAGACTGACTTCTCCGCGGTCCCGACACGGTTTCATATCCCAGCCGACCGAATCTCTAACGGGGAGTGAACAAAACGTTACAACACTGTAGCGAGCGTAAACAATGAGTCACCGCTACGTCGGCCGCCAGAGCCTGACATACGCTTCTCGATCCTTTTTGATGGGTTCGCGTGGATGCTACCGCTTCCGAGGCGAGTTCAGAAATGCGGAGGACGTTCAAGATTCGGTCGGCTGGGATTTGAAACTATGTCGGGATCGCGGAGAAGTCAGTCTTTAAAATAAATACGTGCGGCTCGCGTTTTATAAAACGTACGCCGATATAAAAAACGTTTATACCTATTGATTGGACTAATATTTGATCCATCTGTAATCGCGGCTAATTATATCCTTGTGTTGGCAGGTCGAGGACCTGTCGGAGGAGGCGGCCGTGGCCCGGCACGATCGGTGCGAGCACGAGGAGAAGAAGCGCTTCCTCAGCTACCTGAAGCTGCCGGTGGGGTACGGCAGGTCGCGCGGCCACAAGCGCACCGACAGCCGCGCGGAGTCGAGCGGCGCCAACACTCCAGACCCGATGTCGCCGCACCCGGCCGACGGCGCTGAGGCCGGCTCGCCGCTGACGTCGCCGCCCGCGACGCCGCTCTCCGCCGGGCCGGCGGACGAGCCGCCGCCGCCGCTGCCTTCGGTCGCCGTGATGCGCAGGCGCACGGTGTCGCAGTCGCGCTTCGCCAAGGCGGACAAGGAGCGCGAGCCGAGGGAGGAGCAGGCGGCGGGAGGAGCCGCGGCTGCCGGCTACAGCACGCCGGACGTGGTGGAGGTGAGTATCCAGTAAAAACAAGTTCTCGTGTCGTTCGCGACCTTGAAGATCGAGCGCGGTGAGTTTTGCACGGAAGCTGTTTTAGTTGTACCGTAAGAGTCGTGTACGGAGGGTCGATCTATCAACTCGGTGTATTTTTGTTACTTGTGTTATATTGTGGAGTACCGTTGAAAGATGGATAAGCAATTTGCCGGAGCTTAGTGTAGTGGTGAGTATGTGAAAATACGCGTTGTAGGTCGTCGTATACGTCTCATGAAAGAGCAGGCATTTAATTCTGACCTAGTTAAGGTTTAAGTTAGAGTTTTAAAATCTTCCCATCTCAATTTTCAGATTTTCTGAGCTTTTAAAATTTCTCCAGGGATTTGAAATATTTTCAGAGCTTTCTAAAAATATTTATTAGGACTGGTTTAGTATAAATTTGGCATCAGCTTCAGACGCTATGGTTTTGCTTTCTTCAGTAGTTTCCAGTGACGTTTAAAAGTTTCCAGAACATTTTTTAAATGTCTCCAGACATTTGAAATTTTGTCAGTGCTTTCTAAAAATGTTTATGGACTGGTTTAGTATAAATGTGGCATCAGTTTTAGACGTGGTTTTGTTTTCAATAGTTTCCAGTGATGTTTAAAAGTTTCCAGAGCATTTTTTTAAATGTCTCCGGAGATTTGAAGTATTTTCAGGGCTTTCTAAAAATGTTTATGGACTGGTTTAGTATAAATGTGGCATCAGTTTTAGACGTGGTTTTGTTTTCAATAGTTTACAGTGGTGTTCAAAAGTTTCCAGACTGATTTTAGAAGAAGTAGTTTCTAAGTAACGAGTTTTTTCAAGCGATTCAAAATATTCCAGGTAAAAAGATTATGAAATGAAAATAAATGATGTATATAATATGTACAAAATGTGTATAGGTATATTATTATTAATACTGACACATTTCAATAAGAAATACTAACATTTTTAAAATATGCAGGTTTCTGAAAAATTTCCAGTGGTTTAAATATTTTCCCGACTTTCTCTAAGTTTTTCAAATGTCTCCGGAGATTTGAAATATTTTCAGAGCTTTCAAAAAATGTTTATGGGACTAGTTTAGTATAAATTTGGCATCAGTTTTAGACTTAGGTTTTGTTTTCTTGAGTAATTTCCAGTAACGTTTCCAGAATATTTTTTAAATGTTCCAGAGCTTTCTAAAAATGTTTATGGACTGAGTATAAATTTTACATCAGTTTTAGATGTTGTGGTTTTGTTTTCAATAGTTTTAAGTTGGTTTTTAAAAGTTTCCAGACCTATTTTAATTTGCTATATGATTTTTTGTCGATATGCATATTGTGAGGTAGCTTCGAGGTAACAAGTTTTTTCAAGCAATTTGAAAATATTCTATGGAATACAGTGAATCATCCCGAGTTTACTCAGTTTTTACAAAATTGCAATTACTTATCAGATGTTTGATGTAAAAAAACTAAAATTACCCCGGAATTTCTAGACCCTCTAGTGGCTAAATGAAGTAACATCTAACTTTTTTGGGTCCAAAGCAGTCCGTTTGTACATACAATTCACGGCCACTGTGTATTGACTGTTCCGTTCGATTCCACAGGTCGCCCCCTATGAGCGCCGCACCTTCCCGATCACCGACGAGACCTACGAGAAGATGCTGAAGCACATGCCGGAGGACCACCAGTTCATGACGAACACGAGGGCGCAGGACCCGACGGACTACGAGGACGCCGTCGTCGGCTACCTGGACAGGAGGCACGGCTCGCCCGACACCGAGTCGACGGAGTCGGCCATCGGCGACGGCGAGGAGGATCCCAACGATCCCGAGTGGATCGACATGGAGCGCGCCAACAGGGAGCGGTACAAGAGATAGAGGAGGGGGACGCGCGGCCGCATCGGTGCCGCAATGTGGTGAGTGCGATACGATTTTCCGGGGTTTTTAAAAATGTTCCTGGGTTTAAAAATATTCCAGGGTTGACATTTCCGGGGGTCTTAAAAATGTTTCCAGAGGTTTTAAAAATATTCCAGGCTTTTTAAAACATTTCCTGGGAGGTTTTATCATTTTCCTGAGGTTTTAAAAAGTAATCCAGGGTTTCTAAAATATTTCCCGGGGGTCTTAAAATTTTTGCAACGTTTTAGCGACCATTTCCAGAGATTTAAAAGCATTTGCAGAACTTCTACAGGTGTGCAGGATTTTTAAAATCCTTCCAGGGTCAGAGACTTTATTTTTTAAAGGGTTGTTGATAGGTTCAGCATAGATTTGTGATTCAATATAGGTTTTTAGACGTTATGGTTGTTTTCAATAGTTTCCGGTGGTTTTTAAAAGTTTCCAGAGTGGTTTTATTTTACTACATAATTTTTTTTTTCGATGAATTTTAGGTGAGAAGAATATTTACCATTAAATAAATTTAATGATACAAAATATGTATATGTATATCATTGTTAACAAAATATTGACGACTTTCAATTAGAAATTTCATTTTTGTTTTTTCAAGCAATTTAAAAGTATTCCAGGTAAGGAGAATATTTACAAGGGAAACAAATGATACAGAATATGTATATATCCTTTCGGTAAGAAATCTTTAATTTTTTAAAATCTGCAGGTTTCTGAAAAGTTTCCAAGGGTTCAAATGTTTTCCAGATTTTCTCTTAATGTTTTTAAAACTTGTCCAGGGATTTTAAATATTTTCAGCTTTAGGTTTAGTTTAAATATGACGCCAATTTTAGATGTGGTTTTGATTTCAATATTTTCCAGTTGTCTTTAAATGTTTCCAGACTGATTTTGTGTTGTTATATGATTTTTTTCAATATGCATATTGTGAGGTAGCTTGGAAAGAACAAGTTTTTTCAAGCAATTTAAAAATATTCCAGGTAAGGAGAATATTTCCAAAGGAAACAAATGATACTAAATGTGTATATGTATATAATCGTTAATACAATATTGACGGCTTTCAGTAAGAAGTCTTAAAATTATTAAAATCTGCAGGTTTCTGAAAAGTTTCCAAGGGTTTAAATGTTTTCTCCAGATTTTTTCATAGTTTTTAAAATATTTTCAGAGCTAAAAATGTTTTTGGACTGGTTTAGTATTAATTTGGCATCAGGTTTAGATGTCGGTGTTTTCAATCGTTTCCAGTGGTGTTTCAAAGTTTCCAGATTGATTTTACATTGCTATATGATTTTATTTTTTTTATTTATCGCGAGATAGCTTCGATATATTTTTTTTTTTCAAGTGATTGAAAAATATTCCAGATCTCCAGTTTTCGAAATATATCCAGGCTAATTTAATGTCTATTTACGAAATATTTTCGGAGTCTTTAAGAGGTGATTTGATTTTGAACAATTTTTAAAATAAATCCGCAGTTTTAAAAGCATTTCCAGGGGTTTGTAATATTTCCACAAGATTTCTACAATGTTTTTTAAGATTTAGAAGTTGTGTATTTTGTATTCAGTAGTTTTCAACGTTATTTAGAAGTTTCCAGACTAATTTATTGTCTTTATGATTTTTCTTTACTCAACTGGTTAAATTTTAGTTTTCCAGATATTCAAATATTGAAAACATTTCTAATTAATATTTTCCAGGTATTTAAATATTGCCAAAGTTAACACTTGATTAGTAACTGTTTTTGGTTTCTGGATTTCCTGAAAGCATTGTTTCTTTTCCAGATTTGCGTCAGGCAGTGCTTAAATCTTCAAGAACGACCATAAGAAGTTGTACGTGAAATGTAGACAATTTTCAAAGTGGTTTTTGTTATTTGTAATTGTTTAAGGGCTGGACAACAGTTTTTGTTCTCTCGATTAAGCATATTAGCTTGATACACTTCTACTACTACTACATAATAGTTACAGCTTCGGATTTTGTATTAGTTGAAACTTGAAAGTCTGTGATTTGTCATTACTTTGTATAAAAACGATAAAAAAAAAGAAGATAATATATCAATACTGTTGTTGCTTTTTAGTATTGAATATTGAAATATCCTAATTAAAAGCAAAATACAGAATTCAAAGCTCGTTTGTCTGTTGTATTTTTTTTCCATTTGTATTATATATCGATAGAGATAGGGAGGGGGTCCCCTTCAATTTTTTTACTGTTGAATTATTAATAAAGTTCACTTTCATCATATGCAGTTAACCGTTTTTGATTTAGTTTTCGTTTGGCGGCCATATCGGAAACATTCGGGCTTGCAAATTCCAAGAGTAAGTATGTGCCGTTTGCCCGCCGCTCTAATTTTCTTGTAGCGGTTAAAATATGCAGATATTTACGCTGCCTAAATTTGTCCAAACATGCATAAATTTGTGACAATTTGAAATAGCAGTTACCAAAGGCTGTTACTTAGAGTTACTTGTTTCATTTCATGAAATTTCATGAAATTCAAGCAAATGATCCAAATATGCAAGATGCAGATATTTAAACTGCATACATTTATTTCATACTTTGCCCAAATATGCATGATTTCGTGAAAGTTTGCTAAAATTATTTACCAAAGGGCTGTTACTTTGATTACCCGTTCCATTTTATGAAATTCGCGCAAATGATCCAAATATGCAGGATGCAGATATTTAACCTGCATAAAATGATTTCCTACTTTGTCCAAATATGCATGAATTCGTAAAAAATTAACATATGAACATAGTATTGATGGTTACTTGTTTAATTTCATGAAATTCGCGTCAATTATGCAGGATGCAGATATTCAAGCTGCATACATTTTTTCTTTGTCCAAATATGCATGAATTCGTGAAAATTTGACAAAATATTTACCAAAGGCTGTTACTTTGATTAGTCGTTCCATTTTATGAAATTCGCGCAAATGATCCACATATGAAGGTTGCAGATATTTAAGCTGCATAAATGTATTTCCTACTTTGCCCAAATATGCACAAATTCGGGAAAATTTGGAAGATTATTTACCAAAGGCTGTTGCTTTGATTACTCGTTTCACTTCACATGAAATTCGCGCAAATGATCCAAATATGCAGGATCGATATGCATATTTCACTAAATTTTAATATACACAATTCAACTTATATTGACAATTATTGAATCACGATTGTAAAGTTGACGACCACAAATTTGTTAAAGCTAAATACTATTGCAGTTAGTCTGTTACAAAATATGCATAGTTTTAATAATACAAGTATGAAATACCTTCCTATTAATACTTTGCAAGATTTTTTGTTCATTTAATTGTCACTGTCAGTATGGCAGTTTAACTAAGATGTTCTCCAATATACATGGTCGCAACCGTGACCATGCATAGTTAACAAAATATGCACAAGCATTTATGAAACATGTTTTTTCCATTTAAATTTTTCAATCTTAATAAAATGTAATCTCGGTTTATATTTGGTGAACATTCATTATCATACTATGCAGTAGTTTTGCTTGGATGGGCCTGCATACTCTGCATATTTAGTCAAACTGCTAAATTTATATTAAATTGCTTTAAAATTGTTAAAAAAATAATTACCTACTGCATATTTACATTGTACATTTTATATATTAAATGTACACAGTGCTGATAAAGATTACTTAAATATGGACATGAAAATATGCAGGATTTTCAGCACTTCATAGAAATCAATGTTATGTTTTCTATCCTGCATATTTGGTTTGTGCTACGAATCTAGTGATTGTACAAAAATGTATGGTGCTGAATAAATATGAATTTTTTGTACAAAATACGCATCCTGCAGACTAAATATTGCCTAAATGTGACCAAATATGAAATGCGGACTTTTCCGCACCTAATTTTTTTTTAAATACCCAATTCATATTTACATGGTATATTTTATGTACTAAGTATGCACAGTGCTGATAAATATTTCTTAAATATTAACAAGATAAAAATATGCAGGATTTTCAGCACTATAAAAATGAATTTCGTTGTTTTCTATCCTGCATATTTGGTTTGTGCTATGAATATTTAGTGCTTGTGCAAATATGCATTGTGCTGATTAATATGCATTTTTTTGTACAAAATATGTATCCTGCAGATTAAATATTCCCTAAATGTGAACAAAGATTAAAATGCAGATTTTTCAGCAACTTATTTATATCAATGTTGTCACCCTTTGTATATTTCAAATTCGGTATGCACCATGCATATTTGGTGCATGTCTTATTTTAAAAAGTCATGGCGCAGATTTAATATTTCTCAAATGTGCAGGAGAACAACAGGTCAGCAATTTATAAATATAAATTTTCTGTTTGGATCCTGCATATTTGGTCATATTAATGGGTGATATTAAGACTTCTAACAATGCATACTGTGCATATTTGGCAATACGTTTACTGTTGGAATATAGAGAGTTTACTTGAATGAAATAAAGAGTATGATAGAAGGGAATCAGTTAATGCATATGCTGCGTACTCTGCATATTTTGTTAAGCCGTTAACTACGACTTGAAGTGTTAGTTCCAGCTCTAATTTAACACGTTTTGATTACATATTCCTGCATATTTGGATAACCTAAACTCTTTATCGGATACGAAGGAAACTGCCAGATTTACCGAGGCGCCTCTCTCCGAAAGCAAAAAGTGATACGGATACCCAGCGGTTATCCCGATACGATTGACTGCATATGGTATTCCATATAGCTCCTGTAAAGCGTGTGTACATACATGACCCCGTTCACTGAACTCCCTTAGTGTATAGACCGCTGCGCGCTGCGGGCGAAACGCAGTCCACGATCGGATTTATTTTTTGACCGGCTGCCTTTCGGCCCGCAGAGCAGAGAAGCCGTAGCGGCCGGGCGGACCGACGAGGTTAGGTTTAACCGAAGCGGCCTGCCTCGACCGCGGCACCTTAAATTTTTTTACTTCTGTGAAAATTGTTAAAAGCCGTGTACTCTTTATAAGAGTAAAACTGTGTACATTACGCGAGAGAAAGTTGTGTCTAACTGTACTTGATCCTGGTTATGCGAGTAATCCCACCTTTTGTCCTAAACTAAAAAAGAGGTTCTTTTGTTAATGAGTCTACTTGTAAATTGTACGATTAAAAGTGAAAGAAAAGAGAGTATAATATTTATTTTCAAACGCTTATGTAGCCAAAAAAAAAAAACAGTTAAGTTACTTTAGTTGGTTAGATAAAATTTTTATATTCAGATATGTTTTAATATTACATGATACAAAATAAAATATAACTCACAGATGTACTGGCCTCATTTTTTTTACACCTTGTACGTTTTTAAGCAAAGGGTATAGTGGCTCATCAAAGTGAAGAGGAGCTAGAAACGAAGTGCCCGGAAAGCAACGAATGTGAAAAAAATGTGTTAAAAATTTTAAGAGTGGTACCAAAAGTTTGCATTTGTGGGAAAAGCTTGTAATCTTGTGTGTGCAGTGAATTTTCCAATGCCAAAAATGGAATAAACGCAGAAATAATGCAGCAAAAATGTATTTCAGAAGTGGGATTTTTTTTTTTCAAAAAAAGTCGATCAAAACAAAACCCTAACTTGACGTCCTTGTAGCAAACGTGAAAAGAAAAACAAGAAATACACACAGGGTGTATTCGTATTTATGTACAAGTCTATATAATCCTCATCTTTTAAGATGATTGATTAAACTCTTTTTGTCTTAAAAACAGCGAAAACTACCTTTTTCGACCTAGCTGTCTGTTTTAAGATGCAGCCTCATGGCCTGCCACGATTTTTATTATACCCCCAAAATTCAATATGACCATTTAACAATTGTTTATTTAAAGTCTGAATCCATAACATTAATCAGCACTCCATGCGAATTTGAACAGAAAATGTATAAGGCGTTTCTTCTGTACAATGTCAAACTTGAGCAAAATATCGAATTTGAAAGCTGCTAGAAGAGTCAAGTGTGCCATGAAATTATGCCAAAACATTTGAATGTTTTCTGAAATAATTTAAACTTGAGGATTATATGAAGTCGTATGTAAATAAAAATAGACACCCTGTATATGCATAACAGATGTACCAACCTCATTTCTTTTATATGTTGAATTTTCGGATACATTTTTAAGCAAAGGACTCAACGTCAAGTGAGGAGATAGAAAGAACTGCATCGAATAGTTTTTTTGGCAAGCGATGTGAAAGTTACCGTGTAAATTACAATAAAAATTTTTAGTTAGACGAATATGTTTCGAAGTTAGAATGTAACCTCAAAGGTAATTCTAAATTTTCATTGAATATACATACTCGTAACGATGCAACAAATCCAGAAACAATGCCTAAAATTTATTTCAGAAGTGGGATTTGTTTGTGCAAATAGTTTCAATTTTAAGGTCAGAATAATGTATTTTGAGGTTAGATCGTGACTTGAAGTTAATTCTAAATCCTCATATAATACACTTATACACACTCGTAATGATGCAACGAATCCAGAAACAATGTGTTAAAATTAATTTCAGAAGTGGATTTGTGAAAAAAAAATTTAGTTTGTTCATATTGTTGGTTTGAAATTTAGGTTAAGAAAATTTAAGGTTAGAACGTAACCTCAACGTTAATTCTAAACTTTCGTTGAATATATGCACTTGTAACAATACAACAAACCCAGAAACAATGCGTAAAAATTTATTTCAGAAGTGGGATTTGTTTAAAAAAAAAAAGTGTTCATATTGTTTGAATTTTAAGGCTGAAACATTTTAAGGTCACAAGCCCAGAAACAATGCGTACAAATTTATTCCAGAAGTGGGATTTGCATAAAAAAATAAGTGTTCATATTGTTTGAATTTTAAGGTTAGAAAAATGTATTTTTAGGTTAGAATGTAACCACAAAGTTAATTATAAATTTGCATTGAATATACACACTCGTAACGATGCAAGAAGCCCAGAAACAATGCGTAAAAATTTATTTCAGAAGTGGGATTTGTAAAAAAAATAAGTTTGTTCATATTGTTTGAATTTTAAGGCTGAAACATTGGTTAGACAAATGAATTTTGAAGTTATAACGTAACCACAAAGTTAATTATAAATTTGCATTGAATATACACACTCGTAACGATGCAACAAGCCCAGAAACAATGCGTAAAAATTTATTCCAGAAGTGGGATTTGAGTAAAAAAATGAAGTTTGTTCATATTGTTCATTTGAATTTTAAGATTAAAAAAAATTATTTTGAGGTTATAACGTAACCTCAAAGTTAATTCTAAATCTTCATTTAATATACACACTCACAACAATGCAACAAACCAAGAAACGATGTATTAAAATGTATTTCAGAAGTGGAATTTGTGTAAAAAAATGAAGTTTGTTCATATTGTTCTCCAAAATTTTAAGGTTAGAAAAATGTATTTTGAGGTTAGAACGTAACTCGGAAGTTAACTCTAAATTCACATTTAATATACAAACTCATAACGATGCAACAAACCCAGAAACAATGGATTAAAATTTATTTCAGAAGTGGGATTTGTGTAAAAAAAATGAACAGTTAAAAGCATACTGTTCGTTTAAAGTTAAGAAATTTGAAATAGACGGCTAGACCTGTATCTGAAGGAAAAATAAACAAAAACCAAACATATTCAATATACACTTTAATACAAATGAAATACAACAACAAAGGTAGATACGACCTAAAAAAAATGCTCAACCAGAAATTCAGTCAGGTTTTTAGGCTCTTTAAAAATCGCTAAAACGCGCTGTTCGAATCTCACAACACTAGACGAGCATTCACGAAATACAAAAATAAAAGTAACTTTTTCCACAGCACTGGATAAAAACTGACTGAAGTTTTTTATGTGGCCTGGATAGTGTGTCTCTACTGCCCTGATCTGGTACCGCTTTACTAATGATCGGATTATTTTCGATAGTAACAGGATTTTTACGTTTAGTTTAATTGTGAAGGCAAAACTACTTACAAAAATGAGAGAAAATATATAAAAATGGTAGTCTTATAACAAGAAAATATTTTTTTTTATTGCAGCAAACTTTGTAAATGGTGCCGATGCGAACTCAAAACCATTTACAAGAAAATGCTTCAAAAGGGAGCCACAGTCAGCAGCGAAAGAATTCATACACCCACTTTTCGCATGTTGCTTAAATTCTGATTATAAATAAAAATAAAGGGGCGGACGAAGAGCAGAAACTCACATCCAGGTAACTAAAATTACACGGGTTCAATAATACTGCCTTTAACTCTCGACGAAATGCTGCTGCAGGTACTTGAGCGACGGTTCAATGTCCTCTATGTACTTTTTGTACACAACCTCGATTATCGTGTCCTTGTCGGGACATTCCACGGTGACGCCCATCCTCTCCAGGTTGCAGAGCCGCTTGGTGCCGCGCGTTTCCTTCTGCAAGAGACAAAAAGAAAGGTGCCACACTCTTACGGAGAAGTTTCGTGGAAAAGTGGAGTTTATACGCAAATATAATAAATAATATATGCAGCAGTAGCGGCTGGTGCTACGATTATGCAGGTTGTGCAACCTCCGAACAATCATCGAAAAAATGGCATTTTTATTTTTACATTTACTATTCCATCCGCTTCGGAATCAACAGACATGATATTATTGTATCGAAGGTTGCATGTTGGCCAATGATTTTCTTGCGTAAATATTTCGCTAATAAGATCCGGTAGCATCTTATTGCAGCTGCAGCTTTGGCAGGATTGAATTAAAAAATAATAGCTTTTATTTGCTGGAAATGCCTCGTCAATACGTAACCAGAGTTGTGTATTTTTTAGTGCACTTTTAATACACTTTAGTAAGTATATTGCTTACAATGGTTGTTTATCAAGTACATTCAGTGGTACATCGCGGGCACTTAGCATTAAAGGTATGTCGAACATAAACTGAGTTCTCAAGGGCATACCCTCTTTCATTTTTATGTTTCACACTATTTATGTGACTGCTACAATAGCGTTTGTCCCTACACACCAGTTTTTCCTTACAGACTACACATTACGATCGCGCTTAAGATCATAAAATAAATCTTCGAATTCACCGATGAATCTATTCACTTTGTCAGCAAATGGTAGTTTTTGAGGCGTGTGACATTTTAATATTAACATAATACCGACGTCAACGACATAAACACATCGAACACACTCATAATAATGCTAGTCCGTCAGACTGAACATAACAAGAAAATTTGAACAGTGCATAGATGCAACTGATTAAACTCTAAATGAACAAACACTAATTTATTTGTGTACATTTTATATTCGAATGTTTTACGAAGCCCGCGACCACGCAATATATCTCAAAGACTAACTCACCACCGCGGAGGTGAGTTAGAATCGGAAAATCCTGGCCAAAAATCGAGAAAGGTAGAAAATTTGTTAAACTATATCGAATTAAAAGTTTTTTGGGTTGCTGATTTCAAATTTGTACTTTATATTTCAAAAAAACAAAATGGCGGACCAGCAGCAACCGCATGTAACCATTTTTTCGCGATAAAAGGTACTTATTATGATCAAAATTAGAGCATTGATATTTCAACTAAATCTCCTTACCGAAAAAAACAGGTGGAGAACCGGAAGTAAAATTTTCTTAAAAAGTACATATTTTGATTCGAATAAGATTATTTATATTTTTCATTAATAAGAATTTAATCTAACTCCCTGAAGAAATGGAGGGCCAAAAGTAAGAACTTTTTGGAACCTACAATTGCACGCAACGTGTCTTCAGTTAAGTTACATTAGGTTACTAAAATTATTTTGTGTTAAAAATTGATCGCAGAGAACCTCAGTTAAGTTGGATTAGGTTACTTAACTACTTAGTATAAAATAAAAAATATATATTTCACGGAACATTGAGACACCCTATATTTCTCCATACACTGGTCAATAGTGTACACCAGGTATATAATTTTCCTCCCTTGGTTGGGACTTACTATTGTATCGGGATGAATACCTGCTTTGACGCAGGTACAGTTAGAATTGCCCCGAGAACGCTCTATTGGACACGCCTTTCTATTTATGCATATTTCATTGAAATGAGCAGTTTGTAGCAGCCAATTTTTATGAATTTCTTATTCCACTAACATTTCCCATATGTTAAATTGTGAATTAGTGTTAGAACTCTGTAGATACAAACTATTTTCCTACTTTTCTTTCGCTACCTTAACATACGCGTTTGTATTATAAGCGCAGAGTTAACATTTATTTTCTATAATAAGAATTACAAAAAAATTGAATTTTAATGCATAGATACTATTTTACATCCCTTCAAGAGTAACCTCCATTTTTTTAAGTCGGAAATACACCTTATGGTAATAAAAATTCACAACACACGAATGTTGAGTATTTCGGGACCGATTCTCGTACGTTACGCACTCGAAGGTGGCCAACTTCCGACTGAAGTAGAACGGCAGGTATAAAACCTAGGTAGCTGTCGTTTCAGTATTACACGCAGGAAACCCTGCTTCACAAAGCTATGTGAATTAAAACAGAATATAACGAACTTGGTTTTTCGATTTTTGGCCAGGATTTTCCGATTCTAACCCACTGTGCGCCGTCGATATACCCCTATATACTCTGTTGGCCGGTGTGCAATTATTCGGGCATTTTTCTGGATGGCCCGCGGAAATATAGGCTTTCGCAACGCGGTGAGGTGTCGCTGACTCACTCTCGTTTTGTTTATTGTTTACCGAGACCAGCGTAGGATGATTCATTGCCTCGTCACAGCATTATAAATATTTTTAAGAGCCTTAACATTTGTAACTCTCAGATTCGACCTTGAAACATTAAAAAGAGGAATACGGATTGCTCGTAAGTATTCATCTGCAACTCCACATTTTTCTAGCACAAACCGCCACAGTGGTTAAACGCCAGATCGCAGAAGAACAATTTTTGGCATAAGTTTGAATTCGTAAAGCCTACTTTGATTTCAAATTTTGTTCAATGCATGTTTATTTTCGACAAAAAACTGTCACCACATACATTCAGCCACCTGGGACAAAAATGGTCGACAAGAATATCGATAATTCTAGCGCTCTACAGTCCAACCATTACGTGTAAAGAGTTCAATGACTGGCACTTGTAACGATATCAGTCTTAAACAGAAGCATGCACATTTTTCTTTTTTGACAGGGTCTAGAATACACTTTGCTATGACGGTTACTTACTTTGAAAATCTACTAAACCACTAGATCAGAATCACAAGAAAAACCTTGTCTCGTGTAACAGAATCGTAATAACAATAAAGGAACGCGCACCAAATCCCAAACCGCCGCACCATACTGGAAGTGAAAGTTGTAGAAGAAATAAGACATTAAAAAAATTAATATGGCAGCAATGTTTTTAGATGTTTGTTGCAATCATTGCACTCTTCACATATAAAGGTTGGACTTTAGTTCGGATTTTAGAGTGGTCTCTATTTTTTTCTCTTTCGTCTTACCTCCACCTCCGCGGTGATCCTCTTCATCACGCCCCTGTTGTACTTGAGGTAAGCTATCTGGCTGGTCTTCGCCGCCTTGTACGACCCCAGGATGTCGTATACCCTCTGGCACTGCCTCTTGCACAGCTTGTACTTCCGCATGTGCTCGAATATCGTCTTCACGTCGTCCGTGCAGATGTTGATGTTGTGCGTGTCTAGCTCCCTGTGCACGGTGAGGCAGTCGTCGTAGTCCCTGATCTTCTGGAAGGTCGATGTCGGCTCCTCCACTGGAAGTTTACAAAAAAATGTACGGTTTAAATGGTAAAAGTAAAATTATAAATGAGTGGAGACCCGCATTTATTTAGGATTTTACTTATCTTTTAAGCGAAACTATGCCTTTATTGATTTATTGTTTTTTTTCTCATTATTGTACCGGGTGGGCAAATTTCGATGTTTTTATAGGGTATCTCGGTAACTGTAAGGGCTATGGAAAAATGAACCCACCTTTCCCGACCTCTTTTTTCGAGATAAATTCATTGGTGAAAACCAGAATTTGCTATATCTTTTCGTTTTCGAGTTGTAAACGAAAATTGATTTTTTTGAGTTTTCGATTGGTGTCGATAACTCGGTTGTTTGTAAAATTAGAAGAAATCTGTTTGCACGTTCTACAGGCACTTTTTTAAGTAGAATAGGATTTCCTTAACAGATTTTTTATATCTTGTGTAGTTTTCGAGTTATGGCATAAACTTCTATTTTTTTTAAATGGAAACCATAGTTGGCTATGATTTAGCTAAAAAGAGGATTTTTTTCTCTTTACAACGATATATAGTTTGTGGGGTCTATGATGAGTGTTTATGCGGAAACAGTTAAAAACATATGTTTTCTAATAAAGGACAGTATAGTAATTTCAATGATTTTGCACAGTAGGCGCCTGTCATTTTGAAAACAGAACAGTTGGATATTGGGATGTAAATACACAGTTACACATTACTGTTTGATTAATTGTTTATGTTTGGTTTTTGCTTGCATTATAGTTTTAAAGTTTCGATTAAAGAAATTGACAAGGCGCGATGGCGTATCAAAATTACGAAAAGTTTAATATGCTAGAGTGTTTTATTCAAAATGGATATAATTCTGAAGCTGCATCGGAAGCATATTTTAATCGCTACCCTGAAAGGAGACAACCTAATATGTCCATCTTTGGTAGACTAAAAGAAAACCTCGTTGAATACGGAGGATTTAATAAACCAAGACCAAAAAATTATCGTATTCAAGATGCTGAGGATGTTGCCATAAATGTTGTTGGTATGGTAGTCGTAAATCCTTCAATTTCAAGTAGGCAAATTGAAGCAGAGTCTGGTATATCGCGACGAAGAGCACTTTCAGTTTTAAAAAAACACAAATTTAGACCTTATACAATAAGGAAACAACAACAGCTCCTTCCAACTGATCCTGAACGCCGACTGGATTTCTGCAATTGGTACCTACAACAAATTGAGCAAGACCAATTATTTTTTAAAAATATCATTTGGACAGATGAAAGTTACGTAAGTAGTGCCGGAATTTTCAACCGACACAACAAACATTATTGGTCTGAAGATAATCCTCATCAGACTGTTGATGTTCAAAATCAAGGACGTTTCGGTTTTAGTGTATGGTGTGCCCTATATAATAACCGCATTTTAGCTTACCAACTTTATGATGACAATTTAAATGGTCAACGGTATTACAATATGATAAACTACCACATAGTAGAAGAATTTTTAGACAACTTGCCACTTAACGAAAGACGACATGTATTTTTTCAACAAGACGGGGCACCACCCCATAATACTAATTTAATCTCGGAATTATTAAATACTAATTTTGGGGAGAAATGGATAGGGAACAATGGGCCAGTAAAGTGGCCTCCTCGGTCGCCAGATCTCTCACCGTTAGATTTCTTTTTTTGGGGAACCATTAAAGACAATTTATACAAAAAGACAAATAATACACTGGTTCAACTGAGAGAAAATCTTATAGACTGTCTGAATTCCGTTTCAAATATTCACATCTATAATGCAACAAAAAGTGTTTCAAAGCGATGTGAACTGTGCATCGCAAACAACGGACGACAATTTGAAAACTTTAGGTAAATAATCATGCTCGTATTTTTTTTTAATCTGTCTAGTTTTGTTTTTGTAAAATATATTGTATCGTATTTTTTACATACATTATTTGTTACAAATTTGATTGTTAAGTGTGTTAAACTTTCTTGTTATGAATATGTTATAATTAATTATTAATTAGTCACTAATATGTCATAATTAGTTATTTAAGTTTAATATACCATTCATTATATACGACTGTTACTATGTATTTATGTTACTTTTCGCAGGAGTAAATTTCCATAGCAACAGTTATTATTATTAAAACATTGTTCTAACAATGTGTTACTATAGAAACTTACTCTTCCTGCAAAGAAAAAACAAAGTAAGTATACCTATACAAAAAAATTAAAATTTTTAACTGTTTCCGCATAAACACTCATCATAGACCCCACAAACTATATATCGTTGTAAAGAGAAAAAAATCCTCTTTTTAGCTAAATCATAGCCAGCTATGGTTTCCATTTAAAAAAATAGAAGTTTATGCCATAACTCGAAAACTACACAAGATATAAAAAATCTGTTAAGGAAATCCTATTCTACTTAAAAAAGTGCCTGTAGAACGTGCAAACAGATTTCTTCTAATTATACAAACAACCGAGTTATCGACACCAATCGAAAACTCAAAAAAATCAATTTTCGTTTACAACTCGAAAACGAAAAGATATAGCAAATTCTGGTTTTCACCAATGAATTTATCTCGAAAAAAAGAGGTCGGGAAAGGTGGGTTCATTTTTCCATAGCCCTTACAGTTACCGAGATACCCTATAAAAACATCGAAATTTGCCCACCCGGTACATACTTTTAAATGTGCTTCATATTTTTTTTTACCAAAAAAAGGAAAGTGAAAAAAAGTTCTTCCCTTGGACAGTTTGATTCAGTTCAACTGGCGTACCCAAAAATGTACGAGTATACAGGGCGTTCCATTCAAAATAACAAAGTTGTCTAGTGGTCAAATGTAATAGAGTACCCTGTATGATTACAAATATTTTACAAACATGCATTCCATAATTTCAGTCAACTTTTATTTGAAACATTTTTTTTTAAATTTAGAATAACAATTATGGAAGAAATTGTCTTACTTGGAACACCATGTATATAATTGCATATTTGCAATCCTCTTCATTTTCCGAGTCCAATGGCACCTAACAAATGAGGTTTTAAGTATTCAACTCAAATATTTTTATAATCCTTTTGTAATTTTCAATTTATGTGTGCCATGACTTTCGTGGACATACTGTATAAGCGAGTACTTTGGAGGTTTTTACAACACATGTCTGGCATTAATTTGTACTTAAACTGGTATCTAGTATTTTATAACTATAAATTTTGCAAAACAAGTGCACAAGTGTATCGAGTCATTTGAACTACTTTAACAAAAAGCAAGATTCCTTTTTATTGCAGATTTGGATGTACTATAAAAATATGTACGATTACAAATATTTTTCAAACATGCATCCCATAATTTTGGGCAACTAGGAAGGAATTATGGAAGAAACTGTTTTCGATGGAACACCCTGTATATAATTACATATTCGGAATCCTCATCATTTTTCGAGTCCAATGGCACCTAACAAATGAGTCTTTAAGTTCTCAACTCAAATATTTTTATAATTCTTTTGTAATTTTCAATTTAAATGTGCCATGGCTTTCATGGACATACTGTATATGCTTTACAACACATGTCTGGTATTCATTTGTATTTATATTGGCACCTTGTATTTTACAACTTAAATTTTGCAAAACATGTCCACAAGATTGTCGAGTCATTTAAACTACTTTAACAAAAAGCAAGATTTCTTAGATGTGCTATAAAAATATGATATGCATGGCTCTTTCAATGCTCTTAATGTGTCTTATATACGTGCAGAAAATTAAAATAAAACAAACATTTGAGTAATTTTTGTCTGTCGCACCGGTGCGTCATGAGTAGGGTCCGGAAAGTTTTCTCTCGCGCATGGTACACTGCATTTAACTATCCAGCGTTACCGCACGGGATTGGTCAGTGGCGTACGTATGCAAGGGCAAGAAATACACGGGTATATAATTTACAAGAAGCCAAAAAATATGGTCTATACACTCGAACCCCTCTTAATTCACCTTCGCTTAATTCACATCCTCTCTTATTTCACCACGTTTCTCCCAATTATGTCGCGAACTCGTCCCGGTTAAGTCGCTGCTTGTAAAAGTTTTAGAACTACGTTTAGAAATTGGATTCTCGCATGAATACAATTTTTATTGAACAAAAAATGATTGTGTAATACATTAAATATGGACACCTAACCATTAAAATAGGTTAGGTGTCTTTTAAAAATATTTAACCTTTAAAACATTCATTCAAGTGGAAAATTGAACTTTGTCACGCACGACTGGGTATACTTACGTTTATTTTTTTGTTCAGTTGGCTTATTTTTCGTTATAACAAGTGCTGTGGTATATCTCTAAATATTTCTTTATGCAGCTAAAACACGAAAGTTATGATCGTGACTTAAGCGAGACTAAATTTCGTTACTTAAGCGAGGTGATGATGCACGGATTTGGTGAATTAAGAGGGGTTCGAGTGTACTTTAATTATCACAGTTTTATAGTGTCTGTGCATGACGCTCTGGTGCGTCATGATTATAGAATTGGCCAGATTCTAACATTATTATGAGCATGGTCGAGGTGTTTATGTCGTCGGGGTCGGTATTACCTTAATAATAAAATGTCACACATGTAAAAACGCTTAAAAAACCACCATTTGATGACAAAGTGACAAAGACATCAACTAAAATATGTAAAATCTTTCCTAACATAATATTAATATCCATAGAAAAAAAATACTTATTTTAAGATACCGTTTTAAAACGTTACCTGTTATATCAACGACTTCAGGCATCTCCCTTATATTCCTAACCACGGTCTGGTAGAACTTGATCCGATCCCCCGCCTCTGATGGGACGGCAGGATGAAGAACTGGCTGATTCTCGTCCGGATGTTATTCGGATACGCGAAGAACTTGTACACAGAACAGTACCCGACAGGTGTACGGTACGTCGCCTTCGTCTCCGGGTGTTGGAACTCTTCGTAGCTGCAGGAAAAATTCATGAAAACTATAGAGGCCGAAGAGCTTAACACTCAAAAAAATCTAAATATTTTATTAATAAAAATCGGATGTTTTTTTTAATTTCAACACCCTGTATCTTGGAAACGAGTGTTTTGGGAAACTAAACTTCTTTTTTTAATTTTGATGCAAGGAATCTCATCCAATATTTTTTTCGCATAATTAATAAAAACACCAACAAATATACTTAATTTAAATTTATTAAAAATTAGATTAAATCATCAGAAAATTATAATTTAAAATCTGGTTTTCTTCTCTTATTCTAATCTACATTATTTATTTTTAGCATAAACTGTTCTATCTATCTTCTATCTCCTTTATAGAGATAGAAGATAGAAAAGTAAGAAATATAAGAAAAATAAAGAAAGCAATTCAACACTTACACATAATATAACATCCATCTTTCATCGTCCAGGTCGATGAAATTGGCAGCGTCTATAAACCACACTATGTAAGTCTCGAATCTCTTGTGGAACTCCTTGAACTCCTCATTTTTCATATCACAAATGCATATTTTATAGTCAGCGAACACTTTTTGGTTGGGAAATACTTTACCTAAAAAAAAAACACTCATTTTAAATCACTGATAAGTGTCGTCATGGATCACTCGTGGCGATTTACCATTCACTATATGGGTTAACAGAAGATATTTCTGTTATTTGAAAAGATACCGAACAAAAACGGCCTGCAAATGGCACGAAAAATTATCTCTGATTACAATTGAAAATCAGTGTTGTGTTTTATAACTCTCAAAGGTTATACTTCGTAGGTCGGTAAAAAAATATTCGATTTTTAGATTTTTACATCTTTGTTTAGTATATAAGACTAAAATACAAGATGTGGCTATTAAATAACCGAACTAATGCTGCTGCCAGCATGCTGTGAGCGTGTCGCGATAAATGTGAACAGAACTGTGTCTGATGATACTTTTCCCACCCTGAGTTCGCTGGACAAGCCAGTGGGTCGCTCAGGTTGACTGTAGCAGTCGTTTGAATTAGTCTACGCATCAGTGACGCGTCGAAAAAATGTTAAGTGTTCAGATGGAGCAACGGGTTAATATCAAGTACTTTGTTTAACCGGGGAAAACTTTTACAGAAGCTTATGCAATGTTAAAAGAACTGTACGGGAATGAATGTTTATCCCGCACACAAATTTTTAAATGGTTCAAACGGTTTAAAGAGGGACCTGAAACCGAAGACGATCCGAGCACCGGACAGCTCTCAACATCAAAACCGGACGAAAACATTGAAAAAACTGGTAAATTAATCCGCGAAGATCGTCGTCGAAGCATCCGATCATTCGCATATAGTTCAGTTGCACATCTGTCAATTTCAGTGTGGTGCGGTGGTTTGGGATTTGGTGCGCGCCTCTTGTGATCACAATTCTGTTGGTTAGTTATATGAAACAAAGCTTTTCTTGCGATTTAGATTTGAGCGGTTAAAAAAATTTATGTTTAGATGATTTTTTAGGTGACATTTTTGTTTAACATACAAGAATAAAATATGACCCTATTTTTCTTCTAAACTGTACAAGGCGTTCGTTAAATGACACTAGTTTCCTCAAAATATCATAGTACGATAAAAAAAGGTCAATAGCATAATAAACAAACTTTATTCGCAGATAGTTCAGCTATGTACACGCTTTGTCATTTCCAGTATGGTGTGGTGGTTTGGGATTCGGTGCGCGTTTCTTTATTGTTACTACGATTCTGTTGTTTAATTACATGAAAACCAGTTTTTCTTGTGATTCTGATTGAAGTAGATACAAAAAATCAATTTTTAGATTTTTACATCTTTGTTTTGCATATAAGACTAAAGTATGAACCTCTTTCTTTCGAACTGTACAGGGCGTTCACTAAATTACACTATTTTTCTCAAAATATGACAGTACGATAAAAAAAATGTAACTACCGTAATGAACAACCTGTGACTCACATTCTTGTTTATCTTTGAACTCGCTGAGGAGCGCGCCATACATGTTGTCGTGCCTCTCGTTCTCGATCATTTTTAAGAACTCTTCCTTCTCCGTAGTGAACTTCTCCGGCAACCAGGGCTCGAGGCATTTCATTATATCGTCCAGTTGGGGCATCGGCGTGGACTTTAATATCCCCTCTTTTAGCACATCCACGAAACACCGAGACGAGTTGTGCAGGTAATTTATGGTTATCGATAGCGTACGGTAGCCAAAAATTGTCTCGCTAAAATAAATTCGTTTAAAATATGCAGTTTACGATAGGTAAGAAAGATTTTAGAAAAAGAAGACAGCTACTGTACTTGACTACCGGCACAAAAAATCCAAATAAAGCCTTTCTTCTGAAGCGAAAATTGATATAAATTTCGTGATTCTATTACACATTAATTATAAAGCAGTGCACCCGTTCTCTAACACACTATAAGTCTGCCTTATCTATGAAAACGTTTCTTACTCTTCTCCGAAAACCTGGTGCGACATTTCGGGCCTGAAGTGAATAACTTTCCTCGACTGCAAGTCATCTTTGCTGTAAACTACAGATCACTTTAGAAACAGGGGCAGTACAAACAACTAGGGTACTTACTCAGTTTGAAACTAATAACGGACGCGGCAGGCTTCCTGTAAGGGCTCATATCCTCGTCCCTTTCGGCAGGATGATCATTAGAGTTGCTGTTGTCCTCCGTCATCTACCAAAGAAAAAAAGTTTTAGTTTTGGACTTATCAACAACGGATAGGAGATATGCGCGAGTATTTCTTTTTACCTTGGGGGAGTTGCAAAAAAGATTCTGATAAAAATGCAAAAAAAGAATATAAAATACGACCCGCCAAAACAACACGCCAAACGCCAATAGCCGTTTAATTTGACAGGTCTGTGTAACTAAAAAAATGGCGAACGACGACAGGCAGTGTATCCTAACGAAATAAAATATTACTAATTAGTCTCTTTTTGGTGATGGTCGTCGAAAGTTGGTTGTCCTAACCGTGATGGTGAAGTTCAACCTTTTAGGACTAATTAAGTTAATAACTAACTAAGGTAATTTTTAACTTATAGGCGTCAGAATTTAGAAGAAAGTTTGAAAAGAAGGCTTGTTGCTTTATTGAATCTATGAGTTTGTATAAGTTGTTTTGTACTTTTTTGGATTGGATAGGTTTATTTCGAAAAAGTAAAACCATTTCTTATTAGGTATACTTGTGTTTTTTTTACGAAACTGTTTAACATATTAATTATAATGAGCCATCCAAAAAAAAAAACTAGAGAGTGAACATTAGAGTTGACCTAGTAAAAAACAGACGTACATATTTCTATTTTATCTTAAATTTATAACTTTATTTAATTGTCAAAGCTGTTGCATTGTATGACAGCCATTATATAGACATCCAAAAAAAACGTCATCAAAGTTGGCCGAGAAAAAAAAGACGTAGTTCTATTCTTAATCGAATTTATAACCTTATTTACTTGTAAAAACTGTCACATCATATGACAGCCATTGTTTATTTTATAAATTGTGACAGTTACTTGTCAAAAGTTTGACATACCCGAAAAGCTTCGACATGACCGCTATTTCTATCTCTCTCGTTCATAGCCAACTGTGATGACTTTTTTTTGGATGTCTTTATTTTTAAGTAGAATGTCACACATCAAACTGAGTATCTCCAGTTATCATTGCGAATTTTTTTCTTCATTTGAAGAGTTCTGGTTTAAGGTATCTTCAGGTTTAATTTTTAATGTCCAAGTCTTCTCTATTTATGCATTCCTTTTCACCAAATTCATGCACTACGGAAACCTGATGTTTTCTTTCTCCAGGAAATTCCTTGTTGGTTTGTGCAACTATACAGCACTATATAGTTTTCCTAGAATAGTTTCTCGGGATCAAAAATGTTGGTGGAAATTTCATCCCCTCCATTCTACTTACTATTACTCAGCCAACTCCCGTTTCAATGTAGGCTTCTCCTTTTATTTTATTAATGAGTATCTGAACATTTTTCCATAGTGAAAAAAAAATCTATAGCTTGGAAAATAAAAGTTGGTCAAAAATGATCATTGTAGTTTTCTTCTGAGTGGACAATTAAAGAAATGTATTCAACCATTTTAATTTCTATTACGGATCTGACCAATGACGTAACACCAGAATAATGATACATCGTTAAAAATGCCCTAAATTAATTTTCCTCATATTGGTAGCCCTTCTAATTTGACATGTGTTTAGTGTTTTTGTCTATTCTGTTATCGTATTGGCAGCAAAGTAACGGTTTCAAATAATTTTAAATATTTAAAAGCCAGCGACTGGAAACTATTTATAAATATAATATTGATTCGTACTATAATTACACTTCATTTACCGTATGTGTGGGTCGTTTTTTTATGTAATATCGTACTTCTTAAATCCAATAAATTTATTTCAGGTACTTTCCTCTTTAACCTAATTGTTTTCATAACACCTTCGATGGACAGCAAGAGAACACAAAAAGAAGCTTTAGAAGCATGCAAGAAGGCGGAATTTCACCGAGCTCTGAGCCTTCTTCGGGCTTCCAACGGAAACATTGAGAATAAATGTGCGACGTCTCTCATAGTTGCTTGTTGCAATAGTTGTGTGGCAAACGTTTCTAGTCCAGAAAACATATCGGAAGATGATTTGTCTACGTTTCTAGAGTTCGTTACTTCGTTCATGAAGTGTTTAAGTGAAGCAGAGTTGCTAAGTTACTTACAATCTCTATTTTTCATATTAAAATTGTTGGTGAAAAAAGTAAGTTTGTGCAAAATTATTGCAGCTTGTTAACTGTTCATGTTTTAGAAATCTTGCAGTACTATCGTTAGGCTGGAAAAGATCATGGTTCCAGGGTTTCTTCCATCAAACTTGGAGAGGAAACATAGAGATACCTATCAAAGTTCTGCAAGCTTATTGTACAACCTCGTGGCAAGATGCAGCTCAGAAAAAGAGACTTCATGTAACGAGGCATTGGTCAAGATAAGTCACATAGTTTCAGAAATTTACGGAAGAGTTAGCAACGTGAACGGACTGCTTAGCATATCGTACAACTGCGCTATAAGCCTAGTTAATCTAAACATTTCTACCGAAGATACAGAGCGGTATTTTTTATACGTGATGAATTTGATTAAAAGCGGGGAAGCAACGCCCGACTCTAAAGACTACAAACTGTTTTTGTCTTTTTTTGTGTTAGTCCTTAACAACACTTTAAAGATTTTCAGTTTTGACACTGCACATGATTTTTACGAAAAAGTTCTCTGTATTGTAGAGCAGACAATAAAAGAGGTACGTTACGTCGAGATTTTCAATCTGCTGAGGCTGCCTTTACTGTTGTGGCCCTCGAATTTTTCTCCGGATCGTGCGAAGGCCTACAAAAATGCTTTAAAAAATCTGGACAGCACGTTCGTGGTTCAAGTTCTCGAAAATAAATTGAACGCCTTAATATACGCCGTAGTTATTTCGTACTACAAGCAGGTAGACGGTCAGAAGTGGTGCGAATTACCAGAAGAAGATCAACTGGAAATTCTTAATTTGTTATATTCCGTGGGGCAGTTTGAGCAACGATCGAAATACGCGTGCCCTTGCGGCTGCGCCATACAGGAAAACTTCTTTCAAAGTATTTCCTATTCGCAATACATTTGCACCTTGATAGAATTATCAGTAAATAACGGAAGCAACGTCACCCCCGTTTACCACGAAAAGTGTTCAGCTCTGCTGGAAAAATTCTGCGAATGTGTTCGACCGTTGGTGGAGAACAACTGCGAAAAATGGAAGAAGTCCTGGAACTCTCTGGGCACGTCAATGTACAATATCGGCGTCCACCTGTACCAGAAGTCCAACGAAGCCTGCCTGCCTTACTTCTATGCCCTACTCAGGTAATAATAATAATTAGAGCTAGGATGTTAATAATTGATGTGTAATTTACCAGGGGCGGCTCTAGGATAGCATTATCCCAACATTTTTACAAACTTATTCGACGTGTCGTGCAGACCAATGATGCATCGACCAGCCCAATTTAATTAATATTAACAAGAAGTGTAAATTACGTTTGCGTTAACACGTGCCGTAACTTGGTAAGAATGGGGCGTACAACACGGCATACGGGTTGTATTCCGGAATATAATGGATCTATTTTATTATATGGGGCATTTCACGCCAACTAAGTGAGATTTCTTAAAAAAATTCTGTTTGAAACATATCACAATTTTAGAAACCCTAAAATTTTAGATTTTTTGACCCACAAGGAGAGGGATGGTGAGGATGAGAATTTTCGTTTCGACTAAAATTTCAATCTTTCTCGGTAAGAAAATTAAAAAAAATTAAAAAAGAAGGTTGCAATGGTTTTCGATGTTTTTTTTTTGCGTAGAATACGATAAAAATATTTTCAAAATTATTGGGGGTAGTTTTCACTCTTATTTTGACGATTGAAAGTTTAAAATCGAAATTTCGAAAAGTATGACGATTTTTTTTTCAATTTTTTTTTCTTTTTTTTTGTACTTTCGATTAATTTTTAATTCATAATGGGCGTCGACCAGGAACTGGCCCAAAAAACGGCCCAAAGGTGAAAAAACGTGGTTTTAGCGAATTTTCTCATCCTGTGAGATAGTAAATGGCAAGTGAATAATATATTCCAAGGTTTTTAGGGTCGCTGATTACGAATCTAACGTCAGGATTTCAAAAAACAAAATGGCGGATCCAGTATGGTGGTCAACTTTTAAAAAATGGCTAAATTTTGAAATTTAAAAAATACCATCGTATTCTACGGAAAATTTTCTACATTAGATTCGTAATCAGCGACCCCAAAAACCTTGGAATATATTATTCACTTGCCATTTACTAACTCACAGGAAGAGAAAATACGCTAAAACCACGTTTTTTCACCTTTGGGCCGTTTTTTGGGCCAGTTCCTGGTCGACGCCCATTATGAATTAAAAATTAATCGGAAATACAAAAAAAAAGAAAGAAATTAAAAGGAAATTGAAAAACAAAATCGTCATACTTTTCGAAATTTCGATTTGAAACTTTCAATCCTCAAAATAAGGGTGAAAACTACCCCTATAATTTTGAAAATATTTTTATCGTATTCTACGCAAAAAAAAAAACAGATTGAAAACCATTGCAACCTTCTTTTTGATTTTTTTCCTTTTCTTACCAAGAAAGATCGAAACTTTAGAGTCGAAACGAAAATTTGTATTTTCTCCTTGTTCTCCTATCCCTCTCTTTGTTGCTCAAAAAATCTAAAATTTTAGGGAAGTTAGTTTTTTAGCAAGTACTATCGATTGTGATATGTTTCAAACAGATTTTTTTTTTACCTCACTGAGTTGGCGTGAAATGCCCCATATACAGGATTTGACGATGTACTTGATTAATGTGGCACATATAACAGTATACCTGTCGCGTTAAGACCGGTCTTGGAAAGTCTGCTACAACGCACTATACAACTCTGATAATTAAAGTATAAACTGTATTTTTTAAGTGCCTTGTAAAATATGTATGCGTGTATTTCTTGCCCGTGCATACGTACGCCACTGACCGTGCCTGACAACGCACTGGGACAATCCCGTGGTCGGTTCAAGGAACGGCTATATGAAATGTATCCATATAGCGTAGCGAACGTTCCGTTGTTCATTTAATATAAAAAGGTAGAACGCGGAGTTTAAAATAATTTTATGTGTCGCGAGTGATTAACTAATAAACATGTATCTATACGTATTTTGCACCGTGTACTACGTATTTCTTGTGGATTTTTGCAATAATGGCATAGTCGTTACCATTTGTGTAGCCTGAAAAAGATGATTGAAAATTACGAGGGTTTTACAATAGACGGATCACAAATTTTTATGTATTCCTTGCAATCGTCGATATATTTCGTAGACGCCGAGAGTGTGAATGACATTTAGATTCGAATATCCATCAACAAAATATTACTGGTACTGTTATAAAAGAGGAATTTTGGTTTGATTTGTGGATAATGTTTTGCCTTGATTTGTGGATAATTTTCCATTGCCATACATTGCGTAAAAATATTTACAGAAGACATATCAACGTGTCATGGGAAATATCAAAGAAGATATACGCAATAAATTTATGTGGTTGACGGTGAACAAAACAAGAGATTTTTCGGTAATAAGGTCGATAAGCAGATAAAAGTATAGAAATAGTAACGCGTGCATTGTCCTCTGTAGATATAAAAAATTATAAAGTACTGTTGTTCAATCTAAAATCGCTCACGTTTAACGAGAAGAAATGCAGAAAGACTAAGCAATGACGACAGTCGGTGTTTCTGAATAACACGCGATAGATAAGTAACTATGTTATTAACACATTTTTACTCCTGTCTTTTTGGTGTCTCATATGTCCTTTTGTCAATGACATGACGGATTACGAGTCCAACCCTGTATTATAGCACACTTCCCGGACCCTAATAATACACTCGAACCCCTGTTAAGTCGCCAAATCCGTGCATCATTACCTCGCTTAAGTTGCGAAATTTTGCCTCTCTTAAGTCGCGATCATAACCTAAACTTTTTTGTGTTTTAACTGCAAAAAGAAATATTTAGAGATATACCACAGCACTTGTTATAACGAAAAAATGAGCCAACTGAACGAAAAATCAATGTAAGTATACCCAGTCGTGCATGACAAAGTTAAATTTTCCACTTGTGTGATTATTTTAAAGATTAAATATTTTTAAAAGACACCTAACCTATTTTAAATAAATAAATGTATTACACAATCATTTTTTTCAATACAAATTGTACATATTCATGCGAGAATCCAATTTCCAAACGTAGTTCTAAAACTTTTAGAGGCGGCGACTTAACCGGGACGGTTTCGCGACCTAATAGGGGGAAACGTGGTGAAATAACAGAGGATGTGAATTAAGCGAAGGTGAAATAAGAGGGGTTCGAGTGTAATAGCCATCCAAAAAAAATGTCATCAAATCTGGCTATGAACGAGAGAGATGGAAATAGCGGTTATGTCGAAGCTTTATGTTTGAAGAAGCCAAGCGAAACTTTGTTGTCAAACTTTTTACAAGTGGCCGTCACAATTGTAAAATAAATAATGGCTGACTCGATATTTGTTTATTATGTGCTAATAAAGAAAAATAAACAAATAATAATTTACTTATTTTTTATTTCGAGGTACATTCTCTTTTAATAAATCACAATTACAATGGTCCTAATATTGGGCCTTGAGGTACCCCTGATCACCATTAAGCACCCTAAAGCATCACCATTAAGCTTCTGTATTCTGTCGGTCACTGTTCTATCCTTCTAATCACATTTATTACAGGTATTTCTTGTCCTACGAAGCCAAGACCAGCGCCGACGTCCTCAAGATCTCCATGATCTACTCGACGTTCACCGCGATCTGCTGCCTGAACGCCAAGGACCACAGGACGTGCATGGGCTTCGCCGCGCTGGGGGTGCTAGTTGCGTACCCCCACCACACAGAGGGCTTCGTGGCCACCTGGATAAAGGCCAAGGTCGGCCAGCGCGACGCCGAAACCCCCGAGAGCCAGCTGGTGCAGCGGACCACGCTGGCGTCCGCCTTTGAGACGTTCAACGCCGAAATTCGCTGCGTGACCGACGGCCTCGTGGTGCTAACACCCCAGGACAGAGTTGACCTGCTCACGCTGGAGCTGGAGCAGTACAAGAAGCGGTGGCGGAGCAAGGTACCCATGATGTCCGCCCTCAAGGAGCTGTGCGAAGCGGCCGATCTGGAAACGAGCGTCCGGGTCATAATCCGGGTGTTCGGCGACGCGGAAATGAGCGTGCACGACGAAGTACCCCGGATTTTACACAAGGTCCTGAAGATGTACGAAAAGGATCGCGGAGATGCGATGAACTTGGCGATGTTGTATTTCCTGCATTACACTTACTGCGTGAAGGACACCATTAGTAAGAACGCCGACGAGATGGAGCGATCTACGTGTTTTGTTTCGCAGTCCAACGAGCCGCCCGACGCCATCCCCAGGGATCCGACGGAGGAATGCGACATCGTCTCCTCTTACGAGAGCCTGCGGTTAGACAAGTATTCCTGCGTCATGAAGTACCTGAGCAGGTCGTTAAACTTGTTTTCCTCTACGATAACCGAAGACTTCCACTTGGAAATTCTACCAGGACCGATGCTGTACGACACTTTGTTGAAAATCTCGCACGAGTATCGCCTGCATCGTCACAGGATCAGGAGCCTCCAAGCTCTACAAACGGCCGTGAAGGTGGCGAGATCGCTTAACGACCCCAGTCGCATCGTCGAGTGCATCGGATTTCTAGTAGAACGGTCCGATGTGACGAAAAGCTACGTGAGAGACTTGATTGCGACAGCAGATGAGCTTGTGGCCGAGATTGACCAGTCAGATTTGAGACCGGCGAAGATTGTCATGACTTACCACATGTGCAAGGCGAGGGCCTACCTTTATCACGATCCCGAGGCGGCTTTCGGAATATTCCGAGCGGCGAGCGATCTGTACGAGGTCCGAGAGGACAAGGGCGAGCTGGAGCTGGTGAAGTGCCAGCTGCTCCTGTTGCACTACAGGTTCGTGCTGATGCCGTGCTCGCTGGGGTTGGTGGACCACGGCGAGAGCACCCTGCTGACAGTCCACGCCGCCAGCGCCGCCGTGTTCGAGGCTTACAATAAGTCCAACCTAGGTAAGATCACGTGAGATGTTGTACGAGGCCGTTCCTTGCGCTAATTTTAACATACGAAACCAAATGAAATAAAAAAAACACGTTGTTTTGTTACACCAATATGGCCGTTTGACATTATGTGTGCATATTGCGCATTCCCTCTAGTCCAGTGGCGGCTCGTCAGGGGACGCAAAGGAGGCAGTGCCTCCCCTGTGACAATTACAAATAATTTTTTTTTTATAAACCTACTATACTTTAAATTTATTTAATAAAATTGATATTTAATATACTACCTATAATACTATAATTACCTTTCATTTTTAAATTCATATATCGGGTAAAAAATTAATTTCGCCGTGGTGGAAAGCCTCCGATGCCAATGTTTTCGCATATGTATTTATATGGAATAGGAGGCTTCGCTCTTCGCGATCCTGCGTTGCTAACAAATTTGACCCTTAACTCCAGTGGCATTAAAGGTCATTTAAAAAAAACTGCATTGCATAGGCAAACATGCCCACCACCCACCTCTTACACGCGCAGAAAGCTAGTCATTCGATTTCATGAACCTAACAACCTAACCTACAAAATTTAATATATTTTATTGTTCTGTGTTTTGAAAATGTTTGTTGTAAAGTGCCGTTATTCTTGCTGGTTTTGAGTGGTATAGGAGGGCAATAATTATTGAAAGTGTTCCATATTACTTACGTAAGTCATTATTTGAACGTTTTATTTAATTAATTATACAAAATTATAATGGAGGTAACTGGCGAGTGTAGCAGTTTGTTTCATAAACTGTTCCACACTGTATATATGAGGGGTACAGATGCAAAACTCACATTATCCATAATTTTTCGAAATAGAGTTAGTGGCGCTATCTTGTTCATCGTGTTGAACTACACCGTTTTAAATCTAAAAAATGTGTGTAATCTGTAAATTGTTTCAAAACTCACATTCTCCTAAGGAGAATGTGAGAATGTTAGAACTTTTTACTAACTTTGTACTTTGCAATTTTAGGTTCATTATAACAATATTTCACTTCATCAGTATATGATGACAATAAAACCATATTCTAAGTATTTTGTGCAGCTTTTTATTTTGAGTATGAACTACCATATTACATGAAATTTTTATTGATATACCATTGAGTTTGTTTCCAAGTTCCTTTTCTTAGCTTAACTTCATGAATTTTAGTGTAAACAATAATATTATGTAGAATAATTTGGAGCAAGACTGCCGTTATCCAAAAAGTTGTATCAAAACTCACATTCTCCAAATTTTAATTCACTTTCTTGGAGTCAAATATTGTTGTGCTATTATTTCACCAATGAGAAGCAAAGTTAAAGTTCTAATACAAATACCAAAAAAAAAAATCAGTGCCTTAAGTCAATTAAAAGGTGAGAAATCAGTTATTCCTTCTTCCTGAACAATTTTAAAAAGTGGATAATGTGAGTTTTGCATCTATACCCCTCATATAGGCGTCGACGATGCTCTTTATTAATGTGGCAAATATGACAAAATTCCAGTCACGTGAAGCCCAGTCCTGGAACCTGCTATTAACCTACGAGCTGTTGTAATAACCCCTAACATCTGGCGTGGATCCCTTGCTTCCTTCCGAAAATAACCAGAATTCCAAACCCCATCAGCCGCCACTGAATCCAAACAGTTTCGGCAACCTTTTAAAATTTCCAGGTGGTCCCTACGAGATATCCGTCCTGCTCGACGCCAACGAGGAGCTGGCCCGCCTCTACCACGACCTGCGCTCTCCCAGGGAGGTGCGCGCCTACTGTCGCCAGACGGTCCTCCTCGCGCAGAAGCTGGTGCTGCCCTTCCGATGCGCCAGCTACCTGGTCTACCTGGCGCACGCCGACCTGCGCTCCACGCGCCTCGACGACTGCCAAGTCAAGCTGAACGGCCTGGCCGACATCCTGCAGCTGGCCAGGCGCGCCGTCGGCGCGGACGTCCACCCGGAGCCGCCCGGCGGCCGCGGCCTGGAGAAGGACGTGGAGACCATCACCGGCAACCTACAGGAGATGGTGCTGGACCTGCCGGTGCCGAGCCACTACAGACGGCAGCTCTCCCCGTCCTCGCCGACGCTGGTGGTGCAGCCGTTCCGGGCGCCAGCCTTCCTGAGGCACGCCTACTGCGAGTGCCTGCCCTGCGTCAGCGTGGAGTACCAGGAGCTCGTCCTCGAGAAGGTCCGCCTCGACGCGCTGATCAACGAGAAGCAAGGCAGCCCCGAGATCGCGAGAGACCTCTTCCTCGCCGCTCTGGACTTGTACGAGCGCTACGTCGGAAGAGCAGAGTCGTTCAAGTTGAAAATTTCGAGTATTATACCTCCAGATCTAGTCCCCGAGTTGAAAACGGAGTTCCTGCCTGCTCTCGTGGGCGTGTTGCTCAACTATAGTTACCACTTGATGCGGGGGAAGAGTAAGGCGGACGCCTTGAAGACGTCGGATAAGCTACTGAGTCTGCTGACGCCCAGGAAAGTGGAGCTGGGGTACTTGTACGCCGAAGCGCTGGTTCAAAAACTCGGCTATCTCGCGGACGTTCCTAAAATAACCGTCAGTTTCGTGGAAGCGGATGTGGAGGCGGTCCCGCATCAAACCGACCTGCCCAAGACGCCGGAGTCGAAGCAGAGCAATGTCACCGTGCAGCGAACTCCGTTCTTTTCGCCGCCAGAGCGCGTGCCGATGAAGAACATCAGGATCAAACTGGCTCTCGACGAGGACGACGCGAGCGACGAGAGGCCCCAGAAACCGGCCCGGAGGCTCCCGAAAACGCCCGCGCCCAAGATTCAAATCTACGCCAACGACGACCCGAAGGCGAAGACTCCCCTTCCGATCTTCGCGGACGGCAAGAAGTCGACGAAGAAGAGGACCGCAACGGGGAATGGTGTCTTCGTGGCGCCGTCGACGCCCGTGGTGGTCGAGCCGTCGGGACCAAAGAACGACGCCGCGCTGAAGTCGAGGACGAAGCTGCTGACGGAGAGGCTGAGGCAGTCCTCGAAGAAGGTGGGTTCGGAGTCGAACTCGAAGGACGAGAACGGGATGAAGAACGAGGGGAGGAGGCCGGCGGTCAGGAAGAACCTGCTGAGCGAGTTGGGGGGTCGGACGCGCAGGGGGCGAGCCAGGGGGCGGTCAAGAGGTCGACGAGGCAGAGGAAGGTGTAGGGTGGAGGCGGTACGATTTTTTTTTGTTCGGCGCGTAAGATGTTTGTATATTTTGTAATTTTCTGGTTAGTATTAAGGATTCAAAATGTGCCTGTTGGTTGTTTGTAATTTTGTATTTTTAACATAATTTATTTTTGTAGATTGAATAAAACGGTTTTTTACAGGTGTTTGGTTTTAGTTTTCGACATTTTGACTTTAATAACATTGAAACTTGAGCATCGTTTAATGTCCAGCCGAAACAATTAATGAAAATACGAGTATGATTCAATTTTTTTGTTTACTCTCATTTATACAGGGCGTTTACATTTGAATAATTGAATAGAATCGGGAATAGAGTCATTGTTTTATAAGGAACAATAAATTGTAACAAGTGAGGTTGTTTGCGCCTTATTTTGCCTCTTATTTAAGGTATTGAATTTACGTTTTGTTCTTTTACTTTTGTGCTTTAACTAATTTCCTTGTTTTAATTGAACACCCTATATGTTTTCACAAATTTGAAGAGCACACAGTTCTGAGCCGAAAACGTGTTCATATCAAGGGCGTAGCCGGGGGGGGCGATGGGGGCGATCGCCCCCCCCAAAGGGTCAAGTAAAAACCAAAATACTCGGGGGATTGCGGTTGCCGTTGCCTCTACAGACCTTTTTTTTTTTTTTGGCTTTTTTGTTTAATCTGCATTGGGCGCCCCCCCCCAAAGATAAATACTGGCTACGCCCTTGGTTCATATCTTATACATAACCCTTAAACGGCCATTTTGGAGGTATGTGCTGTTTTTTAAACATATTTTTTTTTGAGAAGCAAGCTCTATAGCAAGCGGAACAAGTTAATACAGTTTTTGAAGTGAAAACCTCTATAGGCGCGCATCGTCACACTGGCATAGCGGCTGTACCCTCATTTGGATGGGAAGAAAATCACAAACTCGTCCATCAACCGTCACGCCCGTCACGTCACGCTATAAAACCGTCACGTTAGAAAAGTAGTTCTCCCTAATTTATTTTTTAAAGGAACTTGATTTAGATAGTGCGAAATAAAGATATTATACAGGGTGTCTCATTGTTAAGGAGCCATAGTGAAACTATAGATTCTTAGGGTAAAAATGTTATTTTACGATTTAACCGAATTTACCTTAGTTTGGTAAGTTTTTCTTTTTTTTTAATTTCATTATTCATAATTTAAAGGATTTCAACATTTCATGTTAGTTTGATTCCAGTTGTTAAATTTTTAAACGTAATTTTTGCCTTGAATCCTCAAATGTAAATTTTTCTTAATCAGGACCTTCATAAAACCAAATAAAATAATGATTTACTTAACATTAGTTCAAGTTTTCACTCATGTCTATCGTCCCACCATGATAACATTTTTTAAACTCTATTCACGGCTCTTTAGTTTTATAGTCAATAAATAAACAATTTGAATTTTCTGTATTGTTTTATTTATTATTACAGTGGCTGGCCACTGTATTTATTATTAGTTAGTTGCGCCATCTCTTGTAATACCACGTAAGTTGAAAAATTTGGTAGCAATGTATACAGGTTTATGTTTTCATCGATTGCCAAGGACATCGACAACATTTATTCCGTGGAAATTGTTGAATAATTTGCAAGTAAAGTAGTTCCTTTTGATATTTAAATGTTATTTGTAAGCCTAGTTTTTTTAAGGCTTAGAAAATGCAAATGTTGAGTAAATAAATCATTCAGGGATCTTTTCTGAATTATACTACCGATTACATCATTTACCGCGAGATGGCACATAATTCTTTGATACGACCTGACATTGAAATCACCTTTTGCCTTAATTACGGCCAGAATTTTTGCAGGCATTTTTTTCAACCAAACCAAGCCTCGACAGAGCTCTGGTGAAAAGGTGTCCCAAATTTCGCCGATTTCCTTTAAAGTAGAGACCGTTCTTTGAGGATCATCTCTCAAAACTCGTTTTATCTTATGCCACAGTGTTTCAATGACATTTAGGTCGGGGCTGTTCGATGGCCATGATAGGACTTTAATATGAATGTAGTTTCTGCAACATTCGCGGGATAGCCTTTCTCCTGTGTCAGAGTTCCATTGCGCTGTTATATCTCTTAAGGTGTTCCGTCGACTTTTTTTGCAAATTTTCACCAACAACCTTTGGCTCCTTTCAGTAACAAGTCTGGGTCTTCCAGGACTTTTAACTTTTACATCCAAACCAGTCTCGCAGTAATGCTTTAATATGTACATATGTCTTCATCAGTAGACTACAAAGCACAATTCTTCCGAAATTACGCGGATTTTTTTGCCACGGCAGTATTTTTTTTACAATGAGCTGCCGCAATTTTTTGATCAGTTGCACGTCCACGGCCCATTTTTATTTAAAAATAACGAATATTCGCAAAAACTACCAGAAATCACCTCTGACTGACAAATTTTTATTTATTTTTTTAGGGCAGGTTTCGCGATTTTCCGAACATTTTGTTGTCAGCATTTTTAGCCGGTTTTTATATTTTTGGCCATAAATTCATAACAAATCCAAGCTAATAATAATTTTCAGCATAATATTATCTTGCAAATGTATGTAATTTTATATATTTTAGGTTTTTAAAGCGTGGTTGTAAATTTTTGCATGGCAGAAAATAATTTTTTTGAAAATATGCGTTTGTCCGAACATAATATACTATGTAGTTGTTGGGGCTCGTATTTACTAAAATATACTGAATGTAAACGAAGAAGTGTTTAAATACTTTTTTTACAGAAATATTTAAATCACTAAAAATCACTAAATTTAAATCTTTTAATCGTCTTGGAAATTCAGATATCTACACACTTCCTAAAAAGATTTACAAGATAAATCAAACATCACTGTCGAGAGGAAACATTTAAAAACGAAAGAATTAAATAAAAAAATGATTTAAATTCGCAGGTACATTTTAGGTACCGATAGATGTTGTAGAATACAAAATATTCATCCATATACCGTATGTGTTATGAAATTGGCAGCCAGCCAAGAAAAAAGGACAGGAAACAAGATCTAAGTGAAGGATAGAATAAGACAGATATACGTCTACACACTAACAGGACGTCCAACTCAGCGGGCGGGTCAGTGATGACATAGAGGGCCGATTCGCATTTGTCGCCGATTTTGTACCCTCCCTATTTCAATGAGAATCGTGCACCCGCGTCGAGGAAGCCAAGGACTGAAGTGGGAGCAGTTCGCTCTGATTTGCATAATGCCACGGCAACGTATAGTATATACGGTATAGTATATACAGTATATACAGTAAGCGGCACCCTAATGCGTACATAGCCGAACGAAGGGCAATTGATAACTTAACTTCTTTATTGAGCAGATGGAAACATGAGGTAAGAACCAATCGCGATCTAGTCGCTAGCGCAGGCGTATGAAAGGCATCCGGTCTGTTAGTAGGTTAAAATTTGAAACTGTTTGTTGTACTTGTTTGTAGTTTGAGGTACTGTTTGAGTTAAGATTTGAAATATCATTTTATATTTTATTCTGGTCTAGTGCCGGATTAGAAAAGTGCGTTATTACGAGCGTATTGTAGAAGCACTACATACATTCATAAAAGTAAAAATGGATATTTATCACATTGACCAAAAAGTTCAAATAATTAAATGGTATTTTGGTGGTCGGTCTGTAAGGGATATTAAAGCTATTTTTAACGAAAAATTTCCCAATAGGCGAGTCCCCTAGCGCTGTCGCAGTTTGAATTTGACATGCGCAGGTGCTACTAACATAAACATGGTGATTACGTCAGATTTCGGCGAATCTCAACAGAGGCGGACTCGGGTCATTATTATTACAAAAAAGGATAGTTCACAGAAAATTAAAACGTACTAAGGGGCTAACTATTACAAACTGGAGCCGTATTTAGGTGTGGTAATGTTAGTGGTTCCGAAACATGGCACTTAAAAGAAGTTACCAACGAAGCTCATAAAATTTCGATCTAAAATGCGAAGAAATTTGATTCACAAGTTATGAAGTTATAATGACAGTTAGATTTTTAATGACCAGTTATAAAAGTAGGGCATACAGGATCCATGTTGTTGCCATAGATCACAAGTCGGTGATAGCAGTACACTATTGATTTCTTCGTCTCTTGTTAAACAATTGCGATTTCCTTACAATTGATTAGAATTAACTTAATCAATTTTACCTTTAAACCGACAAAATATTTCAAAATATATTGAGTCTTACTTGCCAACTTTTTATACCTGCCAAACGGATATTTGGAATAGGTCTGCCCTTGAAGGAAGACTCGTTTTTCCAGGGTATACCTGTTCCAAATTCCTGCTCCCATAATACCTGTTTTGAGACAAGGAAGACTCTAATATTTCGTCAGATTAAAGGTAAAATTAATTAACACAAAAATCAGCCGTAATAAAACTGCAACTGTTTAACAAAAGACGAAAAAAGTTGCAAAAATATGCCCTGCAAAATATCATACGCTAGTTAAAAAGTAATGTTAGTCTTTTTATCAAACAATTTATGAGTTTTAATTGGTAAGTTCTTTTAAGTTTCATTTTTTCGTGACCACTGACATTACCACACCTAAATACCGTCGTGTAATAGTACGCTTCATAGTACGTTTATTCGAATATTCACTAATGTATTATGATGTATTTTCTGTGTATCGCCTTGCAATAATAGTGACCTGAGCCCGACTCTGACCTGAGCTACGATTCGCCGAAATTTTGTACGCCGAAGCCGACGCATTCGACCGTTGGTTCTGCCTTGTTTCCCTGCGCCCTCCCGGCCCAAGTAAATTCGCCTAACTATGACATAAAAAAATGTATCATTTAATATGTTGTTAATATCCACCTATGTACGCATTAGGCTGCCGCTTACTGTATATGTACATATATGCCTATCTATGTTCTCAAGATTAAATAATAGAATTAATAATGATTCCGAAAAAAAGCCAACGAGCAAGATTTTGTAATAACACTTAGCGTGAGATTAATATTATCTGGGCGGCGATAATCTTTTTCTAGATAAATTAATTTAATATATAAAAACACTTAGGGCTGACTCACAGAACGGTACGATGAGTAAATGTCCAATATGACAAGAACGAAAGGTGTAAAATAAATGTAGACTTAACTTGTAATAAATATAAATAAATTAAATAAAAAAAATGCGATAAATAAGTACTTAGGGAAAGAGATACACGATGACTTAAATGTAAAATGTCAAAAAGATTTCAAATAAAAATCTTGATTAAATTTTTTGAGTTAAGCATGAAAACATTTTGGAAAATGTTCTCCGAGACACGCAAGTTGAAACTTTGAAGGAAACATACAAAACCTTTATTTTTGGTTTATTTTATCATTCTTTTATAACGAGGCATCAAAAAAAAAACGTCATCAAAGTTGGCCGAGTAACAAAAGACGTATTTCTAGTCTTAATCTTAAAGTTATAACCTTATTGAATTGTCAAGGCTATCACATTATGTGACAGCTATTATTTGTTTCACAATTGTGACAGCCACTTTCAGCTTGAGAGACATAACCGCTATTTCCTTCACTCTTGTTCATAGCCAGATTTGATGACTTTTTTTATGACAAGTTTTCAATATCTTCGTCGTTTCGGGCAGTTGATGGACGTCCAGAACGAGGTTTGTCATCAATCGACATGTCGCCATTTTTAAACCGAGAAAACCAGTCGTACACTTGAGTTTTTCCCATAGCGTCATCGTTGTAAGCTGTTTTCAACATTAAAACAATTTCAGCAGCATTTTTACCGAGTAGAAAACAAAATCTCACAGCTGCACGTTATTCACTTAAACTTGCCATCATAAAAAACGAAACAAGAACAAAACAGCGCTAGTAAAAACAATCACTGCAGATGAACAGAACAAGCCAGGTCGACAACACAGGCGGCACTGAACTGGCAATGAGTTGCGCTATACACGCCTAGGGGCAGAAATGCGTACTACACAAGCTCCGCCCACGGCAATGTTGTTCCGGTTATTTTTGGGTACCCCCCTCGTATATGATATGTCGATTGTATGAAAAGATATCGCTAAGAAAGGAAAAATATATGTTCAAATTTAGAAATTTTTCATGTCTAGGAAAATATTTTACAAAATAGCTCAGTTAATCAGATAGATACTCTGAAGATTTGCCTTCAGTTTTTTTTTTGAAATCATCGCAATCTTACTTTTTCAGCGATATTTTTTCTCATAATCGATGGACCACCTTCAACTTGGGCTTATTAGACGCAGAATTTCACAAGCTGTAATACTATCATGAATAAAAAAAGAAAAAAAAACGATATTGTATTACAAAAATTATCAGAATATAAGCAACTTTCAAAAAGTGGATGTGAATGAATAAAATGCATATGGTTTCAAAGTTTTGCAAAGCTCCAAAATGGTTTCTGAAGTTTGTGTTGTCTACTTGATGAAAACGCAATGAAAAAATAAATGTTTTTTTGAAAATACGTGTTGTTATTTCTTCAAGGTACTGCCTGGATCATTAGGACGGTACGACGTAATTGAACTATAATAACAGTAATGATAATAATTGCCCGTACCTACATATGTATATAAGCGTATTATTTAAAAAAACAATCTGACGAACTTGACAAGTATACTAAATCGTACCTAGATGCCTAGTCAGTGATTTGATGCCTATGAGAATAAATCTGTGAAGGTAGGCAAGTAAATAATTCGTTTTTAATGATATTTATTTGAGACCAATGTCTAAAAAATCTAAGATATTTTTTTGAACTACCTCAGTACCTCCCGAGTTATTGACTGCTTACTGAAGTAGAGAAATAAAAGGAAACTTTTACTCAAACATTGGTAATTCATTTAAACACAGGGTGTCCCATCAATAATAGGACATGCCAAAACTGCAGATTTTTTGAGTAAAATTATTGCGGCTTAACCAAAATTACATTAGTCCAAAAGTTAATAGTAACCAAAAGTTCCTAGTTTGAATTTAATTTTCAATTTTCATAAATAATTTTTAAATATAATAACAAAAGCAATAAATTATAACACTGTATGTAAAAATTACCCTCCTAATTAGCTTGACGACGTAGCTGGGTTAACAGTACTGTCACGAACTGTAAAGAAGATTTGTAAAAACTTTGTAGCATCAGATAAGTTTCTATAGTTGTCTTCGAGAGTATTGTTCGCTGTGGTGAAAATACGAGGTGTGTAAATTAAGTAATGAGACTGGCAACGTAGTGCCCGATGTAGCAGCACTGCGGAGACGGGACTTGGAAGGGCGGTAGGTTAACATGTAATGCACCTTCAGTACAAGTTTGCACTGTTAGGTTAGCGTCATTTGTTTATTCTTTGAGACTGTTTCCGTAAACCGTGTGCTATCAGATTTTTCTTCAGACTTGGACACAGCGCAACGGATACTTTTGCAAAACTTTAATACGCCTACGGAGACAGTGTTTTTTCAAGAACCCAGGTTTTTCGGTGGTTTAAGGCATTCTCAGAAGGAAGAGAGTCAATTGAAGATGAACCACGCAGCAGAAGGCCTTCATCTTCAAGAACCGATGAAAATGTCGATAGAATACGGGATATTGTGCATTCATTTCGTCGGTTGACGACAAGAAAGCCCGGGGGAGAGTTAAATTTGATTCACACCACTCATCAGATTTTGACTAACGAACTGGAGATGAGAAAAATCTGCGCCAAAAAAGATTCCAAAAAACCTTTCGCAGGAACAAAAGGACATCAGGAGAGGAAGGTGTCTTTTTAGAATCGATTGAGAATGATCCCCATTTTATGGAACGTGTCATTACTGGTGATGAGACTTGGGTGATTGAGTACGACCCGAAAACCAAGCGCCAAAGCATGGAATTCAAGTTCTCCAAAACCAAAAAAAAGTAAGAATGAGCATGTCGAAGATCAAATGCATGCTGATTTGATTTTTTGATAGCCAGGGAATTTTCCACAAAGAGTTTGTGCCTCCAGGCCAAATAGTAAATCAACACTTTTACAGAGAAGTTCTTGAAAAACTTCGAAAAAGGATCATGCGTGTGAGACCAAACATCAAGAACAACTGGATGTTACATCACGATAATGCGCCTTGTCACACAGCCATTTCAGTAAACGAGTTTTTAGCCAGTAAAAACATTCATATGGCTCTACAACCTCCTTATTCGCCTTACTTGAGTCCTTGTGACTTTTTTCTCTTCCAAAGAACCTCATGGGACCTCATTTTGGGACCATAGAAAACATTCAAACGGCTGTAACCGACCAGCTGAAGGCTATTCCAGTATATGAATTCCAGCATTGCTATGAGGAATGGAAGAACCGTCTCCAGCGCTGTGTGGCTTTCCATCGAAGTTATTTATCTATTTATCTATATTTATATATTTATATATTTAGTGGCTATATCAACGATAATACTGAATTGTAATTCTATTCGAATCAAAAAAATTAAAAAGCCAGTCTCTTTACTTAATTTACACACCTCGTATATGCTTATATTTTGAGAACGACAGTTCGACATTACTGATGTAATACAGGCATAATTATTAAAATACTCTTTGAGCTCACTTAACAGATCCGTAGATGCACACAAATTTGTCTTAATTTGGTAAACCGGTGTCTTTCTTCAATATACTTTCGAACTTATTTCTAACGGGCCCATTTATTGCGTCATCTACAGTTTGTAGCAGTGAATTTACTTCGTCCACTATTTGCAGTGACTCCGCTAACGACAACGCACTGTTCTGTAATTTTTGTATGGCGTCATACAAACCTTTGTAGTTACTATGAATAGTTCTTAAAGTTGTTTCAACAGGCACATCTTGAAATTTGGTCTGGCTCTCCATAATAGCTGCAGCTTCGGCAGCATTGAAAAGTAAAATAACATACCCTCTTTTTTATTTTTATGTTTCACGCTATTTATGTGACGGCTAAAATCACGTTTTCCCATACACAGCAATTTTTCCTCTAGTCTAAATATCTTTGGTCTACAGTGTGTAGGTGTTTATTAATAATAATATGCACCGGAAAGAAAAAAAACTGTAGCAGAAAAAAAATAGTTTTTCATCTACTACGGTTAGGTCAAAATTAATTCTACAATCTGTGATAATAAATAAGCGATTCTACATAACATTCAAAAATGTCCTGACAATTCCATGGCACACTTGACTTGTCTAGCGGCTCCCAAATTTTTTTGGCATCGAGGAGTCCTCGTTAACGCTATGGACTCAGATTTTAAATAAAAAAATCGGTAAATGGTTGGCTAAATGGGGGTGTAAAAAAAATCGTAGCAGGCCATCGAATCTTAAAATCCGTCCCAGGAAACCTTAGCAGGACGAATCTCAAAAGCGACGGTAGAGTCAGAAGAATCAGTTTTCTATTCCTTTAAATAAAAAAAAGTTTAATTGATTATCTTGAAATATGAGGATTTTATGGATTTTTACATAAATAAAAGAAGCCACCCTGTATATTTTAACTGATTTCAAAGTTGCTGAACCTGCAGAAGCAACTGCCACAAATAAAAATTTCCCCCATATGTTTTTGCTAATCTACACATGTACATACAATTGGCAGATATGCATATGAACTGATATATCAATGAGCGATAAATAAAATATAAGTGTGCTTTGGGATTATTTATCCCTTTCCCCTAATTAATTTAGAACCATACTAAATAAATATACAGTAGGGAAATATACCGGGTGTAATAAGTATGTTTTTAACCACTTCAATATTGTTTGAATCGTTTTTTACCATTCAATTCAAGTGTGCCATGATTACATAACTCCACTCTAATAACACAGGTTTCCTATGTATGGAGACATAAAAAAAAACGTCATCAAAGTTGGCCGAGAAAAAAAAGACGTATTTCTATTCTTGATCGAATTTATAACCTTATTTACTTGTCAAAACTGTCACATCATATGACAGCCATTGATTATTTTAAAAATTGTGACAGTCACTTGTCAAAAGTTTGACATAACCGAAAAGCTTAGACATGGCCGCTATTTCCATCTCTCTCGATCATAGCCAGAGTTGATGACGTTTTTTTTGGATGTCTATATTTTGATGCACTGAAACCAAATTTGGCAAAACAACTTTTCTACCGCGTCAATTTTTCTCTCCACCCTCATATAACCCCCATAAACTCTTATAGAGGAAATTAAAAAAAATTGTTATAGTGGTTTTTTGGGTCGCTGATCACGAATCTGAAGTCAAGAATAAATTTCGACTTAATGACAGCTGTTAACAAGCTGTCAAATTTCACTAAAAAGTAAAAAGTTGATAATAAATGCATATTATTAAGTTTTTTGGGTTGCTGATTACGATTCTGAAGTCAAAAATGATTTTTGACATAATTCATTTTTGATTTCAGAATCGTAATCAACCCAAAAAACTTAATAATATGCATTTAATATCAACTTTTTACTTTTTTAGTGAAATTTGACAGCTTGTTGACAGCTGTCATTAAGTCGACATTTATTATTGACTTCAGATTCGTGATCAGCGACCCAAAAAACCACTATAATGTTTTTTTAATTCCCTCTATAAGAGTTTATGGGGGTTATATGGGGGGTGGAGAGAAAAATTGACGCGGTAGAGGTTGAGGTTTCACTGCATCAAAATACATAGGAAATGATGGGTCTGATCGCAACGACAGAACAATTTTGTTTGTAGACCTGTGTAATTTTAGTGCTCACTGACCCTATAAAAATTCGATTGATGGTTAAAAAAACGACAGTCCAAATCATGCTCTAGCAAATACTTTTTTTTAATAGCACCACACATGTATATTATTATTATTGTGGTGCAACTTTAAAATACCACTTACGGAAGCTACCAGTCTACCATTATAACTTCTGTTATACTCGTATTATATATTCGATGCATAATATTTCAAACAATTCTCACGAATTTACCCTGTTCAGAAAATTGATTTTATGTATTTCCTATCAATATTGATTTTTATGTTTCCTGCTCTTTATTTTTTGTAACGATAAAGGTGAAATACAGACCGCGATTTGATTTTAGCGACGCTGTTATTCCAGACTCTTTAATCTTTTTGATAAAGAAAAAAACACTTAAAACTATTGACAAAACCTAGCAATGACTCAACATTTTCTGGTATTTTCGCTAGCAATGTTAATATTAGAAAATGATTAAATATCACACATTAGGTAGAATTGTTGTTGTATTGTTTTTGTACTGAAATTATTAGAAGGCAGATTTAAGCGTTTTCTAAAAAGTGATTAAAAAAATATTTGTTTTTATCACACATTACAGGCCTAATTTGGACCGTTCAAAGTCAGCTAAAAAGTTATATTAGGCAATAGAGTGTCCTCCGAGATCTCCAGATTTACGTCCATGGACTTATTTTTTTTTTTTTGGGGGAAAACAACGGTCTATACAACCAGACGACACAATTTAAAGGATTTAAAGAATAGAATACAGTGCGACATTTGACAAAATTTGTAATTTAATTACGAAATAAGTAATTCACAATACTCAGTGAATATTTGTAGACAGACTTGCCTATTGTCAAGAGGTCAATGGTTGGCAATTCGACAACCACTTGGCTTGATCTTGCACTTTATTTTTAATGGTGCAGTTAACTTTTACTAGTTAGTAAAAGTTAACCACCATTATTACTAGTAATAAAAGTTGTGTCTAAAGGTGGCAACCATTTCTGGTATTTTCGCTAATATTAGAAAATGATTAAATACCACAGGTAGAATGTTGTTATATTGTATTTGTACTGAAATTATTAGAAGGCAATTTTAAACTGTTTCTAAAGAGTGATTCAAAATTATTTGTTTTTTCACCTATTACAGTCACCTAATTTGGACTGTTTGACGCTGACTTTAATTCAGCTAAAAAGATTTATAAGCTAATAGAGTGTCCTTCGAGATATCCAGACCTTACGTCCATGGATTTTTTTTTGGGAAAACAACGGTCTATACACAATTTAGAGGATTTAAAGAATACAATACAGTGTGACATGTGACAAAAAATTTGTAATTCAATTAAGAAATAAGTAATTCAAAATATTCAGTGAATATTTGTCGACAAACTTGCCTATTGTCAATAGGTCAATGGTTGGCAATTCGACAACCATTTCGCTTAGATTATTCGCATTATTCGCATTAAATATCTGAGCTGTGAAACAATTTTAAAATGTCTAATATGGAATATTATGTTGATGTGACAACAGCGAAACAAGACAGAAACTACGAACATCAAACGTCCGGCTAGTCGAAGCAGAGTCGCACTCAGGACAATTATTCAACTCGGACAGTCGGGCTATTATTGCAAAGCGATAGTTTACAGAAAATATCAGTATGGAATTTGACATGCTCTTATTTCCGTAAGGAGACATGGGACCCACACCATAATTTAGGGGTGGTTACTAGACTTAAGTATAAAGCTATAATGGCAAAACATTTTCAGGGAAAACTTGCGAAATTTTAGTAAGTGTCTGGTACCTATCTGGTTTCCAGATCTTGGAAACGGTTTGCAAAATATTTGCGAAATATTTATTTTCATAATCACCGAGTGAATACAATTTTTTTATACTTGTGATTTGTGCTAAATTCTTATTTTGCGTAAATATATAACTATTTTAAAATCTCACAGGCGAAATTTTGGGAAGAAATAAAAAATTCAAATTACCATAATTTTTACAGATCTCAAAATGTCAAGAAAATTACAAGTATAAAAAAATTGTATTTACCTGGCGATTATGAAAAAAAAATATTTTGCAAATATTTTTCAAGTCGTTTCCAAATCTGCCCGGAGGCAGCCATTTTTGAAACATTTTTTTCGCAAGTTTTCCCTGAAGATTTTTTGCCATTATAGCTTTTAAAAGTGCTCTGTATATTTCGAGGTTCTATGAAATGATATGTACTTCGATTGTATGAAACGATTCCGATTAATTTGTTCCAATGTATTAATTTATTTTGTGTTTTATTTGTTTATTGGGTATTATATATTCTTATTTGAGACTGAAATTAGTTGAGTTAATATTACACTAAAAGAAGGAGAACTAGAACTGGTACCAGATGTGTGTTATAAATGAAACTTCATGTAAAGAAAATTATGTCTTTTTTTTAGTTTATATAAATGGCTAGTTTCAAATAATTTATACTTAAATGTGACTGTGTCTTGTGTATAAATGTGATTGTGAATGCGTATAAATGTGGTTGCGAATAAAGGAATCTTACATCTAAAACAATTGATTTTGGTATTTAATGGTTTCAATATCTCAAATATCCTCCTTTTTCATCACAGCATATCTTTAAAATTTATTTTTTAGATATAATTTCTTGAGGAACCGTTTCAAATACAGTTTGTTGACTTTTTTAAGTGTTCCCTTATGGACGAAACGTGTATATATATGACAAGAATAGCATAATCATATTTAGTATATGCTAGATAAGGATAAAAACCTTGATGTAACCAAGTATGATTATGCTATTCTTATATACATACGTTTTGTCCATAATGGAACTCTTAAGAGTCCGCAAACTGTATTTTATTTGAATTTGAATATAGCGCCATCCAGAATTTTAGTTAAAATTAGTTTGAGACCAATTCAAGAGATGGCGCTTTACGATTTCATTTAATTGTATTAGAGAGTTCCATCTATCTCTTCTTTTATCTATGACCACCTCATGTTTACGCGGTGGTGAGGTCTAGTCAACAAAGAAGTTAATCAGTTCCCCCTTCATTCTGTTATGTACGCATTAGGGTGACGCGTACTGTATAGCATTCCGTTTTTTTTGGGGGAAACTTGATTGTTTAGGTTCTATCGAATTCGTCTTACGTAGATACCTACTATATTGATAAATATTATCACGAATTATTTTTATGTAGAACTCAGCCCTGAGTACTGTGGAGTACGTCATATACTATGTCCTCATATTGTACTTCGTCCTGTACGCTGCCAAGTTAAATCTGGATGTTCCAATTTTAAATGATGATATAATTTGATCACCAGCTAAGATAACTGTTGAGTATCTACCGTTTGTATTCGGTACAGTAATTGAGAAAAAGTCAGACGCAGTGAATCACTGGGCGATACCAGACTTCCTTGAAAGAAAAAGACAGCGAATGTCAAGTGAGAATTTGAGAACTACCAAACACACAATTTTGAAGAATAAACTGGTGACTCAGAGCTACAGTGAGGGTGGTCCACTTGGGTGACATCATCACCTTTTTCTAAAGAATTGGGTGATTGGAGTCGTAGTTCGAGTGTTACCTGAGCTTTGCCTGGTGCATGCAGATTTCCTCTTAGACAAAAAAAATTGAACCAATACAATTGGGCGCTTAAATTGCATAAAAAGGATAAGATGTTTTTATCTAGTTTCAATGAATTTTCTAATCCCTTGGTCTATTTTCTCGGCCCCCTCCACTCCGCCATTCATTGTTTGCATTAGGCAATCAATCAAAGTTAAACGAAGCTCTTGATGTTGTATTTCAGACGGTCCTGATTAGATTAAAGAATATATAAATATGGGCGGAGCAGAATTGATACGGATACATTCAGAAGTGGTGTGGTGGAAAGGTAGGCTAAAAAGTGTTTTCAGGAAAACCTGAACTTTGTAAGTGGAAAGAAAAAAGTACTTCTGGACGGACCAGACGGTTCAATTCGAAAAATTGGTCCAGTTGTGATTTGGCATTGTGCATTTTACTTTTCTAGTTTTTGGATATACATAGTGCCAATCTAGTAACGTAGAAAATACTTGTACGTAAGTGTTAGATATTTAACTCGTCGAAAAAGACCAGTGATACCAATCTTGTCTTATAAACAAAATAGATTTTACCTCTGTGAAGTTTTTAAAATTTTCGGACAATTGGGAATCTTAATCTTGTGTATATAATCATTCATTTTGCAACCTGTTTTGGTAAATTGGTAGAATATACTCTACTTCAGTAAAAATCGCACGCTATTATCTTACTTTCTTCACTGAGTGTTCGTAAAAAACATTAATTAAAACAGTTTTACATAATTCAGTTTTTTTTATGGGAACCCCCTATTTATTTAAAGGATTTGTATTCAGCTTTCGAAATAAGGATGACTTTCTATTAGAGTGTCTACGTCTAAAGTCAATACTTTCCATTTTAATTTGGTATGCAGTTTTATTTCGCTTCAAATGCAGGTTTGAATATAACGAGTCAATAAAAAAAAGTCATCAAAGTTGGCCGAGCAAGAAAGACGTATTTCTATTCTTAATCTTAAGTTTATAACCTCATCGAATTGTCAAGGTTGTCCCATTATATGATGGGTACTTTTACTGGGTAATAAAAGACAGAAACAAAAAAACTTTATTAACCCATTAATGCCCAAACGGATACAATTTTTCTGTGAAAAAAGTCTGAAATCCAAGATGGCGGAATCAATATGGCGGACATCATTCTTGAAAATTTAAAATTTGAAAACGGTCATATTATATTCAGGGATGTAGGCGCATTGAAGATTTTTTTTTCGGAACTTCTCCTCATGTAAATAGAAAATATATATTTTGAATTCTGGCGCATTGACGAATTTTTTTTCCGGAACTTCCTCGTATATTTATTCAAAGAATAGTACGTAGAACGTACTTTCTGGTGGGTGTGAGAAAAAATCGTATATGCACCACGAGAAACAAGTAGGCTGTGTATTTCCGGCGAGTAATTTGCGCCCGAGCTTACCTAAGTGCATAATATATCATTCTCATGATTTCATCATGAGAACCTCAACACCGGAAAAAAACCTCGTTTTGGGGTTACAATGACAAATAATTTTTTACTCAGATAGAACGCATTTTCATGAAACAATTGGGAGGACATTTTCCATTAGAATTCTACGTAAAATATGACCGAAAATTTTTCCGTTTTCAAATTTTGAATTTTCAAGAATGATGTCGGCCATATTGAATACGCCATCTTAGATTTCAGACTTTTTTCATCAGAAATAACTGAAAATATCACTAAAACATGAAATGACATAGGAAAAGTATAATTACAAACTCCTATTTACATTTTATAATGAAAAACGTGCCATTTATTGAGAAATCCGGCCGCCATTTTGAATCCGCCATCATTGAAAATTGAAAATATAGTCAAATATATTCTGTAGTATTGTTTTGATTGAGGAAAATGACTGTGGATCAAGAAAAACTCACAATAACATTATTTTCTCGTTAATACTAGAGAAAAATTCATATTTCATGAGATTTTATGCAATATCCGTCATTTTGAAAAGATTAGAGTCAGTTGAGGTCGGCAAAAAATAATCCTATCAACTCCAACTATTGCCTCCACCTCCCTCCACAATCCGGAGTAGGTTAGAGTACTTTTTGGATATAAAAAAAATTAAAAAAAATATCCCCAAATTTTCACTACTTTTCTCCATAAAAACATTAGGATAAGTGGTTTTTATTGAGTGAATTCATTAATTTCCCTTCGAGAGTGACGCTCCAAAAAGGACGAAAAATTGTGTCCGTTTGGGCGTTAATGGGTTAAAAAGAATCTTCGAAAAAAAATAAGACACTGTTAAAGAAAATAGCGACCGCCCAGGTTCATATACACTTGAGCTCTAGGACCTTAAGACCTACGGGGATATGGTCCTCGTGGTCAAACTAATTATACGATCTTCGAAAAATTCGCACGAGCTCCATCTTATGAATGTAACCTTTTTGCAATTTGTCGTCATGCGACATTTGTACAAGAGGTGTTCCTCCATAGCGGTCCACACTCCAATTTTTTGTGAGTTTCAATATAAAAGCGAGTTGTCTGCATTCCAGATTCTGAGAGTAAACATAGCCCGAAAGATGGAACCAAGTCGCATCACTAAAAAAATATTTTTTTCACATCATCATTATTGTTAAAATAGATAATAAACAATTTGCAGAACTGTAATCTTAGAGGTTCATCCGCTCTGAGATTTCATGTGTGGATTACAGATGGAGCTCCAAATAATTTTTCAAAAATTTTTTGTATATGGCAGAATCACTTGTTGGTTCAGATGGTTAATTGATGTTCTTGGATTGTCCGTTATCACTTGCCTAACCTCTTCAACGTTTTCTTCTTTTCTTACTCTGGGTCTGCCACTTTTTTGTGTCTAATTGACGCTTCCAATTTTTCTTTGCTGACCGGCAAAAATGATCAAAATGGATAACAGCGTCTGGAAAAACTTCCCAGAAGTCCTCGTATAGCCTAGCAGCCATCATAAAATAGATCCAGTTTTCACTGATTAAAAAGTATAACACAAACACTTTAATGTAAAATAATAGTTAACAAACAATAAGAAATATTTTTACCCGGTGTTTATTTTTTCGTATCATTGATTTTTTGTTTGTTTTTTTATTAAATACATCCAGAAAACAATGGAACACTCCAAACCTTATATATCTCACGTATTATCCTTAATTTCATATTTGCTTAATGATAAAAAAAACATCATGGATATTTGTTAAAGTTATCCCATTTCAAAATCTGAGATATCTCGTAGATACCCATTTTATATTTCAAGAACGTGTTACATCACCTTTTTTTTAAAAAAATATGCTCTGATAACAATTTTACTCTGAAGGCATTGTTTTACGTTAAACAACTAATGTACATATAATACATCTCTTGACCATCAGATATCTGTAAAAAATCAATTTATTTGTACAGTGTGTATTAATTGAATTACATTTATATCAAAAATAATCTTCGTAACGATCGTTTTCGATGTCTATAAGTGATAGTTGTACCGCGTAGTGACAAGACTGCTGTAATTACACCCTTCATCTTCAATTATGTTATTGGAAAGAGTGACCCCAAAAAACGGGCTTTTTAGCCTGTTTTTCAAATACCTGTAACTTTACCTGGAATTGATGAAATTCAACTTATAAATGTTCAAAATTTTCGTCTCATCATAAGCTAGTGTGAAAAAGCGATTTATTGCTCCAGACCCTGTGCATTCCCTTAAATGAAGGGTTAACTAACCCTTAATTTTTCCATTACGCACATTTTTATGAAGATTTTTGATGATTTGCTGAAGACTGAGAGGTTATGAGGCTAACCTGACCACGGATTCGTGTTCAGGGAGGTAAAAATACTTCGGAAACCATATATTGTATGTTGTAAAACAGCCTCTTTTTTTATTGGGCGGTAGCAATTATGCTTTTTCTCGCGTAATGGAAAAATGGAGGTTTAGTTAACCCTTCATTTAAGGGGATGCACAGGGTCTGGAGCAATAAATCTTCTTTTTCGCACTAGGTTATGACGAGAAGAAAATTTTGAGCAGTTATAAGTTGAATTTCATCAATTTTCTCAACACTCTTTAGGAAAAAATGTTTCAAATAAGAGTTGCTCTAAATGATGTGGTATATTTGCTAATCATCCAGGGTGCTCCATTTCCTCTAACCGTTATACAACTTCGTTATTATAAATGGAACACCTTGTAAAGAAACATTAAAAAAAATTATCAACTCTGGCTATGAACTCGAACTATGTCGAACTTTGGACAAATGACTGTCACAATTTGTAAAATAAACAATGGCTGCATATAATAAGGTTATAAATTCGATTAAGAATAGCGATACGTCTTTTTTTTCTCGGACAACTTTGAAGACGTTTTTTTTTTGGATGGTTTTGGAGACTGAATTGTATTTGAAAAATGTCGCGATGACAGCTTTCTAAATATACTTTTAAATAGAGTCTAAACCAAAAAAGTTATAGATGTGGGGTTTGCACAGTTCAATTCGTCCTGAACTACCCTTTCATTTTCATTCTGCAAAATGTTGTACGTAGTTCTGTGTCGCAAATAACAATTGTCAAACAGTCTTGCAACAGCAATAACTTTTTTTTTTCGAATGGAATGACCCACATTAATTTATACCGTTGAACGCAAAATTATAATTGCATATATAATTACCTTTTAACTAAAAAGAAAATAAATGGTTTCTAAGAAAAGAAATGGTCGAAGCGTCGCGACGTCTGGCGTCGTGCAGTTTTCACTCTTTCAAACGACAAATTCTAGTCTCAGATGGTAGGAACATACTAATTTTTGTATATTACAATTTTCTTTGCGCGTTTACGAATAAAATGGAATGGTCAAAATGAGACAATCACCCTGTATAACATTAGGGTGGTCAAAAAAAATTGTTCTTCCGGCCCTAGGCTTAAATCATAGTGTTTGATTAGTAATTACTAATTTCAGAAGATTAGCTCATTTAATTAAGTTTTAGAGGTCGCTCATTGGTGTTTTATTATCCCATTCAAATTATATGAGAAATGCGTCATTATTCGTTCGTGGTGCCGTTTCGCGAACAATTCTGTACATCTGTAGTGATTACATCTGTAACGCCAGATGTAATCACAGTAGCAATGTCCTTTTAAGGTACAATTATCACATAGATACATATATCAGAACACTCGATCTTTTCATTTCTGAGATTATTATTGATGTATAGGTGATGCTATCAATATGGTTTTCTCATACCAAAAAATCCCCGGATATCAACTTTGATATTAAAAAAAATCTGTTTCTAAAATTTAATTTGGATACCCTGTTCTTGGAAACTAAGCCTTTGAAGATCTATGTTTACATAAGTTTTTTAATTAATTTTAAAAGTTCTATCAGGTGTTAAAGTCGAGAAAAAGCAAGGAAGAGAATGTTACAAAATGAAAAATATATTTTTCACAATAAATAAACGAAAATTTCTGAAAAAACGGAACACAAACAAAACATTAGTCAGACGACAGTTCTACGTATGCTGAGGAAAGAAAACTATCACCCCTACAAATTTCAGCTTGTGCAAGAACTCAACGAAGACGACCCCGACCGGCGACTGCAATTCTGTGAAAATATGATGAATCTTTGTAAAACAAATCCAAATTTACACCAGCAAATACTTTTTTCCGATGAAGCCACGTTTTGTCTAAACGGCACAGTGAACCGTCAAAATTGCAGGTATTGGAGTCGGACGAATTCTCATTGGATCATCGAAGCACATACTCAACATCCGCAGAAATTAAATGCGTTGGCCGGAATAGTCGCAAACAGAATAATAGGGCCTTTCTTCTTTGAAGAAACTCTCACAGGAGAAAGATATCTGGAGTTCTTGCAAAATGATCTAGTTCCAACGCCTGCAGTAATTTTCCCAAACGAGTATGATTCTGACATTCCAGATAACACTCTGGTTTCAGCAAGACGGAGCACCCCCGCATTGTGCGCGCTTAGTTTGAATATTTAGATGTAATCTTTCCTCCGAGGTGGATTGGCAGACGAGGACCGATAGAATGGCCCGCGAGATCCCCACATCTTACACCACTTGATTATTTTTTATGGGGTTATTTAAAATCAAAAGTTTACTGCAGAAGACCACACAATTTAACCGAACTACGAGATCGCATTAGAGATGAAAGGGGATCCATTACCCCGGAAGTCATTCAGAATGTACAAGAAGAATTTGTACACAGGTTTGCATATTAGCAAGAAGTTGATGGACGGCATTTCGAACACTTAATTTAAAATTGTATTTGCTTCTTAAAGAAATTTTCGTTTATTTATTGTGAAAAATATATATTTCATTTTGTAACATTCAATTGTCATTTACTCAAAAATTTTGTTATATAAGGTGGCAACATTTTTATACCGTTAATTCGACAATGAAAGGGTCTATCAAATTAAATGAAAAAATGGGGGGTTGCCATTTGAAAAATAAGTTGATGACGTCATTACTCAAACACAAATGACATCTGAAAATAGACGTTCCCTCAAAAATGTATGCTTTTATTAATCAAAATTGACCTGTTCGAGGATTTTCTCCAAAAATTTTTTGTTTCACATTTACTGAATTTATTCCATACTTTAGGCGCGCACTGTATATATGTTCGTACGTACGTATGTACGTATGTACGTACATAAGTATGTATGTTCGTGTGTACGCAGACTTTAACGCATTATAACTCGCGTTATAATGATCGAATTGAGATGAAATTCTGCATAAATATTGGTACTCGTAAGTACAAGTATTCTTTACAGTTAAATTTTAGGACTGACCCGATGGATTACGGGGTAGTTAGGATTTAAAACTTAAATTTCGTTTATCCACTATAAGTGCATTTTTATTCATCTGATTTCGATGAAAATTGTCATGCACATTACAATTACATTACACTGTGGTTTCAAGTGCTATTGAATTTGGTCGCTATCGGACTAATAGCGTGGGAGTTATGGTTAAAACTGTATCTCGTCGTAAACTTTGGAATTTTCAAGGTTCAAAATGGCCCTCCTGCACCTCATCTCCTTCGTCCTGATGGCGACAGCGGCCTCGGCCGTACCCACGAAGTCCGAAGACGCCGCGGCCGAGCCGAAATACAGGCTACCCCAAATCTACGACGTCCAGAGCTACGACCTGAGTTTCTCCGTACCCTCGGACGTCTTCACCGGGAAAAGCGACACTTACGATGGCACCGTCGCCGTCCAGTTCAAGTTCACCGAGGCGGCGGGCAACATCTCGATGCACGCCGACCCGGACTTCATCACGCTCACCAACGTCACCTTCAACAACATCGCGCTGCAACCGGAGGACTACAGCATCGACAACGTCACCGACATCTTGACCATCGTCATGGTGAAACCCGTCACCGCGGGCAACAAGTACATGCTGGAGATCAAGTTCGCAGGCAAGCTGAGCACCACCGACATGTATGGTTTCTACAGGAGCAGCTACAAGAACAAGACGGGCGACACCAAGTACCTGGCGACGACGCAGTTCGAACCAGCGCATGCCAGGCGTGCGTTCCCGTGCTTCGACGAGCCGGGGCTCAAGGCGACGTTTGACGTGAAAGTGGACTATCCCAGCGGCCAGGAGATCCTCTTCAACACCAAGGTGTACTCGTCTAGCACTGATGAGGATGCGGGGTAAGTGGGGCGCGCCGCACAGTAGGACAGAACTGTAGCACTTTACCCAAATCACTCTAGAGCAGTGGCGGTGCGTGATCCTAAGATTGGGGGTGCACCATACATAAAAATAACGATAATCATAAGAATAATAAGAATATCCCTAATATGAGATAAATATTTATCTCATATTAAGGTTATTCTTATTAACTCTATTAATTTGAAAACTTTTTCGAATTTTTACATTGTGCGATTTTTACATTGTGCAAATTTTTCAATTACTTTGTTGTTAAAATTTTCGATATTCGTAATAAAGTCTTTGTCAATGGAGAGCATAGCCAAAGCCGACAGTCTTTCCTGGCACATGGTGTTGCGCAAAAATGTCTTTTTTCGTTTTGAATAGAAATTTTCCACAAAAACGAATACAGTTAATAATAATGTTTAAAACATACCTGTTTTTTGAAACCGCTTCATTGTGTGCTGCCACTGCTCGTCGATGAGCAGAATCGAGCATTGTCGCAATATTTGCAGTGCCTAGCATGGCTAAATTCAAAACATTATTCATGTGTCCAGCAGAATTTGCATGTTTTTTTTTTATTTTCTCGTGTATGTGATTTAAATCCGTTACTCCAGTTTTGGTCCAAGGTGTTTCTCCGCCAAACAAAACGCGTTCAATACATCGCATCCACTTAACCACAAATGTTTTTTAAATAAGTCATTATTAAATGTTCTTACAAATTGTTTACTTTTTCCTTTCACGGCTAATTTTAAATTAATTTGTGGAGTGGGCCTACCTAGAGTTTTAATTTGCACTTTTTCCTCCAAACTCAAGCTAGAGAATGGATTTAATGGATTCAAGCTTAAAGAATGTTTTTAATAAGTTTTGAATATAATTAATTATTCCAAACTAGATTGTAACCGAGTTTATATTTATAAAACGTGAGCGATAAAACAGCAATCGCAATGTACGAAAACAATTCACAAACCAACCGATCGATAACTCTCGTGCGCTCTTAAACTCCGTACATCATATCTATAGGATTCGCCCACTACGCGTAATAATTGTGGAGGGGCAAGCAGTAACAATACGCGTTCGCTTTTTCGTATTGCACGGAAGCATGATCGTCGTGCCGCTTTTTCGTATTGCGCGTGTCGACTCCCGCGCCGCGATCGGAAACCAGTGGTGTTGGAGATAGACCTAGCGTCTAGTGGATTCGTAACGCTGCGGCCAAATAATATTCAGTTGGTATTAACGCTAGGGATGCGGCAAGGCGATAAATTAAGAATGCATCCATTAATTACTAAATAAAATTATTAATGTTAATTTGTTGGTAGTGCGCGCGCACCAGCGCACCTTATAGCCCACCGCCACTGCTCTAGAGATCGTTTCAAGATCCTTTTTGTTTTAAAATGTTCGTTATGAATTTCTCCATAAATTCTTCTAGCCGGATTTTGGATTTTCGTTCCCAATATTTTTGGTCCAGGCGGCGTAGATTATTTTTAAATAATTACTTGCGGCACTTTCTCAACGGTTTTAAAAGGAAAAACATCGTCTGCATCGAGTACACATGTTTTGGACAGCGTAATATTGTAGGAACATAGCGAAAACGTTGCAAAAAGTTGCAAAAAAAACGGTTTTTTTCTATTTTTAGGCACAAAAATAAATGTTGAATAAAAAATAAAAAATATCACGTTATAGCGCTTGAAAAGACTAATAAAATGATTTTGGATCATTAAGATCGGTTGATAACTTTTTGCACAAAAAATAAAAACCGCGAAAATTAGCGATTTTTCGATGTTCAATTACTCGGTCTGTAATTATCCTAGAAATGTTTTCCGGGGCTTCAAATTGTAGGGTTTTTCAACACCTATCTACAGTTAAATTTTTGTCAAAAAATATTCATAAATTTTCGCGCAAATTGCGAAAAAAGTAAAAACAGGTACTTTAGTAAAACGGCCCCTATTTCCACAATAATTGTCGTAGAGCAATTTTGCAAAAATCTACGTGTTTTTGAAGCCTTCCTATACAACCGTATCAAATTTGAAGTCGATTCGATAATAATAAATACCTCGAAAGCGCGTCTGAAAAACGTGCAATTTTAGAGAGTAGCCGCGTGGACGCACAAGTGAAGGGGAAGTGGCGCGGTGGTGGGGGAACTCTCTCTCCCGCGGGCGGAGCGGGCGCTGTTAATTTTTTTATTTAACTTAATTCCAATGTTGATAACTATGTGAACATGTGTAAATATCACCTAAATAAGAACAGCATTAAAATGTTTTGTAAACAAATTTCATTAATAGGCACATAACTATCGCTTATGTCAAATAACCACTCCGCTCATTATTAATATTTTAGTGCGCCACCCTAGTTTAACAAAAAACATCAATTTTCGTCCAGTAGTTCCCGAGAAATCTCAATTGTTTCCGGCTTGTCGAATATTTAAAGAATACATTTTTTTTTTATATTCCAATTGCATTTCTTAAACCTGTAATACTTACACAATTTGAGCCCCGGAAGACATTTCTAGGATATCTACAGACCGAGTACCTAATTGAACATCGAAAAATCGTCGCGGTTTTTATTTTTTTGTGCAAAAAGTTATCAACTGATTTTATCGATCCGAAAACTATTTTATTCGTCTCTTCAAGCTCTACAACGGAATATTTTTTTGTTGAAAAAATGTTTTTCGTGCCTAAAAGTTGAAAAAAACCTTTTTTTCGCCTCTTTTTGCAATTTTTGCGCAATGATCCAACAATCGAATTTTGTCCAAAACATTTTCATTCGATTCGTACGATTTTTCTCCTAATTATGACATTGAGAAAGCGCCGCAACTAATTATTTTTAAAAAATCACTTGTTTTTTTGCTACCTCGCCCGGACTATTTATTATTTTAATCTAAAAACGTATTTTTATTGGGAAATGTGGGTTTTTCGAATGAAAATCAGTGTCAAGGTATCAAATGTATAAATGTTTTTGACTCTTTGGTTTTAAAATTTCATTTTACAAATAGCCAAATGCCAAGCTGTCAAATTAACTGTCAAATATAATAAAATATACGTATTTCTTAAGTTATGCAAAAAATATGTATAATTTAAAAAAAATACATATAACATACTTTGTATTTACGTAATTTTTTACTAAAATTTAAACATAACAGCTGTAAAAATAACTGTAATTTCTTAAAATGCCATTTATTTATTATTTTCAATACGTAAAGTACTAAATAGTTCATTTTCTAAGGATTTAAGGACACTGGGCAAGGAATGTCAAATATATTATGTTAGATGACATGGATTAAGAGGGGATGACATGAAGAAGGTATAGGGTACTAAGGATACAACTTAATGTAAAGTTTTGCAGATTCCATGAAATACTTTTCAAATTCCTTAGCATGTATAGGATGTTTTAAATATCTTTCTTCTTAAAACAATTAGAATATTTTATGATGATTTAAGATGCTTACTTTGACATTTGGCAAACATTTTCATAGCTGCCAACTAACATTGCATATTTATTATTAATTTCTTAGCAAGTATCCTCTGTATATATAGAATATTAATATTTTAGTTATTTAAATTTTCAAATACTTAATAAATAGTTTTTTTCATTGAGTTTACCGAAAAATTGACAACTGCTAATAGTATAAAGATAAATAAATAAATATCAATTACGGAACTAATTTATATTAAATCAAGTTGTATTTCGTTTTTTTTTTTTATGTAGAAACAGATTATTTTGTGATAATGCAGAATACACATGCTTATTTTTGATTTTGAGAGATATTTTGATAGCTGTCATTTAACATAATATATTTGATATTCGTTTCTTGCCCAGTGTTCCTTGAGAAAGTGAACAATTAAGCACTTTAATTATTACAAATAATAAATGAATACCATCTTAAGTAACTTGACAGTTATTTTGAGAGCTGTTATATTACATATTAGTAAAAATTACGTAAATAGAAAGTTGTAACGTAAGAAATCGGATAATGTAATTTTACAAATCATTTAGCTATTTGTAAAATGAAATTTTAAAATTAAAAAAGTCAAAAATATTTATACATTTGAGACCTTGACACTGATTTTCATTGGAAAAATACGTCATCAAAGTTGGCTGGGAAAAAAATAAAATCTTAAGTTCATAACCTTACCGAATTGTCAAGGCTGTCACATTATGTGATGGGTACTTTGACTATTTAACCTTTGACTTTAATCATAGAAACCACAGATAGAAACCAACATGGCCTATCAAGTGGCAACGAACTTTTAAAATGTCACTCGACGTAACATTAATATATCATGTTATAAATTAAATTCAGATAATACTTACTCCGATTGTGGATTAAACGTATTGCATTCATGTTTTATTCACTTCAGAAAATTAAACTTCGTTTCTACATTGACACATACTTTCGTTTGTAAACAGTTATACAATTAATAAATATTATATATAAGGTTTATAATTTTTTTTAAAGTTTCTAAGTACGGACCTGGAATGCCCACGAAAATGCCGACCTCCTGATAATGACATTTTCAGGGCGGTAGATCTATTTAAATCCGGTATTAACAAAATATACTAGTGTTTTTTCCTCTGGATTATTACAACTTTGATAAAAATAAAACCAATAAAAAAAGCATTATGCCACCGTCATTTCTTACAGTTTTTGATATCTTGCAGAGTGACGACGACCGTCTTCAAGACTACGCCCCCATGCCTACCTACCTGGTGGCCCTCGTCATCTCAGAGTTCACCTGCACATCTGGAGCGACCATAGACAATACCACAACATCTCAGGTGTGTTCGAGGGACGAGACAAAAGACTTGAGGGATCTAGCCGTGGACGTAGGGCCCAAATTTTTGAACGCTCTCAGCGCCTTGACCGGCTACAACTACAGCAACGACATGAGTAAGATGGACCAGGTGGCCATACCGGACTTCGCACCTGGTGCTATGGAGAACTGGGCGCTGGTTACGTACAGGTAAATACAGGGCATCCAAAAACATCTAGGGTCCGAAAACTTTCCTGTCTGCGATTTTATATCCAATAAATCTAAATTACCTTAATCTGAAAATTTATCTTAAGGGAACTAGAGATCTTTGAAGATGGTGCCTTCAGAGCAAAAAAGTATGTTGTGCTACACAATATTTCTGTATTTTACCGTATTTCTAATTAGCTATATGTTCTTTGAATCCAGTTAAAATTGATCTTTTCGTATTCCCATGTGTACACAATCTTTACACACAACTTCTTTTTCACCAACCAAAGCCAAAAAAATCAGTTCTGCTACAGCATCAACTAGGAACAAAAATCAGGACGTTTTCCACGAAACACCGAACTACTATACTTTTCTCGACATTCAGTTCATCATCTTTAGGAGAAGATTAAAACTAAATTGTAACCTACACACTTGCACTATTTATACTAAACTTGTTGCCACGGATCACTGAACCGTAACATCTGTCTTTGTTTATCAGAGCAAACAGTGGACTGGTGGGTATCGGACCATTGTTCTTATTTATACTACTGTTACACTTAATGGTTTCTAAACTTTCAAAAGCATCCAATTGTCTATTGTTACATTTCTAATTAGTTTTAAATTATTTATGTCCATTATATTATATTGTTCCATTTCATATCGAAAATTTATGGTAGGGAAACGGTTATTTAATTTAGCAACAAAATTATCTAAACTAATTGCTTTTATATCAAATACCGTGAATATATCTTCCACATACCTGAACCAGACTTTAGGGAAATACTCGAATTTATCTTTTACTTCTGTCTCAAATCTACTCATAAACAGATTTGCAACGAAAGGTGACAAGGAGTTACCCATTGCCGTTCCCTCATGTTGTTGAAAAAATTTACCATTATACTGAAAACAATTTTGATTCATACAAATACTAGTAAGCCGAATGTATGCCTTAATAATGTTGTCGTCTAAACCATTTAATTCGAGTAATTCCCAGAGTAGTCCAAAATTTCATCTTCTTGCAATTGGATATTTTTGATTTTGTCAATGAATAGAATTTTTAACTGAAAAACTTGTTTGTGCAATAGGCAAATTTTCCAACTCGTTCGTTAACCATTTTGGCAAATTATAAGTTGGGGATCCTGTCGCTGAGACAATTGGTCTTACAGATTTTCCTGGTTTATGTATTTTTAGTAAACAATATAATTTAGGTATTACTGGATTTGACAATTGTAATTTTTGTCTCAGTGAAGGAGTAATAAGGTTGTTACATTCTTTTAAATATGTTTTAACATCCGTTGTCATTTTTGGCAAAGGATTTTTTGGTAATTTATTATAAGGACTACTATTAATTAAATTGTCGACTTTTTCAAAATAATCACTTTTGTCTAAGATAAGAACCTTATTTCCCTTGTCAGCTTTTAAATAAAAAAGAAATTTCCACGCCGAAGGTTCCAGTACCCACTCCACGATCAACTAGGAAATTGTTTTACTGTATCTGAAATATGATTCATATAACTCAAGAGCATTGCATTCTTAAACGCTACCATATCCTTTGGCCGGTAGAAATCCAGATTTGTTTGATCGATCGATCTTGCGTTTTAGGGAAGCAGACCTACTCTTCGACAAAAATGAATCGTCCAACAGGCATCAGCAGAGCATAGCTACAACGATCTCGCACGAGTTCACTCATCAGTGGTTCGGCGACTTGGTCACGTGCAACTGGTGGTCCGAGATATTCCTGAACGAGGGATTCGCTACGTACTTCCAGTACTTCATCGCGCACGAGGTTAGTTGTATACAGGGTGTACCAAAATAATTTATACACAACTAATTTATATACAACAAATAATTTATATACAACAGAAACGACGTCAGTTTCTTGTACGAGGGGTGTTGGTCATTATTAAAACTGCCACACATACATATATACAGTGTGGAACAGCCAAATGGAATACATTCTGTAGCTCCATTATTATGCATTTTTTTTAAAAATCCTGAGACACGTCAATTTCTAATTCTAAAATGACATCTTGCGAGGTAAAAATGTCATCCCTAAATTCAATCCCCTTCAGGTGACAGCTACAACCCCTAAATTTTCAAATTGGAAGTAGGGGCTTTTACTTACGGGGATTTTACTTACGGTACCTTGAGATATCGGTGGCAACTCCGGATATTTTTCTTGAAAAAAAAGGCGAACAACTTCGGTCTGCATTCGTGTTCTGTCTCCGTAACCAATCTTCTGCAGAATCGTTATTTTGTATTTCTGTTAGGTAAACCATCTCTCTGAATTGCAACACGAAAACTAAAGCAAAAAGTTTAACACTGATAACTGTTAACTACTGTTACAATGACAAGCACGTTTCTAGGTAATTTCACTAAAGCTGATAATGGCCAACTTCTTAAATTTCAGGTTTGTTTTCGATTGTCAATTGTCACGCAAAATATTTTCGATTGTCAAGCAAAAAATTGTACGTATTTATTAGTAAGTTTTTATCTTATAGTAGGGAATGTCGGCAATTACAGACATTTATTTCTGTTATTATTAACATTTCAGAACCTAAAATTGACAAATAGTGTTTTATTTTAATGTAACGAATTTCCTACGCTGGAGAAACTGATCTTTTTTTCATGTTAATTTCTGCAATAAAATTTAAAATCATAGCAGTTTTGAATGGAGAATGAAAAGACCTTTCAAATGAAGTATCACAATCCCCTACTTCCAATTTGAAAATTTAGGGGTTGTAGCCGTCACCTGAAGGGGGTTGAATTTAGGGATGACATTTTTACGCCGCAAGATGTCATTTTGGAATTAGAAATTGACGCGTCTCAGGATAGTAATATACTGTACTAGTCAAAAGTCCCCACTCTCTTCTTGTCTTTTGAACGGTTATACTTATACTAAAACAATGGAGAGTGAAAATAAACGGCTGTAAGCTTTTTCACTAGTAATAGTAATATAGAAACATCCAAAAAAAAAAACGTCATCAACTCTGGCTATGAACGAGAGAGGTAGAAATAGCGGTCATGTCTAAACTTTTCGGTTATGTCAAACTTTTGACAAGTGACTGTCACAATTTGTAAAATAAACAATAGCTGTCATATGATGTGACAGTTTTGACAAGTAAATTAGGTTATAAATTCGAATAAGAATAGAAATACGTCTTTTTTTTCTTGGCCAACTTTGATGACGTTTTTTTTTGGATGTCTATATTATATATGTAAGTTCGTTCTTTTGGGAAAATGAACCATACTTTATTGATCAAAAACAAGCTTCATTGACTAATATCCGTTATACACAACTTTTTACTGGAGGTAAACTCAAAATATATTCGTTTGCCTAGGTCTTTCCAGAGTGGGAACTGGACAAGCAATTCGTCATAGAAAAACTGCACAGTGTTCTAGACGCCGATGAGTCTTCAAACGCTCAGGCTCTTCAGTCAGAATGTTCCACCCCGACGGAAATTGGCGCCAAATTCGGAGACATTTCGTACGACAAAGGTAATTAGCTGGTAAAGAATCATAGATGAGATGATCTTATTCGGTTTTGTCTAGAAAGTAAGGATTACCTAATAGTTTCCTTGCCACTCTAGTAAATGAGGTTTTACATGGGTTTTATAAATGTAAATCGACATAGTTTATCTTAATGCTTCACTATTTCAGGTGCCAGTATAATCAGAATGGTTTCTCATATTTTGGGTCATGAGAACTTTGTGGCTGGACTCAGGACCTACCTGGTGAATAAGTAAGTTGAAAATTACTAATTATTTTCGAAGAAGAACCACAAGTAGTTAACAAAGTAGCCCAATCAACGGGGAGAAAACCGGTCATCAGCAAACAAAAAAATATGGTCGTATAGAGAAAAAAATTCTAAGAAAAATAGCGTTTTTTGCGACTCGAGTTTTAATGGCGAACATAACATAACATAAAAATTCGCAAAAGTCAAGAAAACGTTTTTTTGCAAATAAAAAAAAGCTTCAAGTCCTACACAAGAAAGTTGAATTAGAAAGTTGTAGGTCTTAAAAATGCGCGTCGAATGAGATGTGAACGAAAAAAAGCGGTTCATAAACATTTGAGAAAAATTAAAAAAAAAACGTCAAAAATCGCGTTTTCGTATTTTTTTGCTGTATAAATTCCAATTTTGTGTGAACATACTTCTTGTTAACTACAAATATAGCCCAAGACAAGCGGAAAATGATCCTTTTTTCAAAAATTCAAAAAAGTCTTATTTTTTTTGAGTTATAACGATTTAAAAAAAAAGACGTTTTCAAAAAATCAGTTTTTACAGAGGCAAAAATGATCGTACAGAAACGTTCATGCTCATTTTATTCGCGAAGACTTGTACATTCATGCTACTAAAAAACCCAAATCGCTTCTATTTAATTTTTGCATAAAAAATGCGTTGTAAAATTGTATCATTTTTTTTGAACCGGTTTTTTTCGAATAACTTTTTTAATTTTGGTTTTACATTTTTGGCCGTTGCATATTTGAAAACTAGCATTCAAAACACGAATATGAAAAAAAAAATAAAGGTCCTACGACCTCAGGGAGCCGAGATAATTTTTTTTACGCGGAGGAAAAGATAATTTTGCGAGCGCGATCGATTTGAAATCGTGTTAGTTTTCGATGCGCCCAAGCGGAGTGTCCGTCCACTCTGTCGCCGTGTGTTGGCTAGCGCGTGCCGCACCCAACGCTGTACTTTCGCAAACAATTATGTCAACTTAATTTATGCGAAATGATTGTTGAAATATTTTTTTTAAGAAAGTAAAAATCTTTGAGATCTATTTCGTGTAAAAATGAAGTCAATCGGACGTATACAGCGCTGTCAGGAATTAAAAAAAATATATATCTCAGCTCCCTGAGGTCGTAGGACCTTCCTTTTTTTAAATGCGTGTTTTGAATGCCAGTTTTCAAATATGCAACGGCGAAAAATGTAAAACCAAAATTAAAAAAGTTATTCGAAAAAAAACCGGTTCGAAAAATGATACAATTTTACAACGCATTTTTTTATGCAAAAATTAAATAAAAGCGATTTGATTTTTTAATAGCATGAAAGTACAAGTCTTCGCGAATAAAATGGGCCCACGATGTTTTCTGTACGATGATTTTTGCCTCTGTAAAAGCTGATTTTTTGAAAACGTTTTTTTTAAATCGTTATAACTCGAAAAAATAAAGCTTTTTTGAATTTTTTGAAAAAAGGGTCATTTTTCGCTTGTCTTGGGCTGTATGTCTAGTTAACAAGAGGTCTGTTCAAACAAAATTGGAATTTATACAGCAAAAATACGAAAACGCGAGTTTTGACGTTTTTTTAAATTCTTCTCAAATGTTTATGAACCGATTTTTTTCGTTCACATCTCATTCGACGCGCATTTTTAAGACCTACACCTTTCTAATTTAACTTTCGCGTGTAGGACTTGAAGCTTTTTTTTTTATTTGCAAAAAAAAAGTTTTTTTTTGACTTTTGCGAATGTTTTTGGTTATGTTCATCATTAAAAATCGAGTCTCAAAAAAACGCTATCTTTCTTAGAATTTTTTTCTCTATACGACCATATTTTTTGTTTGCTGATAACAATTAGTGACCAATTTATTTGGAGGCTGTCGCTCGTTGATTGGACTAGTATCATTTGTCATCACTGCTTAATTCGCCACAGTGTCTTAGTCACTATAAAAAGTATTTAATATTCAATAAACCAAAGGCGATGTTTGGGAACGCCCTACATACTCTTAATTTATATTTTCCGCCATCTTTTAAAATAAATTGTCCATATTCCCTTCTAGCCAACATAAGACTGCCACTCCAGAAAATCTTTGGGACGCATTAGCCACCAATGTAGACAATACCATTTCGAAGTTACCTAATAAGTTACCAACTGTCATGGAAAGCTGGATCAAGAAATCGGGATCCCCTCTTCTCACAGTCACAACGGGTGAAAATAACGAAGTAATCGTGACTCAGGTAAATGATCAATTCAAAACTTTAACTGTTATTAGTATGTACTAGATTTAAGATTATCTTAATGCCATCCATTTAAAGTAAAAATGATACCGGCCCCAAATGGAATCCTTGAGGTACTCCTGGGGGTTACAGTTATTCTGTGCAAGCATCCCAATCATTATTATGATTAGAAAAATGATTCCTTTAAATTACACAGCCCCACAGAAATAAAAAAAATTGGAACTGCTATCGAGACAACTGTATCCCTAAGTAATTTTCGACGCTGAATCCGAATCCTAAGTCAAAAAAAATCGTACACCAACAAAATAAACCCCTAGCGCTAAAAAAACACTCCTTATACAGGGTAAAAATGACTTAACGCTTCAAGAATGATCTTAAATCTCAATAATTCTAATTAAATATAAACATTCAAGTATATAACGCAGAAATACACAGTTAACACTACTTTCTATCGAAAATCATCCCCATAGATAGCAGTTCCATTTTTTTTTGTGGGGCTGTGTTATGCACCATCAACTTTTTTTTTTCGAATCCTATTGGAGATTTTTGAATAATATATTAACACTTTATGTGAAGGAACCGTATGGTGATGGTCATAATGGCACGCAATGGTACGTTCCAGTCAGTTATACCACTTCCACCGATAAGAACAAGTTCGAATCGACTAGTCCGATGGTTTGGGTTACGCCAGATAAAAATTCCACCACCATCTCACTCAAAGATACGTCATCTTGGATCGTCTTGAATAACCAGGAATCAGGTGAGTTTATCATCAAGCAAGGGGTTGTTGAGGATTGTTTCATACCGAGTATTGATTGAATCGCATTTTTTTTCGTAGTAGTAGTCGAAATTATGTCGAAGTAGATGAGCGGTGAGGGTTCTGGATCAGTTCGAGGTCGCGAAGAAGGATCGGGAGATATAATGATAGCGATAGAGTTTATATAAAAACTGGCACTTTAATCGTTTAAAAAACCGTTTTTCTTTCCAGGATACTACAGGGTGAACTACGACGAGACCCTCTGGGGTCGCATCAAGCAGGCATTGAGCAAGGACGATTTCGACGGGATCGTTGAACTCAACAGGGCCCAGATCGTCGACGACCTCTTCAGCTTGGCCAAGAACAACAAGACGAGCTACGAGAATGTCTTCTCGACCATCGAGTTCCTCGAAAAGGACAGGTCGTACTACTCGTGGTACGCAGCCACCAATGGATACGACTTCTTGCTCACCAGGGTGGGGGAGGACTCGAAGTTGGGACAGGCCATCTCGGTAAATAATATATAGTTATGATAAAGATAATAAAAGAACAAACCTTGTTGCATCCAAATGAACCTCAGTGTACAACTTAAAAATAGACATTCTGGTATTTTCTGATCTGGAAAGATACATATATTTTTTATGAAAAAAATAAGCCTTGCTGAGGTCTTGGATTTTTCAAATACTAGAGGAAAACTGAGACCCAGGGTGGTCATATGGACATATGTTGTACTGTTATCATTACTGTACTGTTATCATTACTGTACTGTTACAGTACTGCTATCATTTAACCGATCTCAGCTTATGGTATAGCCTATTCATGTTCGTTTGAAGATCCTGTAGTACAACAACCAGAAAAATAAATTCATATACTTTTGCCACAATACATTTTTATGAAAGGTTTTTTTTTCGCAGATGTCGCTGATGATGCTCATGGACGATTTATACGACTCCCTGCCCCTTGGAAGTGTGAACGATACCGACCAGATAGGCACCCTCAAGCAAGTCCTAGCCTACACCTGGATGTGCAGAGTAGACCACACCCCCTGCATAAATGACGCCAAGAAATTATTCAGCGAATACAAGCAGACTAACGTAAGGTAAGGTTAAAGGAAGTTGTCGGTTAAGCTTTGCGTCAATTCTCTTCTTACGTTTGAAGATTACAATAGTTTTCTATTAAAAACTACGGCAGTTTGCTGCTGGCAGCACACTTGTTGATTGAGCATAATTTCCGTGAGCATAATCAGAAATCACAGATCCGGATTTCGACCTTACTAGGTCTCATCAGTGTGATATATGTGATGACGAACAACACTGAATGAGTCTCTCTTTTTTTCAGGCCGGATAAGAATTTGAGGTCCTTCGTTTATTGCAACGCCTTGAAGAACAGCGATGATGCAGATGACTGGAAATTCCTGTGGGATGCTTACACTAATGCTTCGGATCTGGCAACTGAAAGGAGCACCATAATATCAGCGCTAGGATGCACCAGGTACACCTCCACACTGACTGAGTAAGTATAATTTTCAATACGGGTTGGATAACTGTGAAAAATAGATATTTTGACAAATACTTTGCAAGCTATTCCCAAAATTTTTCTTGGCAGACTTGTTTCTATTTTTTTGGCATTGAACTTTTTTTTGACATTTTAACCTTCAATTTAGGGTTAATAATCGTCCCCAAAAATGTGATGTAGGGCCCATGCTCCCACACTGAAATACGAATATTTCAAACCCCACCAACCGGTACTGATAACTCTCTTTTCTCGTTTCCTTATCTCAATGTGTAAATTACTTTGAAAAAACACCTAAACAAGTTGATATTATTTCAGAAAATGATTCACATCAAAATAAATATGTCGCAACTGTCTTGATCCACGAAAAATATAGTTTACAGCCTGTCCCAAATTGGTTATTCATGCATTGGTATCTCGACTATTGTTGGAGATAGAAAGATGGTTAAATGGACACGATAAATTAGGGATGGACTGTATAGAGATTGATACACAGCAAAAAATATTAGAATGAAATATAATGTTTTATTTTTTCCTTGTAAATATATATTTGTTTTTTTTTTTTTGAAATATTACAGGTATCTCAACAAGACTATCACAGACGACTCAGGAATTAGACTTCAAGATGCTGCTTCCGTCTTTTCGTCAGTTGTCACTGGAACACCAGAAGGAGTAGATGTGGCCTTCGCATTTTTGGTAGGCAACTATCAGACTATTGAAAAAAAGTGAGTATCTACCAAATAAAATTTTTTAAGCACCCCTGTCTGAAACATAACGAGATCCGTCCAAAAAATTGCTTCCCAAACATCATCGTGTCAAAAGTAACAACTAATTCTATACAAAATCCAAAGCAATTTTGTACATACCTATACAAAAAATAAACACAACTGTAATTGTTTCAAATTTTGAAAGAAACTCCATTTTCAGTTCTAGTTTCTGAATAAACAACGTAAATTAAAATTTTGGTAAAACAAAAATAAATCACTATAAATCAAAGAACTTATAAATGATTGAAATACTGTGAAAGGGGGAGAGGGGGTTGGTAATCAGATCAACTTGGTTGTTAAAGCTTCATATACGAGATAGAGCTTGAGGGACTTTTATGACCTGACCGACCTCATTCCTTGGTCAGTACGTTTCACTGCTCCGTTTTCATCGATTTCACACATCGAAATTACCTCGTGAATTTGAAGTCGTGACAAAAATATTGACTTAGAGAACCGATTTTTCACCAATTTTACAAAAGTGACCATATCTCAGGACCTGGTCTGTAATCCCATTTTGCTCTGACGTTGATTATTGAGACATCGTATATAATATTCTCTGTTTCAGGTACAAAAGTATGAACTCCCTCAGTAGCATCTTAACAAGTATATCGGAAAGATTCACGACGCAAGAACAAGTGGATAAGGTGAGAAATACGATTAATTGATATGTTGAAATATGATTATAATTGATACAGGACGTCTTCGAAAAATGTTTTATATACAGGGTAATTCCGTGACACCTCAGTCAGGCAATATAAAGTTTTGTGAGGTTATGTGGTTAAAAATGACGTCTCCTTTGTACGCCATCAGTTCCTTTTAATCATCATCATCCTTTTAATTTCTCATTTCCGGTCATGTGAACACCAAGTTAGAAAATTAAATGCAACACACTTTATATAACTATTCAATCTTAACATAATTTTCTAGGCGTGTTTTCTTTTAAAGCATTATTTAAATTATTATGTAACTAACAGCTAACTTTTTTTAATGGTGTTTTCACCAAAATTTTGCTGTGGTAATGCCTTAAAATGTGTTTCCAGTGAATTCGATGTTGTGTTTCAACCCACCTTATCACATAGCTTCTCAACAAGGTTTTTGGTATACCAAAAATAGGTTCTACTCCTGTGAGCTCGGTTTCTGATCCTTCCCTTGCTAGAAGATCTGCTTTTTCCTTGTTCTGAATTCCCCTTTGTCCTGGTAACCATTTGAGAATTACCTCACTGTATTCTGCCGGTACTTTTAGGCTCAGTTCAGACAATTCCAGACTCCAAGACCACTGTTGCGTTAACTCAATTGCATGTCAGATATTTTATTAAGATCTTTTTGCCTTTCTTTCTCGCGATGTTTTTCTGAAGGCACATATCAGTTGCTTGGAATACAGTGGTAAGTTTCCCATTCTACTTTTGATGTATTTGAGCTTATTCCATGGACTTCAGGTCTTGTTCCATTGTCATCTTATACCACATCACTTATTACTTCGTGTTTGGGTTTAATGGTTTCAAGTTTGTGTTTGTACAACGTGCTTCCTCTTTTTCAGCTGAAAGAGTTCATCGAGAAGAAGGACCTGCCCGCCGAACTGAAATCCGCCGGCGCCGAAGCCCTGGAAGTGGCCAATTCGCACCTCGCCTGGCGGGAGAAGTTCGAAGAAGTTCTGCTCGACGTCTTCGACGTCAGCAGCGCGATCAAGGTGACCACCTCGGTGGCGTTCGTCCTGGTGGCCGTCGTCCTCAACGTGGTGCTCCTCAGCTAGCGACGGTGCGCCCCGACGTGAATTGCTAAAGACTTCTGAGCAGTCTGAATACCTTTTCCAAGAGTATTAATATTGACAATATTTATATAGCTTCGTAATATGTATATTTTTGTAACGTGGACATCGAGTACTGTTGTAAATAAATTTCTTTTAGAAGAATTGGTTTTAAATAGTTCCTAGGTCTTACACCAGTTTCCACCATGGAAATAATTGTCAAAAAATGTCTATCATTTCAATTAAGTACTCACTTGGCCTTTCGGGATTTGCATTGTTACCCTTTAAAAAACGAATAACTAACCAGACAACCAGCGATGCTGCCCTCTCTTATCACTTTTAGACGCTGCTAGGTTTTATGAAAAAACCTCAGCATAATTATCGCCCCTTCATTACCCCCAGCAAAAGTTAATTTTACCTCTTTCAAGTTCGTGTCCATCGCCTATTTTTACCTTTATTCATTTTTTTATATACTCTTTTACTTCATTTATACCGAAAAAAATCTTGTAAAATAATCGTCAGTTGAACATTTTTGGTAGGTCGATGGGTTTATTGAAATTTAAGGAAATTTACGTATTGAAATTATTTGGACTTGTGTCTATTAATATTAAGTTTCATTTTTTTTAATTGCAACAATGAATATACACTCATTCAAAAAATTAAGGGAGCAGATTTTTTTTCCAAATTTAACAAGTAACTAATGCAAAATGGTAATAAATGCTGAAAAAAAGATTTTTTCCATTTACAGATGAAGATTACATAAACTTGTGTAATCTTCAAACTGTGATCAATCGGTCCGAGAAAACGGTTAGATGGATCGATTTAAAATTTTACAGGGCTATTGGGGGTACATTAAGCTGTAAAAAAAAACCCTGGATGTATTTGTATCCCATAGATATTTGTGAATACTCGGTATATTTATTAAAGTAACGAAAAAAAGTTATGTCTTTCTCTTTTTCTTTAAATCAAACGTTGAGGGTGAATTTTTTTTTAAATCATAAAATCTTGTAAGGGTTTATTCCAGTTTTTTGAAATTGTCTTACATTCTCTATGCGGTCATTGGTTGCTGATATATCAATGATCCTTTTTCATTAAAAGTCAGATATCTCAGCGAAAAATTGACGCAAAGATATTATAAAAAAAAGCAATTTGAAGCTGAATAAACAAGTTATCTGGACCTTGCATCGATTTAATTAAAAAAAAAAAATTCCTAAATTACTAAAGTCCGTGGACCAAAAAGAAAACAATGTTGAACATTTTTTTCGCGCTATTTCTTAGGATTGCGTGACCTCACAAAAACAGTTTGTCGAAAGATCTCAACTAGAAACTTGAAGCTTCAAAATGTGTCTTCAAAATCTAAATAGACCATTTTTCACTGAGATACAGCCTACCAAAAACCACCAAAAAATTTAGGAAATTTTATTGTCCCCTTAATTATTTGAATGAGTGTATGTTGAGATTTTACCCACATAAAAAAACTTGTAAAACCGAGGAAATACGAAGACAAATAGAATATAAACCCCTCAAACAAGGACGGCACCATAACAATTAAAACGACCTAGTATAAAATTAATATTGCACGTCTTTAAATAACTTATCTCCTTTGCGTAATTAAGGTATAATAAAAAATCGCGTTGGTTAAACAAAACATATATTTTGACGAAATGAGATGCTCACAATGTAACTAATAAGTTATTTGCATACTTTTTTTTGGTTGACGGTGTGCTGCTGCGTTGTTAGATAGCTAGTAGATAATTTAGGTACCTATTTACTACATGGAACAGAATTAACATCAAACTGTAAGTAAAAGAGTGAAATACAAACTTTATTTCTTAGTCCGAATAGAAAGAAACATGCATATACAGGGTGATTGATCGAAATTATTGATTTTTGAAGGTTTAGACATAAGCTAATCGGCTTGTAGAAATTACTGATTTTTGAAGGTTTAGACATAAGCTAATATTTACAAGATGGCTGCATTTTCAGTTATACCGGAAATCGGAATCAACTTCCTTGTTTTAAATGAGACTGTACTTTTTTATCCACATTTCTATTCTACATTTCATTCCAAGTAGATTTTCATGAGGTTTTTATTCTATCCTTTACCGTTTTTGAGTTATTTCCGGTCTTTTAAAATTTTGTTTATTAACACTATAACATTTGAAACTATCTGTAGAACTGGTAATTTTAAAGAATTGAGTGCCGGTATTAACACAGGCGTTAGTAGAACCCTGAAGCTAAGCAGCAATGCTTTTACTATTTCTCAATTATGTACTAGGTGTTTAAAATACAACTACCATTTAGCCCAACTTCAAAGAATCCAAACTCAAATTTTGTAAATACAATGACTTCATATTTTAATATGGATTTAAATTCTGCATCAATCTATATCGGCATTCCTTATACATTTATTTAACAGTTTTTTAGTTATTTAGCGTTTTCCAAAAGTTTGCTTATAACTTACAACATACAAATCGCCTGATTTTTCATTTCTACATCATTTCAGTCATTTCCACAAGCCCCAATAATTTTAATAAACGGTTTAGATTAAGCACCCTGTATATATTTACTGTATATAAAGCATTGATGATTCAGAATTAAAAAAAAAACAAATTACAAACAAATTTGTAATGTAGATATATAGGTCTAGAATAAAATTCTGAACATATTTCCATAACAACTTTTTTTGAAATATCCACAAATAAAGTGTTTATTCTTAATTTTTAATCTCAAATTTGCCAGGTGCCGAGAAGGCTTCAACTGTTTATGTCACATGTTGTTTTTTGGTTTTAAAAACAACCCTAACTTTTTTCTCAAATCAGATGTCTAAATTTAAAGATAAAAAAATATTTCCATATGGTGCGCACCTTTTGGGAAACACTGTATGTCGAATTAAAAAAAAAGTATAAGAAGAACGAAAAAATTACATTTTACTCTAACTTCCAATTCCAATTTCAAAGAAAGCAAACAAACTTTGAGTTTTTTTAAATAAAATAATTTCAAAAGAGCCCTATATAGAACTTGTTTAAACATAATACACAACATGGTCCTTAATTCATTTCTCCTAAATTAATATTAATATTTAAAATAAATTATCTATATTATGGAAAATATTGTGTTAGTTCAATCTCATTATGGTTTTTATGTCATTTTGTCAATATTTGTCTGAATTTTATCAATACACTGTACATAAATAGATCAGTTCATCTTAGTGTTGTTTCTACAGTGTGTCCCATTTTGAACAGGTCACCATCCTAACCTCGTAGATGTGTCTTCAATTTTTTTTCACCATGTAATGTCCAAGGTTTCTGTTTATACTTAAACCTTTTTTTGAAAGTAATTGTAAACTATTTTGTTAGGAAACATAGTATTTTAAATACGCATAATATATCTCGAAAAAAAATCCAGGAGGAGAGATTTGTTTTTTAAATTTATCATTTTTTGTTCAGGGAGTGACCGAAAACGTATTTATCTTCTATTAATATTATTATTATTGCTTTATGCTTCTCATTCGCAATACTTACGTAGTAACACTTAAGTAGTAATTGCAAGTCAGATTATAGTAGCCATAAACGTTTCGAAATCAGTGCGACATTTAGAGATTGTTATATTGCTCTTATAAACGCCACTAACGTTGGTCTCTAAGCCTTTCTTATACAATCCTGAGATTAGGTATATTAAAAGGGAGATTGCTCTAATAACAATATAGTATATTACATAACGAGCATGGAAAGTAGCATATTAAAAGGGTTTATACAATATTTTTTCCACAACTCAGAACAAAAAAAAATTTTTTTTGCATAACGTTAATGGTAACAATGCCCTACTGCTGCTAATGCCCAAATTCCGTGCTGGTGACCTTGATGTCACCGATGCTCCTCGCTCCGGAAGGCCTGATGACGACCAAATAAAGGCACTGATCGAAACAGACCCACATTCGACCCCTCGTGACATTGCGGAGACCTTCATCATTCCACAGTTCACGATCATCTACAGAAGCTGGGATTCATCAGCAAGCAAGCTCGATATATGGGTACCTCATGAACTAAAAGTGTTCCACCACGACAACGCGAGACCCCATACAAGTTTGGTGACTGGCCAAAAGTTGCTGCAGCTTGAATGGGTGAATGAAGTCTTGCCTCATTCTCATTACTCACCGGACCTTGCCCCATCAGATTACTATTTGTTCCGTTCCTTGCAGAACGACTTGAATTGTAGATCGTTCGATTCTGATGAGGCCATCAAAGAGCATCTCTTCCAGTTCTTCATTGGAAAAAAGCGGTTCTATGAGCGCGAAATCATGCAGCTCCCAGAAAGATGGCAAAAGACCATCGATCAAAATAGGCAATACATCATTGATTGAACTTTGTTCTATAATTAATAAATGAACCTTGAAAATCGCCTAAAAAATGCGTCATGACTTTTCCGACAACCTAATATTTAGTTCTTCCATTTTGGGTGCTCCAGCATCTTGGAAACTTCGGCTGATCCATTATGCTGCTGTCTTATTGGCCTCATGCCAATACAGTAGCAACTGGTCTAGCAAATGAGACGATATGTAGAATCTGCTTGAAGGAAGAAAGAAACCTCAAGTCATATATCATGTAATCGTGAAGACCTACCAAGACTGAAAGTTCAACTTCTATGGAGAGGAAGCATGGTTAAGAGTTACACAAAAGAGCCTATATCAAGGCTGTAGAGTAAATGTTCCAATTAGCGTTCCCAATGTAAAAACAAAGGGAACGCTAAAATAGACAAACGTTACTTGTACTTACATGTACGTTAATATATAATATCATTTAATATTTCCATTAGAAACGAAATAATTTGTAATCCTCATACTTATCTTCTCCTGTTTTAGATTTACTTTTTTTTTGCAGAAGAGAGATGGCCCTAGCACACTTCATAGTCCTCGCCCTAATCATCGGCCCCACACTTCCCTTACCACGATCCTCCAAAGCCAGGGTTGAAGACTACAGGCTACCGACGTGGTACGAACCGCTAGCTTATCGGATTCAACTCAGCTTCCCGCCAGAAGCTTTCACGCCGACTGGCTACCAATTCTCGGGCTCGATCACCGTCACATTTACAGTCAGCTCACCGGTGAATTATATTTCCTTACATTCCCAGCATGATTTCGTCAGTATAACGAGTCTTGGTGTCTCCACTGCTGCTACGACCAATGCAACTAGCTCCAGTACCAACGTCACTTCTCCAGCAGCTAGTACCAACGTCGCAATCAGCGGATTCAGCACCAACAACATAACGGATATCTTAACGATTACCCTAGGAAGTAACCTTACGGTTGGGGTAACTTATTTGCTTACCGTTGAATACTCCAGTCTTCTGAGCACCAATGACATGTATGGAATCTATAAAAGTAGCTACGCAGAGGGTAATGCGACCAAATATTTAGTGACCAGTCAGTTCGCGGCCACTTTCGCAAGGAGGGCCTTCCCTTGCTTCGACGAACCACCATTAAAGGCGACCTTCGACCTGTCAGTTACAGCGCCTTCCGGTTTGACCGTTCTCTCTAATACGGAGCAGATTAACAGCAGTACCAATGCCGTCACCGGGTAAGTTGTAAAAAAATAAGTATCTTAGATTATAGAAAGATTGTGTATACCAAGGGTAAAATTTGTGGCTTTGGATCCAAAAGGAACAACGAAACTATTGCAGAGACGAAGTTGTTTCGAGGTATTGCACTATTTTCAGTGCAACGTAGCGTAATAAGATGGTAGACTGGAGATCCTAATCCTATTTTTGTTTGGTGAACAATGCCTAGGCTTTTGATTTCATCGCAAGGTTCCTTTTTTACTAATGATTAACTTCTACAACCCAGCATATAAATGCATTTGTAACTCACGTGCAAAGTCGATTTGTAATTCGCCTGTTGCAGTTTGAAGACTTCCACCTTCAACACCACACCAAGGATGTCGACTTACTTGCTGGCCCTTGTCGTGTCAGAGCTCACGTGTACTACTCGAGTTTCGGTTGGGACTACACCTTACCAAGTCTGCTCTAGGAACGAGACAGAAGATATTAGAGGGACAGCGCTCGAATATGGGCCCAAATTGCTCGCCAGTCTCAACAACTTTACAAATTACGACTACAATCAGAGCATAAATATATTGGATCAAGTTGCCATTCCTGACTTTGCTGCCGGAGCCATGGAGAACTGGGGTTTGGTCACCTATAGGTAGGGATTTGCTCCAGTGGTACTTAAACTTTGTGAGTTTTTGTCGTTCTTGTCGAATTCAAGTTTTTCCAAGGCAGTTTCTCGACTCAACTTAGGAAACTCCTCTATAGTAATCTATGGATTATTTATACAAGTATGTGAATTAGAGATTGAGTAGAGTATATTTTCTTTTTTCTAGAGAAACCGCATTGCTATGGAACCAAGAAGAGTCCTCAAACAGATACCTCCAGAGGGTCGTTACAGTAATTGCTCATGAATTGTCTCATCAGTGGTTCGGAAATTTGGTAACAGCCAAATGGTGGTCAGAAATTTTCCTTAACGAGGGCTTCGCGACGTATTTTGAATATCATACCGCTCATGAGGTAGGTATTTAGTTGCTGCAGTTGGTACTTTTTGTTCAAAATAAGTAATCAAAGAGTGTATGGATTCTTCTGCTAAAAACACAATAAAAAAGCAAAGGAAAACCAAAGGGGCTTTTCAAGAACACTGAAACATTAAACTGTACTTTCATCAACAAAATGGCGTTTATCGAGAAAGATTAAATAGATTAAAATGTATAAAAAAAGTAGGGTTTACAAAGAGTTATTATAAAGCGCAGCGAGTACAAGGAATTATTAAAAATGCTTATCTCACGAAAACTTGTTTGGTTTGAAAATTGTACTGCCTCGTTAAGCTAGATTTGATTTTCAGGTCGTCTCTAGTTGGCAACTGGACAAGCAGTTTGTGATTGAACAGCTACATACAGCGCTATCAGCAGATGCTGCAGAAAATGCTCAGTCGCTTTTGATGGCCTGCTCAACTCCAGCAGAGATCATTTCCAGATTCGGCACGATATCTTATAACAAAGGTATTTGTTTGTATATGGATTCAATTTCAAATGTCCTTTACACAAAAAAAGTTCAAGCTCAAAAAAAAGATCTATAAAAAACTCCATAATGGAAAAATAAATATTAAATTTTATTTCTATAAGAAGCTGATTATACTTTAATGTGTATGCTTCTATTTAAATTGCATCATTTTTTAGGTGGGAGTATATTGAGGATGGTTGAACACTTTATGCAGTTGGACAATTTTAGAAGTGGACTCCAGAACTATCTTCTGACTCAGTAAGTTGACTTTAACAACCTTCCTGCTATTACTCAATAATTTTAGTGTAAAGATAGTTTACGTACAAAATTTATGTTAAAAACGCATTTGATTCATCTCCAAAAACCTTTTGAAAATCGGCCAAGCATAAAAATAAGCATATCTTTTTCTTTTGAACGATTTTGACTCGATTTACTTGAATAATTAATTGTCTCTTTACTAGGATGCACACAACCTCCATTTTACTGAAACTCATCCATATCTCTCTGTAATCTGTTACGACTTTTGTTTGTTGTTTAGTGAGTACAATAACACGGAACCCGAAGATCTCTGGCTAGCCCTTAACGCGAGTGTCGATAGGTCCGTTTCCAAACTACCTGCAGACCTGCTGACGGTCATGGACAGTTGGGTTAGGGTTACCTGGATTTCCCCTGATAACAGTGAACCTACACGGAAACACAGTAACTATATCGCAGGTGAAAAAAAGGGCAAAATACAAAATGAAATCATATCCTATTAATTTTAATTTTCTAGAGGAGGTTCCTCCTCTCGAATACAGATTCAGCGAGCGAGTGGTACGTTCCCATAAGCTACACAACATCAGCGAAGATCAGCAAGATTAACGCTACCACACCGGATGTTTGGCTTGTTCCAGACCAAGACGTGTCTGTTACTCTGCCGCCGGGTACGAGTTGGATCATCTTGAACAATCAACAGTCAGGTGGGTAGTACAGGGTGGCCCAACATTAAGAAGTACGAAAACGAGGGATTGTAGAGAAACATGCTCAATACAAACATTGTTCAAGACTATGTATCTATTCAGAATCTCCATTTCTATTTCCTCGAAACAGAACGAAGAAGAAGCGCCCAAACTTGACACCTTTTATTCTTTTGTTTGTTTGCAGCGTACTACAGGGTCAACTACGACAACGTCCTGTGGAGTAGGATCAGGACAGCCCTGCTCAGGGAGAACTTCGATGGAATAAGCGAGCTCAACAGAGCTCAGATAGTCGACGACCTCTTCCAATTGGCCAGGGCCGATCACCTGACCTATTGGCACATATTTGATCTCATGCGGTTCCTCTACAACGACGTGTCTTATTACACTTGGTACCCGGCCTTTTCTGGGTACAATTTCTTATTGAGAAGAGTCGGCGAGGGTTCTGAATTGGGAAGTTTGATATCTGTAAGTTTGGTGATATAACTATGAAATATGTTTTATAATAACCACGATTACATGCTTATGTTTACAGATAAAAATTTTGGAACTGATGGGTACATTGTACCGGTCGGTGCCACTCACTGAGTTGAGGGAAGACGATCAGATATACACCCTGAATCAGGTTATGACACATACGTGGGCATGTAGGCTTGGAGCCCCGAGCTGTATCAACGAGGTCAGAGAGCAGTTCACGGAATACAGGTCGACTGGAATACGGTAAGAAAAAATAGGAAAACGATCGTCCGAATGAAAAAGTAATATGATACAAACACCGTTTATCGAGCATGACTTCTGGTCGAGCATGACTTCACATGACTTTAGAGGACTCTAGATGCCTTGTGGTGACTTCCTTTTACTTCCTACGATTTCAGTATGTATCACATGATGTTACATGCCTTCACATAACTTCCAAGAGTTTCCTAGGGCGTATAAGAGTTGCAGTAACAATAAAATATTGTTTGTTTGCAAGGGTAAAAAAATACATAATTACAATTGGTAGGTACTGAAATATCTGGAGTAGACTACTCTTGTCCTTTTCTTAAAAAAAAACTCTTCGAAGCACAAGCAGTTTCTCGAGAGTTGTATTTTGGTTCAGACATGAAGTTAATGAACTCTTCCAGACCAAACAGGAACTTCAGGGCGATGGTTTACTGCTACGGGCTAAAGTACAGCGACGACTCGACCGATTGGGACTTCTTGTGGGCCGCCTACGTCAATGCCAGTGACTTGGCCACGGAACAGGTCACTATTCTGGCATCGCTTGGATGTACCACGGACGCAGCTTTATTAAGAGGGTATATAAAATATATTTTATGGTTTTCCTATGTTTGAAGATAAATCATTCCTTGTTAATTGTTAACTGAGTTTTTTTTTTCAGGTATTTGACGAAGTCTATCACTGATGGATCAGGAATAAGACCTCAGGATGGCCTACAAGTCTTCGTTTCGGTCTACACGGGTAGCTCAGTGGGGATCGACGTCGCCTTCGAGTTTCTCGTCGAAAATTACGAGACGATAGCGGCAAAGTATAATTTTCTGTCGATAATCAAGGGGTGTTTCGCAGAAAAGTACCACACCTACTGTTAAAAGTAGTTCTTATTCAATAATCACATATTTAAAACAGTTTATCCACCAATATCGAACTACATTTAACTCGCTTGATTCGCCAACCATAATGTCATTATCTGGAGATGATTAATATTAATTCGATTAATATTAACTCGAATGCAAACGAGTAACAAAGGCGGGGGCTTTCTTGGAGACACCCCGTGTACTAACATGTGCTTTTTATTCGTTTTTATTTTTAATTTCAGATACCAAAGTATGAATTCATTGGAGACGTTGATAACGGGAATAGCGCAGAGTTTTACGACGCAGGTTCAGGTCGATAGAGTAAGTGAATATTTTGCTGTTGTGATTATACAGAGTGTGTAGTAACGTATAGGTCTGAAGAGACATATTTAAGAAATAGGTCTCTTACGTCAAAATTAGGGTTCGGAACTCGTAATCCGTCATGTCATTGACATAATGACATATAAGAGACAAAAAAGGCAGGAGTAAACATGTGTTAATGATGTACATGGGGCATTTTACGCCAACTAAGTGAGGTCAAAAAAAAATTCTGTTTGAAACATATCACAATCGACAGTACTTGCCAAAAAACTAACTTACCTAAAATTTTAGATTTTTTGAGCCACAATGAGAGGGATAGTGAGGGTGAGAAAATACAAATTTTCGTTTCGACTCTAAAATTTCAATCTTTCTCAATAAACAAATGAAAAAAATTAAAAAAGAAGGTTGCAATGGTTTTTGTGATGCGTAGAATACGATAAAAATATTTTCAAAATTATTGGGGGTAGTTTTCATCCTTATTTTGAGGATTGAATGTTTAAAATCGAAATTTCGAAAAGTATAACACGATTTTTTTAATCTTGTTTTTTAATTTCTTTCTTTCTTTTGTACTTTCGATTAATTTTTAATTCATAATTGGCGTCGATCAGGAACTGGCCCAAAAACGGCCCAAAGGTGAAAAAACGTGGTTTTAGCGTATTTTCTCATCCTGTGAGATAGTAAATGGCAAGTGAATAATATATTCCAAGATTTTTGGTGTCGCTGATTACGATCCCAAATTTGATTTGGGACCGCGATTTGAACGATTTGATGGTGCAAAATACGTACATATGTCCGTCCGTCCGCTCGCATCGAGCTAACGTAAAATACTAAATTTAAACAACGGAAGCCTCGCTCCGACGTATGGATAAATTGTATCTAGCCGTTCCCGAACACAAATCGAGCGAGTACCAGCGGTTGTTATCAGGCACGGACAGTGGCGTACAAGGCACTTAAAAATACAGTATATTACGGTTTAATTACACAGGCCCACAAAAAAATTTTTTTGACTATGGATAAGAACATAGATTTTTTTTGTATTTCGACGCTGAATCCAAATCCGGTGTCCGTTTAACCGTTACACGTCAGGATAAAGGTCATTTTAAGGTCAAATCCCAAAATAAAGGCTTAAAAGAGACTAAACCCATATATCTTTTTGTTTCTGGGGTCGCTGAATCTAAATCCGGTATCCGTTTAACCGTAGCACGTCATGATGTCAGGATCAAGGTCATTTTAAGGTCAAATCGCGAAATAAACTTTTAAAAGAATGAAATCCATGTATTTCATGCATGTAGTCCTAATTGTGCCCATGACCTTCTGTTTTTCCTGCCTCTTTTATCTTCAAATGACCTGTGTAGTGGATTTAGCTTCCGTTTTTTTCTCATCACTTTCTCTTTTTAACATCCAACAGAAGTCCGCCATCATATTTACATTCCATCAACCCAGATATCGTCGTTCCATTTCTCTTATATCTTGGTGAAAACGTTCCCCTTGTTCTTCGCTATAATCTCCAAGATTTTGAGGAAAGCAGTCTAAACACGTTTATTCAATGATTCACTCACTGATTTTCAGTAAGATGATTACTATGTAGTTAGATATTCAGTAAGGTGGCTACGAGAATTGGTATCAACTCATCTAATGTACATGGATACACGGACTTTTACCTTAACAAATAATAGCAATACATTCACGAAACCGAAAATCCTTAACCACATTTCCCTAATACAGCCTAAGGTACATGATGAAAATGAGACCTTTTACGGTCTTCTATCATGGGTTTCAGATTTGGATTCAGCAACTTTAAAAACATAAAGATACAAACTTTTATTCATTAATGCGTTTTTTAGTGATTTGACCTTGGAGTGCTCTTCGAAGTCACGTGATATGGTAAGAATAACATCAGATTCTAATTCAGAGATCCCAGAAACATAAAGATATATGGGTTTATTCTCTTTTAAGCCTTTATTTCGCGCTTTGACCTTGAAATGACCTTGATCCTGAACGTGCTATGGTTAAACGGACACCGGATTTGGATTCAGCGACCCCAGAAACATAAGGTTATATGGGTTTATTCTCTTTTAAGCCTTTATTTCGCGCTTTGACCTTGAAATGACCTTGATCCTGAACGTGCTATGGTTAAACGGACACTGGATTTGAATTCAGCGTCAAAAAATACAGGGAAAAACCATGTTCTTATTCATAGTCAAAAAAAATATTTTTTTGTGGGCCTGTGTTATCATAGAGTTGTATAGTGCCGACACTTTCGGGACTCTAATCAAAATAAACTGGTTCAGAACGACTTAATAATCCTTTTGCAGCCTTAGCGAAGTATACGAAAGAATTTTTCACCACCCCTCTTCTGATAATGTCATATGTATATTAGTATTGCTAATCCCCGTAGATGGATTGGTAGATGTGGGCCTTTCGGATGACCGGCTCGATCACCCGATATGACACGTTTAAACTTTTTTCTGTAGTATTTATTACACAGCCGGATATCATTAATTAATTGAATTAGAGAGGTTCGTTTTTGTTGACTTTTATTATTAGAAGTCAAGGGTGAAGATTTTGAACAATTAAATTAGGAGGAAAATAAGTTCTGTTTTTGATTTTGCGTGGAATCCTATATAACTTTTTTTTTTAATTTAATAATTCGGTAACCTAATTAATTGTTGAATTTATATAATTATTACATGAAAAACGAAATGCCAGCTCCGTTTCGTTTTTGGCGAAACCAAACACACTATTTTTTGTTAACCAAAGGACAACACTCGCTTTCACTGTTGTAACAGCTTATAACTACATTATAATTTTACTAAAATTTGCCCGATCCTGCCTTTCAGTTAAGGAACTTCACGGATAAGGATGACCTTCCCGAGTCGTTGAGGGTGTCGGCCAACGCAGCTCTGGAGACGGCGGAATCCAATCTAAGGTGGCTGGAAAAATACGAATACGACCTCACGGCCTACTACAGCGGAGTCGGCAGAGTCGGTTCTTCATTGTTCGCCATCGTCTTAGCTGTCATCTGTGTATATGTCACCAAATAGTTCACCGACAAGGCTTGGACTTCGTGGCACTTTAAAGGGTTACCCCCAGTTGAGTCACAAAAATAAAGACGAATAATACATTTTCTTTTTAATTTACATCAATTTTATTCCGATCAGCAAAATATCATAATTTAGTACTTATAAGCCACAGTGTACACCACACATAACTTTAAAAAAATTAACTGATTAATATCCCTCAAGAACTCTCTGCGTTTTATTAAAATTTCACGAGCAGTGATTTTACGAAAATTATGGTAAGGATGGTAGAGAGTTTAGTTTTTATTGTTTTCGGTTAAACTCAATTTTTTCATGTCAATCATCACCCAATAAGTTCGTAGGATGACTAATAAAACAATTTTTACGCTAAATTCTACTTAATTCATCAACATACATTAATTCCAATGCTTCTCTAACATTTCTATGCCTTTCTTATAGAACGGTTTGTCAAACTCTTCAAAATACGCTTCAGTTTCGGTGACCACCTCTCCTCTTGATCACCGGTGTCCAACTCTTTCCGGCGAGCATTTTTTTGAGATTTGCGAACAAGTAATAGTCACTAGAGGCTAAATCTGGTGAATACGCTAGATGCGGAAGCAATTAGAAGTGCAATTCGTGCAATTTTGCCATTGTTGTGATCGACTTGTGAGACGGTGAATTGATTTATATCAATTTTATTCCGATCAGCAAAGTATCATAATTTTGTACTTATAAGCCACAGTGTACACCACACATAGCTTTAAAAACAATAACTGATTAATTTCCTTCAAGAGCTCATTGTGTTTTATTAAAATTTCACGAGCAGTGATTTTACGAAAATTATGGTAAGGATGGTAGAGAGTTCAGTTTTTATTGTTTTCGGTTAAACTCAATTTTTTTCATGTCAATCATCACCCAATAAGTTCGTAGGATGACTAATAAAACAATTTTTAGGCAAAATTCTACTTCATTCATCAACACAGTCTCCTTCGAGAGTGATACATTAATTCCAACGCTTCTCTAACATTTCTATGCCTTTCTTATAGAACGGTTTGTCCAACTCTTCAAGATACGCTTCAGTTTCGGTGATGACTTCCTCTTTGGAGACATATCTCTTTCCGGCGAGCATTTTTTTGAGATTTGCGAACAAGTAATAGTCACTAGAGGCTAAATCTGGTGAATACGCTGGATGCGGAAGCAATCAGAAGTGCAATTCGTGTAATTTTGCCATTATTGTGATCGACTTGTGACACGGTGCGTTGTCTTGGTGAAAGAGCACTTTTTTCCTCTTCGGTTGAGGCCGTTTTTTCGAGATTTCATCATTCAAACGCACTAATAATGCTATGTAATATTCACTATTGATCCTTTACCCTTTTTCAAGATAGTCAATGAATATTATACCATGCGCATCCCAAAACACGGACGCCATAACCTTCCCAGCCGATTTTTGTCTTTTTGGTGGCTTTGGACGGTTTTCGTCGGTTGCTGTCTATTCAGCTGACTTCTGATTTGACTTTCTAGTGTAGTGATGGATCCATGTTTCATCCATTGTCACATATCGCATGAAAAAATATAAATAAAAGAATATAACTCAAAATGCAGTCCACGAACGAAGGGTTTGTCAAAATTTTGATTTAAAAAGAAATGAACATATTTTTTGAACCAGTCCAACTGAGGGGTAACCCTATAAATGTTGTCAAATGTGGAGTGTTTTACAAGAACTTTCATAAGAAGGAGCCTGACACTGAATAATATGGTAAATATGTTAACGTTCCAGATGATCTTTGGATCTGAATTTGATATGGTCGTTGAATAATTTATTGTATGTATTGTATGTAATAAAAATTAAAAAAACACACAAGGAGAATCTGTGAAGTGTCTGCGTGAATGGAATTTGTTTTGTACTACTTTAAAACAATTACCACGGCAATCATAACTGTGAATGAATATCTAATTATTTTTAACACGTATTGGGATGATAAGATTGTACAATTTAATTTAGGAATATGTTTTTGTATAAAATTGTCAGTTAAAGCTGTTACAAGGTAAGTACTAGACAATTCACGTTACTTTTGTGGTATTGGCAAGGATTTTTTTATCGAATAAATAGAATGTTTTATATTACAACTCTGGACTGCAAAATATTAGACGATAAATGCTTCTAATAGTGAACATATTTGAGGTTCTTTGTATTTTTCACAATTTGTATTATCATAAGAGATTTTATCAATTTGTGGCCATCGCTTTAAGTCCATATTTGAAATATCAAGCTAAAAACTAAGTAGAATAATAATAATAATTACAATGCAATTTGTACACTTACACGAGATTTAGATAGGTAGATTTAAAAAATAATTGATTTTTGTACATTCTTCGAATTAGAACTTCAATATCAGGTACAGACATACGATTGCTACTAGAGTAAAGTATATTCTACGGATTCGACCGGTCTGTCCCAGATTGTAACGCTACTAAAAAACGACCCAATTGCACGTCTCAATGATGTGCATAGAAGACACCGTGTGAGAAAATCGTTTGACGATGGAAATTATGGATATCACAAGAAATGTTAGAATAAAATTCAGTTCATTACAACAGCTGGGATTCTAAGAAAAAAAATGCGTAATTTATCAAATTTCCACTCATTTATACAGGATTTTCATGTCCGCAAAAAGTTGCGTATATTGTTTAATTAACGTTTTGCACCTCTTTCAACCTCTATTTTGCTCAATTTTCACAAATTTTATGATATGGACATGTTAAAATTTGAAATCAGCAACCTCCAGAACCTCAGGAAATATAATTTTGGAATAAAAGTTGTGTATTTTGTCACATAAACATTTTCGCACCCCCTTCAACCCCTGTTATACTCGATTTTCACCTCTGGGGTACATTTCCTGCTTTTGGTATGTTGAAATTTGAAATGAGCAACCTCCAAAACCCTCAGAAATATATTCTTAGAATAAAAATTGCGTATTTTGTCAAATTTTCATTTCTTACCCCTTTTAATTTTATTTTCCTCGATTTTCACCCTTAGAATAAATTTCTTGTCATGTCAATAGTTATATCTAAAATAACCAACTTACGCAAACTAATGGTTTTACATCAGGAGTAATTTCTGCACGTACTTCTTGTCATCATATATCACGATTCATTTAACTCTATTTTAGAGGCGTTTATCACTGTATCTTAAAATTTTGAGGGTATATTGACTTTTTTGAGGTTGGATTCGAATTCAGCGTCGAAAAATACGTACTTATACTAAGGTAAATATACAGGATCATGTTTTTTTTTGTGTAGCTGTGTAATCCTTATATACCTGTATCAAGTTTTTTATTTTTTTTTTAATGGGTAGGGAAAATAACTGGGGTGTAATATTAAGAAAAATCAAGCATTGTTTGGGTTGTCTGTAAATAGATAAGTAAACAGATACGGATAAGATACTATTGTGTGCTTGAAAAATAGTTTAATATACGTTTTACGAGGTTTTTGCAGTATCTCCACGACATACCATTAGACTAGATAAGTACGCTTATGATATGAAAATATTTTCAATATCAATAATTTCAATATCTGTCTGGTCATCCATTTAATCTGGTGATAAAACTGTTCCGAAATAAATTAAAATGAATATAACACTATCTACAAGTATACGTGTATGTTTAGGTTACACAAATTTCTAAACAAAAGGTGTGATGCTAGTTTAAAGGTTCAATTTTTTCATTGTTAATACGAAAATTTCGAAAACGAGTGTCTGGAAGTATCTATTTCTCAATTTTTTTTATCGAATAATATTTACGCCACTCTAGAAGGCACACTGCTATACAGTGTGGAACAGCCAAATGGAATAAATTAAGTAGCTCCATTATTATGCATTTTTTTAGAAAATTCATCAATTTTCAAACACGTTGCATTAAAATAAAAAACAAATCAGTATTAATGCAGCAGATGTTCAAAATGCATGCATCCAGCATCTTGGCAGCATCCTAGAAGTAAATAGAAATGTCTTCTAACGTTAGTTAACATCTGCGGGGTAATCGACCTAATTGCAAGTGTTATTCTTCTTATTAAGTCAGCTAAATCGTCGGGTTTGGTTTTGTAGACCATACTTTTTATACATCCCCATAGGAAGAAGTCTAACGGTGTGAGATCAGGTGATCGTGCAGACCATCCTATCCAGCGATTCGGAAAGATTGTGTGGAGAGATTGCCGGACATTGACTTCGTAATGTGCTGGTGCACCATCCTGCTGGAACCATATTGCATTACCCTAAGTTGTGGGTTTCCTTCAGCTGGATACAAGTTTGCCATCGCCGGTACACCATTATTTTGGAGCAGCGCTAAATAAGTTTCTCCAATCAAATTGCCGTTAATAAAGAAGGGACCAATGATATTTTCTCCAATTATTCCTGCTCACATTAACTTTCTCAGGGTTTTGCGTGCATAGTTCCCTCATCCAGTGAGGATTTTCTTTCGACCAGTAACGACAGTTTTGGCCGTGATTGACACGGCAGTGAAGTGTAAATGTAGATTCATCCGAAAATAAAACATTTTCTATTTGTAAAGTAATTATTTATTCTAATTTAACGAATTTCCTACGCTGGAGAAACTTATCTTTTTTTCTTGATAATTTCTGCAACCAAATTTTGAAAACCGTAGCAGTTTTGAATAGAGAATGAAAAGACCTTTCAAATGAAGCATCACAAGCTCGTAATTCCAATTTGGAAATTTAGCGGTTGTAGCTGTCACCTGAAGGGGGTTGAATTTAGGGATGACATTTTTACGTCACAAGATGTCATTTTAGAATTAAATATTGATGTGTCTCAGGATTTTCAAAAAAATTCATAATAATGGAGCTACTGAATTTATTCTATTTGGCTGTTCCACACTGTATAATTTCTCTTCTATCTATCTCAAGATAAGTACATTTCCTATAAAAATTGCATTTAATCACATTGCATTTATTGTAACAAAACGACAAAATGGGCAGGCAAAAAGCTATTCCTAGTTTCAGTTTTAGAATATCCTTTATTTCGGAGAAAGCGATAGAGACCGCCCAGGATATCTCGTAAATCTCGTTATTGTGTCAATTTTTAAGATAATTAAGAGCGTTTACTAAATAAGTGTTTCGGCCGTGACGAATTGGTTTCTAGAGGATTTTTTTGTAAATTGTTCATTCCGGGAACTGACCCAAGTGGCCACCACATGGGGAAATAAAGAAGGGCCAAGGCGAGTGGACAGAACATCGCCGGCCAGGGGCGCGCCAGAATTAAACTTGCGGGCGGCTGGCGGCATTCGAGATAAATGATGCAGAGGAAATGATTCAGTGGAAAATGGGATGTAAATTATATATGGGAGGTCAAGCTACTAAATACTTATATATATGTAAATCCTTGGTCACACCGTCTATCACGGAATGTCGAAGGTTGTTAATGGAACATCGGCTCAGAACCGAGGAGAACCTTGACGTCTGCTACGCCACTGGGTGGCTATGGAGACGTAAAGGTTCGCTATGCTAGTGGGGTGAATTTAGGGTGTTTTCTAGAAAATATACCATGTTCATAAAAACGGGATAAACCCGAAAAACGGCAGTTCTTTTCTTCCGCTCCATGAGTTCTTATGTTGTCGTGTTGGCTCTGATTAATCCTTGAAGTTTGCTATTATTCTTGTATTTGTTCAGGAATATTATATTGTATGTGTTGATCAAAGCGCCTTCAAGTATTAATTAGTTATTATCGGGAATAAGACGTGTGACTGGGGATTAGTTAACGGCAATTGTTATAGTTTGTTTCGATTAAATTAAACTCCCTTACATATGTGTACGTATGTGTTTTATTTCGCGCCGGACTACCAAAGGGGACCTAACACCTACAGTTGACCAATTAAGGCGTTATCAGGTAAGCTAATGTTTTCTCTTGGACGAATTAATCAACGAATCCACATATCATAGGTGTGCAGATTTAACAAGACCGCTCGGTAAATCTGGAAAGTAACAAATAGGAATCCGCGGGGTCGCGAGTAATTCCGCGTGCCCCTGGATGGCGCCTGTTACATTATTTTTACATAACGGCCCAAATAGATCAATAGTCCCACTTAAGAAGAACTCGAAACGCCCGTTCGCTCTCTACCGACAGACTTCTAGTGATTCTGGTTAGTTTTTTTTCCAGTGGAAAAAAATGTAGTATTACTTTCAGATTTTCAGACTACTTAGGAACCACTCTGTATCAAAACCCTTATTAAAATTCATCAATGAGCACGAGTTCTGGTTTTTGGTCACCAGTTATGAATCACCCTGTATATTGCCTCGCTTTTATGTCTTTTAATTTGAATTTTCTCTCTCTCTATTTAGAAGCGAAAATGGGGTTCGTCAAACTCCTGCCATTATTAACAACTGTTGTAATGGTATTGGGCCTACCACGAAAGGAGGAACTAAACTACAGGCTTCCGGATATCTATAGACCAGCGGATTACCAAGTTCACCTTAACCTGACTGCCGACGTTTTTACTGAATCCTTCAGTGGATACACGGGAACTGTGGCCATCAACTTCACCGTGACAGAAGATACACGTGAGGTCAAGTTACATGCCAGCAAAGATGACCTCCAAATACAGATGGTCTCCATATCTGGAATATACCTAGACGTGCTCGATTACAATATTGAAAATGTTACCAACATTCTTACTATTAACTACCCTATAGGTATGTACAGTGATGATATATTTTTTTTAAATTTTACTATACATTTATATTTTTGTTTAATAGGACTGGTAGCTGGACGATACGATGTCCTCTCCATTCAATTCTCCGGCAATCTCAGTTATGACGAAGACGGTTTTTACAAGAGCACGTACAAGACGGACTCTGGAGAAACTAGGTACTTGGCGACGACGCAGTTTGAGACGGCCAGCGCCAGAAGGGCGTTCCCATGCTTCGACGAACCGGCTTTTAAGGCCACCTTCGATATCTACATCACCTATCCCGTGGGCTATACTGCCATTAGCAACACTCCCGGCACGATTGTTGACAGTGAAAGGTATCATGATTTATACAAAAAAATTTTTTGGAACTGCTATCGAGACAACTGTGTCCCTATGTAATTTTCGACGCTGAATCCGAATTCGAAGTAAACAATCGTACATCCACCAAAATCAACCCCTAGCACTAAAAAACACTCCCTAAACAGGGTAAAAATGGCAACGCTTCACGAATAGTCTTAAATCTCAATAATTCTGATTAAATATTAACATTCAAATATATAACGCATAATTACCCCCATGAGTAGGTGAAAACTATCCCTCACACAACAGGAAATTTAAAACAACTGCAGTGATTGCAAAAAAAGCTTACGATGCCCAGTTATTTTAGAAATAGTATGTAACCGCATTAGTCTCGATGCGATGCTCAAAAACTATCACCATGGAGTAGCAGAAACCACCCTTAAATTTAAATTACAGTTGCTTAGATGATTCCTAAAAAGAATTCTCTGAAAATCTATATACTTTTCTGATTATATATTTTTTTGACCAGCCGGTAGATGGCGCATTGACAACCGCATATGGGTGTTGAAGGTCTGGGGATTAAGTATATGTCAAGTTGTGCTCCTAATGGGGCGTTCATTGTTTCTGTTATTACCTTTTTTTTTGTTGTAATTGGAAAGATGGTATATTCATAACTAAACTGAATCAAGTTGAGAAAAAATCGTGGCTAAGTTTCAAAAAAGTAGCACATGATTTTCTGGGAAATAAAAGGGACAAATATTATAAAAAAATTGTTGCAGAAATGATTAAAAATTTCAAATCTTTAGGGTGTAATATGAGTTTGAAACTTCATTTTCTTGATTCCCATCTTGATTATTTTCCAGATAATTTAGGCGACTACAGTGAAGAGCAGGGTGAATGCTTTCACCAAGATATATCAGAAATGGAAAAAAGGTACCAAGGGAGATGGGACGAACACATGATGGCAGATTTCTGTTGGTCCTTAAAAAAGAGAGACGTGAAAAGCATAAATGGCAGTCGATCAGAAGATCATTCGAAAACAAATCCAAAAGATATTACAAAAATAAAGAATAAATTTAATTGAATTTAGATTACGGGTAAATTTTTGCTACTTCATAATATGGGTACTTTTCAAGACGTTGTCAAAGATTCTTCTTAAATAGGAAAATGCAGATGTTTTGAGCTTTTCTAAAAGGCACTGCAACTATTTTTTGAATTTCTTGTTACGTGAGGAGTAATTTCACCCTCTCATGGGGATGTCACTGAATGACTTTGATGCAATGTAAGTATTCACCTCCAAACTGCAGTGCTGCATATCTTTAGGTAATTTTAGCATAGATTAAAATAGAAATCACGATGACAAAATTTTTCCCCGATTATACTTGTAATTTACCTTTAGGGGTGGTTTCCGCCACTCTATGGGGGTAGTTCTTGAGCATCGCATCGAGACTAATGCAGTTACGTACTGTTTCTAAAATAACTGGGCATCGTAAGCTTTTTTTGCAATTACTTCTGCAGTCTTTACTGCAGTTTTTTTAAATTTTCTGTTGTGTGAGGGGTAGTTTTCACCCACTCATGATTTCCAATGGAAAGTAGTGTTAACTCTGTACTTATGCGTTATATACTCGAATGTTTATATTTAATTAGGATTATTGAGATTTAAGACTATTTTTTGACTCCGGATTCGTATTCAGCGTCGAAAATTACATAGGGATACAATTGTTTCGATAGCAGTTTAAATTTTTTTTGTGGGGCTGTGTAATCAGTAGGGCCCTCCAATGGCTTTCAGTTTCAAAATAATGTTATGAATTGGTTCATATTTTTGCTGTAAAAAACCAAACACAAAATTCAGTAAATAATATGCCAAACTTTTTCATAATAAATTATGAGCAATAAATGAAATCATTTCTATGTTGTATTGAAGTACATTTTGTGTGAAAATTTTAAATAAAATGCTTAACTAATGCTTAACTAATAACTGTTGCGATTTTTATTCAGATCAATATATTTTTCAGCGCGTCAGAAACGATTCAGTTCGAAACCACACCCGTGATGTCCACCTACCTCTTGGCGTTCGTTATATCCGACTTCACCGCCGCCAAAGCGGTAGCAGACGACGAAGTAGTCCACCAGTTGTGGTCGAGGAACAACACGAGCAACAACAGGGCGTGGGGTCTTGAGATGGGACAGAAAATGCTAGCGGCTCTGAATCGTTTTACCGGATTCAACTATTCCAATGTCATGAAGAAGATGGACCAAGGTGCCATTCCAGATTTTGCTGCCGGTGCTATGGAGAATTGGGGACTGGTGTTATACAGGTACTATATGTCTTATACTTTTGTAGAGAGACACAACATTACCAAATATTTTACTCAGTCCACACCGTTGGTAATGTTACACCGGAGGAATTGTAATAGCAGTTCATTGGCTAGAGAGGCTACAGACCAAATTATTCCACTAAAACGAAACCCCTTCATGGTGGTTTTTTCCACTACAATATTTATTTCTCAGCGTAACGCCTTTCGCGGGAGGTGCCTTACCCAACCTCCATATTTCTTTTGTAGTATTGTTATGGATTCTTTTTAAAACACTTATCCGCTTTCAGAGAAGGAGCTTTGCTTTGGAATGAAGACAGCTCATCTAATACTGAGAAACAGAACGTGGCGACTACGATTGCTCATGAGTTTTCCCATCAGTGGTTCGGTGATTTGGTGACAATGAGGTGGTGGTCCGAGACGTTTTTGAATGAGGGCTTTGCGACGTACTGTGAGTTTAATGTTGCTCATGAGGTACGCTTTTGGAACTTGATCTTTTCTCTTTTAATTTCTCCTGCTTCAGGTTCTCCCTGACTATAAACTCGATGAGCAGTTCCTGGTGTACGTAGTCCATTCTGTGTTACTATTAGACTCGTATGAAAGCGAACAAGCTCTAGAATCAGAAGCGTCAACACCTGAAGAGGTGGGCCAAAAATTCGGCGTTGTCTCGTATAATAAAGGTAAATGCATTTGGTGGTTGGTAAAGGAAGCTCATGTCTTATTACAAAAGAATAGTTTGTAATATCTACACAACTTGGAAGTTCATTGATTTAATGACTAGTTTTGGAACATTGTGTGTGTTTTAGTTGGTTTTCAAATATTTTGAGGGTAAATGCCATAGTAGTTTTATGACACTAGTAGAGCAACCCAGCGTAGTACCTAAGAGTCAAATTGTGGAAATTGTAAAACGATTGTATTTTTAGGTGCTAGTATTATTAGAATGGTTGAACATATCATGGGTACTGACAATTTTAGAGCTGGTGTTCACACATATATTGAAAACAGGTAAGTAATTAAATACAAACATTATAGATTAAGGTGTGTGGAGGAATATCTACCTACTTGATTTTTATTTTTTATTTATTATTCTGAAGAGTTATTACTATAAGGTGGGCCATCAGATGGTTTCTTTATAAAATTGCTATTAAAACTACATCGTTGAATATTTTTAAATGATTGTTGCTTTTTTTCAAGAAAGTATGCCTTCCTATTATTTATGAAAAACGACGTCAGTTAAATGGCCGCCGCAGCTGGCTTGGCAGTAGTTCATTCTTTTCACCCAATTTTGCAGTACATTTTCGATTATTTGTGGCTGTATTGCACGAATAACTCGATTGATGTTTTCCTTCAGTGCGTCAATTGTTTGTGGATCGTTGGAGTAACAACGGTCCTTCAGATGTACCCATAAAAAATAGTCTAACGGTGTTACATCGCAGCTGGGCGATGACCAATCAATGTCTCCAAAACGGCTGATAACACGGTTACCGAATTTAGTGTGCAAAAGATCGATTGTTTCACGGCTTGTGTGACACGTTGCTCCATCGTGCTGGAACCAAAGCTCGTCTAAGTCCAAATCGTCAAATCGCGGCCACAAAACATCAGTTAACATGTCTCTGTAGCGCATTCCATTTACTGTAACGCTGTTATCATCTTCATTTTGAAAGAAGTACGGAGTAATGATGCCACCACTCCAAACCGTTAAAAACCCACACCAAACAGTTACTCTTGAAGGATGCATTGGCTTCTCTATGACTACGTGTGGATTTTCGGAACCAGAATCCTACAGTTCTGTTTATTAACATGTCCTCCAAGATGAAAATGAGCTTCGTCCGAAAAAAAATGAGTTTTCGATTGAAATCGGCGTCATTTTCAAACTCATTTAAAGCCCAAATTCATTTAAAGCAAATAATCCGAGGTTTTTATGCAGTATTCTCCTCAGAGAAGTGCGACTGACATTAAGTTGTTGTGCTTTGTGACGAGTTGAGGTTCTTGTGTTTTCACGCACACTTTGGGCAACAGCAGCAATTATTTCAGCTGTGCGCACCGGACGAGCACGTGGATGCCTTCTGTTCTTCCATAAGCATGCCAGTTTCACGAAATTTCATACACCAGGCGCTGACGGTGCTTCAGTTCGACCAAAAATTGTTCTCAATTTTCTCATTGTTTCTGCAACACAGCATTCACTTTGGAAATAATTTTTCAATATTTACCAACGCTGTTCAAGAGTAAAACGATCCATTTCTTACAGCGGAGGTTAGACACCACATACATATATGTTAAATGTCAAGCGCGTCAGTGTCGGCAATGTAGAAATAACACTTAGTTTAAAAAGAATAGATGGCCTACCCTTTATTTATAAATTAATGTCAAAAATTGACCTATGCAAACAATACGGCGATATATGCATTTTATTTTCAATTCTATTGAGTCCTAAATGTTTGTAGTAAATTTGACAACGCCGTCCCAGATGACCTTTGGAGTGCCCTGAATCAACACGTGGATAATTCCTTGTCTGATCTGCCAGACGAATTACCAGTGGTAATGGAAAACTGGACTGTAAAATCGGGACTGCCCCTCGTACATGTTTCAAGAAGTTATTCAGAAATAACAATCACTCAAGTAAGTACAGATTGAGCTGAAAATTTAAACAGTTATTATTTTTACATTATAACATGGAAATTCTTTTGACACTAATTACGTGATTAGGAAAGGCTTTTGTTGAGTGGTAACGACACAAGCAGAAAATGGTACGTTCCGATATCTTATACGACATCCGAGGATGAAGATAAATTCACCAATACGTTGCCAAGTGGTTGGTTGACACCAGACAGTGACTTGACCATTACTGTTCCCGAAACTGCATCGTGGGTGATACTCAATAATAAACAGACTGGTATGTATTAACACTAAAGTACATATTTTATTTTTTTAAAGGATCTAAAATCTTAATAGAAACTTGTTATAGGGTACTACAGAGTAAACTATGACGACGACCTCTGGGACTCAATCGCAGCAGGCCTCTTGAAAGAAGATTTCGATGGGATAACCGAATTAAATCGGGCTCAAATCGTGGATGACATTTTCAACTTGGCCATGGCCGAAAAAAATTGAATACGACAGAGGGTTAGCCCTTCTAGAGTTTTTGGGAAATGACATCGCGCTTGTACCTTGGATGGCCGCCTTCAATGGGCTTAGTTATTTGTTGTGGCAAGTTGACGAAAATTCTGAACTTTGGCAGAACATCTCGGTAAATCACTTTCTTCTTCATGATCCCAGATCTTATATAGTTTCTAGTTCCTAGATCCTAGTTCTTAGATCCTAGTTTCTATATCCTAGCTCATAGGCCCTATTTCCTGGAGCTACTCTTGCATTCTATATTCTAAATCCTGGTGCAATCCTCATTTCTTATTTCTATTTCAGAGTAACTTTCTGCGTTTGATGACTAAATTATACGAATCAGCTCCAGCCTCACAACCGGATCCGTCTAATCAAGTTTATTCGATGACAAGAGTACTTGCAGCCACTTGGGCCTGCAAACTGGGCAACCAAGACTGCATCAACTATTCTCTCACCAATTTTGCGTCGTACAAAAATGAAGGAGCAAAGTAACTATAGCCACCAAATCTTAGGCAGTCTATTATGATTCCTAAAATTAAATCCTGGGTTTACATCGTAGAACCTAAATTATATACTCTGCATCCTAAATATCAGCCAAAGCAACTAGACCCTAGGTTTTAAAGCATACCAGTCTATATCCCAATTCCAGAATCCAGATCTACACGATAGATCATAGATTTTAGATATTAAAGTCTACATTATAGACTAGACGCTATATTCTAATTATCAGCCAAAACAACTAGACTAGGTTTTAGAACACATATACTACTTCCAGAAATCTGATTTTTCATGTTAAAAATACTACTACTAAATTCTGGATGATTTTGGTTTTATGTTTTAGATCTTAGAGCTTAGAATATAGACGCTACATACTAAGTATCAGCCAGATCGACAATTAGATTCTAATTTTTAGAATAAAGATCCAGATCTACATTTTCATCAACCAAATCAACTAGACTTTCATGATGTTTTAGTTCATATGTAGATCTTAGTTCTAAAGTCTAGATGTTTTATGTTAATTACAAAATATTCTATCGTACAAATAAATACTAGTTACTATATTCGTAACTATGGTTTATCTGTGATTTTTAGATTGTTAGATCTAAGATTCCACTTTTTCTTGTAATAAATCTACCACATATGTATATTAGGTTGGCCGGATTAGGTCTTGCACAAAAAAAAATATGCTAGAAGATGCTCTTTATTATCCCAGTTTTCCCAGCTAACAAAAGCAAGCACGCGCACTGTTATATACCCAATTGAGACAACCTTCGAGAACATTCTACAAGATTCTCCAACTTTTTAAAAGATTCGATGCGTTTCTGAAAAATTCTGAATTTTTCAATTTTTGGTGCAAGTCTTTCCAGCCAACCTAATATTTTACATTTCTTTCAGACTGGACAACAATTTAAAATACGTGATATGTTGCAATGCCTTGAGGTACGGCAATGATAGAAGCGATTACGACTTTATGTTGGATGTCTACAACAACTCCACTGATGTCGAACATTGGTATTTGGGAGCTGTCCTGTCTTGTTCGCCATATTCGGAAGTTGTAGGAGTCTTGGAACAGTAAGTTAATAGTATCCAGATGTTAGCAGCCAGGGTAATTAAAAATTGCCTCATTTTATCGCATATTTCCAGACATCTTCATAGAATGATCTCACAGGAACTACCAGTTGCGTCTCAGGACATACCATCCACCCTTTTGGATATGATCAAGAAGAAACCTGAGGTAGTTGATATCGCCCTCAAATTTTTAATGGATAATTATGACACTCTAGGCAAAAGGTATTAAGCTAACTGTTTTTAATAACTTATTTTAAATCTGTGATCCATAGGTATAGACATTTTCAACCTCTTGGAGACATGTTGAAGACCATTGCTACCAGACTTAATAAATATCATCAGGTCGAACAAGTAAGTTGGTCAAATTTTTAAACAAGGCAAAAACCATGCTTGCAATTTTTGTTTTATTCCAGTTGGAAGAAATAATGGAAAGTGGAAATTTCCCTTCAGGATTACGTAAAGCAGCAAAAGCGGCCATAGAGATAGCAAATAGCAACATTCAGTGGAAAGAAAAGTTGGAACAGAAGCTTGAAAAATATTACGGTTTAAGATCCTGATATCTGCAACTGTCTTCAATGTTCAACTGTGCTTAAATAAAGAATATTTTACAGACATTATACGAATTACTTGATCAGTTCCTTAAATCCTCTAAATTATGTGAGACGTTTACCTTCATTCCCAAGGAAATGGTCCAGGGGCGTAAGATCTGGAGATCACAGAGGCCACTCTATTGACCCTCTTTGTATTTGTTGAGTTTTGTCTCTACATAAACAGTTGCGTATACCTGTTTATGATCTTAATATCATAAAACGACATACATAAATATCATTTTTTTATTCAGTATGGCTCAATTTTTTCAAATCCACCTCAGTTTAAAAATAGAGTCTTCTATGAACTATAACGGTTGAATATCGCAAACCGAGAAAAAGATTCAAATTTCACTCTTGATTTACGATCGATAATTCGAAAATAACGATCGAAATAATTGCTGCAATAAATTACTCCAAGTTTGAGAAAAGGATTACACCTTACTTTATTGGTGATGCATTTACAAGGCGAGATAAGATTAGGAAAGTGTTAAATATAGGTAGCGTTTTTCTTGTCGACACCATCGTCGGTAGGTAGTAGTGACTGGACGCCATTGTTGTTTTCGACAAGGTAAGCCGACAACTCTAAAGATTTACTTAAATGTTTTTTAAACCAAAACCGCTACCTGTCTTATAATTTTCTTTGACATTTTCAAGATTTAATGAAAGAAAATACAGTATGGACAGGGTGAATGACCATAACATCAATTGTAATATTAAAAAAAAAACATTAATAATCATTTTATAGCAGGATTATTTACGTCATTTACAAAGTTATACTTGACATTTTAAAATGAAACACCGCTAAATGAAAAATCTAAATCCTCATGTTTTTCTGATTTCAGCAGCATTAGATTTCATATATTTACTTCTTATAGTTCTGCTGATATTACAAAAAATTTTCAGGTTGCAAACTGAATGAAAAGCGTATTGAAAACAATAAGATATAGTGCGAGTATCATTGTCAGAGATGGTAACAAATGGACCTATAAGACGGCCCCCTACAAGTCCTGACCTCACTTCACTTGATTTTTTTATGAGGCTATGTGAAAAGTGAAGTTTATAAAGGTTTGTTAATATAGATGAATTGAGGGAATAAATCATCGAAGTAATTGATAATATGAATAAACAATATCTTGGAAAACTTGTCCAGAAATTGCTGTTATTTGTTCATTTTCTATTATACCTTTTGTTTCTGTTGAAATACCATTGTTTTCAATGGCTCCCTAAATTGGTGAATTAAGAAAAACATGATATCGATCGACATAAAGGGTGTTTCATTTAGAGAAGTTAAGTATAGCCTTGAATTAATTTGTTTTGAAGATTACACGTTTTATTATGATGTAAAAATATTCCAAAGTAAGTAGGTCCTAAAATAACCAAGTTATAGGGGTGGAAATTGTTGATGAATCTCCCTGTATTTAAATATGCGATATTTGAATTTCTTCACCTCAAAAACCTGTAATACCATAAGTCAAGAGTATCATTCATAATTCCTTCGACCAAATGAAAATAATTTTAACTTAAATGTAGATATGTTTTAGCGTATGATATGCATGCGTTTCAAATTTAAAGTTATCTTAACGCGTTTTGGAGTTATCGTTAGCACAAAAAAGGTTAACAGAGAGACAGACATAATTGTTTTTCCTACTCTCCAATTCTCGATGTTGCAGAAGATGTTAAAAAACAAAGTGTTTTAATATAAAACTGCAAGAATTGTTGCCAGTGTTAGGATTACCAGTGGTGGGTCCATATTTTAAGGGATGATTGTGTTTAAATAGCATATTAATATACAGAAAATTAAACTATTAAAAAAAATGGTCATAAAAGTGGTCCAGAATATTTAGAATGCTTATTAAAATGTTTTTTCTTAGTCATCTGCTGAAAATAGTTTTTCTTTTTTTTTTGGGATTTCTGTTAAAATTTTGATAATGAATATGATTTTTGTATTTGACGTGAGAAATAAGAAATATGATTGAAGGATAATATGCAATAGTAGATCAAAGAAAAAAATAAATTTAAAATAAATGTTCCCTCCTAGTAAATCTTGGAAACTGCTAACAATATTTGTGTACTTTTTTTAGCCACTAAATGGACACAAAACTTTATAGTCTTGGGTTTTTTAGGAATTATAATTTTTTTTCAATTGCAAAATGATATACATGTTTTAATTTAAATCCAGTTATTAAAATTTAATTGAAAAGTTTATATTATTTTTTTGATAATAAATCATGCTCTTTGAGTTAATAAGACAAATCTCATAAATAATGTTTTTTCAGTTGAAAATACAAAATGTCTCTTTAGTGTAACCACGTTATCGATAACCACATTACCGAGAGATAATGTCATGTTCGTAATTAATTACCAAATAATTACTCGTACAGAGTTTGTAGACATTAAAGCTATAGTGTCGACTGGCGGAATTATAAACTGACAGATCTTGATGGAGCGTGGGAGAAAAATCATATTTTATGGAGTAATTGACTCAACTATGGAGTTAAGAACAATGTTCTTCAATGAAAACGAATATGAATAGTAAATACGATATTAATTATGTTATTAAATTGGCAAGACTACTTGACAATGTATACAACTTGTCTATCTACAAATTTATTGAGTAGGTACATTGTAAATGACCTCGTAGGTAATTTGTCTAATTTAGTTCCGTATTCTATAATTTAAATTTTTAAATTTTGTGATCTAGTGGTAGAGCCTTTTGCCTTTAAATATCCCTAGAGAAGATGTAATATTTTATTTTGCAACCCTTCTTTTGAAATAATTTTTCTCAAGTTCCATTTGAAGTTTTTTTTTTTTTGTAATTACAACTTTCTACCTAGGTCTAGTAATCACCCCCTAAAATATGATATGCCCCATGTTTCCTAACAAAAATACGAGAATCATCTCAAATTCCACCAACTGCTTTTCAAGTTCAACAACTTTTTGTTTTGGTTTAGTAATTACCTTATAAAATATGCTTTGGGGTACAAGCCAGTGGAGCGCTCAGTTTGACTGTAGCAGTCGTTTGAATTAGTTTACGCACCAGTGACGTGTCGAAAATATGTTAAGTGTTCAGATGAAGCAACGGGTTAATCTCAAGTTTCTTGTTAAACTGGGGAAAACTTTTACAGAAGCTTATGCAATGTTAAAATATGGTAAGTGTACGGGAATGAATGCACACAAGTTTTTGAATGGTTTAAACGGTTTAAAGAGGGACGTGAAACGACCGAAGACGATCCGCGCCCCGGACGGCCCTCAACGACGAAAATGGACGAAAACATTGAAAACATTGGTAAATTAATCCGCGAACATCGTAGTCTAAGCATCCGAGGTCTTGCTGAAATTACAAGTATCGACGAAGAATGTGTTAGCCAGATTTTGCATGAATCGTTCAACATGTGCCAAGTTTACGCAAAAATGGTGCCAAAACTCCTCACTCCCGAGCAAAAGGAATCAAGAATGAACATTTGCGCTGACATTCTAAACAACATTGACACTGATTCAGGCTTGTTAGACACGGTGACACTGAAGGGGACAAGATTCGAAAGTGTGGAAGCGATTAAAGCAAAAGTGACGAAGGTTCTGAACCAGCTGACAGAAGCGGACTTCCAGCACTGCTTTCAACAATGGAAAAGTCGTATGGAGCGGTGTAGAGATAGCCAAGAGGAGTACATTAAAATAGTAAAAGTTGCTACTGTAATTGATAACGAATAAAAAGTGTTATGACAGCAGTTCTGTTATTTAATAGCCACACCTCGTATACCACAATAATTATGAAAGTATGTTTTCAATAACTACATTAACAGAACCTGATATCTGCATCTCCGGATTATCTTTAAGTACGGATCAAGAGAGATTACATTATACATGCAATTAAATTTACAGGCCATTATACAATAAAAGAAAATATGCAATTTATTATTATATTGATTCCAAAAACACCACGAACTTCATGGTTTATGAATGTATGTATGTCCCCTACTATATATCTAAATACTCAGGATAGATAAGTAATTTCAAAAGGTTTTTATTGTTAAATGGAGGTTTTCGAAATATTTTTGAGAAAGTTTTTTTCCATATGGAATTCCTCATTATTCTGAAATGCAATTTAGCTGTCACCGTTTGGTTGGTATACAGGATGTCACAGAAAGATTTATACAAGCCTTACCTTCTATATTAATAGAGATATCGGAGTGCAACAAAATCGACATCAATTTGTTTTAGGAAGGGTGTTACCGAGCATTAAAAATGTCGCTTACGGTAGAGCTGCCCCCCGTAGTGCTACCCCCAAGTTTTTTTTTAAGCGATACCTCATTTCAAAACAAAAAAAATAAAGTCAAAAAGGACCACGGTGACGAGAACGTACTGTGTAACTTAACTGTTAATTAAATAATAATAATAACACAGGCCCTTAAAAAAAAGAGTGTCTGGTTCTGAGATGGACACTAACTTTTTTCTTATGTATTTTGTGCCGCTGAATCCGAATTCGTCACAAAAAATAGGGGTTCCGCAGATAATTTTGAAGATAACCTCAAAAAACTTGAAAAAAAATGGGAACATGATTCGCGTCATATAAAAAATATCGTATTCCTATGTATCTTAATTTCTTAAACCCGAATGTGTTATGAAAAATTTGGTTTAACAAGTGAATTTCAAAGATCATCCTCAAGAATATGTAAAAATTGCGTTTTCAATGGTAAAATTTTGAATAACGTGGATTGAATCAGTCTAAAATCAAGACTAAGTGGAAATTCTTTAGTAATCACATGAACATACTTGCATTTGCCTTTCTGGAATTCAGACTACGAAAATAACTTGAAACAACAGCAAGCTGAAGACAAATCTGAAGATTGTTGTATCTCTGAGAGCGGAAATCTGGGAATGGGAATATTCGAATAGATATTACGTTGAGATCAATTTGGTGATAAGAAAGTCAATGTAAACAAAAATTAAGTGTCTGCAAAAAATTAAGTGCTCTTTTTTCATAGCAAATTCGGATTCAGCAGGCCAAAATACATAGTAACAAAGTGTTTTTGATGTGAAGAATTTTTTTTATTCTTCTCAAGCTTTTACCGTCGAAACACGTCGTTTTCGACAATTTTTTGAGGTTATTTTCAAAATTAGCTGCGGAACCCTTATTTTTTATGACGAATTCGGATTCAGCGGCACAAATACATAAGAAGAAGTTAGTCTCCATCCCAGAAACAGACACTTTTTTTTTGTGGGCCTGTGTAATTAATAATTTAAAATAAGTAATTTCAATAACGGTTCGCACGACACAGCGAATTATAGATTGTCCGCGTCTGACATACGAGAGGCCCGAAATGTGTAGTGCTGTGCGCTTGGAATAACATATTAATGATAACATATAACATAGCAATGTTATTGCAAGCTATATACCCGATTAACATACATGTTTCGTAACGTGGTAGGATGTGGGGTTTCCAGGTCCATGTAGGTTTCGAGAAAATCACGTAAAACAGGGTTCTTTAATTTGTCTAATGGAATGTCACTAGCTACAAGTGTTTTTGTAAGTTCATAGAAAAACGCGGGTTATTAGATCTCGAAGAGGCATGTCTTGTTACTCTAGATTTATCTGAGGAATTTATAGTTCTTCTACAAAAAGTACAAAATAGGCCATTTACCCTAATACGTAAATCCCCATAAAAGTCAGGTTTACTGTCAATCCATGTTTGAAATAGATCTTGTCTGTTTTTGCGTTCTTTTGGCATGTTTAATCCGCCCTTATGTTGTCCAAGCACTTTAAATCACAATGACACTGATACGCGTAACGAAACACTCGGTATATACTTACAGTAGACGAAATGCCACAGTGCGAGTATTTTCGACGGAACCTGATTCTAAACTGGTTTTATTGCGATGTGATATTATGAATGATACGTTATTGCAAGCGCACAACACTATCCATTTCGGGCCTCTCGTATGTCAGACGCGGACAGTCTATAATTCGCTGTGTTGTGGGAACCGTTATTGAGTTTGCTTATTTTAAATTATTAATTACATTGTTTGTATATACTATTTCACGTACAATGCCGTGTTCCCCCCTGATGCGGTCCTGTTACGCTCGGCGACTTAGAGTCTTGGCAAAAAAAATGGCATTAAATCTGGCTATGAACGAGAGAGAGATGGAAATAGCAGTTATGTCGAAGCTCGAAACGAAGCTTTGTTGTTGTCAAACTTTTGACAAGCGGTTGACACAATTGTAAAATAAATAATGCATGTCACATAATGTGACAGCCTTGACAATCCAAAAAGGTTATAAAGTTAAGATTAAGCATAGAAATACGTATTTTTTTTGCTCGGCCTACTTTGATGACATTTTTTATGACTAGTTACTTCAAAGCCAATGGTGTAAGGGTATGGGTTCAAATACATAGAAATTTCTTGATAATATTTCTACAAATTGAGAAAACTAGCCTTCACTTTTTTGTATTGTGACAGACTTTTTGAACGCTGCATCAAAAACTTACTCATACATCTATGTATATAAGTGATTTACACCACATTTCGAAAGATATATGGTATTCGATTCCACCTTCTTCTTTGTTATTTATGATATCTTTCGCCAAGATTAAACTTATCAGGAATGAGATCACTATTTTTAAGGAGATCAAACTATCTACCTATCAATAGTAGATCAAGAATTATGCTATTTGACACGCGTTCCTTTCTGTTAACGGATTTACGATGTTTATATAGATGTGAGATTAGCAATCAATAAAATAACAATTATAACTATTAAATTGTCCTAATTGCAATGTACAGGGTGAATAATTTAAGTACAAATTTAAGAAGTACCTGTATTTATAGTGACAATTTTTGTTCGTCAAAACACTGTCTCTCTGGAAAAAAAATTGTAACAATTGAATTTTGAAGACGTTTGGGCTATATTGGGCATTATTATTAGACTAATAAAAATTAAGTTGAAATTGTAGAAAAGAGGAAAAATAACCTCAGAGAGAACGTGCACAAAAATAAGAAGCCATAAAAAAAAAACGTCATCAAAGTTGGCCGAGCAAAAAAAATACGTATTTTTATTCTACCTTAAATTTATAACCTTATTTAATTGTCAAGGCTGTTACATTATGTGACAGCCATTATTTATTTTGCAATTGTGACAGCCACTTGTCAAAAGTTTGAGAACAACAAAGTTTCCCTTTGAGCTTTGACATAACCGTGATTTTGTTGAAATCTGAAATCAATGAAAATTATAAGTCACTACTATTTCCATACTTTTAGCTGTTGTTTGCAAAACCCTTTTACTAGCTATCAATAACGGAGGTGGAATATCTTAAACACCATGTTCTATGAACCTCTAAGGTCATTCGTGACTATCACCCAACTTGGCAAACCCCGTCAGACCACCCCTATACTATAAAACATACCCCATTCTCACCCTCATTTTTAGAGTGGTATTTAATTTTTGAAAAAATGACAATTAAGCATCGAAAGTGGGTTCTAGAAGGTGTTTTGGGTCGCTGATCATGAATTCGATGTCATTTTCCCAGAAAATGCATGCCACGGCCGGGAAAACTGGAAAATTGGGTCACTTTTGCGGATTTAATCATTTTTTACGCGACTTGCGTTTTTTACGTCATGAAGATATCCAGCAGCGTATAATGATAACGCATAACGAAAACCCATGTAAATTTTCTGGAAAACTATGAAAATTTTCCGGAAAACCTTGAAAGACAATTTTATGAAAATGATCTTGTGATAAGTCGCTGTTGGGGTTTTTTGGGGCGCTGATCATGAATCCGAGTCACTTTCCCGAAAAATTCATGCTTTCAAATTTTCAAAATCAAACTTTTTTGAAATACATTCATTTTATCATTAATTAAATGTTAATTTCAGCAATTTATGACATGACATTCTCAATCAGCGCCCCAAAAAACCCCAATAGCGACATATCACACAATCATTTCGATAAAATTGAAAAATTGTCTTTCCAGGTTTCCGGAAAATGTTCATAGTTTTCCAGAAAATTTACATGGTTTTTCGTTATGCGTTATACGCTGCTGGATATCTTTATAACGTAAAAAAACGCAAATCGCGTTAAAAATGATTACATTTCCGCAAAAGTGACCCAATTTTCCAGTTTTCCCGGCCGTGGTATGAATTTTCCGGGACAATGACATCGGATTCATGATCAGCGACCCAAAAAACCCCCCTAGAACCCACCCGCGATGCTTAATTGTCATTTTTTCAAAAATTAAATATCACTTTAAGAATGAGGGTGAGAATGGGGTGCGTTTTATAGTATAGGGGTGGTCTGAGGGGGTTTGCAAAGCTGGTTGATAGTCACGAATGACCTTAGAGGTTCATAGAACATGATGCAAAAATTTTTTTTGAATTCGAGTAGCTACACCAAACTTATTTAATCGGCCTAATTCCCCGCCTCACAGACTGGATTATCACTGTCAGCCACAGAAATTTATTACGTATGTCTTTGATATTTCCTATGACACGTTGATGCATCATTTGTATTCTATTTCCATTCTCAATTGAAAATAGGTAGAAAAAAGCAAGGTTGTCAGATATATTTTCTAAAATTGCTAAGCTCACTATACAAATATACTTCATACTTCAGTAAACTGTTAGTTCGTGACGTTCTTAGAAAGCTAGTTTGGAAATATTAAAAAAAATACATACAAGTAGATATAAATTTATTAGTTAGCATTAAAATAAAGCGTTTAAAATTGCTGGAAAAAAATAATTATAAATTCAAACAACTTTATGTATATTACTATACTTAAGAAAATTTTGAAGAGCCGGCAACGGCGGCTGGCGGCATAGAGTAAACCACTGGCGGTAACACCGGTCAACGAGACTATTAGACTACTTTGCATTTAATACATTGCTAATACTTTTTCGGTCCACTGTGCCATACAAATTTTACGACGTCGTTAATATGATTTACGACATTTGGAATTCTGACTTGTTTAAGACGCCAGTGACGTGTATTTTAGCTAGGTTTATTAAAACAGACAATTTTTTGAGATTGTGTGGCTAAATGAGCATTATTTACAGCAAATTATATTACAAAATATTAAGAGTTTTGTATGCAGGCTAATTTTAATCTGTCTTTAATTTGAATGAAAAACATTATTTCACAATTTTCGAATTTATAAAAAGATATATGCACGCCCATGGAATCATAGAGTTGCACCGCTTTTTTTGTTCCCCAGGCGTATTTATCATTTTCAATTAAAAATAGAAGGACTATAAATATGTTTTACGCAATGTAGGGCTACTAGACGATGGAAAATCGGATACATATTTGGCACCAAAACGTCTAAAGTGAATATTGTCGACCACGTTTTCTAAGAGTACCAGTAACATCTATATCTTTCAGAGAACAAAATGGCCAACCTACGACTGGCCTCCCTCCTCCTCTTGGTGATCCTCCTGGGACCCTCCCGGGCGCAAACCCCCGAACACAGGCTGCCCACCAACATCAGGCCGAGTCACTACAGGCTCCACCTCAACCTCACGGCCGACGTCTTTTCGGAAGCCAGCAACCAGTACAGCGGCATGGTGATAATCCTCCTGACTCCACAGCAGACGACGTCCACTATCAGCCTTCACGCGTCCCACGAGTTCCTCAACATCACGCTGGTCACGCTGAGTAACACCGACATCAGCCCGTCAGCGTACAGCGTGAACAGCGTCACTGACATCCTGACGATAAATCTACCTGGGCGTAAGTTGCGAGTATATGAGGTAGTTGGATTGGAGCAGTTGGAAGCGTTAAGCAAATCATTTGAAATGATTAAGTTTTCAATAAAATATAAAAAACAGATATGAAATGCACAGTTTCTGTTGTGGAAAATGTGCCTCTTTGATGATAACACCGATTTTTTTTGTTGAAACTTTAATCGTTTATTTGTTATACTGAAGTACATCTTATGTGAAATTTTGATCAATTGAAGCATTCCTGTTTTTATCTTTGGTGGACAGTTTCTCTTTGTGTTTAACCTAAAAAGCTTACGCAACATTACAAATGCTTCTTAATTATCCGTCTATGTATGGACGTTTTTATATATGGTTTCGTATTCAACATGAAGAGTCTAGCCTTTCTTTGGATAGTTTATCTGCCTTTTCAATACTTTTATGTCTTTTATGCTACGGTACTTAATTCACTGTCACTCTATTTATCTTCCTAGCTCTCTTCACGTCTTCATATAATCCGATATTAGTTTTAAGGTTACCTGCCTGTTCGTGCCAAAATTGGAATAATTTACGAAATCATACAATATGAAGTTTATTTTGAGTCACAATCGATTCCGAAGGCTTTTCTTTGGATCTGCCACCATCGAAGGGTGAAAATAGGTATTGAGGATGAAATGTCGAGTTTATTGAAATATTTACCACACCGTTTCAAATTTTGTATAAGGAGTTGTTTGTGTCTCTAATTCGATTGTAAGAACTTTATTATTCTGATCTGCCACCCCCGAAGGGTGAACACTAGGGTTTGGGGTGAAATGTCGAGGTTTTGCAATGCTATACCAAACGATTCCACATTTTATATAAAAAGGGTTTTTTGTGTTTCAAAATAATTCGATTTTAAGAATTTTTTTTTATTTGCTACCCCCGAAAATTGGAAAATTTCGTGTGAAATGTTAAATTTTTTAAACTACGGGGGGTACAAGTTTGGTTTCGCATTCGAATTACAGATTTAATGTTCTAATGAAGACTGTATGTAATACTCAAGAGGTCTTTCACTTTTGTCTGTTGTATTCTATCCTCCTCATTGAATTTTCAAAATCTGATTCTAGATTTGTAATCAGCGACCCCAAAAACTTCTATAAATCGTTTTTCATCCAGGTTCGCACACATTTTTAGTTTTTTACCCCCATATTGGATCTACCATGGCAGATTTTCAAAATCCGAAAAGTTTTTAGATTTGTTATCAGTGACCTCATAAACCCCTAAATATAGCTTCTCAGATTAGCACAATTTTTTTTAATTTTCGTCCGCCATATTAAATCCGCCATTTTGAATTATCACAATTTGATTCAAGATTCGTAATGAGTGGTCTAAAAAATCCCCTTCATGCAGTTTTTCTAAAATTCCGAAAATATTTGAATTTTCGATCGCCATTTTGGATCGGCCATCTTGAAATTTAAAAATCTGATTCCAGATTCAGAAACTCCAAAAACTGTGATGAGCAACTTCGAAAAACATTTATCAAAACTTAAAAAAAAAGAAAAATGTTTGCTCTGCACTAGGAGGTTAAAGACGCCATATTTAGTCCACCATATTGAATTTTATCCCTAGAAAATTAAGAAAGCAATTCTATATGATCATATACGATACAATACCAGTGAACCGGTTAATATATAGTATAAATCCGTTTTCCGACAAAATTCGAGACAACAAAAGCCTGTCCATTTCAGAAATCATCGCCAATGTCATGTATCAGCTGATCATCGAGTTCACCGGTTTGCTCAGCACCGCAGAGATGACCGGCTTCTACAAGAGTAACTACGTGGACGAGTCTGGGGCAACAACCTACCTGGCGACCACGCAGTTCCAGCCTACTAGCGCTCGTAGGGCATTCCCTTGCTTCGACGAGCCCTTCTTCAAGGCAACCTTCGACATTTACATCACGTACCCGCTGGGAATGAACGCCCTATCCAACACGCCTGGGTCTCTCTTCACCAGCGACAGGTAACTCGCCATCTTGGGTACCGTCTGAAACTGGTTATATGATGAGTTTGAACTTTACTATTTATTAAGTAAATTCAAGATTTCAAGTATTGATTAATTGGTGTATATGAAATTCATAAATTACATGGATTCTAATGGACCAAGGTCTGGGGCGTACGGTGGACGTGGAAGAACCAGCATAAACAGTCGTTCTTGTTCGCAGTGTTTCGGAAACCATGAAGTTCAACACCACCGCCTTGATGTCGACGTACCTCTTGGCGTTCGTCGTGTCGAATTTCACGTGCACGGAGGGCACTCCCATCGAGGGACTGCCCTACAGGATCTGCTCGAGGGAGGAGACCAGCGACATCAGGGACTGGGCTCTCGAAATCGGACCCAAACTGTTGGACAGCCTGAACATCTTCACCGACTTCAACTACAGCCTATCGAAGGACAAGCTGGATCAGGTGGCCATTCCTGATTTCGCGGCAGGCGCCATGGAGAATTGGGGGTTGGTGACCTACAGGTTAGGACAGAGTTTGAATTTCAACAAGGGCACTCAAACTTGAACAGGTTTTCCATTAACATTGATACACTACACGATAAAGGAGGTGATTTAAACTCAATACAACCCAGTTTTCCTTATCTCCTGATGATGTCAACATGGTTGAAAAAAAGTTGTGCTTTGGTGATGGTGTACAACGTATTCAATTTTGTGTTTATTAATTGAGTAGCCTATAATGAGTGCCAAACTAATGATTTTATTAATTTTAGAGAGATGTATTTGCTTTGGGACCCACTCCACTCCTCCAACTCGTTCAAGCAGTTCATTGCCACCATAATATCCCACGAGTTTGCTCACTTTTGGTTCGGTAACTTGGTGACATGCAATTGGTGGTCGGAGACGTTCTTGAACGAGGGCTTCGCCAATTACTATCAGTACCACACGACACATGATGTAAGTAATTTTTATTGATATGTGTAAATGTAACGGGACCAAAACGTGAGGCCATGGAACATTCTATGTCCTTTGAAATATTTTGTTCTGAAACCTAAGTTACATTTAACATGTTCTGGAACAAATCCCCTCATCAGAAACCCTACTTAAAACAAATGGTTGATCACACATCGTATTCCAGGTTCTTCCAGAATGGGAACTCGACAAGCAATACGTTGTGAGCAATCTGCAACCAGTACTCATAACCGACGCCTTGGAAAATGCCCTGCCACTTCAGAACGAAGGCGCGGCGACTCCAACCGAAGTGTTGGCAATGTTCGGTACTATATCTTACAACAAAGGTACGACTTTCTACTTCAGTCCGTCGCTATAATTTAAATCGCCGAACTGTCAATTTTAGGTGGGAGCATATTTCGTATGGTAGAGCACGCTATGACACCTCTACTGTTCAGGACCGGCCTGAGGAATTACATGAGGCTGTAGTATGTATAAAGAGTAAATATTCGTTTGGTGAGGTGTGAATGGTGTTAAGCGTAAAAATGTAAAATAAATATTTCTTTTGTTTAAAGCCAACATTAAAAAATGGGACCTCCATTTGAAAAAAATAATAATGACATCATCACCGGAAACAGTTGACGATTGGAAGATCATATGGGAGTAAAAATATGTATTTTTGTAATTAAAATTCGATCCGTTTCGTTTTTTTTTTTGCGAAAATTTGCTTGTGTTTTATTAAAATTGCGTTTTACAAGGGAGGGTACTCGGACCCGAACTCTCCGATTTCAATGATTTTTATATATGTTGTAGAACATGAAAAAAATAAGAGACACGTATTTTTTTATGTGCCGAAAAATATTTTAAGAGGGTGAAAATGAACCCTAAAGTTTCAATTAGCAAATCGAAAAAAATTGAATTGAGATATTTAAAAAAAAGTGTTTTTGGGGGGTAAACGTTAGGGGTTATTTTCACCCCCTTAGAATCATTTTCGGCACATAAAAAAATACGCGTCTCTTATTTTTTCATGTTCTACAACATATACAAAAATCATTGAAATCGGAGAGTTCGGGTCCGAGTACCTTCCTTGTTAGTTGCATATTAATATAACATATTAACTTAATTCAACATCATGGTCAACTACATAGATATACATTCCTCATTTTCCAGCCAATACCAAACGGTTCTACCAGACAACCTTTGGTCGACTCTCAATGCAGTCATCAACAACTCTACCACTCAGTTACCAGCAGCTAATCTGAGTCAAGTCATGGAGACGTGGGTGAGAAGTCCAGGCTTTCCTCTTCTGACGGTATCATCGACTTCCACCTCTTCACAAACAACCATTAGAATAAGCCAGGTAACTACTTACGTTGTTGCCAGATTATACAGTTCAACAAAAGTACATTGGATAAACAGAGATACCTTTTGAACTAGATTTAAAAAACACATGGTTTGACATAGATATGCTTCTGATAGCAAGCATGTGCATAGACGTTAGTGGTTTCAAATTCAAAACAAGTACAGCGTGGCAAAAAAGGCACGCCTAATTCCTGTAACTTTTTAACACCTTTGTATAAAAAAAAATGTTCTGAATAAAATTTTTCAGTCAATAAGTTTATTTGCCATGTTTATGTCAACATGAAATAGTTTGGTCTTTTCGCGTTTGGTTGTTAAGGGATTTAGGTCCAGGGAGCGCGCCGACCACAACAGTCCACTCTTTAGTATCAAAATAGAGTAGATACTTAGATTTAAAATTAATCTTAATCACCTCTTGATGATGCAACGTGGTTGTCGAAATCGCGTATTGAATGTCGTGTCAGGTTGTCGTATTGTGTTTAGGTTTTCGCAAACACGTACATATATCAAAAGAAAAAACAGGTTTTTCATGACTTTGGTTTGAAAAAATAAGTTTCTGTTTTTTAGGAGAGATTTTTGCTATCTGGAAGCGACACCGAGACTAAGTGGTACGTGCCAATCACGTACTCTACCTCTTTAGACAGCAACCCGTTCACCAACACCACGCCACAAGCATGGCTCACTCCTGATTCAGACCTGACGATCACCATTCCAAGTGGGGACGTTTCTTGGATTGTTCTTAACAACCAGCATATAGGTAAGAAAGACTACAAAAGTACATGATTATATTGTACAGTGAGCTTTATCAAACACGACTGATTTGTTGCCAACATTTCGTTTTTTAATTTACTCATTTATATAGGGTATTACCGGGTAACATACAGCACTGCCCTCTGGAACAGCATATCGCAGGCTCTGCATGCGCAGAATTTCAGCGGGATCATCGACGTGAACAGGGCGCAGATAGTAGACGACCTGTTCAACTTGGCCAGAGTAAACAAGGTTGCCTACCTCACGGTGTTCAACATTATCCACTACCTAGAGAACGACACCTCCTATTTCCCGTGGGTTCCCGCAATCAACGGCTTCAACTTCCTGTTGGCCAGAGTCGGGCGAAGCTCCACCTTAGGCAGTGCCATCGGGGTACATTTTCTTTATTTTAAATAGGCATATATTTTAACTTATTATACACCTTCAACAGTTCAATAACAAAAATCAATAGAAACCGAACTCCTTAAACAGTAGCATTCCTTATGTCTAACACAACACTGGTTACTGTAACTGTTCAATCTGATCATATTTCAGAATCACATCAAGCAAATTACATATCAAAGTTACATATACGATATGTAAGATACGATATGTAAGATACGAACATAAGATTTTCAAAAAATAATGTTTTGTCAAAAAATATTGGACAACAATCCCACAAATCCACAAACGTTTAAATGAATATACTTCTAAACAAGATACAACATTTATGTAAGCATTAATTTTACTTAGTAAGCATTGATTCTAAAAACCGGTTTCAGGATCATGTCCTGGATCTGATGGACAACCTTTATGAGTCGGTTTCTTTCACCCATCATGACGAAGATGACCAGATTTACACCACCAAACAGGTCTTGGCGTTGTCCACTGCTTGCAGATTGGGACACGAGAGGTGCCTTATCGCCAGCAAAGTCCTGTTTCATGTATACAAATCAAGCGGATTGAGGTACGGTTTACATGTCATACCAAAGAATATAAGGAGAATGATTAAGTGATCATTCTTTTTTCTGACAAATGCCAGAAAATAAAAAATAAAGTTTTCAAACACCCCTCTTCTGTGCTCTTTAAGAATTATCACCATTTGTCGTCTGTCCTATGCCCTTATAAGCACTCGTAAGATGTAATTGTAATTCCAGAATATTGATATGTATAAAAAATTACACTTTTTAAAGGAAACTAAATTAACTTGAAATGCGACTGATTTGGTCACCTTTGTTTAGACCAAACAAGAATTTGAGGAGCATAGTCTACTGTAATGGCCTCAGACATAGCACCGATCAAAGCGATTGGGAGTTCCTCTGGAGTGAATACCTCAATGCCTCTTTGGCCACCGAGCAATCGACTATACTGACTGCTTTGGGCTGTTCACAGGATGAACAGATGCTGGAAAGGTAAGTCTAAATTGTGCAATGCCAAGTAGATGTGAATTAGGATTCCTATATCTTGAAAGTTCAGATGTTTGTACACAAGTTGTATAATAATTTGCCCTGGGAACTTCTTGATTTATCATGGGTTAAGATTTGACCTTAATCAAACTCTGTAATTTCTTTCAGATATTTGAATTTGTCAGTGACCGACAATTCAGGTATCAGAGCTCAAGACGCGCTGTCTGTCTTCGCTTCAGTCTACAATGGAAATCCCGTGGGGGTGGATGTGGCTTTTAGGTTCTTGAGGCAGAACCACCAACTGATCGTCGAGAAGTAAGTCAAAACCTCGTAGATGATGAAACTTTTACTGATTCTCCTTTGTATTTTCCAGGTATTTGAGCATGAACGCGTTGCCTAACCTCATAAACGGATTGGCAGGTGTATTCACCACGAAGGAGCAGATTGAAGAGGTAAGTGGTTTAAAAATAATGCATATAGAAATGATAAGTGTGCGTGGTCCCTCCTGGCATCATACAGAACTATGACTGTTTCTATTTTCATAAAGATTGAAATCAATCAAAAGACCTATTTCGTGATACTGATTTTGTTTGGGTTTAGGGTAGTTCTCATGGATTTAAAGCTGAAACTTTCCCAAAAACTTCTTTACATATTGTATTTTAATATTCAACAGTTATTTATTAGAAATTCGAAACTTCCTCACTCAACTTTTACGATTGTATGACAAAACTCGGAATTCGTGCTAGTACACATTTGAAAATTCACCGATCAACTAATAATTGCCTAAGAATAATCGGAATAGGCTCGCTGTTTAGGTCTTTAGTTGCTCTATAAGCAGAAAAAATTTCATAAAGATATATCAATAATTGTCTGAGATATAGCGAGTATAACATCAAAAAAATCTAAAATTAATTTTTCTCAATTTTCCACTAAAATGCCGTTATTTTTTTTGTGTTCCACCAATTTTATCGAAAAAAATAATTTCATATTCGTATTCAGCGACCTCGAAAACGTGGTAAAAAAAGGGGTTTTAGCGACTAGTACTTCCGTAGTCACTGGAAGGTCCATTTAGGGGTGAGTTCCGCGTCGCGCTCGCCTATATTAATACACGATATTTTCCAGTTGCAAGAATTCATTGAAACCGGAGGTCTTCCCGAGGAATACCTTCCCGCCGCTAATACGGCCCTGGAGGCTGCGCTGGCGAACCTGCAGTGGCTGGAGACGTTCGAAGGTCATCTCCACAACTATTTCTCGGCAGGAACTAGGACTGGGGTAGGTCTCGTGTTGGCCTTCTTCGCGATCGTAGTTGCTAGGCTATTGTAAAAAAAAACTGTTAAAAATATTGTTGAAATGTTAAAAAACAACTTGTTCTAAAAATGTAAATGAACCCAATATATAAATGAAACTGAAATAGATTTTGGAATCAATGCAACATGCCTCTGATGAAAAATAAACAAAGTTTAATAAAGCAAGTTTAAGCCAGCGAAAAGGAACAATAAGAAGTGATATAAAAAACGTATTGTTATTTGATTGAATATGAGTTAAACCCAGGGCCGGATGCATGGCGGGGCAACCGGGGCGAGAGCCCCGGGGCCCCCACACCATGAGGGCCTCCACAAACCTTGGATTCAAAAATTTAATAACGATAAAAATTGTAATTTTTAAGAAAGTAATGAGTAATGGAATATATCCAAAGAAGGGATATTTTCATCCTATGTCAAATCTATTCAGTGGTGGAACTACAAAATTTAGACCTCTTGCAAAATTCAAGAGACGCAAAATTCAAAGTTTATTTATTTATTTTTTTTTGGCTTTAGGTCCTATACCATGCAGCCAGTCACAAAAGGAAATTTAATTAACCAATTTAAAACCTAACCTAATAAAACCTAACCTAACAAAATTCTATAAAAACACCAACAAAACCCTAAAATTTATAAAAACGATAAGGAAAGACGGGGATACACTCTTCACATCCTGGGGTCGATCAGGACGATTTTATACATTAGACACTACAGGGGAGACCTCGGTAAATAGGGAGAACAACACAAGTAAAAACATAGGGATTCGAGATTAAGATTAACCTAGAGCTTAATTTCAGTTTCCGTTATAAAGTTCATGATACAGCTATACACTTTCCGAAAAAAAAGTATATTTATTGGATACGGGGTAAAATGTATACCGGTTAAGGGGAAAAAATGACAGCTAAGTGCGAGAATGTTCAAGCGAAAATAATTTTTATTTCATACGGCAAAATGCGAGAAGGTCCAAACGAAAATTATTTTATTTCCTCCAGGGGCCCCGACAACCCTGCATCCGGCCCTGGTTAAACTGACTACAGCCCCATCCATTTAATGTCTTGATATTTGTATCTATTTCGTATTCTATGTATAAAATATTTTTCTGTTGTACGTTGCGCCATCTATCTAAGAGTAGCGAAATTATCGTCAAACTGATTTCAAAATCGTTGAAATTGATCTTGAAAGATAAAAATAGCGACAATTTATGTCCCTTCTTATCATTCTCTTTTGGCTGGTTAAGTCGTACGTTATTTAATTTTGGGGATTTTGAATCCATTTGTGTTCAATAATAAAACCAAATTTTTCTATCTACCGATGGAATATAGATACGAAGCAAAGTCTTATCTTTTATTACTGTTATTCCATATTGTTTTTATTGAAATTTATATATTGGGGGAATTAATAAAGATTTTTTTTTATTAATATCCCATAAAATTGAGTTTAAACTACACAGTGTTCTAGCAATTATGACATGACTGAAGAGTGACTTTTTATTATTTCAATATAGTGAAGATTAGTGGGTTTTGATTTTATTATTAGAGGACAACAGATTTTTTTCGTTAATTTAATGAGTGAAGTTTCTTATTTATAAAGTTTTTCACATGTTTACATTTAAGATAATATATACAGTAATTTAAAGATTCACAATAAAATTAGTTTTACTGAAAATGCATTATGTTTTTATAAAATTATAATAAACACTTCACATTTTACCTTGTTATTTTATTTCACATCGTATTCGAACTTTATTGGCTTTATCATTTCTATTATCCAATTTATCAGAGTTGGAAGAACAAAAATAAACGAGTATCTTAGTATTTTTCCCTTCTTTTCATGGTCAGGTTTCATGACACCTTGAATAATAATTCGGCTGTACCTTAGACAATACAGGGTTTGTCCGGAAAGTAATGTCAGTGAATTTTTTTCCCGAGACTGTACGCGCCAACCCGCGCTTTACGTGCTGGGATTGTGGTGGGGGGATCTGGCAACAAGATCCAACAAGTGTCAGTTGGCTACCGGTCGTTGTAGCGGTCGCATCACTCGTTCTTTGAGAGTCGTTACAGTGACCCGGTGCAAGAAAAAATGCAACGTTCGCTTGAGCAACGGATGGCGATCAAGTTTTGTGTGAAACTGGAGAAGAGTGCTGCGGAAACCATTCCAATGTTGAAGAAGGCTTTCGGCGTCGATTGTCTTTCGGACAGGCAAATTTTCCGGTGGCACAAGGCCTTCGCAGAAGGTCGGGAAGATGTCAACGACGAGAACCGCGCTGGACGGCCATCAACCTCCAGTTCCGACGACAATGTGAAACGTGTGCGTGACTTGTTGAACACTGACCGTCGTCTAAGTGTCCGTTTAATTTCCGAAACATTAGACATTACGAAAACCTGCCAAGAACTTTTGGACACATGCGAAGACAACCCCGCTTTACTTGATGACGTCATTACCGGGGACGAAAGTTGGGTCTTTGAATACGATCCGGAGACGAAGAGGCAAAGTGCGGAATGGCACACGTCGAACTCCCCTCGCCCCAAGAAGGCCAGGATGTCCAGGTCAAAGATCAAGACAATGCTGATTGTATTTTTTGATTTCCGGGGATTGGTCCATCATGTTCCGCAGGGGACAACCGTAACCGGAAAGTTTTACGTCGAGGTGCTGAAGCGGCTGAAACGCAGGGTGAATCGCGTCCGCCCAGACATCCCAAAATCCTGGAAGCTTCACCACGACAATGCGCCTTCGCACACCTGCTTCCTCGTGGCCGATTACCTCGTCAAGGCAGGCATCACCCAGTTGTTCCCCAGCCTTCCTACAGCGCCGATGTGCCCCCCCCCAGACTTTTTTCTGTTTCCGCGCCTCAAAACCCCAATGAAAGGACAGTATTTTGGGTCGGTGAAAAACATTCAGAAGGCTTGCACCGACGCTTTAAAGGCGATTCCGGAAAACGATTACCGTGCGGCTTTTGATGCGTGGAAGACCCGTTGGAACCGATGTGTGGACGCAGGAGGAATGTATTTTGAAAGTTTCTAAAGATTTGTACACATAGAACCAATGAAAACCATTTTTCAAAGCGTACTGACATTACCTTCCAGAAAAGCCTGTATTAATTTTGCAAGTCATTTACGAAAAATCAATTTTTCAGACTTATCTTTCACAAACAGTAAAATTAATACAACCATTAATATTTATCATAAGACGTTGTTGACTGTTCCCATCCGTCGTTGATCCCTAATTGTAACACTACTATTTTACATTTATTACAAATTCCCCATTAAGCTCAAAAACCCATAAAAATAGACAGAGCAATTTCTATGACTCACAGAGCAATTTTGGTACTCAACTTTGATGAATATATAAATATCGAACTAGGTGACATAAAAATAATCTCAATAAATAATATGTGAAGACAGTGGCGGTTGGTGATATTTCAGTTAGCCATATCTTGAAAACGACGCATGGGACCCACTTCACTTTTTTAGGTGATGACTATACACCTCTTACAGAAAGGATTTATAGTGAAAAAATCGTCAGCAAAGTTTGCGAAAAAATTTTCAAAAAACACTGGAGCACTCCCTGGGTTCTCTGTAACGCTCTGTGGGATATTTGCAGTATATTTTTTTCATAATCTAGAAACAAATATAAGGAGACGTTTTTCGATTTGTTGCAAAATATTTTTTTTTTTCAAAAAAGTTATGGCCATTTTAATTTTAATTTTATAGGAACATTTTGTTTCCCAAAATTAAAATGGCCATAACTCTTTGAAACAAAAATATTTTGTAACAAATCGAAAAACGTCTTCTTATATTTGTTTCTAGATTATGAAAAAAATATACTGCAAATATTCCAAAGAGCGTTACTGAGAACCCAGGGAGTGCTCCAGTGTTTTTGAAATTTTTTTCGCAAACTTTGCTGACGGTTTTTTCACTATAAATCCTTTCTGTAAGAGGTGTATAGTCATCACCTAAAAAGTGAAGTGGGTCCCATGCGTCGTTTTCAAGATATGGCTAACTGAAATATCACGCACCGCCACTGTGTGAAGAGCAAACAATATACATACATACCTACAATATAATAAATAAAAAAAAACATTTTTAATTAGCCTAAATACTAATAATTGTATTAAAGTAAGACAGTCAACTATATACAGATCTCAGATAACGTTATCAATAGGTATTTTATTATCATATAATAATCTTTAAGTTAGTTTTAAATGTTAGTTTATTCTATTTAATGTTTTCTGTAACAGATGGAACAAACCCTTAAGACGCTGAAACAAACCCAAAGTTTACAAATCCATACCAGAACCTACCTACGAGGTGTGGCTGTTAAATAACCGAACTGATGCTGCTATCAGCGCCCTGCGAGCATGTCGCGGCAAGTTTGAACAGAACTGTGTCTGGTGATACTTTCCCCACCCTGAGCTAGCTGGACAAGCCAGTGGGTCGCTCAGTTTGATCGTAACTGTCGTTTGAATTAGTCTACGCACCAGTAACACGTAAAAATGTTCAGATGGAGCAATAGGTTAATCTTAAATTTCTTGTTAAACTGGGGAAAACTTTCAAATAAGCTTATGCAATGTTAAAAGAAGTGTATGAGAATGAATGTTTATTCCGCACACAAGTTTTTGAACGGTTTAAAAGGGACATGAAACGACCGAAGACGATCCGCGCCCCATGATTCGTTCAACGTGCGCAAAAAATAGTGCCAAAACTCCTCACTCTCGAGCAAAAGGAATCAAGAATGAACATTTGCGCTGACATCTAAACAACATTGACACTGATCCAGACTTGTTAAACACGTACATTACTTGTGATGACAAGATTCGAAGGTGTGGAAGCGGTTAAAGCAAAAGCGACGGAGGTTCTGAACTAGCTGACAGAAGCGGACTTCCAGCACTGCTTTCAACAATGGAAAAGTCGTATGGAGCGGTGCAGAGATCGTCAAGGGGAGTACATTGAATTGTACTCTACTGTAATTGGTAACGAATAAAAAGTGTTATGACAGCAGTTCGGTTATTTAATAGCCACACCTCGTACATAGGAGAAGCCGGCTGTTCTTTTGATCTTAGACTCAAAGAACATTTGAGATATCTTAGTACGCTTTGTCAAATCATTGCACCACTTTTCTTCCTGTTATTTATCATTAACGCGTTTTAGAATTTATAGGTACGGGGTAATTAAAATAAAATTGGCATTCAGCTTATCTCCTCCATTTTTTATCATTTTGAGTTTTAAAAAACAGGCTGCAATAATTGTTTATGAAGCTTGAATAATTCAACAAGTCCAAGTTGACGATGATACATATGTCGATTCTCTGCAATCGACTATCACCTTCAACTTAGTAGAAGCAGAGTTTCACAAGCTCTGATCCTACCAGAAGCAAAAAAAAATCAACTAATGCAGTATAAAAACTTTTCAGAATTTAAGCAACCTTCAGAACATAGATACCTACGTATTCTATTTGTTTGATATTGCCCAATATAATTATTTGTATCAATGTTACTAATGCAAAATATTACTTTGTTGTAATGATGTCAAACGGTAAACTTGTAAACAACATTGTAAATACCACAACAATTCGCAGTAGTTCATGACTAACTTGATATATAGGTACCTATTTTGCTATCTTGTTTACGTGATCAGTGGCGGTGATATGTATAAGCAGTATAAGCAACGCTTAGGGGCCCTTGAGGGGCCCCGGGCGAACCCGACCCTGTACGCCGTAATCGTGTGGTCGGGTCCTGTTGCCCGACAGGCTGTCGGACCTTCCACAACAGCATCTTCCCAAACATCGTCTGCTATGGACATAAAAGACCTTGTCGAAAAATTTGCTGTTAGTAAAGCCAGAAAGAGGGACTTTTTTATTTTTGACCTATCTGATTATTTTTTTCATTTTGAGGTCTATGACGTGAGGTTTTTTGAGATTTCCTTTTATTTTTTGTTATCTATAAATTGGTATAAAGATTTTAGATTTTCGACATATCTGATTATTATTATTTTTTTTTTAATTTGAGGTGTATGATGAAAATTTTATTTTATTTTTTATCGAGATTGTTATAGGGATTTTAAATTTTAGACATCAGATTATTTTTTTAATTTTGAGGTCCGTATGACATGAGGATTTTTTTTATTTTTTTGTTATACGTACCTTTGCATGTTGTTCTGTATGGTCTGTGCAATAATAATGCAATAAAGTATGTTCTTTTACAATAATTGTAAAAATATACGATTGTCTAATTGAATACTGAATTAATCTTTTTGTAAGGGGGAAGGGGGCCCATTGTTCATGTTTGCTTAGGGGCCCAAGGTGGTCTTGCATCGCCACTGTACGTGATATACCTCTTGCAGATATTTCTTAAATATTCTTACCCATATTTCCAGAACGAATTGAATGAATGATTTCATATTTCTGTAAACAGAAAATTTTGTTGATGGACATATTTAATGTTAATTTTAATCGCCTCTTAGTGATGCTAACATGATTGATATTTCGAGAGTCAAACTGGTGTTAAGGCGTTGGTAAGCGTTTGAAATGTGTTTAAAATATTTATTTTTTGGTTTAAACTATAGTATTTTCATTCGATGTAGTTGACTCGTTTACAGATGCACGTTTTCTATGCAATTAATGTCTCTACATACTTCTGTAATACCCAACTATAAATTAATTCCATGCCAGACGGTTATTTAGTGTTTCGGTAATAAAACCTTGACTGATAGGTTTTTGATTCCAATAAGAGATCTGTTCTTTTCCGGTATCAAAAGGTCAATTAGAACTAAATACTTACCTGTTGTCTCAATAATTATAAGATATCAATTTTTTCAGTATTAAGTAGTGTTGATTTACAGTAAATATTTGGTAGCGTATTAAGGGATTTTGTTCATGGATAACAATTAATGTTTTGATCAGCTCCGAGCTGACGTCACGTACTTCATGATTTACAACAGTCTCCACTCTCTAGTGGTTAGTATTAAGTTTAAGGTGCTCGATGTGTTTTTTGATACTATAAATCGTCACACAATCTAATAAAAATATGTTTTCCATCGTTCATTGTTCATACTGAATGACATATAATCATTGGTATTTGTGCATTCATTGCATTCACATTTCCCAATTATATACATTACATGGAAGTAACGTCATAGTTCGTCCCTAACCTCAAAAAAATCATGCAAAACCGTCAATTTATTGTATAGAATAAAAAAGAAAGATTGTGATTTGTTGCCAGAAGATACCATTTAATTGTCAACAGAAACCCAGAGTGAACTCCACAAGCCCATAACCCACAACCTTTAAACCTAATAGTCTAACCTAATCTCAGGGGTTCGTGATCAGACACCTCCAAGACGCCATAAACCCCATAGTACTGATGGTCAAGACTCAGAATCCCCAGACCCAAAAACTCCATAATCCCTTGAGGGCAGTAACCTAACAACTGCGTATATAAAATTAGAAACAATGTATCTAGGATGTTAGTTATCAGACAACCTCAAATACAACATAAGAAACATTGGAGTAAAACTCCAAAACTAGCACATAGCATAATAAAAAAAGGATGTATGTGCTAAAACAGCTGGAAGCTTCCTAAAACTTAGTAGGAACCAGCTAAAAATAGCTACCCAAAGGGACATATCTACTTGAAGGTCACCTAAACAAAATGGGATATATGTACAACGGAGATCTCAAGTAGGGTTCGGAAAGTATGCTACAACGCAGGGTCGGACTTGTAATCCGTCATTGACGGAAGGACATATGAGAGACCTGAAAAGACAGGAGTAAAAATGTGTTAATAATGTACATACCTATCGCTGTCTCATTCAGGAACACCGACTGTCTTTATTCCTAGAGCGTACGTTGCCACAACTAGGAGCCTTTCTGATTTTTTTCTCGTTAAACGTGAGCGATTTGGCCTGTGTATATGTCTGTAGAAGGAAAATGATCGTTCCACATCAACTCAAGTTAAAGGTGCCAATTCAAAATTGGCGACACACGACACACCACGCACATTATTTTCATGAATTTCGCATAGTTGTGTGTATCACTAACAGTTGTTTGTTGTCACTAACATCAGTACATTATTATTTTTTACATCTACAGAGGCCAATGTACATGTTACTACTATTTCTATACGTTTAGCCGCTGTTTGCAAATCTTGTTTTTTAGCTATCAATATCGGGGGCAAAATATCTGAAACACCTAAAATTCGTATCAGTATCGAAAAGGTTGTTTTGGCCACAGAAATTTATTGAGTGTGTCTTCTTTGATATTTCCCATGACACGTTGATATGTCTTCTGCAAATGTGTTTTGCGCAATGTATGGCTACTAGGCCATGGAAAATCAAATCGTATTCATATTACGCAAAAAAACGTCCAAAGTGAATATTGTCGACCACGTTCCACGAAGGCTACATAAGTAAAACATTATGCAAAAATCAAACCAAAATTCCTCTTTTATAACAGTACCAGGAGTATTTTGTTAATGGGTATTCGAATTTTAATGTTTCACACTCTCGGCGTCTACGAAATATATTTCGACGATTGCAAGGAATACATAAAATATGTGATCCGTCTATAGTAAAAACCTCTTAATTTTCAATCATCTTTTTCTGTCTATTCACAATTGAATCGCTGAGTGCAGAAAGGGCATGAGTCCATAATTTCACAGGGCAGGCTGTTGGGTGCAGAAAGGTCATTAGTCGGAAGACTCATGCCCTTTTTTGCTCTCAGCGCTATTATACCTCGCTCAGTAAACACGGTTCTAAGCGCCAGACTTATGACCTTTTACCACACAATGTGTGTTCAGTCCATTTCCATCCATTTCTGTAAACAAATGAATATCGATAAATTGTAGACTCATGCCCTTTCTTCACTCAGCGATTCAATTCCATTATTGCAAAAATCCACATAAAATCAGATAATATATAAATACACTACACGGTCTTTAAAAGAAATAGTTCAGACTTTAGTAAAGAGATCGAGACCGGTCTCCATGTTCTATCAGACTATGAGATATTAGATCGCAGGAGACAAGAAATATTTGGGGATATAAAAGTACCCCTGGAAATATTCAATACCTTTCCTGTGGACCTGTCTACAAGAGAGGTGCTGTACTATTGGCTTCATTAGAAGTTGCTTTGAGAAATTACACTGAGAAGTGCTGAAAGTTACTTCTAAATAAGTCTTCAGCATGATAGGAGAAACGTCAAGAATGAAAATTCATCAAATACGGCAATACTAGGAAACCACCGAGAAATCAGACAAAGGTCATGAAAGTCTCTCCACCTCAAACCAATTTAGATGGTTATTTCCAAACCGAAAATTCCTATTTTCACTCCATGATCGAATTCTGATGACAACAGATTCGAAGAAGCTTTGAATTGCCATACCTGCATATATCGGTTACCAATATATGACAAATCATTCCATATATCGGCCATATATCAATAAATTTCTTCTATTTAGGCACAGATAGCGATGAGATCGTAAAATTAATTTACGGCTTTAGGATCAGATTGCGAGCAAATTCCAGTTCATATAGATACTGCAATTATTAGATTTTACATAGCGCTTTGCTTGCGGCAGGCTTAGTTCGCATGAAAAATAGCGTTAGTAGATCGGATTAACCAATAAAGCAGTCGATCGCTTTTGGGGAAAAATCCCCACCAATTAGTACCGATTGGTTTATGGTTTGAAGACTAGGATAAGCGACGGCGTGGTATCTGTCTAACGGATATACGACGAGGTTGGGATCTTTAATCGTGTCAAATGGACAAGGTCATCGATGTAATGGAAACGTTTTGCTGTTATCTTAGCAGCAGGTCAAAGAACTTCTCTCATTTTGTGTTGAGTCAGGTTTAACTAATAATATTAATCATAATAATATCATTGAGGAAGAACAAAAGTGATGCATCAGAGGCGTTGCGGGTTGTAAACAGCAACTGACAATCGACGCTGTGATGTTGAAACAAGCCCAAGTAAAGGGGAGAATTGACTTGCATCGACTACATCAAGGCGTTCGATTCGGTCCTGGAAATTTACAAAGTCTGCCCCCGGAGAAGAGCTCTTCTCCAACATCTTATGTCATGGAAAACAAACATTTGGGTCTCTGGAGCAAATACAGGTCAAGTTGAAATCAACAAGGGAATCTTAAAAGGTGATTCACTCTCACCGGTTTGGTTCTGTCTGGCACTCAAGTCAATAAAATAACGCTGGGTACAAGATCACCATGAGAAACCACACAATACTCATTCACGTGTTCTACATAGATGATCTAAAATTATTCAGTGGTTCCAAGGCAAAACTCTAGGCCCTCATTGAAACTACTAGGACGTTCAGCGACGACATCAGAATGTCCTTTGGCCTGGAGAAATGCTCCACACTGAGTATTGTGATGAGAACAACCCAGAGGTATATTCTGACACCCACCAGAAGAGCAATACCTGATCAGAACACGACTGAAAAAAGAGAAGAGAATCAATTTCCAAGACAAATATAAGAACCACGCGACAAAGTTGCTGAATACGCTTTTATCTGGAGGCAATCTTATTAAAGCCATCAACTCGTGAGTTGTCCTAGTACTGATATACTCTTTCGGAATCGTGATGTGGTCATTTACACATTAACTTTTAGTAATCAGACTCTATCTGCCTCGAAGATGAAGTGGGAGAGTGGGTCTATTGAACATAAAATAAATGCATCAACCAAGAAGCTTCCTTAGGAAGAAAGCTACTTACCCACAGGGACCTGCTAATAACAACAGTAGCAAGAGAGGACGCTGAATACACGCCTTTGAGCCTACGGTGTGAACTTCTTCCAGTCAACATACCAACGGAACGGGAACTCCAGACTCACTGAATGGAACATGCTTGACAGGGCCGTTTTCCAAAAATGCTTCACCCAGACTACATCGACAAAAATAACTCATTAAAATGGCTTATCGACGTCTATCTGTACCCCGAAACCGAAGGCTTCTTATTACCAGAGGCATATCCTGAGGGACGACGTCGAAGACTTATGTAGGGAATGTGGATCTACAGGCGAAACTATAGAATACATCATAGGATGGTGTTCTGTGCTAGCAGAGTCAGCATATCTCGGCAGGCACAGTCAACTTGCGAAGAAGGTCCATCTGGTTTACAACTGGCAAGGTTTTGTCATTTTGTGCGAAAGGTTTTGGGAGAGGATGAGTTTCCTCCCCTCGCTTGAGCCTAATTTCGGCGAAATAATAATAATATTGACTCTATGTAAGCAGCTTCTTGGCTTATTTTGCTACTGGCTGTACTGCATTAGCTGGAGATGCATACCCAAAGACCAGAGAAGGTAAACGTCTGGGTTGGTATAATAGAAGACAATATAATTGGTCCATTCTTTTTGGAGGAGACTTTAAAATGTGCAGGTTACTTTACTCTTCGACAAAATCGAATAATTCCTTCACTAGGAAACCTGTGTCCTAACAGAATAAATCCAACAATACCAGCCGACAAAATATGGTTCCAATAGAATGGAGCACCGCCTCATTGGGAGGCTAGGACCGTTTGAATGGCCAACAAAGTTACCAGACCTTAATTTTTCTTGTGGGGATATCTTAAAAGTGCCATTTAGAAAGCAAACCCAGAAGATATAGATGAATCGAAGATACGCGTTTCCGACGCCATTAGATAAATCACGCTGCAGACGTTAAGTAACATTTGATAACCTTTTTATTTAAGGTTAGGGCGCTGAGAGGATATTGTTTCTTTTTTTCTGTATTGCCAAATATGTGGCTTTCATTTAATGCTTCAATATTTACAAGCTACATGTCCAAGAGATGTTAAAGATCTCTTATCCCACACAACTAGACCGTATAGAAAAAATACCTGCAATCAGAAGTCATCTGCGTCTGCAACAGCAACGAATAACCGCGTCTTCGGAATACAACAAAACTGAATCAATACGCTCCATTAAATATTTATTAGGGCATAATATATTATTTTTACGATTTGTGTTATTAGCCATGCAGAAATTTAATCCGCCATATTATGTGATAAGATAACAAGAAAATTAATAAATAGGAGAATGGTAGGTCTGGGACGCACACGCTTCGACCATTTTGTTTTCTTAAGGTGAGTTTGATCTGATTTTTTTTTGAAAATTTTCTAGTTGCATTTGCCGCAAAGAAATGTGTTAGAAAAATAAGCGTGATCCAAAATAACAATTAATTAAGATGTAGTGCTTATTTTAATGTTTACTCGGTAGTGCTGCAATGTTTGGGTGTACAGTGATTTTTTTTATTGAAATATACTGCCGATGGGCTAAAGAAAAAATATCGCAATTGTCTTGAACGAAATTCCTGAGTTATTTCAGAAAAATCTTCTGTTTCTCTGGTAAAAAATAATCTCTTTGTCGTACTAACATTTTTAAATAAATAATCAAAAGTTAGATTAAATCAGATTAATTAAAGTAATGTTTGTCTAAGGTGAATACTAAATTATTTAACAAATTTTGTGTAAATGTAATACGTTTTAAGTATATATACAATGTATATATACATTTTTAAAATTCAAACCTATTTGCAATTCGCGACCTTCATTCACGTTTCTGCATTGTTCTATATAGGTAACATTTTATCTTTTCTATTTTTACTTCTCTTTTCAAGAGAAATAAAAAAAAGCAATAAAAATTTAATTTTATTCTTATTATTAGCTAAAACTAGAAAATTCAGACAAAAGGACGAAGAAAAACATTATTTTTGAAATTTTTTAAACCATAAAGTTTTCAAAAAATATGTGTATTTTTAAAAAAGAGTGCTTTATTAAGTTTTATATAACTTTTCCAGTACAAAATAGATTTAGAATGAATAAAGGACAGGATTATTCTATTTTATGTAGAACTTATTACGATTTTTGCGAATAGAAGAAATATATAACTATCTTATATTATTTATTATAATATTATATTTAATTATTGTATTATTATCTTAATTATTTGTTATCTGAATTAAAAAATAAAAAAAGATTATTTAACATTTTAAATTGTAACATTATTGGGACAAAATTACTTTCAATTCTGTATGAAAAGATATCTCCTTTCTTTGTTGTTCCAGTAAGTAAGCCTGATGGATCTGAGGTTGGTCAATGCAGTCATTTTCGAGATATTGCAACTATCCAGGTCTTCAGTCAGATTTCACACTGTGACATTTACATATTGTGAACAATTTACCCATGAATTTTGAACAATTGAACAATTTACACATGACAAAACATAATTGTTAACTATAGTTTATTTCTACCGATTAATTGAAGTTTTTTCATGGGTAATTTTAAAATTACTGATTGTATTATTTACTGGCACATATTACATCAGTGATATCGGCAAAATCAGTACATTTCAATTCTTAATAAACAACTGGAAGGTTCGATTAAATAGAAAAATGAAGATGATAACTTGAACATAACTGAAGATGATCTGAAATAACCCGAAACACTCTGGTAATATTTTTGCCAAACCTAGAAACCTATGAGGGTGAAAGAAATCAAGATAAAACTTGATGGTTCGACTGTTTCCTAAAATCACTGATTTTGATACGATTTTTTTGAGATTTCTAGGTTACTCTGTATCGAAAAACAGATAGGTACACTTTATTATTGTTATTGAGTTGTTTTAGGGAAATATTGCTGGAAGAAAATAATGTTTTTTTTTTTTTTGGAAAAAGTACTGAAATTAAAATAGCCTCTGATATGGAAAATCTATTTATTTATTACACTGTCTGTGGCATCTAGCTAAAAATAATGCAAACAATGGCTTATTGTGATAGTATATTCGGGATTAATTGATAACTATCCAGGTCTTCAGTCAGATTTCACACTGTGACATTTACATATTGTGAACAATTTACCCATGAATTTTGAACAATTGAACAATTTACACATGACAAAACATAATTGTTAACTATAGTTTATTTCTAATAATTAATTGAAGTTTTTTCATGGGTAATTTTAAAATTACTGGTTGTATTATCTACTGGCATATATTACATCAGTGATATAAGCAAATTCAGTACATATCAATTCTGGATAAACCACTGGGAGGTTCGATTAAATAAAAAACTGAAGATGATAACCTGAACATAACTGAAGATGATCTGAAATAACCCGAAACTAATATTTTTGCCAAACCCACACGAGGATGAAAGAAATCAAGATAAAACTTCACGGTTCGACTGTTTCCTAAACTCACTGATTTTGATACGATTTGTTTTTGAGATTTTTAGGTTACTCTGTACCGAAAAAAACAGATACACTTTCTTATTGTTATTGAGTTGTTTTAGGGAAATATTGCTGGAAGAAAATAATCTTTTTTTTTTTTTTTGGAAAAAGGTACTGAAATTAAAATAGCCTCCGATATGGAAAATCTATTTATTTATTACACTGTCTGTGGCATCTAGCTAAAAATAATGCAAACAATAGCTTAATGTGATAGTATATTCGGGATTAATTGATAACTAGGATTATGTATATGCCAATGAAAAGTCACGTCCGACGATACGTCATGCTAAATACAATAATATCAGTGACAACAAAATCTATCTAATAGTTTTTCAGTTTAATCTGGTGATTTTAGAGGAATTTAGATTTGTCGAAATCGGTTTAGAATAGATTTATCGAATAATAATAATAAAAAAATGCCGAAAGTTATTTCGTAATAAAGAGTATCGACTCCAATAACACAGGTTTACAAAAAAAAAGTTGTCCGGATCTAGGGGTCATATCGTTTTTCACATATTTGAGGTTATGTAGCTTTGCAATTTTTTTTTCTCGAAAAACCGTGCATGGGATCTTAGTACAAATCTTCCTCTTTAAAATTCTGTCGAGTTTGCTCAAATGTCTTTTTTTTTCGCCGAGATAACGAATTTTGAAAATTGTCTGTTCAAATCATATCTTTCCCAATACATTTAATTTGTACGAAAACCTTATGGTCATTATTTAAATTGCAATATCTCGGCGAAAAAAAAGAAGATATTTGAGCAAACTCAACAACACTCAAAAAGTGAAGAAGAAAAGGTTATTTCACCAAAATCTTCCGTTTCTCTGGTAAAAAATAATGTGTTTGTCGTACTAACATTTTGAAACAATCTAATGTTAAATTAAATCAGATTAATTAAAGTAATGTTTGTCTAAGTTTAATACTAAATTATTTAACAAATTCTGTGTAAATGTAATACAACGTTTTAAGTATATATGAGGCATGTCACGCCAACTAAGTGAGGTCAAAAAAAATTTCTGTTTGAAACATATCACAATCGATAGTACTTGCTAAAAAAACTAATTTCCCTAAAATTTTAGATTTTTTGAGCCACAAGGAGAGAGATGGTAAGGGTGAGAAAATACAAATGTTCGTTTCGACTCTAAAATTTCAATCTTTCCCGGTAAGAAAATGAAAGAAATTAAAAAGAAGGTTGGAATGGTTTTCGATATATGTTCAAATTTATCGGGGTTAGTTTTCACCCTTATTTTGAGAATTGAAGGTTTAAAATCGAAATTTCGAAAAGTATGACACGTTTTTTTTCATTTTTTTTTAAATTCCGTTCTTTTTTTGTACTTTCAATTAATTTTTAATTCATAATGGGCGTCGACCAGGAACTGGCCCAAAAAAGGCCCAAACGTGAAAAAACGTGGTTTTAGCGTATTTTCTCATCCTGTGAGATAGTAAATGGCAAGTGAATAATAATATATTCCAAGGTTTTTGGGGTCGCTTATTATGAATCTTAATTTGTAAAATTCAATTAATTTTTCGACGTACAATAGTCCAACTCATTTTGAAGAGAAACCATTTTGAATCGTTACTCTATGATGTTTATAAAAAAATTAAGGGCTGTTTTACTAAAGCACCTTTTTAATAAACAATTTACTTTTTTGCAAAAACTTATAAACATATCGATTTGAAATTTTCAGCGTTTTTTAAGTACACCGATACCTGTTTTTCGAGACACAGGGTGCTAAAGGTTTACCTAAAAATCTTTAGCATCCTATATCTCGAAAACCAAACATTTTAGTTCTAAATGTTTGTTCTCAAATAATTGGTTTTAGAGAAACAGCTGCAATGGTCTATTATGAAGGGTCCAGGTAAACCTCATTGCACTCCATTTCACTCACGTAATTTTTTTTCCAGGAAACAAAATGGCGGCACTACACCTTCTCGCCTCCATCTTGCTCCTCTACATACCCAGCCACGTCTTGGCCGACGACTACAGACTACCGACCGTTGCCTCCCCAAGCCACTATGAGGTCCACATCAACATCACCAGCGGTGCCTTCACCAACAGCAGCAGCGACTTTAACGGCACCGTGGTGATCTACTTCACCGTCTCTAACGAGACAACGGAAGTCAGCCTGCACTCCAGCTACAGTTACATCACCATCGCCAGCGTGGAGCTGAATAATCAAGAAGTTTCCAGTGGGAACTACTCGGTTAACAGCACCACTGACATCTTGACCATCACCTACTTGGAGGGTTTGGTTGTGGGCACTCAGTACGCTTTGAGGATCAACTACGACTCCAGCCTGAGTGAGAGCGACATGTACGGCTTCTACAAGAGTAGCTACGAGGATCTGAACGGTACCACCAGGTACTTGGCGACGACGCAGTTCCAGACGACGTACGCCAGGAGGGCGTTTCCCTGCTGGGACGAGCCGGCGTTCAAGGCCACTTTTACGGTGCTTATCACGTATCCCGCGGGACTGAACGTCCTGTCCAACACCCCCGGGAGCGTCGTTATTACCGACAAGTAAGTATTTGGTACGGAAGCAAAAATTACAGACCCAGAAAAAATCTAGTGCCCGGAAAACTTCACTATACTATTATCCAGTGGCGGCTCGTGGGTGTATTACATGGGTGGGCACAGGGTGTGTCAGTAGGATTCCTCATTAGCTACCAATGGCGCCGCAGGCGAAAATTTTTAAAATTTTCAAGGTCATGCGTTTTACTGTCACTTCATCTATATTTTGTACAAAAATATAGACTTTCACAAGAATAATTTTTGGGATTTGGTAGCTTTTTTTAAATAATATTTAGTCACCAATATTGAGGGCTTAAATATATTAAAATAATGGGTGACAACATGTGAAAAAAATTTGATATAATTATTTTACCGTTATTTGTAGAGGAAATCAGCTCGCCTGTCCTTATTATTCACAAAAATGTTAATCGCCTTTTCATTAAAGTCCCGGATTTGCTTCACAAAATTTAATACAATTAATTATTTGGTTTAAAATATGTGCTTTTATCCACATTTTCATTGTGACGTCTTATATTTTCACGATAAGCACTATCGAGCTGTTGCCTTATGTCTACCTTTCCCAACACACTAAAATGTAAGATGTTATGTAAATGTGTTTCATTGTAGCTAGCATGTTTCTTAGCTCGTTCATTTAAACGTTTTAAATCACTCACCCCTTCTTGAGTCCATGCACTTCGGTTGCCACCCATCACTAAACAAATAAAACAAAACAGTTTGTTTCTTTTAGGACACCCACATAACCACTTAAACCTGTCGTAGACACTACTATTAAAATTTCGTGAATAATTTCGCGATTTTCCTACGTCTGTTTTGGAAATAATCAAATCGGGTATCGGCCTTCCTAACCGTTTAATTTCCGTTCGGATCTCGTATGTAATATGTTTATTAGTCAATAAAAAGTCCACCGAATTCATTTTGAAACGTTTCACCATCAAAAACAGTAAAAACACACTTCTCAGCGAAGAAAATAAACAATAAAACTTAAAGCGGTCACTCAACAAGTGTGGCCCGTTCAGCTGATTTTCGAACGATTTAACGTCGTCTGTCCTGTCTGCAATGGTTGCCAAACTTTACTAGTCACCGAAAAAGTCCGATTAAAGACGAGGGCTGGGAAATTGTGTGCCCTCGCCCACGCGCGCGAAATGAGGAATTGAGACTACGGTGGCTCGGTGCTCGATCGATAGTCTGTCATATATATGTGATAAAAATCATTATTTGTGGTATAAAAGGAATAATAATTAGAATATGAATAGTTTGTCGTATACAATTAATTGATATTATCGTAACAGTAATTTATAGTAAATTAACACAAAAGAAATATTTTCTATTGAAATTTGGGCCTGGGCACGTGTCCTCGTGCCCTTTATCATCAGCCGCCACTGCTATTATCCTCGCGTATTTTGACGTGCTGAATCAAACACTGTGTCAGAATTGCTTCAACACCCTCTAGGAACAAAAAAAATCCCATAGAAAGCCTCAAAGCATCATGCCGAAAATCTCCTAAAATATGATTTGAATCACCTACTACTTTGAATCTGTCAGATGACGCCAGTGATTTGGATGAAGTTGTACAGTAAATACTCCAATAAGTGGACACAACATACAAGGTGTGTAAATTAACCCGTTAGAAAAAATAGAAATTTTTTTCTCGAAAACAATGCATTTTTACAAGAAATTGTCAAGAATCAAAAGTTCTTAAAATCACTCAAATAATGCACTGGAATTTCTTAAGCAATTTTTAAAATTTTGCAAAAATTGATCATTTGCAAAATCCAAAAAGTTGTTCAAAAGTTTTGAAAAAATTCCAGTGCATTATTTGATTATAAAAACTTTTTGTAAAAGTGCATCATTTTCCAATAAAAAAATCTTGAACTTTTAAGCAAAAATTTTGCAGTTCAGGCGCCATTTTGAACATTTCAAACATTTATTCCACCGGTTAGTGAGGCTCCAGGTCAATTGCAGACCGGAAACACCTTGAAAAAATGTGCAAAAAATCGTGTTTTTTCTTAAAAAAACACTTTTTTAAATAATTCATGGGCACCATCGAAAAGGGCACGTCTTAAACTTAAAAAATTGTCCCTGTCAAATTTTTCCGTCGCAAATAGTATTAGTTATGAGGCGCTGAAGAGCGATGTACCGGGAGTGGCGTTTTCGGCCGAAACGGGTTAAATAATGAGACCGATTTTTTGAATTTTTTTTATTCGAATAGAATTATATTTCAGTATTGTCTTCTTCAAAATAACTTCCTTGGTAAGCCACATAGCGCTGGAGACGGTTCTTCCATTCCTCATAGCAGTGCTGGAACTCATATACTGGAATAGCCTTCAGTTGGTAGGTTACAGTCGTTTAAACGTTTCCTATGGTCCCAAAAATGACGTTGCTTGAGGTGATTTTTCAATCTTGGGTAGAGAAAAAAGTCACAAGGACTCAAGTCAGACGAATAAGGAGGCTGAGGAGCCACATGAATGTTTTTATTGGCTAAAAACTCGTTTACTGAAATGGCTGTGTGACAAGGTGCATTGTCGTGATGCAACATCGAGTTGTTCTTAATGTTTGGTCTCACACGCATGACCCCTTTTCGAGGTTCCTCTCAAGAGTCTCTATGTAAAAGTGTTGATTTATTGTTTGGCCTGGAGGCACAAACTCTTTATGGACAATTCCCTGACTATCAAAAAAGCAATTCAGCATGCATTTGATCTTTGACTTGCTTATTCTCGCTTTTTTGGGTCTTCGAGAGCTTGCAGTGTGCCATTCCATGCTTTGGCGCTTGGTTTTCGGGTCGTACTCAAACACCCAAGTCTCATCACCAGTCAAATGGGGATCATTTTCAATCGATTCCAAAAAGTGAAGACACCTTTCTCTTCTGATGTCCTTTTGTTCCTGCTTAAGTTTTTTGGAACCATTTTTGCGCAGAATTTTCTCATCCCCAATTCGTTAGTCAAAATCTGATGAACAGTGGTGTGATTCAAATTTAACTTTTCCCCGATCATTCTTGTCGTCAACCGACGATCTGAACGCACAAGACCCCGTACTCTATCGACATTTTCATCAGTTCTCGAAGATGAAGGCGTTCCGCTGCGTGGTTCATCTTCAATCGACTCTCTTCCTTCTGAGAATGCCTCAAATCACCGAAAAGCCTGGGCTCTTGAAGAAGCACTGTCTCCGTAGGCGTGTTAAAGTTTTGCAAATGTATTCGCTGCGCTGTGTCCACGTCTGAAGCAAAACCTGATAGCACACCATTGCTCAAAATTAATGTCACTCACTTTTAAAACGCTATAGAAAAAAACGGTTTACGAAAACAGTCACAAAGAACAAACAAATGACGCTTCAGTACAAGTTCAAACTTGTACTGAAGCTGCATTATATGTCAACCTACCGCCCTTTCCAGTCCCGTCTCCTCAGTGATGCTAGATAGGGCGCAACGTTGCCAGCCTTATTACTTAATTTACACACCTCGTAGACGAGGCGGTATTTCAAAGATTTTTAATGAAATGCCTCTGGAATATCATAAGAAATGATAATTTCTATATGCGCCGGTTGAAAAAGTTGTGTAAAGATTTGCATACAGGTCAGATTTTTTAGAAAAAGCCATATTACCAACTTTTCTTATCCGATTATCTCGAGTCAATAATGTAATGGAATCCTAGTTAACCTACCATTAGTGAATAAAGCTTATCTTAATTTGAGGTTTGTACGTGGATCACCGTCGGCTTTTCAGGATTAGCCGGTTTACGATGTGTTTATCAGTGCACGTAAGAATTATCTAATAATACTCCTAATCAAAATAATTTGATAAGGTAATAGGTATCCTCTATCGCTTTAAACATCACATCTGTGCGGATGCGGAGACATTACATTGACTGGAGTAAAGCTGGGTTTACAGAGTTTTCTGTTTTAATTTTCCTAACTGGTTTTGTTTCTTTTTGATTTATTGATACGTATTCATTTGCTACGTCAATGTTACCATAACATAAGGGATATTTCACTTTATTATACAACTTCAACAAATCAAACTAAACAAAAAAAGGGGCGGCTCCAGGATACAGTTATCAGCAACGGTCCGAAATGTCAAACGGATTTTACCTAACACAGGGTGACCCAGAGTAGATTTCCCTTTTCAAAAAATTATTACAAAACTACGTGTAAAGTTGTAATAGATTTATTAAACAAATATCGAAGCACACATATGCGGATTTACTTTTCGAAAATAATATTGTTCATATGCTGGTTATCTTGCGCGAGGCGTTCCTCTATACATGTGTTGGAACACACGCTGGCATAAAACAACTGGGATATTGGCGATTTCATCTCGAATTCGTTGTTTCAGCTCTGCGATGTTGGCAGAAAGATAGATTACCGTCAACGCGGCTTTTAAGGTACCGCCACAAAAAGAAATCCATAGGAGTAAGGTCAGGCGATGGGGGAGGCCAGTCTATGTTGCCACGTTTGAAGAGCAGACAACCTGGGAAAAATTCACTTACAGTGTTTATGGACAATTATGCCTTATGTGCTACAGCACCATCTTGCGGGAACCAAGTCATATCGTCATAGCCTTAAACATTTTAAAAAGCTGGTCAAAAAAGTTGCGTATCATAGGCGAGTAACGTAAATTGTTCACTGTCACAGCACTGCACAGCACCGCGAGCATCTTCAAAAAAGTATGGACCAATTTTATCCCACTTGCTGACATTACACACCAAACGGTTACTTTTTTTAGAATGCAGCTGTTTGACATGCTTTTCGTGTGGTTTATAAGCGGCCCAGTATCGGCTATTGAATAAACAAAACTGCCGATACTGGGCCGCTAATAACCCACACGAAAACCGTGCTAATTGTCCTTAAACACCGGAAGTGAATTCTTCCCAGGTCGTCTGCTCTCCAAACGTAGCAACATTGACTGGCCTTCTCGATCGCCTGATCTTACTCCTATGGATTTCTTCTTGTGGCGGTACCTTACAAGTCGCGTTTACGTTAATTTCCCTGCCAGCGTCGCAGAGTTGAAATAACGAATTCGAGATAAAATTACCAATATTCCAGTTGTTTTATGCCAGCCTGTGTTCCAACATCTACGCACCTGTATAGAGGAGTGCGCAAGATGGACAGCATATCAACAATATTCTTTTCAAAAAGTAAATCCGCACAACTTTACACACGGTTTTGTTATAATTTTTTGAAAAGCATTTGTTAGCAATTTTTTCCATCGCATTTCCAAGTTTTCACGCGTTTTTCCTTTCTCAGTACGAACGGACTGCTCACCACGCAGTTTGACCAGACGCCGGTGATGTCCACGTACCTGCTGGCCTTCATCGTGTCCGATTTCACGTGCACGGAGGGCGAGAGCATCGACGACGCCCCGTACCAGGTGTGCTCCAGGCCCGAAACGGCCGACATCCGGGACTGGGCCGTCGAGTTGGGGCCCAAGGTCATGAAGGAGTTCGATGAGTACACGCAGTTCAACTACAGCACCGCCATCTCCAAGATGGACCAGGTGGCCATACCGGACTTCGCCGCAGGCGCCATGGAGAACTGGGGCTTGGTGACCTACAGGTAAGATGTACACAGTGTGTTCAGAATTGATGATTAGTCCAGTAGGAAGGGAATTAAAATCATCGAAAACTGTTCTTGAAACATATAGGGCTAGTTTTGACGGTTCCCTATGTATTTTTATGCGTAGAACACAATGCGCGGGGTCCGTAGAGCTGAAATCCTCCGCTAATTTTGTAAATTAACAATTTGTGAAAAAAAATTTCATTGTTTCACATTTTCGCTTATATCTCCATTCCTTGGCATATTTTATATAGCATATGCATTTAAGAAATTGTAGCCCATTTCCAAAATGTTAAGCCCAACCCGAAGTCTCCAAGTGCTATTGTTAACTTGCAAATGACTGCTGAAGTTGAAAAAGTGCTTTTTTCACTATTTTTTTACTTCGAAAGTAGGGCAACTATTGTCACGAAATTTCTTAGACGGACTACTGTTTGTAGTATGAAGTTACAAACAAAAATTCAGCTCGATCCGTTAATGAATTTTCGAACCAACAAAACAAAAAAAAAACATTTTCAGGGAGAGTGCTGGAACTTGGCCACATCGAAATAATAAAATTAACAATTGTAACAACACTTGAATCACTAAGTCTATCTTAGACGGACTACTATTTGTAGTATGAAGTTACAAACAAAAATTCAGCTCGATCCGTTAATAACTTTTTGAGTAATTAACTTAGTAACTTTTAGTAACGATTAGTAACTTTTTTGGCAAGCCTTAATTAACAATGACGCCATTTCTTTGTTTTTTGTACGATATTGACTGGGTTGGGCTAGAAAAATCATAAAAACTTGAAGAGATTTATGCAGAGAGAGCAGTCATTGCTATTACATTTCCTTATTTCAATGATACCTAACACTTAAAGCAAACATATATATCTGCTACCAACAAAACAAAAAAAAAACATTTTCAGGGAAGGTGCTGGAACTTGGCAACATCGAAATAATAAAATTAACAATGGTAACAATATTTGAAATTAAAAAATCAGAAACATTTCTGATGCACAACTAATTTGAAATAAATAACTAATCTTGTAGCTTACTAGAATGTTATTGTTACAAATCAAATGAATCTAATTAAATAGAGCAGCCAATATTTTTTTAAGTGTTCGGAAAGGTGAGAGATCAAAGAAATTAAAAACCTTAATCTGCTGGAGATTACTTGAGAGTTTTTTTTTATTGGGCGCTAGATTGGTAGAAGAAGGCCAGTAGAGTGGCCGCCGAGATCTCCAGATCTTACGCCAATGAATTATTTTCTTTGGGGATATTTGAAGGCAAATGTCTGTACCACCACACCACAAAATCTTCGTTTTCAAATCGAAAATTATTCTGTTAGGCAATAGTCTTTTTATATTAAATTCAATGTCAATCATTTCAAGTAAAAATGATGACCGGAAGCTCGGTGATATAAATTAAACAGACTATTTAGGTAAGCTACAAAATTTCGCAACTGATAATTATCAACTATCAGTTTATAGTGCGAAAATATTTTTTCCTATTATCTATCTCACCTACAATGATTGTTTTATTGCTAGACTATAAAAACTTTATAGACACGTCAAATTTTAGAGTAACACATTTTAGGAGGATTTATAGGGTGAGTCAGAAAAAATGGGACAAGACTAAACTGGAGATATTAGACCCCAAAATATTAAGATTGAGCTCAACACGCCTTATACCAAGAACGCTGATTTTAGAGCTACAGCTTGTTCAAAGTTTAAATTTTATTCTGAAATTTCTCAATAATTGAGAAAGTTTTAATACTATAAATCTGAAACTTGGTAGCTTTATGTTTTTTTGGTGTGAGAATTACGAATTTGAAGCTTATTTTGACGTTGCTCCTAGAGGGAGCTAGTTTCACCGTATTATTTAGGTAAATTGAAACATATTTTTTTATCTGATGAGTCTTGCATAAAACAAGTCGAGAATCTAAAAGAACGCTCAATTCGACAAAGAAAAGGTACTCTTGTTTAGGTCGTCTAAATCTATCGGCTTTTAAGTTAATTGCATTTAAAGGGTTCAATGTATTTTGTTATGATTTTTTTTATTCTTGAAAGATGAAAAGATACGGAGAAGCAATGAAATCAACAGTAACTAACAATAACAACTATTGGTAATAGTGATAATGACAAACAAATCAAATGTTGGAAGCGCCTTTTCTCTGTAGAATTGATCGTTTTTTTAGATTCTCGACTTGTTTTACGCCTGGCTCAACTGATAAAAAAAATATGTTTTAATTTACCAAAATAATACGGTGAAACTAGCGTCCTCCAGGAGCAACGTCAAAATAAGCTTAAAATTAGTAATTCTCACACCGATTTCAGATTTATACTATCAAAACTTTCTCAGTTATTGAGAAATTTCAGAATAAATTTGAAACTTTGAACACGCTGTATCTCTAATTAACTGCTGTATTAGTGAATATGTATATTTGAGAGCATGCAATTCTGCAACAAATCTGGGAATCTGTTGCAAAAGTGTGAAACATTAAAATATAAATTGATTCATTTATCTCTAGGTGATACTTTGATTTCTCTCTTTTATAAGAGGTTTTATAAAGGCATGTCTCATTTTCTATGCGATTTTGGCATAAGCATTTTGCAAAATGGTGATTTCAGCCTAAATTTGACAGAGAAAAGCACAAATAAATTTGGAAAATGTAGAATATGGCGATTCTCATTTTCTCATTCAGTTTGGGTTGAATGGTTTGGATTTTCAAGAGTTCTAAGCTTTTAGATTTTTTCGTTAATTAGACCAAATGCTTAAAAGGTTTTCATTTTCTGGATTCCGGGAAAATAATTCATTCTTTGCACTGGACCTGGATTCCTAAAGTTCGTCTGCTGTGTTAAATTCAGAACTATTGTTATCATTACTATCATCATGTTGGACCTTATTTTTTTTTTTGTTCAGGGAAACTGGTCTTCTATGGGATCCAGATGAATCTTCAAACAGCTACAAGCAGTCCATAGCGGCGGTTATTGCTCATGAATTCACCCATTCGTGGTTCGGTAACTTGGTGACTTGCAACTGGTGGTCAGAGACGTTCTTGAACGAAGGCTTTGCCAGGCTGCTCCAGTATTATACTCTGCACGAGGTACGTAGACAAGATTTACAAAATATGTCAAAATATATGTCAAAACAAATATGTGGAAAATTTCTGTTTTCTTTTATCTTTTAATTAATCTTAATTTAATTATCTTAATTTAATTAATAATTCTTGACCTAGTAGGAACACTAATACGACTTACATTTTCCCAGTCAATGTTTAAAACGAATGATTTTTTCTCGGCAAGAAGCTTATGAATTTCAAATACGCCAAAGGGCTTAGTACCTTGTGGAACGTCATTATTAGTTTTAACTTTGAAATGCCCCCAAGATACGTGTTTTTAACTTAAAACTTTGTAAAATACCAGCTGATTAAAACAAGAGGTCCTGTATCTGATTAGTCCAATTGATGGCATGGTTTTTAGTTCTATTGGTTGTGGATATTTTTATTAGTAATTAGTCATTTTAATGTTTTAGTCACCTTTTATTAATCACGAGTCAAATATGTAGTAAATATTGTTGAATAGGTCAAAAAATATTATTTAGGTATATTCTTCATCTTAACTTATGTTATAGATTAATAATTGGATTAATCTTACATGATTAAAAATTTCAGATCATCTTTATCTATATGGCAATTCGTTGAAAATATATATATTTATGTCATTTTTATAATGTTTTCCTGTTCGTTAAAAAAAAAACAAACTTGAGCTACTTATTCGAAGGTGAAAAATGATGAATCAGTGTGCCACCATCCACCTTACTCTCCATATCTTACTCCACTAGATCTTAATTTCTTCTGATTTCTGTTTAAACAAATTTAAGGTTTTGTTTAAATAACCCTTTATCAACGAAGCTGATTTTTAAAAATCAAGATGATTTTAATGCATAATCACGAAATATTAGGCTTGCAATTGAAACACTACGAAAATGCTGGAAATTTTTACTAAACAACGCTGAAGTTAATTGATTGATTAATTTATTCTGTTTTATTCATTTCATTTATTTTATTTTATTACTTCATTTCAATAAATAATTATAATTATTTGTATTATTTGTTTAATATAGTTTATTGCTATTATTGGTAAATTATGCATTTTGAATTGACATAATAAAAACATTGCATCATGAATTTCTGCATCACGTTAATATATACACATAGGTATAAATTTTCTGTAATTTTTTTAATAATCTGTTTATCTCATTTTTTAAAACGTCTGTTTTCATATCTAAGATTAATTCATTTCCATTATCTGAGAGACCCTAAATTCTTTAATAATAACATATTTACAACATAATAATTGCAATTTTCTTTATTCAATAATCGTTGACGTTCTGTTAAGCAATGTCACGATATAAGGTGCAATAAAATTACTGTGTTTATAAATTTCTCAAAATTTCGCGAGTAATACTCTAGCAGATACCCGGCTAATGCGGTTTTATTATTTGTTAAGGAATTGAGACTGTATAATGAGTAGACAATAGATTCTTTTAATCGGTGAAATAAAGATAATTGATTATCACGTTGGGGCATTTTTTACCGTAAAAATAAAAATAAGTTGTGATGGTTGAATTTACCATGAACTTTGCCCTGTGATAGTATTTCACATCTATATAGAACAAAAAAAGGTTGCATGTGTAGAAGCACCCTATAATTTATAATAGAAGAAGCACCCTATAAATATTTGATTAATTTCTTGCCTTATTCTGTCTTTTAAATCTTCTACGTTATTTGGTGTGTTGAAGTAGACTTTCGATTTTAAGTAACCCCATAAAAAATAGTCAAGCGGGGTCAAATCGGGAGAACGAGCAGGCTACTCAATTTCACCGCGTCAACCGATCCATCTATTGGGGAAAAACTTGTTTCAGATAGGCTCTTACTTCCAATGAAAAATGTGGCGTAGTTCCGTCTTGCTGAAACCAGATATTTCTATCAATTTCATTGAGGTTGTCATCATCTGGGAAAAGCATTCTTAACTCCGGAACTAAGAAATTTTGCAAGAAATCCAAGTAACACGTGCCAGTTAATGTGCCATCAAAGAAATATGGTCCGATAATTTGAGAATTTATAATTCCAGCCCAAACGTTCACCTTCTCAGGATATTGAGTATTGGCCTCCATCATCCAATGTGGATTTTCTGTACTCCAGTATCTACAGTTCTGTTTGTTGACTGTTCCTTTAAGACGAATGTTGCTTCATCAGAAAAAAAGAATTTTTTTTATAAATAAAGGATTATCTTGGCATCTATTTGCGATGATTTCGCAAAATTCCATTCGGCGATCAGGGTAATCGTCGTTAAGTTCTTGACCCAAATGAATTTTATATGGGCGGTATTTTTCGTTTTTTAGAAGACGCAATATGGACGTTTTACTAACAGCATTATCGGCGGCAACTTGTCTTGTGGATTTATGTGGATTATCTTGAATATCTAACAATATATAGAATTTCTGTTCATCGTCTAAAATGCGTTTCCTACCAGATTTAGGAATATCTGTGACATTTCCAAATTCACGAAATTTGTTTTCTATTTTACTAACCGTAGACTGGGAAATGCGGCGGTCAGGATACTTAGTATTGAAAATTTCGCATACCTGCTTCTGCGTTCTTGATTTATCTCCACATCCTAATAATATCAAAATTCTTTGGGTATCCGAAAGACTCATTGTTAAAATAATGATCAACTTGACGATCAGCGATAAATAACATAATAGAATAATAAGTTTTTACAGATGTAGCAAATAATGAAATTCTGATATGTAAAAAGAAACCCTTTTTTACTTCTTTCTTCTTGTTGGATTTTTTGCGCAGCGTATCAGGCAAACCGATACATTTAAGTTAAATATTTCGGTTAAAAGATTTGACAGATATTTGGTACATAGGCACTTGATTGTATACATTTCATAATAATAATAATTTTGAAATTATCAAATTTAATTTTATTGATGAAAAAGATACAATATTCAAAAAATTATATTGCTGAATGGATAATTAAGAACCCTCTCTGATAAGCTATCACACGCACCATCATTCCATTTAAAAATTTTAAAGGGGAAGCTGTCACTCCATTGGGGAGATCGAGGGAGAGGTATACAATTATGCTCAAAAAAATGTCATTCTAGAATTAAAAATTGACGTGTTTCAGGATTTTACTAATAAATTGTAAATTACGTAGATAATGAATTTATCCGTTACTTATGGACCTCACTGTATATAATAGTTCTTCTGAATATTTCTTTCTCGACATTAACAAGAAACTGTGGGCTTTCATCCACGAACTGACGAATAGTTTCTTTTAAATCACCAATATTGTGAAAAGGTTTAAGCATATAAACTTTTTCCTTTAAATATTCCCTCCCACATAGCGTTTTAAAATATCTCAATTAAATGTTCCTGTACTTTTAAGGAACATAATTTTGCATGTTTTTCAAATGTTATTACAAAAGTATCGCCTCAAAAAGTGTGCTTTCTGTGAGGTTTACCATAATTATTTACTTTTTGTATTATTCATGAACATTTATGTTCATAAATGTTTGCACCAAAAATTCGTTTATTTCTTACCGACCTTTTTATAATAGAGTTGAATTGAATTCGTTGCCTATTTACATTGTTTTGGACAATAACAATATTTTTCGTGGAGAAGAGTCTTCTTAAAATACGAAATTAATGATGAGGATTTTGTTCGAATTGTTGTGAGTTGTGGCACGAGGGTAAGTTGAAAAAATGTCAAAAGCCGCTTTTTCACCATACTGCACTGAAACTAATGGGGCTAATCTTTTTATAAAGGAATGACTTTTCTTTATAATATTTTTCTCTAGGGTTGAATATAAAACTCTTTGGTCGGTTTCAAATTTTCGTATGCTACTCGTATATTATCAACTTTTTACTAGGTTTGATGGGCGCTATTTTAATTTAAAGACATGCCCAAACGAATTGGTCAAACGACATTGTCAAAAGAATTTCTTATATGTAAACACAAATATTATTCCCATATGGTGCAAACTTTATGGATGGCACTGTATACACTTAGATACCAAATAATATCTTAGGGTGTCTGTAGATAAAACTTTTACCAGTGATTATAAATTTCACTGGTATCTAACTGTAAGGAGACAATATTCTGAATCATCGCTTTCAGTAGTTATACTGTGACGATTCTGGCCCACTTCAAGGTCGTAGATGCCTATCCCGATGACCTTGAAATGCTCTGCAAGCGGCATATTATACCTAACCATTGTTTTCGGAGGGGACTCATAACTTTGTCGTTACGTTCCCAGAGTTTCCATTGTCTTTTTATCCAACATGTAGTTTTACAACCAACTTACTATACACTTTAGCTTATTCTAGTCTATTTTTACTCCAAAACTTAATCATTCTCCATTTTTGTGGCAGGTTCTTCCAGAATGGGAACTTAGGAAGCAATTCATAATACTGGTTCAACAACCAGTATTCGATACGGATTCCTACTTGACATCGCAGGCTTTGCAGTCGTCCGCTTCTACTCCAAGCGAGGTCAGTGCCAAATTTGGCACCATCACTTATTCTAAAGGTAAGAGGAGAACGAATTTAACCTTTACCCCGTTGGTAATAATACTCATCGTTGGAATATTTAAAAACGTGTGTATATTCATCTCAACAGTCATTATTACTTTATTTCAGGTGCCAGTATATTCCGAATGGTGATGAATTTTATGGGCGAAGACAACTTCAGAGATGGCCTTCGCGATTACTTGGTCGAATAGTAAGTTATATGATTATAATTTATCTTTTTTGCCTGGAGATTAACTTTGCATAAGTATATTCTCTTAAACATCTTTTGTAACATATTTTACAGTTTGTGAAATTGGGCTTTTCTAGTTACGATCCCATCAGGTTAAGGCAAATGAATCCTGCATAACAATAACACATACATATATACAGTATGTCCCCGGATCGAGTTTAAAAGAGGAAAAAAAATTGTGTTTTTGATTTCTCAGAAAAAAGTCACTCTTGATGATTTGCCCTGCTTGATTTCAAACCCCCAAAACGCAAATTACTTTTTGTGTAACTCAAACGGTTCTCGAGATAATACCATTTTTCTTCATAATTTGGACTTAACTTTGGACAAAATTTAACGGCGGATTTAACCCGGATTTAACCCAATAATTTCGTTGTCTAGGATGCTATAGAAACTCAATTAATTAGTTAGCTAAAAAAAATGGTTCGACTTACTTATTCTCATGTTTTAATCATTGAATTAAACAACTGATTATAAAATGAAATAAAAACTAAACCAGAATTTTTTTATTCAAATAATGATCCTCCTTTTTCTGCACAAATTTTAATTCGAGCTCTGAATTTGTTAAAACTATTTCTAATTTCCTAAATTGACAAGGACTTGACTGCATTTTGAATCCTTGTTTTTAATTGCTCTTCATCATTTTCTAGTGGTTCACGATAAACAATTTGCTTTAAACGTCCCCATAGATAGAAGTCCAATATTGTCAGATCCGGGCTTCTCGGCGGCCATAAAATGTGACCATCCCTTCCTATCCAGTGTTCATTAAATTCGGAATTGACCCAATTACGGACAGTAACGGCATGATGAACAGGGCACCCATCTTGTTGGAAAAATATTCCCGTTGGATAACTTAAATGAAGTTCGTCAAGTTTATCTCTTAAAAATTTTTGTAGCATCTCCAAATATGTATTACGATTTAAATTTTCTTTGAAAAAAATATGGACCAATAATGCCATTTATATATGAAACCGCACACCACACATTAACTTTTTTGAAATATTGTCTTCGACAAGAAATAGTAAAGTGGGGATTTGTTTCATTCCAATACCGGCAATGCTGAGAGGAAACGACGCAGTTTGTGAAAAGGTAGATTCATCGGAGAACAGAATTTACTTATGAAATCCTACGTCATTTAAAACTCTGTTGCCAAACTCTCCAAACAAAAATCCAAACGTTTGGCGTCATCACCCTCCTCTAAGGTGTGCCTGAATTTGGGTTTAAATGGTAAAATCCGGTTCTGCTTGAAAATTCTCTGTAAATGCGATTTACTTCAGTTTCAATTGCCCTTCTTCTAAGTGATAATCTTGGAGCTTCTCTCACGGAATGGAGGGCAAGAACTGAAGCAGCATCATCTTCATTCAACCATTTTTTTGATTTTTTAATGTCTAAAACAGAGCCTGTTTCTAAGAACTTGGTCACCAACTTCGTAAGCACTCTTCCCCATTTCCATAGCATTGAATCAAATAAATTTTTAGTTCTAGAGTCAACATTATGGCATATAAATAGTAGCAAAATGATGAAGATTCGATTTGAAGTTATATTGACTTATTACTTGTCAGCACTTGTCAATGATATCTTGTAATGAAATCCGCCTCCTAGAATTTTTTTTAAAGAATTCCAAATTATCTTAGACGTTTTTGGCGGTCTCCTACACAGGCCAAAGCATAATACTCGTCCGAAAGTCCAAATTATGAAGAAAAATGGTATTATCTCGAGAACCGTTTGAGTTATATAAAAAGTAATTTGTGTTTTGGGGGTTTGAAATCAAACAGGGCAAATCATCAAGAGTGAATTTTTCTGAGAAATCAAAAACACAATTTTTTTTTCTCTTTTAAACTCGATCCGGGGACATACTGTATGTCAATACGATAAAATGAAAACGAATAATCCAGGAAAAAAATCGAATTACAAAATATCTAATTTGAGTTTTATAAGATTAAATAGATTTAAGCCGAGCGCAAACCTATAATGATTCTGATGTTTTGAATTCACCATGTAACAACAGATCCATAACGAGAAACTATGAATTTATATTTATCTTTTAACCAAGTTAGGTTGATACCTCGACATGTGTTTGCGTTTCATAAAATATTTTGTTGAGTAATGTGAATTTGTTATTCATACATACGTATTATTATTCAGTTTTCTTTAGTATGTATACATTGCTCAATTCACATTCCATTATAAAACTAACACAGGGAGTATATCTATTTTACGGCATCTATAATGCTATATTCTTATCACACACTTGAAATAATACATAATGACTTACTATACTTCATATAAAATAAAAACCAATGCACGTCATCACGCGTTTAAGTTTTAGAGCGCAGTGATGCCAGATTGTTATAAAATTATTCAGTATTTAGAAATAATTTTCACTAGCATACGGATGAATTCTTTGATTGTTTATTGTTAAATTACTTATTTCCTCAGCAGTAGTAAACATTAGTAAACATGTTATTTTAATGGGGGGAATATTAGTAGAAAAAGGCAAACGGAAGTCTTGAAGTTAAAAAATAAGATTGTAGTTTTAACTAAATATTTTATATTTACATTGCCTCTCTAACTGTCAAGGGTAACAATGGACCATTATTGTCTCGTTCTTTTTTCATACCATATCAAGGGTGCTACTAAATCTTGGCAGCAGCTGTTTAACTATTTTCGCATTTCGCAAACGGAAGTCTGACAGTTATAACACGTTGCCTCTACTGAAAATACCAGTTTCTCAGTGCAAGGTAAAAGTTTGAAACCCAAAAAAGACACAAACCACTATTAAAGCCAGTTCAGATAGTTTCAGATAATTTCAGATAGTTCTAGTAAGGTTCAGATAATTTCAAACTGTCAAAAAATGTCAAGTAATACAACACGGCAACCTCGGATCTGCTGCCAATTGCATGACAACGAATATCGAGCGCGAAATTTAAAATTAAATAGATCATTCCAAATATTCACGTACATTTACAATTTACTTATCTTTTACAGTCAGTACAGCAACACGATACCCGAACAATTATGGACCTCCCTTAGCCCGTACATCAACGATACACTGTCTATCATACCCGCCAATTTGAGTACCGTCATGGAAAATTGGGTAGTAAATTCCGGTTACCCTCTAGTTCATGTTTCCGTTAATGGGAGTAACCTCATAGTCACACAGGTAAAATTCTGTAATCCTATGAATCGTGATATATCGTACATTGCCCATTGATAATTACCCATCACCCCTTCCCCATTACCCACCACCCCTTTCCCATTACCCATTACCCATTCCCCATTACCCATCACCCCTTGGTCATTACCCATTACCCCTTCCTAATTACCCATTACAGCTTTCTTATTACCCTTTACCCCTTCCTCATTACTCATTCTCATTACGTTACCCATTCCCGTTACAAATTTCCGCTACCACTTTCCCATTACTCATTACAGATCACCTATCATTCTATGACAATAGAATGATAGGTGATCTGTAATGAGTGGTAAAGGCAATGTGTCCATTGCCTTTACTCCTAAACCACTTTTATCAAAATTCGTTATTTTCCCTTTATTTTGTTATATCTCTGTTAGGAACGATTCTTGCTGTCTGGCAATGACAGCGAGTCGAAGTGGTATGTTCCCATCAGTTTCACCAGCTCCGTTGATGAGAACAAATTCCAAAATACCTATCCTGAAGGATGGTTAACTCCGGACAGTAACCTATCCATCACCATTCCTACAGGAGCTGAGTGGGTCATACTGAACAATCTCGCCACAGGTGAGACATTTGCCTAGATTGATAGAATTTTATGTTTTTGTTTTTTTGTCAATAACTCCTACTGATGTTGTTCTTAGGTTACTACAGAGTAAACTATGACGATACTCTCTGGGACAACATTACCAGCGCACTACTGGCTGCAAACTTTTCGGACATACCGGAAGAAAACAGAGCTCAGATAGTCAACGACGTTTTCACCTTGGCTAAAGTCGATAAGATAACCTACTCCTCGGTCTTCAGCATAATAGAATTCTTGAAGAACGACGTTTCGTATTTCCCGTGGTACCCCGCCTTCACTGGATTTGAATTCGTTCTAGGAAAAATCGGAAGAACCTCCCTTTTGGGAAGAACCATCGTGGTAAATATACTTTAAAATATCATTGCTAAAGCAAATTGTACGTCATTATGTGTGTGAAGCAAGTCTGTTACTCCTTCGTTCATTGAGCATTCTTGTCCATCTACTGTTCATATTTGTTTGTTCTGATTCAAAGTTAGAAACTGTAATTGTTCATGATGAAACTCATTTTGACTATCTTTAGGCACATGTCTCGGAGCTTATGGAGAACTTATATCAGGCGGTTCCTATCACTCGTCTAAACGATACGGATCATTTGTATACCATCAACCAAGTGCGAACTATAACAAGAGCGTGTAAATTGGGCAAAGAAGATTGTGTAACTGGAGTGAAAGAAATGTTCAGCGAGTACAAAGTCAACGGCACCACGTGAGTCCAACTTACAAATAGTATACGTTAGACAATAATATTTGGTTGGTCAATTCTACTTCATCATTTTATTTTGTTTCAGACCCAACAAAAACTTGAGAAGCATAGTATATTGTAACGGTTTGAGATACAGCGATGACTCCAGTGACTGGGAGTTCTTATGGAACGTGTACCAAGAAACGGAGTTGGCCACCGAAAGAGCTACTCTAATATCAGCACTTGGTTGTACCCAAAACACCACTCTATTGAACAAGTAAGCGTTTCAGAAAAGATGATGTTAATATGGGTATTTTTTTTTATATAAAATAGGTAGAGCTGCACAGGCTCTACTACTAGGGTGTGCCATATAAAAAAATAATATGTTAATCGCTTTTTTGCGATTGTCTTTTGTTTTTCTGGTTACCATATTGTTACGAACGCTGGGCCAGTCCGCCCCTGCCTGTTTTGACGCCGGCTGACCAAAGCAGCCGATAACCTGTGCTGACGTAAGACGCCCAGAAAAGCCACGAGTATTCGCGGCGGTTCGACTTCGCGCGCTGGAGGCTTCTCGTAGATACGCGACCCTTCTATAGGTGTATATAACGCGGGGTATCCAGGCGCGACGACAGTTCTATTTAAATATCGGCGCGGCGTTCCGTGCAAGGCTCGAATATAAATTGTATATTAAAATAAATTAGTATAGTTAAATAGTGTTAGTGTAGTAGTTGTATTAGTGTAAATAAATAGTGTTAGTTTAAATGTACGAGTTTAATTTTTCACACCTCGCGAACCCGAAATAAATAAAACGTTACATTGGTGTCCGGTGTGAGTGTGAAAAAAAAAAACTGAACAATAAAGACATTTAAATAAATAAATTCGCGATAAATAAATTAAGTGAAATGGCTTCAAGACAGGTATTTGTAAAGGACCTTAAAGTGGCGGATTTAAAAAGAGAACTCGAAGAACGGGAGTGCGAGACGACAGGGAAAAAGGCCGATCTGCAAAATAGACTTAAAGAAGCTCTGGAAAATGAAGGTGAAAATCCCGACATATTTTTATTCGAAATTGCCGGTGACATAAATTCGGCGTTGCAAAGTTTAAAAGGAAGCCTGGAACAGAAACTAATAGAAAATGGTAGTAACCTGGAACAGAAATTTGAGGAAACGTCTGGAAACTTAAGAGGGATGGAGCAAAACTTAAGAGGGATGGAGCAAAGGTTGGTCGAAACGTCTGGTAACTTGAGAGGGATGGAACAGAAATTAATAGAAAACATGGACCAAAAACTAATGGAAAATTATACATCTTTAGAAAAGAAAATTATGGAAAATTCTAGTTACCTCCAGAAACAAATAGGCGAATATGTGGACGGAAAATTTGGAGAAATTGAGAATAAATTTCTAGAAGTAGAGAGAAAAATTGCAACGCTGAGTTTAGGAAGTGAGGAACAACAGCAAATGGTCAATACCTCTCTGAAGTCACCGGGTAGCGACAGCGACAGGTTGAGTAAACCCGAATTGAGCAGTCCTGTGGAAATTTCGAAAATTCGTATGAAACCACCACTGTTTGATGGTAAGAGCTCATGGGTCAATTATCTACGACAATTTGAGGCTGCAGCGAAGGCAAATGGTTGGTCATTGGCGGAGAAGGCTACAGCGCTGACGTTAGCGCTACGCGGCGATGCAACGGATATATTGCAGACGCTTTCTCTTGAAGAACAAGAGGATTACCACCAACTTGTCCGACACCTGGAAATGCGATATGGTCAGTCCCATCTTGAGCATGTCTACCACTCGCAGTTGAAGAACCGCTATCAGAAAAGTAACGAATCGCTGCAGGAATTCGAAGCGGACATAGCGCGGTTAGTTCGTTTGGCATACTCATCTACGCCGGAGAACGTCATGGAACGACTAGCCGTGCAGGCATTTTTAGATGGTCTGCGTGATACTGAGACCCGTCAAGCTCTGACTCTCGCTCGTCCCAGCAAGTTGGTGGATGCTTTAGCGCGAGCTTTGGAATTCGAAGCTGCTAAACAGAGTTGCAGAGGTCAAGCTAAGGTCCGTAGGGTGGAGGAAGGTGTTGAAGAAGGAACCTGCAATGAAGCAGAAATTAGGCGAGTCGTCGAGGGCATGTTGGAAAAGAGGCAAATTCGGTGCTGGAATTGCGGTAAGGTTGGACATGTCCGTAGTCGCTGCCCTAGAAATAAGGAAACGTCACATAAGGAAACGTCACCCTCGTCGGGAAACTAAAGGAGGTTGACCGTAGGGGGCAATCGTCAACCTCTAAGAAGCAAGCCCCAAAGAAAACAGCACGCGTAGCATCTCTTCAACACCCGTCTAATAGTGTTTTTGTCGATGGACTAGTCGATGGAAAAGAAAGACTGTTGCTATTAGATACGGGTGCAACGAGAACTATCATTAGACCAGATATTGTTGGAACAGCAGCAAGAATTACTCCGACCAGCTGGCGACTACGTACTGCAACTGGAGATCCCGCTACCATTCGCGGTGAGACCAATGTCACGATTGTCATTGGAAACGTGTCGTTTGAACATCGAGCACTGGTAGCTGAAATTGAGGATGAACTTATTCTTGGAATGGACATTATGAACACCAAGGGATTTAAACTGGACTTCAAGAATAATGTTCTGAAAATAAATGGTGAGGAAATCGTACTACATCGAAAGACGGAGGAAACAATTCGAGTTGTCCTGGCAGAGGATACGGCAGTGCCAGAACGAAGTGAAATGATCTTGGACGCTCATTTGGACGGTAACCCGTGTGTTGGAAATATAATGATGTTTGAGCCAAGATCTCACGACGGCGAGGTAGCCAGAGGAATAGCTGTAGGAAAAGCTCTGTTGCTGACCGAGAAAACAGTACCGGTGAGAATAATGAACCTCAATCATCACCCAGTGAATCTAAGGAAAGGGATTGCTTTAGGGTACTGTTCTTCGGTTTCCTCCGTCATTCGAAAGTTAGATACTCGAGGAAATTCAGTTGGGAGGATTACAGGCGAGTTATCAAACCTTCTGTCGTCTTCCTCAAGATCCTTGAGAAGTGATCAAACGACGAAGCTAAGGAGTCTCATTACTAAGTATGCAGACATTTTCGATAATGGGCAAGGAGGAAAGGGCAGGACAAATGTAATCCGACACAAAATCGACACGGGCGACGCTCGGCCCATCCGACAAACAGCAAGAAGATTGCCATTAGCCAAACGCGAGGAAGCCGATAAAATCGTGCAGGACATGGAAAAAGATGGAGTCATTGAACCATCTAATAGTCCGTGGGCTTCACCAATTGTATTGGTAAAGAAGAAAGATGGCTCTACCAGATTTTGTGTGGATTACCGTCAATTAAACAACGTGACAAAGAAAGACAGCTATCCATTGCCTAGAATCGATGACACCTTGGATACTCTATCAGGATCAAAGATTTTCTCAACCCTAGATTTGAAGAGTGGATATTGGCAAGTAGAGTTGGCACACCGGGATCGAGAGAAAACTGCGTTTACTCTGGGTACAGGACTATGGCAGTTTACCGTAATGCCGTTTGGATTATGTAACGCTCCGGCAACCTTCGAGAGGCTGATGGAAACTGTGTTAAAAGGACTCTCTTGGAAGACATGTCTTGTGTACCTTGACGACATCATCGTGGTTGGAAAATCCTTTGAGGATCACATGAAAAATCTGGAGGAGGTCTTTCAACGTTTACGAACCTCTGGCCTAAAGCTTAGCCCGAAAAAGTGTCATCTATTCCAGAAGGAAGTGAGGTATCTGGGCCATGTTGTTTCCAGTCAAGGAGTGGCAGTGGATGACCAGAAGATCAAAACAGTGCGAGAGTGGCCAGTACCCGGCAATAAGCATGATCTACGAAGTTTCCTCGGGTTATGCACTTACTATCGTCGATATGTGCCCGGATTTGCCAATATTGCCAAGCCACTGACTCGACTCACGGAAGGAGAAAGACGGTTCCAATGGGACGATGAATGCAGTGAAGCGTTTCGACATTTAAAGGAAGCGTTGACGAGTGCACCTATCCTGAGCTATCCTCTCCCAGATGGAAAATTCATTTTGGATACCGATGCCAGTAATGTAGGTTTGGGAGCAGTTTTGTCTCAGATTCAGGACGGCCAAGAGAAGGTTATTGGATACTTCAGTAAAACCTTGTCGAAACCTGAGCGAAACTACTGTGTTACCAGGCGGGAGCTACTGGCGGTAGTGAAATCTGTCGAACACTTCTATAAATACCTGTATGGGAGGAAATTCTTGCTGAGAACGGACCATGCGGCGCTAAAATGGCTTCTACAGTTCAAGAATCCTGAAGGACAGGTAGCCAGGTGGATAGAGCGACTCCAAGAATTTGATTTCGACACCGAACATCGTGCAGGCAAAGTTCACCGCAACGCTGATGCGCTATCCAGAAGACCCTGCTTTGAGGATTGCAAACATTGTCAGCGGGCAGAAGAAAAGGACATCTTAGTATACAGAACGGCGGCGGTGAACGATGATTGGCTGTCGGAAAAGGTTTTGAAAGACCAAGAGAATGACCCGAATCTGAAACCAATTGTGAATTGGAAGAAAGAAGATCGGAAACCCACTTGGGAGGAGGTATCACGGTATTCACCAACCGTAAAGTCATACTGGGCTCAGTGGAATTCCCTCGTCTTAAGCGACGGACTCTTAAAACGCGTTCTGGAGAAATCAGATGGTACCGAAGAGCGAAAACAACTGATAGTCCCCAGAAACAGAGTGCCAGAGGTATTGGAGGAGATCCACAATGGAAGCACTGGCGGACACCTAGGAGTAACAAAGACGCTGGGAAAAGTTAGGGAGCGTTTCTACTGGGTGAACTGCACTACTGACGTGAAGGAGTGGTGCAAGAAATGCGTGGTGTGCGCTGCAAGTAATGGTCCGCAACGGCACCCGAAGGCTCCAATGCGACAATACAACGTGGGTAGTCCGTTTGAAAGAATTGCCATCGATGTAGCAGGTCCGTTTCCGGAAACAGATAATGGAAATAAATACATCGTCGTCGTGATGGATTATTTCAGCAAATGGGTAGAAGCGTATGCCCTTCCAAACCAAGAGGCTTCTACTGTGGCGGACGCTCTCATCAAGGACTGGATTTGTCGATTTGGTGTACCTCTGGAATTACATTCGGACCAGGGGAGAAATTTCGAGTCGATTCTGTTTCAGAATGTGTGCCGTACACTCGACATCCGTAAGACGAGGACAACTGCACTGCATCCGCAGTCAGATGGAATGGTGGAGCGAATGAATAGGACCATCAACCGGTACTTATCCAAAGTAGTCTCTGACCACCAGAGGGACTGGGACCAGTTTCTCCACCTGTTCCTGCTAGCCTACCGGTCGTCGGTTCACGAAACAACTGGGCAAACACCTGCAAGCATCGTCATGGGCCGTGAACTGCGTCTACCCTGTGACCTGAAGTTCGGCTGTACACCAGGGGACGACGTGGCTGGAGAGGACTACGTCAGTACTCTACGCCAGAGAATGGACGACATCCACGAACGAGTCCGTTCAAATATCCAGGGCGCCAGCGACCGCATGAAGGAGACCTACGACATCAACGCCAACGATGGCAGGTACCAGCCCGGCAACCAAGTCTGGTTATATAACCCACAACGTCGTCGTGGGTTATCTCCAAAACTTCAAAGCTCCTGGGAAGGTCCGTATGAGGTCGTCACCCGGATTAACGATGTAGTCTACCGAATCCAGAAGTTGCCAAGAGGAAAACCCAGGGTGGTCCACTTCAACCGTTTAGCCCCTTTCGCCGGAAGCAATGACGAACAAGCTGAAGCCAGAGTTCGACACGTCAGTCCACCAGACAGCGAGCTCTCTTTCGAGGAATTCATGTTGCTTCATTCGAATGGCCAGAAAGCTCGCTACGGTGTAACGCGAGAAGAACCACGTGACCTGTTCCAGACTCCTGCTGATTTCTGTCTTGCTCACTGTGTGGCAGCGGACCTCCGAATGTCCCGAGGGATTGCACTTACCTTCAAGAAGGCGTTTGGACAGTTGGAGGAGTTACGCAGACAAAGACCAGAGGTTGGACGAGTCCTTCAAATCACGGCGGCCGAGCAGGAGAAAGAGAGGTCCGTTTTCTATTTGGTGACCAAGCAGCTATCGCACCATAAACCAACTTATCAAACTGTCTGGGACACACTAGTCGAGCTGAGGGATGTGCTCTTGTCCCAGAGCATAAGCAGTTTGGCGATACCGAAGATAGCCAGCGGACTAGATGGCCTGGATTGGAGGGTGATCAGGAGTATGCTAGAAGTCCTCTTCCGGTTTACTGGAATTGAGATTCTGGTATGCTGTTACAACCCCAGGAGATCGCTCAACGAGAAGACTGTGGACTGCTTCTTCTACCAGACCTCCCGATGCAAGAATGGGTCATTCTGCAGGTATCGTCACAGGCCAGGGGATGACACAATTCGAGACGAAATGTCTTTAAGGAGGGGGCAGTGTTACGAACGCTGGGCCAGTCCGCCCCTGCCTGTTTTGACGCCGGCTGACCAAAGCAGCCGATAACCTGTGCTGACGTAAGACGCCCAGAAAAGCCACGAGTATTCGCGGCGGTTCGACTTCGCGCGCTGGAGGCTTCTCGTAGATACGCGACCCTTCTATAGGTGTATATAACGCGGGGTATCCAGGCGCGACGACAGTTCTATTTAAATATCGGCGCGGCGTTCCGTGCAAGGCTCGAATATAAATTGTATATTAAAATAAATTAGTATAGTTAAATAGTGTTAGTGTAGTAGTTGTATTAGTGTAAATAAATAGTGTTAGTTTAAATGTACGAGTTTAATTTTTCACACCTCGCGAACCCGAAATAAATAAAACGTTACAATATTAAAAATTTCCAGGAAAAATTCTGATATTTATTGTGGATTTAAAAACTGGTTAGCTTTCCGTAAGACAAATGGATAGAAAATTTGTTTATTGAACAAAGTCAACGCAAGAAAAATACTTTTGATTTTTTATTTTGTAGCTATCTTCTTCTGTCTATTACATCAGGCTCAGGAATAAGATCCCAAGATGCTTACTCCGTCTTTTCAGCTGTATATAGCGGCAATGACATAGGTGTGGACGTAGCATTCGAATTTCTAATAGAAAATTTTGACGCCATCTACGAGTAGTAAGTACACGAAATATTAACATATTTGTTGTAAGAAGTTGAATAAAAAAACAGAGATTAGCAATAATGTTTTGTCAACCTTTGTGAACGTATTCCTTAAGGAGAGTATAGGAATACTGATATATGTTGGTTCGGATACTCTGAAGGTGTCAAATAAATGGAGGACGAAACGTTGTATCAATTTGTAACAAAATTGTTGCTTATAATAATTCGTGGTTTCAGCTACCAAAGTATGAATTCCATGTCCAATCTGATTACCGGAATTGCAGCGCTGTTCAAAAGTCAAGACCAAGTTGATAAAGTAAGTATCTACTTCTTCCTATTTGACATATTTTTGTATGCCCATTTTGGCAAGATTTTTCATCATCTCTTTGCTTATGACCCGATTTTTTTTAATACCGCTTAATATAATTTCCCAGTTACAAAACTTCATTGATACCGGCAACCTCACAGATACGTTCAGGGAGTCCGCCGAGCAGGCTCTTGAGTCCGCCCTGACAAATTTGGCATGGATATCTACGTACAGCGACGACCTCTACATATACTACAGTCTAGAAGAGGAAGAAGTAGTCGACGAGAATGAGAGCTCCCAGCCGGAATACAGACTCTCTAAGAACTTCGTTCCCTCTCACTACGAGGTCCACTTGAATGTAACAGACGAAGCTTTCACCGCTAATGGTAGTTACAGTTCTTGTAGTGCACCAGATCCATATAATTTTCGTTTTTTACTCAGCCACTTATCTGTACACCCAAATTGACAACTAATGGCACTTATTTCTCCATTTATTTAGGTACAACCTTCGGTGGCTCGGTAATTATCCACTTCACAGTGACTAACAGGACCTGGAGGATAATCCTACACGCCAGTAGCGAAAACATAAACGTGGAGAACATCACGTTGAACAACCTGGAAATTCCCAGCGCTAACTACAGCGTCAACAGCACCACCGACATCATGACAATTACCTTGGGAGATTACCTCGAACCGTCCGTCGAGTACCAGGCGAAATTGGACTACACCGGTACCTTTGGCGCTAACAACAGGGGCTTCTATAAGAGCAGCTACGAGAATGCGGAGGGAGTCACCAGGTACCTGGTCACTACGCAGCTGGAGCCGACTCACGCTAGGAGGGTATTCCCGAGTTTCGATGAACCCTGGTTCAAGGCCACGTTCCAAGTGCTCATTACCTACCCTTCGGAGCTGAACGCCACGTCGAACACCCCCGGAACCATCATGCAGACTGATTCGTAAGTATCGGCTCTAGCTCGCCGATCGAGGGAAGCGCTTTTTACCTCAGATTTGAAAAGGTTCAGCCCTTCAAAGTTATCATCAAACCATAACTCCTAGGGTTGTGGCATCCAACACAATTGCTACATCATAGCTTCAAAGAAAGTCCATATATTTCTAGGTATACCAACCAATCTACGATACAGTTCGACAAAACGCCCGTTATGCCCACGTACCTCGTCGCATTCGTCGTGTCTGACTTCACGTGTACAACAGGAGATTCCATCGACACTGTGCCCTACCGGGTATGCTCCAGGGATAACGAGAGCGAGAACAGGGAGTGGGCGGTAGAAGTAGGACCGAAAATTTTGGCAGCGTTGAACGAATATACCGGTTACAACTATAGCAATGCCATGGCAAAGATGGACCAGTTCGCCATTCCAGACTTCGCTTCCGGAGCCATGGAGAATTGGGGTCTGGTAACATACAGGTAAATAACAGAACCGCACGCTACATTTTTTATACCTATAGATAATTATTTCTTAATGGTACATTCTTTCAGAGAGGTATATCTTCTCTGGGACCCTCTGGAGTCGACCAACGCCTACAAACAAGCGATATTCACAGTCATTGCTCACGAATTCGCCCACATGTGGTTTGGTAACTTGGTTACGTGTAGTTGGTGGTCCGAAATTTTCTTGAACGAGGGCTTCGCCACTGTTTTTGAGTTCTTCGCCGCCCATATGGTATGTCTTGAATAAGCTTTACGATTTTTATTGGTTTCTCTAACGGCTTTCGATGTCTGTCTAGGTTCTCCCCGATTGGGAGTTGGACAAGCAATTCGTCGTGAGAGTTCACCAGCCCGTTCTCAATACGGATTCCTACATAACCGCGCAGGCTCTTCAGTCTCCGGCTTCTACGCCTACCCAGATCAGTAACAAGTTCGGTACAATTTCTTACTCTAAAGGTGAGCTAACTGAAATAAATTCATACCTAGAGGGTAAGTGTAGAAGGACGAACAAGTTACTAGTGCTACTTTTTAGGTGGAAGTGTGTTGCGTATGGTGGAACACTTTATGGGATCAGAGAACTTCAGGACCGGCCTGCAAAATTATTTGGTTGATCAGTAAGTATTGGCTCACAAATTAATTCTTTTGAATTACCAGGTATATTGATGGACATTTAATGACTTACTTTCATCAGATTGTTTCTTTTAAGTGTATTTCTTTTCTATTTACTTCAGTCAGTTCACCAATACAAAACCCGAGGATCTATGGACGTCCCTCGGCGCAGTTATCGATAATTCCACGTCTATATTACCAGCGGACCTGGAAACCGTTATGACAAACTGGATAAAATCGTCGGGTTATCCTCTACTGTACGTTGAAGTGGTCAACAACACCGTTGTCATTAAACAGGTAAATATTTCCTTTACAAGCCTAATATATAACTGGCCACAAAATGGGGCCTTGTGGAACTACGAAATTCTCACTTGGACTTCTTTTAGCAACGCTTCTTGGTGTCTGGGGAGGACACCACGTCCAAGTGGTATGTTCCCGTGAGTTACACAACTTCGGTGGACGATGACAAATTCGCAAGCACAGCTCCAAGAGGTTGGCTCACTCCAACTTCCGATCTCGAAATAAGTTGGCCGACTAACGCTTCATGGATAATACTAAATAATCATGAAACAGGTAGGCCCAATGGGATGTTCAACCATATATTCAACCAAAGTAAAAGTATTCTAGGTCTTTCTATAATACATTTTAACTATAATGTTTTGACAGTATGTAAAACACAACACAGATTAATCTTAGTCTGTAGTCTCATAGTTTGTGGTAAATATGACATTTACCATGGCTTTCTACTAAGATGGCACTTGTCCTTTTCAGCCTTCTACAGGATAAACTACAGTGAGACTCTTTGGAACGGAATAGCGACGGCACTGAGGGCAGATAACTTCTCAGATATACCGGACTTAAATAGGGCTCAAATAGTGGACGATCTCTTTGACTTCGCCAAAATCGACTTGGTTCCATACTCTACCACTTTCAGGGTGCTCGAGTTCATGGAAAACGACACCACGTACTTCACCTGGTATTCGGTGTCTACTGAATTTAGCACGCTGTTCTCCAGTTTCGGACTGGCCACTCGTTTGGGAGTAGCCATGACGGTGAGTATTGTAAACGGCCTGAACCGTGTGTTGTTGTAACCAGGTGTATCTCAAAAGTTATCAACTTGAAATTATCGTACAATACTTTGTTTCAGGCGCATGTCTTGCAGCTGGTAACCAAATTTTATGATTCGGTACCTCTGGCGACGATTGACGAGGACAATCAACTCTACACACTCAGACAGAATTTGGCTGTCAACTTGGCCTGTAGGGTCGGTCACTCGGGCTGTGCGCAACACACCTTGGAATTGTTTGAAGATTACAAAACCAACGGCACAAGGTAAGAGAAGCAACAAGCAACGAGGAGGGGTTCAGTCTGAAAGTGTTACAAAATACAAAGGATCTCTTTGTAGAGTTGTTTTTGAGTTGACTTCCCTCCTTTTTTTCCTTTTATATATGAGATTAGACGACTTTAGATTAGAGTAAACAATCTATTTATTTTTTCAGGTTGAGAAGTATACGATTTGTAATTTCTGTTGCAATTGTTAATTTTTCAGTCCACCCAAGAATCTGAGAAGTGTAGTACTATGCAATGCCATGCGTCACACTAATAACTCCGACGATTGGACCTTCCTTTGGCAGCAATACCTCGAAAACGAAGTGTCTTCAGAGAGATCAACATTGCTCAGCGCCTTGGCATGTAGTTCAGATACAGATTTGCTGAGAGAGTGAGTATACAAATCATCATTCAACGTTAATTCATCTATTTGTGGTGTTTTTTTTCTTTAAACGTTTTTCCCTCATTTCTTTTTCATCATTTTGTTGTCATCTATTCTTTATGATTATGTCTGTCTTTTCATTGTTATGTCCATTCCAGAGTGTCTCATAATTTGACATATTTGTTACAGATACCTTATCCTGTCAGTAAGCAACACCTCTGGAATAAGATCAGGCGACACCACGACTGTGTTTTCCAACGTCGCTTCCAATCACATTGGCGTCGAAGTTGCCCTCCAGTTTTTGATAGCCAATCACACTGCTATATTGGCCAAGTAAGACGATTTGAATACATTCACAGAATACATTATATCTAATCGTTTTATTCTGTCAAAAAGGCCAACAAGCATGTTTTAATATTGTATAATTACAGTAAATTCTTCTGTTTAGGGTTGGAAGTGTCAGCAGTCTGGGAAGCATCATCACAACTATAGCCAGCGCGATCAGGAGCGAACAACAGCTCGTCAATGTAAGTGCAACAGCTGAAGTGAAAAATTGGTTGGGATATACAACTTCCTTCACTTTTAAAGCGATTTTCCATGCTTTCAATCGATCAATATTTTCACCAAGGCGTTTGTTTGTCTATGGGATTTTAGGAATGTACTCAATTAAATTATTTCCAGCTACACTGCCATAATTTATTACATGACAACGTTTTTTCAAGATAAGAAGAACTTAAAGGTGAAAGAAATATTTTAACATTCATAGCATATTTTTTACGGTATAAAAGGTCAACGAAAAGCTGCAGATAACAGAGTATTTTAATGCTTATTACTTTGACCGCTAGATGTCGTACCAGCCAATGCCAGATCCCAATAGCAGTGGTTTGTTTTCGCTAAACTTTTTTCTAAAACGAGTCTCTATTTTTCTGCAGCTGACGGCGCTGGTCGAATCGGGAGAGCTCGATTCCTCGTTGAATTCGACACTAACCAGCGCGCTGAGCACTGCCCAAGGGAACCTGGACTGGATCACGGTGTATAGGGCTGACCTGTATGAGTACTACGGCCTGGAGGATGAAGAGACCACGTCAACCACTACCACCACAACTACTACCACAACCACAACCACCACAACGACGACGACGACGACAACCACCACGCCGGCTCCAGAAACTACGACGCTGGGTGCTGCCGCATTTGCCTCCTCCCTCCTTCTTACGTTGTCGTTGGCATTCGTTGTCAAGTGTTTCTTTAACTAGGTGATAGTCCATATCTTTTGTTCCAATATTATTTAGAACCCCGTGGTCTACGAAAAAAAAAAAACAATATACTGTGTCCAACAAGTTAAATCGTATTTGTATCATTTTCATTTATTTTTATAACGAGTCATGTCAATGTGTGATTTAGTTGATAATAAATTTTCTCATAGCTGGCAATGAAATGAAGAAAAAACTTAACTCAGTACTTAACCTAAAACCATTTATAAAACAATAAGAATAATATGTTACTGTACTCCTGGGGACCTGAATAAAATTGGGACACATTTTGTAATGAAATTATTCCTCAAGGATCGCAAAGTGGACACCTTGCGAGGAGATGTGATATTCATTGTTGAACCACTGAAATAAAAAAAAAAATGTATATTTCCTGAAGTCATGGTAGGCTAATATTGTATAGGAGTGCACTTTCCGTACTGTTACAGTATTATTTATTTTTATACTAAAAATACTAAAATAAACAGATGACAGTCACGACACTGGTATTTTTAATTGTAGATAGTTTTTTTTTTTCTCTCTACAAACAATATGGTCTCTCGAGAACCAACACATGTTTTTATTATCCAGTTTGAACGAATTTGATGTCACAATATAGGGAACAAGAAACTGAATATATTTGAAGAATCAAATATTAATAAACAGCTTTTTTTACAAGAAAAACAACGACGTCACTGTCGTTGGCATCCTTCAAAATTAGTGTATACCAATTTTCGTCGAACAAACAGTTTTTTTTTGGCTTAATACAAAAAATACACAACCAAAAAGTAATTCGTATAAAAGTCAAATATTTGTTTTATACAGGATGGGTCAACTTATCTTAGTCCAATTGTTGATGATATTGATAATGATTATATAGGGTCTCAAAGTTTTATTTTTTTTTTCAGTTTTTTTTGCTTGAAAAAATTTCACTTGTTCATAGTTTTGCAAAACTCAAATTGAAAATTTGTGACTCTGTACCTTGATTGTCACCTGTATATACTTAACTGTGTCCAAGATACGGATGAATTGCACTGGAATTTCGTAAATGGTAAGATATACAAACTTGGTTATACAGGGAAAAAGTTATGTCTATTCGAAAGGTCTTAACAAATGTCAACAAATATTTTTCGCATTTGTTTCTATTCAACTATTCAAAAAATAGTATTTTTTTGGAAAACAGTTATTTTTTACTCATATTACTGCTAGCTTTATGGAAAAATAAATAAAACAACCTTATAGCACTTTGTAATAAGCTTTATATAGGCCACATTACATAATTCTCGGACGTTTCGTATTCGAAAGACCATCATCAACCTATTTTTTAAATATAGACCTGAATTTGTTTGTTGAATTCTTGAAGTATTTTCTATTCTGAAGTATTATATATGGTGCTTAAATAAGTTTTTTTTTTGCTAGACGTGGATTTAGATTTAGCAAAAATGTATTCTACATTTCTCAGGTTTTTGTGTTTCAGCAAGAAGTAAACTTTAAAAACAATTTTTTGGTAAGTTTTCTATAGACTTGTATATTAAGTAGTGGCTGGTGGTGATTCGTGGATTCTAGTATTATCTATTTTATGGTTTGTTGCAAAAAACAATTACAAGTCTGGTATTAAATCCTACAGGATCACCACTAATACCAATCAAATTTATTTGAAACCTGAGATTAGTCTAAAAGTAAAGACTCGCGGCTATGTGCTCTGATTGTTTGGACAAAATACCGTTCAATCATCAATGTTTAATTTACTATCATTTTCGATCTATGATTTGCAAATTGGGGTATTTGTTTTCTTTAAAACCACTTCAAAACTAAATATTTCAGGTACTAGAAAGGTGTCACAGTTTTAGCATTTTTTTCCTTGATGCCACGTATTTCGCCCACTCCTGTACATTGATATCTTTCAAAAGACAATACAGATCCACAGGAACATAATGTGCTGCAGTGGGTACTGCAGTGGCTTCCTGGAGTGGGTACTGGAACCTTCGGCGTAGAAACAAAAAACCGGAAGTTTTCCACGAAACATCGAATTACTATACTTTTTATGTGCGCGTTTCACCAAATAAGTTGGCATCTTCAGGAGAAGATTAAAAGTTTTAATCTTCTCCTGAAGATATAGAAAATTGTAGTAGTTCGGTGTTTCGAGGAAAACATCCGTTTTTAAAGTATTTCTTTGATAAAGTTAGTCTTTTCTGGAAAGCAGTATTCCTACAGTTTGACTCTGGTAGAAAAACTGAGAAAAAGAACAGCCTATTGCTGAGTTTTGGGGCACTTTTATAGGATTTGTAGATTTCGAATTATTAATTTGGATAATACTTTTTATACTGACACATTATGATTCACGATACTAAATTGGTTTTTGCACGAAGTTTACGACGTTCAATATCTAGAACATAGATAAATAAATGAGACATCTTTTCACCTCATACATGCAAAGCTGTCATATACAGGGTGTTCCACCTCAGGCGGTTTCTTCCATAAATATGGTATTGTGAATTAAAAAAAAGTTCCAAACAAAATTTGTTATTTAAAAAAGGAATTCGTTCGTGTATTGATCAAAATAGATGAAATTTCGAGCTCTGAATGTAAACTGGTTTATGTGTGCCGGCGGCACACATTAAAACCTCCTAAATTAGTTCTGTGTATTTAGTCGCTGTCCCATTACTCCAACCCATTTCCAGATCCCCTAAGCCACCCCTTTGCATTTACTCAGGGTTTTGCGTGCTTTAACCTTTGTTGGGCGAATCCGTCGATCTTAATTCCTTCCTAGTACATTGGCGTGGGGTGCCACAATTCGATTTTACGCTTAAACAACCCAAGCACCCCTCTAAGCCACTCCTACTCCGACCTCTCACCCACCCCCTCTGGTTTCGCCCCTGTAGAAAGCTGCGTGGAATGTCTATTTGTCTCGAATTCATGTCTTGGCATTACTTGAAGGCTCTTGAAGTTGCCGGGAACGGCTCTGAACGGCCGATTAAGCACCAAATGTGATATACCATCTCAAATCCACCCCCATGAAAATTTTCCGCGCTGAGGGGCTGTAAGTAGGTTTTGATGCGTGGGGTGTATGTGGACATCTATGGTTAATAAAGTCGATCTAAAATTTAGTGGGATATCCAAAAATGTACAGGGCGTTCCGTTTAAAATATCGATGTCGTGTATCGGTTTTTGGGCAACTTTTGTTTGAAACGTTTTGAGTCATGGAAGAAACAGTTTTTGGTGAAACACCCTGTATTTATGTCAACAGTTAATAAGACTAACCTTTTTTTCTTTCTACTTGGTAATGGAGAAGAACTACCTGCAACGGAATAGGTATCCACCGTATATACAACAGGTAGCCTTTTCTTCAGAATACAATGCAATTTATGTAATTTATATTGGATATCGAAAATTTATTGGGGTGTTGTATATTACTTTTATGATTTTGGTTGCTAGATGTGCAGACATTTAATCCGTCCATATTTCGTGATAAGATAAGAAAAAAATTAATAAATATAAAGGTGGGCTGGATGGCACGCTCACGTTTTGACCATTTTGTTTTCTCGAGGTGAGTTTGGTTTGATATTCTTGGAAAAATTCGCATCGGGTGTAAAGAAGTGCTCTCAGTAAATTTATTAATGATATAGTGTCATTTTTTAATGTTTATTTGTAGATAAATAGTGCGCGCTTTTTTATTTTAGTGTACAGTGAGTGCATTTTTTTGAGTGTATTAAAGTGTATTTTTGCATTGAATTCGATGCACAAATCGTAAAACAACGTTTTTCAAAGTTTTTACCAGAATTTAGCAAGCATATTGGTAAACAATTTTGTATCTGTTAAATCAATTTTTTTTCAGAAAATTTATTAAACCATAATTGTTCAAGTATAATTATAAATATGACAAATACTTTGCGAAACGAATACACCTTATTAAGTAGTTAAAAAACAGAGCTGATTTTTCCGACATTACTTTTTTCCATTCAGTGTAGTATAGAGAAATGTAACGTACATTTTATAACTGATAAAAAAGAGATGGTGGAAAATGCATGAAAATATTTTTAATGGAATTTGTGTTTTAATTCCTGAACCCATAAAAGCCGATTTATGTTTCATAAATATATTATAGTATCAACAAAAACTGTACCTACTTGACGACAAAGTGTTACTTTTTTACTAACAAACACAACTTCTGTGGTTTATTTATTCGTCCGTTTAAGTGCTACATAATGCACATATCTAACTTATGTATAGTTTTAAGGACATATGTATATCTAAAAAAAAAGGTTTTCAAAAAAGGTATTTTAATACAGAAATAAAACGAAACTCCCTTTAGCATGGAAAATCTATTAAGTTATCTTTGGTGTCTGGTTAAACTAACGCAAACAGTGACTTAGTGTAAACCTATTAAGCTTAACTGATCAGTGATAACTAGGATTAGAAATACCAATGAAAAGTAACAGCAGACGAAAATACATCTATTTAAATGTAATATCAGCGATAAGAAAATCTGGCTAATAGTTTTAATATGGAGCCATCCAAAAACAAAACGTCATCTAAGTTGGCCTAGCAAAAAAGACGTGTTGCTATTCTAGCTTAAATGTATAACCTTATCTAATTGTCAAAGCTGTTGCATTATATGACCGTCATTATTTATTTTACAATTGTGACAGTCATTTGTCAAAAGTTTGACAGAACCGAAAAACTTCAACACGACCGCTATTTCTATCGCTTTCGTTCATAGACAACTTTGATGGCGCTGTTTTTGGACGTCTTTATTTTTTAGTTTAATTATGCTTTACAGGTAGAAACACAACGCAAGTAATTCATTCTTTCACCAAAAAATATATTTTAAAACTTGTCTGCTGATTCCAATAGACTTATCACTTTTCGATCGTCAATAATTGTTTTCGAAAGAATCAAGATCAATTTTCGCAAATGAAATCCCTCATTTTTTGTGTTGATATACATGTTGATAACATTTTAGAAATAATTCCAAATGAAAATTGAGACAAATTTTATTATCACTAAATCTTAATTGTAATATTAAAAATAAAATGTAAGATTAGGCCAACTAGTTCTCAAACTGACAACCGTTGAGTATCAAGTAGGCAAGTCTATCTACCAATTCACTTAGTAGAATGACTTCTAGTTTGTTTGATTTCGTACCGTATTCTGTTCTTTAAAACCTGTAAATTTTGTGTTCTGGTGATATAAACTATTGTCCTCAAATATCATCAAAGAAAATAGTTCAGAAACGTAAGATCTGGACATCTCGGAGGCCACTCTATTGGCCCTCTTCTACCAATCCGGCGCCCAGGCAAAAAATCACTCAAGTAATCTCGAATAGGAACTCTTATTGAAGAAACTCTAAACGTTTGTCTTCTGTAAGAGTTTTTTGAAAAAAAAGAAAAGGTCTAATACCTGATTGTTGGTTGTTCCTATCCAAAAATTTAGCTTTTATAAATGTGGACACTATTGACTGTATTCATTTCCTTCATTCGAAAATAGTATGTTGCAAAGGAATTATGCATTATTGTTGCACCCTCAGAGTTTTACAGAACTCTATTCGCTCAGTCTATCTAATTTATCAGATCAGGATAATTTTCATTAAGTTATTGCACCAGTTTAACTATAAGTTTATATGGATGATAACTTTAGTAGTTATGCGTCTGATTTTTTTTGAGTTTAGTTGCTTAAGTTTGAGTCAGTTGCTTAACAAGAAAATTTTGCTTAACTTATTGATAAATCGACTATTTACCAGGATAAAGCACTGAATGAAACTTTTCTTAATGCAACCGGATCCAGACGCCTCAGAAAATGAAAGAAATAAGTAAAATCATAACATAGCTTAATTTCTATGAGTTGAAATTGTACTTTTACAGGCCTCATTACAGAAGACCAGTTTATCTATCTTATCTAATAATTAATCTTCAATAATAAATGAATTTATACGCACCTTTTGATAGAGTATATTTTAGGTTTAATACGATATAAATACCGTCTAATTATGTCTATCAGTATCGTCTAATCGCTGATTATGAAAGAAATAATAGTTTTGGAACTGTTAAAATACCAAAATACCAAGGTTTATTAATTTTTATTAGCGCAATGTCGATATAACATCGAAAATAAGTGCGTCAGAAATAAAAAACAATGCAATTTTTTAATGTTTACGTCATTAAAAAAGTTTGCTCATTTTACGACAATACAAGACAAACATTTCAATTGTTCTCGATATTTTTATTGACCCTTCTAAGGCGAGAATTATTCCTCGTTGAGGCAACCCCAAGTTCTCGCCTCACGAACTTAATAGACTTACCGTTAGGATGTGCTTTGGGAAAGACATTTGGTGGTTGCCAACTGGACTCAGAAGATGTTCAGTCCAATTTAAACACACCACAGGGCGGTATCTCTAAGGTAGCACCACCGTAGCTTCTTCTAAACTTAATGAAAAACGCAAATGTTACAGTCTTGGATTTTGGTAAATTCAACAAGTTAGTTGGTTAGAATACGTGTCATTCTATTACATAAAACCAGAAACAGAAACAACGTCATCGCCTAACTGTGGCCCTTTTTCCTTCAGTTGTACCATAATCATATCAAGTATTATCATCTTCTCAAGTAGGTACCTTACAAGATTTATTACACATTGGCATGGCTCTGCCAAGAAGTTTCCAGTTCACTAGATTTCATTCATTTCCTTTCTCTTCTAGGAAACAAAATGGCGGCTATACACATCCTCGCCTCCTTTTTACTCCTCTATATACCCTCATACACCTTAGCCGACGACTACAGACTGCCGACCATTGCTTCCCCAAGTCACTACGAGCTCCACATCAACATCACCAGCGGTGCCTTCACCAACGACACCAGCGAGTTTGACGGCAATGTCGTCATCTATTTTACCGTCTCTGACGAGACCACGGAGGTCAGCCTGCACTCCAGCTACAGTTACATCAACATCATCAGCGTGGAGCTGAATAATCAAGAAGTTTCCAGTGGGAACTACTCGGTTAACAGCACCACTGACATCTTGACCATCACCTACTTGGATGGTTTGGTTGTGGGCACTCAGTACGACCTGAATATTTGGTACACTTCAAGACTGAGCGACAGCGACATGTACGGCTTCTACAAGAGTAGCTACGAGGATCTGAACGGTACCACCAGGTACTTGGCGACGACGCAGTTCCAGACGACGTACGCCAGGAGGGCGTTTCCCTGCTGGGACGAGCCCGCGTTCAAGGCCAACTTCTCGGTGCACATCACGTATCCTGTGGGATTGAACGCCCTGTCCAACACTCCTGGGAGCGTCGTGATTACTGACAAGTAAGTATTTGGTACCGAAGCAAAAATTACGCAGACACAAAAACAAATCTAGTGTTTTTACAAATACTGTGTCAGAATTGCTTCAACACCCTCAGGTTCTCCTCTACGAACAAAAATCCCATAGAAAAGCCTCAAAGTATTATGCTGAAAATCTTCCAAAATAGATCATCATCAAATATTATTTGGTCACCTACTATAAGTCAGATGACAAAAATTCGGAAATTCTATGTAATTTAGTCTCCTTACATTGGAGTTCAATACCACAACCGATCCAGCACCAGCAGGGTTCCCCCTGGGATCGAAAAATCTCAAGGAAATATCGCAATCATACTATCAGTTTCCAGATTGATTCATCTCGTACAGAAAAAAATCCCATGACACATGACTACCATTTATTTTGACTATAAGGACTCAAATCCGATATCAGGGTTGCTCAAACGCCAGGAAATTTTCCATGCTAAGTGAAATTCTAAGATACAGGAATTCCACCCAGATTCATTTTTGTCCAAATGTGATTATCCAATGAAGGCATTGTACATATATACAGTCCAGTAGGCAGAGATTTTTACATATGTGTTCTTGAAAGATATAGGGCTAGTTTTGATGGTTCCCTATGTATTTTTTTTGCGTAAAACACAATGCGTCGGGTCCGTAGAGCTGAAACCGTCCGCGAATTTTTTAAATTAACAATTTGGAAAAAAAAAACATATTTTCACATTTCCGCTTCTCCGTTCCTTGGCATATTTTAGATAGCATATGCATATAAGAAGTTGTAGCCTATTGATTTCCAAAATTTTAAGCCCAACCCGAAGTCTCCAAGTGCTATTGTTAACTTGCAAATGACTGCTGAAGTTGAAAAAGTGCCTTTTTTCACTATTTTTTTTTACTTCGAAAGTAGGGCCACTATGATCTTGGAGGGACTGCTATTTGTAGTATAAAGTTACAAAAAAAAATCGGGTCGATCTGTTAATAACTTTTCGAGTAATTTTTTTAAGCCTTAATTAATTTCTTTGTTTATTGCCTTAATTAATTCACCGGGTTAGGCTAGAAAAATCATAAATCTCTTCAAGTTTGCGAGACTTTTTTTGAGATTTTGAAAAATACAAATTTGGGCCAGTTTTATAACGTTTTCTACGAGACTACCTTTTTTGAAGCGACGTATATACAGTGTGGAACAGCCAAATTGAATAAATTTAGTAGCTCCATTATTATGTATTTTTTTTTGAAAATCCTTAAATACATCAATTTCTAATTCTAAAATGACATATTTCTACGTAAAAATATTATCCCTAAATTCAACCCCTTTCAGGTGACAACTACATCCCCTAAATTTTCAAATTGGAAGTAGGGGCTTGTGATATTTCATTTGAAAGGTCTTTTCATTCTCTATTCAAAATTGCTATGGTTTTAAATTTTATTGCAGAAATTAACAAGAAAAAAAGATAAGTTTCTCTTGCGTAGGAAATTCGTTACATTAAAATAAAACACAAATCATTATCAATGCAGCAAATGTTCAAAATGCATGCCTCCAGCATGGCTTCAAGACGCGTATTTAAACAAAAAAAAAAAAAGAGGAGTCACGATATTATAGTCACAATTCAGACAATTTCGAAGCGGCAACGCTAAAATAATATATGTATACGATTTTTCTAACCCAACCCGGTCAATATCGTATAATAAACAAAGAAATGGCATCATTGTCAATTAAGGCAAAAAAATGCGATTGTTAATTACTCGAAAAGTTATTAACGGATCGAGCTGAAATTTTCTTTGTAACTTTATATTACAAACAGCAGTCCCTCCAAGAAATTTCAGGATCATATTCGCCCTACTTTCGAAGTAAAAAAATTGTGGAAAAAAGCACTTTTTCAACTTCAGCACTCATTTGCAAGTTAAGAATAGCACTGGGAGACTTCGGGTTGGGCTTAAAATTTAGGAAATTCACCTCAATTTTTTTTCATAAATTGTTAATTTAAAAAATTAGCGGACGGTTTCAGCTCTACGGACCCCGCGCATTGTGTTCTACACAAAAAAATACATGAGGAAACATCAAAACTAGCCCTATATCTTTCAAAAACAGTTTTTGATGATTTTAGCTCCCTGCCTACTGGACTAATATTGCGATACTGTAAATTGACCGATGAATAAACTGAAAGCAAACACATGTAGAAAAGGAGGTTGTTTATAGATTCATCCAAACAGAGAACGAAAGCTGGACTGCTTCACCTAACACTAGGGGAAGATCCATTGGTGTCAAATCACCGATATTTTCACCCTACTTATGTTCACCCTACTTATCTTCTTTTGTTACTATCATCCCACTCTTCGTCTCATTTCAATTTTTATTTGCGTTTTTCTGTTCCCAGTACGAACGGACTGCTCACCATGCAGTTCGAACAGACGCCACTGATGTCCACGTACCTGCTGGCCTTCATCGTGTCCGATTTCACGTGCACAGAGGGCGATAGCATTGACAATGCCCCGTACCAGGTGTGCTCGAGTTCCCACACTGCCAACATTCGAGACTGGGCTCTGGAAATAGGGCCAAAGATCAAGAAGGAGTTCGACGAGTACACCCAGTTCAACTACAGCTATTCCATTTCGAAGTTGGACCAGGTGGCCATACCGGATTTCGCCGCAGGCGCCATGGAGAACTGGGGGTTGGTCACTTACAGGTAAGAGGGTGAGACGTAAACCATTGAGATTATGTGAATCTTAAAGTCGACATTTAAACTAATTCATGTATCCTGAAAAAAAAAGACTCAAAAAACTTACAGCTTCTGCTGCAGTGTGAACTATAGTGCCATATTATTGAAAATACCCTTGTTGTAGTTCTATGTCATGAAACTGGTTAAAAATAGAAGAAAATAAGCTTTGTCCAGTGAGAGTACCATTAAAAAACTGGTCCCAAAAAATTCTTGTTCTACTAATAGCGCACCAAACATCGATTTTCTGAGAATGTAAGCGGCTTTACTAAAAAAAATTCGGCTTCACCAAATTCCACATGCTCCTATTTTGAGAGTTAAGGGCAGAGCAGGCAGATTTGGAGAGTTCAGAGAAACAAGGATTCATCAGAAAAAAATAGACCCTTTTCTTTAATATTGTTTGAAAACCACTCACAAAATGTCTCCCTATGTGGCCTATCAACTTCCAGAATTATTGGTGACAAACTAAGTGGCATGGGAAGAAGTGCAGGTCTTTTTTTAAAACGTATGGAAAGTAAGTACCAACAGATATTTCAGTTCTAGGAGCAATTTCCACAATTTGTTGGATGTTTTCTACTAATTCGGGATTACGTTTTCTTGGTCAGCCACTTCCTTATTTTCTTCCTAACTTCCTGTTTCTCGAAAAACATTCACACAACGTCGCACTGTAGACTGGAAAATATTGTAATCGAACACTATCATCATGGAACTCTTAGAACTTGACTTCTTTGGACTTTTGACGTCTTTTTTTTGAACGCCCGATGATATGTTAAGAAATTTGAAGATTAAAAAAAGAAGTAAATCAAAATAAGATCAGGTATTTCATGTATTATTTCATCTGAGAAAAGCAATATTGTATCCAGTATAAATCAAAAGCTACCACTTCTATATGCATGACCACTGATGTGCCAAAAATACTGCTGTATTATTCACGCTGTACCATTCAGGAAGAACAAAAGAAAAATTCTTATAACCGTATTCTCTGTAGGATATCTAAAAGATAGGTTTGATAGATCCTTAATGAATGGGGGTTTTTAAACGAGTTTTTTAACGATTCAAACTATAAATGATGGTGACGCGTTTACTATCTTGGACAAAAGTATTTATTATATAGTAACTGTTTCATGGTGAATGATTATTTTATTGCTGGATTATAAAAAATTAATAAGCCGACCAAATTTATAGAGTCGGGGAACATTTTAGTGTGACTAATTAAAAACGTATTTAGAACAATTACTTTTGAATGTAGATGCACATATTCAAATGTCAGACAAGTGGAAAAATAATTTTAAAATTTCTCCTGTAACGTGCTGTAAGATATTTGGATTAAATACCAATTTTTCAGTACTAATATTCTGTCCATTTTTCGTTAAAGTGTCTTCTCTGAATCGGTGGCAATAGATAATAAAATAAGTATGCATTATATAAAAATAAGTTAATCAATTTGTCTACCAATTGAGGTAAACTATACAAAAATATACAGGGTGTGTCCGTATTGAGTATCTACCTATAGGTGAAATGGACAAAAAATTTAATTTTTCGACAAAAAGCCTTTCTTCATAAAAAGTTTAGTTTGTCTTGAAAGTAATTGCACACCACTTCTGCACATTCACTTTTCTGCACATTCACTTTTTGAAATTTTCACTTCTAGAAGTAACTAAAAAAGACGGATTTTCTTGTGCCAAAAAAAAAACGACAATTCTGCGACGATACCACTCCATTGGTAGAAAAAATGCTTTCATCGGAAAAAATTATACTCAGTGAAAATGTATATCTACAGTAAGTCTCGCTATTATTTCTAAACAGAAATCCAATCGACGTGCATCCTCACCAACTTTCAACGCGTGTATTATTTTCGGTTTGAAAGCTTTAAACTTATTTTCTGCCAAAATCCTTTGAATGTGTGTCTTGCTAATATCAATTTGTGCAGATCTCTTTCTTAGTGATAGTTTTGGATTTTCTTCGACTGAATTTAAAACTAGAATTGTGGCTGCATCATCGTTATCATGGACCTTTTTTGATTTTTTTCCGCATTTTACATCACCAGTTAAATCAAATTTTCGTACTAACTTTTTCAAACTTTGACGGCTAATTTCGACTTCTGGATATTTTTTATGAAACAATTCAATTGCATGACGATAAGAAATATTACCGATACCATAACATTTAATAAGATAAATTTTATGTTGTAAAGTAAGCATTATTTGGAATTAAAAATCAATACATAATTGAAATTTCAAGCGCTTTGTCAAACACAATGTCAAACAATAACAATTGCCTTATTGATGGCTTACTGGAATTTCAAATATTCTAATTAGGGACTTTGAGAAGAAATAGTGTAAAGACAACCTATTAACTACAGTGTTGATTGACTAAATGATTATCTGGACGTGCTGTTTCCTCAAAATAAATGTTTAAATAATAATTTTGGGGTTCATGATTTCTTATTATATCTGCGTAAGTTTTAGTAAACATAATTTTTTTGAAGGATATACTTCAAACGTATAACAATGATAAAAATTACGGAATCTCTTCAAAATACTTAATATTGACTAGTTTTTTCTTAATAACTACTACGACTAGAATTTTTCTTAATAACTCTTTTACATAGCATTAATATTTAAGGTACTTTACTCTTCATTATTATTTAATTTTTGCTATTTTTGAACACCCTGTATGTTAAATTGAACAAACAACAAACTTCCTGGACGTTCCAAGACAAGCAAAACTTTTTATGAAGAATGACTTTTTGTCGAAAAATTAAATTTTTTGTCCATTTCACCTATAGGTAACTCAATCCGGGGACACCCTGTATACAATTACAATATATCAAAATTAGATGTCATGGCTTCAGCTGTTCTTAGGTAACAACACTGTACAATCATTCTTCGAAGAGTTGTCATTCTCATGTTCATTATATCCGCATGTTCATATTACATTATGTCATTCGCATTCAATTATAGTAGCAATCACGTTGAATCTTAGTTTTCTTTCTGTCTAGGGAAATTTATCTACTGTGGGACCCCGAGGAATCATCCAACGCCTACAAACAGTCCATAGCAGTCTTGATTGCTCACGAATTTACCCACTCCTGGTTCGGCAACCTGGTGACTTGCGATTGGTGGTCTGAAACCTTCTTGAACGAGGGCTTCGCTCAACTCCTTCAATATTACACTCTTCACGAGGTATGTACAAAGTCTACAAAGACCTGTCACTCAATACACACATTAACATTAGCCAAAGATTCATAAATGTCATCATCTGCTAATATGGCTGCCATTTCTCAAAGTCAATATCAAAAATTAAACTACCGAAGGATCTATTTTGCATTCTGGAAGCATGTGGGGTGTTTCATTTAGCATCACGTTATGGAGGTCTTAGCTGGCAATGACCAGCGAGAATTTCAGCTTCCTGTTTCATAGTTCATTAGATTTCACACGAGTGTCTTATTTAATTTGTAGAGTTATTGGTGTGATAGATAGCGAGTTAGCTTGGGCTGAAAATGCTTCAGCTGGGTGCTTTCCTCACCAATCTATCAGTTTCCTTGTTCCCCTGCATTACGCCTTTCATCCAACAAACAGGCAGGAATGTTTGATGAAATTCATTTACAGTCCCTCTCATTATTTTTTAGATTTGTAGGGCTGGTAACGACTGTCTATGATTTTACCCGCCATGTGTTTACTTTTTCTTTTCTATGGCGGCTCGATTTTCACCTTGATTAAAAACTGTCTAAGGCTTGTCAAAAACGAATTAGGGAAGGTCGTTGTCAGTAGCTGCCAGTAGAAGTTTCAAACTCCCGATGGCCTCATTCCACAGGCCACCCTTGGTTGTATACCAAAGAGTCTAAAATGGTACCTTGTGGAACACCGATGTTAACTTTGACTTCTGAATGTCAGCTGTACGTGCATTTTTAAACTCACAAGTTTGAACTACCAGTGGATTAAAACTAATGATGGCTGATGATTTTTAATTATTTTATCCATGATGAGCCAGTTTTATTGTGTTGCCTACTGCTGTAGATTAGCTATGTTTTATGACGAGTGTTATCAACAAATGAATATTTGATGACGTAGACAGCTGTTCTTAAAATAAAAGGGTTCCTAAAATATTTAGATTCTCTTTTTTTAATTTATGTTATAGGATTTTACGGGTTGAATTTATATTAGTAATACATTTAGTGAAAATTTCGTAATTCCTTCGCTTGTTTGTAAAAATATTTGACTTGATTTGAGCTTAATTCTTTTCTTTTTGAATATTTATAGATTATCTTAGATTTTTATACAATGATTTGCAATGTGTATATTGTTTTTTTCTTTTTTCCCTGTTATTTCTCATATTAAGTTTTCCATCGATATATGTAACTGCTTGTTCGGTATGCAAAGATTGATTCGTTTCCATTATCTACGAGATACAATATAATAATATAAAATATTTACTACCTACCTTATTTATCAATATCTCTAAATTCTGCAAATAATACTTTACTAGATACTCTCTTAATGCGTTTTTATTTTTTTAAGGTATCGAGACTATATAATAAGTAGAGATTAATTGACAGAATAAAGATAAGAGGAATTATAAAATTAGAGGAAATAGATGTGTGTAAAATAAAAATGTAACTGTGATCATTAAAGTGGTGACAACTTAAAATATATACAATATATTTCTTTTTCTGCTATCCGAAAAAAAAAAAAAAAATGAAAATGAAAATCACCATCACGAATGTGTCATACGTGTGTATTATCGCTTGGAGGTGTATACAGTAAGCGGCAGCCTAATGCGTACATAGCCGAATGAAGGGCAATTGATAATTTAACTTCTTTGTAAGCAAGGGCGTAGCCAGGCGGGGGCGATCGCCTCCATCGCCCCCCCCTGACCGAAAGGGTCAAGTAAAAACCAAAATACTCGGGGGCTTTCGGTCGCCGTTGCCTCTACTAACCTTTTTTTTTTTTGGCTTTGTTTAATCTGCATTGGGCGCCCCCCCCCCCCAAAGATAAATACTGGCTACACCCTTGTTTGTAAGTAGAGTAAACATGAGGTGAGAACCAATCGCGACCCAATCGCTAGCGCAGGCGTATGAAAGGCATCCGGTTTGTCAGTAGGGCTGTTTGAGTTAAAATTTGAAATACCATTTTAAATTTTATACTGGACTAGTGCCTGATTAGAAAAGTGCGTTATTACGAGCGTATTGTAGAAGCACTACATACATTCATAAAAATAAAAATGGATATTTATCACATTGACGAAAATAATTAAACGACAGACGGTATGAGCGCGGCCGCCGACAACCGCAGAGATACGTGACTGGTCAAGAAGAGTGCATTAGTGGGTGGAGCTTAGAGTGAATCATTGGACCGTTCGTTCTGCCGCGTGCGTTCGCTGTTGTCATATCAACATAATATTCCTAATTGATATTTTAAATTGTTTCACAGCTGTTTAAAGTAATATTAACTGTTTAAAATTATTTCACAGTAGTTGGGTTGAAAAAAGTTAACAGTAGACTTTATTATACGATACGCAACGCAGTCTGAAAATTAAATTGGCTTATATTAATTGATCGTACATCAATGCATTTTGTAAATATAGGGTTTTTATAAAGACTTATTATGCAGAGCTAAGAGTTACAGTTAGTTCTGGCAACGTTGCTCTTTAGATTTCCGGTAAATCCCCTCTTAGCTTTATGTACAACCAAGCCCCCCCCCCCGGCCCAAGTAAATTCGCCTAACTATGACATAAAAATGTATCATTTAATATGTATTTAATATCCACCTATGTACGCATTAGGGTGCCGCTTACTGTATACAAGATGTCTATTTTCAAAGCTGTAATAGTGTTAATCCATTTCAGATAACAATAAACACTGTCATGACATAATTCTACAGCACACTTGACTCGTCTTGACTCATCTTTCAAATTCGATATTTTGTTCAACTCTGAGATCGTTTAGAACGAAATATCTTGTATATATTTTTGTTAAAATTTCGCATATGATGGTTTTGTGGAGCCCTGATTAACGTTATGGATTCAGATTTTTAAATAAAAAATCGTTAAATGTATTTCGCGGGAAAATATCATAGTAGGCAACTTAAAAGCGACAGTAGGGTTAGAAGGAGAAAACAAAAACAAACTTTTAAACAAAAATAGTTAATAGATTATCTTTAAAAATGAAGATTATATGGACTTAATAACATAATACATAAGTTCATACATAAGTAAATGTAGATACCCTGTATATATATATGTGATTTTTCTGACCTCTTTTGGAAAATAGATTACAATGAGATTTCTAATGGAGTGCTTCAATTTGCTCACTTTTTGCCCACAAAAAATTGCTAAAATTGTTTTTCATTCAGTTTTTGTATTTAAAAATACAGTTGCTGATATCGTACATGTTGGCACTAAACAATTTTGATTCATTTTTCATTATTGTCTCAGGTTCTTCCAGAATGGGAACTGAGGAAGCAATTCGTAGTTCGGGTTCTACAAACCGTACTCGATTCAGATTCATATTTAACCTCCCAGGCTCTACAGTCTCCTGCTTCCACCCCAAGCGAAATCAGTGCCAAATTTGGCACCATCACTTACAGCAAAGGTAAAACGAAAACGATTTCAATTTTCATCCCATTCGAATGGGTAGAAATGGTATATTTGGCGTAGAAACAAAAACCTAGAAACGTTTTTTACACTACAAATAAAAATATAATAATAAATTAAACTATTATTTTTTGTTAACTGTTATCTAATAACTGTTTACTGTTATATAAATAAAATTTGTTAATTATCAGAAGACAATTTTGTTGAAAGCATTTACTCTCTTCTCAATAGCATTATTTTATGTTAGGTGCCAGTGTGTTCCGGATGGTAATGAATTTCATGGGTGAAGAAAATTTCAGGGATGGACTTCGCAGTTATTTGGTAGACTAGTAAGTTACTTTATGTTCATCTAATTTTTTGGAGTGTTTCCTTATTCTTAAAGTAAGAGCTCACGTTGCAAGTCACTCACTGCTAGGAGTTTGGTAGTACGTCGTTTGTTTTAAACACGACGTACTACCAATTCGGTTGGAAATCAATATTATATCATCTACCCTCCACAGCCAGTACAGCAACACAATACCCAGCCAGTTATGGACCTCACTGAACGCAACGGTCAACGACACTCATTCCATTTTACCTGCCGACCTCAACACCGTCATGGAAAACTGGATAGTAAACTCCGGGTTCCCCCTTCTCCACGTTGCTATCATCGGGAATAACGCTATAATCACCCAGGTAAAATAAAATTAATTTATTGTTCATTAGTTATTTCGTCACACAATATCCATTACTCATTACCCATTACCCATACAAATTACCCATACTCATCACTCGTACGCATTACCCATAACCTATTACCCATTACACATTACCCATAACCATTACACTTTATTCATTGCCCTTTACTAATTCTCTGTCACCTATTAGTCATCGCTAAATTTTTTCATTACCCATCTTCCATTCCAAAATATCCATTGACCTTTTTTATTACATATTAATTCCCATTTTTCATTACCCTATTATCATTTGTCGATTATCCATTATCAATTACTTAATTATTGCTGCCCTGTGATCAATTACCCAGTTGCCTATTTGTCATTACTATTCATAATTTCTCGTTTATTTTGTTATATCTTTGTTAGGAACGATTTCTCCTGTCTGGCAATGACAGTGAATCGAAATGGTACGTTCCCATCAGTTTAACCATTTCCACCGACGAAAACAAATTCCAAAGCACGTACCCCGAAGCATGGTTAACTCCGGACAGCAATGTGACAGTTAGCATTCCTACTGAAGCCGAGTGGATTATAGTGAACAACTTTGCTACAGGTAAGATACATGTCTGATTAAACAAAATGCATTTGTCGACAACAGAAGTCATTATTTTTCTCAAATGTTCACACCAAATTCACATTCAATTCAATCATTAATACAATCCAAACGAGTAATCTTCAAAGACTCAAACTTCGTAAAGTTTCTCTACATCATCTAATACATCTTAAGACTTATTGCCACGTTCAATCTATGCATTTAGGTTACTACAGGGTCAACTACGACGATGCGATCTGGACCAACATTGCCACTGCATTATTGGCTTCAAACTTTTCGGATATACCAGAGGAGAACAGAGCCCAGATAGTCAACGACGCATTCACCTTGGCAAGAGTGGACAAGATAGCTTATTCTAGAGTATTCAGCATCATAGCTTTCTTGAAAAATGACGTATCGTACTTCTCGTGGTACCCTGCCTTCTCCGGATTTGAGTTCTTACTAGGACGAATTGGAAGATCATCTCTCTTGGGCAGAACCATTGTGGTAAGTATACGTACTTTTTTTATTTCATCGAATTGATAAAAATAGGTGTACTTGAACAGATTTACATATATTAGTATATTACTATATTTGCTCAACTTTTCAATTCATTGGACATTCTTGTTAGCCCACTGGAGGTTTGGACTTGTTTCTTCAAATACGTCAAGTTGCAACTCTCTGGTGTGGTGGTGATGAAACTGGTGTTGACCTTATGGTATTTATTTTCAGGCACATGTCTCTGAGCTTATGGAGAACTTATATCAGGCCGTTCCTATCACTCAACTAAACGACACAGATCATTTGTATACCACCAACCAAGTCCGAACTATCACCTGGGCCTGTAGATTGGGTAAAGAAGATTGTGTAGATGGTGTGAGAGACATGTTTAACGAGTACAAGGTCAATGGCACAAAGTGAGTTCAAGTACCTAGATAAAACATACTTTACATACGTTTCCTTGATCAGTTTTGCTTTCCTATTTCAGTTTCTGGGTTTTTATTGAAACTTTAAGCTTTAAAACTATCCGAATATTTGAGGTTATCTACTTTGTTTCAGACCCAACAAAAACTTGAGGAGTATCGTATATTGTAACGGTTTGAGATACAGCGATAATTCCAGTGACTGGGAGTTCCTTTGGAACGTATATCAAGACACAGATCTTGCCACTGAAAGAGCTACTTTAATTACGGCTCTTGGTTGTACCCAAAATACCACTCTTTTGAACAGGTGAGTGAATAAGTTGAAGCACTTGAATAAATTTGATAAATACTGGCATCATAGTGGTTATCAATTTAATCAGTTAAAACATTGTTTTTTAAATGATGGTAGTTACAGCAAGAGAAAAATTTTGGAACTTTCTTTTTTGTAGGTATCTTCTTCTGTCGATTACTCCAGATTCAGGAATACGATCCCAAGATGCTTACTCTGTATTTTCTGCTATATACAGCGCCAATGATATAGGTGTAGATGTAGCATTCGAGTTTTTAATGGAAAATTATGAAGCCATATATGAATAGTAAGTAAAATTATTAGGTTAGAAAATTACAATATTTTTTTGTCAGGCACTGATAAGCCTGACAGGAGAGCCTTTATTAGGGAGATTATAACGATTACTTTGGTCAAGATACTATGATGGTGTATCAATGAAGTATTAATTTCTAATAGAACTAGGATTTTACTAATAATGTTATTTGTCGTTCTAGTTACCAAAGCATGAATTCCTTGTCGAATCTGATTACTGGAATTGGAGCATTGTTCACTAGTCAAGAACAAGTTATTAGGGTAAATACATATTTATTTCTGTAATAATATCAAAGGTAGTACGAAATTAGTAACCATGTCAAAAAGATCTTTTTGCTGGACCAAAAAAATTTAACTCAATTGTTTCACCTGGCTAGATTCTGTACTAATTCCTGTGTGATGTTAGAAATATCAATAATAATTGTGGTACAAGTTTTCACCGACATTTTTAAACGCTGTTCACTCTTTTCTAGTTACAAGATTTCATCGATACCGCCAACATCGGCGACGCGTTCAGGAGTCTGCTGTCCAAGCTTTGGAGACGGCACAGACCAATTTGGCTTGGATATCCACATACAGCGACGACCTCTACATATACTACAGACTAGAAGAGGAAAATGTCATTGACGAGAATGAAAGCACCCAGCCTGAATATCGACTTTCCACGAACTACGTGCCGTCACACTACCAGATCCATTTGAATGTTACCAACGAAGCTTTCACTGCTGAAGGTAAAGTTTTTTTTTTTTTTAAGTAAAAAGTAAAAAGGAGCGGAAAAAGTTATTTCAAGACGTTCTAAAGACGTAATAACGTTTCCGCCGTTTTAAATAAAAAATTGGGAATTTATTGTGAAAGGACGGTAACTAACGTTTTATTCGAAGTATTGTCCATCGCTTGCCACTACTTTTTCCTAGCATAGGGATACCGCGTCGGAAGAATGCTTCATCTTTTGAGGCTATCCACGAATCGACTCAATTTTTGCTATCTTCATATGATGTGAAGTGTTGCTCACACAGGTCATGCGCCATCGATCGAAACAAGTGGAAATCAGAAGGAGCAATGTCTGGTGAATACGGTGGGTGCGGTTCCCAATTGAGTGTTTCCAAATAGGTTTTGACCGGCGGCGCCGCAACATGTAGACGAGCATTATCATGCAGGAGAATAACTTTGTCGTGTCTAGAGTAGTAGTGCGCGCTTTTCCTTGAGTGCTCGACTCAATCTCATCAATTGTGTTCGGTAGACAGCTCCAGTAATGGTTTCGTTCGGTTTGAGCTACTCATAATACACGACACCAAGCTGATCCCACCAAATACACAACAAGAGTTTTTTTCCATGAATATTTGACATAGCTGTAGATGATGAAGTATGGCCAGGTGGTCTCCATGATTTATTCCCTTTTGGATTATCATAGTGGATCCATTTTTCATCACCAGTTACTATACGGTGCAGCAAACCCTTTCGTTTATGCCTGGCAAAGAGCATTTCACATGTGAAAAATCGGCGTTCAACTTTTCTCGGCGTCAGTTCATATGGAACCCAATTTCCTTGTTTTTGAATAATTTCCAATGATTTCAACCGATGTGAAATTTCTTGTTGAGTCACTCCTAATGTAAGTGCAAGTTCTTCTTGCGTGTGGCACGAATCTTGATCCAATAATGCTCCAATTCCGCGTCTTCGTACACTTTCGGCCTTCCGCTACGTTATTTGTCTTCGATGTCAAATTCACCGTTCATAAACTTTTGAAACCACTCACGACAACTTCTCTCACTTAAGGCAGCCTCACCATATGCTTCTACAAGCAATCAAAACGCCTCTGTTGCAGATTTCTTCAAATTGAAGAAGTAAATCAAAAGTTCCCGCAAATGACGCTTATTCGGCTCAAAACTCGACATATTCGCACACAAAAGAATATATTATACTGACAAAAAATCACTAATATTTTAAGGTTATGTTGTTGCCTGATGTTCAACCCTACGATAATGACGTTTACATCTGAAATTTTAACCATACCTCCTTACTGGTGGCACCAACTTTTGTCAAACGGAAACTTATTTGTATTTTTACTTTTTAACTAGCCTATGGCCTATATTATTGCAAGTTTTTTCGTTTCGTGTTATACTATTCCAGTTTTCTTGGTTTGGTTAATGAGTTTTTTCTTTAAACCGACGATAATAATTAGGGTTATTATGGAAACTATACTTTTAGGTTTACTATATTAAGAATACGAATACTCTGACATCGATTATTTCTCGTAAAAACAATTAAAAACTTAGTATGCATGATAAATACGTACTTTAGGTAACTCCTTCAATGGATCAGTAATCATCCATTTCACGGTGACCAGCAGGACCTGGAGGGTCATCCTGCACGCCAGCGACGAAAACATAGATATAACCAACGTCACCTTGAACAACCAGTACATTCCCAGCGACAACTACACCATCAACGATACCACCAACATCTTGACCATCACGCTGGAAGATTATCTGGAGCCTTCCATCGAGTACGAGGTGAAATTGGACTACGACGGCATCCTCGAGACCAGCACCAGGGGATTCTTCAAGAGCAGCTACCAGACTTCGGACGGAGAGACCAGATACCAACTGGCCACGCAGTTCCAAGCCACGCACGCCAGGCGGGCCTTCCCGTGCTTCGACGAACCGTCGTTCAAGGCCACGTTCCAGGTCCTCATCACATACCCTTCGAATTTGAATGCCGCCTCAAACACCAAGGGGTCTATCGTGCTGACTAACCCGTAAGTATTCTTAGCTCGGATGGATTCAGACGTTACCGTCGAGAAAGAAGACCAGGGCGTTTACGAGTGACGTCATCATTCAGAGGTGTAACCGTTTTAGAATTTAAATTATGTTACAGTAAGGTACTATAACGTGCTGTACTTACAATATTTCCAGGTTTACCAACCAGTTAACCATACAGTTCGAGAAGACACCAGTCATGTCGTCTTACCTTGTAGCGTTTGTGGTATCGGACTTCACTTGTTCTGAGGGGGCGTCCATTGGAAACGTTACGTACCAGGTGTGTTCCAGAGCCGACGCGACCGATTATAGAGAGTTTGCGATTGAATCTGGGCCACAACTTATATCTTCCCTCGATAACTACACCGGCTACGACTACGGAACCGTCCTAGATAAGATAGACAACTACGCCATTCCCACGTTTGGTGGAGCCATGGAGAATTGGGGTCTTGTTACATATGGGTAAGTATCGTAAGATAAAAAAGAACTTAGAACTATCAAGTCATGATCTTAAAAATTCTAATTTTAAAGTGAATGACGTATCCCCCTTCTATTTTGATAACTTAATATTAAACTCATCGATAAGGAGTTCTAGCCTGATGTCTCAGCTTGTTGAGTTTGTTCATAACAAATTGTCATTTTAGAGAGTCATACCTTCTCTGGAATCCGTTGGAATCTACCAACGTCAACAAGCACAACGTCTTTACTGTGATGGCCCATGAGTTCGCGCATATGTGGTTCGGAAACCTGGTAACTTGCAGCTGGTGGTCCGAGCTGTTCTTAAATGAGGGGTTCGCCACCTATTTTGAGTTCTTCACGCCCCATGATGTAAGCATAGACCGTGTCATTTAGCATAATTGCAATGTAGGGGGTTTTCAGCACCTTTCCGTAATAAATGTTAAAATTTCATAGTACACATCTCTCAGATGATATATAAAGATTCAATGATGGATTCGTCCAGCATCGAAAACATGTCCATAGTCCATTTTACTGACGAAATGCAAAAGAGCAGAGCAAGGCCTGGTCCTACAACGTTTCATCCTTGCCATTTCTCATTCCATGAAAACTGGATCTTCTCGATCTTTGTTAACATTCATGATACAATTCACATCTTATTCAGGTTCTTCCCGAGTGGGAATTAGACAAACAGTTCGTGGTAAGGATCCATCAGCCGGTCCTGGAAACTGACGCTTACGCAACCGCCCAGGCCCTGCAGTCCCCCGCGTCTACGCCTGCTCAGATCAGCAATAAGTTTAGCAGAGTTTCCTATTACAAAGGTAGGGGAATTGAAAAAAAGTACTATGAAACATTTGTAGATAATGAATTGACTGGTTTTACTCAAGAACAATTTATTTGTTGTCAGGTGGAAGTATCTTACGTATGGTTGAACATTTTATGGGTTCGGATAACTTCAGAACTGCCCTGCAAAATTATCTCGTTGAACAGTAAGTAGATTAATTAATATTAACTAATGACTGGAGTACCATAGTTGGAGTGCACATCATGGGCGTCATAACGCCTCTTGAAATATGTTGCACTGATTTAGTTGGAACTATATAAATATATATGGTGCTTCGTGGTAGGTGGCCTAGTAAATGTTTTGGGATAACTACAAATAATATGGAGATGAAAAATTCAAACAGTAGGTCAAACTTGAAAAACTTTGGAGGCCTCTCACCTGAAGCAGCCTCAAATATATATTTTGAGTTAGTCATTATGTCTTAAGGATTTAATTTATTCCATTTCTTTTGTAATTTTCAGTCAGTTCAGTATTACAAAACCTGAGGACCTGTGGGCATCTCTCGGTGAGATGATCGACAATTCCACTTTACCTGCCGACTTGGAAACTATTATGCAGAACTGGGTACAGAGACCAGGTTATCCCCTATTAAATGTTACTTTAGTCAACGACACTGTTACCATTACTCAGGTAGATATCGCTTCAATACAAACATTTTGATGGCCAGTCGGGCAGTCACTCTGATGGTCAAACTGTTTTCATTTTAGCAACGTTTTCTGGAATCCGGGGAAGACATCACGTCCAAGTGGTATGTTCCTGTGAGTTACACGACGTCAGTAGACGACAACAAATTCGTGAATACGACACCACAGGGCTGGCTTACCCCCACTTCCGACCTACAGATCAGTTGGCCGACCAACGCCACGTGGATAATACTGAATAATCAAGAAACAGGTGAAACACTTGACGTTACTATGTTGCATACGCTACTTTACTGTTTCCTTTTTTAGCTTACTACAGAGTGAATTACAATGAGACCCTGTGGAACGGAATAGCGACAGCCCTAAAAGCGGAAAACTTCTCCGACATACACGAATTAAATAGGGCACAGATTGCGGACGATTTATTTGATTTCGCCAAAATCAACATGGTCCCGTATTCGACCACTTTCAGGGTGCTTGAGTTCCTGGAAAACGACACCTCATATTTCCTTGGTTCTCGGTCTCCACTGAATTTAGCACGCTCTTCTCCAATTTCGGACTAGCGACTCGCTTAGGGGAGGCCATGACGGTGAGTTTTGTAAAAAGAGAGGTCCAAGGTTCGGGTCTTTGGGTACACCAAGATCATGGCGGAGATATTTTTTGTCCGAGAGCCACCACTCCATTTTGAATGTCGAAATATTGGTTATAAAATTTTTTATTATATTTTATCAATGAATAAAAGTACGTGCATTAAAAAATAAATATATTCAACGATTTTTCTTAAAACTATTTTGACGATTCAACTCGAAATTAATACAAAAGTTCAGGTCTATTTAAACGGTAGTACAGTGTAAATTAATGTTATATTCTGTTTTAGGCACACGTCTTGCAGCTTATAACTAACTTCTACAATTCAGTACCTCTATCGATTATTGACGAAGATAACCAACTCTATACCCTCAGACAGAATTTGGCAGTGACCTTGGCCTGCAGAGTGGGCCATTCAGGCTGTGCACAGCACACCTTGGAAGTGTTTGAAGATTACAAAGTCAACGGTACAAAGTAAGAGATAATTTATTATCGACAAAGTAAAAAAGTCGAAGCAATACTTAAGTGTAATACACTACTCAAAAAAATTAGGGAAACAAACAAATTTCCTAAATTTTTTGATGATTTTTGAAAGACTGCATCTCAGTGAAAAACTATCGTATTTAGATTGTAAAAAAACATTTTGAAGCTTCACGTTTCTAGTTCTGTCATCCTTTGGCAAAAAAAAGTGAGCTGTAGTCGTTATCACGCAATCATAAAAAATAGCGCGAGAAAAAAAGTGTTTTTGTTTCCTTTGTTTTTTGGTCCACGGACTTTGGAATTTTCATTTAATTAATTCAATTCATATTTCAACTTTTTTTTTTTAATTTTGCTGTAGTTACTTGGTAAACTTGAAAGAAAAATGTTTTTCAATTTTTTTTGTTCCTTTAAATGCTTGGACAAGTGTTGGCTTTCTTCTCTTAATTGCAATCTTTCAGTCCACCCAAGAATCTGAGGAGTGTCGTATTGTGCAACGCCATCCGTCACACGAACGCTTCCGATGACTGGACCTTCCTTTGGCAGCAATACCTTAACAACAATGTGTCCTCGGAGAGGTCAACGTTACTCAGTGCCCTCGCTTGCAGTACAGATACAGATTTGTTGAGAGAGTGAGTATCTATTGTAATTTATTTGCCTTGAGTTGAATTGAGAATCTTTTTGCATTCTCAATAACGTCGCTTCATCCCAAACAAATTCCAGATTAATATTTAAAGGATTATATATGCTTTTTAACTAGTTCTATGTTCACCTATGGGTGTATGCAAATATTTACTTGTTTGCTCAATGTACACTTCTTTTAGGTAACAAGCATATACAATTCTATAAACTACTTCATTTGCCAATTCCTTTGCTGGCGTAGACTTAACTAGAGCAAATAATAGCTGTTGTAATCTAGACTTTGACTCTTTAGAAATAATGTCTAAAAAATCCGTATTTTAAAACCAATTCTCCTGTTTCAGATACCTTATCCTGTCAGTGAGCAACACCTCCGGAATAAGATCAGGCGACACCACGACTGTGTTTTCCAACGTCGCTTCCAATCACATTGGCGCCGAAGTTGCCCTCCAGTTTTTGATAGCCAATCACACTGCTATATTGGCCAAGTAAGACGATATGAATACATTCAAACAGTACAGAATACATCATATCTAATCATTTTATTCTGTCAAAAAGAACAACAAGTATGATTTAATATTGTATAATTACGGTAAATTCTTCTGTTTAGGGTTGAAAGTGTTAGCAGTCTGGGAAGCATCATCACAAATATTGCTAGCTCCATCAGGAGTGAACAACAGCTCGTCAGTGTAAGTTATTTACCATTTATTTATTTATATACGTACTTATATGTATATACGTATATAAATATATTTATTTCTTTATATACGTATGTATACGTATATGTACTATATACATTTTAAATACCTCCATAGAAAAAAATCTAAAGGATTTAGATCCGACGAGCGCGCTGGCTATTAAATTTTACATCTGCCTATCCAGCGTCCTGGAAATTGTGCATTTAAATATTCCGTGATATTTTCTACAAAATGTGGTAAAATGTGGTGGTACTCCATCCTGTTGGAAACATTGTTATTGGTTACTAACATTATTTTCATCAGGAGACAACAGTCTGCAAGATGGAATCATGCGATTTCTTAGCAGACCTAAATATTTTTCAGAACTTAAATTTCCATTTACGAGGTGTGTAAATAAAGTAATGAGACTGGCAACATAGAGCTCGATCTAGCAGCACTGGGGATATAAGATTTGGAAGGTTAACATGTAATGCACCTTCAGTACAAGTTTCAACTTGTTAGAGTCATTTGTTTGTTCTTTCTGACTATTTTTGTAAACTGTTTTTTTCAAGTGCGTTTTAAAAATGAGTGACATTAATTTTGAGCAACGGTGTACTATCAGGTTTTGCTTCAGACTTGGACACAGCGCAACGGATACTTTTGCAAAACGCCTACGGAGACAGTGTTTTTTTGGTGCCCAGATTTTTCGGTGGTTTAAGGCATTCTCAGAAGGAAGAGAGTCGATTGAAGATGAAATGGCTCTAAAAAGTTCAAACTTGTACTGAAGATGCATTACATATTAACCTACTGACCTTCCAAGTCCCGTCTCCGCAGTGTTGCTAGATCGGGCGCTACGTTGTCAGTACTTTACTTAATTTACACACCTCGTATATTCCCTCGTGCTCGAATGGCTACCAAAACTGGGCACACAGATCGCAACGAGAAATGAAATAGCTTGTATGAAAGTGTAGTACCAGAGCAAATTTTTTATTGTGTTGAGAAAAAGGTCTCAAATGATGTGAAATCTCAGGATAACTCCTAAACGTTTTGAGACATGAACCTGTATAATTTGTTAAATCAGAACGCACATTTCCTTCATTGTGTCCTATGCTAATCAGAAAAGTACAAATGTTAATAAAATTAGAACGTGAATTAGAATGTGCGTGACGTGACGCATGACGCAATATTTTCCAGGGGCAATCCCATATTAAAAACATAGAATGTCAAAAAGTCACGAGGACTCAAGTTAGGCGAATAAGGAGGCTAAGGAGCCACAGGAATATTTTTACTGGCTAAAAATTCGTTTACTGAAATGGTTGTGTGACAAGGCGCATTGTCGTGATGCAACATCAGTTATTTTTGATGTTTGGTCTCACACGCATGACTGTTTTTCGAAGTTTTTCAAGAACCTCTCTGTAAATGTGTTGATTTACTGTTTGGCCTGGAGGCATAAACTCTTTGTGGACAATTCCTTGGCTATCAAAAAAGCAAATCAGCATGAATATGATCTTCGACTTGTTCATTCTTGCTTTTTTGGGTCTTGGAGAACTTAAAGTGTACCAGTAATAACACTTTCCATAAAATGGGGATCGTTTTCAATCGATTCCAAAAAGTCAAGACACCTTTCCTTCTGATGTCCTTTTGTTCCTGCGAAAGGTTTTTTGGAACCATTTTTGCGCAGATTTTTCACATCCACAATTCGTTAGTCAAAATCTGATGAACAGTGGTGTGATTCAAATTTAACTCTTCCCTGTTCATTCTTGTCGTCAACCGACGATATGAACCCACAAGATCCCGTATTCTATCGACATTTTCATCGGTTCTTGAAGATGAAAGCCTTCCGCTGCCTTAAACCATCGAAAAACCTGAGCTCTTGAAACAACACTGTCTTCGTAGGCGTGTTGAAGTTTTGCAAAAGTATCCGTTGCGCTGTGTCCAAGTCTGAAGCAAAACCTGATAGCACACCGTTGCTCAAAATTGCTCATTTTTAAAACGCATTAGAAAAATCGGTTTACGAAAATCGTCACAAAGAACAAACAAATGAGTCTAAGAAGTTCAAAATTGTACTGAAGGTGCATTACATGTTAACCTACCGCCTTTCCAAGTTCCGTCTCCTCAGTGTTGCTAGATAAGGCGCTACGTTACCAGTCTCACTACTTAATTTAGACACCTCGTATGTAGTGACTCGTTCCTATCAGCGGAGTTTCGCGAAATATTTTTCTCAAACCATAGTTTTTATTCTATTACAGCTAACGGCCTTGGCCGCGTCGGGAGAGATCGATTCCCAGCTGAATTCGACGCTGGCCAGCGCAGTGACGACCGCCCAAAGGAACCTGAACTGGATCGCGCTGTACAGAGACGATTTGTACGAGTATTACGGTCTGGAAGATGAGGAGGAAACCACCTCCACTAGCACAACCACAACTACCACCACCACGACCACCACGACGACGACGACGACAACCACCACGCCTGCTCCAGTAACTACGACGCCTACTCCAGAAACTACGACGCTAGGCGCTGCTGCATTCACCTCCTCACTGTTTCTCACTTTAGCACTCGCCTTCGTTGCCAAATGTTTAGTTAACTAGCCAGTATTACGACCTTTCTTAACGTATTCCAAAGGTATTTAGAGCCTTTAATATCAAATTTATTTCTTCAGAAAACATTTTTTTATGTATTAATTTTAAGTATATATCCAAAACTTTTATGAATCGTTGGTATTATTGAAACGATACAAAACCCCTTGAGGAAAATGAAACTATTTATTCAACATCTTCAGTTGCCACTGTGAGATCAAGAACTTTCTCAGGATCAGTGTCACTATGCCATTAAATCAGTTTGTTTGTGCCTTTAGTGGATTTTTTTTAAAAATAAGTCTAGTGTACAGGAAATTATTAGGTATACGAGTATGTATAAATAGAAAATAGTTACTTATCCTCATGAACTTTGAATATATTAAGTAAATATTTTAAGGTTCTAAATAAGTTTGGGATACATTAAATACAATTAATGAAGTTGTTCTGTAAGCATTATAAAATTGGAGCCTTGCGAATGTTGTGATTTTATTTGGTAAACAATTGAAATTATATAAAAAAACGTATAATAAGAATATCAGATTTAGGCTAATGCCCGATATTTTGTAAGAGTTGACTTACCACATTGTTAGCTTTATTTATTTTTATATTAAACGTGATAAAATATATAGATGAAAGTAATGATGTTGGTTTTAATTAAACAATGACACATAAGTAACATTTCAAACCACTGAAAGGGTTCAAGGTCTAATTCAACAACATTGACTAGTGAGTCATTCCATATAAAATTGTCTGAAAATAAAAAAAAATCGTTGCCGACCCCTTTTAAATTTTGCTGTAACTTTGAGGCATTCTTCTTTAGGGTCCCAAATACCAAAATTTACACAAATTTAATTTTTACAAACGTTCGTTTCCGCCTATTCAAATTAAAACTTTTAAAAATCGTCATTTTTATGCTTTATCAAATTTAACTCTAAAATCGACTCTAGCGTATTGACTGTTTAGAGTAAACAGCTTATGTTACTCAGGAATTAAGTGTACATATCATAGACAAAATACAGCCACGAGTCGACTCGAGCAGCTCACTCCTTATAAAAAAACTTTGTTTGAAGTTTCAAAAATTTTTTAAAAATCGAATTATTCAGGTTATGAAAAGAACGTGTTGACTGCGAGATAAAAATATGAAATTCAATGAAACTTCAAGTGACTGCACCGCTCGTTTTGTTATTTTCATGTTTAGTGAATATGCTGATTCATGCCGATTCGATATGATAGTGAAAGTGATTTTTTTATAGTGAAAATTGAGCCGTCTATGATAATATGTACACTTAATTTCTGAGTAACATAAGCTGCTTACTCTAAACAGTCAAGACGCTAGAGTCGATTAAAATTCCAAAAAATAAGTAAAAAACGCGTAATTTTAACACACTGCCATTATTCGGAGGTATTGACTGATCGAATTGTTGATGCTTACACTAAAACTGCCATCTTTTCCCTTCAAAATGCCGCATCAAGCGGGTAGATATCTTAAAAAAGAAACATTTTAGAGCTAAATTTGATAAAGTATAAAAATGACGATATTTAAAAATTTTAATTCGAATAGGCGGAAACGAGCGTTTGTAAAAATTAAATTTGCGTAAATTTTGTTCTTTGGGACCCTAAAGAAGAGTCCCTCAAAGTTACGGCAAAACCTAAAATGGGTCGGCTTCTTCAATTAGACGATTTCATATAGAATTACTCTAGTTCATTTTAAGTCCAACAACTTTGGAACGAAACTTTTTTTAATTCATCATTTTGGAGATATTTTGTAATTTTTGGCCGACCCTGTATAAATTTTCACTTTCTACGAAATTTTAAAACCGCATTTAGCTAGACTTATAGAGTTAGAAAGTTAGATATATATTATTATTTTTAGTAACAGTGTGGCATAAAACGATTTGATTTAAGACCATCTTGAAGGTTAAAAATAAACGTTTAATGCATCTAGATGTCGCTAGGTTGAATATACAGTTCGGTAGTAAAGTAATCAGTGAGTTTTCAAAGTCCTGATAATAGGGACCAAACTAAATCCACTATAATATAGATAACGGTTATTACCAATTGTCATAAACTTATAATTTATGACAAATATCAATTTGAGCCTTCTGAATGTAAACAAGAAAGTTACCAAGTTATGTAAAAACATTTTACTGTCAGTAAAATCTATAAGAACATACTGTGTACCGTCCAATTAGTTACAAATTAACTTCTACAAGTCCTCTTTTTCGTTACTGATACTAATGCAAAATTAATTTTATCAATTTCAATCTAGATATTAACATGAGGATTGACCTAAATAAATTACCTGTAATAGATATGGAAGAATTGGCATGTTTCTGAAAATTATTGCAACACATAGCTAACAATTTTTGTATTCCATACACTTACTTTGGTTTTATAAAGCTCTTGAACAATGAGTTATAATATTTTTTATGAATCAAGACAGCTGCGTCATTCCAATAGTGTGTGTCACTTGCTGGTGTTATAGTCCAGTAGGCAGGGAGCTAAAATCATCTAAAAGTGTTCTTGAAACATATAGGGCTAGTTTAGACGGTTCACTATGACGGTTCAGCTTCCGTAGAGCTGAAACCGTCCGCAAATTTATTAAATAAATTTGTAAAAAAAACGTATTTTATTCATATTTTTGCTTATATCTCCGTTCCTTGGCATATTTTATACAGCATATGCATTTAAGAAGTTGTAGCCTATTAAATTTCTAAAATTTTACACCCAACCCGAAGTCTCCAAGTGCTATTGTTAACTTGCAAATGACTGCTGAAGCTGAAAAAAGTTCTTCAATATTCTTTTACTTTGAAAGTAGATCGACTATGATTATGAAATTGATCAATCTTGGAGGGACTGCTATTTGTAGTACAAAGTTACCAAAAAAATTCAGCTCGATTCGTTAATAACTTTTCGAGTAATTAACGATCGAATTTTTTGTAAGCCTTAATTAACAATGACGCCATTTCTTTGTTTATTGTACGATATTCACCGGGTTGGGTTAGAAATATCATAAATCTCTTCTTTGTGAGACTTTTAGAGATTTTGAAAAATATTAATTTGGGCCAGTTTTATAACATTTCTACGCGACTACCTTTTTTGACGCGACGTATATATACAGTATGTCCCCGGATCGAGTTTAAAAAGAGGAAAACATTTTGTGTTTTTGATTTCTCAGAAAAAGTCACTCTTGATGATTTGGCCTGCTTGATTTCAAACCTCCAAAACGCAAATTACATTTTATATAACTCAAACGGTTCTCGAGATAATACTATTTTTTCTTCATAATTTGGACTTTCACAAACTTTTATAAGTAATTCTAGTTGGCGGATTTAACCCAATAATTTCGTTGTCTAGGATACTATATGCGATAGAAACTCAATTAATTAGCTAGCTAAAAAATGATTCGAATTACTTAGTCTCATGTTTTAATCATTGAATTAAATAACTGATTATAAAATGAAATCAAAACTAAACCAGAATTTTTTTATTCAAATAATGAGCATTATTTTCCTTTTTCTGCACAAATTTCAATTCGAGCTTTAAATTCGTTAAAAATATTTCTAATTTCCTCAATTGACAAGGACTTGACTGCATTTTGAATCCTTGTTTTTAATTGCTCTTCATAATTTTCTAGTGGTTCACGATAAACAATTTGCTTTAAACGTCCCCATAGATAGAAGTCCAATATTGTCAGAGCCGGGCTTCTCGGCGGCCATAAAATGGGACCATCCCTTCCTATCCACTGTTCATTAAATTCGGAATTGAGACAATTACAGACAGTAACGGCATGATGAGCAGGGTACCCATCTTGTTGGAACAACATTCTCGTTCGATAACTTAAAGGAAATTTATCAAGTTTATCTGTTAAAACATTTTGTAGCATCTCCAAATATGTATTACGATTTAAATTTTCTTTGAAAAAATGTGGACCAAAAATGCCATTTGTATATGAAACCGCACACCACACATTAACTTTTTTGAAATATTGTCCTCGACAAGAAATAGTAAAGTGGGGATTTGTTTCACTCCAATACCGGCAATGCTGAGAGGAAACGACGCAGTTTGTTGAAGAAGTAGATTCATCGGAGAACAAAATTCGCTTATGAAATCCTACGTCATTTAAAACTCTGTTGCCCATCTCCAAACAAAAATACAAACGTTTGACGTCATCACCTTCCTCTAAGGTCTGACCGAATTTTGGTTTAAATGGTAAAATCCGGTTCTGCTTGAAAATTCTCTGTAAATGCGATTTACTTATTTCAGTTTCAATTGCCCTTCTTCTAAGTGATAATCTTGGAGCTTCTCTCACGGAATGGAGAGCAAGAACTGAAGCAGCATCATCTTCATTGAACAATTTTTTTTTATTTTTTAATGTCTAGAACAGAGCCTGTTTCTAAGAACTTGGTCACCAACTTCCTCGCTCCGACATTAGAAATGCTAACTTCAGGGTATTTTTCGTTAAATTTATTAATAACAACACGATAGCACTCTTCCCCAGTTCCGTAGCATTGAATCAAATAAATTCTTTGTTCTAGAGTCAACATTATAGCATATAAATAGTAGCAAAATGACGAAGATTCGATTTGAAGTTATACTGACTTATTATGTAGTTGTCAGCAGTTGTCAGTGATATCTTGCATTGAAATCCGCCTACTAGAATTTTTTTTAAAGAATTATAAAAAGAAGTCCAAAAATGGAAGTTTTTCCAGACGCAGTTATTCATTTAGACCATTCTAGCCGTCAGTAAAACGTTTTCTAAATTGGACGCGACAATCGGAAACAAGAAAGTGGCAGACCCAGAGTAAGGACAGAAGAAAACGTTGAAATGGTTGAAATCTGAGCCAAGAAGTGAACCTGTCCTATTCAATGTATAAGCACATATTGGAAAATGATTTGAAGTTCCATCCATATCGTCTGCAATCCACACGTGAAATTCACAGAGCGGACGAACCTCTAATACTACAGTTCTGCCAATGGTTATTAACCATTTTAACAATAACGATGCTGTCATCGAAAAAGTTTTTTTACTGATGAGGTTTGGTAACATCTTTCGGGCTATGTTAACTCTCACAATATGGGACTTTGGAATGCAGACAACCCTCACTTTTATATTGAAACTCCACTACACCCACAAAAAATTGGAGTGTGGTGCAGTGAGCAGAAGGAAGATTGTTGGACCTATTTTTTTTCAACGGAACACTGAATGCAGAGGTACCTCTTAGAAATCCTAACACATTTTGTACAAATGTTGCATGATGACGAGTTGCAAGAAGGTTATGTTCAACAAGATGGAGTTCGTGCGCATACTACTAGGGAAACAATTAATTATATAGGCGAATTTTCTTTCTTAGCAAGCATTATCAACTATATTTTGACTGACCAGTGTTAGAAACGCTTTGTATAACTTTCAATACATACAACAAAGGATGTAAAAACCTATAGGTATCACATAAAGCTATTTCAAATGGTATTTTAAGACGTATATATAAAATATATAAAATAATAAAAACAATTAGAAATTAGTCATTAAATTCCTAAAATAAGTAATTCTAGTCTTAACATGATTGATTGACAATAAATGCCTGGAATTTTGCAACTAACAAAACGATTTTCAAGATACGCGTCACGTTTTCACAAAATATCTTTCGAACGCTGCGAATCTTTGCTAAAAAATTGCTTCCCTAAGAAAATTGAGGATGGAGAAGATTAAGGCTAAGGCCATTCTTGCGGTCTAAACGTCGCGAACTGAACCCCGTGATCAAGTCGCAGTAATATAATATACGAGGCGCGTTCATAAAGTAAGGGCCGTTTGGTCACAGAAAAAAATGTACTAATAAGAAACAAATTTTATTGTCATATTTAGTTAGGTACAATCTTACTTTACTTCTCTACATAATCGCCGTTCACTTCTAAGCATTTTTCGTACCGCTGCACCAGCTTCTTTAATCCCTCTGCATAGAAGCTTGCCGCCTGAGAGTTGAACCAGTTGACAACGGCGTTTTTGAGTCCCTCTTCGGTTTCAAAACGTTGTCCACTGAGCCACTGTTTAAAATGCAAGAAGAGGAAGTAGTCGCTAGATGCAAGGTCGGGACTGTACGGTGGGTGGTCAAAAAGTTCCCAACGAAAATCTTGAATTTTCTCATTGGTTTTGGCAGCAGTGTGAGGACGCGCGTTATCGTGGAGGAGGATTATGCCAGATGACAGTTTCCCGCGGCGTTTGTTTTGGATCGCTCGTCTCAATTTTTTGAGCGTTTCGCAGTACACGTCAGCTGTAATTGTTGTCCCACATTCCATGAAATCAACCAAAAGAACACAGTCTTTGTCCCAAAAAACTGTAGCCATCAATTTTCGACTTGTGTACTGAGTTTGCTTAAACTTTTTTCGGTTTTGGTGAAGATGAGTGTCGCCACTGCATCGATTGCAGTTTTGTTTCTGGGTTGGCGTAGGATACCCACGTCTCGTCCCCTGTAACAATGTGAGAAAACAAATCATCTCCATCTTGTTGATAACGGGCCAAAAACTTTCGTCCACTAGACATTTTTTGCTCTTTGTGGTGGTCGGTGAGCATTTTTGGTACCCACCTTGCACACAATTTGCGGTATGCGAGGTTTTCTGTGACAATATTGTAAACAGCAGTGCGTCCAAGTTGAGGAAATTTGTTAGCCAGGCCACTAATCGTCAATCGACGATCAGATCGCAGTGTTTGGTCCACTTGTGAAACGATTTCATCGGTCTGGATACTGGGCCTGCCACTCCGCTCTTCGTCATGGACATTTGTTCGGCCATTTTTAAAATCACGGCACCATTGTCTAACCTTTCCTTCACTCATAACTGTAGGTCCGTAAACCAGGCATAACTCCCGATGAATTTCAACAGCCGACGATCCTTTTGCACATAAGAAACGAATCACAGAACGCACTTCACAGTTGGCGGGATCAACGATTTTCGCGGCCATTGTTCTTTGCATTCACGGACAACAATACGACTTCAGAATCAAAACAAATGATGCTGTAGCTTCGCAATGAGTCAGTAGATGGCGCTGCAGTAGTAAAACTGTGCTTCGAAGCGCCAATATTTATATATAAGCAAACGGCCCTAAGTTTATGAACGCGCCTCGTATTAGTTTTCTGTGCAAGTGGCCATACTTGCGACCAGATAAAAACGCTCTAGGTTCGTTTCTTATGCTACTAGTCCAGTAGGTATGGCGCTAAAATCATCAAAAAGTGTTCTTGAAACATATAGGGCTAGTTTAGGCAAATGATAATCAAACATCTTGACAATTCCGAGAATTTTGAAGCGGCAACGCTAAAACAATATATACGTCGCGTCAAAAAAGGTAGTCGCGTTGAAAACGTTATAAAACTGGCCCAAATTAATATTTTTCAAAAGCTCAAAAAGTTTCGAAAACTTGAAGAGATTTACGATTTTTCGAGCCCAACTCGGTTATTAACGGATCCAGCTGATTTTTTTTTTGCAACTACATATTACACAGTAGTCCCTCCAAGAAATTTCATGATAATAGTCGCCCTACTTTCGAAGTAAAAAATGATGAAAAAAAAAGGACTTTTTCAATTTCAACAGTCATTTGCAAGTTAACAATAGCACTTGGAGACTTCGCGTTGGGCTTAAAATTTTGGAAATTCTATAGGCTACAACTTCTTAAATGCATATGCTACATAAAATATGCCAAGGAACGGAGATATAAGCGGAAATGTGAAAAAAGACGTTTTTTTTTCACAAATTGTTACTTTAAAAAAAATTGCGGATGGTTTTAGCTCTACGGACCCCGCGCATTGTGTTCTACGCAAAAAATACATAGGAAACCGTCAAAACTAGCCCTATATGTTTCAAGAACCCATAAAAATCTCTGCCTACTGGACTATTACACTGGAAAAGTGCTCAGTTTATAAAAAGAGTCCTGAATAAGGTTTCTCAGCGCGATAATTAGGTAAGAAATAGTAGAAATTGATTGTGTATATTTTGGATAAAATTGGTATGTAGGAACCTTAGTAAAAAAATCGATAAAAGTGCCGAAAACGGTTTTTTTTGAGGATTAAGGGACGAAAAATATTTTTTTTTTCGTAAAACAAAAAATAGCACGTTGTAGCGCTTGAAAAAAACGAAACAAATGAGTTTTTGGTGATCAAAATCGGTTCAGAAGTTTTTGCACAAAAAAATAAAAACCGATGAAAAATGCCCATTTTTTGAAATCGAATTACAAGGGTAATAATGGTCGCAGAAACTTCTGCTTCGGCTTAAATTGTAGCTTTTGGTCGTGTCTATCCGCAGTAAAAATTTAATGCAAAGATAATAAGAAATTTTTACATAAATCGAAAAAAAAATAAAAAAAGGTATTTTCGAAAAACAGCTTGAACAAGCCGAAAAATGGTCGTAGAGCATTTTTCCTGGGCTTAAAATACTCGTCATTAAATTCCCTACAAATCCATTATCGTGACTTGTGGAAGGGGTTCATTCAATAGGCTGAAAAACGCGTTTGAAAATCAAGCGTCGCGTTGCTTCGAGCGCTCGGGTAAACGAGTGAAGGGGAAATTAATTTACTTTCTCGTCGTATTCCTTCAGTATCGCGTAAAAATACAACGCATAGCGTATCTACTCCACGGCTTCTGGGTGAACTAAATTGCAAGTAGGCGATGTGCGATCTGCTGTACACATGCTAAACGCATCGGTAACCACTGGCGACGGCCTGTATAGCCGATCGGTGGCCGGGCATCTGTAACAGCAGTGTGGTTCCGCAATACAGACTTAACAAATTCAGAAAGATGAAAATATTTCATGACTGAAATTGAGAACGAAAATCAAACGCCATAACTATGAAATGTGGAATTCAAAAAAATTCTAGAAACCAGTGGTGGAAAAATGAGACTAACTCAATAACTCTGAAGGCAAGGAAACAGATACATTTAATCTGAAGTATGAAAGGATTTTTTTAAGGAAACTATTTAAGGATGTTCTGTTTGTTATTATGTGATCTTTTATTTTTTTTGTTTGTTTCAAGAACCAACAAAAGTTCTGGTATTTTATCTAATTCCACGCCTCCGCCACTAATGTCGAAAAAATGTGTAATAAGAATCGCGGAATCTCGACTTTGCGTTTCAATTGTATGGGCAAAGCGTCGATCAAAGCTTAATCCAGGATCTCCTCTGATCCCATTTTTATTATACAATCAGATAAGATATTTGGTGATCGTACAAAAACTTTGTAAAGAAAATGATTCGCCCAGTTTCTCTCGGTGTACCTTTACGACGAGGTAAGTGGCGAAAATTTGGTTGAGGAAAAATTGGTGCAGGAAAAATTTTGCAAGCGTGATTTCAGAGTGAAGTGTTTTTTGATTTTTTTTTACTGATGATGTTTTAAATAAGTAACGAAAAATTATTAGCCATTTTTTTAAGTAAATTTTGGAGAATTTTTGGAGAATTAGTTGGATTTTTTGTCTTCGTAAGATTAATTTTTTTCACACATCAACATATCGTTGCTTAAAATGTATTTCGGGAACAGTGGAGTTCGGTGAAATTTGAAATTTCCAGGGAGCAGAGAGCATGGAATATACATGATATTTAGGGGGTGAATACTAGTTCTAAACAGAATCATATAATGGCGAAAAACGTCAAAACGTTTGCGAATAAAATTCGAATAAGTTTGCTTCCAGTATATTTTGGATTTTTTTAAGAGACAGCTGGTATGAAATAAAAAATTTAATTTCCATAATTTATATTTTATAAAACCAAAGGCACAAAAAGACTTTGTATTTGCTTAAAAATATTTCTCGCAAATACTCGTATTTTAGTCCAGTTGCCAGGGGTTTAAAAACATACTAAATTTGTATTTTTTGGCAGAGCCCTAATTATTATTGAATTACACGTATTTTTTCCCGTAGAATACAATGGGTCCGTACAGTCAAAAGTGTGAGCTTCATTAGTTATTTAACAATTTATGCAAGAACACGTGTTTTCTTCACGTTTTAGCTTATACTTCAGTTCCCTTGCACTTTTTGTATAGCACATACATTTAGAAAGTTGTTCTATATTAAATTACCTAAATTTTAAGCCCAACCGGAAGTCACTACAGTTTTTTTTATTATTGGAATTAGCGTTGAAAGTTGCAAAACTCCTTTTATTTTGATATGTTTTTTCTTAATGAATAAAATTCTTAGAGGGCTGAAAAAGGGCTGATCGGTTGTTAACTTTTCGAGTAATTAACGATCGAATTGTATTACAACTCTTAATTAACAATGGCGCCATTTCTTACAGGAAGCTTCTATTTTGACCGAATAGGGCTAGAAAGATCACGTTTATGACGCTTATTGAAATTTTGAAAAATATTAATAACAGCCGAAAAACAATTTCGCAAAAATGTCAGTTTTCCTATTATCTATTAAAAGTTGCCTTTTTCTTTTTAGAAAAAGTTAAAATAACGCTTCTAAATGCTGTTATGTTTGATGCGAATTTGATATATCGGCCAGTATTTAGGTTATGGTTTTAATGAAATTTTGTATCAAAGTTTGAAATTTTGATCATTACAAAATTGATGTCAGAAAGTTTATTACTTTGTATAGTGGGGTGGTAAATCTACCGATATAAAGTGTTTTTTTCGAAGTTCGAAGTGTTTAATTTTTTTGAAGGGTTTTGTAGATATTAATGATATTAGTGGCAAAAAATGAACGTCCTAATAGAGCGTTCAAATTTAGCATACTAATGTAAAACAACGGAAGGAAATAACGTTTCTTAGACAACTCTTATCTTAAGGGGTTACACCTATTTGTTTTTTTTTTTTTTTTTTTTATTGGTTTAAGTCAATGATGTAAAAACAACCCAAAAATGATATCCAATAGCAACCATGGTTGTAATAATTTTTTAGAGTGTTTATACCTTTAGAGCTAAATTTCTGAATTAACCTCTGACTGCTTCAGACATCTGTACTGCCGTCATTTTGAAAGAAAAAAATTAAATAAAAAATTGTTTTATACACCTTTTGATATGTTTAATAAACCTTGAAAATTCTATTTTGTTTGTTCAATTCAATCATTACAACAAAATCCCAAAAAAAAAGTTTAATTTTAGACAATTCAAATAGGCGCAACCCCTTAAACAACTCTTCAAAAAAAAAATAAGTAAATATTGTGTGATATATTGTGTAAATATTGTGTATACTAAGTGAACCATAAAAACTCTTCCGGTGGTTTAAAAACTTGGAAACTGTAGAATTTATTTTGGATTCCTTTTCTTTAATTATTTGTAATACCCAAACAAACCTAGAATCTTCCAAAACATTGAGATTAATTTTTTTAAACGGAAAAATTAATTATGTCTGTCTGTTAACCTTTCTCATGTACACTATAACTAGAGTTGGCCGAAATGTGAAAAAGGAAAACTTATTTTGAATTGAACCGAATTTTATTATCAATGTCATGTAATACCGACACCGACGACATTAACTTTTTTGAGGTAGAGCGTTTCAAGTATTCTAATTTTCAGTTTATTTCTTATTGATTTTTAAGATTCAACTTAAATGTGAGGGAGGTTGGAATTGATTAGTGATTTCACAGATATCGTTTTTTTACAGAATATTATAAAATGTAAAAAAGACATTTTTCGAGTTATCAAACGCAGAACGCAAACAGTATCGTAAATAATCCAGATTTTATAAATGCCGAATTATCAGAATTATCTTTGATTGAAGTTTATTGAAAATTTATGGCTTTATTGCGAGAAATTTCCAATTACCCACATATAATATTTGTTATCAAACCTTTTGTTTAGGGCTTATAATTTCAGATAATGCTAATCGTCGTTACGAGATCTGCCATTTTTGTTATTAATACAGGCTTAATGGAGTGAGTCAGATTCAATCGAGGATAAAGTCATTTCTGCGTCATATAGACATAAGAGGTGTGGCTATTAAATAAACGAAATGCTTTCATAACACGTTTTATTCGTTACCAATTACAGTAGCAACGTTTTTGCCTTCAATGTACTCCCCCTTGGCGATCTCTACACCGCTCCATACGACTTTCCATTGTTGAAAGCAGTGCTGGAAGTCCGCTTCTGTCAGCTGGTTCAGAATCTCCGTCGCTTTTGCTTTAACCTTTTCCACACTTTCGAATATTGTCATCACAAGTAATCACCGTGTCTAACAAGCTTGGATCAGTTTCAATGTTGATCAGAATGTCAGCGCAAATGTTCATTCTTGATTCCTTTTGCTCGGGAGTGAGGAGTTTTGGCACCATTTTTACGCAAACTTTGTTCATGTTGAACGATTCATCCAAAATCTGGTGAACACATTCTTTGTCTATTCCTATTATTTCAGCAAGCCCTCGAATGTTTAGATGAGCGGAATAGATTTAATAGCGGGATAATTCGCGGATTAATTTACCATTTTTTTGTCCGTTTTGACGTTGAGGGGCCGTCAGGGGCGCGGATCGTCTTCGGTCGTTTCACGTCCCTCTTTAAACCGTTTAAACCATTCAAAAACTTGTGTGCGGGATAAATATTCATTCCCGTACACTTCTTTTAATATTGCATAAGCTTCTATAAAAGTTTTCCCCAGAGTAACAAAAAACTTGGAGATTAACCCGTTGCTCCATGTGAACACAACATTTTTCGACGCGTCAGTGGTGCGTAGGCCAATTCAAACGACTACTACAGTCAAACTGAGCGACCCATTGGCTTGTCCAGCGATCTCAGGGTGGGGAAAGTATCACCATACACTGTTCTGTTGAAACTTGTCGCGACACGCTCGCAGCGCGCTGGTAGCACCATCAGTTATATTATTTAATAGCCACACCTTGTAGATTTATAATGTGTAGAACTCGAGGTGTTTTTTAAAGAACTTGTTGCAGTTTTTGTATTTTGCATCAGGAAATAAGTTCATACTTTAATATAATACTTTTATAAATAAATATAAAACTTAACATATAATGATTATTATATATAATAATTTTATAAATAAGTTCATACTTTAATAAGTACATACTTTAACCAGAAAAAAAAACTAATTAAAATATACAGTGTGTCCAGAATTGGTGATAGATGTCTGCTATCTTGGAAACTATAAGGGATAGGAAGGCAATTAGGTTTTGCAAAGTTGTAGATTAGAGAAAATACTTTCTTTGGGTTGTTACCTTTCAGAACACTTTTAAAAAAAATATGTTGGGCGGACCTATTTAATAGAATTCCTTTGAAAAAACAAAAAACTGGACGTTTTCCACGAAACACCGAACTACTATACTTTCCCGACGCGCGTTTCGCCAACTAAGTTGGCATATTCAGGAGAAGATTAAAACTACATTCTAACTTACACACTTGCACTATTTATACTAAATTTGTTGCCACGGTTCATTGAACCGTAACTGTCTTGTTTATCAGAGCAAACAGTGGACTGGTGAGTGTCGGACCATTGTCCTTATTCATCCTACTGTTACACTTAATGATTTCTAAACTTTCAAAAGCATCCAACTGTCTACTGTTTGCTACATTTCTGTTTAATTTTAAATTATTTATGACTATCCCATGGTTGTTGTCAAAAGCGTGTTGGGAAACTCAAGATTTTTCTGTTCTGCCATATTTCAAATGATGTGTTCTTTAAATATAGTCAAAATAGACCTTTTTGTTTGCCCAATATACTTTTGATCACAATCTTTACAACTTATTTCGTATATTCCTGACTTTTCGTTATTGTAGATTTTGTCTTGTGGTTACCCAAAAGCGTCTGCAGTTTATTTTTAGAATTATGAACCAAATTGATATTAGTAATTTTAAAAATTTTATTTTTTTTACTTTATTTTAATTCATCAACACTCCAGGATTCCTTTGATTTTTAATTTCAAAATTTTAATAATCTCGAAGTTTCACAACGGTTGTTGTGAAACGATTTATTAATTTTATGTTGCGGTGTTAAATTGTTACACTTTCTCTGAAAAGGGTTTTTATGTTTCTTTGTGAGTAGATATTTATTTTTTGCTTCAGTATTAGGTATCGTTAGAACAAGAAACTGAATACTTTTGAAATAATACAATACACACTATAGCTGCCATAAGAAAAAGAGAAGTTTATGATGGTTTCAGAAAATCGAAATGTCGAAACCTTAATCCGATTATAGAACAAATGTTTACGTAGACTCTAAAAATTTGAAAAATATACAGGGTATTCCATTAAAAAAATACAAATTACTACGGTGTTATCAATTTAGTGATTAAATGGTAATATACGGGGCATTTCACGCCAACTAAGTGAGGTCAAAAAAATTCTGCTTGAAACATATCACAATCGATAGTACTTGCTAAAAAACGAACTTCCCTAAAATTTTAGATTTTTTTGAGCCACAAGGAGAGGGATGGTGAGGGTGAGAAAATACAAATTTTCGTTTCGACTCTAAAATTTCAATCTTTCTCGGTAAGAAAATGAAAAAAATTAAAAAGAAGGTTGCAATGGTTTTCGATGTGTTTTTTGTTTTGCGTAGCATACGATAAAAATTTTCAAAATTATTGGGGTAGTTTTCACCCTTATTTTGAGGATTGAAAGTTTAAAATCGAAATTTCGAAAAGTATGACACGATTTTTTTTTCAATTTTCTACGTTAGATTCGTAATCAGCGACCCCAAAAACCTTGGAATATATTATTCACTTGCCATTTACTATCTCACAGGATGAGAAAATACGCTAAAACGACGTCTTTTCACCTTTTGGGCCGTTTTTTGGGGCAGTTCCTGGTAGACGCCTTATGAATTAAAATTAATCGAAAGTACAAAAAAAAAGAGAGAAATTAAAAAAAGAAATTGAAAAAAAAATCCTGTCATACTTTTGGAAATTTCGATTTTAAACTTTCAATCCTCAAAATAAGGGTGAAAACTACCCCAATAATTTTTGAAAATATTTTTATCGTATTCTACGGAAAAAAACACATCGAAAACCATTGCAACCTTCTTTTAATTTTTTTCATTTTTTTTATTGAGTCGAAATGAAAATTTGTATTTTCTCACCCTCACCATCCCTCTCCTTGTGGCTCAAAAAAATCTAAAATTTTAAGGAAGTTAGTTTTTTTAGCAAGTACTATCGATTGTGATATGTTTCAAACAGAAATTTTTTTGACCTCACTTAGATGGCGTGAAAGGCCCCATATACAAAATTGAAGGGTGAAATGCAACCACAGTTTAATTTTTTTTTTTTACTTTGACACCTGGGCAATCTAGGAATCAAGGAAAGTACCTTCACTTGTGCGTCTAAAGACTGACTGACTCATCGTAACTTTCCTCCTTCAGGTACCAAAATGAGGAACCTCCTACGCCTCCTCCTGATAGCCGGCTTCGCGTCTTATTCTCTCTCCGATCCGTTCCTGATAGAAGTAACAGAAGACGACGGCGACGACGGAGACGACGGCTACGGCGGCTACCGCCTGCCAGGCATCCACATCCCCTCCAGCTACATCATCAACCTCCAGGTGAGCGCGGATGTCTTCTCGGGCGACAGCACCGCCTTCAACGGCACGGTCGTCATCGATTTTCAAGTGACCGACGAGACGGACAACATCCAAATCCACGCGCCGGTCGACGTGGATGCAGTTTCGCTGCAAGGCGATGGTCAAGCCATAAATATCAGCGACTACTCGAGTTATAACTCCACCACGGCCATTCTGACCATTACCGCTGAAGAGGTCTTGACCACCGCGGTGAATTACACCCTGACCATCGAGTACACCGGGGTCCTGAGGTCCTCAAACATGAACGGGTTCTATAGGAGCGAGTACTATGAGTCGGACGGCACGAAGCATTACCTGGTGACGAGCAAGTTCGAACCCACGTGGGCTAGATACGCCTTTCCTAGTTTCGATGAGCCTCAGCTGAAGGCGAGGTTCACCCTGGTCCTTATTTACCCGAGGAATTTGAGTCTGAGCGCCTTGGGGAATACACCGCAACAGTCTGTGGAGGATGTTGAGTAAGTAGACGCATCAGAAGAACGATCGATCTTTTATGTTCTTCTGTCACTTCCAGCGACGAATACGAGAAAGTCACCTTCGGGGAGTCCCCTGTGATGTCGACGTACCTGGTGGCCTTCATCGTGTCGCGGTTCACCTGCTCGGCCGGCGCCAACTTGACCGACGAAGTGCCCTACCAGGTGTGCTCGAGGCCGGAGACCGAGGGGGACAGGGCGTGGGCAGTGGAGGTGGGGCCGCCCCCTAATGAAGGCCCTGGAGGACTTTACTAACACCACGTACAGCAGCCAGTTGTTGGGGAAGATGGACCAGATCGCCGTTCCCGATTTTGCGTCCGGAGCCATGGAGAATTGGGGCTTGGTATCCTATAGGCAAGTGAAGTTCTGCTGACAACAATAATGGCGAAACTCAAAAAAAAGCCGTTCTGAGATATTCGCGTTTCAAGTTTTGCCAAAACTTTAAACTCCTATTACGGTTCATTAGGCACACATTTTGGACTTTTTTTCTTTTTAATGTGTGCTTCATCTCCCTTTGCTGTAACTAGTAGTACAGTTTTCAAATACAAAACTCCGTTTTTTCAATTTTTTTTTTTCAGAGTTTCGCCACTATTGGTTCAATGTTTAGATCATTTTTTAAAGGTTTGGTGTGACTTAAATACACAATAACAGATCAACATAATATGTTTCATTCAAAATAAAAGAAATACAATAAAATAAATTAATATTGAACTTGGCTACGAATTTCTAAACCTTTAAAGACTTCTAAAAGGAACAGGTCCTTTATTACCTATTTTAAACAGTCTCACATTGTTTTTTTTTCACAGGAATTGAAATTACTTTTATAAAATATTTTTACTTCAAGTAGAATTTTTTTCGCTTCAATCCTAACTTGTCAAAATGTAGGAACCGATGTAATCTAAATCGTGAACACTTAATTATAATAAACTGTGATAGAGCAGCTCTGCAATATATGAATGACAAATACAATATTTGTGAAGAACAGTACTAACATTCTTGTCTTTAAAGGACATCTTAATTTTTTTTTCGCAAAAATCCTTACTTTTACATTTTATTTTTTTTGTCTTTGTTACTGAATCAAACTAAAAAAATCCTACAAAATTCTAAAAGTAGGTAATCATTCAGTTCATTAGTGGCTATCCACTTCACAAGATAAAAGCTTAGATCCAATATAACAAAACGGATTGTCTTAAAAGGTTGAGTAAAATGTAAAATCTTACATATTACCCAGATAATTATTATTCTTTGTATTACATTAAAAAAAAATGTGTCAGGATAAACCGAGTTTCGTCTATATCGCACACATCGTTGCGACCATTTCTCAACTGTCAAGGCGTATCTACCGCTATCGGCAGGAAATAAATGAAATGACCTTTCGCCTCTATTGCACATGAAAGAGGACCCATTTTGAAGTCCTTTGGTGGGCTTCACTCAAAATCGCCTTTTTTTAAGTTTCGCCACTATTGTTCTCAGCAGGCGATATATTCAGACCTATTTAAGGCTTCAGTTATCAAATTAGAGTTATAGTTTTCCTTAAATCTCGTTAAAATTGATTATCTCATTACTTGAACATGTAAACCCTATTTTTACAAAAACAATACATTAAGAAGTCTTTTTTTTCAACTTTTACTTTTTGTTATGGCTTACTTTTCGTTTAACTCTTCTTTAGGGAGACATATCTCTTGTGGAACAACGAAGATTCGTCTACCAGGTACAAGAGAGGGATTGCGACCGTCATTAGCCACGAATTTACCCACAGCTGGTTTGGAAATCTGGTAACGTTGGAATGGTGGGACTATCTATTTCTAAACGAGGGCTTTGCCAGATACTACCAGTATTTCGCCACAGCAAAGGTAAGGTTTTCTATCTTTCTAACTTTTTATATAGCCACCTTTATATAGTTGGTTTATCTCAGCAATTGAAGTTACTCAGGGTTCTGTTTGAGGCCCTTCAGGGAGACCATTTATGAATATCTAATACTTATATAAAAGAAAATAAGATAATATATTGAATACTTGAAAAAAGTTTTATTGTTTTAGGCAGAACAACTGTCGGACTGGGAATTAGACAAGCAATTTATAGTCGACCAAGTCCAGACAGTTTTAGTAACAGATGGATCGTCTTCTAGTGCTGCGTTGACTTCTAAAGCTTCGTCACCTACACAGATTAGCAATAAATTTTCCACGATATCGTATAGCAAAGGTAAGGAACAAACATCTAGTTTTTAAGAGTACATCCTGGCCTTTGACTTTTTTTTAGATTTATGATATAATTCACAAACTCCAAAATAGCACGAACAATTACTTAAATAAGCTGATAATGGATCACTTAAAGTAACTGCTGATATTAAAAAATCAGTATATGCAAAATGTACAAATAATATTCCGATTGCAACACTAAAGACTTTTGTGTTTTAGTAGACTTTTCCAGATCGTCATCACACCCTTTGATTTCAATAAATAAGAGCTGCAAAATGGTCTAAACGTTTGTGTTTTAAGTAAAAAGTAAATGCTAAATGATTTCTAAATATACATATTTTTCAAACGCTCAGATGATGACCTGTATTGTTTTCTGATTCTGTTGCATTGTAGGTGCCAGTATATTCAGAATGATGGAGCACTTTTTAGGCACTGACAATTATCACAATGGAATCCGTGCATATCTAACCAACCAGTAAGTATAATAATTCCAAATTTTATTCTTACATTTGATACAAATTAATTTCTATATGGTATTTTTTTATTCTTTCAAAAACACCTTTACAAATACAAGCTAATAATCTATCTTATACCATGAAGAATTCTTCATTTAGATTTTACCAAGTTCTAAAACAGATTTCTATAATATAAATTGTAGGTTTATATATTAATTTCAATTTCGGCTAAATATGATACAAATATTTTCAGTGCCTGGGGCAACACGAATCCTTCCGACCTGTGGAGTAGCATTGCAGAGTTCGCGCTTGCAGAACTGTTACCTACCAATGTGACTCTGGCCGAGGTCATGGAAAACTGGGTAGACCAAGGAGGATACCCCGTCATAACGGCAACTGCGAGCGACAACGACGTCATCCTGTCCCAAGTAAGTAAAAAATAAATGTGGATAACATTTTCCTCGATTTCTAAAACCATAAAAAGTGTGTATTTATCTTCACTTCTCCTTCATGCTTTTGTAATTACCGCAGCAGCAATCTTCACAGTTTCGTTTAGGAGTTTAGGATCAAAACTCATTTATATCAATAATGCCACCGTTTTCAAACAATTCTGGCTGTCAAAAGTGTCATGAATTCTTAGGAATTCTACCAATGCCATTGATAATCAAGGAAAAGTCATGAAAATGCAAACAATGGTGCGTAACCCATGAACGTCAATTTTAAACTAAGCTTTCCATCTAGCCAACGAGATTATTATTCAACTAACAAGGTTAAAAGCCTAATATATGTACATATTCGAAAGTCTCTGTAAAAGTAGCAAACATTAACTACTTTCGTTTTTAGGAAAGATTCGTGTACTCTGGAACTAGCGACACAGAGTGGTACGTACCAATCAGTTATACTCTTTCAAGCGAGGAGAATAAATTTGAGGACACATCTGCTAGAGTGTGGCTGATTCCTGGAGAAACTGCAACGCTCTCGGGTGTTTTGGAAGACAACGATTGGATAATAGTCAACAATCAGGAATCTGGTAGGTGTAACCCACCTTTTTAGTTATATAAAGAGGTTCATTTTTGCTGTGCTTATATTTTAAACGAAACTATGGAAATTGTAAATAAGATCAAACACCAGATTATTGGTCAAAAACTTGCTTCTTAACCGAAGAATTTTGAGGAAAAACTAGTTTTGAGAATTATTTTGTTATAACAATTATGTGGTTATTTTAGGATACTACAGGGTCAATTATGACACCGTTCTTTGGCAGAGAATCGAAGAAGTCCTCCTCAGCGACCACACTGTCATAGATGTACTCAATAGAGCCCAGATTGTGGATGACTTACTAAATCTGGCTCGTGCAGGAATTCTCACGTACTCGAAAGCCATCGAAGTTGGAAGGTACCCCTTTCAAATCTAAATTTCTTTTTCAACCGTCAATAATAATTATTTATCAATATTTTAATCACATAATAGTAAGTAGTAGTTGTAGTATTAGGTTATCATGAAGTAATGAATATCCACTGGGTTCAGATCAGGTGATCTTGGTGGCTATGAATTTTTAAACGTCTGCTTATAACACGACTTTGATAAATAACATTTCACAAGCAACAGTCTGTAATTGGTTGATTCAAATCGTTTGGATTTATGTTAAGGTCAGATTTATTTCCAGAGTAATTGACTAAATTGCAATGGCCGTATTTTGACACTTATAGTAGTAGTTTTCATAGGTACACTAAAATCCCTTCGTTTTTTGCAATTAGATTCCAATTTTTGCAATGATTTAATTTCCTAAAACCATATAAGAATTTAAAGTACATCCCTGACTTAATAGTAACCTCATAGTTAAATGAAATGTGCCAATAATTGAAACTGTAATTGAATTAAATTAACTACCAAAAAGTATTTAATATATAATTATTTAATTAATTATAATTAATTGTAATTATAAATAATTTTAAATATAATTAATTTTAATTATATTTAATTTTAATTATACTTGATTGTAATTATAATTAGTTTTAATATTATAATTAATTATCATTATATTTCATTGTAATTAATTAATAACGACAACATAAATTTAATTTATGTAATTAGTCACATTAATTATAATTACTGCATTTTTCGAATTAAATTGTGAAGGTATCTGGTTAACGAGACCGAGTACTACCCCTGGTATTCGGCCATCACGGCCTACAACTATCTCCTGAGGAGGGTCGGAGAGGAATCCACGTTGGGGGTCGAAATATCGGCCTTGATGCTGCGCCTGATGCAGGCGGTGTACGAATCGGTCTCTTTCACCGACCTAGACGCAGACCAGCACATCTACACGCTGAAGTTGGTGTTGATCCTGACAAGCGCCTGCAAGTTGGGACACGAGGACTGCGTCTCAAATGCAAAGTCCCTATTCGAACAGTACAAGAACGGAACCAGGTAAGGGTACGAAGATTGTAATTGGCTTAATTACTCGGAATTAATAATTGTGTATTTAAATAATGTTAATAAGTAATAGTTGAAGGTAAAAATTTATATTAATTTTATTTTAAATAAAGTATTGATTGGTACTAGCATATTTATCTTACTTACTAGTTTTTATTTTTCAAATATAATTACGAACAAAGATATAATTACTTAATTACTTTCAAGTGACTTAATTAATCTCAAGTAATTGAATTTGTCTGATTAATTGAAAAAAAAAACGGAAAGGGAATGAACTAAAAAACTAATTAGGTTAATTAATTATAGTAAGTATAATAATTAAAAAAAATTCAATTATAATTAGTACTTTAGGATCAACAATTGATTACATGGTGCAACTGGTACTACTATTCTTAATTATTAACTTCTTCTATTCGAATAACTCCTCAAAAAAACAAACTGGACGTGTTCCACGAAACACCGAACTACTATACTTTTCTCGACACGCGTTTCGCCAACTAAGTTGGCATCTTCAGGAGAAGATTAAAACTAAATTCTAACCTACACACTTGCACTATTTATACTAAATTTGTTGCCACGGTTCACTGAACAGTAACATCTGTCTTTTTATCGGAGAAAAAAGTGCACTGGTGGGTATCGGACCATTGTCCTTATTCATACTACTGTTACACTTACTGATTTATAAACTTTCGAAAGCATCCAACTGCCTACTGTTTGTTACGTTTCTAATTAATTTTAAATTATTTATGTCTATCCTATGGTTGTTGTTAAAAGCGTGTTGGGTAACACAAGATTTTTCCGTTCTGCCATATTTCAAATGAGACAAGTGTTCTTTAAATCTAGTCAAAATAGATCTTTTTGTTTGCCCAGTATACTTTTGATCACAGTCTTTACAACTTATTTCGTATATTCCTGACTTTTCGTTATTGTCGATTTTGTCTTTGGGGTTGCCCAAAAGCATCTGTAGTTTATTTTTAGAATTATAAACCAAATTGATATTAATATTTTTAAAAATTTTATCTAGTCCGCAGGTGAATTTAGGTTCATGTGGTAACGAAACAGTTTCGAATTATCAGTATCTCTACGAAAAGTCGTGGAATTGTACAGGGTTCTCTTAAATGTATGCTTCCTTATTAACTTATCTATTAAATGGACGTTATTTTTACCTAAATTCGTAATTAATTTTTTCTCATGTTCAAACCTCTCTCTACTGAGGGGAAAATTTAACAAACGGTGAATTATAAAATTAAAACTTGCCATTTTATGTTGAAAAGGGTGATGTTAATCGTTGGGAATATATCTAAGAGTCGCGGTTTCTTTCCTATATACATCAAACTCTAACTTATTTTCACTATTTCTAATAACTAATACATCTAAAAATAGTAGCTGTTCATTGTGTTCCATTTCATATGTACATTTTATGGCAGGGAAACGGTTATTTAATTTAGCAACAAAATTATCTAAACGAATTGCCTTTGTATCAAATAATTTGTAAATACTGTGATCAAAAGTATATTGGGCAAACAAAAAAGATCTATTTTGGCTAGATTTAAAGAACACATGGCTCATTTGATATATGGCAGAACGGAAAAATCTTGTGTTGCCCAAGACGCTTTTGACAACAAACATAGGATAGACATAGATAATTTAAAATTAATTAGAAATGTAACAAACAGTAGACAGTTGGATGCTTTTGAAAGTTTAGAAATCATTAAGTATAACAGTAGTATGAATAAGGACAATGGTCCAATACCCACCAGTCCACTGTTTGCTCTGATAAACAAAGACAGATGTTACGGTCAGTGAACGGTGGCAACAAGTTTTGTATAAATAGTATAAGTGTGTAGGTTAGAATTTGGTTTTAATATTCTCCTGAAGATGCCAACTTAGTTGGCGAAACGCGCGTCGAGAAAAGTATAGTAGTTCGGTGTTTCGTGGAAAACGTCCAATTTTTTGTTTCTACGCCGAAGGTTCCAGTACCCACTCAGGATCCTCAAAAAATGTGTATCAATTTAATTTTGAATAATTAAATTAATTGGGTATGTAAATTGTGTGGTTCTAGTGTTACATTTAAAGTTTGTGAATGATTGATACATTAGACAATTTCTCTAAAATTCTCATGTTCATAACACTTTGTTAAACATCTTTGCTAACCAATTTACTAATTTGGTTTTGACGTTTTCCAGCATAGACAGGGACTTGAGGACTATCGTGTACTGTAACGGTCTACGCTATAGCGATGATAGCACGACAGACTGGGAGTTCCTGTGGGAGAAGTTGCAGAGCATCTCGCTGGCAACAGAAGAACTGACTCTTATCGCGGGTCTGGGGTGCACAAAGAACACCACCCTTCTCAAATAGTAAGTACGAGCATGTCGAAAGAACGATGCAAACATTTTTTGGGTGGCGATGTACTGATTTGATAAAATCAACACCCAGAATTCGCACGCAAAAATAACACCCAGTATTAGTTAAACAATTTATGTGAAATTTTCACATAATATGTGATGATTAACTAATATTGGGTGATAGGGTTTTTATTCAAATCAGTATTAGTACAGGCGGGGTAGCAAAAAATAAGTGATTTTTTAAAATAATTAGTTGCGGCACTTTCTCAACGTGATAATTAGGAGAAAAATCGTACGAATCGAATGAAAATATTTTGGACAAAATCCGATTGTAGGATCATTGCGAAAAATCGCATAAAGGTGCGAAAAAAAGATTTTTTTTCGACTTTTAGGCACGAAATTTTTTTTTTCAAAAAAAATATTCCGTTGTAGAGCTTGAAACGACGAATAAAGTAGTTTTCGGATCATTAAAATCGGAAAATAATTTTTTGCATAAACAAATAAAAACCGCGAAAATTAGCGATATTTCGATGTTCAATTATTCGGTCTGTAATTAACCTAGAAATTTCTTCCGGGGCTCAAATTGTAGGGTTTTCCAACACCTATCTACAGTTAAATTTTTGTTAAGAAATATTCATAAGTTTTCGCGCAAATTGAGAAAAAGTAAAAACAGGTACTTTAGTAAAACGACCCCTATTTCCACAATAATCGTCGAAGAGCAATTTTAAAAAAGTAAAAAGCTACGTGTTCTTGAAGACTTCCACTACAACCATATCAAATTTGAAGTCGATCCGATAATAGTAAGTACCTCAAAAGCGCGTCTGAAAATCGTGCAATTTTAGAGAGGGGCCGTGTGGACGCACGAACGATGGGGAAGTGGCGCGGTGGTGGGGGGAACTCTCTCTCCCGCGGGCGGAGCGGGCGCCCAGAAAGCGATCGCGCGCGTTCAAATTCGACAAGCCGGAAACAATTGAGATTTCTCGGGAACAAAATGGCTCTACGACAATTATTATTGTGGAAATAGGGACCGTTTTAATAAAGTACCTGTTTTCACTTTTTCGCAATTTGCCCGAAAACTTATGAATATTTTTGACAAAAATTAACTGTAGATAGGTGTTGGAAAACCCTACAATTCGAGCCCTGGAAGACATTTCTAGGATAATTACAGACCGTGTAATTGAACATAAAAAAATTTGCTAATTTTCGCGGTTTTTATTTGTTTGTGCAAAAGGTTATCAACCGATTTTAATGATCCAAAAACTTATTATTCTCTTTTCAAGCTGTACAACGGAATATTTTTTTTTAAATTTTTTTTCGTGCCTAAAAGCCGAAAAAACCTTTTTTTCGCACCTTTTTGCAACTTTTTCGCAATGATCCTACAATCGGATTTTGTAACCAAAACATTTTCATTCGATTCGTACGATTTTTCTCCTAATTATCACGTTGAGAAAGTACCGCAACTAATTATTTTAAAAAATAATCAACGCCGCCTGGACGGTATAATGTAAATCTGATATTGTTTGGTATAAACGAAAAACATTATATTTCAGTTACCTGGAGCAATCCCTTAACACCTCGTCGCGCATTAGACTGCAGGACTTTGCCAGCGTTTGGTCTGCTGTCTACACCAGCAGTACGGAAGGAGTTGACGCAGCCTTTGAATACTTCACAGAGAATTACGAGAGTATATATAACTAGTGAGTGTACTCTATTAACTTGTGGGAAAAAATACTGATTGTGCATTGTTTTTAGTTACTCGTCGTCTGCTTCGTTACTATCTACAATTGTTGGAAGATTCACAACGGAAGAACAACTAGCAAAGGTAAGAATTTCCACAAACAATTTTTCTGCGCACAACTTAACCTAATAATTTACCATAATACGAGGTGTATAAATTAAGTAATGAGATTGGTTTTATTATTTTTTTATTCGAATAGAATTACAATTATTGAGTATTGTCTCCTTCAAAACAACTTCATTGGCAAGCCACATAGCGCTGGAGACGGTTGTTCCATTCCTCATATCAGCGCTGGAACTCATATACTGGAATAGCCTTCAGCTGGTCGGTTACAGCTGTTTGAATGTTTTCTAGGTCCCAAAATGACGTCCCTTAAGGTGAGTTTCAGTCTCGGGAAGAGAAAAAAATCACAATGACTGAAATCAGAAGAATAAGGCGGCTGAGGAGCCACAGGAATGTTTTTACTGGCTAAAAACTCGTTTTTTGCCAAAAACCTTTTTTTTTTAATGGCTGTGTGACAAGGCGCATTGTCGTGATGCAACATCCAGTTGTTCTTGATCTCTGGTTATCACAGGCATGCCCCTTTTTCGAAGTTTTTCAAGAACCTCTCTGTAAAAGCGTTGATTCACTGTTTGGCCTGGAGGTATAAACTCTTTGTGGACAATTCTCTGGCTATCAAAAAAGCAAATCAGCATCTACTTGATCTTCGACTCGTACTCAAACATCCAAGTCTCATCACCAGTAATGACACGTTCCATAAAATGGAGATCATTTCCAATCGATTCCAAAAAGTCAAGACGCCTTTCTCTCCTGATGTCTTTTTGGTCTTGCGAAAGGTTTTTTTGGGTCCATTTTTGCGCAGATTTTTCTCATCCCCAATTCGTTAGTCAAAATCTGATGAACAGTGGTGTGATTCAAATTTAACTCTTCCTTGATCATTCTTGTTCACAGCCGACGATCTGATCGCACAATATCCCGTATTCTATGGACATTTTCATCGGTTCTTGAAGATGAAGGCCTTCCGTTGCGTGGTTCTACTTCAATTGACTCTCTTCCTCCGGGGAATGCCTTGAACCACCGGAAAACCTGGGCTCTTGAAAAAACACTGTTTCCGTAGGCGTGTTGAAGTTTTGCAAAAGTATCCGTTGCGCTGTGTCCAAGTCTCAAGCAAAACCTGATAGCGCACGGTTGCTCAAAATTAATGTCACTCATTTTTAAAACGCACTAGAAGAAACCGGTTTTCGAAAACAGCCACAAAGAACAAACAAATGACTCTAACAAGTTGAAACTTGTACTGAAGGTGTATTACATGTTAACCTACCGCCCTTCCAAGTCCCGTCCCAGCAGTGTTGTTAGATCGGGCGCTACGTTGCCAGTGTCATTACTTAATATACACACCTCGTATATAAAAAAAACATGTATCTTTTTTTTATTGTTAGATATTAAAGTGGATGACCATTATTTTTAACTTTGCTTGGGTTTGGTTGGGGGCACTAAATCTCTTTTACTTCTTAATTAGTAATAAATACTGATCGCCAAAGTGGGGCACATTACAGTGTTGAACTAGCCCATATAATTACCTACTTATAGCCGGTGTCTTACCTTATAAATGCTTGTTAACAAGCACTGGTTTCACAAGCCTTCAGTGCTTCGAACAGGTTATTGGTGAATGTCGAAATGAATTTGTCTTCAACATTTTCAGTTGGAGGAGTTCATAGCCTCCGATGGCCTGTCCAGTTCCGTAAAATCCACCGCGGAATCGGCCCTCGCGTCGGCCAAGGTCAACCTGGCGTGGGTGGCGAACATCGAGGAAGACCTCCTGGGTTACTTCGAAGTAGGCGAAGACTCGCCGAGTAGTACTACCGAAGAAACTGGTAGTTCTGTCAAGAGTGCGGCGACACTCGCTCTAATCCTCTCAGTTGTATTTTTCGATAGACTTTTATTATAAATATGTATGTAAATGTGTGAAGTAAGCCATTAATTTTAAAAATAAATAATTATCTGTATTTATAATCTTGTAAATAAAGGTTAAAAAAAGACAAATACAATTAAGGGTGTTTTTGTTTTTGTTAAAAATGTCATATCTACAATTTTACTGTTCTCAGAAATACGAATATTTATAGGCCTACAAAAAATTTTTTTTATGCAGCTCTGTTTGTATCTATGGTCGGTAAGGTAGGTAGTATGAACTACATCGCCGTTAATTAATGTCAGCTGAGAGCTCTGATTTACCCAGTATTCTCATTTTAATTATTTTCCGGTCTTATTTGAAAACAGTCAATTTTGCAATAACTCCAATAAAATTTATCTTACTATTTTATTATGGCAAGTAAGTTGAGATGCGCTAATGATCCTGATACGTTTTGTTACATTTGTGGTGAATACATATTGAAAGATCAGCGAAAATCGATTACTGACTCTGTAGTTCGCTTGTATTTTGCTTACTTCGGTATTGAAATTCGCAACCAAGATAAAGTGTGGGTGCCTCATAGTGTTTGTTAAATGTGCATTGAACATTTGCGGCAATCGGAAGAAGGAACGCGAAAATCTTTGAAGTTTGGAGTACCAATGATTTGGCGAGAACAAAGAATCATCATGACGCCTGTTATTTTTGTATGACGAATGTAGTGGGCATCAACAAAAACAATCGCTGGAAGTGGAAGTATGCCAATATTTCTTCAGCTATAAGACCTATTCCTCATTCAGACACTGTTCCAATACCAGTTTTTCATCAGGCAGTAAAGGAATCTGTTAAAGCTCTGGACAGAAATAGTCAATGATTTAAGTTCACTTCTCAGAAATTTCCTGGATTGAGTACTGAGAAATTAAAAGCAGGAATTTTTGATGGGCCTGAAATACGTCAATTAATTAAAATCTCTACAAATTTTGAAGCTTCCATGACTAAAATAGAACGACGAGATTTCCACGCAGGAAATCTTTTGTAGCTGTTGCACAAAACTTCCTTGGAAACTACAAGGCTGATAACTATAAAGAGTTAGTCGAGGAAATGCTTCTTAACTTCAAAAATTTAGGCTGTAATATGAGCATAAAAGTGCACTACCTCCATAATCATATAGATCACTTTCAACATAATTTAGGAGATCTTAGCGATGAACAAGGCGAAAGCTTCCATCAAGATATAAAGACAATGGAGAAAAGGTACCAAGGCAGATGGGACATTCATATGATTGCCGATTATTGCTGGGGACTTATGCCTAATTGCCCACTCCAAAAGACAATTTCACTCAAGAAAATCACTCAAAAGACAATTTCTTGATGTATAACCCCAAAATAAATTGATATTTTTGTAAAAATATGTTTATAAACTAGAAAATCTTATAAACTAGAGCTGATATAAAAATGCGACTGTTTCTTTTGTATCACCTCAAAAGACATACTTAAAATCAGGTGTAAAAATCTTAGGCACCAAAATGTGTGTAGACCAGTATTTTTGTTTTTTTCTCAATTTTTATTATCTGTTGAAATATATTAATTATTCCTATATTTCTTAGTCTATTTGCAATAAAGATAGAGTAACTATTTTTAGTTGGTAGAAGTGTGTAAAAATTACATAATTCCATATATTTGCAAAAATATTAAACTGTAAAATTTTGCAGATAGGTTTATGCAGCTAGTAAACCTTTTAGTTATAAACAGGCATCAGACTTTAAGAAGCCATTGCCACAGCGGAACATTATGGAATTAATTAGTGCGCCATTACTTCTCTGTTCTTACGTCATGTTTAATGTGTTTATGTTCAATTGGAAACTCTCCTTAATATAGGGTGGGCCATCAGACGGCCATTTCTTTTCAAAATTACTATTAAAACTACATCGTTGAATATGTTTAAATGATTGTTGCTTTATTCAAGAAAGTATGCCTTGACATTGTTTATGAAAAACAATTTCAGTTAAATGGCCGCCGCGGCTGGCGCAGCAGTAGTTCATTCTTTTCACCCAATTTTGCAGTATATTTTCGATTATTTGTGGCTCTATTGCAGGAATAACTCGATTGATGTTTTCCTTCAGTGCGTCAATTGTTTGTGGATCGTTGGAGTAACAACGGCCCTTAACAGGTTCCCATAAAAAATAGTCCAACGGTATTAAATCGCAGCCGCGCGATGGACAATTAATGTCTCCAAAACGGCTGATAACACGGTTACCGAATTTAGTGTGCAAAAGATCGATTGTTTCACGGCTTGTTGACACGTTGCTCCATCCTGCTGGAACCAAAGCTCGTCCAAGTCCAAATCGTCCAATCGCGGCCACAAAAAAATCAGTCAACATGTCTCTGTAGCGCATTCCATTTACTGTGACGCTGTTACCATCTTCATTTTGAAAGAAGTACGGACCAGTGATGCCACCACTCCAAAACCCACACCAAACAGTTACTTTTGCAGGATGCATTGGCTTCTCTATGACTACGTGTGAATTTTCGGAACCCCAAATCCTACAGTTCTGATTATTAATATGTCTTCCAAGATGAAAATGAGCTTCGTCCGAAAAAATGATTTTTCGATTGAAATCGGCGTCGTTTTCAAACTCATTTAAAGCCCACACGGAGAAGCGATAACGAAGTGGATGGTCATTTTCCTTTACCTCTTGAGTAAGTTGCAACTTGTAAGCAAATAATCCGAGGTCTTTATGCAATATTCTCTTCAGAGAAGTGCGACTGACATTAAGTTGTTGTGCTGTGTGACGAGTTGAGGTTCTTGGGTTTTCACGCACACTTTGGGCAACAGCAGCAATTTTTTTAGCTGTGCGCACCGGACGAGCACGTGTATGACTTCTATTTTCCATAGGCATGCCAGTTTCACGAACTTTCCTTAAGAACTTTCTTACACCAGGCGCCGACGGAGCTTCATTTCGACCAAAAATTGTTCTCAATTTTCTTACTGTTTCTGCAACAGAGCATTCACTTTGGAAATCATTTTTGAATATTTCCCAACGTTGTTCAAACGTAAAACGATTCATTTCTTACAGCGGAGGTTAGACACCACATATATGTTAAATGTCATGCGCGTCAGTGTCGGCAAAGTAGAAATAACACTAAGTTTAAAAAGAAACCAATAGATGGCCCACCCATTAAGTGTTTCAGCGCTAACCTGATCATAAATAGGTAAGAAACGTAATTACAATGTAGCATTGTTTAAAATATATAATACATGTATATATACAGGGTGTTTCATTTTTGTAGCAGGATTTTAACACCTGATAGAATTGTAAATCAATGCAAAAAATTTAATGTAAAAAAAAATATAAATATAGGTCTTCAAAGTCTTAATTTTCGAGATACAGGGTATTCAAATTAAATTTTAAAAACAGATTTTTGTAAATATCGTAAACTTTTGCAACGTACTGCATTCTAGTACAACTTATTTCAGTAGTAACTCACTATTATACAACGTAAAATCAAGATATCTTTTAAACAAAAAGATTTTGCTGTTATCTTCAATTTCACAATTTTAAGGTTAAAAAAATAAGTCGGAAACTTAATGTGAAACCGGAAGTCTAAAAAAAAAATTAAATTCCATATTGGAATTCGTTTTTTTCGAGTAACCCTGTATATTTTAATGTCAATAATGACTGAAAACAATTATAACAAACCAAACATTTACTAACTATGCTATTAGTAGGTATCCGTTTAAATGTTACTTTTTAAGGATTTCACATTTGATGTTCAAGTTATCTCAGATCAAGATAATATTGAATAACGCAGATTTCAGAAGTTCAAACATCCCGACACGACATGATGACGCCAATCATCTGCACGATAGGTATTATACCAAGAAATTACAATATGAAATCAGTAATATTGGATTTTTTTTAGTAAACACTCAGTTTTTACGTAGTTGGTATGGAGTAAGATTTAGAATATTTGTGTAAAATACTGAAGAACATTCAGTATTCTTTCTTGTTTTTTGATAATTTAACGTAAGTAAGTTTTTAATTTTAACCCACCAAAAAAAAAATGAAAAAAAAATAGATACAAAGAATAATTTTTAAATGATATGTTTTTATTTAAGGGGCATTTTTTTGTTTTTGCATATTTCGATAGTCTATACCTAAAAATAACATACTATTTCACGTGCGTATCTCAAATAGTTTTTGAACTACAGCCTTCTAAAGAGTAGCTGCTCATTGGTTAGAAAGTTACGTTTGCTACTTATTCAGAGCCTACCTGAGTTATTGTTTGGACTCTGTCGTCATCGTCGGCGCCGGATTTATATTTAACGGGCCCTTGGGCACGAAGGCTGGGGGCCCCTTGTAAGAATATCATTTTTTTTTATTATCTAATTATATATCGGTTATTAATTATTATATTCTCTCGAAGAAGTTTTATTATTTGAATGATCAATGTGTATGTGTATGTTCCACGTTCTTTGATTTTTCGAAAATGTAGGAGACAAAAAAATATGGGTTATTCAAATTGTGGGGGCCCCTGGGATGTGGGGTCCCCCGGGCACGTGCCCAAAGTGCCCTTATGTAAATCCGCCACTGGTCATCGCAAGTCATTATAATAGGATTTCAACAGGCGGTTTTTGAAGAAGAGGAAGGTGAATTGTATGGGCCTGAAATAGCAGATTATCTCTAGGTATGATATTTATCTATTTATAACAATGAAATCAATAATTGTATCTTTGAACGCGTTTATATCCAAACTGCATTTTTCTAATTTGCTGCAGTTATAACTCAATTACAAATCATCCGATCGACTTGATTTTTTTTTCCTGCTTATTTTGTATATGTTTCTCTATACAATGACACTCCAGTTTTTCGATTGTATGAAAAATGTAATTTTTGGCACGCCAAAAATCATCAGATTTTTGAGCGAAATTTTAAACTTTTTTTCTTAAATTCCCTTTTTTTCACAATCCTGGGTCATTGCATAGGCAATACCTTCTAGTTTGATAGTTTTTTATTTATTTTTTTTATTCCAGCCACTGTGAAGGCCGCAATCACTGCAGCAGTGGAGGCACTTTTTTTCGAGACTTGGGAGATAGCGAATAACTCGCTGAAAATTAAATTTTTTTGTTTAAAAATTTTACTATGTATTCATTATTTATGTACAAATATATCCTCAAAATTTGAAAACATTTGATGCAGTACTTTTTTTTATTTAATTCCCAAAAATTACCTTTTTTTTAGGCGGTCACACTAGGCCCCTTAACGAAGAGAGAAAATGTTTGTAAGGTGTAAAATGTAAATGTTACCATTGGATTACTTTAAATCATTTATTTCTATTGGATGGAAATTTAAAATTGTCTCTTACCCGTACTTGCATAGAAACAAAGTAACTGACCGTTAATTTTTGGATTTTAGCTCAACCATGTGGGTGCATAAAGCAGCGGTTTCTCTCACATTGCTTACTGGACTTGTTTCACTAACACCTTTACACAGCCACGCTAAATATGCTAAACAACAGTTCAGTGCCTCGGAATATCGTCTACCAGAAACCGTACTTCCAACATCATACAATCTCTCTCTGTCAATAAACCCCGAAGAAGACAAGTATAACGGATCAGTAACAATTACATTCGACGTTGTAGACACAAACGCTTCACTCACCGAAATAAACTTCCATGCTGACAGCGATTTTGTGGACATAATGTTGACTCAAGTCAACGATGTAATATGCCCAACGTATAAAGAAAAAGTCGGTAATATCGTCGAAATCGCGTGTCCAGAAGGCGTGAATGGAAGTGCTAACACTTTGTATGTAGAGTTTTTGGCAAAATTTTCAAAAGACGGATACGGTATGGTGAAAAGGACGTATATTGACCAAGGAAAGCAGCAGATATTTATCGAGTCAAATTTTATGCCTATATATGCAAGGAAGGCTTTTCCCTGTATGGACGAACCAGCTCTGACGGCTAATTTTTTCCCTACAAGTGACACATCCTAGCGAATATACAGTTCTAGGCAACGAAAGAGAAACAAACGAAGCCATAAAGGACGAGTAAGTCAAAAGGTTAATAGACTGTACCGAAATTGTTCAAATCTTATTTCAGAAAGGGTTTGACGACATCCAAATTCGAGGAGACTCCAAAGATTTCGACTTACCTGGTTTCCTTATTTGTATCGAAGCTTCAGTAGACTCATACGCTGTCCGACAGCGATTGGGATTTCAAGGTGTTCACTAGGGCTGACGTAGCAAACTTCACGAGAGTTGTCGCGGCCTATAGCGGGAAGTTTTTGGAGGAACTCAGCGACTACAATGGAATAGCTTACCAAGATCTAGGAGTTACGGAATCCTACCACGTGGCAGTCCCGGATTATTATTCAGAAGCAACAGGAGACTTTGGGCTCTTCACATACAGGTATTTGGTCGAGATAAGTTAGCATTAGCATACTTGTGAGCTACCTGAAAATCCCACTCTTTTATAGGATTGTTGCAAAGTGTGTTTCAAGCTGGGGTAATGTTGATTATTTTCTAGAGAAGCGGACATTTTGGACGAGATGGGCAACACGACCAGTAGAGCTGACCAAGACATATTTACTACCCTGGTGTACAAGCTGAGCCACGAATGGTATGGAGGTGAGGTGTCCACCAAATGGTGGTCTGACGTATGGGCAAACGAAGCTGTTGCGACGTACTTGAAGTACATAATACCTGATAAGGTACCGTATAGGTCTAGAGCTCGTGACAAAAACAGCAAGTGTTTTGTAAGTGTTAGTCATTCAACAACTAATATTAAAGGTTTTCAAGATAGGATTATTGAATTCTGCCACTCCCTGATCTTGCGAGTAGTTGCTGATCCATATTCAAACTTAACATATAGCATTGTATTGAAATATGGGCTTTTATAAAACACGTGCAGCTTTTTGTCACGAAGCCTCCGACTAGTAGATCGAAAATGAGGAATGTAGGAGTCACCGATATTTTTTTTAGGCTGACATAGGTTTTGATCTCTATAACCAGTTTGTCGTTGAGGTTGTTCAAAAGGTCTTACGACATGACGCGTTTCCGTTTGTCTTACCTCTATCGTCCAACGAAGACGATGTCGTACTTACGGATGACATTAAAAATAAGTTGGATTATTCCAGCTACGAAAAAGGTAGGCGGTAGAAAAGGTAAGGCGACCGTCTCAACTGTCTCACCGATAACACATAAACTTACTTTACCGAAGACAGATCTCAGGCGCATTGCACCGATGAATCCCAAAAAAGTGGGAAATCGGTCTGCTGCACTTTCCTAGTGATTCCTTATGCAGCTTTATTGTATTACTGTTCCAGGAGCCAGCATACTGCATATGTTTCGTTATATCCTGAAAGGTGAAGACAAACTTCGGGATGCTCTTAGGAACCACCTCAAACAAAGGTATGTATAGTGCACCAATAATAGCTTTGCTCTTGGCCCCAGTAGACAGAACCAGAAATTGTGATATTTCGTTTGTAGCTGAAGCCGTGAACGCTTCGAGAAGTATAGCCTGTCACGGGCAAAGCTATTCGTGGTATATTGTAGTTGTTATATGTTTTACAAGTATTTTAAAACATATTATTTACAATGAAATTGAATAAAAACACTTACTTTTTAAAAGGAAGTCTTCAAGAACACGTAGCTTTTTGCAACATTGCTCTACGACAATTATTGTGGAAATAGGGGCCGTTTTACTAAAGTACCTGTTTTTACTTTTTCGCAATTTGCGCGAAAACTTATGAATATTTTTTGACAAAAATTTAACTGCAGATAGGTGTTGGACAACCCTACAATTTGAGCCCAGGAAGACATTTCTAGGGTAATTACAGACCGAGTAATTGAACATCGAAAAATCGCTAATTTTCGCGGTTTTTATTTTTTTTGCAAAAAGTTATCAACCGATTTTAATGATCCAAAAACCGTTGTATTCGTCTTTTCCAGCGCTATAACTTTCTGTTTTTTACTCAACATTTTTTTTCGTGCCTAAAAGTCGAAAAAACCTTTTTTTCGCACATTTTTTGCAATTTTTTCGCAATGATCCTACAATCAGATTTTGTAGATAAACATTTTCATTCGATTCGTACGATTTTTCTCCTAATTATCAGGTTGAGGAAGTGCCGCAACTAATTATTTTAAAAAATAATCTACGCCGCCTGGACTAATTGCCTTTTTAGGTTCTACGTTATTTTTTTCATTTAGTAAGCAACTGGACTGTTTCAGGAGAGACTCTGACACCGACGGAGATGACTTATTGAGGGACCTAGCTACGTCCAGCGACGAGGACTACTCTCACTTCCAGAACTGGGCCACTTCAGCTGGATACCCACTAGTTACCGCCTTTATATCGAACACAAGTGATGAAACCGATATCGTGACTCTCTCCCAGGTAAAACTGACCTCTTAGACCTCCACATACGGTTGTTACTGCCTACTTTTTCCGCAGAAACGTTTCGTTTACCCAACAGAGGATGCCGTCGAAGACACAACGCAGTGGTTCGTCCCCATAACGTCTTGTGTGTCGGGTAAAGAAAGTTGCGACGTATCTGTGGAGAGTTACTTTGAACCCAGTTCCGACTCGATGTTCTTCTTTGGAAAAGGCAGGAGGATAGTGTTCAACACGCAAGGAAGACTCCTCTACAGGATGAACTACGACGATGCGTTGTGGGGTAGAATAATAAGTGGTTTGAAGGACGAAAACCAGAGGAATGACATTCACGTGTTGAACAGGGCCCAACTGATCGACGATATATTTAATGTAGCGAGAATTGGTGACGTGAGCTACGCCTTGGCCTTTGAGCTAGTGGACTATATCTTTGAGGAAGACGAATACTACCCTTGGTACTCTGCGTTCAATGCTTTTTCATATTTGCTGGGGAAGATTGTCGATGAAGCTGTCGAAAACAATTTAAAGGTAAAGTAAAGAGTGGGCCATCAGATGGTATCTTTTTGAAATTAAAACTACATCGTTGAATATTTTTAAATGATTGTTGCTTTATTCAACAAAGTATGACTTCCCATTATTTATGAAGAACAATTTCAGTTAAATGGCCTCCGCGGCTGGCTTAGCAATAGTTTATTCTTTTCACCCAATTTTGCAGTACATTTTCGATTATTTGTGGCTCTATTGCACGAATAACTGGATGGATGTTTTCCTTCAATGCGTCAATTGTTTGTGGATCGTTGGAGTAACAACGGTCCTTAACATGTCCCCATAAAAAATAGTCCAACAGTGTTAAATTGCAGCTGCTCGATGGCCAATTAATGTCTCCCACACGGCTGTTAACACGGTTATTGAATTTAGTGTGCAAAAGATCGATTGTTTCACGGCTTGTGTGACACGTTGCTCCATCCTGTTGGAACCAGAGCTCGTCCAAGTCCAAATCGTCCAATCGCGGCCACAAAAAATCAGTTAACATGTCTCTGTAACGCATTCCATTTGCTATAACGCTGTTACCATCTTCATTTTGAAAGAAGTACCGACCAATGATGCCACCATTCCAAAACCCACGCCAAGCACACTCTTGCAGGATGCATTGGCTTCTCTATGACTACGTGTGGATTTTCGGAACCCCAAATCCTACAGTTCTGTTTATTAACATGTCCTCCAAGATGAAAATGAGCTTCTTCCGAAAAAAATATTTTTCGATTGAAATCGGCGTCATTTTCAAACTCATTTAAAGCCCACACGGAGAAGCGATAAAGAAGTGGACGATCATTTTCCTTTACCTCTTGAGTAAGTTGCAACTTGTAAGCAACTCCGAGGTCTTTATGCAATATTCTCCTCAGAGAAGTGCACTGACATTAAGTTGTTGTGCTCTGTGACGAGTTGAGGTTCTTGGGTTTTTACGCACACTTTGGGCAACAATAGCAATTCTTTCAGCTGTGCGCACCGGACGAGCACGTGGATGACTTCTGTTATCCATAAGCATGCCCGTTTCACGAACTTTCCTTAAGAACTTTCTTACACCAGGCGCTGACGGAGCTTCATTTCGACCAAAAATTGTTCTCAATTTTCTCACTTTTTCTGCAACACAGCATTCATTTTGGAAATAATTTTTCAATATTTCCCAACGTTGTTCAAGCTTAAAACGATTCATTTCTTACAGCGGAGGTTAGACACCACATATATGTCAAATGTCAAGCGCGTCAGTGTCGGCAAAGTGCGAAAAAAGAAACCAATAGATGGCCCACTCTTTATCTTATTGTTAGCATGTCGTATCTACACCAAGAACTATCATTTAAAGCCTTTCCTTTTTGTGGCACTATAAGGTATGAAGTAAGCATTTTTTGAATTGGTGGTATGTTCCATTCTAAAGGAATTCTTAATAGTGAGGGTTTCATTTGAATGTTTTCAAAACAAGAGATTTTTTCCCTGTGCTATGTTAAAAGCTTTGTTTTTTGGTCTATTTTATAGATGGTCTAAAAATACAAATATTCACTTTCTTTTTTATTTTAGGAGTACATATTGGATCGTATGGGGACCATAACTGAATTTCCCAACAAAACTGGCGACTCTCACATCGACATACTACATTTTGTCATGAAGTACGAATGGGCATGTAAGTTGGGAAACCCTGTTTGCATTCTTGAAGCCACTAAGAAGTTTAAAGCCTTCAAGGAGTCAAGAGATAGGTAACTATGGTATTCTTGAGTTATGTTGGTGGTTAATTTATAAATATGACATTTCAATGTCACGTAGAGTGGCAATTTAAAAAATTCGTTTCAACTTGATAGGCTTTGTTGGTTGCTTTTGTGGTTTTTATGGTGCTTGTTTCTTATTTACTAAATTGAAGAAACCGATACATATGCAGAGATTCTCGAAGAAGCTGAAGATGCCACTTTGCTTTTATTACCACCCCAGGAATTTTATTTTAGCAAATTGACTAATTCTAAGACATTTTTGTTCCTAGATAATTTTTGCTAAACTCAATTTTTGAAAATGACAATGAAAAAAAAAGTTTTTTTTTTATTTTTTTCCAACGAGTAATGTTTTTGAGTAAAAAAATATGGCTTGTCGCCAAAAAAAATCATATTGAAGATGAAAAAAATACATTAAAATCGAAAAATTGCTTGTTACGGTGATTTTTGGCCGAAACGATAAATTTAAACCTTCGGGGCACTAAGAAAAAAATCGCTGCGCTTTGCAACTTTGAGGGTTTTTTTGGGGACACTTTGAGGTTAAAAAATTACCGACGATATCGATTTAACTTTTGACGAGCCGTCGAAAGTCAGATATCTGACTTTCGACGGCTTGTAATTCGCTTGGAGATGATTTTTGGACCTTGGTGCCATGAAAACTTTTGTTCAGGGGGATTCAAAGTACAACATATTTCAACCCCAGAAAAATTGGTCGGGAACCAAAATCCATATGATTGGTGCGGGATCCTTTAAACCTTCGGGGCACTAAGAAAAAAAATCGCAGCGCTTTGCTTTGAGGGTTTTTTGGAGACACTTTGAGGTTAAAAAATTACCGACGATATCCTTCGTTCATCCACTATATCCAAAGTGATACCAAATTTTCCAAATATCCTTAAATTCGCAACTTTTTTTCAGCCAACATTATCGTTATAAAAAAAAATTATCAAACGCCCTCGATTGTGTGAATGTTTTGAAGTTTCCAAAACCCTACCTCCTGTACGATCATTAGTTCCCGAGTAAATTGATTGTCAAAGGGATTGTCAAAGTTGAAAAGGACTTTTTTTGCTTTGATCGACGATAACTCCGCGGCAAATCATGTCAAATTAAAGCTCATTAACTTGTCTAAAAGAGCCTTATAATCGCATGATGAAAAAAATTTTTTTGAAGTCCACAGACCATTTTAAAGACGAGCAAAAATTTGGAAACAAATTTTTTTATTGGTTTTCGGATGATTACGTGAGAACCACTCCAGCTAAAAAAATGTTAAGTCCAGATCTGAAAACTAGACACTTGAGGCTACAATTTCCTTTTTTTCGTTTCTGTACGACCATTTTTCTCCGAGTTATCCCTTGTTGAAAATCACCCAAAAATTTTGAATTTTTTTAATATCCTTTATTTTTTGTTACTGGTGTAAATGTAAATGCTAATATCAATAAATAATTGATACAATTGTTTGGCTTCTGTTTAAATATCACGCTCCACCTTTTGAATTTTTGTTATAGCTTTATTGTATTTTAGCCTTGTGAACTATAATTTAAGAGGAGTTATACTGTGTACAGGGCTCAAGGAAAGTGAAAATGCACCAGAGGATTTCGATTTCCTTTGGAATGTATATACGACCACGTCCTCTGTACAGGAACAAAAAGATGTTTTAAAAGCGTTGGGCTGCGTACAAAACAAAACCTTATTGGAAGAGTAAGTAAAACGTAAATTCTAGTTTATATTCAGCTTATGAATAGTTTAAATATGTAAAATTATAATTACATAATTATGTTTTCAATTTTAATTGGTTGCTAGACTTTCTTGATAAGGTTTTTCCACTTCGTAGCCTTTCTTTTCAGATATCTATCTAAAATAATAACAGATAACTCCGGACTAAAGAGAGACGACGCTTCAATGGTGTTTCAGTCGGTGGTGTCCTCAAGCTCAGACTTACTGGCAGCCTATCGTTTCTTGTCAGAAAATCTTGAGGAAATAGCCTCCTTGTAGGTATATCAATTGAACACGGTTAACATTAAATTGTTAAAATTCCGATAAACCTTTCAGATACATGGGCATTGACCTTCTGACCGAAATGATCTACGGGTTTGCTGAAAAATTATATTCAAACTTAGATGTCCCATTGGTGAGTGTTTTTGGTGATTAAGCTAACTCAGTGAGTTTAGGTTTAATTTGAAGCACTTGACTCCTTTACTTTTAAAGTTATCCAGCGCTTCGCCTATCACGTTGGCATCATCAGGAAACGATTAAGATAGACGTTAACTCGTTTGTCCTATTTGTACTGAAGTCACAAAAAAAAGTTAACATCATTTGTCGTATCAAAGAAAAAGAAATTCTAAGAAAGACAATAACATTGTCAAACAATTACGAGAGAAATATTGTTTTTATTTAAAAGCTGACAAGGGAAATAAGGTTGTTATATTAGAGAAAAGTGATTGTTTTGGAAGAGTCGACAATTTAATTAATAATGGTCCTTACAATAAATTACCAAAAAACCCTTTGCCGAAAATGACAAGGGAAGTTAAAAAATCTTTAAAAGAATGTAACAACCTTATTACTCCTTGATATCTTCGCGGTATTTGATACAAAAGCAAGTAGTTTAGACAATTTTGTTGCTAAATTAAATAACCGTTTCCCTACCATAAAATTTACATATGAAATGGAACACAATGAACAGCTACCATTTTTAGATGTATTAGTTATTAGAAATAGTGAAAATAGGTTAGAATTTGATGTATATAGGAAAGAAACCGCGACTCTTAGATATATTCCCAACGATTCACACCACCCTTTTCAGCATAAAATGACAAGTTTTAATTTTCAACGATTCACCGTTTGTTAAACTTCCCCCTCAGTAAAGAGAGGTGTGAACATGATAAACAATTAATTAAGAATATACAGGTAGCTAAGAATAACGGTTGCTCAGTCCATTTAATAGATAAGTTAATAATGAAGCATACATTTAAGAAAAAACTGTACAATTCTACAACTTTTCGTAGAGATACTGACAATTCGAAATTTGTTTTGGTACCATATGAACCTAAATTCACCCGCGGACTATATAATTTTTTTTTAAATATTAATATCAATTTGGTTTATAATTTTAAAAATAAACTACAGGCGCTTTTGGGTGACCCCAAAGACAAAATCGACAATAACGAAAAGTCAGGAATATACGAAATAAGTTGTAAAGACTGTGATCAAAAGTATATTGGGCAAACAAAAAAGATCTATTTTGACTAGATTTAAAGACATGGCTCATTTGAAATATGGCAGAATGGAAAAAATATTGTGTTGCCCAACACGCCTTTGACAACAATCATAGGATAGACATAAATAATTTAAAATTAATTAGAAACGTAACAAACAATAGGCAGTTGGATGCTTTCGAAAGTTTAGGAATCATTAAGTGTAACAGTAGTATGAATAAGGACAATGGTCCAAATCAGTGAACCGTGGCAACAAATTTAGTATAAATAGTACAATCTTCTCCTGAAGATGCCAACAAGTAGTTCGGTGTTTTGTGGAAAACGTCGAGTTTTTTGTTTTTTGTCATATCAAATATTAAATTGTCGAACGATCCAAAGAAAAATGTCATCAGAGTTAGCCGAGCAAAAGAAGATGTATTGAATTGCCAAGGCTATCGCATTATGTGAAAGGCATCATCCACTGTACCAGCCACTTGTCAAAAGTTTGACAACAACAAAGTTTCGTTTCGAGCATCCACATGACCGCTAGTTCTAGATAGTGGATGGCTATTAATTAATATTGTAACTATGGTTCTTGTTAAAAATATATTCACACTTTTTCAACTGACCCATAATCAAAATTATGATTCATTATGATATTCCAGAGGCATTTCATTAAAAATTAGGGGTCATATGGAAGAAATCCAACCCAAAGCAGAGACCGCTTGGTCTATAAGTAAATTTTGAATTAAGAACCATTTTTCATGACCGATTTACATCAATTTCTAATAAGTAATGTAAAAATAATTTGAAATACGGGTATTAAAATATTCAAGGTCAAAGCAGATGACGATATGGTCGACACGGTTCGTAATGATATGATGTTGGCTAAAACCTAGCATTTATTTGAAGATGTTGTATTATACAGGCGATATCCGTTGTAAATAACAATTACTGTTGCTGTTAAAAGAAAACAAACTAGACTGATAGCCAAATTAGTTTAAGTTCTGTAGCGGGTGACTAGAAGAGGTAAACTGGGTTAAATATGAATCTAGTAACTAGTGAGCCGTTATCGGAGAACTGGGATTGGACATTGGAGGAGATTGGTGGCGTTGAGATAATTAGAGGACTAACGAGCTACGACCCCTAACAACTATATGTTCGGACAAACGCATTTTTCGCGTATTAGACTGTTTTTATGTATAATGAAGCAAACATTGACTTATGCAGCTGACAGTATATAAGAACTTAAAGAATTTAAAAGTATGTTTTAATTAATGTTTAAAAAAAAACAAATTAACAATGTCACAACTTAACAAAACAAATAAAACATAACAAAATAACTGGCAACTAAATGTTCTGAAAAAAATATTTTCAAAAGTATTTTAAAAAGTATTAATAAGGCGTTATGTCACCTCTTGCCTTAATTACGGCCCGAATTCTTCCAGGTATTGTTTCAACCAAGCCTCGACAGAGTTCTGGTGGAAAGGTGTCCCAAATTTCGCCGATTTTTTCCTTTAAAGTACAGACTGTTCTTTGAGGATCGTCTCTCAAAACTCTTTTTATCTTGTGCCACAGTGTTTCAATGACATTTAGGTCGGGGCTGTTTGATGGCCGTGATAGGACTTTAATATGCTGTTCCCCGAACCACTAGTTTGTGTTTTTTGCAGTATGGGAAGCTGCGCCGTCTTGTTGGAATATGAAATTGTTGTCTGGGTGCATATCCTGAACAGTCCTAACATATCCTAAGCTATTCGTAAGTATTTGTAGATATTTGTCAGCGTTGACGGTATCCTCTATGACCTCAAACTGTCCCAAACCTTTGGCGGACATACATCCCCAAATCATGACACCCTTCGGGAATTTTACGGTTCGTTTAAGGCAGTCCTTATGAAAGGCTTCACTTTTTGTCCTTATTACTCTTCTTCTATGATCGCCTACGCAGACATCAAATTTGGACTCGTCACTGAAAATGACTTTTGACCAGTCTTCTATAGTCCACGATACCTTCGATTTGGCCCAATTCAGTCGTTTTTTTATACCTCAGTTAATAAATGTTTTTCTTTAGCCTACGATCATTTACGAAAATTGAAAAATTAAAAATTTGAAAAGTAAAATAGTCATACCTTATAAAAACTGAGCCCAGACTGATGAATGTATTTTCTGCAACATTCGCGGGATAGCATTTCTACTGTTATAGAATTCCATTGCACTGTTATATTCCTTAAGGTATTCCGTCGACTTTTTTTGCAAATTTTTACCAACCACCTTTGGCTCCTTTCAGTAACAAGGAAGACTTAGAGTCTTCCAGGTCTTTTACCTTTTACATCCAAAGTCTCGCGGTAATGCTTTAAATGTCCCCAACAGTAGACTTTGCAAACCACAATTCTTCTTTCGCGGATTTTTTGCCACTGCAATTTTTTTTTACAATGAGCTGCCGCAATTTTTGATCACTCGCACGTCCACAGCCCATTTTTATTTAAAAATAACGAATATTCGCAAAAACTACCAGAAATAACCTGTGACTGGTTACCGCGGCAACAACAAGTTTTTATTTATTTTTTAGGGCAGGTTTCTCGATTTTCCGAGCATTTAGTTGTCAGCATTTTTAGCATATTTTTATATTTTTGGCCATAAATTCATAACAAATCCAAGCTAATAATACTTTTCAACATAATATTATCTTGCAAATGTATGTAATTTTATATATTTTGCGTGGTTGTAAAGTTTTGCATGGCAGTGAATATATTTTTTTTTGAAAAAATGCGTTTGTCCGAACATATAGTTGTTAGGGCTCGTATTATTTTAGAAATCAAATTTTGTTAAGGATGACCAAATTAAACTTGTGGCAAATTGCTGGTGTAAAAATACCTGTGGCAAATTGCTGGACAGGCCTATTCATTCAGGCCTATTCATCACTGACTTCTTGACAATATGCATGTCTATCTACAAATTCACTATATTGTGAATGTTTTCTTTTGTAATTTGTCTAATTTCGCAACGTATTTTGTTTTTAAATCCCCTAAATTTTGTGCCTGGTGGTTTACGCTTTTGCCTTCAAATATCCCCGAATAAAACTGTCCAGGGGCGTAAAGTCTGGAGATCTTGGAGGCCTGTCTATTGGACCTCTTCTACCAATCCAGTGCCTAGGAAAAAATCATTCAAATAATCTCGAACAGATTGAGCAGTGTGAGATGGAGCAACCATCTCACCATCTTTTTGTGAAACCAGACCAGATCTTTTTACGATAAATTCCTTGTTTCGGTTTTATTGCATTTTTTTTACATGATTCAATAAACACATGTAAGAATTGATGTAAGTTGTGACCAAGATCAAGGATTTAATACGTACGACTATTTTTTTTAGCTGGAGAGAATGCTTTCCAACGAGCTATTCGACGATTATGACGACGTCAGAACGAAAGCTATGATCATAGTATCTGTCAACAATTACTGGGTCAACAACTACCGCAGTCAAATTACCGACTTGTTCAGTGGTCCCACTTCCTCTTCCACTTCCGTGGGTACCACGGAAGCCATCAGCACCACCACCGAATTCAGCACAACCACAAGTTACGGAAGTCAAACGACGCTGTCTGTGTTTGTTCTTCTTGTGTGTTTGTCGAACTTTTTTGTTCAGAAAATCTATTGGAAACCGATTGTTTAACGAAGATATATTTAGAATATTAAATAATTATAAAGGACATTATTTAATTAGGATAGTATTTACGAAAAATGTAGGGTTATCATAAAGCAAGGGATATATTTCAACTTATTATATAACTACAAGATAAGACGACAACATTTCTGGTCGAATTGCTAGTTAATATTGTCTTTTAATTCTTTCAGTGTCGTTGGTAGTATTTTAAACACTACATTTTTTTTTAAATAATCCCAAAATAAAAAATTCGCTGGGTTCAGATCAGGAGATCTTGGTGGCCACGAATTTTCAAAGTGTCCTGTTACGACCTCGTTATTCTATATTTCCTCGAAAATTATGGACCAATGACGAAATTAGCTGTGAAACTGCAACAGTGACTTTGTTGAATGATTGCATGTGGACTTTGCCTAAAAATTTCCCAACCGTGGCATGTGGCATTTGCAGTTTCGACAATTCATTAACAATACTGATTAGTATTGACTATGTTCTGATTTTCTTGAAGAACTTCTGCAACTTGGATATTACTAATCTTTGGTCCTCCTGATCTCCAGAAGTCATCAGTTCTATTTTGAGAAGATCAGTTAGAATAATACACTAAATTCAGTCAGTTTGTTTTGACACTTGTGTCAGTAACGTTGTAACGAAACTTTTGTTTTGCTTATATAAGTATACAAAAATCCCATTTGTGGCAACTTGTGGCAACTAGATTCCAATTCCTTTTGGCAATTACTTCAATTGTCTGAAACTGTATTAGAACTTAAAGTATATCCCTGAATTTATGATAACTTATTATTTGCTACGTTTTGTAATTAATTTTTTTCTTAAAAATTCTTAATAAAATGTTTCCATGAGTAAGTCTCGTTTATAAGAATACAATACAAATACAAGCCATACAAAAAAACATCAAAGTTATAGGCTAGCATAAGGCTATCGCATTATGTGAGATCCATTATTTGTTTTACAATTGTGACAGTCACTTGTCAAAAGTTTGACAACAACAAAGTTTCCGTTTGAACTTCGACCTAACCGCTATTTCCATCTCTTTCTTTCATAGCCAGATTTGATGACCTTTTTTTTTGGATAGCTCAATATTTAAAAACATTAATATAGTTATTCTTACAAAAAGTAACACTCGGTAAATCAATAAAGTTAACCGAATCGATTTAAAATATAGATATGTTTTGAAGATGTACAGTATTGAGAAACTAGTTGAAAGCTATTTTTGCTATTAGTTGCTTTCTTTGCTCTTTACCAAATATTTTCTTTTTGATAAAGCTGCACAAGTATTGTAGTATAACGAACGTCGATAATTTTTTAAACGCCTAGAGTTTTTTTGTTTTCATTCTATACTTATATCTATAGCTTTGTGGCTATAAAAAAAAAACATCAACGTTTCAAGGGCACAACAGTGATCATGAAATATTTTTTGTGATATAAGTATAAGCACGATACTACCTATTTTATCAATGCGGTATGTTTTAACGCATCATTAGCATAAAATGTAAATATCCGAAATAGCTAGTAAATTAGCATGCTGTAACTATCCTAAATGATTTCATTTACAGGGTGTATTAGATTAGGATCTCAATTGTACTTAACGATAGTTGTAGAAAAGTTAAAGATTGCAGAAGATCAAATATAACAGCTTTAAACGAAGAGTAAATGCATTGTTACTTGAAAAAAGGAGCGGCGTTCCAATGAGAATGTTTAGCAAACTGAATCTAAAAAAATAGCATAATTAAAGTACCTACTTTTTGTTGTGTAATATTGTCAACTATCGCATTGTCCTTTACATGCATGGAGTTTATCGGCTCAGTAGTTATCACGAAATATATCGCTAACAGGTATTTCATGGAAATATGAAATACGTAAGTATTTTTTTTCTATACCAGTATGTTTACAATAAGGTATGTTAGGCGACTGCAACAAAAACCTTCTGCAAAAATAGACGGATTTTATTCTATCATCAGCAGTTTTTTTTTAATATAAAGGTAAGTATCTCTGTTTTTGTTCATTTTTATCAACTACTTCTTTATAGGCTGTTATTTGACTTAAGAAGTGTATACGTTGTTCTTTTATGTTATTAGTTTCGTCTAGCAGCGTAAAATAATGTATTGTATAAAATCAGAAACATTATTTTTACTGACATTTTGTTTTGTTTTTGAAACTAATTTAAAAGTTTTTAATTTAATATGGTCGTATTATAAAATAGGAATAAATCAAAATTATTCGAAAAAATCATTTTCAAATGGTGGTGGATCGAAACCATTCAATAAAAATATTTAGGCTTGTAGATATGACTCATTTTGAATATTTGGACTTTATTTTAAATGGAATGGTACCTTTTTTTATTGCAGATTTCGATTCTACATATTGTTTTAGGTATGTATTCATGAGACTTCCCTATAGATATCTTTTACCAATTTTGAGTTATTTGCGGTTTTTTGAAATTTTGTTCATTAGCGCCATAACATTTGAAACTATCTGTAATGGTCAATTTAGAAAAATAAGTATCGGTATTAGTACCGTCGTTAGAAGAATCCTAAAGTTATCGTGCAATGCTTTTATTGTTTCTGAATTATGTACAGGGTGTTTAAAATAGAACTACCATTTCACCCAACTTCAAACCATCCAAACTCAATTTTTTCAATACGATGCCCTATATTTTTTTACATCGTACTGTAGAATTAAATTCCGAATCTATCTACGAGGTGTGTAAATTGATGAAACATGAGACTGATTTTTTTTAATTCTTTTTTATTCGAATATAATTACAACTCAGTATTGTCTCCTTCAAAATAACTTCCTTGTGGTATGTTATATAAAAATATGTTTTTTTATTCCTCATAGCAGTGCTGGAACTCATATACTGGAATAGCCTTCAGCTGGTCGGTTACAGCTGTTTTGATCTTTTCTATGGTCCCAAAATGACGTCTTTTGAGGTGATTTTTCAATTTCGGGAAAAGGAAAGTCACAAGGACTCAAGTCAGGCGAATAAGGAGGCTGGATAAATAATCGTTTACTGAAATGACTGTGTGACACGGCGCATTGTCGTGATGTAACATCCAGTTAGTCTGGATGTTTGGTCTCACACGCATGACCCTTTTTCGAAGTTTTTCAAGAATCTCTCTGTAAAAGTGTTGATTTACTGTTTGGTCTGGAGGCACAAACTTTTTTGTGGACAATTCCCTGGCTATCAAAAAAGTAAATCAGCATCATTTGATCTTCAACTTACTCATTCACGCTTTTTTGGGTCTTGGAGAGATGGAGGTGTGCTATTCCATGCTTTGGAGCTTGGATTCCGGGTCGTATTCAAACACTCAAGTCTGCTGATGTCCTTTTGTTCCTGCAAAAGGTTTTTTGGAACCATTTTCGCGCAGTGTTTTTGTGCGCAGTTTTTTTTTGCGCAGTGTGCATAGTGTTTTTTAAAAATTTGTTAATAACTTCATATAACTCGTTGGATTTCATTTTTTTTAATTACATTTACTCTTCGAGTTTATTATTTATTACTTGCATCAATACTGTGGAATTATTTTTACGCGTTTTTGTATTATTAACTAAATTTTTTTTGCATTGGTAGTTAAACACACCTCTTTAGTAAAATCATGTTTCTAGAACCTCACTTGAATCCGAAACTACATATATACAAAAACATATTAAACCAACCCTATTTTGGACACTGATCTGACAATAAATTTGATGAGTAAGAAAACATCATTTCCTTCTCCTGTAATGGTGTCTTCTACCATCCAAAGTTGGTTACAACCTTGAAAACACCAAATACTTCTAACAAATTGCTTTACAGGTCATCATGATCTTAGAGTTCCCACTTCTTCCACTGATTCCACTCTTGCTGACGAGAGTTGTTCCTAGTAATGCAGTATCGAAAAACTACCGTTTACCCAGCACAGTAGTTCCGTCTCACTACAATCTCGATCTGTTGGTAGACCCCGGCAGAAGTTCCTTCCTTGGGGTTGTAGAGATACTCTTCGAAGTGAAAACCCCCACAGACTCGATTCAACTTCACGCCTCACCCAAGCACTTGAACATCACTAAGAAAATGGCGCAAGTCGACAGTGCCATCAACTGCACCCTAACTAATACCGATAAGGATACAGAAATAGTCACCTTTACTTGCCCAAATCATACTTTGAAAGGGCAGCACAACTTGAGCATAGAATTTCAGGCATTGTTTTCCACTCAAGATATGAACGGGTTCTACAAGAGTACTTACGAAGAAGATGGATCTAAGAATGTTCTGGTGGCGACCCAGTTCGAGCCTACTTCGGCTAGAAGAGCATTCCCTTGTTTCGACGAGCCCAGTTTCAAGGCCACCTTTGATGTTTTCGTCACCCATCCGAATGAATACGACGTTTTGGCGAATATGCCGGAACTGAGGCACATTTCTCTAACGTAAGTGTCAAAGTATTTTTCGTATGAGTTTCGTATGATTCTGGTTTATTTATTGCCCTTATATTCCAGAAATAACCAGACCAAAGTCCAATTCAAGACCACGCCCAAGATGTCCACCTACTTGGTGGCCTTGGTGGTGTCGAAGTTCGAAGCGGAAGACAGCGAAGAGAAGGACAATTTCGATTATAAGGTATTCGCGAGGGCAAGCGCTGAAAAATTCATGAACGTGGCGTCGATCTATGGACCCAAGCTGATAAACGTAATGGGTAACTTCACCGGGATAGCTTACGAGACCTTGGGTAACACACAGGCCTATCAAGTGGGCATTCCAGACTTTTCTTCCGGTGCCATGGAAAACTGGGGACTGATCATGTACAGGTGGGTGGTAAGAGTAAAATTGGGTTTGTACCAAGCTCTGGTACAAACCTTTGTAAGTAAGTAGGGTAGGTATGTACCACGTTTAGATATGCAGGGTGTCTCAGCTTTTAGTTTATAGACTTTATCTGCTCACCCAGGATCGATAGCAAAAAACTATATATATAAAAGTTACTTGGAATTCATGAGGCCTATAAAATGGCATATTCCGTTTGACAATTCAAAAGTCAAAAAGCTATTATTTTGAAATACAAAAAATTTTCAGTTTGCCTTGTTTGCCAGCTCAATTTGAAAATATATTAAACTAATTGCTTATAATCACTGAAATATCCCATTGATCTGATTAAAATTATTTTTAACAATGCCGCTCAATTGTTTCAAAACTGACAAGGCAAACTGAAAATTCTTTGTATTGTGAAATAATAGCTGTTTGTCTTTGAAAATTTCGAAAACTGACATTGACATAACCTCAAGGTCACTAGCACATGTCAGACGGAATATGCCATTTTATAGGCCTCATGAATTCAAGTAACTTTTATATATATAGTTTTTTGCTAACTATCTTGGGTGAGCAGATAAAGTCTGTAGACTAAAAGCTGAGACACCCAGTATACTATTGATAATTGATAATTTTGATACACTAGAGAAAGAAAAATCATTACTAGATTCATATATGTCTATTTATTAATTGTAAGTATTGAACATTATTAATATTAAACATTACATCTCCTAGTATTTCTACGTGTTTACTTATTTCTATAGATTTGAACTTTAGTTATCTCCTTAGTTAGATAGTTAGCTCCCTAGTACGTTTATTCGAATATTCGCTATTGTAGTATGCTGTGATTTCTGTGAACTATCGCTTTGCAGTAATAGTTCGACTGTCCGAGTTGAATAATAGTCCTGAGTCCGACTCTGCTTCGACTTGCCGGAAGTTTGACTGTTCGTAGTTTCTGTCTTGTTTCGCTGTTGTCGCATCAACATAATATTCCTACTAGACATTTTAATATTGTTTCACAGGTCAGCTGTTTAAAGTAATATTCTCTGTTCACAATAGTTACGTTGAAAAAAGATAACAGTAAATTTTTTATTATACGCCACACAGTCTGAAAATTAAATTGGCTTATATTAATTGACATAACAAACCGAGTTTTCATATAATTCCTATCCTTTTTACTATTTATAATTGCTTTGAAATTGCTTTGCCTAATAAGTTTTATTTAGCATCTCTATTTAGGCGACTTTTACATTTTTGGATAAAAAAGTTTTTGGACAATTAAGAAATAATGTCGGAATAGAGTCAGAACATAATTTGTGAATCTTGAGTTGAGTTGAATTTTGAATCGTGAGTGGTTGAAGAAAATATTATTTACTCTTGGAAAATGTGGTTTACAAACCCTATTGTATTTCGTTGGTTAAAAATTCTTGTGAGGGATAGCCCTCACAATTTCCTAAACAAATCCATATCATTAGGAAACTATCAAAAACTAAATGGTCTATTCAGTCTAATAGTTTTGATGCAATTAACACTTAAACCACAAAAAAAAATGGAAAATATGGTGGCAAGTAATTGGTTGTCCCTCACCCCTTTCTACTCGATCTCTGAATGCTCACAGTCACAGGATATTACGTCAGAGTACTCAGGCCTTCTCTCTCGACGGTAACGTTTATTTACAGCAAGAAAACGTCTAAAAATCGTCTTTACGTGTTGGAAGAATTGTGAAAAAAAATCTATCGATGCTTTTAGATTTTGTAGAATTGATATCAGTTGAATAGAACAACAATGAAACTAACATTAACATTCTGGTTTTATTGATGATGCTATATTTGTGTACATAGTGAGATAGATTTATTAGACGAAGGAAACAAGACTCCAGCTGCCTGCAAACAAAAAATCGTGACGACCATAGCACACGAATTAGCCCACCATTGGTTTGGAAATTATATCACCTTGGACTGGTGGTCCGATACTTGGCTGAACGAAGGATTCGCCACGTATTTCGAGTACAACAATCCGGACTTGGTAAGTAAAAAATTCATTCAATTCACCAAACTTTTTAAAATGCATTCCACAAGAAAATATTAATTTTGTTGATGCAGCAATGTACCCACTGTTTTCTTATTCTGTCCCAATTCCAACCTGGAATTGTCTAAACAGACTGTAAAGGTTTAATTTTTTAGCTTGTAGGCGAAAACTTCGAAACGAGTAAACAATTCGTAGTTGACGAACTACAGAGTGTCCTGCTGACCGATGCCATACCTTCTGCTCTGCCACTGTCAAGTAAGGAAAGCGATATAAACACCCCTGGGGAAGCCAACAGTAAATTTGACGAGATCAGTTATTCTAAAGGTAGCTATTGTCTCAGTCCTTCATAGATTTTATAACATGGCTGCTAGTGTTTCGGCACTTTTTTAGGATATTGGAGATGGTTTAAAATAAACATTTTTTATTCAAGGGGCGAGTATTCTAAGAATGATGAGAGGTTTGATGGGAGACAAATCATTTCAGAAGGGTTTACAGACGTACCTAAGCAAAAAGTAAGTAAATATTAAGTTGTTTTCATTAGTTTTCTTTTATTTAATGTCTCGTCTTACTCGGAAAAAGGTAATGAAATGAATAGAAAAAGATAATATACAAATATATATACGAGGGTCATTCAAATATAAACCGAAATTCTTTTGCCAAAGTCAGTAGTGGTAGCCTGAACGTCTTGCTCACTCATATAATCCAGTAGACAGGGAGCTACAAATCATCAAAAAGTGTTCATGAAATATATAGGGCTAGTTTTGGCGGTTTCATATGTATTTTTTTTTTTTGGGTAGAACACAATGCGCGAGGTCCGTAGAGCTGTAACCATCCGCTAATTTTTTAAATTAACAATTTGTGAAAAAAAAAGTCTTTTTTTTTCACATTTCCGCTTATATCTCATTGGCATACTTTATATAGCATATGCATATAAGAAGTTGTAGCCTATTGAATTTCCAAAATTGTAAGCCCAACCTGAAGTCTCCAAGTGCTATTGTTAACTTGCAAATGACTGCTGAAGTTGAAAAAGTGCTTTTTTTCACTATTTTTTTATTTAGAAAGTAGGGCGACCATGATCATGAAATAGGGGACTGCTGTTTGTATTATGAAGTTAAAAAAAAAATTCAGCTCGATCCGTTAATAACTTTTCGAGTAATTAACGATCGCATTTTTTTGCGAGCCTTAATTAACAATGACGCCATTTCTTTGTTTATTGTACGACTAGCTGACCCGGCGAACTTCGTACTGTATATAGAAATATAATAAAAGAGTAACGAAATTGATTTCTGAATTTCTCTTCATAAGTTTAGTCGCAAAATTAATTTCTGAATGCACCCTGTTTGACAGGTACGAACAGTTGGTATGAGAAAATAAAATTGTTACTTTTACTATTTTTCTTGCATTTTCTTCATATTTTCTCACCTTTTGAACCTTCCTTGGATTTCTACAAATATTTCAAAACCAAAATTAGCCAAATCGGTCCAGCCGTTCTCGAGTTTTAGTGTAGCTTTGGTTGTACAGAAAGCTAAGAGGGGGTCTTACCGGAAATCAAAAGAGCAACGTTGCCAGAACTAACTGTAACTCTTAACTCTGCATAATAAGTCTTTATAAAAATGCCATATTTACAAAATGCATTGATGTACGATCAATTAATATAAGCCAATTTAATTTTCAGACTGCGTTGCGTATCGTATAATAAAGTTTACTGTTATCTTTTTTCAACCCAACTACTGTGAAATAATTTTAAACAGTTAATATTACTTTAAACGGCTGTGAAACAATTTTAAAATATCTAATAGGAATATTATGTTGATATGACAACAGCGAACGCACGCAGCGAACAAAAGCAGAACGAACGGTGCAATTGTTCACTCTAAGCTCCACCCACTAATGCACTCTCCTTGCCCCGTCACGGTTCTCCGCGGTTGTGTGCGGCCGCGCTCATACCGTCTCTCATTTAATTATTTGAACTTTTTCGTCAATGTATTGTAGTGCTTCTACAATACGCTCGTAATAACGCACTTTTCTAATCAGGCACTAGACCAGTATAAAATATAAAATCGTATTTCAAATTTTAACTCAAATAGCCCTACCGACAAACCGGATGCATTTCATACACCTGCGCTAGCGATTGGATCGCGATTAGGCTGCCGCTTACTGTATATGTCGCCTCAAAAAAGGTAGTCGCGTAGAAAACGTTATAAAACTGGCCCAAATTAATATTTTTCAAAATCTCCAAAAATCCCGTAAATTTGAAGAGCTTTATGATTTTTCTAGCCCAACCCGATCAATATCGTACAATAAACAAAGAAATGGCGTTGTTGTTAATTAAGGCTTGAAAAAAATCGATCGTTAATTACTCGCGAAGTGATTAACGGATCGGGCTGATTTTTTTTTGAAGCTTCATACTATAACATAAATAGCAGTCCCTCCAAGAAATTTCATGATCATAGTCGCTCTACTTCGAAGTAAAAAAAGCACTTTTTCAACCTCAGCAGTCATTTGCAAATTAACAATAGCACTTGGAGACTTCGGGTTGGGCTTAAAATTTTGGAAATTCATTAGGCTACAACTTCTTACATGCATATACTATATATGTAAAATATGCAAGGAACGGAGATATAAGCGAAAATGTGAAAAAAAGACGTTTTTTTTTTAAAAAATTGTTAATTCAAAAAATGTCGGTTTCAGCTCTACGGATCCCGCGCATTGTGTTTTACGCAAAAAAAAAAAACAAACAAAAGGGACTGTCAAAACTAGCCATAAATGTTTCAAGAACAAATAAAAATTTCTGCCTACTGGACTGATAGTCGTCAACATTGGCTGAGTTAAACTGAGATGGACAATGGGTGTCTAAGAGATGAGTGGGGACCCAGAGGCAATTCGTGGAAAAACTCAGGGCCTTCCGACACCACTACAGATTTTGACAAAAGAATTCCGGTCTATATTTGAATGACCCTCGTAGTATATGAAATAATACTTTTGTAGTAAATACAAAAAACACCAGTCCATCTATACTATTACAATCAATGCAACTCAATGCGAGTGCTGAGTACAACATTAGCAGTATTATGGAAAACTGGATATACAAATCTGGATTCCCTTTGGTCACAGTAGATCTAATTGACAGTGGAACAGTTGCCTTGAAACAGGTAGATATACATATTAAAAACCAGTTTATTAAAAAAAAATGATATAACTCTGAAAAATATATTGTGAATTTCACTTTCAAACATGTTTAAGTAAATGTTTTGAATATTTTTAGAATGAATATTATTGAGTATTCTTACAACTTTCTTATTAGCAGTTTAAACTCTAAGTGATAATTAGATGATTGCGTTTTTTAGGAAAGGTTCACAACTATTAAAAACACTTCAATGAAATCGACGCAATGGTACATTCCGATAAGCTATACCACTTCCGATGAGAAAATATTCACCCCCAAAACCAGAAGGCTGATGGCACCCAACTCCTTGACAAAGATAGAAATAAATAAGAAGTCCTGGATTATAGTCAACTTACAACAAATTGGTAATTCATTTTCTCTAAATTATTTACCATTACCTTTTGATAGTAAATATACATCTATGATTCATTGAGCTGCTTCAGCAATTCATCAATGTGGTCATGTTTTAAATATGCATTTTGCAATTGTACTAGTTGATGACAATATAGTTGATACTAATCTTTCAGTTGACAATAAAAGAAAACTATTGTACCAGAACAGGTTTTCCTCTACGTGGAGTATCGCTAAGTCTATGGATCTAACCCCCTCATTTCTTCATTCATGATTGCCTTTTACGTATAAAGTGACATTAAAAATAACAGATGACCATTTAACAAGTAAAGTGACTGATTTCTGGATAACGTAGACATTCTCAAGAGATAAGAAACTCAATTTTGTTACTTGTTACTTGTTGAATATGCTATTTGTTCACGTACTTGACAGAAAACATTTTGCCATAAAGTTTAATATGTTTCGTGTTGCCTCTTATCAGTTTCCCCATTTTACATCTTACAAGCTGCACTTGTAGTTGATGAAACTAATGAATTGATGAGGGTAATACTCCGAAACAACGCTGGGTGCGATTGTTCCTTTATGTTATTCACTTTCTAGCGATAGTCGTTAAGCCTTTTGTCATATTAAATAATTTATACAACTGTACATCCAAGCTTTATACCAACAAGTTGATAAAAAAAATGTTAGCACAATGCAGGCAAAGAAAAATGATGACAAGTGGAAAAACACTGTTTGTATCATGTACACAAAAAATACTAATTGTAGCAGACTCATCCTACGCACTTTCAGGGTATTACAGAGTCAACTACGATGAAGTCCTGTGGGAAAGAATAATAGCCGCCTTGAAAAACGATACGGAAAGGAAGACCATCGACGTCTTGAACAGAGCCCAGCTGATAGACGATATATTTAACATCGCTAGAGTGGGAAGAATCGGTTATGAACGAGCCTTCGAACTAGCGGATTATCTCAGTAGTGAGACAGAGTACTATCCATGGTCCTCAGCTCTTGGTGCAATATCGTACCTCATGGGAAAACTTGGAAATAGCAAAGCTGAATCACTCTTGAAGGTAAAAAAAATTTAAAGAAAGAACATATAGTTACAGTTGCTCTGTGTGTTACTGGATGAAAAGTGAATTTCACATCCAAGTTATATTTTGAAGTAATATATTCAGTAAGTTCAGTTCTCTATGCCCATTTGTGGGTTTCTTTGTTTCAGAATATAACTTTGAAATGGATAGAGAATGCGTTTAAACATACCAAAATAGCAAAGACGCATATCGACCACTTAAGAGATTCCATGATTTTGAACTGGGCATGTAAATTGGGTCAGGAGGAGTGTATTAACTACGCCATAGAAACATTTGATGCTTACAAAACTACAGGAAGGTAAATAATTGCATAAACAAATAAAAGCATACGCATAAACAAATAAAAACTTAATGATATGACAGTGTCTATCGTTTTGTGTCGTTTTCTGAATTTAAGTTACTCAATTTTACTTCATCTTAATATTATGTACTTTCCATGATTTTGTCGTCAATACTGACCTGATTTTATCCACCTTGCTTTTTTTTAGTCTTCCGGATTACAACTTGAGAAAGGTTGTATTTTGCTATGGTTTACGAAACAGCGACGATCCCAAACGTGACTTCGATTTTCTCTTCGGGAAATTTAGAAATTCTACGTCGTCGTATGAACAGAACACTATTCTTAAATCCTTGGGTTGTACCACAGATGATTCACTGCTTTCTCGGTAAGTTTGGAACAAGAAGGTGTTACATTTACAGAATAAATAAATAAATCATACAGAGTGTCCCATCGTTGGTAACACCGGTATATCCAATACCGAAAATAACTCAGAATAGGTCATTATTTTTTCAAAATACTTGTTTTCGAAAAAAACATTTTTACTGATGAGACTTGGTCCTCATCTTTTGGTCCCAACCCTCACTTTTATTTTGAAACTCCAGTATACCAACAAAAAATGGAGTATGAGCAGAAAGAAGATTGTTGGGCCTATTTTCCGTTTACCTGCTTTTTGTAGTTTCCCTGTTTGATTTTGATATTTGATTTTCAGGTATCTTTCGGAGACGTTAACATCAAATTCGTACATCAGGAAGCAGGACGCAGATATAGTATTCTCGACTGTCTATTCAAGCAGTGACCTTGGGCTCAAAGTTGCCCTACACTTTTTAGAAGAAAACATACTGTCCATTTCTGAGACGTGAGTAACATTTTTTACAAGTTTACTACGCGGAATTATCATTATTATTATCATAACAATGATAATTCCATTTTTGATTTATCAATCAAAACAATCTGAAAGACTGAAAGAAAATCCATCAGTTGAAGATGGATGTTAAAGTTGCATTTTGATAAAAGATTTCGGCAGATACAAACAGAATATCGTTCAATGTTGAATATTTGTGTTTACTGTGGATTACATAACAGGTTAACATATATGTAGTTCGATCATGTTTCGCATGATTTTGTTTTATCCCTAGTATAAGAGTAATCAAAATAAATTAAAAGCACTTTTCTTTTAAGCCAAAAAGTGATCTTATTTTCGATTTTATGGTCTCACATAAACGGTTTTAAATGAGTTCTAACCAATGTAGTTGCGCTAAAACAATTGACGAAAGTTCTATTTGTAGGTATAAAGGAATTAGCTCTTTATCTGGTATAATCATCGGATTGGCTGAGCGGTTGACAAATGATACAGATATCGAAAGGGTAAGTTAGTCTTATAGTCTTTATTGATCCATTGTTTACTAAGAAAATCATTCAGTATTTCCTTCGTTCCAAATAAATGGTAAGTATTCGAAATTTGGGATCTTAAGGGATCTCAACGTGGAGCTTCTGAAAAAAGTTGCTTCACATTGAAGTAAATATACTCGCTTTATTAACTGCGTCTATCGATTTGCATTTTTGCATTTGTTTCTTGTTCCCTACATTTTTCTTCAAATATTTATCTTCTCTGTTTGTCGCAGATGAAGAAAATCATCAACGGCCACCAGAATATCGAAGAAATTAAGTTGGCTGGTCCACAAGCGATCGATATAATGACAGCCAATAAGGCTTGGACCAAGACGTATGGAAACAAAATCAAGAGTGTTCTGAAGGCTATGAAAGGCAGTCCTGATGATGCTAACGTTCCAAAAGCAAACGCTATATTGTCAGTGGCTCTCAGTTGTGCTGTACTCTCTTTGTTCTATTTTAAGTGAGATAATAAATATGTATACTTCATTTTTATACATTAGTGAGTTACTAGATAGTGTGATCTGTATATAAATATGTATATTTTATTTTGTATGGGTAGGTAATATACAAGTATTTACCAATGTTGAATACAATTTTTAAGATATCATATGATTTTTCTCTGAAGGAAAACGGAGTTTATGTCATTGGCGTCGGTATTATATTATATACACATACCGGGTGGTACAAAAGTATCAAATAATGGCTGTAACTTTGTTATTTGCAAAGTTAAAAAAAAGTTTTTTAGTTTGTTGATGTATTCTTTTGTTTTGTTCATATGGCAACCAACTTTTTTTTAATGGCACCCATACTTTTTTTTTTTGTTATGAAAAAAGTATATTTTTCACTATTCAGTCACAAAATTTTGCAATTTTTGAAAAAAAAAATTAGCGAGAAAAAAATTATTACTATTCACTCACAATTAATTAATTAATTTCACAAAACTAAAATTTAGATAAAATTAAATTTAAAGAGTAACAAAGGTAGACTAAATATTAAAAAAAAACAGCAATACTAAATCAGATGTTCAAACTGAGCTCCGTTGACGGCCAAGCAATGACCTAAACGGTATTTAAATTCTACTGTAGTAGCTTTGTGTAACACCTCTGCAGGTATTTTGCGCATTTCAGCAGTTATTCGCACCTTTAAGTCCTCCAAATTACGAGGACTTTGTTTGAACACACTATTTTTAACATGACCCTACAGGAAAAAATCTAAGGGCGCCAAATCCGGAGATCTGGCAGGCCACTCAATAGATCCTCTTCTGCCGATCCACCTGTTTCGAAAAACATGATTTAAATACTCTCTAACATGTAGCGCAAAATGTGGAGGAGCTCCATCTTGTTGGAAGAAAATTATATTGTCAATACCTCCATTTTCACCCGGGAATAAGGTTGTGATCGCAGGTATGACCTGAGTTTGAAGCAGTTGAAGATATCGATCAGCGATAAGGGTTTCATAAAAAAAAATGGGCCTATGATATGTCCTCTTATAATGCCTACCCACACATTTACTTTTTGCGGATATTGTGTGTGTGCTTCTTGCACCTAGTGTGGGTTCGCTCTCGCCCAATACCGAAAATCATGTCAATTTAATGCCGTTTAGCATAAAGGTCGCTTCATCTGAGAATATCTGAAGCAAAATTCTTATCTGCATTACATCGTTCCATCGTGTACTCACAGAAATCCATCATCCGTCTATCAAAATCATCTTCATTCAATTCATGTATTAATTGAAGCTTATAAGGATGAATTTTTCTTTTTTTTAAATTCTAAGCACAGAAACATGGCTAATTTCTAAATTGTTTGCGACTTGTGGCGTTTCTTCAATTGTCAACAGAACATTTAACGCTTTTTCCTCACTTGTTGCCGATTTTGGTCTGCCAGTTCTTTTCACGTCTTTAACGTTACCAGTTTCTCGAAATTTTTTAATTAGTTGACAGACTGTTCCTTGAGATACAGGAGTATCTGGGTAAATTCCGTTGAATACAGTACACACTTCGCTTTGACTTCACTTCCTGTTTCCGTACCCATAAATCAATAATATTTCAATACGTTGTCTCTCACTCAAATGTGCCATGTCTTCAAATTTAATAATTTGCAAAAATGTCAAAGAAAAACTTTGCTTTAAACCGAAAATAATTATTTATTCTTTGTTTGTATTAATTTAAATGTCAAATTTACATGGCATTCTTTGGCAAAATTAAAGTTTCTGTTTTAAAACTGCATGACTTTTCCCCTTATTAGAGGTGACGAGTGAATCTTAATAAATAATTTTTTTCTCGCTTATTTTTTTTTTCAAAAATTGCAAAATTTTGACAATAGGGAAAATATGCTTTTTTTCATAACGAAAAAAAAGTATGGGTGCCATTTAAAAAAAATTGGTTGCCATAGGAACAAAACAAAAGAAGATATCAGCAAACTAAAAAACTTAAAACATACATGATAATGAACAAAATAACTTTTGTATTGAACTTTTTTTTAACTGCAAATAACAAAGTTAAATCCATTATTTGATACTTTTGTACCACCAAGTATATGACTATAAAGTGTATAATTTTTTTTCTTTTGTTACCATATTTAATATTAGTTACTTTATTACATGTATAGTATTATGACGCGTACGCGTATGTCCCACGGCAATTTCGGCAAACTCTAATTATCAGGTGATTAAACTTTCCTTACATGCTTATGTTTCGAGAACGTTGTATCTTTACATTCACAGTGATAGTGATAAACTAATTGAGGCTCTAGGTCCTTGAGATTAGTTTTTAATTTTTCCTTCTGGTGTTGCTATCGAAAATGGTGAGTAGGTTTTTTTACACTGCATTCTTATAGATAGTTACGTATTCTTGAAGCTCCAATTTTTTTAACTACAGAGTTGGAGATATTTACTAAATATTTGCTATTCATATTTTTCAAGCTAAATATGATTTAATGGAAAAGGTTTTCTTAAGAAAAAAAAGGACTCAGGTAGAGGATTTTAAATATTATGTAAGCTTTCAATAAATATTCTTGATATGTCAGCAAATTGTGACCATAGTCATTTATTTCATGATCAGTATTTTTGGATCTACATTGTCTCTTGTAAAAAAAACTCGTATTATCAGCATTATTCACATACAATTATGTTGAAAATTATTTTGCTTTTGCGCTCGCTTTTTTCCTAAATACAAAGTAGTTTTTATTTTACAAAGTTATGTTTCATATTATGTCTTTTAACAAGATCGAGAGAAAGGAGACCTAGTTTTGGTGAAAAAAATAATAAAACAAAACAATTTTTACAGCAACCCATGAAAATTTAAATACTTAGTTAAGATTTTTGCACTGCTGGAAAAAAATAAATTCTGGACTGACCTAAAAATTCGTTAAAGATTGATGATTTATAAAAATGCCTCGACATTTTCTTTAAATGTTATTCCTATAAAAAATCAGGTCATATTTAGACAGAAATGTCGTTTCTTATCATCAACCATGATGCATATCAAATCGACGATATATTTTTAATAGCATTTTTATCAAGTGTTGACCACATTTGAGTTGATTTTTTCCCATTTATTACATCTCTCCGACTTATTTCTATATCAGTTCTACACAAAACAAAAAACTTATCTAACAGCGGCATCAATAACTGATTCACGTATGCGCCAGCAATTATATAAACAATATATTTATAAGGATCTATGAATATAACAGATAAAACTTATAGAAACCTATTATTAAGTAGTTAAAAAATAGTAGCATTGTTTCAACAAATTAATCATCATCTGCAAATATAGCATTGCTAAAAATGTAGGTATTTAATTAGAACAGTAAAAATAATTTTGCCATTGTTAATTTTTCAGACCAACATGCTCTCACCAACATATCTTCTTCCATTCCTGCTTCTCGCAGCAACTGCAGCATCTGCTGAAAATGATACCGAAAAATATCGCCTACCTAAGAACATAATACCCTCACACTACTCGTTGGATCTAGTGATCGACCCGGATAACTCCACCTTCTCTGGATTCGTCGAGATCACACTGACCGCTACAAACGCAACCAATGGCACTATAAAGCTACACGCATCGCCAAATCACCTCACCTTGAAGGGTTACGCTCTATTGGACTACTCACTCGAATGTAATGCAACCTCAGTTGACAAAGACGCGGAGATCGTTACCTTCACTTGTCCACAAGGATCTCTGGATGGACAACATAAGCTTCTTGTGGAGTTCAATGGCACGCTTGCTGAAGGAGATACCACCAACGGTATCTACAAGAGCAGCTACCTCGAGAATGAAGAACAGCAGGTGGTAGTTGCCACCCGTTTTCTACCGATTTACGCCAGGAGGGCTTTTCCTTGCTTCGACGAGCCAAGTTTGAAGGCTACTTTTGATATTTTCATCACGCGCCCAGCATCTTACGGTGCCTTGAGTAACATGCCGCAAGAGGAAAGTTTTCAAATCAGGTAAGTGAAGGAGCTTATTAATATAATACTTAGGCATATTTATTACTCCTGGTATCGTTTTCTTTTTAAGCGCTGATCAGCTTCAAAGCAAATTCGTCACAACTCCGAAGATGTCCACTTACCTCGTCGCTTTCGTCGTCTCTAAGTTTGATGCTAGTGTCAAGGTGCGTAGAGGAAACGAGACGTACTCCATATACACCCGATCTAGTGTCAAGGACCGTTTGGAAGTGGCCACGACGTACGCTACCAGCCTTATAGATACCTTGGTTGAAATGACTGGCATCTCTTACGACTCTTTGGGAGACGAACAGCTTGTTCAAGTGGTGCTTCCGAATACTCTGGGTGGTACTGTAGAAAACTTGGGACTTGTCACGTACAGGTAACCATCAAGGAGGGGTTAGATTTATTGTCAGTTATCTGTTATCTGAAATCGTGAGTTGTTTGAATGAAATGATGAAGTAAAAGCATGGCCAATGTTCACCCAGTATTCACTGATACTGCTAACAGACTCTAAAAAAAGGATGTTCCATTTAGCTTCAAGTTATGAAAGTGTGTCCTTAGCTGACAACGTCCAGTGAGAATGCCTGTTACAAAACGAAGATTTTTCCTAGTGTTTGCCAGATATACCATTGCATTTTCATTGCTGGGAAGTCATAAAAGCTCTCTAGCAAGTTGGTAGCTGCTTGTTGCATCACATAGTTCATAATCTATGTCATTGTTGAATGTGAAATGAAGTAAAACTAGTAGAGCTAATTCAGGGAACAGTTGTGAACACTTCAATATGTATTTTTTTTTTTTTTTTTTTTTTTTAGTGAGGAAGATCTACTAAATGAACAATATATAATTGGCCACAAAGAAAAACAGAGAATTGTAATGAACATGGCTAATCAACTAGCCCAGCAGTGGTTTGGAGATTACGTTTCACCAAGGTGGTGGTCCGACACATGGCTGCAGGAAGGATTTGGTACCTTCTTCCAATATTATATTCCAGATCTGGTAGGTAATAGTTCACACGATTTATTTTACCTCATACTGTCCTGATTTCTTTAAGATGTGTCAATTTAATATTTTTATTATTAAAAATTATTAACTTCACTTTATTTTTGAGATTGCTGATGAAGATTTTGAGCTAGAACAGCAGTTCGTGCTCGACGTTCTTCAGAGCGAATTAGAGAAGGATGGTGTATTTTCCAGACCGTTATATGATGATGAGGACGACATCAATACTCTTACTGATGAAAAAAACGAATTTAACGATATTAGTTATTATAAAGGTATAATAGAGGGTAAAGAATACCCTACATAAATATTTGTGTGTATATTTATCATCAAATAGATTTTAAAAGTCGTAAAACAGTACCAAAACAATAGTTGGAGGTATTTACATATAATATGTCCTAGTATAAAAAAAAGCGTCGTTTTGGTACTGTTTGGTAATAAAGGATTTACTCTCTATGTTATTGTTGCCTAGGTGCATGTATAGTGAGAATGATCAAAGGAATGGCAGGCGAGGACTACTTCAAGGAAGCTCTTCAGAAATACTTGAAGAAATAGTAAGTATGCGAGAATTTAGGGTAAAACATTTACAGAAAATCGATACCGTTTCAGTCACTATAACACTACGAGTACACAAGAATTGCTGCAAATAATAACGGAGACAGCTGTAGACGTGTACACAACAGACTTTGCTATAAGAACATGGTTAGAACAGCCAGGATATCCATTGCTCACGGCAAACTATACTCATCAATATAATACGTCTTTCATTCAAATATCTCAGGTATTTTCTTTCGTCTTTTCAGTGATATTTATAGTATTTATGCAAAATGTGTGATATATTTTTATAAACAGCCAGTATTTACAAACAGCCATAAAATAACTGGAGATACTAGACACCAAAATATTATGATTGAGCTCAATATGCCTTATACCACTGTCGCTGGTTTAAGAGATACAGCGTGTTCAAAATTTAAATTTTATTCTGAAATCTCTCAATAACTGAGAAAGTGTGGATAGTATAAATCTGACCTTAGACTTTTTTTATTGTATTTTCTACGTACGAATGTTTGATGAACTTTTAGGAACCTTTTGGTGGAAATTCCTCAAATTCAACTGGTGACAGCAAGTGGTACATTCCAGTCAGCTATACAACTGCTGACGAGAGGGATTTCTCTATTGCAATGAAAAACCTCCTTGTGCCGGGGTATAAAAATAGGATATACGGGGTGAAGAATACTTCTTGGATCATATTCAATATGCAACGTCACGGTAAGAATGCTTTTAAAAAAAACGAAATCAAATTATTTGTGGTCGAATGCTTTTTGATCATTTATGGTCAAATAATTAGATCATGTTCCTTGTTTTATTTTTTTTTGTAATTATTTGGAATAATTACAACGCGAAAAATATCTAAGACAAAACGTTTAGTGCTCTAATCGTACTTCAGAAATGGGCGAAAAGTAGAAGAAGAATGGATATATTCAGTCGAAGATTGTTTAGAAGAGTTTTGCAATGACTTCCGTGATATAATGTTCGATTACACTACTTTCCAGTCTGCAATGCGACGTTGTGTAAGTATTTTTCGAGAAACAGGAAGTGTGGGAAGAAAAGAAAGAAGTAACTGACTCAGAAAATGCACTCCTCAGTCAGTAGAAATCATCCAACAAATTGTGGAAAACGTTCTTAGAACTTTCAGCTCATGTTATTTCACAATTAACTGAAGTATCTATTGGTGGTTGCGAAACCGTTTAAAAAAAAGACCTTCACTTCTTTCCATTCAACTTGGATTGTCACCAAGAACTACTAGTCCCTCTATATTCACAGAAAGTCGGTGCCTGGTGTGCTATTGACAGAACAACGGTTTTTGGACCATTTTTTTAATGGTACTCTCACTGGACAAAGGCAAAGACAGGAAATTATAATGCCAACTTGATCACCATCAAGCTGACAAGGCTATTTTCAACAATATGGCGCTAGAGCTCACACTAAATCAGAAACTGCGAGGTTGTTAAGGGAATTTTTTCAAGACAGATTAATTAGTGTACCTAAATGTCGACCATGAATTTCCATCAAACAGTTTCATCTTAAAAACACAGTTTTTCAAACCAATATTCTTAATTCAGTGCATCTACACGCTAGGATTGCAAAAAACAAAACGAAACAAATGATCAACCTCACATCTTACACAATGTTTTTAATTCGATCAGAAGGAAATATCAGAAATACCAGCTAGTAGGCATTCAGTTTTAATGAAAATCTTCGTGTTTCTTCAATTTATAATACCATTAACAACAATTTTCTAGTATTTGAACCCTTAAAACATTGAGTTTGAAAGGTATCAGTATAATGACAAAAATGAATTATTTCATAGTTAGCCATATGCAATAAGGTAACAGTTAAGTTATATGTTACGTTCTCATCACCGTGGCCGTCTCTGACTTCGTTTTTTTTTTTTGAACGCACGGTATATCATTCTTGGTCAAGTGGTTAATTAGATTTCTATAAAAACTTTGGTAGGAACTCCTTTGGATACTGGATCATTTCTAGGATGTTCTATGAATACTTTCCTTCTGTTTTGGAAATAAAGGGTTTTCCAATAGGGACGGCCGATATTGACAAGATGTTGTGGTCATGTTGTTTTGACAGCGTATGTCAAATATGTTGTTTATTATTCAGTCACTGTTATGAAAACTGTGTTATGAAAACGTTTCGCGCGTTGCGCCCATTTTACGGTAGACGCCATGGCCCTTCAAAGTCGACTCTCCAACGTTTGGTGGCCAAATTCGAGACGACGGGTTCGGTAAACAATCTGCCAACACCAGTATGTCAAAGGAACGCCAGATCGGCCGAGACCATCGCCGCTGTCCGTGTAAGTGTGCAGGAGAACAATGCAATGCCTCGCCGTACACAAGAACTCGGCCTTTCCCATACTTGGCGAATTTTGCGTCGGGACTTGGGCCTGTGCCCGTACAATATCCAACTGACCCAGGAGTTAATGACCATAGACAACGCCGGTCTTCGCTGATGGGGCTTTTGGAGCGTTTGGAAGAGGACCCCAATTTTGGTCGAAAAATCATCTTTAGTGACGAGCCGCATTTTTGGATGAATGGCTATGTTACCAAGCAAAATTGCCATCTACGGGACGACGCCAACCCACACGAGGTTCACCCGGTGGCACTGCATCCACAAAAAGTTACTGTTTGGTGCGGATTTTGGGCCGGCGGCGTCATTAGTCCGTACTTTTTCGAAAACAACGTTGGTGAGGCCATCACTGTCAACGGCGAGCGATACAGATCAATGATAACCAATTTATTTTGGTCCAAATTGAACGAGATGGACGTGGACGACATGTGGTTTCAGCACGACGGCGCTACGTGCCACACACAGCGAACGCCACGATGGTCATTCTGCATGAACGATTTGAGCGTATGGTTATCTCTCGCGGAGGTGACGCGAGTTGGCCACAAAGATCGTGCGATTTAACTCCGATAGACTTTTCTTGCGGGGTTTTCTGAAGTCACAGGTATATGCCAATAAGATGCAATCGACTGATGCCCTGAGAGTGAACATAACCCAGGCAATCGCTCAAATTATGCCCGATCTATGCGACAAAGTCATTGAAAATTGGACCTGTCGCATCCGTGCCACTGCGAGAAGTTGCAGCTTACATTTGAACGATGTCATATTTCATACATAACGGCATACATGGGTGTTTCAAATAAAAAAGAATGTTTCTAATACCTCACACAGCTTGTTTTATTCCATTTCAACATCGACCCACCCTTATTGGAAAACCCTTTATTAACAACACTTTTTGTAACAAATTTTTAGTAAAAAGTTATTATATAATAAAAAAAAGTTTCTAATACATTTTACATCTATTTAATACAGGTGACATAAATCAACATGTTACATTACACCACCCCAGAACCTGTCGATTATGAATAACGTAAACAAACGCTTTGCAGGGTATTACAGGGTGAACTATGACGACGGACTTTGGGACCTAATTATAAAAGCCATGAACAACGAAGAGGAAAGGAACACGATACACGCTTTGAACAGAGCCCAACTGATAGACGACATCTTCGTGCTAGCCAGGATGGCTAGGGTTTCGTTCCAAAGGGCTTTCGATCTGGCCGAATATCTAAGAAACGAAACCGACTATTACCCTTGGGCTACCGCTGTGAAGACGCTGAAATCGCTGGCCGACAGACTCACAGACGACGAAACGCATTATCTGTTACTGGTAAGTAGAGTATTTGTTTAAAATAAATAAGGTAGCTTAATAATTGCTTAAATCGACTGTCTATACTTTAGAACATTGAAATATGTGATTGGCTTGATGAAAGTAAATATTCTGGAGCCCCAAAATTGTACCCACTTTGTATATTGTTTATATGAAACGTTAAAACTGAAACTAAATTGTCAAAACTAAATTCAACACTCATGTTTGGATAAAAAAAATTTTTGAAAGATAATAATCTACTCATAAAAATGAAGGGAGCAATAAAAGAATCTATGTTTTCCCCGATTTTTGGCGGTCTCTATCTAAGCGAAAAATGGTCGTATCGCGAATTTAAAAAAGAGTTTTGTAGCACCAAGACTCTAGTTTTCGGATCTGTATGCCAAATTTTTTTAGAAGCCACGGTTTTGACGCAATCCGAAGAAATGGCGCGAAAAAAATATTTTTCCAAATTTTTAGCCTTCTTTTTTCTCGCTCCACGAGCTCGGAAATAATTTATTCGGTTAAACGACCATATGGACCAGATAGCCTGTTTATTTTGCTTCAATTTTCTTTTTTTCAATTGTTTGCTACGTCAATTTGTCGTGGAGATATCCGAAATTGAACGAAAAAGGACCTTTTGTCTTCAACTATCGATATCTCAGCAACCAATGATCGTACAGGAAATGAAGGGCAGTTTTGGAAACTGAGACAAATTTTCTATAATATCCTGTCAAGACAATTTGAAAACAAATTTCGACCATTAATATCGACGTGAAAAAAGTTGAAAAAAGTGACTTTTCCCTTGTTTTGGTAAATCGACTACATCTTAGCAAATATTGATGGGGGAGGCTAGGAGTTTTAGGAATTTTTAGACCTCAATGTACCCTAAATAGTCCCGTAAATCTGCAGATCAATCCATCGAGCGGTTTTTCCGAACCGATTAATCAAAATTTTGAAAAAAAGTAAAGGATAAAAGATTTTTATTCTTAAACATCGTGTAATCATAAAAATGGAGATTTTTTCCACTGTTTTCTCAATTCGGCATCGGTCACTTGGTAAATTTAAAAAAAAACAAAAATCGAAAATTTTCAAAAAAAAAATTAAAAATGGGGGTATGATGACACCTTGTGGGTATCAACTTTTAATTAATTCAATAAATTTAACATAAGGAAAATTGAGGTACGGAAGGGGTGAATCACTTGAAAAATGAGTATTTTTTTAATCGGCTAAAAATGACAAATAAAAATTAAAAAAAAATTCGATTTTTTTTTGCTTTTCAACTTGACCACGTGACCGATGCAGAATTGAGAAATATTACACAATGTTTAAGAATAAAAATCTTGCTCCTTTACTTTTTTTTCAAAATTTTGAATAGTCGGCTCGGAAAAACCGTTCGATGGATCGATGTGCAGATTTACAGGGCTATTGGGGGTACATTAAGGATAAGGTAAGGATTCCTAAAAGTCCTTGCTCCCTCCTTTTTTTACCGAAACGTTTCCGAAACTGCCCCTCAATTTCCTGTATGATCATTGGTTGCTGAGATATCGATGGTTGAAGACAAACGGGTCCTTTTTTGTTCAACTTCAGATATCTCCGCGACACATTAAAAAAAGGAAATTGAAAGTGAATCCATCTGGTCCATATAGTCGTTTAACCGAAAACAATTTTCCGAGCCCGTGGAGCGAGGAAAAGAAGGCTAAAAATATGGAAATAATTTTTTTCGCGCTATTTCTTCGAATTGCGTTAAAACCGTGGTTTATAAAAAAATGTGTGGCCTACAGATTCGAAAACTAGAGTCTTGGAGCTTCAAAACGCTTTTTTAAATTCTCGATATAAAATTGGGGAAAAACTTTTTTGCTCCCTTAATTTTTGCGATCCTATTAAATAAGTTAACAATAGCATAAATATTAAATATAATCACTATTTTACCTTGTGGTATGGTGCTCAAGGCAATTCTCGTATTTTTTATGGATCAGTGACTCCTCAGTGACTCAGTATTTATTTCGTCTTCGAAGTATCGAAAAATAACCATGAAGTAGGTAAGTCATGGTTATTTTTCCTGCCTTAAATGGTACGTGGCTTTTTTTTGATGATTTTTTTAGAATACAACAGCACGTTGGTGGAAGAGCGCCATGTCAATAGAGAGGGCCGCACCTTCAAAACACATAGATTACATAAAAGAGGCTTTCATTTTGGAATGGTCCTGCAAGTTTGAACAAGTAGATTGCTATAATTATGCCAAAGAACAGTTCAGAAAATATAAAGACACTACCATGTAAGACGTGTTGTTTCTCTTTGAATGACTTTTTCGAGTTTCTTTCATGACTTTCTAGTTATTAACTCAGTTTATCTTTACACGTTGCCTAATCTATTTCGAGTTCTTTAACTAGGTATACTTTTTCATACTACTTAGTCTATTTTCATCAAATTACATTCACCTCAACTTGTTTTGCCTTTTTTTTTTACTGTCTGTTTTGAGTTTCTTTTCGACGTTGCTGTTATTCGTTAATTGTCTGGCTTTAAGGGTCTCGAACAACGACATGAGAGCTACAGTATTCTGCTACGCCCTGAGGAACAGTTCTAAACCTTTGGAGGATTATGAGTTTCTCTTCAGCAAGTACGTGGCATCTACCTCAGTGGATGAACGAAACGACCTGATAACTGGAATGGGATGCTCCTTAGATGACACCGTAATTTCTACGTAAGAGAAGTCTATATACATATATATACAAGGGGCCTACATTGAGCAATCTTTTCTCATTGAGCAATCTTTTGGTCATTTTTTTTATAAAAGTTAACATGCAAGTTGGATAGACATAAACTAAGTTGTTTCTAAATGTAACTTAAATATAAACAGATAAGGGGAACTATACTATAAAAAGAGTAATGTATTGCTGTTCCATAAGATGACAGGCCCTGGGACACTTCCTTGTGGCACTCCAACTGGTCCATTACAAATTATACTAAATTTGTTCAGTGTCTGTGAGCTAACTGATTTCTAGGTACCTAAATGAAACGCTGGCCGACGATTCTCGTATAAGAAGAGAAGACGTGATTGCCGTCTACAGGTCTCTGTACTCTAGCAGCGAAATTGGACTGGAGGCTGTCCTGACCTTTGCGTTCAACACTGCTCCGGACATGGTTGCCAAGTAAGTAACACTTTCCCGTGTCTTACGACTTGGTAAGTATTATAAGTTATTAGTAGTCCAGTGGGCAGGGAGCTAAAATCATCAAAAATTGTTCTTGAAAGATATAGGGTTAGTTTTGACGGTTCCCTATGTATTTTTTGCGTAGAACACAATGCGAGGGGTCAGTAGAGCTGAAACCGTCCGCTAATTTGTGAAAAAAAAAAACGTCTTTTTTCACATTTCCGCTTATATCCGTTCCTTGGCATATTTTAGATAGCATATATGCACGTAAGAAATTGTAGCCGATTGAATTTTCTAAATTATAAGCCCAACCCGCTTCAAAACTGCTATGGTTTTAAATTTTATTGCAGAAATTAACAAGAAAAAAAGATAAGTTTCTCCGGCGTAGGAAATTCGTTACATTAATATAAAACACAAATCATTATCAATGCAGCAAATTTTCAAAATGCATGCCTCCAGCATGGTTTCAAGACGCGTATTTAAACAAAAAATGGGAGTCAAGATATTATAGATACATATTATATATATGTATACGTCGCGTCAAAAAAGGTAGTCGCGTAGAAAACATTATAAAACTGGCCCAAATTAATATTTTTCAAAATCTGAAAAAGTCTCGCAAACTTGAAGGGATTTATGATTTTTCTAGCCCAATCCGGTCAATATCGTACAATAAACAAAGAAATGGCGTCATTGTCAATTAAGGCAAAAAAAAATGCGATCGTTATAATTACTCGAAAAGTTATTAACGGATCGAGCTAAAATTTTTTATGTAACTCCATACTAGTATAAATACATACATTAAATTTCACAGTGGTCCTACTTTCGAAGTAAAAAGATAGTGAAAAAAAAATCACTTTTTCAACTTCAGCAGTCATTTGCAATATAACAATAGCACTTGGAGACTTCGGGTTGGGCTTAAAATTTAGGAAATTAAATCGGCTACAACTTCTTATATGCATATGCTATTCAAAATATGCCAAGGAACGGAGATATAAGCAGAAATGTGAAAAAAAAATACTTTTTTTTCACAAATTGTTAATTTAAAAAAATTAGCGGACGGTTTCATCTCTACGGACCCCGCGCATTGTGTTCTAGGCAAAAAAAAATTCATATGCAACCGTCAAAACTAGCCCTATATCTTTCAAGAACACATAAATGTCTCTGCCTGCTGGACTGTAGTGCGATAACATATTGTCAACTAGATGCAAGTAGGTCTAGACTTCAGGACACAACTGGCTATATTTATTTAATTGTAATATTGTAATGTTTTAGATACGAAGGGATGAGGGTGTTGACTAGCATATTCCTAGGAACAGCACCTATATTGCGAACTCCAAAGCAGAGAGGCCTGGTAAGCTTGGTATATCGAAACTGTACGAAATTTCCAACAGTTCCTTTCCAATTTCAGATAAATCAAATCGTCGATTACTACTCTGAGATAGACGACATTTTGGTATCCGATTGGAGTGTCTATTATGCAGTGCAATACACACTACTCCTCAGCAAGACTTACGGAGATACCATAAAGACCATACTACAAGAGAAAATACCTACTCAAGGCGCCAATCATCTCCAACCAACTTACTTTGTCAGTGGTGTTCTAACCTTGATCGTTGCTTACTTTACTTCTTGTTAACAAGATCTCAAATTAGAAAATATATGTACAGGGTGTCCCAAAACTCAAGGTCAAATCGAAAGGGTGTCCTGACTGGATATGTGACAAACAAAAATAGACGAAAGCGTCTTGTTTCTCGAGATATAGTAACTTTTGTAAAATCGGTGAAAAACCAATTTCCTTTGTTTGTTTGGCTTCAAATGAAGGCCGATTGTTGATTTTTTTTGAGCTAAATAATATTTTACAACTGTCACAACAGAAATAAAAAAGAAATTCATTTTTAAGATATAAAATTTTATGGGAATTTTAAAAAAATAACTGGTATTAAAATTGAACTATTCGTAGGTAAAAATGTTTAAAACCTTCTGTAAACGGGTCTGTAACCCTATTTCGGCTTGATGTTGCTTTTTTGGGACACCCTGTATAAATGACTAATAAAAAATGCTTGTCAAACGGTTTAAATTTAGAACCCTGTTTCCATAGAGAAATTATATAGATTATTGATATTGTTCGGAATGGATTTGTTTACTAGTTTCTAGTATTTAATCAACTGAATTAACTTAAAACATTTCACAAACACATAAATCACTAATTGAAGTCTTTCAATAAATCGTCTCAAAGGTAGAATGCAGTTTAAAACTAAAAAAAAGATAAATACATCTAATGTCTCGTTTACTATATCTGTATAAAGATGAATTCACACAAGTTTTAAATTACTTCAATTTCTGATCACCCTGTATATCCGAATGGAATTTTCTTTACGCGAGTTTTTCTTCTGTAGTAAGGAAATCAACTTGAGGGTGTAGATACATTTATGTCGAAATAAAAGTAATTTTTGAAAAATAAATAATTTATTTTCTCTTACTAACATTTGCAGTTACATACAAAAAATGCAATATTCAAAATTCCCTTCTCTACTAAACAAACTATAATATATAGTTTATTTTTAAAAGAACTTTGAATAATTCGTTACATAAGAAAAATAACAATGTGAAACAAATACAAATAAGCAAACAAATACAAATACTTAGCAACCCACAAAATCATAGACTGAACGTGGTAGATAAGGAAATATCGGTATTGTTGCACACATATTAGCATACATTACAACTCACTTATTGACATACAGTTATTATACTTATTGACATACACTAAAATACCTATATATCCTCTTTGGTAATAAAACAATTACTTCCTTATTTATATTATTTGATTTATGACTAGACGGTCTGCTTGTATTAAAAATTGTTTTATTTTCTTAACTTCAACAAGAGATTCAGATTTTTTTTATATACTCTTATACAGAATTATTAACCGAGGACCAAGGTGGAAAAGATTTTTTTTTGTCCTATCGTGTTGTGACAACTAGGCACTTGGTAAGTATTTAATCTGCATCTAGTTGGATAGTTCTGTTTAATATCTAAAAGTGAATTTCGATTTTTATATTGGTACAGTATCACAGACAAAAAATATAATTTCCTAATATCTAACACCTCTGATTCTCTATATAATTCTTCAGATTAATATGTTGCTTCTCTATTTTATATTATTTTAGTAATCTTTTTCTGTATAACTTCCAGTCTGTTTATATGAGTATATCCAGTACTTTCCCAAGCTAGTATTTCATAAGTTAATCGTGATTCCACGAGAGAAAAATATAGCATTTTCATTGTTTTTTTTATCTAGAATTTGTTTCATATATTTAAGTTTGTAGATTATTGTTCTTAGCGTTTCTACGACATTATTTATATGATTATCCCATCTTAGATGCTTATCTATGGTTACTCCAAGATATTTGACACACAGTCCTTCTTTTATATGGAAACTTAAATCATCATATTCTATTTTTAAACTATTGACCACAGGCAGGCCACGTTTGTTACAAGAGAATGGTAAGTATAACGTTTTTTCAAAGTTATTTGTTAACAATTTATAATAAAATCACATTTTAATTTTTATAAAGTCATGGTTTTGAGTTTATTCCATGTGTCGTGCTCGTAAAGTACTATGGTGTCATCTGCAAAGCTAATTATATTCCCAATCGTGTCTGTACATATGGAAAAGTATTGGTCCCAACACTGTGCCTTGCGGTACTCCATATTCAACTGTTAGTTCGGTACTCTTTGCTAAATCGACTTAACAACATTGCGTTCTGTTATTTAAATAGCTATTAAAAAGTCTTAGTGGATTTCCTCTGAATCCTAGCACCTCTAGTGACTCTAACAATTGAGCATGGGATACCGTGTCAAAGGCTTTTGCTAGGTCTAAAAATATGCCTAAAATGGGTTTATTATGATCCAGAGCGGTATAAATTTCTGAGCTGACATATGAAATTGCATCTTGAGTTGACATATTTTTCCTGAATCCAAACTGCATTTTCGACAATAGATCAAACTTTTGTGTATATGCATCAATCCGTCTTTTCAGTATCTTTTCGAAAAGTTTTGAAAAATTTAAAAAAACTGGACGGTTTACACGAAACACCGAACTACTACACTTTTCTCGACGCGCGTTTCGCCAACCAAGTTGGCATCTTCAGGAGTAGATTTTGTTTCTACGCCGAAGGTTCCAGTACACACTCCAGGATTTGAAAAAATGTTATTAAAGATACGGGTTTCTAATTAGATGGTTCTGATCTATCTTCCTTTTTAATTTTTAAAAATAATTTAATTATAGCTCTCTTGAAAATTGCTGGACATATACCTGTTTCACAGATGTTATTAATTAAAGTTGTTCAGGCATGTCGTCAGCAATTTCTTTCAGTGTTTTTATGTTATCAATGCCTGGTGCTTTATTATTTTTTAAACCCATTATTGTCTCAATTACCTCTTTTTTGTTTGTTAATAGGTGTAAACTATTCCTCTCATTAAGTCTTAAACAAATATTGACACTATTTCAGAATACATAGTCATTCAAAATCAATTAACACGACATTAAACACCTTCATGTTGACAATATTATCGCCTAAATCATCATGTGTCCTTTGATTGTTAATCATTCGACCGGCAGCATCGAAATGTACTACTTGTATGCGCTATTTATATTATGTCTAACCACAGAATCCTTCGGAAGGGTGGAAATAAAAGTATTCCAAGAAGAAACATCTGAATCAGTAGCGTCCTTGAATATGTGTATTACACAAGGCTTCAGAAAATATGTACCAAAGTTGCGTACGGTGACGTATTCAACAAATACCTCAAATTCTATTCTAAGTGATCTGGTAACGATGCAACTGATAAAAGAGAATGCATGGGTTTTTATTCAAAACGACGTAGGTTCTAATCACCATCGTACGAGACTAATGCAGTCTGATGCGTTTATAATAGAACTTAATAATGTGGACGAACTAAAGGACCATTTGAAACAACTGAGACGCCTAACTTACCGGAAGTTCCATGGAAAATTCTTGGTAATCTCCACAGCAACCTTCGACGATCCGAACAAAGCTGCCCTCGACTTTATCAGGTACATGTGGAGTGAGAACATCGCCAAACTCGTCGTTCTATTACCAGATAATGCTAATCCAACCGTTTATAAAATATATTCTTGGTATCCGTACGGGAAAAAGAACTGTGGGGACAATTTCGAAACTATATACCCAAAGGATGAATGTTCTTTTGGTAAGACTACACGTAGAATGAAGTGGTTCACACAAGATATCCCAAAAAAGCTCAACCGTTGCAAAATACGAGCAGCTTATGTGACGTGTCCTCCGTACGTGATCCACATGCCAAACAGATCCGAACCGCCAGCATATTTGAGCAGCTACGGCATCGAAGCAAACCTATTAAACATGATCGCGACCACTCTGAATCTTGACATAGAGTATTCACCTTCTGTAGACGGCACGTGGGGCAAGGTATTGTCCAACGGCACGACCGGAGACTTCCAACTCCTCGAGAACAACACTCTCGACTTGGTCTTCGGCAGCTACTCGCAGACGTACGAACGGTCGAAGCATTTCGACCAGACCATCTCTCACATGAACGAGTACCTGGTGTGGTGCGTCCCGAACAGGCCCTTGGTGGTCGATCTAAAGAGCTTGTTCTCCATTCTCAAGAACGAAGTTTTAGTGGTGTTCACGTTTATCTTTATTTTGACGGTCTTCATCATCTGGAGGTACAGTCGGGTAGTTCACAGCGAGCCAAGCTATTACAGGTACCTTTCAAACTGCTTGCTGGCCATTCACGCCGCAGATTTTTCAATACCTATCAGGATACTGCCGAGCGCGTCAGTTCTGAGGTACGTTTGGGTACTTGTTGTCACCGCTTGTGGCATCAAGAACGCCATGTATAACACGTACCTCACGAGCATCGTTTCTGCTCCAAATTATGTGCAGAAATACGGAAGCGTGGAGTCTATCTACGCGCATAATCTGAAGACCTACTTCATGACCAACACCAAGAGGTATTTCCAAGGTGACGATCGGAATGTCGACTCGCACGGTGTACCCTTGTCGCTCATATTGAAGAACTGGCGCAATTGCGTCGACGTCGAGGCCTGCTTGAAGCTTGTAGGCCGTAGAGGCGATTCAGCGTACTGTGTGCCTAAGAACCAGCGGGTATATCTGATGAGATACGTGCTGCCCAAGGAGGTAACCTCTAACATCTTCTGTTTTGCCACGGCGACGAACAATTACCCCCTGAGCTTCACGACTCGGAAGGGATTTCCGTTCCACGCCGTGTTCGACAAGCTCGTTCTGAGGATCGTCGGCTACGGTTTTGTTGATAAGTGGATCAAGGATTTGCGGTCTGACAAGAAGGCCGGGCATACGTACGTTGTGGATTCAAGGCATGCTGAGATTAGGTTAAAGAATCTGGTTCCGTTATTTCGTATAATGGCACAGGTATACGCCTTGGCGGTTTTGGTGTTCATCGGAGAGATATTGTGGGTCAAAAAGGGCAGATTTGTGTTGGCAAGAATGATGGGTAAAATTAATAGTAGGCGGTGTTTGCAGAGCAAATAACATTTGGTTGCTCCAAGCCAGACCAGAAGAGTTGTGGTGAAATAATGCGATGCGATGAAAGATCACAAAAAGAAGTCATCATGTTGATTAAATTAATTTTCAATAATATAATTATCATTAACGCAATGTTTTTAATATCGATGCACAAGTTGTCGATTTCTGAACCTCTATTTACTTTTTAGCACGCTTTTTCTAATACAGCAAGTGTGATTAATGTCACTAATAAAATGTTTAAGCACAAATAAAAAATTAAAGAAAATAAATAGAATGTTTCTTCTGTAAAATGAACCAGATTTAACAAGTATTCTAATGAAATTTCAATACGGAATTGGGATTACATATATTTTTTTGGTAACACTTCTTGGAACGACGGATTATCCGGGTCATCGAAACGCAATTCACAATCTAAAGTATGCAATTATATAGAATATAATTAATTAAACTAATTAAGATAAGTCGATATATAGTGAGGAAGAAATACAGTATACTATAATATGTGTATATTAGATGTGAGGCCAGGCGTCAACTAGGGTTTAAGATAAAAAAAATCTGCAACAATTGCTACACCTGGTCCTAGCATCAAATAACAATCAGTGTATATTACTCACTGATTGTGATCAAGCAGAGCTATGATAACTCGCGGGAATTCGTAATAGTCTATATTCTTTAAGTATTTATATCTATATTAAGTATATATTATTACGTTACTGTGAAACACGGCTGACAAATGCTGTTGAAGTTGAAGAAATGCTCTACAGCTTTCTTCATATGGTGTTACAACTTTAAGCAGTTAAAGATAAACAGTGTGGTAGTGTTAGTATTGTTACCTTGTAAAATTATTGTGCATTTTCTTAAAAAAAAAAACAATGTTTAATGCATTGGCGATTGGTGATATTTCAGTTAGCCATATCTTGAAAACGACGCATGGGACCCACTTCACTTTTTTAGGTGAAAAACCGTCAACAAAGTTTGCGAAAATATTTTCAAAAAACCTGGAGCACTCGATGGGATCTCAGTAACGCTCTGTGGAATATTTGCAGTACATTTTTTTTCATAATCTAGAAACAAATATAAGGAGAGGTTTTCGATTTGTTACAAAATATTTTTTTTTTCAAAAAGTTATGGTCATTTTAATTTTGGGAAACAAAATGTTCCTATAAAATTAAAATTAAAATGGCCATAACATTTTGAAAAAAATATATTTTGTAACAAATCGAAAAACCTCTCCTTATATTTGTTTCTAGATTGTGAAAAAAAAATTACTGCAAATATTCCACAGAGCGCTACTGAGATCCCAGGGAGTGCTCCAGGTTTTTTGAAATTTTTTCGCAAACTTTGTTGACGGTTTTTTCATTATAAATCCTTTCTGTAAGAGGTGTATAGTCATCACCTAAAAAGTAAAGTGGGTCCCATGCGTCGTTTTCAAGATATGGCTAACTGAAATATCATCAACCGCCACTGGTTTAATGTATCTTGATAGCTTCGTGGAGGCCAATCTGTTTACTTATAATTCGTATAAATCCAATTTAAAATGTATCGTGATATCGTGTGTTCCTTAATTATCCTTACTTGAATATTGAATATTGATACTCAATCTATAAACAATTTTTAATGAAAAACGAAGAACATGTTATTGTCTTTTTTTTCATTACAATTTTGCAAAGAACAAGCGGAACTTGTTAAACCTGAAAAAAAAAACAATTGGCGTACAAATTCTAAATTAAAAAGGAGTCACCGATTTTGTAATTAAAAAGTTTCTTTATCGATTATTCCAACTTCGTATACAAAATTAACTCATTAACGACAATGTTTGATTCAGAAACAAAGTTGTTTAAATCGGTTCCGAGCTAACCGACGCTTCAAATACAGAATTTCCGCTCAAAAACCCCAAACTGAAAGCAGAAAAGCGAAATATTGGAGCAGAACCGCGAGGATTCCTTTGAAAACTGCCTGGCGCTCTGCCGCAACGTTGTTCGTATTAACACAGTTTCCAACTCTGCCTGTAAACAGTTTGGCTGAGGCGTCTTTTAATCCCTGCCACAATAAAACTAGACTGGGTGCACACACGACACAATAGACGAGTAAATATCCCGTTCGCGGTTCTATCGGGGGCTAGCAAGGGGTGGACGTGTAGGGGAGAGCGGGGCACTCTGTTAGGCACGTAAGCAATATGGTGTATTATCGTTTCGTTGGTGAAAACATAGGAAATATCCCACGAGTAGCTTTGATCGTAAGGGATGTAAGGGATGAATCTCTAAACGATATCCTGATCCAAAATGAAAAAGTCAATAGTCAGTAATTAACTACAGAATCTACAACTCGAATTTGAGGGATTCGACTACTTCGGGATTTTGAGTTCCAGAAAAATAAAAAAATATATTGCACACGTACATGGAATATCAGGAAATTTTGACTTGCACAGAAAATTTAAAATTCTGGAGACTGTGTAACAACAGAGTAAAAAGATATGTGTTTCTGACGTACTTTGTGGAAAATTCAACGTGAATGCATCAATGTTACGATCCTATGACACATCCCTTATTCTAATGTTTTTTTTTAAATAAAAAAGGCGAACTATTTCTTCAACAAAAAAAAAAAACTGGACGTGTTCCACGAAACACCGAACTACTATACTTTTTTCGACGCGCGTTTCGCCAACTAAGTTGGCATCTTCAGGAGAAGATTAAAACTAAATTCTAACCTGCACAATTGCACTATTTATACTTAATTTGTTGCCACGGTTTATTGAAAAGTAACATCTGTCTTTGTTTATCAGGGCGAATAGTGGACTGGTGGCTATCGGACCATTGTCCTTATTCATACTACTGTTCCACTTAATGATTTATAAACTTTCAAAAGCATCCTACTGTAGTCTACTGTTTATTACATTTCTAATTAATTTTAAATTACTTATGTCTATCCTATGGTTGTTGTCAAAAGCTTGTTGGGCAACACAAAATTTTTCCGTTCTGCCATATATCAGATGAGCCATGTGTTCTTTAAATTTAGTCAAAATAGATCTTTCTGTTTGCCCAATACACTTTTGATCACCCTCTTTACAACTTATTTCGTATATTCCTGACTTTTCTTTACTGTCGACTTTATCTTTGGGGTTGCCCAAAAGCGTCTGTAGTTTATTTTTAGAATTATAAAGCAAATTGATATTAATAGTGAATTTAGGTTCATATGGTAATGAAACAAATTTCTAGTTGTCAGTATCTCTACGAAAACTCGTGGATGTGTACAGAGCTCTCTTAAATTTATGCTTCCTTATTAACGTATCTCTCGAAATAAGTTGTAAAGAGTGTGATCAAAAGTATATTAGCCAAACAAAAATATCTATTTTGATTAGATTTAAAGCACACACGGCTCATTTAAAATACGGCAGAATGGAAAAATCTTGTGTTGCCCAACATGCTTTTATCAACAACCATAGGATAGACATAAATAATTTAAAATTAATTAGAAATGTAACAATCAGTAGACAGTTGGATGCTTTTGAAAGTTTAGAAATCATTAAATGTAACAGTAGTATGAATAGGGACAATGGTGGTTAGAATTTAGTTAGTTAGTTAGAAACGAGTGTCGAGAAAAGTATAGCAGTTCTTCCTCTAAATAACCCATTTTTTTTAAATATAAGGAACTGTCTTAAGACCGCTTTTTATGAATTCAGATATATAGTTGTGACGTTTAGTAGCAATGTTTATCACGGCCAACTAGATATCAATTTCTCCTAAACTTTATATAATTTATAATTAGATATTTCAAAAAGGGCTAAACCAAACACGGACAAACCCTATACAGGGTGTCCCATTATCAAAGAGCCACGGCGAAACTACAGATTCTATGGGTAAAAATATACGATTTAGTCCAAAAGTTATTTTTAACCAAGATACAATACGTCAAACTTATAATTTTCTTTTCGATTTCCGTAAATAACTTCTTTAAAACATTTTTTTTTTTTGCAAAATTTGGTGTTTGGAGGTTTTTTTGAGGAGAGGAATTTTAATTTATCAATCATTTTTATGTAAGTTGTGTAGGAGGCACTCTCTGGTGTGAAAATGGTGTGCGTTTTTGTCGTCTTAGAATATTTATGTTTTTATTGAAAATATTGAGTTTTCCATCATTTACTTCCTCCGAATGACCATTTTAGAGATATTTGTATTTAAAATGTTCAGTGTAACAACCTTTTTTAAAACCAAATCATTATTATGAGATTTACAATTAATATTCCATTAATGATGTGATATGGGCAGCTGACGATTCTCTTACTTAAAATAAGACGATTGACATAAAGTTTTTCGTTTCCGAAATACAGTGTGATAAAGTTGAAAATTCAAAAAAAATATTTTTGCTAATATTTTTATTTCTACTTATCGTTACTGTTTCAAATACTGGATCTGCTGGTTGGAGTTGTTTAATACACTTTTTAACATTTGCTATGGAACAAAAATATTTAATTATTGTACAAAACATTAAATGTACAAAATAAAAAAAAAAAACATTGACACTAGATCATAATGCAATATAATAAATCTGAATATATCCCTATAAGCGGTAAAACTACTTTTAGGGTTAGGTTACGCCACATGAACATTTTATTTCTCTTTATCCATGGCCTCACCATTCTGCCCAAGAATCCATTAATTCTGATGTTGGATCATAAAAAAATTATTTGTTGCTTTACTGGCTTATAATGCTGCTTCGTTTTATTTTATTTACATCCCTTACAAAGAGCGAGGAACGTAGTAAACAATATTGAGAACTTAATTGTCCCCTAAATTAATGTAATGTGTTCCAAATTATGTTAAAACACAAGTGTATCTTAGATTTAATGTAAATATCTTAATGTCTTAAAATAATATACAAAATAAATATGAGCTGATGATTTAATCCTTTAGAGAACTTATACAGAATACACAAAGCCCAGCACAGCATTTCACTTCTTTCCCCTATGTGTTATTTGTTTTGTGCTAGTAAGGAATCACTTTTGTCACGTCGATTTTGTCTAGGGGATTTGTTAAAGAAACAGGGTGAACACAAAAATACAATATTCATACTACAGCTGACAATATATCTATTATATATGTTTATGTAAGTATGTACTGTATTATTATTTATATACTGTATTATTTAAATTTTAGAAATTCTCCCTGTCTGGGAAACTTTTTTCCAAAATTTCAAATGCATGGAATATTGGTAGGGAGACATAGCAGAAGATGGGCGAAACAGAGGTCATACGTAATGTATTCCCCTACAATGTTTAATGAGCGCGGCCGCCGAGAACCGCTGAGATAGGACACGGGACAAGGAGAGTGCATTAGTGGGTGGAGCTTAGAGTGGACCTTCTAGACTTGTTTATATTCGGTGGTCCGACGACAGCCAATCTTGCCTTCGAGACGTCGAAGGCGGAGATAGACGGTAGGGGAATACAATCGTGTGTTTTCTGATAGGTGAGCCTTTGGCAATATTTTGTGGAAGGTATTATTTTAGGTATTATCTTAACATTTTATATGCTTCAAAATTTAAGTTCCACACTGTATATACTTTGAAAATTTCCTTTTAATATAAGTCCAATAACTTTTAATATTTTAGGAGTTATTCAGGATTTTTTAAAAACATCGCAATTTTACATTTTTACCAATATATTTTCACACAATCGATATATCACCCTCAACTTGGGCTTGTTAGACGAAAAATTTAACATGATGTAATCCTATCAGAAGCAAAAAAATTAATGCAGTACTTTACAACCGTTAAAAACTGGGTGTACGAATACTTTCACTGCTGACTGTATGTTATACGAGGTGTGTAAATTGGGTAATGAGATTATAGCAACGTAGCGCCCTATTTAGCAACACTGCGCAGACGGGACTTGGAAGGGCGGTACGTTAACATGTAATGCACCTTCAGTACATGTTTGAATATGATTACTCATTTGTTTGGTTTTTACTCATTGGTTTGGTTTTCGTAAACCGTTTTTTTCTAGTGCGTTTTAAAAATGAGTGACATTAATTTTGAGCAATGTTGTGCTATCAGGTTTTGCTTCAGACTTGGACACAGGGCAACGGATACTTTTGCAAAACTTCAACACGCCTACGGAGACAGTGTTTTTTCAAGAGTACAGGTTTTTCGGTAGTTTAAGGCATTCTCAGAATGAAGAGAATTGAAGATGAACCACGCAGTGGAAGATCTTCATCTTCAAGAACCGATGAAAATGTCGATAGAATTCGGGATCTTGTGCGTTCAGATCGTCGGTTGACGACAAGAATGATCGGAGAAGAGAAAGTGAAATTTAAATCACACCACTGTTCATCAGATTTTGATTAACGAATTGGGGATGAGAAAAATTTGCGTAAAAGTGGTTCCAAAAAACCTTTCGCAGGAACAAAAGGATATTAGGAGAGAAAGGTGTTTTCACTTTTTGGAATCGATTGAAAATGATCCCCATTTTATGGAACGTATCATTACTGGTCATGCGACTTGGGTGTTTGAGTACGGCCTGGAAACCAAGCGCCAAAGCATGGACTGGCACACTTCAAGCTCTCCAAGACTAAAAAATGCAAGAATGAGCAAGTCGAAGGTCAAATGCATGTTGATTTGCTTTTTTGATAGTCAAGGAATAAAGAGTATGTGCCTCCAGACCAAACGGTAAATCAACACTTTTATAGAGAGGTTCTTGAAAAACTTCGAAAAAAGGTGAAGCGTGTGAGACCAAACATCAAGAACAACTGGATCTTGCATCACGATAATGCGCCTTGTCACACAGCCATTTCAGTAAACGGGTTTTTAGTCAGTAAAAACATTCCTGTGGTTCCTCAGTCCCCTTAATCAGCTGACTTGATTCCTTGTGACTTTCTTCCCTTGATTGAAAAATCATCACATCATTTTGGGACCATAGAAAACATTCAAACGGCTGTAACCGACCAGCTGAAGGCTATTTCAGTATATGAGTTCCAGCACTGCTATAAGAAATGGGAGAACCGTCTCCAGCGTTGTGTGGCTTCCCTAGGAAGTTATTTTGAAGGAGATAATACTGAATTGTAATTCTGTCTAAGTCTCATTACTTAAGAGGGGAAAGGGTCGGAAAATTGATTTTTTTTATTTTTCTCTCTGATACTGCAACTTATAAGAAATATTGGCAGAAAATTTGAAGTCATTAGGAGCAAAACTTTTCGAGTTTTCATTATCAAACTAATCGCGTTTTTCTCAAAACTTTTGTTTTAAGTCGGTAGTCAAAATTTCTCGAAAACATTTGGACCGATTTCGCCTAAACTTTGCACACTTCTTTTACATACTATATACTCGGTTCTGGACTAAGGATTTCTTTTTTTTTTTTTTCAATTACAACTTATTTTTTAATTAAACAAAAAAGAGCAATTTTACACAGAAATCAGTTTTTTAATTGCACCTTTTACCAAAAATTGAAAAATGAATATTTTGTTAATTCCTTCGTTCAAATCCAAGATAAACTTATGTACTAAAGAAATATTTTTGGATTTTTAATTTCGGATGAAGCAATCATGAGTTATCCTGACTACCGCATGGAAACTCTTTTTTTGAGGTGACTCGGTTCTCACCGCTACCACTGGCTTATTTTTCAATATTTATTAATGAAAATTTAGCAGAATATTCTTAGAATAATGCTTAATAATGTAAACATTTTTAATAAACAAGGTACTCTGAAAATAAATCACAAAAATATGCTTTTTTTGTATCTCAGACCCTTTCCCCCCCTTAATTTACACATCTCATAGTTTTTACCTTCGTACAAGACCGTAGACCTTCGAAATGTTCGCGCTGGGACCGCCCGCGTTTGGGCCACCCTGTAGCGGGAAGCTCGGACCCGCACGGACTGCGGGGCAAAGAAGCGCCAACCTTTGAAATCAGTATCGCGCGGCCGTGGCTACTCGAAACACGCGGGAATTGTGTACACAAAACAAAAGCGTTTTTCATCGCGACACCATGAACCACTTCCTACCCAGCTGAGGAATTGTAAAGGTGCCCGAATCGTCGGTGAGTACAAAAAGGCACGGCGAGATGTTTTTTTTTTATCCGTCTTTTATCACAGGAAGCACGAAGTATGTCAAACAACAAAACTGAAATAACATCAAAAACACGTTTTCTGCGTCCATTTACTTTTCCTATCATCATTTTTTTTATTAACTATATCACTAAATTGTTGCAAGAGGTCACACACTTTTACAAAAAAAAAAAAAGGAAACAAATATATTAGTCGATGTTTCTTAATTTTTTATTTTCATCCTCAAGTCCAATTAATTGAGCTTTTTAAATTCTAGGTTCGGAAGCTCTATTTACATTAAAAAAATCCCTGTTTAAAATCCACTTGTATTTTTTAAATAATACATAGATCCATTAGTAAAAAAAATAGGAATAGTTAATAATTTGCTGATTATTATCACTTTTTTTGATTCTCTAGTTTTTTCTTTTCGGTTTTTTCACATATTTTTCACATATGTTAGTGTATTTGAAATTAGCATTTCTTCGTAAATGAAACGTAAAAGAGAAATCAAATTATTAAGGAGTTATTAGTCAACTTAAATTGAAGGCTATTGTAGCAAAAAACGTCAAGCGAATCTTACAAAATAATGTTGAAAAAAGTGTGTCCCTCTGCCACAAATACTTTCGTATTATTTTTATAACAACGAAACAAACAAGGGAGCGTTATGTTCTTGTATTCTTTATAAAAAAATCATTTAAATTGGAGTTATGTTTATTATAAAATTTCAACAACGAAATCCAGTACAAAGTTTATTGAGTACTCGTAACGAAAAAATAATTCTCTTAATATCTAACGCTTTTTTTTTCAATATGGACACATTTTAGAAAAAAATCCTCGACCATAAAAAAACCTCTTTGTGTATTCTTCCACAATCCTTTGATAATTACTACCCTTTACTGTTGACGGTACGATTGAATTTTCTTTCAAATTTGATATTTCATTTTAAGACAGAAAAACTAGGACAGGTCGATTTTGTTTATAAAAAAATACTTTTTCCAATAAATGCCATTTCCAAATTGTCTTTGGTTTCGAGCTATAATCTAATTTTTTTTAATGACCATATTTTTTTTCAACAGATTCTGAAAGAGATATATATTCTACTTACAATCGTGTAAAAAAGTAGTAGGTATATCGAAGAGGAAAATTGTAAAATCTCTCATAAAAAGAAATAGGTGTCGAATTTGTTCCTTTCATTGTGAAAAGACTGATGACCATAATTTTTTTTCAACAGATTCTGAAAGAGATATATATTCTACTTACAATCGTGTAAAAAAGTAGTAGGTATATCGAAGAGGAAAATTGTAAAATCTCTCATAAAAAGAAATAGGTGTCGAATTTGTTCCTTTCACTGTGAAAAAGACTGTATATTCATCTTCAGATTTGCTTAACATACTTGATTATTTTTCTCAAATGTTTCTTTGTTTTCCATTCAGTTTCTATTGCGTTAGCCACTATCGTAATATTATGTTTGGTACCTAGTTTTATGACATAATTAATTTCTGCATAATATTGTAATTAATTAAAATCAAACAAACATAATAATTATGCAATTTATGTTCAAAAATAGTTTTATTAGTTGTTAATTCGATTCGTTTTTCTCAGTTCAACTGGACGGTTCTTAAAAAAATTGCATTTAGTTGAGGAATTTATTTATTGTTTGATTAACATTTTTTTATGCAAAAACGTTATACATGTATATTTTCTTAATCAAATTATATTTACAATGTGTGATTTTTTTAAACCCTATATTCTTGATAAACCAAGAAATGATTCCAAAACAGTTAAATAGCTGCTATCAAGAGTTAGTAGCATCTTTGATACGCTATTTTGAAAAAGAACGAGACAATAGTGGTCCATTGCTGCAAAAAGCAAAAAATAATGAAATTTTAAAATCACCTTCAATGTGCAACTGTACCAAGAGAGTTACAAATACTGTAGCGTTGAATATAAGTGATATTCGTAACATTTATAATAATTGCTATTTATTTATATGTACAAAAATTTGTATACGAATGGTGTTTGTAAGAAAATCTTTAAATATCTTTACTAACTTTTACTACCAATTTTTCCTGCTCTTTTTTTGTACTTGCATTTTTATGCACTAACTTTCTAAAAATAAATATCAAAATTCACTTCAATTTTTAACACATTTCATTTAACAATACGCAAACAAAAAAATCATCCAAATGCTATTCAAAAATTATTTCTAAATACTGAATAATTTTATAACAATCTGGCATCAGCGCGCTCTAAAACTTAAACTTAAGCTTATTGAGTATAACAGATTTATTATTTTTTTCTTAACACTAAAATATCTTTTCCAAAATATCTTTTCCAAAGATATTTTAGAAAAGAAAATATTTAAAAAAACATTCATTTTAGAGACACAATAATTATTAAAGTGACTTTAAATTATTGTGTAGAAACCAACTATGGCATCAAAATATATACAGGATATCGTCCCATTTAAAATAACAAAGTACCTACCAAAAAAGTAGCCATTATTTTACATGTGGAGAGAATCCCTTCCAACCCTTTGATTACAAATCGGCTGCATGCTATTTGCAGTTCTCCCAAAACGTTTATTAAGCCTGAAACCACCGCGAAGCACCCTGTATAAATATGACAGTTTTAAGTATACAACACCAACTACTTACACGTATAAAAATTGTTTTAATTGTTGTGAGAACTGAAACAGCTGAAGATGTAAACACATACATAAATGTGATGGATATATGTATATGTAACTTGTTTTTCAGTTAATTAGCTACACGTGACTATCTATCACGTGTAGCTAATTATATATTTCGTGAAGTCTCAATTAGTTATGGCTAGATATAAGTTTCGTATAAAAAAGAATTATTTAAAAAAAAACGTAGTATTTTTAGTGTTCAAGACAATTTGCACCATAGGGGACTTTTTCTATTATACACCAGGAACTGAATGTATAGGACATAATAACAGAGATTCCTCGACCCAAAAAAAAATCGATTTAGGCTTGCATGTAATGCACCTTTAGTACAAATTTGAACTTCAATCATTTGTTTGTTCTTTGTGACTGTTTTCGTAAACCGTTTTTTTTTTCTAGTGCGTTTTAAAATGAGTGACATTAATTTTGAGCAACGGTGTGAATCAGGAGAGAGTTAAATTTGAATCACCACTGTTCATCAGATTTAACTAACGAAATAACAGGACAAAAGGATAACAGGAGAGAAAGGTGTCTTGACTTTTTGGAATCGATTGAAAATAATCTCCATTTTATGGAACGTGTCATTACTGGTGATGAGACTTGGGTGTTTGAGTATGACCCGGAAACCAATCGCCAAAGCATGTAATGGCAGACTTCAATCTCTCCAAGATCCAAAAAAAGCAAGAATGACCAAGTCGAAGGTCAAACGCATGCTGATGTGCTTTTTTGATAGCCAGGGAATTGTCCACAAAGAGTTTGTGCCTCCAGGCCAAAAGTAACTCAACACTTTTACAGAGAGGATAATGAAAAACTTTAAAAAATTCCCTACAAATCCATTATCGTGACTTGTGGGAGAGGTTCATTCAATCGGCTGAAAAACGCGTTTGAAAATCAAGCATCGCGTTGCTTCGAGCGCTCGGGTAAGAGAGTGAAGGGGAAGTGGACGCGTGGTGGGGGAAGCCTCTCCCGCCGCAGGCGTCCCGATCGGTTTCTATTTTTTTGTGCAAAAACTTCTGAATCGATTTTGATCACCAAAAACTCATTGTTTTCGTTTTTTCATGCGCTACAACGTGCTATTTTTTGTTTTACGAAAAAAATATTTTTCGTCCTTAATCCGCAAAAAAAAACGGTTTTCGGCACTTTTATCGATTCTTTTTACTAACGTTCCTACATACCGATTTTATCCAAAACATACACAAGCGATTTCTATTATTTTTTACCTAATTATCGCGCCGAGAAACCTTATTTAGGACTCGTTTTAAAAACTGAGCACTTTTCTGCTATATGGCCTGGATTAATATTAGTATATTCATTTTAGTTTTTAGTAGTTTTCAAAAGGTGTCTTGTGTATCAAAAATCTTTGAGATCGCTTGAAAGTGACGTTGCTAAATTTGGAAGGGGGGCCAATTCAAGTCAATTTCGGTAAATAGCATTTCAGCGTCGCCGCTTCCTTTTGCACAGACACATGCCTCACTCGCGTAACAATAATAAGATGATTGTTGTTTAACACTCCAAGTTATTATATCCATCATGCCGTATATTACTGTATTAATCTAAATTTGTCGGTAATAGCATTATGTAATAAATTATACGTTACTATACAACGTGTAAAGAAGGGGTGGAACGTGACATAAGGATATAACATGACATTTAAAATAACGAAATAAATGTGGAATAAAATCTGCACTTTTTGATAAGTCGTTTTTAATAGACTTACACCCTAGGAAATTGCACCTTTACATATTGGCGATACATATGTAGAAGAGAATAAGTTAAAAGACACCAGTAAGATCAGACAAAGACAGTTAGATGCCACATTGTTTCACGCTTGTGCACGTATTGTGCACGTATGAGACCTGCGTGTTATATAAGTTTGGAGTGGGGTATTACCTACACGCCTATCGCCGAATTTGAATGCAACTCAGTACTTTTTTCGCATCTATGGATGTGTACATCGATTTAGCTGTATGAAACGAAATTCTTAAGTAATTCTGACTTTTACATTATCCCATACACTTAAAAGAAGTGTACGAACATAATTGTATTTATTTTCAAATTTTTGTATTCCTTAACTAACCGGTCTGTAAGAAAATAAAATTAAAGTTCCATAAAAAATAAAAAAATAAAAATATAAATCAACCCTGTTATAAGACGAAAGAAATAAAAAATGCCCATTGAATAAGTGGTTCAAAAATGTCGCCCCTTTGTGCTTCGCAAAAACCTAGTCTATCGCAAAACTCAGTTCTTACGCGTTCTAACTTCTAACACTTCAGGGGAAATATTATTTAGGACTTGTACAATTCTGGCCCGTAAATCATTTAAATTTCGTGGTCTTTCATGTTCATGTCCGTAGACAGTTTGTTTTATTTGTTAAATATTTGTTGGCATTTAAGGAACCGTTTAAAAAAATGGCCCAACGATGGAATCGCCTAAAATACCAACATAAACATTTAACTTCTCGGGATACTGCGTACGCACAGGAATACTCAAGTGCTAATTTTCCGTAAACCAATAACGATATAATAATTCAATTCACACGTGCGCATTATAATTTATGGGCGGGGCGTCCCGCCTACATATTTTATTGCTACCCTATTGCCACGAAAGACAGAGAATAACGCTCATAAAAGTTTTAAAATGACATATCAGTCTGGCAACTATGGATATAATATTTCTCTGTCTGTTCCCTTTACTCGAAGAGTTTATTCTTTTCTATCTTTTAATGCTCGGCTTTGAAATCTTGGACGTTCCAACCCTGTATATGGTGCTAACCGCGATCTGGATATGACGACACCAGTATTTTTTATCGATATACAGGATGTCTAGTTTTATTAATGTCAAATCCATCAAATTCAAGATGTTTAATTTTTATTTTGTTTTAAATGGTATAGAAAACTGCCTTTTTTCTGACTCTGTCTCTACTTTTAATATGCAGGCACATGGCCTGCTACAATTTTTTTGTTCTCCCGAAATTCAATATGACCATTTAGCGTTTTCTTTTTTAACTTAAAATCTGAATCCATAGCGCTAATCCGAACTTGATAAAACAACCATATGCGAAATTAAACAAAAAAATGTTCAAGGCATTTCTTTCAATTCGATCTCAAAGTTGAGTAAAATGTCGAATTTGAAAGCCGCTAGGCCAGTCGAGTGTGCCATGGAATTATGTCAAAACAGTTGAATGTTATCTGGAATCGCTTAAACTTTTATGACGTTTTTTAATCGATATTTTGTAATTAATAATTAGTGGCTATTCTAAATTTGAAACAAAACAGTTGAATGTTATCTGGAATCGCTTAAACTTTTAATGACGTTCTTTAATCGATATTTTATAATAAAAAATTAGTGGCTGTTCCAAATTTAATACTAACGACCCATCCAAAAAAAAAGTCATCAAAGTTGGCCGAGCAAAAAAAGAAGTATTTCTATTCTATTTGAAATTTCTAACCTTATTTAATTGTCAAGGCTGTCACATTTGTGAGAACCAATATTTGTTTTACAATTTTGACAATGATGACGTTTTTTGTTATGGCTTATATTATACCGTAATAAAAGTAATAAACTTTTGTCGACGTTTGAAGTGTTTAATTTTTCGGATAGTTTTGTAAATAATGCAAAGTAGCTAGAAAACAAATGTTCAGATTTGACATACTCATGTAAAATTTGGAAAGAAATAACTTCCTTGGGAAACAGTTTTGAAATTGCAAAAAATAGGACCACCTTGATTTTTTTTAATGTCAAATCTGATAGGTACTGAAAATCATGTGACCTCGAACGAGTGAGTGAGACTGGCAACGTAGCGCCCGATCTAGCAACACTGCGGAGTCGGGACTTGGGCGGTAGTGTAGGTTAACATGTAATGCACCTTCACTACAAGTTTGAACTTTCTTGGAGTCATTTGTTTTCTTTGTGAGTGTTTTCGAAAACCGATTTTTTCTAGTGCGTTTTAAAAACGAGTGCCATTAATTTTGAGCAACGGTATGCTATCAGGTTTTGCTTCAGACTTGGACACAGCGCAACGGATATTTTTGCAAAACTTCAACACGTCTACGAAGACAGTGTTTTTTCAAGAGCCCAGGTTTTTCGGTGGTTTAAGGCATTCTCAGAAGGAAGAGAGTCGATTGAAGATGAACCACACAGCGGGAGGCCTTCATCTTCAAGAACCGACGAAAATGTCGATAGAATACGGGATCTTGTGCGTTCAGATCGTCGGTTGACGACAAGAATGATCTGCGAAGAAAAATCTGCGCAAAAATGGTTCCAAAAAACCTTTCGCAGAAACCAAAGGACATCAGGAGAGAAAGGTGTCTTGACTTTTTGGAATCGATTGAAAATGATCTCCATTTCATGGAGCGTGTCATTGCTGGTGGTGAGACTTGGGTGTTTGAGTACGACCCGACAACCAAGCGTCAAAACGTGGAATGGCACACTTCAAGCTCTCCAAGACCCAAAAAAGCAAGAATGAGCAAGTCGAAGATCAAATACATGCTGATTTAATTTTTTAATAGCCAGGGAATTGTCCCCAAAGAGTTTGTACCTCCCGGCCAAACAGTAAATCAACACTTTTACAGAGAGGTTCTTGAAAAACTTCGAAAAAGGGTCATGCGTGTGAGCAGTGGCGGTGCGTGATATTTCAGTTAGCCATATCTTGAAAACGACGCATGGGACCCACTTCACTTTTTTAGGTGATGACTATACACCTCTTACAGAAAGGATTTATAGTGAAAAAAATCGTCAGCAATGTTTGCGAAAAAATTTTCAAAAACACTGGAGCACTCCCTGGACTCTCAGTAACGCTCTGTGGGATATTTGCAGTATATTTTTTTTCATAATCTAGAAACAAATATAAGGAGACGTTTTTCGATTTGTTGCAAAATATTTTTTTTTTCAAAAAGTTATGGCCATTTTAATTTTATTTTTATAGGAACATTTTGTTTCCCAAAATTAAAATGGCCATAACTTTTTGAAACAAAAATATTTTGTAACAAATCGAAAAACGTCTCCTTATATTTGTTTCTAGATTATGAAAAAAAATATACTGCAAAATATTCCACAGAGCGTTACTGAGAACCCAGGGAGTGCTCCAGTGTTTTTGAAAATTTTTTTCGCAAACTTGCTGACGGTTTTTTCACTATAAATCCTTTTCTGTAAGAGGTGTATAGTTATCACCTAAAAAGTGAAGTGGGTCCCATGCGTCGTTTTCAAGATATGGCTAACTGAAATATCACGCACCGCCACTGCGTGTGAGACCAAACATCAAGAACAACTGGATGTTGCATCACGACAATGCGCCTTGTCACACAGCCATTTCAGTAAACGAGTTTCTTGCCAGTAAAAACATTCCAGTGGCTCCTCAGCCTCCTTATTTGCCTGACTTGAGTCCTTCTGACTTTTTTCTCTTCCCGAGATTGAACAATCACCTCAAGGGACGTTCAAACGGCTGTAACCGACCAGCTGAAGGCTATTCCAGTATATGAGTTCCAACACTGCTATGAGGAATGGAAGGACCGTTTCCAGCGCTGTGTGGCTTCCCAATGAAGTTATTTGGAAGGAGAATATACTGAATTGTAATTATATTCTAATTAATACACCTCGTATGATGTGCACTTCATAAATTCCACTGTATATTTTTTTTTTCGTACGTTCTCTGCCTTTGATGACGCGACGTCACTGTTGCGCATAAAGTTGTGTGTTGAATTTATATTTAGATTTATTTATGCCCCAATATGCTTTAACTTGTTCCACAGAACTTGGGGGTAAAAAGACGGCGAAAAGATTTTATCTATCTAATATATCAACATCGTAAACATCTTGTTTACAGTCATAGCTAAACTAAGGGCTTAATAAAACCACACATAAAATTTCGATTAATCTTATTTCAACTGTGGACAGGGTTTCACGTGTTTATTCTATCGAATCAACTTCACTCCTGATCTTTATACGAATTCAGAAGATAATACCTTGAAGTGTGTGTTTCAGCAGTCCAATACGTGTTTGTTAGGCTTCTCCATTCGATATATTTAATGTATTGTCGCGTTTTTCACATTGTTTCAAGCTATTATTTACAGGATTAGTGGTACGAGTGGGTATAGAATTGCTTAGGGTATAACTCAGAAACGTGTAATTTTACGGTAACTAAAAACTTGTTTAATTTAATGAAAATACATATAGTGCTAGTCAAAAGTCCCCTTCCCCTTTCGTATCCTTTGAACGGTTATACTTAGAAGAATGGAATTTGGAGAGTGAAAACAAACATGCTAAGACTGTTTTACATATACCAATTTATTGCACAATAAAATGTCCGATTTTAGTAACTGTTAATGACTGTTTTACACACACCAATTTTTCTCACAATAAATTGTACAAGTTGACCTTCAATTTATTGGAATACGTGTAAAACAGAAATTGCACCCAATTTATTGTCCACAATAAATTGTCGAATTTAGAACTTGCCCTAATTTCTTGGCCAATTTTAGGGATATTTAGTAGCTTTTTACATTTATTTCATTATACCAACATCATAATGAATAGAACCTCAAAACCTATGATAACTCTTAGGTTTTAGTCGTTGAGAGTTGGCAGTGTTGAAATTGACTAATAAATTGTTACAAATATTGCAAAGTGTAAACAGTTACCAAAATTGAACAATTTATTGAAAAATAAATTCCACAATTTATTGTGCAATGAATTCGTATGTGTAAAACAGTCTTTAGCCTCTCTACTGGTGGTAGCATCTCACGTAATCGCAATAGATGACGCCACAGGGCCGCTATGACCTATAACTTTAAATAGGATCCTATAGCAAATGACACTTTGTTCGAAACTAACTTTTTAATACACTTGTATATGAAATCATGTCCTGAATAAAAAAAATTTCATCAGTTTATTTGCCATTTGGTTGTTACAGATACCTACTTGATTTTATTTTAATGACAACCCGTAGATTTTTTCTCAATATGTGAAAGAGCAGCTTTTTCTCTTTACTGTATACTAAAAATTTGATATGGTTACATAAAGCAATTTTCGCAAAAAGAAACACGTTTAAAGTTAGTTTTTGTAAAAGAATGAAATTGCTTACTTAATTATTTATTTTTTAAAAATAAAACAACAAAACAATAGATAGCGAATGAGGTATTGAAAGTGACCTCCATTTTTCGCTAAGCAGTCGCCAAGCCGGTTCCGAAACTCTTCAATAACATTTACTGAGAAGTCTTCAGGAAAGGCCAAGATTTCATTTAAAATTCTCTGTTTCAAGACTTGAATGTTATCTGGTCGATTGATATACAGAGTTATTAGTCTACGCAACAGTGACGCGTTCGAAAAAAATGTTAATTGTTCAGATGAAGCTCAAGTTTCTTATTAAATTGGGGAAAACGTTTACAGAAGCTTATGCAATATTAAAAGAAGTGTACGGGAATTAATGTTTATCCCGCACACAAGTTCTTGAATAGTTTAAACGGTTTAAAGAGGGACGCGAAAGGACCGAAAACGATCCGTGCCCCGGACGGCCCTCAACGTCAAAAACGGACGAAATTGATCGTCGTCTAAGCATCCGAGGGCTTGCTGAAATAACAGGAATCGACAAAGAATGTGTGAATTTTGCACGAATCGTTCAACATGCGCAAAGTTTGCGCAAAAATGGTGCCAAAACTCCTCACTCCCGAGCAAAAGTAATCAAGAATGAACATTTGCGCTGACATTCTAAACAACATTGGCACTGATCCAGGCTTGTTAGACACGGTGATTACTTGTGATGAATCGTTGTTTTTTACTTATGACCCCGAAACAAAGCGCCACTCCATGCATTGGAAGAGCCCAAACTCGCCAAGGCAAAAAAAGCCAGGATGAATAAATCCAAATTCAAAGTGATGATGATCGTCTTTTTTGACATTCGAGGCATTGTTTACGTTTACTGGGTCTGGCACACAAGGTTCTGACGGCCCTTCGTGAGCGTGTGAGAAGACGAAGCTTCGATTTGTGGAAGACCAAATGATGGAAAATTCACCAAGACAATGCACTATTCTGCTTTGTCTGTGAAGGCATTTTTTTTTTTTTTGGAAAATACGGCATTACTGTGTTCGAACATCCACCATACTCGCCCGGCCTTGCCCCGTGTGACTTTTTTTTATTTCCCAAGGTCAAATCGGCGCTGAAGGGGACAAGATTTGAAAGCGTGGAAGCGGTTACAGCAAAAGCGACGGAGGTTCTGAACCACCTGACAGAAGCGGACTTCCAGCATTGCTTTCAACGATGGAAAAGTCGTATGGAGCGGTGTAGAGATCGCCAAGGGAAGTACATTGAAGGCGAAAAAGTGCTACTGTAATTGGTAACGATTAAAAAGTGTTATGACAGCAGTTCGGTTATTTAATAGCCACACCTCGTATACGCGATTTTTTGCCACGTGTGTTTGTATGGAAACTAGATTTCTTTAAATTATACCACTTCCAGTCTAGTGCGCACCTAATTTAGGACCATAAATAACCGAGTTCCTCTTCAAATCGCGTTTAAAAAAATCTCGACTAACAAATTACATCCACCGAGTCTGATTAAAACTTCGCTTAGCTCATCAGATCACTTACGAACTCAGTAATCTTTATTTTCCATCCCGCAGACTCATCTCGTCGAGATGATCCTCGTCGGGGTCGGCAGATCCCGTCTAATTTCCATTTTCACGGCCAGCTAAACATGCGGGCATCTCCGCCCCTATTCGTTCGCCGCTTCACATCCAGCTCGGGTTACGTATTGTCGCTAAGACGAAATTTTATCCCATAAATCCACTGCCTGTTGTCTGTGCGACTCGTCCTCTCTTTGAGCAGCGTTTCCTGAAAAATCTTGAAACGGTTCGAGTGCTGGAAATTGATACAGGGCGATCGAGTTTGATAACAGGAAATAGTAATAATACGAGGTGTGTAAATTAAGTAATGAGACTGGCAACCCGATCTAGCAACACTGCGGAGACGGGACTTGGAAGGGCGGTAGGTTAACATGTAATGCACCGTCAGTTTTATTTTCAACCTTTATTTAAAAAATTGTCGGAACACTATCACAATAATTTCCAAAGGTCATATACGTGGTTTTATCTAGGTTTAATGACAGTTTGTTCAAAGCAAACCAGGTTGTAATATTTTGTAATTCATCATTCATTTTTACCTCAACACCACTCCACGTATTGTCCTCAACAATGACTGCAGTATCATCCGCATATGAGATAATGTTATCTTTCAGCATATCATTAATATACAGGATGAATATTGATTTGGTATTGATGCTAAACATTTTTTTTTATTTCCTGAGAAGTTAAGAAAAGTGAATGGCTGTTTAAGTAATATGTAATTCATTCAATTACAGTCGTACTCACTATCAAAATGACTGTGCGACCGACTCGACGCAACTGACACGGTCGATTCCTGAAAATCTGGTGCAAAATTCGAGCGTCGGCGTGAGAATCCCGAATAAATATAACTTCGATACGCTCTCTGACCTGATGGCACCGAAAGACCGATTTAAAATTAGGCGACTCCAGCGAAATTAGAAAATACACGCGTGTCCGACGCTAATTTTTACTGCGAAATTCGAGTGGGACACATTTTAATAATTCGCACAGATAACCGCGGCGTATCTTCGCGCTGGCCTTTGCCAGAAAACATAAACATAACTCCGGACATAAATATACTGATCTGAATAAAAACCGCGACACTATAGTCTAAGATCCCGACCTATGTCGACCTCCCCTCGTCCTTTTTCCTAATTAAATATATATGTTATACAATAAAATGTATAAATCAATACAATGTGCCGCTAGGGTTGCCGCGCCATATCCGCGCAAGGCTATTTTTAATTTTTTTTTAATTTACTTGCAAATTTACAATCTACTCTACAATACAACAGAGTAATAAGTAAATGTGATAAATGTAACGTGTCTTGAGTGGGATCCTGCCTATTAGCAGTTCACCGTAGAATTATCTCACTAGATCCTCTGGCCAGTTTTTCTTCAGCCTTCTTTCGACATGATGTTGGTTGGATAGTTCCCTAGTTAGATGGTTTTGATGATTTGTGATGCGATTTTTGTATCTTGTGGCATATGGTTTTATCACATCTTTGATTAAAGCTATTCCTAAGTCTTCGTGAAGTGTTTGATTAGAAATGTACCACGGAGCGTTTGTCTTGACGCGGAGGGTTTTTGATTGGAAGGTTTGGAGTATTTTTGTATTAGATGGCTTGGCGCATCCCCAATGTTCTACGCCGTATGTCCATATCGGTTTTAATATAGATTTATACAATAGTACTTTACTTTGTAGTGACAGTTGAGATCGTCTACCAATTATTCAATTCATTTGTCTGGTTTTTAGAGTTAATTTTTGTTTTTTTGCTTTTATGTGAGCACTATTTTTAATTAAAAATTATTTAATGCAATTTTTTGCGGTCATTACGGTCATTCTTTTTCTTAAAAAAAAAATAGTACCATTCGAAAATTAAAGACGTACATAAAACGGCAAAGTAAGGTTGCTTACCATTTTTCCCGCCGTATACGGGGTTGCCAGGTGTAAACAGGTGAACTGATATTAGTAAATTACCCTCATCGTTTTTCCTAATGAATTATATATGAAAATGTAGTTAATTTTATTGCGGATATGATGGTATAGGGTTGCCTTTGCGAAAGTTCGCAGAGTCCAAGGGCGTAGCCAGTAGTTATCTTTGGGGGGGGGGCGCTCAATGCAGTTCAAACAAATAAGCTAAAAAAAAAGGTCAGTACAGGCAACGGCAATCGCATTCCACCGAGTGTTTTGGTTTTTACTTGACCCTTTGGGGGGGGGGGGGGGCGATCTCCCCCATCGCCCCCCCCTGGCTACGCCCTTGGCAGAGTCTAGGGTTGCCGCGATTTAAAGTATGAATAATTGAGTAAGAGATAAAGCGTGACGGAGAGCACTGCAGTCGGTATATTTTTTTTGTAACAATAAATGTATTAATTGTATTCAAAAATAATTATCTTTTATTGACCCTGTTTTATAAATACAAATATATTAGTGTATGTTACTTATATATTGTTAATTTACTATATACCTACTTATATACCTAGCAGAAGTTCTGCATGCGTTAAACCGCAAAAAAAATAAGGAAACATACAAATGCAACAAACTCGTTCTCATATTTATTACTAAAATTATTATTATTGTTATTTTTCTTACTATTAATATTGTTGTTGTTGTTTATATGTTTTATTTAGTTTGTTATTATGGTATATATACCAGATTTTCGGTTGAAATATTGCATCTCTTTTATCGCTTTTTAAATACTATTATTTCATTATTATTAATTTATATTCACACTTCTCAGCGTAAACGCTGGAAAACATTCACCCATTCAACATGCAGACAATGATGGCTTGATATCCCATCCCCGCCTCCAGCAGGAATTAGACTCAGGCGGGGGGAGGAAATTCATCCTGTCCCAAAACCTTTCTGACAATATGACACGTTTGTAGTACAACTGACTTCTAATAATACAGTTTTAAATGGAAAAATGTAGTTTATGGTCGTATTTGTCAAATATTATTACAAATAAATACAAATTAACAGTAACGCAATGTTTGAGGTGTAAAATAATGAAAATTTGTGTGCAATCGTTTCAGAAAAAAAGGAAAAGTTACAAGTCCCACGGATTTCCACAGTGAAACAAATTTTAAATTAAAGTTTACATTATCATGTAACACAATTTTTAAAAATTAGCTGCAACTAGCTGCTAATTAATTTTTTACATTCGGCTTTGTATTGTACTTCTTAATTTATTTGTCATTTATTTGTCAAGTTTTTTCATAAAATAAATAAAAATTATGGATTTTAGAAATTTTGTATTCGTCATTTTACATCTGCCATTCATTTTGTTTCCAGATTGGTTATTTGCTACCCCGAAAACTTATAAATTCCACGATTCACATAAATTAAATAAAAATAACGGTTTATAGATATCTTTTTTAGTATTTCGTAGCCGACATTTTGTTTTTTTTTTTTTGTTTTTTATTTTGACTTCAGATTACTAACCAGCGACTTTGAAAACGTATGTGTACAAAATTAAACATAAAATCAATAAAAACTACGATTTATAGATATGGTTTTTAGTATTTTATTGCCGCCATTTTGTTTTTTTTTTAATTTTGACTTGAAATTCGTTATCAGCGACCACAAAAACCCCAATATACCAAGTTTTAAGTAAATATCTTATTTTTTCGACTTTTGGCCAGCTTTTCGGGAATCGGCCCCACTGTGGAACGCGCAGGCCATGTACGAGGTGTGTAAATTAAGTAATGAGACTGGCAACGTAGCGCCCGATCTAGCGACACTGCGGAAGGGCGGTAGGTTAACATGTTATGCACCTTCAGTACAAGTGTGAACTTGTTAGAGTCATTTTTTGTTTTTTTGTGACTATTTTCGTAAAATGGTTTTTTCTAGTGCGTTTTAAAAATGAGTGACATTAATTTTGAGCAACGGTGTGCTATCAGGTTTTGCTTCAGACTTGGACACAGCGCAACGGATGCTTTTGCAAAACTTCAACACGCCTGTGGAGACAGTGTTTTTTTAGCTCAAGTTTTTCGGTGGTTTAAGGCATTCTCAGAAGGAAGAGAGTCGATTGAAGATGAACCACGCAGCGGAAGGCCTTCATCTTCAAGAACCGATGAAGATGTCGATAGAATACTTTTACACGGGATACTTGTGCGTTCAGATCGTCGGTTGACGACAAGAATGATCGGGGAAGGGTTAAATTTGAATCACACCACTGTTCATCAGATTTTGACTAACGTGTTGGGGATGGGAAAAATCTGCGCAAAAATTGGTCCAAAAAACCTTTCGCAGGAACCAAAGGACATCAGGAGAGAAAGGTGTCTTCAATTTTTGGAATCGATCGAAAATGATCGTGTCATTACTGGTGATGAGATTAGGAAAGATCACATACATGCTGATTTGCTTTTTTTGATAGCCAGGGAATTGTCCACAAAGAGTTTGTGCCTCCAGGCCGAACAGTAAATCAGCACTTTTACAGAGAGGTTCTTGAAAAACTTCGAAAAAGGGTCATGCGTGTGAGACCAAACATCAAGGACAAGTGGATGTTGCATCACGACAATGCGCCTTGTCACACAGCCATTTCAGTAAACGAGTTTGTGGCCAGTAAAAAAATTTGTTTGGCTCCTCAGCCTACTTGTTCACCTCATTAAGTCTTCTTTTTTTATCTAACTTTTTTTCTCTTCTCGAGATTGAAAAATCACCTCAAGGGACATTATTTTGAAACCTTAGAAAACATTCAAACGGCTGTAACCGACCAGCTGAAGGCTATTCCAGTATATGAGTTCCAGCACTGCTATGAGTAATGGAAGAACCGTCTCCAGCGCTGTGTGGCTTCCCAAAGAAGTTATTTTGAAGGAGACAATACTGAATTGTAATTCTATAAAAAAATCAGTCTCATTACTTAATTTACAGATCTCGTATATGAGTTTATTCTAAAAACTGTGTCGTAACCCTGTGAGAGCTGGCGTTATATTGATGAAAAAGTGGGTTAATCAATCCCCGAAGATATGGCACGGCAACAGGTTCTAACACATCGACTATATAAGTAACTGGCTGCATTCAAATTCCCCCATAAACTCCTTCATGCTAACATTCCAGCCACGTTTAAAATCACTTAATTGACGATAATTTTGAATTTGTCAAATTCTAAGCATCGTAAATAACGTTTGCTATATAGAAATGTAAGAGCAGAACTAACAAGAATAAATTTATATTGAGCAAAAATTGATTCAAAACATGGACTTTCTTACATGAAAATCACAAAAAATAAAAATCAACATACAATAAAATAGAAAAAAAATGGTTTCTATATACAATTCGATGCATTTTTTCAACGGTTACTAGACTCAGTTTTAGTGCGTAGTAAAGGTTGAAGCTGTAAAATTTTTGGCATATCAGCCACTGGAAAATACGAGTATATTACACAATGTAATAATCCAAGTTAGATGCTTTGTTTATGGCTGATATCTTATGTAAAAAAAGGAAGACAGATATTTGGCTATCAGTCGAAGTTTTTTAGAATGCAAAAAAATATAAACAAACACTGAACATAAATAAACAAAAGCGATGTATTTCGTAAGGTTAAGGTCATTCTCTATTCATTCTGTGTAATTTCTTCAATGGAGAATTTTAGGTGAGGGTAAGATAGTAAATTCTGGAAACTTATGATGATAAAGCTGACGAATTAACATTTATTTTACTTGTGCTAAGTACGATAAAGATTAAATTTGTAAAAAAAAGAAAGTCTTCGAACTACTATCTATTTCCTCGTAAAATATTGTACAAGACATATATGTACATAATTATGATTTAATGCAACGATTTTAATAATTTTAAAGTTACGACCAGCTGGTACATTAGATAACTGAACAGGGAATCCTGGAGTGGGTACTGGAACCTTCGGCGTAGAAACAAAAAACTGGACGTTTTCCACGAAATACCGAACTACTATACAATTCTCGAGGCGCGTTTCGTCAACTAAGTTAGCATCTTCATGAGAAGATTAAAACTAAATTCTAACCTACACACTTGCACTATTTGTATGTACTTAATTTTTTGCCGCGGTTCACTGAACCGTAACATTTGTCTTTGTTTATCAGAGCAAACAGTGGACTGTTGTATATCAGACCATTGTCCTTATTCATACTACTGTTACACTTAATTATTTCTAAACTTTCAAAAGCATAAAAGTGAATATTCTGGGAGAGTCGACAATTCAATTAATTGTGGTCCTTACAATAAATTATCAAAAAATCGTTCACTGAGACACAAATTACAATTGTCAAATCCAGTGATACCTAATTATATTGTTTACCAAAAATACATAAACCAGGAAAATCTGTAAGGCCAATTGTCTGAGCGATAGGATCCCCAACTCATATTTTGTCAAAATAGTTAACGAACGAGTTCGAAAATTTGCCTATTGCACAAACAAGTTTTTCAGTTAAAGATTCTAGTGAGTTCATTGACAATATCAAAAATATCCAATTGCAAGAAGGTGAAATTTTGGGTCTTGTTGTGTCCCAATCCCGCAAACTTTGGACTACCTCAGGGAATACTCGAATTAAATGGTTTGGACGATAAAATTATTAAGGAATACATTCGGCTTACTAGTATGTGTATGAATCAAAATTGTTTTCAGTATAAAGGTGAATATTTTCAACAACATGAGGGAATGGCAATGGGTAACTCCTTGTCGCCTTTCATTATTTTTATGTATGAGTAAATTTGAGACAGAACTAAAAGATAAATCGAGTATTTCCCTAGAGTCTAGGTTCGGGTATGTGGACGATATCTTCGCGGTATTTAATACAAAAGCAATTAGTTTAGATAATTTTGTTATTAAATTAAATAACCGTTTCCCTATCATAAAATTTACATATGAAATGGAACACAATGAACAGCTACCATTTTTAGATGTACGAGTATTAGTTATTAGAAATAGTGAAAATAAGTTAGAGTTTGATGTATATAGGAAAGAAACCGCGACTCTTAGATATATTCCCAACGATTCACACCACCCTTTTCAACATAAAATGGCAAGTTTTAATTTTCTAATTCACCGTTTGTTAAATTTCCCCCCCAGTAAAGAGAGTTTTGAACATGAGAAACAATTAATTTAGAATATAGGTAAGAGTAACGGTAAATTTAAGAGAACCCTGTACAATTCCACGACTTTTCGTAAAGATACTGACAATTCGAAATTTGTTTCGTTGCCATATGAACCTAAATTCACACGCGGACTAGATACAATTTTAAAAAATATTATTATCAATTTGGTTTATAATTCTAAAAATAAACCACAGACGCTTTTGGGTAACCCAAAGACAAAGTCGACAATAACGAAAAGTCAGGAATGTACGAAATAAGTTGTAAAAACTATGATCAAAAGTCTATTGGGCAAACAAAAAAGATCTATTTTGACTAGATTTAAAGAACACATGGCTCATTTGAAATATGGCAGAACGGATAAATCCTGTGTTGCCCAACACGCTTTTGACAACAACCATAGGATAGACATAAATAATTTAAAATTAATTAAAAACGTAACAAACAGTAGACAGTTGGATGCTTTTGAAAGTTTAGAAATCATTAAGTGTAACAGTAGTATGAATAAGGACAATGGTCCGATACCCACCAGTCCACTGTTTGCTCTGATAAACAAAGACAGATGTTACGGTTCAGTGAACCGTGGCGACAAGTATAAATAGTGCAAGTGTGTAGGTTAGAATTTAGTTTTAATCTTCTTCTGAAGATGCCAACTTAGTTGGCGAAACGCGCGTCTAGAAAGGTATAGTATTTCGGTGTTTCATGGAAAACGTCCAGTTTTTTTTTTATGAAATCTAAGGTTGCTACATGTACGCTGTGTCACCCGGTAGAGGGAAAGACTCGCTTCGAACCCTTTCATCAGTTTAAAACTACAAAGCGCGAACATCTTAAATTGGTTAATTATCGCGAGAAACGATCCACAATAATAATTAGCTCGAGCATCTCGGCAGTAAAGAGGCGTGTTGCCGCGTCAATCGTTTGGCGACTCGAGGAACATTGTCCCGAGCATGAATTCTTTTCCGATTGCCGGCGAGAAGCCGATGTGTGAGTAAAATGTGGGTTATTGCTCTCCTCCGATTGCTACAGCCCTCGGGACCAATTAAAGACTCGAAAGTAATAAAATAAAGTGGAAACGGAGCGATGTGTAATTGTTAATGTTTTTCGTATAATTCGAATCAGTGGCGTTGTCGGTGAGGGGCGGAAAAATGAGAGAACGAGATAGCTAGATAGCTATACAGGGTGTCCCCGGATTGAGTTACCTGTGGGTGAAATGGAAAAAAAAAATATTTTTTCGACAAAGTCATTCTTCATAAAAAGTTTTGCTTGTCTTGAAACAACGTCCAGAAAGTTTATTGTTTGTTCAATTTAACATACAGGGTGTTCAAAAATATCAAAAACTACATAATAATGAAGAGTAAAGTACCTTAAATCCATATTAAGCTATGTAAAAAAGTTATTAAGAAAAATTGTTTGCAATTAAATTTAATGCTCAAATATGAAAGCATGGCCTACTAGTCAATATCAAGTATTTTGAAGAGATTCCGCAATTTTTATCATTGTTATTCGTTTGAAGTAAGTATAGCAATTTTTAATATAGAAAAGTGATTAATGGATCGAGCTGAATTTTTTTTAACTTCATACTACAAACAGCAGTCCCTCCAAGAAATTTCATGATCATAGTCGCCCTACTTTCGAAGTAAAGAAATGGTGAAAAAAAGCACTTTTTCAACTTCAGCAGTCATTTGCAAGTTGACAATAGCACTTGGAGCTTACCAGTAGTATGAATAAGGACAATGGTTCGATACCCACCAGTCCACTGTTTGCTCTGATAAACAAAGACAGTTACGGTTCAATGAGCCGTGGAAACACATTTAGTATAAATAGTGCAAGTGTGTAGGCTAAAATTTAGTTTTATTCTTCTCCTGAAGATGCCAACTTGGTTGGCGAAACGCGCGTCGAGAAAAGTATATTAGTTCGGTGTTTCGTGGAAAACATCCAGTTTTTTCTTTCTACGCCGAAGGTTCCAGTACCTACTCCAGGATAAAAAATTCTAGTTCTACTACTAGCACATCAAATATCAATTTTCTTGGATTCCTTTTTCCTGGTCAGTTAGTTCTTTCTTCCTACACTTCTTGTTTCTCGAAACACACTCACAGAACGTCGCACAGTGGAAAGTATTGTAATCGAATAAGTATTGTAGTATTATGGAACTCATCGAGAAACTCTTCTAAACAATCTTCCACTAAATATTTTCATGCCCATACTTTTCACCCATTTCTGAGATATAGAAATTATTCCAAGTATTACGTATAAATTCTATTAGTAAAAGAATGAGATCGATCCAATGACGGAAAGACAGTTGTCTTACATGTAGTGACAGTTATAGAAAAAGCACCCGCAACAAGAAACAACATGCTTTCAAATTCCCATAAACCGTTTTACTTTTTTTTTAATGCATATTTACTATACTGTTAATGTAAGTAATTTGCCATGAATATTGCCCTCTATTTTTTTTCAAGGCCGACTTCCCTTCTACTTTATCTAGTCTCACTAGGTATGCGTTGCATATTAATAAGGCGAGCAGCTGTTAGACATTATTGTGCTCTAGGGGCATAAATAAGCACGGCGTGTAGGATTTTTTTCACGATTCTCACGTTGAAACGAACCCTGGGAATATCAGTCCTTGCCCTTTGATATCCACCTATCCCGATGTCCCGTGGTGATTTGCAGTTATTGAGGGCACAAATGCGAGTATATCGCCTTTGAGAGGTTAATTTCTGATACGATCTCTGCGAGGGGCAATTCCGTTACGAAACCAATTTTTTTAAGTGTACACGGTGTCCCATTTTTGATGTTTTTCCAAGGTCTCTCGGTTATCACAGCGATGAAGATTATCGTTCTATCTCCTGTATAACAGTGCCGTGCTTTGTTTAGTAGGATGCAAGTTTTCTGGTACATGTAAATTTTACACAACACTATCTTTAATCACCTTACTGAGAGCGATATCCTACTAGGGTAAAAAAATCCACTATAATTCAAACATTAGAGATTGTACTAAAATCTAGTTGGTACTGTGAATTTCCCTCAAAAAATAGCCAAAGTTCGCAATAGTACACAGGGTGATCCGTTTTTTCCAAGGTATCTAATTGTTTGTGCAAAAAGATATTTGCACAAACTCAACAGCATTTGGAAGGGCAATAACAGTACTTTAACCCATTAACGCCCAAACGGACACAATTTTTCGCCCTTTTTGGAGCGTCAATCTCGAAGGGAAGTTAATGAATTTACTCAATAAAAACCATTTATCCTAATGTTTTTGGATGTGATCTTTCGATTTCAGAATTGTGATTAAATGCTCTAGAAAAAAAATATGACTTTATGGAGAAAAGTAGTCCAAAAAGTATTCTAATCTACTCCGGATTGTGGAGATCCGGATTGCATAAAATCTCATGATATATGAATTTTTCTCGACGTAGTATTAACGAGAAAATAATGTTATTGTGAGTTTTTCTTGATCCACAGTCATTTTCCTCAATCAAAACAATACTACAGAATATATTTGATTAAATTTTCAGTTTTCAATGATGGCGGATTCAAAATGGCGGCCGCATTTCTCAAGAGATTGCGCGTTTTTCATTATAAAAAATAAATAGGAGTTTATAATTATACTTTTCCTATGTCATTTCATGTTTTAGTAACATTTTGAGTTATTCCTGGTGAAAAAAGTCTGAAATCCAAGATGACGGATTCAATATGGCGGACATCATTCTTGAAAATTCAAAATTTGAAAACGGAAAAATTACAGTCATGTTTTATGTAGAATTATGATGGAAAATGTCCTCTCAATCTTTTTCATAAAAATGCGTTCTATCTGAATAAAACATTATTTGTCATTCTAACCTCAAAACGAGGTTTTTTTCCGGTGTTGAGGTTCTCATGATGAAATCATGAGAATTATATACTATGCACTTAGGGATGTAGGCGCATTGAAGAATTTTTTTTTTTTCGGAACTTCTCCGCATGTTTATTCAAAGAATAGTACGTAGAACGTACTTTCTGGTGGGTGTGAGAAAAAAATCGTATATGCATCACGAGAAACAAGTAGGCTGTGTACTTCCGGCGAGTAGTTTGCGCCCGAGCATCCCTGTGCTCGGTGCATAATATATAATTCTCATGATTTCATCATGAAAACCTCAACATCAGAAAAAACCTCGTTTTGAGGTTAGAATGACAAATAATTTTTACTGAGATAGAACGCATTTTTATGAAAAAGATTGAGAGGACATTTTCCATCAGAATTCTACGTAAAATATGGCTGTAATTTTTCCGTTTTCAAATTTTGAATTTTCAAGAATGATGTCCGCCATATTGAATCCGCCATCTTGGATTTCAGACTTTTTTCACCAGGAATAACTGAAAATATTACTAAAACATGAAATGACATAGGAAAAAGTATAATTACAAACTCCTATTTACTTTTTTATAATGAAAAACGCGCCATTTCTTGAGAAATCCGTCCGCCATTTTGAATCTGCCATCACTGAAAATTGAAAATTTAGTCTATTTAGTCTATACAATTCTAACCTCGGAAATCGAAAGACCACATCCTAAAACATTAGGATAAGTGGTTTTTATTGAATGAATTCATTAATTTCCCTTCGAGACTGACGCTCCAAAAAGGACGAAAAATTGTGTCCGTTTGGGCGTTAATGGGTTAAGATATATTGTCTCGTTTTTTGAAAAAAAAAAAATTACGATGCTACATAACCTCAAATATGTAAAAAAAAACAGTGTTTTCGTACTTTTAGGTTAGAATATCTTAAAAACTTTACTTGTTTTCCAAATTTTCTCTTAAAGAAATGAAAATATAACATCAAATTTGATTTCAGATACTTCGAAAACGTTGAAAATGAATGGCCAATCAAATACTCGTTGAATTTATCGAAATATCGCATTTCGTCGCCATATTGCTTTCGCCATAAAGAATATAATTGTTATTATCCTTTATTTTAATTTTATGTTACTATAAATTTCCAGAACACAAAATAATCTAAGTAAAGACGCCATTCTTTCATAAAAAAAAAGTTCATGAAAGTTCCATAGACGCTATTGTAACTTTAGTCAACTCAGGTCGGCCATATTGTATTTTCTTCGAAACATTTTGAAAATCTGACCTTCGATTCTGAACGAGCAGATCTTTTGACTTGTTATTTTGATTTTTAAATATTTTTTACGTTTCTTAATAAAAAAAAAACAAACAATCTTTCGGTATACACGTGTCCCTAATGGGTTTTCAGGTAGGTATAGTGAAAAGACACAAATATGAAAATTTCAAAATGCGATATCTGGGCGAAAAAAAAAGATATTTGAGCAAACTCAACGGCATTTGAAAGAGGAAAACTTGTACTATAAGATACCACACATAATTTTTTGAGAAAAAAAATCGCGGTGCTACATAACCTCAAATATGTCAAAACACAGTGTTTTCTGCACGTTTAGGCTAGAATATCTCAAACACTTGATATTCTAGAGCAATTCTGAACAATTTCGGAAACAACTCAGTCATTGTCCAGTGGCACAAAATTTTCAAAATTGTGCAGGGTAGTGTTATTCTTCGATCAGCTAATCCTATTTATATCAGTGAAACCCAGGAAGTGCCGATACTTTTCTATCAAATCTTGGTAGTGCTCAAAAGAAAAAAAATATTTCTGCAATATTGTGAAAAGTCCGATATTAAAATTTTATTACAAATACGCAGTAAATATTGTAGTGACGATAGTCGCAAACCTAAAAGAGTGCCCCAAAGTCGCTCTAAAGTCCGCGACGAGCATCAAACAATAATTTTTCATTTTTATTATCGCACCACGTTGACGAATTTAAACCTTCTTATTCATCGTGCGTATACCATTACAATTCATTCATTTATATTATTATAATCGCACGCGGGATAAAAGAGTGTGTATTAACAGAATTGTCTTGATTGTTCTCCGAAATTTTTGATGAGATATAAATATGTGCGTAAGTAGAGCGACCTCAAGTGGTAGAGGTCAAGGTCTTAGCCTCAAGTTTATCACTGTCAGACGTGCCGACTGTGTCGGTTACTTACTGATACCAAAGGGGGTATTCTGGTTTCACAATGTCTGTGTTTTATTGAGATAATAAAACAACTAAATTAATTACTAATTACTAAACTTAGGGTTTATTAAAATGTTATTACTATTAAAAAAAAAGTCTAATTAAATAGGTCTGCCAACATCTTTTGTAAAAAGTATTGAGAATGGGACAGCAAAGAAATTATCATCTCTAAACTTGTCGAGAACTTAATCTATCGAAGACACCTTGACATACATATGAGGAGTGTAAATTAAGTAATGAGACTGATTTTTTAAATTTCTTTATTCGAATGCAATTACAATTCAGTACTGTCTCCTTCAAAATACCTTCCTTGGGAGGCCACACAGCGCTGGAGACGGTTCTTCCATTCCCCATAGCACTGCTGGAACTCATATACTGGAATAGCCTTACAGCTATTACAGCTGTACAGCTATTACAGCTATTACGTACAGCTGGTCGGTTACAGCCGTTTGAATGTTTTCTATGGTCCCAAAATGACGTCCCTTGAGGTGATTTTTCAATGTCGGGAAGAGAAAAAAATCACTACGATGCAAGTCAGGCGAATAAGGAGGCTGCGGAGCCACATGAATGTTTTTACTGGCTAAAAACTAGTTTACTGAAATGGCTTTGTGCCAAGACGCATTGTGTGATGCAACATCAAGTTGTTCTTGATGTTTGGTCTCACTCGCTTGACCCTTTTTTCGAAGTTTTTTAAGAATCGCTCTATAAAAGTGTTGATTTACAGTCTGGCCTGGAGGCACAAACTCTTTGTGGACAATTCCCTGGCTATCAAAAAAGCAAATCAGCCTGCATTTGATATTTGACTTGCTCATTCTTGCTTTTTTGGGTCTTGGAGAGATTGAAGTGTGTCATTCCATGCTTTGCCGCTTGGTTTCCGGGTCGTACTCTAATACCCAAGTCTCATCACCAGTAATGATACGTTCCATAAAATGGGGATCATTTTCAATCGATTTCAAAAAGTCACGACACCTTTTTCTCCTGATGTCCTTGTGTTCCTGCAAAAGGTTTCTTGGAATCATCTTTGCGCAGATTTTCCTCATCCCCAATGTGTTAGTCAAAATCTGATGAACAGTGGTGTGATTCAAATTTAACTCTTCCCCAATCATTCTTGTCGTCAACCGACGATCTGAACGCACAAGATCCCGTATTTTATCGACATTCTCATGAAGGTCTTTCGCTGCGTGGTTCATCTTCAATCGACCACTTCCTTGTGAGAATGCCTTAAACCAACGAAAAACCTGGGCACTTGACAAAACACTGTCTCTATAGGCGTGTTGAAATTTGGAAAAGTATCCGTTGCGTTGTATCCAATTCTGAAGCAAAACCTGATAACATACCGTTGCTCAAAATTAATGTCACTCATTTTTAAAACGTACTAGAAAAAAACGGTTTACGAAAACAGTCACAAAGAACAAATAAATGACTCTAACAAGTTAACCTACCGCCCTTCCTAGTCCCGTCTCCGCAGTGTTGCTAAATCGGGCGCAAGGTTGCCAGTCTCATTATTTAATTTACACACCTCCTAATTTAGCAATCAACCGGGATTTTATGCAAAAATCGCAAAAGTACCCATTGATTTTCATCAAACCCGTTAACTCGTAGCGATTATGGATATAAAAAGCCTCAAAATTTTCAAATTTCACCTAAAAGAAGTCAAAAAGTTTATTACGATTGAAAATGTCAAAGAGCCCACGCTTCCACAAAAAGCATTTTCGAACGAAGGTAAATTAGGCTAAATCGAATATAATCACGTTTAGTTTCTGAGGTTTTCATCTAGCAGGAGAGTTTTTGGGCACCCTGTATTTTATGCAATATCGCGTATTAGATAAATATAAAGGAATACAGTACTTACACTTGTCGATCAACCTTTAACTACCTAACACATTTATTTCAGTGTCTTCATTTAACATAATTCTCTTCAAATACTCAGTGTTTCCTCTTTGTTTCAATCTTGACAATTTTTATATTCATGGCCTACCCTTAATTCCCATTTCTAATTGATTAATAATTGGAATATTCGTACTAATAATGCACAGAAAACCATTTTAATGTCAAAATTGCAAAAGAATAACTACCACATTCTAGAAGTGACTTTGAAACTTTCATTACCCTTAAAAAAACGATTTCTATTTAAAAAGTGAGAGTTGACAACTCGTATACCTGAAAATTGCAATTCCTCGTCATTCCTCGTCTCCGATATGAGGGGGGATTGACATTTCACAAACTCACCCCGTATAAATATTTCTTCTTTTGCAGACATTGAACACCTCAAAAGGCATGACCCATGGTTCGAGAAAACCTCGTCATCATGGACTCTGTAACAACTAAGTTCGCCAAACGCAACCTTGTGCAAATCTCCAAACCTCTCGCCTCCTTCCTCCTCCTGCTCTTCGTCGGCTGCTTAGTCGCCACCGGCCTCCTGGTGTACAACTTCTCCTCGTGCTCTGAGGCCAAGAAATTCGAAGAGAAACCCACCTGCGACAGAGTCCCCCAGGAAGTACCGAGCACGACGGAAGAGGCTGAACCCCTCACAGAAGTGATCACCACCACGACGTCTCCGGTCGCGTCGACGAGCGCCAAGAGCGCGGAGGACTCAGATCTGGACGTCAGGCTGCCCAGAGCGGTGCTCCCGCAGTCTTACAAGCTGAAGCTGGTTCCCTTCCTGCAAGAGGGCAACTTTACCTTCAACGGCGAGGTGGAGATCCTGGTGAACGTCACGCAGGCGACGAACAACATCACGTTGCATTCCGACGACCTGTTCATAGACACTGTGAGCGTGACGGACTCGAACAGAGATACGGTTTCGATAAGGGACGTGAGGGGTGTGAAGAAGAAACAGTTCCTGATCATAGACTTGGACGAAGATGTCCACGCCGGGGGTCAGTATTACGTCTTCATCAAGTTTAAGGGCGTGCTGAACGACCTGCTCCAGGGGTTCTACAGGAGCAGCTACGAGGAGAACAATGTCACGAGGTGAGTTTTGGGGTCAAAAGTGGTCGATCTTTTTGAGGGTTGAGGTAATAATAAGTAGGGTCCGGAAAGTGTGCTACAACGCGACTCGTAATCCGTCATTGACGAAATGACATATGAGAGACCAAAAAGACAGGAGCAAAAATGTGTTAATAATGTACATACCTATCGATTGTGTCATTCAGAAACATCGAATGTCTTCAGTGCTTGAGCGTACGTTGCCACGACCAGTAGCCTTTCTGCATTTCTTCTCGTTAAACGTGAGCGATTTGGCCTGTACATATGGTTGTAGAAGGAAAATGATCGTTCCACATGTACTTAAGTTAAAGGTGCAAATTCAAATTAGTTCACATGGACAGAGGGCGATACACCACGCACATTATTTTCACTAATTTCGCACAGTTGTTTGTGTCACTAACAGATGTTTGTTATGCATTATTATTTTTTGCATCTACAGGGGACAATGCACGTGTTATTACTATTTCTATAATTTTAGCCGTTGTTTGCAAAAACAGTTTACTTTTAGTTATCAATATCGGGGGCAAAATATCTAAAACACCTAAAATTCGTAGCAGAACATTAACGACCTTATCACCGCAAAAAGGGCAATGTTAAAAATAGCCGATTTTTGACTGCTCGGGGGGAACGCAATTAGCCTAGAAAAAGTGATTGATTGCTGTCAAAAAACATGAAATACGACCCCCTCAATACTTCAAATGGTTGGGGAAATATCAACTTCACCCCTAAAACTGTAAAAACCACACCAAAACCGCTAAAAATAGATAATTTTCGGTTTTGGTCAGATAGTTGTTTTTATTTTTTAGGGTATTTTTAAGTTTTTTTTTTTTTGTATTTAGGGGTGAAATAGACTTTCCCCCAAACATGTGATATATTAAGGAGTAATTTCATATATTTTTTTTACCATACTCAATCATTTTTTTCTGGGTTTCAAGCGTTCCCAAAATACATCCGAGATCAGAAATTTTTAGGCATCGGAAATAAGACATTTGGGGGTAGTTTTTATGTTTTTTTATTATTTTTAAACCATCCCCAACTGTTATTTGTGGTTTATATAAGTTATCTGACCAAAACCGAAAATTACCTATTTTTAGCGGTTTTGGGGTAGTTTTTACAGTTTCAGGGGTGAAGTTGACATTTCCCCAGCCATTTGAAGTATTCAGGGGTCATATTTCATGTTTTTTAACAGCAATAATTAATGATTTTTTCTGTAAATATGTTTTACGAAATGTATAGCTATTAAACAATGGAAAATCGAATACATATTTGGCAACAAAACGTCTAAAGTCAATATTGTCGACCACGTTCCACCAAACGCTACATGCGCAAAATATTATGCACAAACCAAACTAAAATTCCTCTTTTTCTAACAGTACCAGTAACATTTTGTCGACGGATATTCAAATCTAAATATATTTCACACTCTCGGCGTCTACGAAATATATATCGACGATTGCAATGAATATATAAAATATGTGATCTAAAAAAAAAACTAAAAAAATTCAGTAAAAAGTTCAATAACGAATACAAGTTCAATAACGAGTTTTTAAATATTTCACCCCCTCGCTAGGGGTAGTTTGGGTACCTCGATCGACTAGAAAGAATTTCAGTTGTATCCTTCAGAGATCAGAGAGCCTATTAAATGGGAAAAATTCACTATAACATCTGTATTCATCACTAAAACTATTATTTTATTACTGTCCCATATATGAGCCAGCCGGCAGTCTGAAGGTTAAAGAACTTGTGTGCGGGATAAACATTCATTCCCGTACATTTCTGTTAACATTGCATAACGTTTGTAAAAGTTTTCCCCAGTTTAACAAGAAACTTGAGATTAACCAGTTGCTCCATCTGAACACTTAACATTTTTTCGACGCGTCACTGGTGCGTAGACTAATTCAAATGACTGCTACAGTTAAACTGACCGACCCACTGAGCGATCGAGGGAGAATGACAATTTCTGTGGTATGATTTATTTATTTAATAGCTACACCTCGTATAGACGTAAACCTGCATTTAATGAATTTGTGACAGAACTCTCCAGGAAAACAGTTTGTTTTCCTGGAGATTGAATCTATTCCATTTGACTGATATACACTGTACATCAGTCATGTATCAATTTTGAATTAGTGATACATGTCCAATTCTCTGTGTAACTCGACGAGATCGGTCAGATAAAACGAAGGCGACTATTCGAACGCGCCATATAACACTATCCAATATGTTCCAGATGGATGGCAGCTACTCAATTCCAGGCAACCGATGCGAGGAAAAGCTTCCCGTGCTTCGATGAGCCCGGATTGAAAGCCCGATTTCAGATCAGCATAGCGCGGTTGAAAAATATGACATCGATATCAAACATGAGGAGGGTGAACAGCACCGAAGCAGAGTGAGTAATATTTACATCTACTGTAATTTAATCGATTGTTTCATAAACCACTCCAACGCTAGCTTTCTTATTTTGAGGAAACTAAGAAAAAAAAACCTTTCCAGCAAGGCAGTGTTTTCTATTCTTGCCATAAAATATAGCGTGGCAAAAAAAGTGGCTCAAGATGCCTGTAACTTTTTAACCTTGTGTATGAAATAATGTCCTAAATAAAAGTTTATAAGTTTTTTCTTAATATCCAAAAGGGCAGCCTCTTCTCTTTACTGTGCACTAAAAATTTTATATGGTCACATAATTTTCGCAAAAAAACACGTTTAAAGTCAACTTTTTGGAACTAACAAAAAAAAATCAAAGTACCTGTGAAATTAAGAATTTTTTGGGAATTTTTGTTCGATACCTATGTAATGGATCAAAATAAAATTTTGACACTTGATTCTATGGGGGTCAATGTATACAAAGGTATTTTTTATTTAAGTTACAAAATCACGTCGTAGCTATAGGTAACATGAAACTGAAAAATGAACATTTTTCTGGAGGAGAAAATCGGTGTACACTGTAGCAGTCTTCGTAGACAACTTAGAAACAAAACATTTTTTTTTTCTTAACCTACATTAGTGTTTCTTTGGAAGTACCCAAGTTTTTATTATTTTTTTTTTTGAAATTTCGCAAATTGACATCAATTTTGTTTCTTTTTTCATTTTTTTTCTTAATCTTAATTTTTTCTTAATCAATATTAAATTGTTTATTGCAAATCTAATTATTTATCAATCGCAAAAATCGTGTGTACTTCGATAGATAACCAATATAAGAAGCTACACTTAAAATTTCAAGTCTATCGGGTAAAAACTGAGCTAGCTACGTTGTACGCCAATTTGAAAAACACAGTTTCGAGAAAAACGCGTTTAAAGTTTTAAAACGTATTTAATCATATAAATAATACGGCTATCTATATATGTATATTACATCATCTATATATATGTCGAGAAAGTGTAACTCATTTGTACCAACGAAAACTACCAATAAAACTGTAATAATACTGGTGTGGCTTTTTCGAACGTTCTGGACCACTGAGACGTGTTCGGAAAATAAGCTTGCTTGTAAAAATTTTTTAAAAGCTTGTCTACGCTGTCACGTTTGAGAGGTGGGAGGTGGGCGTGTTTGCCTCCTCTATGCAGTTTTTAAATGACCAATAATGCCACTGGAGTTAAGGGTTAATTAATTAAATTTCCAACAAATTTTTCATTTACATTTTTTTTGATAAAATTAATAATTTCGGAGATAACAGCAAAAAAACGAGAATTTTGGGTAAAAATCAACTTCAGCCACCCGTACCAACTCACCAGTACAAGTTACATTTTCGCTGCAATGGACACTTTTGTAGAGTGTTTTATTCTGAGCAAATCGAGATCAAGACCAATGTAATAGCATAAAATGCGACTGAGTTATAGAAGTTTGAAAAAAAAAATTCATGTATTTAAATGGATATACATGTATATTAAATGGAAAATATTCTCACGCTTTGGGAAAGTACTTAAAATTAATATTAAGGGCTGTAACTTTCAGGGATTTTTTTTTCGACATATTCAACAAAATTTCAAGTGGGGACTGAAAAAAATCACCCTAATAGGTAGTATATTGAATTTTAATTTTATTAAATAAAATTAAAGTATAGTAGGTTTAAAAAAAACTTATTTGTAATTTTCACTGCCTCCTCTGCCTGTACTTGGATATGTTATTAACAACGGCTGATGTAGATTCTGATACCAAAAACAATATTCTGAGGCCACACATTTTCCATCCGAGAAATAAGCATTTTCTCTTCCGTCGGCATTGTTACGTTACCGTTTAAAATGAGAAATGAGCCTCGTTATCCGTTTTCCAATCTCGGCGGGATGAATTTTTCACTTTCGAGATGGAACCGCTCGCGGGAGATCACAATAATGAATAGGCTTATAATGTCGCTTTAATCGGAAACCCAAATTGGAAGGGAAATTAGGTGGATAATCGGCTGTGCATACACGGTAGCTCTGAAAAAATATTTCTAGTCACTTTTACACACCGAAAATATAAAAAAAAACTGTTGACAGTCGAAATTTGTCAGTTTAAAAATTTTAATTTGAACTGCTTGCTATGAGTGACGTTTGCAGATCGTTGACTGAAACCAGTCTTAACCATATAAATAACCAGTTGCAAAAGGGACAGGACCACTATATTGTTTATAGCCGAAGCCTTCAAAAATTTGGTTACATGTCAGCCATATTGGAACAAAGGACCCCGCACGAAACAAATGGAAAGTGGGTCACGGTCGATTTGTCTAAAAATTGACTATACTAGTAACACACATTAAAATATATTAAAAAAGATCCAAATTTTTGGGTGATTTTCAACAAGGGATAACTCGGAGAAATATGGTCGTACAGAAAATAAAAAAAAGAAAATCGTAGCCTCAAGTGTCTAGTTTCAGATCTGGACTTATAAATTTTTTAGCGGCAGCGGTTCTCACGTAATCATCCGAAAACCAACAAAAATTTTTTTTTCCAAATTTTTGCTCGTCTTTAAAATGGTCTGTGGACTTCAAAAAATTGTTTTTCATCATGCGACCATAAAGCTCTTTTAGACAATTTAATCAGCTTTGATTTGACCTCTTAACGAGCTCCGTACGATGATTTGCTGCGGAGTTATCGTCGATCAAGGCAAAAAAGTCCTTTTCAACTGTGACAATCAATTAGTCGGGAACTAATGATCGTACAGAAAATGGAGGTAGGGTTTTGGAAACTGCAAAACATTCTCTATAAGACACAATTGGGAGCGATTGATAAAAAAAATTTTGAAGCGATAATGTTGGCTGAAAAAATTTAAAAATTTGCGAATTTAAGGATATTTGGAAAATTTGGTATAACATGATGTGGATGAACGAAGGATATCGTCGGTAATCGTTTAACCTCAAAGTGTCCCCAAAGAACCCTCAAAGTTGCAAAGCGCTGCGATTTTTTTTTCTTAGTGCCCCGAAGGTTTAAATTTTTCGTTTCGGCCAAAATTCACCCTAACAAGCAATTTTTCGATTTTTATGCATTTTTTTTCAACTTCAATATGATTTTTTTTGGCGACAATCTATATATTTTTGCTCAAAAACATTACTCGTTGGAAATAATCGAAAAAAAAAACTTTTTTTTTGAAAAATTCTTTTTTCAAATTTTTTTTTCAATTTTTTCCAACGAGTAGTGTTTTTGAGTCAATTTTTCGTCATTTCAAAAATCATTTGAAAATTCTGAAACAATTTGAGGGTATTCTTTGACTAATTCTAAGACATTTTTGTTCTTAGGTAATTTTTGCTAAGCTCAATAGATTCCAAAAAATTCCGATTTCGACGGCTCGTAACTCGCTTGGAATTGATTTTAGGACCTTGGTGCCATGAAAACTTTTTGTTCAGGGGAATTCAAAGTACAACATATTTCAACCCCAGAAAAATTGGCCGGGAGCCAAAATCCATATGATTGGTGCGGGGTCCTTTAAACCTTCGGGGCACTAAGAAAAAAAAATCGCAGCGCTTTGCAACCTTGAGGGTTTTTTTGGGCACTTTTGGGTGTTATGATTCAACATTAGGCACATTCAGTAATATAGCCAAATAATCAACCTTCATCCCTCTATATCTTGAATCCTAATAATAGGATCTTTTTTGTTACATGAGAACTTTTGTTCAGAAATTCGAGAACTACCAAATAATCAATTTTTAGACAAATCGACCGGTACCCAATTTCCATTTGTTTTGTGCGAAGACCTTTGGTTTACGACATTTTTTTCCACGCTCCGTATTAGTAACCTTCTCTAATTGGCTCTTCGTTTCATTCCAGGCCCGAGCTCCCCGACTACGTGTGGGACCACTTCGAGGAGAGCGTCCCCATGTCCACGTACTTAGTGGCCTACGTCGTGTCCGACTTCGAGAGCATCTCCGACGGCAGCTTCTCCATATGGGCACGACGAAGCGCCCTTGGCCAGGCCAGCTACAGCCTGGAGATCGGCCCCAAGATCCTCAAGTATTACGAGGAGTTCTTCGGGATAGAGTATCCGCTGCCCAAGCTGGACATGGTGGCGATTCCCGACTTCTCCGCCGGCGCCATGGAGAACTGGGGCCTCATCACGTACAGGTACGATTCGTCTTAAGTAAACCTGGAGTGGCATAGGATGATGAATCCCGATCTTGTTTAGGGATGCATGAAATAGGGTCAGACGAAGACGTAGGGAACGGCACAATGTTCAATTTTCTGTTGAAATATATGCGATTCGAATACTGGGGGTTATGGTATGGGGTGCTATTGCATGTGGAAGTAGGTCTCATTTGGTGATAGGCAATATGAACGCCCAGCGTTACGTTAATGAAGAAGTGGAACTCCATATTCTTCCATACCTTCAGCATCTCCAAGACCCATTTTTTCAGCAAAATAATACACGTCCTCACGTCGCTAGGACTTCTCTTAACATTAACATAAGTTAATCTCTTGCCATGACCACCCAGTCTCCCGATCTCTCAGAAACAGAACTTGTGTGGGACTTTAGGGGAAGAAGATTGAGTAACTTAGTGAATCCTCCGCAGACTCTGGAAGCTCTCCATTAACTTCCACTTATTACCGTTGAGCAGCTAACGTTTTTGCCAAGTTTGGTCAAAATATTCCTACCCCCTTCCTGGTGTTGCCATTCCCACTGAGTATATATTATAGTATAGTGTATTTAATTCTAATAACAATTAACTTTGTTAGCTGTTAATTCTTATTTTTAGGGAACCTGTGTTACTGTACGAAAAGGGCGTGTCCAGCAGATCAAGTCTTCAGCGCATAGCTCACGTGGTAGCTCACGAACTAGCTCACCAGTGGTTCGGCAATCTCGTGACCCCGACTTGGTGGACGGACCTGTGGCTGAACGAAGGGTTTGCGACCTACGTGGAATTCCTAGGAGCTTACGCTGTAAGTAACACTTGGTATTTATACTTCTCTCTCTCTCTCTCCCTCCCTCCCTCCCTCTCTCTTTCTATGTTTTACAGTCTTACTCTAGATATGTTACGTATTATTAATAGTTGAAATAGTTAAGTATAATTTAAAGTCATCTTTTATACTTCTGATCAAAACTGGCCATGTAATTGATCCTTGTGGAATTCTACATAAACAACACAGTATATGTATTGTACTCGTATATTAAACAATACATATACATTAATTAGGATTTATCTTTCGATTTGCACCTCAGGAACAAAAAGCTATTTACAAGGTTTTTAACCTAAGCATCTTCTAGCATTGCACACTTGTGTTTTAATTAAAATTTTTGCTTGAGATTGTTGTTATTACTTTATGGATACCGACGACCCTTAACCCTAATAATTTCTCTTAACAGCTGGCACTTGGAATGTAGGTCAAATTAATCCACTAAAAATTCTGGATTTTAATTTAGATCTCTTGTAATGCCATGTGTGCTTAAAAATTGTCGATTTATACGAAGAATGTACAAGGCGTTGAAAATAATGTAATAATAAAATTGTATTAGTCAGGTTATAATTTTATTATGCCATAAGTTTGTACTTTATAAAAGTAATTTAAGAATAACAAAACGTATGACAGTCACAATCACAACTAGTTGCATTTTTGAGGTTGTCAGATTAAAAGTCTGGATGGTATAGTTCTGGTGAACTACGTGGCAAGTTCAAGCCAAATTGTGATTCTACCGTACATTGTTAATTTTTGATGATGAATAAATTCGTCTTTAAGGTTGCTCCAAAATGGAAGGATCCAGACTTGTTCCTAGTTAGCGAATTGCACGGAGCTTTTGGATTGGACGCTTTGAAGTCCTCCCATCCAATATCCATCGAGGTGAACAACCCCGATGAAGTAAATGATATATTCGACAGGATATCGTATTCCAAAGGTAGCAATTTTAAATTATTTTTTGAACATCTCGTTCATATAACTTTTTTATTTATGTAGGGGCCTCTATTATTAGGATGATGCAGTTCTTTATGACAGCTGAAGTGTTCCATAAAGGATTGAACAAGTACTTGAAAAGTAGGTAAGTAACTAAAAATGTTTATCATCCAGGTAGATGGTATTAGTAAAATTCTATTGAAAACAAATTATACTACAAAATTCATACAGTTTTTTTGAACGCTCGTTTCTTACTATTATTTTTTTAATACGTTTCCTATCTATTTTTAAACTGGTTAAAGTTGAGAGTTCGAAGTCCAGTTTACTTATTGAAAGAAATATTTACATCCCCAAATCCGGATTTCAAGCTGTAGACACATAACTTCGAATTTGATATTTTGTTTATTATACCAGTTGTTCTTGATGTTTAGATAGCATGCTACACCTGTCGATGATATACTCCATCCTGCAATCATCGTTGATAACTGATATATTTATTTTACAATACAATAAGTAGATAGTTTGAAACTGGTTATCAGTAATGTTAGTCGCAATCACTTTACAGTTTATTTTTATGTCCACTTAGGCGGATGATTGGAAATTCGTCAGTACACAGCTCAAGATGTTATACACGGTGTCAATTTGAAAACGAACAGCATTTAATGACAGTATCAAAATTTAGCGAAACACGTCAATTTACATATCAAGGGGGACAACTTTTGAGGCATCCCCCTAACCCCCAAGGCACCTACCCCTAAAATTTTAAACGGCAACCCCTATTTCTTTTGCCATTTTTGAATTTCTTGTACAATTCTAGATAAGTCCCATCATTCTTTTTGGTCAAAATTGAGGTAGTTAACTTTATGCATGTGTGGAATGTATTTAATTTCTGAATTGAAATAATGCAACTTTTAAAAGTATGATAATGTAATACTCAAATTCTAACCTTTATAATTACGTTATTAATTGTTCAAAATGGGTTCCATAAGTACAGCCGATATTCAAACTGTTCGAGGACGTGTTGGAGAGTTTCAGGTAAAATAGCCCTACATTCTTGTAAAACTCTTTGGCAGTTGTTAATTAAATCTGGTTGAGTTTTGAATACAACTGATTTCAAGTGACCCCATAGGAAGAAATCGAGAGGTGTCAGATCTGGTGACCTAGGTGGCTATTCAATGGGCCTCTCCTACCAATCCACTGCTCCGGATAATGATTATCCAACCACTCTCTTACTGGGCGTACATAATGAGGAGGTGCTCCATCTAGAGCAAGATTTCCATTGGCATTTCTTTGATTTTCCACCTCATGAATTATAAGAGGCTCTATAGCTCTGTCTAACATTTCGGCATTAATTTCACCATTTAGCTCACCACGAGGTTCGAAGACGGCCAAAAAATTTAAATTGTTTCATGTTTTGTAGCGGTGAAATGTAAATAAACGAAAGAAGTACCTAGTTTTTCAACAAATATTTTTAAATGAATGGATGTGACTGACATGACGGGTCAGTGAATGTAACCCCTTTTAAAAGTTTCATTATGTCAATTTGGAAAATAAATACACTTCACACATTCGTGAGGTTAAGTACTTCAGTTTTGAACAAAAAATAATGGAATTTATCTAGAATTGTACAAGAAACTCAAAAATGGCAAAAGAAATAGGGGTTGCCATTTAAAATTTTAGGGGTAGGTGCCTTGGGGGTTAGGGGGGTTGAAAGTAGTACGACAACAAATGCCTCCAAACTTGTCCCCTTTGATATGTAAATTGACGTGTTTCGCCAAATTTTCATACTGTCATTAGTTTAGGCAATATTAAATGCTGTTCGTTTTCAAATTGACACCGTGTATATCTGAGGTCATTACTAAATACCATTGTAGTTATCTAAAAGTTATGTAAGTTGTAATATTTAAATTTTATTTTCACGCGAATTTCACTGGCGAGTACGTAGATAAATTCGAGCGGAACGGCTAAAACTACCTGCGGGCACAACAGGCAACAAACCTGTGAGGCCAACGCAGAACATTTGCCCATAATTTTAAAGAGAAAATTCAAAACCTTAATTTTTTCACAGCATGTACAGCAACGCGGAACAAGACGACCTCTGGCGAACCCTAACCGAAGTCAGTCACGAGAATGGCGTACTAGAACCAGACATCACAATCAAGGAAATAATGGATACCTGGACACTTCAAACTGGATATCCACTGATTACAGCCAGAAAAGCACCGCAAAACAACTCTGTAATCTTAAGACAGGAACGCTTCTACTTGCACAGAGACCACGTGGAGAACACCACCACCTGGTGGGTGCCCATCACCTACATAGACAAGTACAACAATCAGAAGAAGGCGTGGATGAGGAAGGAAAGTGAGAAGGTCATGGAAGTGGAACCGCTTCAGCGCGGTGACTGGTTCTTGCTCAACGTCAACCAAACGGGATACTACAGGGTCAACTACGAAGTCGAGAACTGGCTGGCCCTTATCGAACAGCTCAGGAATTCGCATTTGGTGTTCGATCCGAAGAATAGGGCCCAACTCTTGGACGACTCTCTGAACCTGGCGTTCTCTGGGTACATCAGTTACGATGTGGCGCTGAACGCGACCCTGTATTTGGTCAACGAAAGGGAATACATACCGTGGAACAGCGGGTTGGACAATTTGGACTACCTGTACGACATGTTTGTGAGGACTGCGCATTTCGATAAGTACAAGGTAAGTTTTCTGCTCTTAAGTGGTGGGTCTGTCAAAAAATGGAGGAGAAACATTAACTCAAACCGACACAATGAGTTGGTGGTTAGACTGGTATTCAATATGTTTTCATTGTTTCTAGACTTACATCTTACATCTAATTCGCGATTATTATGCAGAACTAGGATTTAAAGACTCTACAGATGACGATCCTCTAGTAGTTCTGAGCAGGATGGAGATAGTGGGAAAAGCTTGCCTTCTCGGATTGAGAGACTGCATAATGCAAGCGGTCCAACACTTTCAGAACTGGAAAAACGCTGCCAACCCTGACAGAAATAATGAGTAAGTAGTCCGACGTCTCATTTTTATGTAAGAGTTCAATGAGGCTGTTTTCTAGAAGTGGCCTTCGCACCGCCCAGATTTGAACCCTATTGACTTTTTTCGATATTGCGATTTAATAATTATTTATGCAACTTCTAGGTTATTTATCGAAAATATGATGTGTTTTTCAGCATTTCGCCCGATCTGAGGGAGATCGTGTACTGTACGGCCATAAGCGACGGCGGGCAGGAGGAGTGGGAGTTCGCGTGGCAGCGTTACCTCAACACCAACGTGGCGAACGAGAAGGAGATCTTGCTGACGGCCCTCGGTTGCTCGAAGGAGACCTGGATCCTTAGCCGATATTTGGAATGGGCCCTCACGGAAAATTCCGGCATCAGGAAGCACGATTCCGCCAGGGTGTTCGCCACCGTTTCCACGAATTCGATCGGGCAGGACCTGGCCTACAGGTTCTTGAAGACCAACTGGAACCGCATACGATCCTAGTAAGTTCGACAAGTGAATAGGTTAAAGTCCAACAAGTAATTTTAGGTTATGAAATGAGTCATTCGCGCGGTAGGTAGAAGTTTAATATGCCACCAGTGCATATGTCAACTATTGTGGAAGCGCATGTTGACCACTGGCTAAGCGTAATAATTCAGGACATTTTTGTTAATGATACGATAGTTCTTGACAGTTTTATTTAAAAAAAATTGGACTTTTCCACGAAACACCGAACTATTATACTTTTCTCGACGCGCGTTTCGCCAACTAAGTTTGCATCTTCAGAAAAAGATTAAAACTAAATTCTAATCTACACACTTGCACTATTTATACTTAATTTGTTGCCACGGTTCACTGAACATTGTCTTTGTTTATCAGAGCAAACAGTGAACTGATGGGTATCGGACCATTGTCCGTCCTTATTCATACTACCGTTACACTTAATGATTTCTAAACTTTCAAAGGCATCCAACTGTCTACGGTTTGCAAGAGAGTAGCCACTATTTGTCTTTGAAGGCAACAAAAGGTCATTGAAGGCAAGTGCAAGCATAATCCCCCGACTATTTTGGTTTCTACTTGACCATTTGGGGGGGGGGGGGCGATCGCTAATTAATTTTAAATTATTTATGTCTATGCCATGGTTGTTGTCAAAAGAGTGTTGGGCAACACAAGATTTTTCAATTCCTCTCATATTTCAAATGAGTCTTGTATTCTTTGAATCTAGTCAAAATAGATCTTTTTGTTTGCCCAATATACTTTTGATCACAGTCTTTACAACTTATTTCATATATTCCTGACTTTTCGTTATTGTCAATTTTGTCTTTGGGGTTGCCCAAAAGCGTCTGTAATTTATTTTTAGAATTATAAACCAAATTGATATTATTTTTAAAAAATGTATCTAGTCCGCGGGTGAATTTAGGTTCATATGGTAACGAAACAAATTTCGAATTGTCAGTATCTCTACGAAAAGTCGTGGAATTGTACAGGGTTCTCTTAAATTGATGCTTCCTTATTAACTTATCTATTACATGGACTGAATTGTTAGCTACATTCTTAATTAATTTTTTCTCGTGTTCAAACCTCTCTTTATTGAGGGGGAAATTTAACAAACGGTGAATTAGAAAATGAAAACTTGCCATTTTATGTTGAAAAGGGTGGTGTGAATCGTTGGGAATATATCTAAGAGTCCTGGTTTCTTTCCTATATACAGGTACATCAAACTCTAACTTATTTTCACTATTTCTAATAACTAATACATCTAAAAATGGTAGCTGTTCATTGTGATCCATTTCATATATAAATTTTATGGTAGGGAAACGGTTATTTAATTTAGCAACAAAATTATCTAAACCAATTGCTTTGGTATCAAATACCGCGAAGATATGCCTAAACCAGACTCTAGGGCAATACTCGAATTTATCTTTTGCTCATGTCTCAAATTTACTTATAAAAAGATTTGCAATGAAAGGTGACAAGGAGTTACCCATTGCCGTTCCCTCATGTTGTTGAAAGTATTCACCATTATACTGAAAACAATTTTGATTTATATAAATACTAATAAGCCGAATGCATTCTTTGATAATTTTATCGTCTAAACCATTTAATTCGAGTCATTCCCTGAGGTAGTCCAAAGTTTGCGGGATTGGGACACTTGAAAACAATGAGCATACATCAAACGAGGCCAAAATTTCACCTTCTTGCAGTTGGATATTTTTGATATGAACTAACTAGAATTTTTAACTGAAAAACTTATTTGTGCAATTGGCAAATTTTCGAACTCGTTCGTTAACTTTGACAAATTATAAGTTGGGGATCCTATCGCTGAGACAATTAATCTTACAGATTTTCCTGGTTTATGCATTTTGGTAAACAATATAATTTAGGTATTAATGGATTTGACAATTGTAATTTTTTTCTCAGTGAAGGAGTAATAAGGTTGTTACATTATTTTACATACTCCAGTTTTATTTTGATTAGAACTCAGATAACTTAAATTGCTATGCAAAAAATAATATGAACATTTCGAATCTAAATGGTTTGACCAGTCTTTGATAAAATTGGAATTGGAAAAATCACTTACCGTTCTTAATATTTAATATATGTACGACATATTATGTAAATAAATATTAGGAACATTTTTGATCGGTAAATAATAGTCAGGGGCAGACAGTAGGTAATCTATAACAAATCACATACAACATAGAACAGCTTTTATTTGCAATTTTTATTCTTGTTTAGTTTGGGCCCATCATCCATGTCACTGGTGAGCATTGTGAAGACGTCCACTGCTCATTTTAATACAGAGGAAGAAGTGAACGACGTAAGTATATGGGGTTATTAGGGATACAAAAAAATTATTTAAAAAAATTAAAATACGTACCGACAAAATATTTGTTTTTATATTTCGATGATTAATATTGATCCAGGGATGAATTCTAAATAATTTTAATGGTTCATGGTATTTTATCTTTGTACTTCATCTCAGGGCAATTATATCGATCATCGGAGTCATCATCATCATAATGTCTGCATCATCAGTTTGTTCATCATGTCTCGTGAAACTGTGAAGTCTTTTAGCGTAAAAATACGACGTTATAGGTCAAATCTGCAGACACTTCTGGGGAATTTGGAGGGTCCTCTACAAACTTACGTAGTGACTATAATCAATCCTCCATCAAGTATTTGTGTGTGTGCGAATCCATTTTCTTCGGTTGGTATACGTTTGTTTGAGGATGGTTTAACAAATCCATAAAAAGGCTTTCATTTTGTGACTAGATCATAAGCTGTGTTTGTTTTGGGTTGACTTTTTCCATATGATTTTTCCCAAATTTGGCAACTGGCGCATATGGAAATTATCATTTCTTATGATATTCCAAAGGCATTTCAATAAAAACTAGATATAATATGGAAAAAGTCCAAACTACCTGACTTGAAAACTTATACCGCTTGGTCTAGACAGTTTCTCTCTGTGTTCCAGTTCAAATACTTCCTGAAGAGAAAACAGAGCGAGTTCGGGATAGCATTAAGGACTGCTCAACAGTCCATTGAACAGGCCGAGGCCAACGTGAAGTGGATGAACACGTACTTCAAGACGATAGTCCAGTGGTTGGAGACCGTTCCACGATAGGGGCTCTTGCGGGTAGAAGGCACGGAAACACTCAGTCTCTCAACTCGAAATATTTTCCAACAAGTGCGCGTGTAAAGTGACTTTTGACACCAATATACTTTCAAAGGCGTAAACTTGCAGTTCTACAGTTAGGAAACTAAAACCCAGGAAAATATGCAAGTTTTTGCCAGAGCAGTTGCGCTGTGGATATGCAAAACTAAAATAGTATTATAAGAAGTTAAGGTTGGGTTTGGTGTGATTTATTAACTTCGTTTGTATATACGATTGACGCCAAATAGAAGGTACCGATTTACCGGTGATGTGTGATAACCAAAGGTAGAACTTTTTTCATTGCTAAGAGTCAGACCTTTAGCTTTATTTTACATTTGAGCAAGATCACGTCAAGTGAACCCCCATTTTCCACTTGATCACAAAAATTAAGTCCATATATTTTTTTTCATAAGTAGTTGCTATGAAAAATTGATCCCCCAAACGATTTTGAAAAATTTTAATTTTAACAACAATTTTTTTTACAATGAAAATTTTAGGTACTTTTAATTAAAAATTAGATTTTAAATCAACCGTTAAAGATAAGTTAATGAAATTTTCAGGATTTACTGTCAAATATATATATTTTAAGAAAACATTAATAACTAAAAATTATTTGTTTATTATCATATTGTTAATTAACTTTTAACTTAACAAATGAAAATTTCATTGATTTCTCGGTCAAAATTTGAAGTTTTTTTTATCAGTCACATGCGTTATTTATCTAAGTTTCAGATTCCGGAAGAAAATTTCACTGCTCGCGATTAGTTTAAACAATATGAATTTATTCGTCACAGCGCGCCGGGCGCCAAGCGCTGTCAGAACAGCGCGCAGCCGAGCGTCAGACTACATTGCAGCTTCGGTTAATTATAATTACAAATAACAATTAAAAATATAATTATCAAACGAATTTTATTATTATTATTATTATTATTAACAACGATTTGAACGAGCAATTACAATAAAAAATACTCGTCAATTCCACTATTTTAAACCGTTGGATGATGTATTATTGGAATGTAAACTTTTATCGGACGATGAGAAAGTTTTTACTAACAGAGTTTTTAAAAAAAAAAAATAAAATAAAGATTACGAGAAGTTCATACATTTTAATATTTAATTACTAGTTAGTTTTTTCTGTTTTTGTTTAATAATAGAGAGTTTATTTATTGTATTAATCATAATAATAATAATAATAATACAATTCGTTTGATAATTATATTTTTAATTGTTATTTGTAATTATAATTAACCGAAGCTGCAATGTAGTCTGACGCTCGGCTGCGCGCTGTTGTGACAGCGCTTGGCGCCCGGCGCGCTGTGATGAATAAATTCATATTGTTTAAACTAATCGCGAGCAGTGAAATTTTCTTCCGGAATCTGAAACTTAGATAAATAACGCATGTGACTGATAAAAAAAAACTTCAAATTTTGACCGAGAAATCAATGAAATTTTCATTTGTTAAGTTAAAAGTTAATTAACAATATGATAATAAACAAATAATTTTTAGTTATTAATGTTTTCTTAAAATATATATATTTGACAGTAAATCCTGAAAATTTCATTAACTTATCTTTAACGGTTGATTTAAAATCTAATTTTTAATTAAAAGTACCTAAAATTTTCATTGTAAAAAAAATTGTTGTTAAAATTAAAATTTTCAAAATCGTTTGGGGGATCAATTTTTCATAGCAACTACTTATGAAAAAAATATATGGACTTAATTTTTATGATCAAGTGGAAAATGGGGGGTCCACTTGACGTGATCTTGCTCATTTTTCATAAACATTAGGTATAACTTTTAATTTTTTGATACTAATGATTTCATAAATATAATTTTCATGTTATAAGGGTACCTATATATTAACAAAAATTCAAAGGCTTTGAATAATGATAAAGAAGGTCTTATTCATAAAAGCCTTTATTCATAAATGCCTTTATTCATAAAGACCTTCGTTATTATTATTACTATATTGTTTATCAATAATTTATTTACAATAAATTGGTCGTCGATTCACTTAAATTTATTGCATATAAATATATTGAATTAAGCATTTCTGCAGAAGTACAATGACTAAACGGAAAATATACTTAATAATATAAGCTAAACTTACAAGAATATTTATTTTGACGTAAACAGTGTAGAATTAGAGTTAGGCATATTACCTACTATATTTAAAAAGGAAGGTAAGTATTAGAATTAATGAACAAATCATTATCCTTTCTACCACAGTCATTCTAGACGATTTTAATCTTCTATGAGGCAAAGACATACTTACTGACTCATAAAAGAAATAATATAAAATAATATAGTTTTTACCAATTAACAACAACAATTTCGGGATTTATTTTATTATAAAACTTTATATAACTCTATTTTTATTTGTTTATCAACCAATAGAACTTTTTTTGTATCCCCCAACTTTAAATAAATTTAAATATATACTTTTTACTCGTCTATACCCATCTACAAATTTTTGTTAGGACTAGGAGTTTCGTCTCAAATAGAAAAGTTAGTATCATCAGGAACATATTAAATAAGTTATTGTAATTTTACTAATAGAAGCTTAATCGCAAGTTACTTTTTTCCTGAAAGTACATACATAGTGCTATTTATAATTTAGTACAATATCAAAATTACTCTAAAATTATAATTTCTACATGTCAACTCTAAAAACTTGGATACAGTATGAGTATGTTAAACTTTGAGTACAATAAGAAACTTACAATACTTGAAATATATATATATCAACTATACTTATATTCTTTTTTTTCTGTAAATTATGTCTAATTATATGAATAGTCTTTAATATCTTTAGGAAAATTGATTATACATTTTACTTGGCCAAAATATGTAGGGTATGTATATTTTTTTAAATGCAATTTAAATTCATTCAAATTCATAACTGGTTGAGTTATGAAATACGTCTTGTAGTTAAATTGCGATTGTAAAACTACTGTATAATAACATAGAATAGTATTATAATGTGGATCTATGTACAAAATTTAATAAAGCCTAACCAAAATAAAATACTGTTTTTATACTTTTTACAATTATTTCACAGAATACATGTGAAACAATGTTAGTCCAGTAGGCAGGGAACTAAAATCTTCAAAAAGTGTTCTTTAAACATATAGGGCTAGTTTTGACGGTTCCCTATGTATTTTTTTGCGTAGAGCACAATGCGCGGGGTCCGTAGAGCTGAAACCGTCCGCTAATTTTTTAAATTAACAATTTGTGAAAAAAAAATCTTGTTTATCACATTTTCGCTTATATCTCCGTTCCTTGGCATATTTTATATAGCATATGCATTTAAGAAGTTGTAGCATATTGAATTTCTAAGATTTTAAGCCCAACACAAAGTCTCCAAGTGCTATTGTTAATTTGCAAATGACTGCTGAGGTTGAAAAAGTGCTTTTTTTACTTCGAAGTAGAGCGACTATGATCATGAAATTTCTTGGAGGGACTGCTATTTGTAATATGAAGTTACGAAAAAAAATCTGCTCGATCCGTTAATAACTTTTCGAGTAATTAGCGATCGAACTTTTTTGCAAGCCTTAATTAACAATGACGCCATTTCAAACAATGAAACATTTGTTTATTGTACGATATTGACCGGGTTGGGCTAGAAAAATTATAAATCTCCAAGTTTGCGAGACTTTTTGAGATTTTGAAAAATATTAATTTGGCCCAGTTTTATAACGTTTTTATAAAACACGCGTCTTGAAGCGTACTTTCAAAATGTTATATAGTCACAATTCCGAGAATTTCGAAGCGGCAACGCTAAAACAATACGTCGCGTCAAAAAATGTAATCCCGTAGAAAACGTTATAAAACTGGTCCAAATTAATATTTTTCAAAATCTTAAAAAAGTCTCGCAAACTTGAAGAGATTTATGATTTGTCTACCCCAACCCAGTCAATATCGTACAATAAACAAAGAAATAGCGTTATTGTTAATTAAGGCTTGCAAAAAAGTTCGATTGTTAATTACCCGAAAAATTATTAACGGATCGAGCTGATATTTTTTTTGTAACTTCATACTACAAATAGCAGTGCCTCCAAGAAATTTCATCATCATAGTCGCCCTACTTTCGAAGTAAAAAAAATAGTGAAAATAAACACTCTTTCAACTTCAGCAGTCATTTGCAAGTTAACAATAGCAGTTGGAGACTTCGGGTTGGGCTTAGAATTTTGGAAATTCAATAGGCTACAACTTCTTAAATACATATGCTATATAAAATATACCAAGGAACGGACATATGAGCGAATATGTGAAAAAATGAAGTTTTCTTTTCACAAATTGTTAATTCAAAAAATTAGCGAACGGTTTCAGTTTTACGGACTCCGCGCATTGTGTTCTACACAAAAAAAATGCGCAGGAAACCGTCAAAACTACCCTACATGTTTCAAGAACACTTTTTGATGATTTTAGCACCCTGCCTACTGGACTACAACACTTTTGGACTATACAATACAATGAATGGTTTTGATCAGTCACCCTATATACCGAACTAGCGACCCGCCCGGCTTCGCACGGTTTACGACATCTCATTAGAAACCTCTAAAATTATCAGTGTTTCTCTACTATATTATGCATGTATTATAAATATAAACCTTCCTCTTGAATCACTCTATCTATTAAAAAAAACCGCATCAAAATCCGTTGCGTAGTTTTAAAGATCTAAGCATACATAGGTAGTAGATAGATAGATAGATAGGGACAGACAGCGGGAAGCGACTTTGTTTTATACTATGTTATGTTATAGCTTCACCACATTCTTTCAGCGTGCAAACACACCAAATGCCAAAAATTAAAAAAAAAAACATTTTGAAAATACTTCAGGGACCCGTCCTACTCTCCCCCAACAAAAAAGCGCCCTCCAGTAACCGTACTTTGCACAAATTCGCGCTACAAATACAGCGTCGAAAACGGGGTCCCTCCAGACATTCACTTTCCTTTGTTTACCGTTCGCAACGCCTACTCGGATCACGGATTTTGCACACGGCCGGTACTCGAGCCGTCGAAGCCGCGTCTCTTGAGTGCAGTCTTGCACACGGAAGCTCCGACTCGACGGTCCTGGAAAACATTTTGCACACGGCACCATCGTGTGCAAAACTGCCGCTTATACATACGACGTGGAGGTGTGACGCTTCGTCAGTGAAGGTCCGAGATCCTGATAGTGAAATCTTTGAGATATCTTGAGAAAGCTGTGAATTGTTATCGCCATGTCTTGCAAAGGTAAGGTGCAATTTTTAATTGGTCGAAAAAATTTGGGAAGTTTTAGAGGAATATAGAGTCGAATTTGATGTTATGAATTGTATTTTTTTAAACGTTGAAATCTATGTTTTGAAAACTTCCGAAGTGTTTTTGCTATTTACACTAGGCGCAGAAATTAAGGGGGTATAAAAAAATCACAAATTTTTAGGTCGTTTTCAAAGAGCTGTAACTTGGGGAAAAATGGTAGTAGAAAAATGAAAAAAAGGGTATTGAAGCTCCAAGTTTCTAGTTTTCTGGATCTTGAGTTTAAAATTTTTCAGCGTCAGCGGTTTTAATGATTACTCAGTGTTCTTATGATTACTCAAATCATAAGAAAACCATCGGAAAAAACATTTTCGAAATTTTTGTTTGTCCTTTACAAGGTCCACGGACTCCAACATTTTTTTTTTCGATAATTTCATCATAAAACTCTCAGATGATTTAATTCTTTTTAATATTATCTATTTTAGAAACCTGTACCATGATTTTTCGGTGTTATCGCTGTTCAAAGCAAAAAAGTCATTTTTCACTTTGGTAATCAATTACTTTATTATAAACAATTACAAACAATATTTGCTAAACAATTTCGCTTCGAAAAAAAATTTTTTTTAGCAAAACCCAATCACTGTATTTGACTATATTCCCATACCTTTTGTAAAAGTCTTATGGAAATAAATGGTATTATTATTATTATTACTACTACAACTTGTAAAGGATACTTTTAGTTTTCAAAATTCTTTGAATTTTCTGTATGTTCATTAATGTCTCAGTTATCTGATAACTGAGCCATTTTGCAAAAAATTATTCCTAGACTTAAAAAAATTGTAAGGGTTCTAAAACGCCACATCTAACTCTAAAAAAATATATATATAATGGATTAATATTCTTCCAGAACTCACTCTGTTTCATTAAAATTTCAGGCACAGTGATATTTATAATAACCGTAGTAAGGATGGTAGAGTTTTGAATTTTTTATAAAGTTCGTTAAACGTTGAAAATGTTCTTATATTTGCCCTTGATATTCAGCAAATATAGCTTTTCCTGCCTTTTTTTTATTTATACAGGATGTCCTAATAAATAATCGGCGGAAATATTTAAACTTGATATTGTTTTCTTTTCATTATTTGAACGTTTTATTTGATTAACTATACAAAATGATAATGGAGGTGACTGGCGGGTGTAGCAGTTTGTTTCATAAAAATAACAATACGAGTTGTCATGACACTCAAATAAATATTCGAACCTGCAATGATACTGTTGAGGATCATATAAAGTACAAATTTAGTCGCCTGTCTTATGAGGATAAATTATTTGTTATTTAAAGATTTAAGAGTACCACTGCCAGATCTAAGTATAACTTTAATTAATCAGGGTAAGCCGGCTCGTAGTTTTGTTAATACGTATGATAAATGCAAATGGCTAAGTGGTTTTTTAACTTGTGTGTATTATTTTCAAATCATGAAGATGCTTGGACAAAGTCTGGATTTGGTAAAATCTTAAAACTTTATCTCGTTCAGTTGACACATTCAAAAAGTCAGGAACATATTAGTTGTGTTTGTAAATTACATCTTTTAGGCAAACAATATGTTAAGAAAGATCAATTCAGCCCGTCAAATTTAAATTGACGCAGTCCTGGCAAAAATCCGTATTTTATTTCACTGCGTCATTTAATTGTAAAATAATTTCACGGAAACTCTACACCTTCCCGATGGTTTTGCTGAATCAATAAAATATATTAGGTACATTATGTTAGACAAATGTAATTAATATATTTTCTTGACCGAGTAGAGGTCCTTCTCCTAACTATGCTGCATATTACTAACAATGTTTATCATCACAAAAATTTAAGAAACAAAAAATTTTACAAAATATGTTGTTGCCTCCACAAAAAAAAACGAGCCGCCACTGGATTCGATGAAGGTATTTTTTCTTTGATCACAACTTATTTTGCAAGGCAATACGAGGTGTAAATATTACCGAAAATTGTACCTTTTTGTATACAACTCTGCGAAAAATGCAAATTTCCATTTCTGTTTTAAATCCTTCGTTTAATCACGAGCTATACTCATTTGCTACCAGAAAATAATTGGTTTTTTGATTTCACGTTAAGCTATCATGAGCTATCCTGCCAACCGCAAGGATACTCTTCTGCAACGGGTCTCCGAAAATCAGGTCCCAACAGCTGAATTTTAAAAATGAAATTCTAACGGTTTTCAACACATAATTTTTTGTGCATCACCTAACAGCATATATCATTTATAAACGCCTGTTAGAAGTGTCTAGAAATATTCTTTAGCTTCTAAAAAATCTTCCAGATTGCCAGTGCAGCAAGAACGTCGACCAGTCGCTGTCGCAAGCAGCTGGCAGCTTGGAAATAGTCGACTCAAGGGAGCCGGGATGCTGCACCGCCGGCTGCAGCTGCAGCTGCTGCCGCCCGAGAAGGCGCAACTGCCCGTGTTGCTCCTGCTCGACGTGCTGTGATTGCTGCGTCAGCTGCTCGTCTAGAGGGGGGTAGAGGCTGCGCGTGCTTGTCGGAGAAGGCACTGTCCGAGCCGAAGAAAGGGGAGGACATCGTCACGAGCAGCTGCAAGTGCTGCGCCGCCAAGGTGGAGGCTGCCAAGCCGAAGAAGGTCTGCTCGGCCTGCGGTTGCGACAAGTGCCCTTAGAAACCGGTATCGACAGGGTTAAAGGTCTTAGCTCCACCAAAAGCACGCCAAATATTTTAGTCTTCAAATGTGTCAAACATTTTACTCCATATATTTGTCAAGCAAGATTATACTATATCTATATTGTCCTTAAATTATATTGTCCTTTGTCCCTTGAGGAGTTGTGAAAATATACATTTGAAATTTGAGGAGAAAACAAGTTAAAACATTCCAGAAATGGTGGAAAGCTAATCAGACTTACCCTGAATGAAACGACGGTTGACAATATTATCATGTACTTACTTATATCTATTTTTTATCTTATAAAATAAAGCTTGTTACTTAGGTCTGTATTTTTTTGTAATAAAATAGTGTAATGTATGATTTGTAAATGTGAAAAATAAAGATTTCCCCTTTAATGAAACGTTTGCATGTAATGTAAAAAATAAAATATACTTATTAAAAAGTAGTTTACTGTGGTTTGATTTAAACTAGCCAGTAAAAATCTGGACAATATGGTAACACGAAGTTTTTGAAAATGTTACTCAAATGTACCGAAACTACAGTAACTAACTGTTACTTGATATAATGGTAATAAACTGATAAATAAAGTAAAAGAAGTAGTGGTTTATTTATGACAAGAATAATACCAATATTTGTGAACAAAGTTAACACCGAAGAGTGCAAATTTTTAAAAGATGTGAACGCCAGATTAACACTTCGATAATTGTTTTTTTATAAAGGTGGTGTAAACTACGGAATGGCGTCAGTTACATAAGATGATTTAACTCGTAGTACCCAACGTGTAACAAACAAATTACGAAGTGTCATTGACAACTCATTGTTAGTTTCTTAGTCCAGGCTAGGTAGCAAAAAACAAGTGATTTTATAAAATAATTAGTTGCGGCACTTTCTCAACGTGATAATTAGAAGAAAAATCGTACGAATCGAAATAAAATGTTTTGCACAAAATCCGATTGTAGGATCATTGCGAAAAAATTGCAAAGAGGTGCGAAAAAAAAGGGCTTTTCGACTTTTAGGCACGAAAAAAATTAAAAAAAGAAAACATTCCGTTGTAGAGCTTGAAAAGACGAATAAAACAGTTTTCGGATCATTAAAATCAGTATAATAACTTTTTTCAGAAAAACAAAATAAAAACCGCGAAAATTAGCGATTTTTTCCATGTTCAATTACTCGGTCTGTAATTATCCGGGGCTCAGATTGTAGGGTTTTCCAACACCTATCTACAGTTAAATCTTCAAGGAAGTCTTCAAGAACACGTAGCTTTTTGCAAAATTGCTCTACGGCAATTATTGTGGAAATAGGAGCCGTTTCACTAAAGTACCTGTTTTTATTTTTTTCGCAATTTGCGCCAAAACTAATGAATATTTTTTTACAAAAATTTAACTGTAGATAAGTGTTGGAAAACCCTACAATTTGAGCCGGAAGACATTTCTAGGATACTTACAGACCGAGTAATTGAACATCGAAATATCGCTCATTTTCGCGGTTTTTATTCTTTTGTGCAAAAAGTTATTAACCGATTTTAATGATCCGAAAACTATTTTATTCGTCTTTTCACGCTCTACAACGGAATATATTTCTTTTTGAAAACATTTTTTTTCGTGCCTAAAAGTCGAAAAAAACCTTTTTTTCGCACATTTTTGCAATTTTTCGCAATGATCCTACAATCGGATTTTGTCCAAAACATTTTCATTCGATTCGTATGATTTTTCTCCTAATTATCACGTTGAAAAAGTGCCGCAACTAATTATTTTAAAAAATAATCTACGCCGCCTGGACTATCTCCAATACACAATATATATATCTCTTAGGAGCTGGCTGCTAGTGCAAATTATTGTGTATTTCTACTTTCTATATCTTTCTTTTTCGATTTCTGCTCAATCTGTGCACCACAACCTCGCCTACGAAGACGATAAAGGCCACCAGGTACCCCACCGCAATCATATAGAAAGCCGGGATCAAATCCTCGAATTTTATCCACGAATCATAATCCTCCTGTTGTCTAGACGACCTTTTTTTGTCTTCCATTTCGTCCATCACCCATTTATCAATGAAACCGGCGCTAGTTATCCTGGTTAACGCCTCATTGAACAATGCAAACAACGGAAACCCCTTCCTCATCAGCATGTTGATCTGTATGTTTAAGACGCTCTCCTTCAAGCAGTGTATCGACGGCGTCTTTTCCTTTATCTCTTCCACGTTGTTGGCCACATACTCCTGGTGTAGGCGCGGTAGGCATAACGCGGAATCCTTATTAGTGGCCACCTTGTCGAGACAGGTCACGATGTCGGTGCAGTTCCTCCATCTCGACAAGACGAGGTTGATCGGGACACCGTTTATCTCACCCGAAAGTTTGTAAACGCGAGAAATGAGGGCGGAGTTCAAAAGGAAGTAGGTGTTCAAGTTGTGCCTGTAGATGTCCTCCATATCGTCGTATTTCTGTACGAACGTGGGCGCGGACAGGATGCTGGTGAAGTAGCCATTGTAGACGGTGTTGATAACGACGCCGAAGATCAAGAACATGCCCAGGAAGTGGCGTACTATGGTGGTCCTGGGCAAGACGTTGACGCCATGTCCGATGATTACCAAGAAGTTGTTCTGAAATATGTCGATGAAACGCCTGTAGGTGTTGGACTCCCGTCTGCTGCAGCGGCTCATGTACCACATGAGGACGGACACCGTGAAGTACAGAAGAAATATACAGAGCCAAACTTCGAGAGTTAGTATGGTGATCATGTTTGTGAAGCTGACCTTTACTGGAACTCGCGGCACGCACCAGATTAGAGACTCCTGTATGTACGGCCTGCTGCAGTCGAAGTAAACACACCTAAGATCAGTTTTACCGTAACTGCCAGCCAAGATGTCAACCTCATTGTGTAGAAGGTGTTTCACGTCATTCGTTGCCGACCCGTCTGGGAAGATATTTCCCCAAGTACTGTAAGCCGATTGGTTGTATACCAGACGGATATTCAGTATACCAGCTATCATATTGAGCAGGTTGGCTTCTATGCCTTGGTTCAGTTTGTGTTCGGATACCTGGAACAAGATGTGGGAAATTACGTATTATTGAGATATTTCAAACAAATAAATATACAAGACATTAACAAGTCGCTTTAGGGTGTTTTTGGGGCGCTGATCATGAATCCGAAGTCACTTTCCCGCAAAATTCATGCCACGGCCGGGAAAATTGGAAAATTGGGTCACTTTTGCGAAACTTGAACAATTGTTCACGCGATTTGCGTTTTTTTACAGCGTATAATGATTAAGATATTAATGGTATTAAGGTATTAATGGTATTGAGATATACCGTGTGTTCGCGATGAACCGTCCGCTCATAAACATTTTTCGGTTTTCCCAATTTTAAAACAGAGATTCTTACACTGGCGCCTTTTTATTTGTAAAGAGAATCCAGGTAAATACAAATTTCTTTGGGTACTCTATAATTTTTTTTTTATTGGTACCATTTTATATACGTGCCTGAGGCCGGTCCTGTACTCAAAGGATTTATTTTATTGGATTGGCGCGTATATATTTTATTGGGACCTTTTGTTAGTCGGTCCTATACACGTGTGAGAGCCTTAGCATGAATTTAAATGATGCAGCTGCCGTTGTACCTTTGAGTATACAGATCTGGAATGTTTATTTGGAAGCGCTGGAGATTCTATAACATGCATTTCAAATGCTTGGAATATTGGTAGGGGTCGTAGCAGAAGATGGGCGGAGCAGAAGTCAACGAGAAGGAAAAGACGAGAACGAAAGTATTATTAATGCTGTATATGAAGATGACGACACTGAAGATGAAGTCGCTGCCAGAATTGAACCTGCTAATACAATACATGAAAATGATACAGGTGATGAAAATGATTAAATTGTAAATAAATGATGTTTATATCACTTATTTATAAGATTTATTTTACACGAAATATATTTTAAACAAAACATTTTGCATAATATGGTACCTTTACTTAAACAGTTACAAACTTTTATAAATAAAAAAAATCTTAAACTTTTTTGAAATACCTTCGTTTTATCATTGATTAAACGTTAATTTCAGCAATTTATTATATAAAATTCTCAATCAGCGCGTGATTCAATTTTCGCAAAAGTGACCCAATTTTCCAGTTTTCCCGGCCGTGGCATGAATTTTCCGAGAAAATGACATCGGATTCATGATCAGCGACCCAAAAAAACCCAATAGCGACTTATCATACGATCATTTTCATAAAATTGAAAACTTGTCTTTCCAGGTTTTCCGGAAAATTTTCATAGTTTTCCAGAAAATTTACATGATTTTTCGTTATTCGTTATCATTATACGCTGCTGGATATCTTTATGAAGTAAAAAACGCAAATCGCGTAAACAATGATTAAATTTCCGCAAAAGTGACCCAATTTTCCAGTTTTCCCGGCCGTGGCATGAATTTTCCGAGAAAATGACATCGGATTCATGATCAGTGACCCAAAAAACCTCCTAGAACCTATTTTCGATGGTTAATTGTCATTTTTTCAAAAATTAAATACCACTCTAAAAATGAGGGTGAGAATGGGGTGTGTTTTATAGTATAGGGGTGGTCTGAGGGGATTTGCCAAGTTAGTTGTGAGTCACGAATTACTTTAGAGGTTCATAGAACATGATGCAAAAAAAATTTTTGAATTCGAGTAACTACACCAAACTTATTTAGTAGGCCTAATTCCCTAGCTCACAGACTGAATTATAAGTTTACTGACAGGACGTTGCCAACTAATTAGACTAATTAGATCTAATTAGTCTGGGAGAGGAAATAACAAGTAGATACTGCCTGGAGGAGGAGGTAACCTTGTTAACGTGCTATTCCATAATGAAGTACTAACAAGATTGAGGTTTCAAATTCTAGAAAAGGCAAAAGAGCCCATATCGAGGCCGTGGAGTCTGATGAAAGGAACTAAACTGGTACAGTCTGCTCTGGAACGGCTCTTCGAGATCGTGGTAGCTAATAGGACTAGCTCTAGCTTCCGTACTTCTAATTTAATATAATCTAATCTACTTACCTGAAGACCGTCCTTCACCTCCTTCATATAAGGCGGCCATTTGATGTAGTTAACCTTCATAGAGCAATTGTACAACTTCTTGGATATCTTCTCCTCAAACCACGACCTGTCTCCTTCGATAATCCCAAAGGAACAGCTGTCCACAGCCCTCGTGGTGCCGAAATTATCGGCACAACTGGAATTGCTGTAAGGTTCCCACGTGTACACGTCATACCTCTTCATGTCTTCTCCATTAACTAACAAAACGGCAGCGTTGATGACGTTGTGTTCCCATAGCACCCTGATGGCTTCTACTGCCATTCTGCGTGGGTTCGAGAACACAGTGGGAGATATCACCAAGAATTTCGCGTGAGGATTCCAACTGAAGAACTTCTTGAGTCGCTTTACGTTTTCTGCGAGCTCTCCTTCTTTCCTTATCTGGATAATATAACTGTAGGATTTCGGGTGAGGCGTGCTGTTACTGAAGTCGAGCAACTTTAGGTTCTTGATGAAAAACGACCAACGATTTTCCTTCCCTAGCAAGGGTAAGAGGATGTGGCTCACCACAATCGAAGATTGGACGTTCGCGTTCACCTGTGCCAAGGGTTGCGAGAACGTGATCGTCTCAAAATCTGTGGAGAAGAATCGTCTGCACGCTTCTACGATGCACAGACTCAAAGTATGTCTGGTGAGAGTTTGGTTGGTGGAGCTAAGCATAAAATTCGAACTGCCTAGTTCGATCAAGGAGAACACTAGAAGCGTTAGTAATGAGGAACAGTTCAACATTTTGCAAAATGAAAGATATAAAATTCAATCGTTGCGAATCAGTGAGGTAATTAGATATATGTATATTTTCACAGTAGATAATTGTTTCAATTTTATCACTACTTATATAAGTTTCTGTGGCAAAACGTATACTAATACTAATATATATCTATTACATATACATATACTCATAGTCAAATGAGTGAGACAACTAGATATATATTTTCACAGTATAGCATTGTTTCAATTGTATCACTATTTACAAGTATATACTTTTTTTTTAGCAAAACGTATACTAATACCAAGCAATCCCGCCCATGGTATTATGTTAAAGTAGATATACATATACATATATAGTGAAACTGTTATTATATATTCTGTTTATTTTTACTTTGTGGGTTGTGTAACCAAGCAGAAAGGTGTTTTTTCAGCGTTGTCTAATAAGCTGTTATAGGATCTGTGTCAACAGAATTAGAAAAGTTGTATTTACTAATGTGTTTTATAGATTTTTCTTGTTACATACATTCACAATTTTTGGAGTAATTAATGCAACAACCCCTTGAGCAAATATGTTTATAATAGGTTTGGCAGCCTGGATACATTATGGTTATATGTATTATCAGTAATGTCACAGGTAATGCATCCAACTAAAAAAGGTTATGAGTTTCCTTGAAAGGTATACAGGGTGTCCCCGGATTGAGTTAGCTATAGGTGAAATGGATAAAAAATTTAATTTTTCGACAAAAAGTCATTCTTCATAAAAAAGTTTTGCTTGTCTTGAAACGTCCAGAAAGTTTGTTGTTTTTTCAGTTTAACGTACAGGGTGTTCAAAAATAGCAAAAATTAAATAATAATGAAGAATAAAGTACCTTAAATATTAACGCTATGTAAAAAAAGTTATTAAGAAAAATTGTTTGCAATTAAATTTAATACTCAAATATGAAAGCATGGCCCACTAGTCAATATTAAGTATTTTGAAGAGATTCCGCAATTTTTATCATTGTTATATCTTTGAAGTATATAGAGGCGCAGACATAATAAGAAATCATAAACCCCAAAAATATTAATTAAACATTTATTTTGAAGAAATTATGATTTAATAAACAAATTCAACAATTTTGGAAAAAAACAGAAAAATTATTATTCACGCACCATAACTATTCTACATGCAGGCCTCCAAATTCAACACACCTCTCCAGTCTCGTTCTAAAAGATGTATATGTTGAGTGGATCTTTTCTTGATTTACTTGGGCCACTGCTTGAATGATCCGAGTCTTGAGTCAATCAATATTGTGTTCTATCGGCTGTCTATAAACTATTTCCTTCAAAAATACCCAAAGAAAAAAGTCAAGTCGCGACAAGTCAGAGGACCTTGCTGGCCAACAAATAGGTCCATATCTTCCTATCCACTTCTCTCCAAATTGTTTATTAAGCCAACTGCGGATCTGTATTGTTGAATGGGCGGGGCATCCGACCTGTTGGAAATACGCTTTTTTTCTATATTCGAAATTCTCTTCGTCTAATTCTGGCCAGAAAAATATGTTTAGCATCTTCAAGTATGAATTTTGATTTAAATTTTCTTTAAAAAAATACGGACCAATTATTCGATTGAAAGTAATTGCACACCAAACATTCAGTTTTTTGAAATTTTAACTTCTAGAAGTAACTGAAAAAGACGGATTTTCTTGTGCCCAAAAAACGACAATTCTGCGATGATACCATTCCACTGGTAGAAAAAGTGCTTTCATCGGAAAAAATTATACTCTTGTGAAAATGCATATCTACCGTAAGCTTCGATCCTATTTCTAAACTATTTATTTACTATCTATTTTCTTCGACTGAATTTAAAACTAGAATTGTGGCTGCATCATGGACATTTTTTGATTTTTTCCGCATTTTACATCACCAGTTAAATCAAATTTTTGTACCAACTTTTTCAAACTTTGACGGCTAATTTCGACTTCTGTATATTTTTCATGAAACAATTCAATTGCATGACAATAAGACATATTACCGAAACCATAACGTTTAATGAGATAAATTTTATGTTGTAAGCATTATTTGGAATTAAAAATCAATAATTGAAATTTCAAGCGCTTTGTCAAACAATAACAATTGCCTTATTGATGGCTTACTGGAATTTCAAATATTCTAATTAGGAACTTTGAGAACAAATAGTGTAAAGACAATCTATTAACCACAGTGTTGATTGACTAAATGATTATCTGGACGTGCTGTTTCTTCAAAATAAATGATTAAATAATATTTTTGGGGTTTATGCTTTCTTAGTAGGCCATGCTTTCATATTTGAGTATTAAATTTGATTGAAAACAATTTTTCTTAATAACTTTTTTATATAGCGTTAATATTTAAGGTACTATACTCTTCATTATTATTTAATTTTTGCTATTTTCGAACACCCTGTATGTTAAATTGAACAAACAACAAACTTTATGAACGTTTCAAGGCAAGCAAAACTTTTTATGACTTTTTGTCGAAAAATTAATTTTTTTGTCCATTTCACTTATAGGTAACCGAATCCGGGAACACCCTCTATGTTTGAAAACTTCCTATTCACAGAATAGTTGAGTGACAAACCAATTTGGGGATAACGTAAAAACAAAAACGTTATACTCTTTTTTACGTGATAACAATCTAACTATATGAATGGACAAACTTTTGTGAACGAGTTTATGTAAACTGTTTTTTTTTATTAATTTTGTGTGATACTGATATCCTGAAAAAACTATCACCATATTCTCTCGCATTCAATTGTTTTGAAAATTGTCTTCATAATAATGAAATATATACATCAATAAAATTATACTATATTTTATTAGACCCCTATGTTGAGAAATACAGCGATCCACAATCAACACGTGATTAATATAATAATAATAATAAATAAATGGAATGGGTGAATGTTTCCCAGCGTTTCCGCTGAGAAGTGTGAACATAAAGTCGGCGAAATAAATAAATAAATCATAGTGCAAAAGGTAAATATAGTTATAATGATTCAATACTGCGCAATCTCAGCTTTTGACATAGTCTCGATCGAGCAAAAAGTTCCAATAAGAATACCAAAAACGCAAAGCTGAAGCAACAGAATACTATCAAAAGTACAGGTTTTAGATCCTTCAATTCCAAAAAGTACTCCTCCGGATGGTCTACCGGATCACTACTAGTGAGATCTTTTTTCCAATTCTCTACAAATCCGGAAGCAAGAATCGTTTCAATGATTTTACTCATCGGGTCCAGGAACGGGTATCCTTTTCGCATTACTAGAATTATATAGAAGGTGACGACATGGTCTTCTAGACAATATATCAGGGATTTCTGTCGCGCCAGTTTATCTTTAAACAGACGATTCTTGTGACTTTTCGGTACCAGAAACGCGGAATCTCTCCTATCAGCGACGTACTTCATACATTTAGTTGGATAGTTGCAATTCTCCATTCTTTCTAGAAGATTCTCTAGATAATAATTTTTGAGGGGACTCCTCAAAATCGTCAAATTTTTGATGCCGTATATACGTAGATTTGCGTCGTGTATATCTTTGGCTGTGTTGTACTTTTGCTTGTATTTGGGCGAGGAAAGCATACCAGTCAAGTGAGAGCATACGAGGAGATTGAGGAAGAAGGCCAAAAATATGAACATGCCCATCAGGTACCTTACTTTCCCGCTCTTAGGAAACACTGCGGCTGGTTGGCCGAGCATAACTTCAAAATGTATCAGCAGGGTGCCAGAGAACGAGTTATATATCATGGGTTCTTGTCTAGTCTTGAAGCTCATGAACCGTACGGCCGCTGCTATTCCTATGAAGAATAGTACGAGCACTATCCAGCTAGGCGGATCGAAAAAATTGATGTTGGTCCACATGCTTTCGTACACAGGATAGTGCGGTGCGCACCAAACCAATTTATCTGTGACATACGTCGGGCTAACTTTAAAATTTTCGAGTGTTTCCTCAGCGAAGTAGTAACCTCCAATCACCATATCGACAGATCGATTGTGTACCAGTGTGAAATCTGCAGATATCTCACCATTTCTCACTCTGCCCCACCATTTATAAGTCGATTCCTCGTAAATTACATCGAAATCTAAAAGAGACGCCACCATCTCCAACAGTCTTACGTCGATACCTATTCCCTTTTTCACGTCGACAACGTACGGAGGCCAGTTTAAGTAGCGTACTTTGACGGTGCATCTTTTCGCAATGTTCCTCGTTACCTCCTGGTGCATTTGCACCGTACCGAAACTGCACTGGCCGGGATGGTACCTTTCGTAGGGAGTACAAGGTGGCGACCACGGATAAATCTTGAAGTTGGTGAAGTTCGTTGGGTCCGGCAGCATAACCACAGCACCTGCGACTTCTTCTTCCTTCAGTATATCATTTATTTTAGCTCCTACTTCGTCTGGTTCGTCGGTCACTTCCTCGAAGACTATGATGAACTTTCCGAATCTATCGGTGGAGACAATATGCGCCACTGTAGCGCTTAAGTCTGAGTACTGCTTTATCTGGAGGATGTATCCTGCTGTCGTCGCTTGTTTGGAGTGATGACGCATGTCGTTTGATCTTAAGTCGTCGACGAATACTGTCCATTTGCCCAAGTGCATCATTCCGGCGACTAATAGCTGGGTTAGAGAAATCACGGACGTGTAGTTGGTGTAGATGGTGAAGGAAAATGTGACCGTGGTGAAGTAAGGTGGAAAAAATTGATTGCTCAGTTCTACGATGCATTCTGTTAAAGATCGTTTCGATTGCATCTCTCTGGTCGGGCTGGTTTGGTTCAGACCTTCGTTAGGGTAGAAGTGAAGGCGTTGCATTGCCTCGGGCGTAGGAAATAACAGCGATAAGACCACTGGAATATAAAAATTAATTGTTGTATTTAGTGTCGTACAAAATTAAAGGAACCGAAAGTGTTGGGTCCCTCCCTTTATAACTTTATTCGTTGTAGAGTCATTCCATATAAAATCGTCTGAAAATAAGAAAAATCGTTGCCGACCCATTTTAGATTTTGCTGTAACTTTGAGGGACTCTTTTTTTAGGGTCCCAAAGAACAAAATTTACGCGAATTTAATTTTTACAAACACTAGTTTCCGCCTATTCGAATTAAAACTGTTCCTATACCTAATTATTGAGGATTTCAATATTCCTGGGGATTTCAATATTCCTGAATTCAACGCAGGTACAAATTCCAGTCGTAATTTTAACCTAATATCTAACTTCCTAAACTTCTTTAACTTTACACAATATAATAATGTTTTAAATTTTAATAATAGATCCTGGAGTGGGTACTGGAACCTTCGGCGTAGAAACAAAAAACTGGATGTTTACTAAACTAATTCACCGTTTGTTAAATGTCACCCTCAGTAAAGAAAGGTTTGAACATGAGAAACAATTAATTAAGAATATAGCTAAGAGTAACGGTTATTCAGTCCATTTAATAGATAAGGAAGCATAAATTTAAGAGAACCCTGTACAATTCCACGACTTTTCGTAGAGATACTGACAATTCGATATTTGCTTCGTTACCATATGAACCTAAATTCACCCACGGACTAGATAAAATTTTTAAAAATATTAATATCAATTTGGTTTATAATTCTAAAAATAAACTACAGACGCTTTTGGGTAATCCCAAAGACAAAATCAACAATAACGAAAAGTCAGGAATATACGAAATAAGTTGTAAAGATTGTGATCAAAAGTATATTGGGCAAACAAAAAGATCTATATTGACTAGATTTAAAGAACAAATGGCTCATTTGAAATATGGCAGAACAGAAAAATCTTGTGTTGCCCAACACGCTTTTGACAACAACCATAGGATAAATATAAATAAATAAATAAATAAATAAAACTTTTAAAAATCGTCATTTTTATGCTTTCTCATATTTAGCTCTAAAATTTTCCCTTTTCAAGATATCTATCCGCTTGAGGCGGTATTTTGAAGGGGAAAGATGGCAGTTTTAGTGTAAGTATAAAAAATTCGATCAGTCATTACCTCCGAATAATGGCAGCGTGTTAAAATTACGTGTTTTTTACTCATTTTTTTGTGAATTTTAATCGACCCTAGCGTCTTGACTGTTTAGAGTAAGTTGCTTATGTTACTCGGGAATTAAGTGTACATATCATAGACGAAATACAGCCACGAGTCAACCCGAGCAGCTCACTCCTTATATAAAAAACAAACTTTGTTTGAATTTTCTAAATTCTGAAAAATCGCATCATTGAGGTTATGAAAAGAACATGTTGACTGCGTGATAAAAATATGAAACTTACAGAATCTATAGTTCTTACCTTTAACTTCAAGTGACTGCACGCTGTGTTATTTTCATGTTTGGTGGATGTACAAGTGATTTTTTTGTAGCGAAAATTGCCCTAATTTTTTTATTTTGTAGTCTTATAATTTCAACTGTAATTCATTACTTTTTGTAAATAGAGATTATATCTTACCTTTTTATTCAACTTCGGGTCCTTTTATCTCTACAGTTTGTATTTGTATTTATAAATCTTTCAAATAAAAATGTTTCAGCAGCTTCAACCACCAGACTATAGGGGATTTGATTAGAACAAAAGTCGAACATTGCTTCTGGTGTTAATTATATTAATACAATCAAAAACAATCAAAAACACGAAATCGTATCATAGTTTTGTTCCGCTTTTTCAAAGTCAATTAAAAGCGCGGAAATATTCAGCTTCCGATAATTTTGATATTGTTAATATTGTAAAATCCGATAATATATTGTAAAACCCAAATGTAAATTGTTCAATAAAAAATAATGTTCCAGTTCAAATTGTTAACGGTTACCTTGTTTCCATCAACTATTACTTACAGAGATAATTTTACACTTAATATGCCTATAACGTCATTGAAACTTTCTTCTTTCTTGAAATTCTTTCACATTGATAATTATTTTTGTTCGTAATTTATTTTAATCCACATTTGTTAAACCATATCTAATATTTTTTTATAAGGAGTGAGCTGCTCGGGTCGACTCGTGGCTGTATTTCGTCTATGATATGTACACTGAATTCCTGAGTAACATAATCTGCTTACTCTAAACAGTCAAGACGTTAGAGTCGATTAAAATTCACAAAAAATAAGTAAAACAAAAACGTGGTTTTAACACGCTGCCATTATTCGGAGGTAAAGACTGATCTAATTTTTGATACTTACACTAAAACTGCCATCTTTCCCCTTCAAAATGCCGCCTCAAGCGGGTAGGAGGTTTCCTTAAAAAGGAAAAATTTTAGAGCTTTTGATAAAGCATAAAAATGACGATTTATAAAAGTTTTAATTTGAATAGATGGAAACGAGCGTTTGTACAAATTAAATTTGCGTAAATTTTGTTCTTTGAGAGTCTAAAGAAGAGTCCCTCAAAGTTACAGCAAAATCTAAAATGGATCGGCTTCTTCAATTAGACGATTTCATATGGAATAACTCTGTACTTACAACAAACACACAGACAATTGAGTTTGAAATAGTTTGAAATCCCAAATAAGAAGCAAAGTACTTACTCAGAGTAGGGAATATCACTTTATTTATTTCCATTGTAATATTCGAAAGCTCTTGTACGGTATCGTGTCGAAATGTATGAGGAAAATGCGGAAAACCAGAGGTATAAATAAACGAGGTAATTTATATACAGTTAAAACAATAATCAATGAAAAAAAACAGGAATAGATTAAACAAGTAGGACAGAAATGAGGAATATTTGATTTTAATGTAGTTTTTTTTTTCATTAGTATTAATTTGGCGTTGTGGAAAAAGTAAATGATACGATAAAAAGTGTAAAAAGTAAACACAAACTGATTTATTGCATGAAATATGGCATTCTGAATACTCACTGAAATTGCATAATATGTATCAATAAAATGGCGGGTTAGGTAGTTTAGATGTTGATTTTTATATTGAAAAAAAATGTCATTACCCAACACACGTACGTAATAGAAACATAACTTTAAAGTGTCATTGGTTAAAGAAACGTGGTACGTTTCGATACGATAGAATAACACCCGTTTATACAGGGTGTCCTCTAATTAACGGTACACATCAAAACCACATATTTCTTATGTCAAAATATTAGTAATTAACCAAACATGCCTTAATTCAAAAGTTGATAATAACCAAGATGCAGGGTGTCAAAGTTGATATTTGGTTTTCCTTTTTTTTTCAATAAATTCTGAATTAATAGGAATAATGGCACGAAATTATAGATTCGGGAGTTTTTTGAGGAAAGAAAATCAAATTCGTTCATACGTCACTAATAGAGGGCGCCACCTATAGCAATAGGTGGCGCCCATCGCTACAAGTGGTATGTGCTCATCGAGCTTGTTTCAAAGGACACAACTATTTTGCGGTTCACTGTATCGCTTTGACTATTAAAGACATCGATTCCTCTACATTTATTACGCAAAAAACGTCCACTTTTGTGGAGTCGCTAGGATTAACCGTTTTCGAGATATTTGCATTTGAAATTTCCTACGTGTACTTAATCTTGATTCGGAGATCTTAAATAGTTTTTTAAAGTAGGCATTGCCTGAAACAATATTAGAATAAAAACGAAACAAATTTGTTTACTGTCAAAGTCAAACTTTCACGTTATTATCTGCTTTAAACAGCTCTTTAAACAAAGTACTGTTTTCAGATGAAGCAACATTTACGCGTAGAGGCGTTTTCAACTTTAGGAATAAACATGCGTGGGATTTAGAAAATCCACACTTAGTATACGAACGGCATTTCCAGCACGAGTTTAAGATTAACGTTTGGTGTGGTGTTATTAATAATAATTTATTGGGTCCATTCGAACTACCAACTAATTTGAACGGCGAGTTATACCTCGATTTTCTGCAAACTCAGTTACCGAATTACTTAGATGGCCTTCCCCTACAGTTAAGACAAAATATGCTATTCATGCAGGATGTATATAAATACCACTGTAGGACAATATATAAATACCACTTTCCCTGATCGCTGGATAGGTCGGGAAGGATAGGAAGCCAGATGCCTTGGCCAGCTCGAAGCCCTGATTTTAATCCACTTGATTTCTGTGTATGGGGTTATATGAAATCTCTGGTGTATGAATACGAAATCAATACCCGAGAAGAGTTATGGCAGAAAATTAACAACGCTGCGGTATCGCTTCGAGTATTGTTATTTGTTGTATATAAATAGTCGTATCAACGATTTATATTAAACTTTTTTTCAGAGGCCGTCAATCTTAATTTCCCTACAAACAAAAATAACGACCTGCGATTGCTTGGAGTGCAAAAAAACGGCTGAAACATTCGGCCACTAGAATACTTAGGGGGTACATACAATTAGGTGGTCAAAAAAATCGATTTTTTTTAAAATGTCAAGTGTAATGAATGTAAAGTGTATAAATTATTATTTATTTGTGGACAAGGGGTACCTCAATCACGATCATCTGTACTGACAATATACTTATCCAAAAAAAATGTATTCTGGGACCGGTTTTTGGTAATTAAAAATTACTTAAATATGAAAATCCATTATAATTAACAGGCAGGTGATAAATTAACTTATTACTCGCCAAGGACTTTCTGAAGGGCTAACCGTCGTCTTCTACAATTTAACGATGCCTTATCACCTCTGTAAAACTCTTCTGAGTTTTAGCCCACTGTCTTTTATAATTCAACACTTTTTAATTTGCTTGGAAAAGCCAAACTTCTTATAATAGTCCAGGCTAGATAGTTTATTTTTTTAAAAGAGTCCTGAATAAGGCGCTATAATTAGGTAAAAAATAGTAGAAATTGATTGTGTATGTTTTGGATAAAATCGGTATGTAGGAACCTTAGTAAAAAAATTGATAAAAGTGCCGAAAACCGTTTTTGTGCGGATTAAGGGACGAAAAATATTTTTTTTTCGTAAAACAAAAAATAGCACGTTGTAGCGCTTGAAAAAACGAAAAAGATGGGTTTTTGGTGATCAAAATTGGTTCAGAAGTTTTTTGCACAAAAAAAATAAAAACCGATGAAAAATGCCCATTTTTTGAAATCGAATTACAATGGTTCTATTGGTCTCAGAAACTTCTGCTTTTGTTGTATTGTAGTTTTTGGTGATGCCTATCGGCACTAACAATTTCATGCAAAAATAATAAAAACTTTTTGCATAAATCGCAAAAAACTAAAAAAAAGGTCTTTTCGAAAAACGGCTTGAACAAGCCGCAAAATGGTCGTAGAGCATTTTTTCCTGGGCTTAAATTACTCGTCAGTAAATTCCCAACAAATCCATTATCGTGACTTGTGGGAGAGGTTCATTCAATCGGCTGAAAAACGCGTTTGAAAATCAAGCATCGCGTTGCTTCGAGCGCTCGGGTAAGCGAGTGAAGGGGAAGTGGACGCGTGGTGGGGGAAGCCTCTCTCGCCGCACAGACTTCTGTCAGCGCGTCTGCGGGGGGGAGAGGCTTCCCCCACCACGCGTCCACTCGCTTACCCGAGCGCTAGAAGCAACGCGACGCTTGATTTTTAAACGCGTTTTCAGCCGATTGAAAGAACCTCTCCCACAAGTCACGATAATGGATTTGTTGGGAATTTAATAACGAGTAATTTAAGCCCAGGAAAAATACTCTACGACCATTTTTCGGCTTGTTCAAGCCGTTTTTCGGAACGACCTTTTTTTAGTTTTTTTCGATTTATGCAAAAAGTTCTTATTATTTTTGCATGAAGTTTCTGCGACCATTAGAACCCTTGTAATTCGATTTCAAAGAATGAGCATTTTTCATCGGTGTTTATTTTTTTGTGCAAAAACTTGTGAACCGATTTTGATCGCCAAAAACTCATTTTTTTTCGTTTTTTCAAGCGCTACAACGTGCTATTTTTTGTTTTACGAAAAAAAATTATTTTTCGTCCCTTAATCCGCACAAAAACGGTTTTCGGCACTTTTATCGATTTTTTTACCAAGGTTCCTACATACCGATTTTATCCAAAACATACACAATCCATTTCCACTATTTTTTACCTAATTATCGCGCTGAGAAACCTTATTCAAGACTCTTTTTAAGAACTGAGCACTTTTCTGCTATATTGCCTGGCGTATAAATCATCCACGTCCTATTAGCTCGCGTTCCTCTATCATTGACTGTCCCGTAGCTGCGCTACTGTTCCCAGAAAATGAACCCAAGCCAAAATATTACAACGTAAAATTCCATTTAACTATTTTTATGAAGTATTACATATAACAAAGGCGATAGGATGCAAAAATCGGATGTGGAGGTACTGATAATAATAACAACTCTTTAAAATGTTTATTTCAGAAGTATTAGAATACAGTACAAGTCACGAAATTCCAAATAAATGTGAATGCAAAGTCCTGCAGTTCAAATCACTCAATGTTTCAATATAATTATAAGAAGCGTTTTAGTTGCAACGTCAGTTTCCGCCGTGGTCGAGTCTGAAGTACAACTTCCAATAGGAACACGAAAATCGTCAAGGCGTAGCAACAGCTCAGTATTAAGAGCATCGGCCTCAAGTCGTCCAAATGTAATACATTGTCCTGATCTTGGTCTCGGTCGCTCCTTTTGCTGTAAGTGAGTTCTTCTTTCCACTTTGTCATTATCCCCGAAGATAGAATCCTCCTGAGCACCTCATTTATTGGGTTCTTAAGGGCAAACCCCTTACGCATTATCAAATATATTGAGAACGTGAGGAAGGGGCTCTTCCAGACAATATATAAGAGACTTCTTTGATGCCAGCCTCTCCATGAACAGGTAATCTTTGTTATTTTCGGACATGCCGACTGTAGAATCCCTCCTGTCCACTACGTACTCCAGACATTCGACGGGGTTGGAACAGTTTTCCATCCTCTCTATTGCTTTTGACACGTAGACGTCGTCGAAGATGGGGCGGAAGTATTTCCTGGAGTGATTGAGGGCGTACACGCGAAGGCCTTCGTCGTAGATACTCTGAAGGGTGCCGTACCTTTGCTGACGCCCGGGGGAGGTAAGCACCCCGACCATATAAGAGCTGAACAGCAGACTGAGGAAGAAGGCCAGCAGCATGAAGAGGACCACGAAGCACCGCACCCTGTTAGACCTGGGAAAGATGGGGGCACCTCGGCCGAGGAGTATTTCGAAAAAGACCAACAGGGACCTGCCGAAGGTCTTGTATATCATCGGCTCTATATTATTTCCGACGCTCAAGCGCCATACTACGACAGTGACTCCGAGAAAGCAGAGGAACAGCGTTGTCCACGTCGAGAAATCGAAGACGTTGGTGACGTTGGATAGGTTTTGGAAGACTATCTCGTAGGGGACGCACCAGACTAGCCTGTCGATCGTGTAAGGAGCACTGGCAGAAAAATACTTGAGCCTCTCGGGGACCAAGCTATACCCTCCGATTGCTAAATCAATCGAACCGTTGTGTAGAAGGATAAAATCCCCCCGACATGATACCGTTGCGAACCCCACCCCAGTCCTTGTCAAGCGATTCCTCGTAGGTTACGTCAACGTCCAAAGCAGAAGCGATCGTGTTCACCAACTTGATATCGATGCCTGCGTCTTTAGTAGCCTCCACAATGTACGGCGTCCAGTTGACGTAATGAACTCTGAGCTTGCATTTTTCCCTTACTGAGACTGCTTCGCGCATTTGGACTGTGCCAAAGCTACATTGGTAGGGCAGGGAACCTTTGTACCAGCGAGTGCACGGCGAAGACCACTGGTGAACATTGTAACTGGTGATGTTGTTCGGATCTCGTAGCAGAACCATGGTGTTGATGACTTTCTCCTCTTCCAGCGCCTTGATTATTTCAGAGGCTTCGCTATGTATTCCAGAACCGTCGCCGTCGAAGACCACGATGAATTTGCCCAGCGTGTCTCTGGAAAAGATGCGTCTAACCGTGGCAATCAGATCGGAGGTTCGTTGCAGCTTTAAAATGTACCCGCTGGAAGTTGAAGCCTGCAGATGAGCCGTGAGATTCGATTCCGCGCCGCCGTCTACAATGACCGTCCACATATTGGAGTGCATGATTTTGGAGATCATCGTCTGCATGTGATTTAAGGGCTTGGTGTACGATATTGTGATTGTATTGGTGCTTGTGAAGAAGAAATCAGTGCTTAGCTTCAGGACGCACTCGTTTAACGAGTCTGTAGACAATTCTTGAGTATAGGAAAAGGTTTTCAGTAGGTGTGGAAATCGGGAACGGTGTTTTGCTTCGGCGTTACCAGGTAGTGAAGTAGCTGAAAAAAATAAGAATGATCAACTCTTCGTTATAACTAAATTTTTGATTTTTTTTACAAACATTCCAGATATGATAACGGTTTTATTGAACCTCCTTATACTCGTATATAGTGTGTCCACGTTAAGGACTTACCACCCTTGTAAACTCTTTATTTTTCGACCGATTTTGATGAACTTTTTTTTTTAAGGTAGATATTCAAAATGCGCATTCACTGAGTGGGTAACTTTATTCTTGGTCTGTAATCATGGTCAACTACGACCACTTTTATGGGCTCGAATGTCAAAAACTGCTATTAGGAATTTTTTTTAGAAAAAAACTGATGACTAATTCTTCTTTATCATTACTCAAAACATAGCTGTACCGATTTTAATTGTTCTAAAATACAAGGTGTCCGAGAAAAAAACAGATTCCTTTTTTTAAATTTTATTATTCAATACTTACAATTTCTTTACATAATTAAGAAATTAGAATACTATACAACAAAAGGGAAGTCTGTAAAAAAGTTAAATCGTAGTCCCAATTACCTTATACATTTTTCAATACGTCGACGATTATTCCTCATTACATTTCGTAACTGTTGTCGAGTTATACTCTGATATGCTTCTCTAATGCGATCAGAAAGTTCATCTCGGGTCTGGGGCCTTGTAACATACACTTTATTTTTTATTGTCCCCCAAAGAAAGAAATCAAGAGGGGTAATGTTTGGGGATCTCGGCGGCCAACGAATAAGAGGACTACTTCTTCCGATCCAGCAATTAGGAAAATTCTCATTCAACTAATGGGTGCTCCATCAAGTTGTAACTGTAAATTGTGTTGATAATCAAGAGGAAGCTCATCAAGTGCATCGGTAAACTCTGCTTGTAAAAATCTAAGAAAACTGGCAGCTCTCAAATTTTCTTAAAAAAAGTATGGCCCAATAATCTTTTCATTTAAAATGCCACAGAAACCATTTACCTTCGAGGAGTATTGTCTCTTACACTCAATTACCCAATGTGGATTATTTTCACTCTACATTCTGATATTTTGTTACGATCCAATACCGATTGTGTCGTCAATACAATATCGACGATACCGACGTTACCTTGAAGCCATAAACAAAATTCCATTCTTGCCTCAGTATCTCCAGCTTCAAGTGTATGAAGAAATGTTGGCTTAAATGCTTTCTTACCGCTTTTTTTTCAAACACGTCCAGATTTTGCTTTCAGAAATATTTAAATTCCTACTAGCATCTCTAAGGCTTGAATGTGGGTTATTATTAAAATAATCAAGAATTACTGGGTTTTCTCTTCACTGCCGATCACGATGCTGGTTAGGAAGTCTCTCAACTGTACCATGTTGGTCAAAATATTTGTTAATATTTGAAACTGTTACATGGTTAATATTGCGTTCTGGATGTCGTCAATTAAACTCATTAGCTGCTTCACGAAAAGTACGTGTTCCGTCGCCAACTAATCTTCCTGTATTGTTTCTACTTTTTCTTGTATAGAATAAGACATTTTTATGCTTTTTACTTCTTTAGAACAGTATGAACTATTAGTATCTGACAGCTGGTAACTAAGATAACTTTTTTTGTTTTCACAGCATCCCCCTTTTTTATCAAACAGCAAGAAAAACTAAACATTGATAACTTTCGAACGCTTTGAGTTCATGAGCGTCATGAAATAAGCTTTTTTTATGTGGAACATACTGTAAACCTTCATAACTTTAGGTTTATAGAATTACTGAAAAAAGAGGCTTTTGTGGAAAAAAATGAGTTCAAATGTAAGCTTTTGAGAACTGAGCTTATTTTATTAAGAATTATTTTTACAATACTTTTGTTTTTGAAAAATCAAGTAGGTCAGGAGTACTTTAATCATTTCCTGTGTATATAGAGTAGCTTTTCTGAATGTAATGTGAATATAAGCTGAGAATTTGTCAACAACCTGTCTTATGGGATAGGTTATACTTACCTATTATGGCAAACATAATTATTTTGAATAATGTCATTGTTGCATCGACATCCAACGCAGCAATCGTTGATACAATGAAAATGGCACTTATTAATCGTATTAATGGTAATGAATGATACGTCAATTCTGTAGTCCAAAGTAAACTTGTATTACTTGCGACAATGTAATAGATTGTAGAAAATTGTATTTTAATTCTATTTATTTTACATCGATATTAATTCGAAAGGTAATTTAAAGAAATTAATGATCATAAAGTACACAAACTTTGATTTATCGAAGTTTAATGCGTTATATTGAGAAAATAGTGCTAAAAATAGAATATATTGACATAAAAAAAATTAAAACGGGAGTAGTCTCAATACTCAATATACAGGGTGTCCCCGGATTGAGTTTGTGTTCACCATCGACGTTTTTAAATCTCTCGTCATTGTTGTTATTGCACTAAATTGACTCGGTATTTAATGCTATCAGTATTTTATTATTATTTGTATACACATACGACAATTTATATACACACTTGTCAATATGAAGTGAATAATGTGCTGCAGTATCCACGCTGTTCTATTGATTTCAATAATTTTACTGACAATGCCGTGCTGAAGGTCTTATCGCCAACAGGAGTTTCAAAAATTGAACTTTTTGAACAGAGAAAAAAATCACAATAGACGATATTAAAAAAATACGGTAAATAATTTAAATTAGATCATGAACATCCTAAACTTATAATGCAAATAGTGTAATGCAAGGTCTGTAATACTATCTCTAAAATAAATGTCTGTTCCTAATCTAATCCCATCTAGTCCAACACACCTCCATCAAGAATACCACGAACGCAATGCTGTGCCCAACGACCAGAAGGCCAAAGACGGGCACCAGATTGCCAAATCGTAGCATATTGTCGTTAGTCTGGTCCACATCGACGGTCTCTTCGAACGTTTCTGCTTTCGTCCTCAGGATATCCTTCTGCCACTTCGTCAAGAACCCACCCGATGACACCCTGGTGATTAGACGGTCGATCTTCTCGAACAGCGGAAACCCCTTCCTCATCAGCATGTTGATCGACAAAGATACGACTTTTCCGAAGCAGTGTAGGAGCGGATCGTTGGACTTCGTCACGTAACTATTGTAAATGTAGTCCACGTAGAGCTGAGGAACGCAAAAGGCGGAATCTCTCCTGAAAGCGACGTAGTTCATGCATTCTTGATAGTTTAAGCACTCTACCAGCTGTTCTCTACCAGCTTCTTCGAAAAAGATTGCAGAGTTTGGAAGATAGTAGGTTTTCAATCCGTATTTGTAGATGTCATTCACTGTGCTATACTTTTCTACGTATTGAGAGCCTGTTAGAACACTGGTGAGATAAGTTTGATAGAATGTATCCAAGTAGAAGCTAAAAATTACAGTTAGCATGAATACAAACCTAAGTTGCCAAAGCTTGGGCTGTCTCTTTACTGGTATAGCGATCAAGATGGAAAAAATATATTGACAGACGTTCTTAAAGTCTCTGTAAGCCATTGATTCACCTGAATTTCTACTAGAACACCATATTAGTATCAGTACGGCAAAATACAGTAAAATTACCAATAACCAGCAAGTAATATCGATGATGTTCAACATATCTTGGGAGTTTACCAAAACAGGAACGTGGGGAACACACCACACCAGGCGGTCTTGTATGTATGTGATGCTGGCGTCGAAATAATACGACCTGGCCAAGGTCTTAACGTAAGACCCAACGATTATGTCGACCTTGTCGTCCTTCAGCAACGACATGCCTCCAAATGCGCTGCCGTTGATGTAGATATCCCCTATGTCTGTATCGTAGTAGACGACTTCCAGTCCCAAGAAGTTGGCTATCGTGTTCAGCAGGTTTATTTCGATCCCGTGCTTCGTAAAATAATATTCGTTCAGGCCCACGGTGTTGTTTTCCATGTTTATCACCAGGGGGGCTACGTTTCGAAATCCTGCCGTTATTCTACATTTGTCAAGTCGCTTAGGTATCTTACTCTCGAATAAATCTCTGTTGCGTTTGTAGTTTCCCATGAAGCAGCTGTCTATGTTCCTTATTCTTCCAGCGCTTCTTCCGCAATTGCCTTTTTCGTACGGTGCTGAAGTATACACGTCAAACTTGTTGACGTCGTTGTGGTTGGCCAGAAGCAGCACTCCATTCAGCAGCTGTTCCTCCCACAGGGACTGAAGAATGACCTTGGCTGCGTCCCTGGCGTTTTGGAAGATGGCAGCTGAAATTATGAGGAAATTGGCGTGGGGGTTCCAGGAGCTCGCCTTCTTCAACATCTTTAGGTTCTTTGTGATTTCCCAGGAGTTCCTCAAGAAAATCACGTAGTTTTTGGAGACCTTCTCTAGAGTGTACGAATGTCTTTCGGCGGGTTTGATCATATTTTTCGTAAGTATCGGCCATTTCATCTCTTGCGTCATGAGGGTGAGAAGGATCTGAGGAGAGGGGATAATCGAAGTGACGTTTTTCAAATAATCCGTTATCGGTAGTGCGACGGTAACGGTTTGTTTCTCTTCGAAGTACTTTCGACCGGCCGTCAATACGCACTTGCATAGCGACGTCCTGAATTCTGATTGAACGAGAGGTTGCAGCATTCCAGTGATTTGCAAGGGTAGGAACAAGATAACTAAATTCGTGCATGAACCGAGAAGGTTCATAGTTTACGTATAAGTACTGTGTTGGATTAAATAGAAACCTCAAATAAGGACGCTTTCTTATAAAAACACCGTTGTTTGTTCAGTAAGCAACACATTAAATCTCTATAATTTGTTTACCCGCATTAAATACCGCCTGAAGATGTTACTACTGGTTTTATTGCCTTCCTATTCATGTTTTTTGTGACCGGAAGATTGTTTTTATATCATTAGTTAATGATTGCTATATACAGGGTGTCGCAGCTTTTAGATTACAGACTTTATCTGCTCACCCAGGATAGTTAGCAAAAAACTTTATATATAAAAGTTACTTGAATTCATGAGGCCCATAAAATGACATATTCCGTTTGACATGTACACAGAGCTACTACGGTAGAATTTAAATACCGTTTAGGTCATTGCTTGGCCGTCAACGGAGCTCAGTTTGAACATCTGATTTAGTATTGTGAACAAAAAAAAGTTTTGCAAGCCGTTTCCAAGATCTTCTGCTGGGTCACATATTTTTTCGAAATTCTTTATCGAAAGTTTCGTTTGAAGTTTATTATTTATATTATAACCTTTTCCTACAAATGTCTAGTAATCACTCCCTAAAATTTAATGTGAGTCCCATGCTTCCTTATGAAAATACGATAATTCCAAATATCTCCAGCCGCCACTATGCTATGTATTTGTTGGCAAATACAAAGTTGGCAATATTAAACTGAGTCCGTCTCTGTCGACGTATTTCGTGAGAAACATCGAACACGTTTCCCACAGATAATGTATTATTTATAGATTAGACATTACTACACATTACATGCATCGTATCAAACTATGTTGACAATATTAACATGAATTTACAAAATAGTCATTTGTGATATACGAACCACAATTTACTTCTAAACATCTAGTAAGTAAAACAAGTGAATCAACTGTACGTACATATGTCGTTATTGTTTGTTTTAATATAAGAAAGCTTCTGTATTTACGACGTTCTACGTCACTAACTCGTATGTTGTTTACCGACCTCTTTTTCGTATATTGTATACAGAACTCGATGATGATTATGTTTGATAACGAATTTATCCAACAGTTCATATTATTTATTTATAAGTTAAGTTGACGTTGTGTAGCAACACACACATTCTACGTACAATTTATATTTCAGCTTAAATTCCAACACCAGGTATGTCTCTCAACACACTAAAGAAGCTTATCCATTTTGGGAGCAAAAGGAACAACAGAAATAGTTTTACAAGTATCCTTTTACCATCATTTTGATTCTGTGTATAATATTGGGTCAAATATTCTTAGTCTTTAAATTGATATCTACAGCCCGTGCAAATAAAAGGAGATTAGAATGCAAGTATAGTAGTGGTAACATAAAAACTGTGCGATTGTTTTGCTAAATTTTTTTAACAGATTTTCTTTAACTATAAATTCTAACGCAACACGTGAACACAGGACTGTATTCAGCCCAAAGTCGTGGTAAGTTGGTAAGTTATAATTACAATAATAAAGTTGTTTTTTTTTTATTCTATACACCTTGTAACATAATATATGAATATGATAATTGTCGCATCTAAATATAATTAAGAGATATTGATATAATCTTGACAAATCGAATTGGTTACATTTACGAAATTTTCAGTAAACAAATGTTAGTATCTATTCATAATAACTGTGCAAAACGAACATATGGGGCATTTCACGCCAACTAAGTGAGGTCAAAAAAAAATTATGTTTGAAACATACCACAATCGATAGTACTTGCTAAAAAACTAACTTCCCTACAATTTTAGATTTTTTTGAGCCACAAGGAGAGGGATGGTGAGGGTGAGAAAATACAAATTTTCGTTTCGACTCTAAAATTTCAATCTTGGTAAGAAAATGAAAAAAAATAAAAAAGAAGGTTGCAATGGTTTTCGATGTGTCTTTTTGCGTAGAATACGATAAAAATATTTTTAAAATTATTGGGGGTAGTTTTCACCCTTATTTTGAGGATTGAAAGTTTAAAATCGAAATTTCGAAAAGGATGACACGATTTTTTTTTCAATTTTTTTTTTAATATCTTTTTTTTTTGTCCTTTCGATTAATTTTTTTATTCATAATGGGCGACGACCAGGAACTGGCCCAAAAAACGGCCCAAAGGTGAAAAAACGTGGTTTTTAGCGTATTTTCTCATCCTTTGAGATAGTAAATGGCAAGTGAATAATATATTCCAAGGTTTTTGGGGTAGCTGATTACGAATCTAACGCAGAAAATTTCCCGTAGAATACGATGGTATTTTTTTAAATTTCAAAATTTAGCCATCTTTTAAAAGTTAACTACCATACTGGATCCGCCATTTTGTTTTTTGAAAATCTGACGTTAGATTCGTGATCAGCGACCCCAAAAACTTTGGAATATATTATTCACTTACCATTTACTATCTCACAGGATGAGAAAATACGCTAAAACCACGTTTTTTCACCTTTTGGGCCGTTTTTTGGGCCAGTTCCTGGTCGACGCCCATTATGAATTAAAAATTAATCGAAAGTAAAAAAAAAAGAGAGATTATAAAAAAAATTGAAAAAAAAATCGTCATACTTTTCGAAATTTCGATTTTAAACTTTCAATCCTCAAAATAAGGGTGAAAACTACCCCAATAATTTTGAAAATATTTTAATCGTATTCTACGCAAAAAACACATCGAAAACCATTGCAACCTTCTTTTTTAATTTTTTTCATTTTCTTACCAAGATTGAAATTTTAGAGTCGAAACGAAAATTTGTATTTTCTCACCCTCACCATCCCTGTCCTTGTGGCTCAAAAAAATCTAAAATTTTAGGGAAGTTAGTTTTTTAGCAAGTGCTATCGATTGTGATAGGTTTCAAACAGAATTTTTTTGACCTCACTTAGTTGGCGGGAAATGCTCCATATGTAATGAAAAAAATCACACGCATACTATTAAAATGTTATTAAACTAGACATCCAAAAAAAACGGCATCGAATCTATAAATGAGAGATATAATATAGAGACATCCAAAAAAAAAAACGTCATCAAAGTCGGCCGAGAAAAAAAGACGTATTTCGACTCTTAATCGAATTTATAACCTTATTCACTTGTCAAAACTGTCACATCATATGACAGACATTGTTTATTTTACAAATTGCGACAGTCACTTGTCAAAAGTTTGACATAACCGAAAAGCTTAGACATGACCGCTATTTCCATCTCTCTCGTTCATAGCCAGAGTTGATGACGGTTTTTTTGGATGTCTATATACTAGCATGACCGCTATTATATAGAGCGCTATAGAGTCAAATAGCTTTTCGGTTATGTCAAACTTTTGACAAGTGACTGTCGCAATTGTAACACAAATAATGGCTGTCATATAATGTGACAGCTTTGACAATTAAATAAGGCTATACATTTAAGATACAATAGAAACATTTTTTTTTTATTCGGCCAACTTTGATGTTTTTTTTTATGGCTCAATATTATTATTATGGGTTAGACAAATACTATAAAAATATATTTTTTAGCTACTTTCGATTGGCACGACCCGTTCAATCTCGAGTCGCAACTAACTGAAGATGAAAAACTCATAAGGAACCAATTCAGAGCGTATTGCAAAGAGAATCTCTTGACCAGAGTGATAGAGGCAAATAGAAATGAAGGTACTGCCAAACTATAAACTGCTTGATGGATAATTCGGAAAAATATAATAAAAAGCATTCGTTGAAATAATTCCTACTTTTACTCTATTTCCATTCTAAATTAAAAATAGGTAGAAAAAAGCAAGGTTGTCAGATATATTTTCTAAAATTGCTAAGCTCACTATACAAGTATACTTCATACTTCAGTAAACTGTTAGTTCGTGACGTTCTTAGAAAGCTAGTTTGGAAATATTTAAAAAAAATACATAAATATAAATTTATTAGTTAGCATTAAAATAAAGCGTTCAAAATTGCTGGAAAAAATAATTATAAATTCAAACAACTTTATGTATATTATTATACTTAAGAAAATCTTGAAGAGCCGGCAACGGCGGCTCAGGCGGCTGGCGGCACAGAGTAAAACCACTGGCGGTAACACCGGTCAACGAGATTATTAGACTACCTTGCATTTAATACATTGCTAATACTTCTTCGGACCACTTTGCCATAAAATTTTTACGACGTCGTTAAAATGATTTACGACTTTAGGCACTCTGCTTGTTTAAGACGCCAGTGACGTGTATTTAGCTAGGTTTATTAACACAGACAATTTTTTGAGATTGTCTGGCTAAATGAGCATTATTTACAGCAAATTATATTACAAATATTAAGAGTTTTGTATGCAGGCTAATTTTAATCTCCTATATTGATTTGATGAAAGAAATTATTTCACAATTTTCGAATTTATAAAAGATATATGCACGCCCATGGAATCATAAAGTTGCACCGCTTTTTTTGTTCCCCAGGCGTATTTATCATTTTCAATTAAAATTAGAAGGACTATACAACTAATCCATCCACACTTTTCTATCAAGTTGAGTTTGATGTATTCTTCAACGATTTCAAGAAGAAAATATCTAACTAATACACACATTTTTGTAGTGTTTCACAAGGAGATTATGAAGGAGATCGGTCAACTAGGAGTTCTTGGTTGCACCCTGAAAGAATACGGTTGTGCAGGCGTTTCTAATGTGGCGTATGGACTGCTCATGAGAGAAATCGAGGGAATCGACAGTGGTTACAGGTCGACAATTAGTGTGCAGTCTTCCTTGGTCATCGGTGCTTTGTACGACAACGGAAGTCCCGAGCAGAAACAACAGTATATACCGCCATTAGGTGAGTAGGTACAGTCGCGGCCGAAAAAAAGGTGTGCGAAACGTAAAATGTGCCGCGACTGTACTGTGGCGGAAAGCACAAATGATGAAAAAGTGTTTCAAATGCCTTGATTAATTTTTTATGACAAAATTATAAGTTATAACTAGGGTCCGGAAAGTTTGCCATGACGCATGATAAACTGCGTTTAACTATCCAGAACCCCCGCAACGGGAGCGGCGTACTACGGCGCACACAGAGTCCCACCGCGTGATCAGGTCATGGTCAGTGGCGTATGCATGCATGGACAAGAAATATACGCGTTTACACACAAAAATACGGATTATATTTAAATTATTATAGAGTTGTATGGTGCCGACCCTGCGTTATATCACACAAATTCGGACCCTAGTAATAACTAATGTAAGGCTTCCTTAAAAGAAATCTTTATAAAAATCGGAATATAATACATTAATGCTCTGGTTCTGGTTCTATTTTCTCTGGTTATTTTCTGTTTTTTGAATCAGAATAAAATTCCTGGATTGTACACTTGAAATGCGAGTGATTATATACATATACACGTTTTTCTTTTGCAGCGAAGGGTGAACTAATAGGGTGTTTTGGTTTAACAGAACCAAACCATGGAAGTGATCCCAGTTCTATGGAGACTAGAGCTAAATACAACCCTTCCACAAAGACTTATACGCTGAATGGTAGCAAAACATGGTAAGCACGTAGATAAACGGGACAGTATTTGGTTTTTGCTTCGTCGAAATTTTGTTTTCTTTGCATTGTGACTTATTTCCTAAGTAATAACTGCGAATGTTGGGCGAATGTTGGTAAGTCTTCCAAAAATGATTGCCCCTTTTCAGGAGTCAAATAAAAAGCGCCACTGACGTCATTATTCAACTACCAATGGTGAATGTTAATTTCCACCCACTGAAGTGTTTTAAAAGCAAATTTTTATTTTTGTTTTTGCATTTTTGTTGTTTATCACAGGATAACGAATTCCCCGGTGGCGGACATCTTCATAGTGTGGGCGCGCTGTGATGACTCAAAGGTCCGGGGATTCGTAATAAACAAGAAAGAGCACGGGAGAGGCCTGGAAACCCCAAAGATCCAGGGGAAATTCTCGCTCAGAGCGTCGGCCACCGGCATGATCCTCATGGACAACGTAGAGGTCCCAGAAGATCACGTGCTACCAGGTAACCAGCGAATTAATGTTGAATAAATTAGGTTTTTTCCAAGCGGTCTTCTTATGCACTGGTAACTCTTGATAACAGATCGCAGACCTCACCAAATAGAGCGCGCATCAACTACTGCATCACTCAATAAGTTCGTAGGATGATAGATAGATGGCGCTACTATCGACAAATCCATATGATATTTATGGTGGGTTCATGCAGAAATTTTTAGTAATAAGAATAAGAATAGTAATAAGCATAAAAAGTTAAACCTTCGTTTTATAATGACCCAGTTCATGCAGCAAATCCTTATTTTTAAAATTATTACTAAAAATTATGTTTACTGCATGAACTGGGTCATTATAAAACGAAGGTTTAACTTTTATGCTTATTACTATTCTTATTCTTATTACTAAAAATTTCTGCATGAACCCACCATTAGATAGTATCAACCCGTAGATAAAGGAAAAGACGGGTCAATCAATCTTATACTTTTGGAAACAAGTATATAGTGGCGCCCCCCGGCCGGTAAGATGAACTTACTAAAGTGGCGGCAATTTCAAATGCTTTAACATAATCTTTATACAACACTTTCTAGTGAAAACTATAATAATTAGTGGCCCTGTTATATCATTAGCAAGCGTAACAAGTACATACTGTAATGCATACCTTTGATAATCCTGAAACTCCAAGAAAATAATACGCGGCCGGCGTATCAACCTCTCTGTATCAACCTTCAATTTTAGTTCTTGTCAAGTCTTATTTGGTCTCTGCTCCATCGAGACAAGTGGTTTGCTAATTTTAAACACGGTCGTACAAACGCCGACGATGCTGAACGCTTTGGTCTCCTAAATTCGGCGGTTGTTCCAGAAAACATAAAAAGTGCACAAAATCGTTTTGGAAGACCGTAAAGTGTAGTTGCGTGAGATAGCTGACACCTTAAAGATATCAGAAGGGATGTATATTCACTATTTTGCATGAACATTTGTCCGTGCCGCGTTTGCTCACTGTTTACCAAAAACAACAACGTGTTGATGATTCAGAGCGCTGTTTGGAGCTGTTTAGGCGAAATAAAAAGGATGTTGTCATGCGATATGTGGCAATGGATGAAAAATGGATCCATCACTACACTCCTGTCAAATCGGCAGCCAGCTGAGTGGACAGCAATCGGCGAAAGCCGTCCAAAGCGACCAAAAACACAAAAGTCGGTTGGGAAGGTTATGGCTATCATGGACTCTCTTGGACTATCGTGAAAATGGAAAAAGGATCAATAGTGAATATTACATAGCATTATTAATGCGTTTGAAGGACGAAATCCCGAAAAAACGGCCCCAAATGAAGAAGAAAAAAGTGCTCTTTCTCTTTCACCAAGACAATGCACCATGTCACAAGTCGATCGAAATAATGGCAAAACTACACGAATTGCACTTCGAATTGCTTTCGCATCCACCGCATTCTCCAGATTTAGCCCCCAGCGACTATTTCTTGTTCGCAAATCTCAAACAAATGCTCGCCGGAAAGAAATATGGCTCCAATGATGAGGTGATCGCCGAAACTGAAGCGTATTTTGAAGGGTTGGACAAATAGTTCTATAAGAAAATCATAGAAATGTTAGAGAAGCCTTGGAATGAATTAAAGGCGACTATGTTGATGAATAAAGTCGAATTTTGCTTAAAAGTTGTTGTTTTATTAGTCATCCTACGAACTTATTGAGTGATGTCTTATAACAACTTAGGTAACTATATAATTCCCCTGAATAGTTTTCTAGGATACACATCTCCAGCGTCACACGCAGGTTTGCAGTAGCGCAGGTCAGCATTTAGAGCTTCAAGGCTAACATCAAACGGTTTATTTGAAAATTTTAAAAATCATTTGATCACTGCATTGTTAGCGACGTCGAAGAAACCGTAGAGTTCCGATTTTATTTCAGGCACGGACAGCCTGAAAGGTGCCTTCGGCTGCCTGAACAACGCCCGCTACGGGATAGCCTGGGGCGCCCTGGGTGCCGCCGAGAGTTGCCTCGAAATCGCCAGGAATTACACGCTGGAAAGGAAGCAGTTCAAAAGACCCTTGGCCGCTACTCAACTGATACAGAAGAAGATGGCCGACATGTTAACTGAGATTTCGCTAGGACTCAATGCGGCTTTACACGTCGGACGGCTCAAGGAGAAAAATATGTAAGCTTAAGTTGTTTGACCTTGATGCAGCCAAATACAAGCGCTTAATCGCTCACGATCTAAAGCAAAATTACTCGTGATATAAATGAAGCAATATGTTATAGACCAATGGCCAATCACTTATTATTTAGACCCAGCGTTGAATCGCTTGTGTTCCACGTCAAGCGATAAATCATTCTTTAATAACACTGTTCTGCATTTTGATTTTTTTTGTCGCTCCATGATATTTTTTTGGTTTTTTTTTTTGTGTCTACTGTAATGTGCTGAATTCAAGTGCTGGTTCTGCTACACCGTTTTCATAAAAAACAATATTTGGTGTAGCCACTCTGCAGTCCTGTAAGTAGTGCAATAACTTTTAGATCGGCACATTTGCAATCAATCAAAACATGTTGTTGACGTTCTTTAGATTTTGCTACACGATACCCGATTAACAGGTTATAAACTGGATCAAATGATTAATAAATCAAAGGAATATGATGCAAATGTTCAACTCCTTCGTCGAAATGAGAAAAACCCAGATAAAATCAATCATTGGCGACTTAGACCAAGTGTTTAATCATTTGACAACTAACTAACTAATAGAAGTCCAACTGTTACATATGTGCGAAGAGAGCAACAACCTCAAATCGAAAAGTGATGTTGATGTCAGTGGCGGCTCGTGCTACATGAGTGGGCACAGGGTGTGAGTAGGATTACTTATTAGCTATCAATGGCGCCGCAGGCGAAAATTTTTAAAATTTTCAAGGTCATGCGTTTTACTGACACTTCAGAATTTCAATGAAAATTTCTTTTATACAAAAATATAGACTTTCACAAGAATAATTTTTGGGATTTGGTAGCTTTTTGAAATAATATTTAATCACGAATATTGAGGGCATAAATATATTAAAATAATGGGTCGCAACATGTGAAAAAAATTGATATCGGTATCTTACCGTTATTTGTAGAGAAAATCAGCTCGCCTGTCCTTATTGTTAACAAAAAATTAATACAATTAATTATTTGGTTTAAAATATGTTTTTATCCACATTTTAATTGTGACATCTTATATTTTCACAATAAGCACTATCAAGCTGTTGCCTTATGTCTACCTTTCCCAACACACTAAAATGTAAGATGTTATGTAAATGTGTTTCATTTTAGCTAGCATGTTTCTTAGCTCGTTCATTTAAATGTTTTAAATCACTCACCGCTTCTTGAGTCCATGCACTTCGGTTGCCACCCATCACTAAACAAATAAAACAAAACAGTTTGTTTCTTTTAGGGCACCCACATAACCACTTAAACCTGTCGTAGACACTACTATTAAAATTTCGTCAATAATTTCGCGATTTTCCTACGTCTGTTTTGGAAATAATCAAATCGGGTATCGGCCTTCCTAACCGTTTAATTTCCGTTCGGATCTCGTATGTAATATCTTTATTAGTCAATAAAAAGTCCACCGAATTCATTTTGAAACGTTTCACAATCAAAAACAGTAAAAACACACTTCTCAGCGAAGAAAATAAACAAAAACCCGTTCAGCTGATTTTCGATCGATTTAACGACGTCTTGTGTCCGCAATCGTTACCAAACTGCAAACTTTACCAATCACCGAAAAAGCCCGATTAAAAACGAGGGCTGGTAAATTGTGTGCCCACGCGCGCGAAATGCGAGAAATACTCGGAGGCTCGGAGAGAATACGGAGAGACTACGGTGGCTCGGTGCTCGATCATACAATTATTTGATATTATTGTAACAGTAATTTATAGTAAATTAACACAAGAGAAATATTTTCTATTGAAATTTGGGCTGGGCACGTGCCCCTGTGCCCTTTATCTCCAGCCGCCATTGGTTGATGTAATTCTTAAATTACTAATTTTTACGTTATTTATAATGATTTTAATTAAAAATGAACATTTTAAAAATGGTTATAATATATGACATTGCGGATCGACGTGCATTAGATACATGGTAAGCTCTCGACACTGGACAAATTCACAGATAGTGATTCAGTTGCGTATCTATTACTACTCGTGTGGTGCGGCGGTTTGGGATTCGGTGCGCCTCTCTTGTGATTCTGATCTATGTGCCGTAGTAGTAGACTTAGTTAGTGGTTTTGTAGATTCTAGTAAATTCTAGGTTTAGTAGATTCTAGTAAAGGGGCACGGGTAGCCGAGTGGGTTAAAGCACCGTCTTTCCAGTCGCGATACCTCTGTGCGCGTTGTTCGAGTCCCAGCCGGGGTAGCGATTTTTAATTGTCTCGCTTTCTCCGCGCACATGCCCTAGATTTGGTAATGTTCTGAGTTTTCTGGGTTTCCTCAGAACTGTAAAGCAAATGCGTTACCGAAATAATCTTAAGTCGCTCCCAGTGCGCCATGGCAAATAATAATAATAGCCACTCCTTCCCGCACAGGTCCCTGAGAGGACCTAAGGGGTTACTCTTCGGAGTAATTATAGGGTGAGTATTATAATATTATTATTATTATAAATTTAGTAGATCCTTGACCCCATCGAACAAGAAAAACGTTCACGCTTCTGCCCAAGACCGATATTGTTACACACTGAACTCTTCACACATAATGGTTGGACTGTAGTTGCCTTGATGTAATCCTCGTATGCTGACGGTGTTTGTTTGATTTCGTTTAAGGCATACCCACGAAATGATCTCGATGATAAAGAGGAACAATAGCGGGAAAGCACTGGAGATAGCCAGGGCAGCCAGGGACATGTTGGGAGGGAACGGGATACAGGACGAGTATCACGTGATCAGACACGTCATGAACTTGGAATCGGTGAATACATACGAAGGTAAAATATCCATCGTAAAATAAATCTTTGAAATCACCGATGAATTTATTCACTTTGTCAGCAAATGGTAGTATTTTAGATGTTGGCATTTTTGGATTAAAGTTTTTGTATTAAGGTAATACTGACGCCGACGATAGAAACACCTCGAGCACACTAACAATAGGTAAAGCTAGAGTCTGCCAGACCGTCGCGTCGGCAATAAAAATTCAAATAACAAAACAAAAAGGAAAATAGGCACTTTGAATAAAGGGAATAATTTTAAAAAAAGAAGGGGATACCCAGTAGTTTATAAAAATTTGACTGTTTTTCAAATTTTGCAAGGTATGAGATAGAAATTCCATTACTGCTGAAGACAGTTAAACTTTCTATTACACTTTAACTAAATTTTGTATGTCACATCTGTCATACATTTTTTTTATTGAAGTAGTAAATAAACGAGTAAAGAAGAAAATAAAATTGAGTTGTTTTGTATTCGATTTAAATATACTTTTATTTTAGGTACACACGATATTCACGCGTTGGTTCTGGGAAGAGCAATCACAGGCATCGCAGCGTTTTAATACACATGTTTGCAATTTATAAGTATGTATATTATGTAGTTCAATAAAATCATATGCAGTTTGTACAACCGGGAGATTTTTATTTCATCCTACACAGGGTGTTCACTTTTTCAATGGAATTGCGCTGGTAACTTCTAAACCGGAAGATTATCAGTGAAATTAGAGAAAAGTTGCACATATAGTTTAAATTGGAAATGTCTATTTACAATTATTGTAAAAAAAAAAACATCTGTAGTATTTACACTTTAGAGGAAGGGATATCCAGTGTACTGACTCAAAAAAAGGTCCCTCGTCTTTGTTCAAATCATTATTTTGGGGTTTTAGGGTCGCCAATTACGAATCTGAAGTCAGATTTTAAAAATCCAAGATGGCGGATCTAATATGGCGGAGAAATCCTATATGGGGGCCAAACATTTTAAATTTGCTTGAATTTGGACTGAAAGCTATATGCATGAGTTTTTGAAGTCGCTGATTGCGAATCTGAAATCAGATTTTTAAAATTCAAAATGGCAGATCCAATATGGCGGACAAATCCTATATGGGAAACAAAAATTTTCAATTTGCTTGAATTTGGACTAAAAACTATTTCCATGGGTTTTTGGAGTCGCTGATTACGAATCTAAAATCAGATTTTAAAAATTCAAGACGGCGCGGATCCAATATGGGGGGCAAAAATTTCAAATTTGCTCGAAATCGGACAAAAAACTGTACACATAGGTTTATGAGTTGTTGATTATAAAACCAAAATTTTATTTAAAAAAATTCAAGATGGTGGACCCAATATGGCGACGCAAAGTTTTCAACTCAATCAATTGTGGAATACAATCTCTATTCACTTATTTTTGGTATCATTGATTATGATTTGGGGGTTGCTAATGACAAATATGACATCAGATTTTTGGAATTCTGTATGACTGATTCAGGCGGATGTTTTCAAAATGGTCAATTTCTCGTTTTGGTGACATTTGCAGTATCATTACGTGATAAGCAATTTCAATCGATCTCAACAAGTGACGGTTTCCGATCATTTTTCTATTATAAGTTGACATCCTGAAGCCGCTATCTTGAATCCGCCATTTTATATCCACCATATTGGATTGTAGAAGTCTGATTCACAATTACTAACCCCAAATCGCTCTTCTACATACTTTCATTATTATAATTTTCATTTCAGCAACTGCTAACTTTTATCCGCCATTTTGAATTTAAAAAATCTAATTCGTGAAGAGCGATATCAAAACTTTCTAGGACAATTTCTAAGTCAGATAATTGAATTTTTTCAAAGTGGAAAAATTTAACATTAGCGTTACCCTTCCGGATGGGAAATCTAGCATACTGCATACTGCTGCATCTAGCATACTGCATCTAGCACACCGACCCATAATCAACTCTTTTTATGCATTTTCTTAGCACCATAAGCAAAAAACCTTTGCACCATAAGCAAAAAATGCTGTCCTCTAAAGATTAAATAGGTACTTTCTTTACTCAGATTCACTACTTGTACCATAATCCCCTACTAGAGACCCCATCACTGAAGATGTCCTTATTCCATTCTCGTCTTTATTCGTTTCAGCACCACTAACTCCATCATCAGCACTTCCAACACTCTCATTGCTCTTCTTTTCCTCACTTTCTCCCTGGTTCCCACTTTTTTCACTCTTCCCAACACTTTCATCACAACTAGAGTCTACGCTGCTTCCCCTGTGCACTATCCCTAAACTGGCTTTGCTGCTTAGCAACCTCAGAGCCTTGTCCTCCTTACTCCTGGAGAAATTGCTGGTCGGAAGCGACGACTGAGATATGATACTCTTCCTGATAGTGTCCGTGTTCTCGGAAATGCTCTTGCTCGGTTTCAGTTTCATGCTCAACAGCGAGGCCATTTTTTCTGTCCTCCTCTCTCTCTGAGAGCAGGGGGATGTCCAGACTAGATTTTTTTTAGCAGGGCCCGGTCTTGGGCGGCCGTCTGCTTCACCTCACAATTCCGCTTCTAAAAAAAAATAGTTAATTTAAATACCAAAATATAGTATCATTAGACCTAGGAAAAATACTATGGCAGTTTAGGGCAGTTTAGAAGTAATTTATGAAGTACAGGGAGTCCAGGAAATGAGACAAAAAAAACGATTTACGCCGAAAAAAAAAAAAACGATCTTACATATAGTACAGTTCCTTCATTTAGCCCTCTAGAGGGCGTTACAATTCCGGAAAAACTTTTTTTCTTGCCTACAATTGACGTTTTTTTAGTGCTATACAGGGTGCTTTTGAAAATATAGAAACATCTAGTGGCTACCAATTGTTTTTGTTGAATGGACAAAATAGTAGAAGGCATTGCTGTTGTTCTTTAAGGGGTTAGGGACAATCAATTTTTTTCAAATTATCTTATTTTTGCATTTTCTTAAAGTATATTTTGAAAATATTCTGTCAAAGTTGATCTAGGTTCGTGATAGACTGCAGAATTTAGAAGCTTCCACACAAGCAAGGTGTACTAAGTATATGGCCAAAGAATAGACAACTCTATGTAAGTAAATTGTAACGAGACATCCAAAAAAAACGTCATCAAAGTTGGCCGAGAAAAAAAAGACGTATTTCTATTCTTGATCGAATTTATAACCTTATTTACTTGTCAAGACTGTCACATCATATGACAGCCATTGTTTATTTTACAAATTGTGACAGTCACTCGTCAAAAGTTTGACATAACCAAAAAGTTTAGACATGACCGCTATTTCCATCTCTCTCGTTCATAGCCAGAGTTGATGACGTTTTTTTTGGATGTCTGTTTATTTGTATAGGTAGAGACATAAAAAAACGTCTTCAAATCTGTCTATGAACGAGAGAAATAGAAATAGCAGTCATGTCGAAAGCTTTTAAGTTATGTCAAACTTTTGACAAGCGACTGTAATGGCTGTCATATAATGTGATTTGCCTTGGCAATTAAATAAGGTTATAGATTCAAGATAAAATAGAAATACGTCTTTTTTTACTCGGCCAACTTTGATGACTTTTTTTTGGATGGTTCGAAATATTAATTAATTTGGAAACTTCAAATACGTTCTTTTCAAAACTACATTTTCAAAGACGATTGTTGTGACCACTGAATTTTAAAAACACTGTATAAAATTAAGAAAAAAAAAACATAGAAACAAAAATTTCAATACAAACATCAAATAAACCCCAGAACTCACCCTAAATTCAGCCCTCAACTTCTGATTGGCAGTGTAACAGTCGGCCCAAACGTCTTCGTTTCTATTAAATAACCGCGCCAATTTTGGTTTTGAACTCTCCGCCGAATTTTTATCTTCGCTTCCGTGTTCAAGCTTGAACATCGAATCGTCGAAAAGCCTCTTCTGCGTCTCTTTGGTCTCCGGCACTACCTGCTCATTCTGAGTTGGGTCCCACCTGTTCTCTTGTCTCCTGGCCCCCGACTGAATCACATAATCCAAATTCTAAAAAAAGAAAATATCTTTAAAAAAAATCTCAACACAATAAAAGCCTTTTGCGGCTGTCCGCAGCTTATAAAGCAACTTGCAGTAAACATTAACTTATCTAATGATGTTTAAAGAAATAACTACAGTTTATGCTACTCGATTAATACTTAAAAACGTTTTACTTACTGCTGGATCGGCACGTATTACGAAATGGTTATCGCACAGGTGGCATTTCATATTGAACTCATAGACCGGAGTCGTGTAGTACATTCCAACCTTCTTTTTCTCGGCGTTGTACCGCACCCCCATGCCGATGTGGTTCTTGCACCCCTCGCACCAAATGTTGTAGGGCATCTCGAATCTGATTATGATGATACCCTTGTCGATCTTTCTCGCCCTTTCCCTGAGGGCGTGGGTGCCCAGGAATTTGTTGAGCCCCCCCGGCCCTAGGGTCATAGTCCGGGGGTAGTATTTGTTGACGCCCTTTCGCTCACCCATTTTAAAAGCTTAATTATCAATATTTACCAATATATATAGTGCGTTTATTTGATGAATAATATTTTTCTTTACTACAACAACTGGATTTAGTAGACAAATATTTTTTTTTAAAAAAAGGTGACTGAGAAAACGCATTTAAAACATTGACTTTAGAACACAAAGTACATAACCTTAATTTCAATATAGAAAATTAGAAATCAGCTGTTAACACTGGTTAACAGCATAAAGAAACCAAATAAGAGTGTTTTATTAAATAGCCCTAACTGGAAACACGTTCAGAGCGCCCCCCAGCGGATTTCTGGACTCGAGTAATAAAATTAAAGAAATCTACTTTGGACTGATTCTCCAAAAATCACCTAGATGGCGCCATAATAAAAGTTAAATACATATTTGTAACTGTGTTCTTTCGCAAATACAAAAGATACAATTATTAGTGAATTAGATAACTAAAATTAAAATTGTGATTGGCTGGAATCATATTCACAAATACAAAAGAATATGCTTCTGGTGAGTTCGCAGTGCCCTCTGCTACATCTGTACCGTCTGGAGATATGTAACAACTAACAACAACAGTTTTTATGAATTAATGCCGGGATGTATGTGTGAGGTTAGGTTTTTATTTTAATGTATCGGTAATGTTACCTTTTCCTTTTGGGTGTTTGTTGGAAGTATTTTGCACTAAATATTTATGTAAGTATTTTGACAAGTTTTTAATATCTTCGAATTACCTTTTAGCCACTTTTTCTTACCAGTATTTAAAAACGAGTTGTCCAGGTAAAAATGCGTATCATTGTCATGCACCAAATTGTAAAAGTATCTTTTACAGAAATATTAGAAATCCTTCATTTAAAAATAAATCGTTTTTCCAAATTCATGCAGGCACGAGGCATAATTAGGATCTATTTTAATTTCCTAGTCATTGTCAATTTCAGTGGAATACAGGTTATGTATTTATTTATTTAATTATTATTTATTTGTTATTTCTATAGAATTTATTTTTCGTAACAGGTTTTATGAGAATGTTTTAATTTAAATTTTGCAGTAGGTACTGTAGAATGCATTACTGCTCATATTTATTTATCTTCAAATTTTCTTCGCACTTCAAATTTTATTTCTTAGTACTGGTAGTTCTATTTTATATTGGTAGTGAAGATAGATACATATGTCTACGATTCTACTGATATTTAAACACTTGGTAGTGTTACACTCTGTATATATGTCAATATATACTTTTAATAATGATGGATAATAAATGATTTAACAAATACCTAATAATAATCTTACCATTTTAATCTGTGTTCAGTAGTACATCGTACTGAAGAGAACCAAATAGTTCGAAACATGTGTAACTATCTACATTTTATCAAAATTTGTTTCTATAGACTGGCGTCTAAACGGTAAGTATATTAAGTAATCATATTGTTATTAATTTAATTTCCAATTTGTATATACATATATAAGTTTGAATTTATGCTGTCAAAAATTTATAATTAATTTTCATTTACACTAAAACAAGCTGTAGTGATGATGTCTGGAAACAATTATAAATTGCTAATCAACTGCAGCTAGTTTTAGTGTAAATGTTAAATTTATTGTAATTTTGACAGCATATATTCTTATATTATAAAATTTGAATTTACCGCCTGGATACAGCGTTCTGAACTACTAAGCTGCCATCTCGCGGATTTTCAGGAAAGTTGTAGTCGAAAAGGTATATAAATTGCAGTTTTCTGCAGTTAAAAAACGTTTTCCGAGTCCAGATGTCCGACAGATGGTGTTAGTGTGGCGTTTCCATAAATCAACATGGAATCGAACCCTCTTATTTGGTTTCTTTATGGTTAACAGTATGTACATACATATAATTATAAGAGAGCAGTTCATATAAAAAGCATTCCTTTTCGATTCGAAATCAGTAGGCATTTACGAAAATTTTTTTGAGAAGTACTCAGATCACTCAGATCTCATCTGAAATCTTTACCTGTGATCTCTCATTTCAATAATCATTCATTTTAGATCATTTACTGAGATCTCTCAATACTGAATTCTCAGAAACGCAGCAAATGTGTAACAAAAATAGCAATAAAGCATTGAAGAAGAGAAATAAGGAACGCATTATTGTATCATGGAATTTTCATATAAAACATATTATATCTTATGAAAATTCGATGTGACATATTATATGAAAGTGAATGAAACTTGACATTTCAATGCATTGGTTGTTATTGTTTATATTTCTGGATGTTTGTTTTAGTTAATGTAATCGGAAAAGAGGCTTATTAATGAAAATTAATAAATACATAGAAGATTAGAACCCTGTTTGCGACGCACAACGTTTCTATTATTAAATAGGATTTTATAAATCGTGGTAGGATTTATAAACAGTCCGATTCGTGCATGCGACGATGCCAGGGGGCACAAGGAGGTTACCTCGCGCCGTACGTACCCCTCCGACTACGCCCCCGTCGGCACGAGCTTCGCCAACGAGCCCTGCACCCACGGAGTTCTACCCACCCTTCCGACTTTGGAGCAACCGCCAGCGCCGAAACACTTCCCGTTTCCCAACACGCCAGTAGACGATGACCTGTTCTTCGAAGTTCCTCACGTGTTTCTTCAGCGTCATCTCTGCCGGCCTACAGTTCGTGCATCTGTACAGGACGATGTGGTGGCTGCCGCAGTCTTACACTAGCCAGGCAGTGGTATGTAGTCTGTTTGTTGTATTCTTTGGTAAATGATACGGTATTACCGGGTATTATCGGGCCATTACTTCTCTGTTGTTACGCCGTGTTTAATGTCGTTATGTTTTGTGTACCATTTCGTTATTTTTTACTTTAAAGACACCAATTGTGATAATATACAGGGTGTCTTTTTATTGATATACAAATCCATAAAATCCTCATTCTTCAAGATAATCGATTAAACTTTTTTTATTTGAAGGGTATTGAAAAGTTTTATTTCTGACCATCTCTTTTAAGATTCATGCGCATGGCCTGCTACATTTTTTTGTATACCCATTAAATTGAGTATAACTATTTAGCAATTTTTTTATGTAAAATCCGAATCCATATCGTTAATCAGGGCTCAGAAAAACCCCCATATGCGAAATTAGAACAAAAACTATACAAGATATGTTTTCTATACAATCTCAAAGTTGAACAAAATATCTGGTTTGAGCCACTAGACGAGTCAAGTGTGCCATGGAATTATACCAAGACAGTTGAATGTTATCTAGAATCACTTAAACTTAATTTTAACCTAACTGTCTTAAACAACTATTGGCATTTCTTTTGTTAGTGCTTCGTAATGAACTCTTTGTTTCAGAATTTTTACCTAATTGATCCCTACCTGGTGATCTTCATAGTTGTGATCCTAGCCCGAAGACTGATTTACACGGCGGGATGTAGGTTTTTGGATAAGTTGCTCTTGGAAAATGCCCAGGACATGGGACATTTTTATCTAAGGTATGATAAACATGTTATTTTAGTGTTTTTCTAGCTCCACTAATTACACTTTAATTATCGACTACCTTAACTATTTTAGTTGTTCAAAACTATTCAAATTTGCATTACAAAACACATATTTACTCAGAATCCAATATTCTTATTTGCAAATACAGTTATATTTGCAAATACACTATTTTTTGTGAATCAAGGAATTTAAATTATCTCAATATATTATGCTGCAATCCAACGACAGTGTTGCCATTTTGCTTCAGATTTGTTTACACTACTGAAATGCTTTTTATTTTATCTGAAATAATTTATATTTCATATTCATCTAGTTGTTTTCTAAATTTTCTGTAGACATGAGATTATGTAGGACAATTATCAGCATGAAGTAACTTCCAAAGTAACGATGTTTCATAGAACAATACCTTTTTTTTAGAGAATATGTATTTATTGACATACTCCATTGTTGCACTAAAATTCTCTATATGCTACACGATGGTATTAGGTTATGGCGAAACCTAACCTCAAAATGTAACGTCACAGTCAAAGCCGACTATTATTTTATTCTTGCAAGCTATAATGTTGGTAAGAGCATTGAAATAATACATTTTTGTATTATGAGCCATTAAAAAAGTGCCATCAAATCTGGTTATGAATGAGAGAGAAGGAAATAGCGGCCCTGTCGAAGCTCGGAGTGAAACTTTGTTGCTGTCAAACGTTTGACAAGTGGCTGTCACAATTATAAAATAAATAATGGCTGTTGACAATTCGATAAGGTTATCAACTTAAGATTAAGAATAGAAATATGTTTTTTTTTTTGGCCAACTTTGATGATTTTTTTTTTTAATGGCTCCTTACAGTATGTAACAGGCGTCCAATAATAAAAAAGACTAAAACCACAAAAGTTTTGTGTTCTTGAGAAAGCATATTCTTCGCATAGGGATTATTCCAAGTATTCTACTTGTAAAATAACGAAAAAGATGTAATGCCAGAAAGACAGATGACTGACAGTTGACACTTACATTGACAGTTGTACAAAAAGCACCCGAAACAAGAAACGACATGCCTTGAAATTTCCATGAACCTTTTGACCTTTTTTTGGAACGCATGTTATAAGGCCTTTACACGAAATTTATTTAAGTTAAGATAAGAATGATTTCAGTAACTGTGATGATGTCTTGTTTTGTAGAAAATAGTCCACAACAATAGTAATTGTTGTGCAGTTTTTAAAATACTATTTTTTAAATACATATATTGTAGGTCTTTGCTTTTTGGAGCAATCGGGGTACTTTTATCCGTATGCGCTTATTTTGTTATGCAGAACCACCCTGTGATCAACATTCTTTACTTGTGCTATCCGTAAGTATTTTATATCTTTATATAACTTTATGACATATTTTTGTAACATATCTTTTTATAACTGTTTTTTAATTTTTTTTTCTCATGTTTTTAAGATTACATATTTCAATGTCCACATTAAACTATACGAATCACGAATTTTATTTCTAGAGTGCTGGTATATCTCATACTTTTCGGCTTCAACATATGCCCGTTTTTCGAGTTGTTCAATTGGACCACAGAGTCGACGCCTCCCCTCCACGCTTGCAGCTCCAACGCTGCCGAAATCAGGAGGGAGGTGGAGAACCTGAAGATTAACTTCAATAATAGGATGAGACAAATCCTATTCAGCGCCATACTGAACGCCTACTATGCCGGGTTCATACCTTGCTGTTTTGCCGAGGTGAGTGTGAGTGTATACCTAGGGTTGGGTTCTACAGGGCTTCCCAAAAATCGGTGCAAATACTTGAAGGATTATATTCTACAGGGGTGTGTCCTATAAGATTTTTTTATTGAAAATGTTATGTATGTTTAAATAGGGGTGTAAAAATAAGGGTTGAATTATTTTTATTCGCAATGGTTTCACCTGAAAATTTCAAATTTTTCACGCTGCTGTTACTGCTGTTAGTTCCGGCAGGAAAAAACATTTAAAAAGAAAATGTTAGTCTACTCCAGATTTTCGAAAAAAGCCTTAAAAAAAATGAAACCTTAACACTCTGTATCTCAAAAACAAGCCATTTAGGAAAAAAACTTGGTTAAGAATCTCCTACAGTTTTTAATATTACTCTGGAAACACCCTGTATGTGGTAGCTAATGGTTTTCAACACAGAATTTTTTTATTAGACTCATTATATTTGGCGAGTTCTGTACCACACAGGCAGTGTCTAAAATGTTGTCTTAAATCCTCTACATCGGCAGCGAATGAAGAAAACACAATTTTATATGGCCACATGGAAGAAAAATCAAGTGGATTCAAATCTGGACATCTGGGGAGCTGTCGTATTGAGGCTGGGGATTGTATTGGAAAAAAAGTGAAATCGTATATGCTATTTTTTTTATTCATAAAAAACATACACCCTTAAACCCTTCTGGCCATGATCTGTGTCTAGAGGGGTAAGGGAAGATGAGAATTTTACCGCAGATGTCTCTCAAATGCTACAATATGTACACAGAATTTATTTTTTTGAGGGTCCATTTTGAAAAAAAAAATTGAAATAGTCAAAAAATGTTGTAGTCTCCGTTAAAATCACTTCTAGAACGTGAATTTCAAATATTATTATTTTTGCACCGATTTTCTGGGAAACACTAGAGGTCGGATGTTGGGGTACATGATGTCAATACCAGGGACGGATCTAGGACGTCATGGATCCAGTTTTGAAATTTCTTCACAGGCAAAACAAAATGTGTATCGAGGAATAGAAAGTTACCAGGCAACAGTGAATACACCTTATCCAGAAGAAGTAATGCAGAGTTTTTAATGTATTGCATGTCCTGACTATTCACTGTTCGCATATGTAAATTTTAAGGTAGGGAAACGGTTATTTAACTTAGCAACAAATTACCATAATTATAAATTAATTTTTTTATACCCCTTAAAAACAAAATTTAGTTACATTCAATTAACTGTGTCTTGAATTACATTATTTATGTAAATGCGGTCCTGGAATGTACCGCTGACTTCCGACGTCTACTGAACTACCAATAAATCGGCCATAACCGGAGGTATCATGCGTTTTCCCCTCGTCCGCAGGCCGCCCTCCACTACGACACCTTCTGGTCCGCCCAGCACGCGCTCTTCATCTTCTTCAGCGGCTTCGTCTCGCTGTCGCTGCACATCCTCTCGTTGCGCTACTGCGACATCCTGCACCGGGCCGCCCTCCACCTCGGCCGCTGGGAGAAGGTGGACCCGGGCAAGACGGCCGTGCCGGTCTGCAACACGTGGAGGGAGGAGACGCTGTGGCCGCGCGGCGCCCTCGTCAAGCACGGGAAGGAGGTGTGGCGGGCGCAGGGCGCCTGCAACGGCAGCGAACCGGGGGAACATGGCGCTGAAGCGGTTCTACGTGAGTACCGACCATAGTACGAGGTTTAGGCCAAGCCCATTACATTTTTACTAGGCATATGCGAGATTTCGAATTTTCGAGACGAGACGAGAAGTAATTTTTCGAGACGAGACGAGACGAGATCCTCAGTCAGTCGAGATTTCTCGAAATCTCGAGATTTCTCGAGATCCCGAGATACCTCGAGATCGCGGGATTTCTCGAGATACCGAAATTCCTCGAGATCGTGAGATTCTCGAGATACTATATAAGATATTAATACTTATTGCACTTTGGTTTAACATTTTGGTTTAACTCAGCATTTAGGAAATCGGTCATCGATTTCAAAGTGCTGAATTCGATTTTAATTTGTATCGATCGAGCGTATGCAAAAATTACGTTACGAGACGAAACAGTTCCTAATTGAAAGATTGTCTCCGATATTTTCATATTTTTCATTTTTCATATTTTCATAAGTTTCATATTTTGAATATTCTTCGGGCAATGTCAAATAGTAAATGAATTTTGGGATTTGAGTAATCTCGATATTTTTAAAACTGTTAAGATTTCAAGAAATGTCGGAATCTAAAAAAATATTGAGATCTCAAGAAATCTCGGAATCTCGAGAAGTCTCGGAATCTCGAGAAATCTCGGAATCTCAAGAAATCTCGAGATCTCAAAAAGTCTCGGAATCTCGAGAAATCTCGAGATCTCGACTGACAGAGTCTTGTCTCGTCTCGACTTTTTTTCTCGTCTCGAGGATCGAGATCTCGAGATTTTCGAGATCTCGCACATGCCTAATTTTTACGTGCTAGAATTAGGGACAGCACGAAAATATACATAAAAAATTGAAAAAAATTCCGTAGAATTGGATAAACTACTTTTTCCGACCTGAATTTCGCCGCATCATATTCAAAATGGCGTCCAAAGTTGGCCAAAAACCATTTTTTTCGTTTAAAAAAAACTATGCGTCCTACAAAAAAAAGTTTCAAACAAAAGCTGTACAACTTAATAAAACAAACAATTTAAGCCTAATCCGACTTTAATAAATAAATAAATACATTTTTTATTGCAAAAAAACAGCTAAATATCGCGATTTTTTCAATTGCTCATATCTTTGAAAAAGATATAATATTTTATCATGAAACTTCGGAAATGTATAATAGTCCTCGATAAGTAGAATAAGCTGATATTTTGAACATTGCAAAATTCCTGATAGTTTTTGCAAAAATCGCACATGAACGAACATCGAGCGGAGACAGCATTTTGAATAGGGGCCAATACCATGTAGTCTGCAGATCAGGAAATGACATCGACTTCCATAAAATAATATTTATATGAAAGTACAAGTATCTAACTCAGATCTGTCCAAATTTCAGCCCTTATTGTTAAGAAATGAGACAGTGGAGAGAAAAAAATAACTCGGCTCCAGAAGGTCGTAGAGTAAAGTTTTCTTTTTTCAAAATTGTAAAAAAATAGCAGCTATCGAATGGCAATAACGCCATTTCGATATGATTTAAACTTTTTGAAAAAAATTACATTTTTTCGGTAAAAAAATGGCGATTTTTGCGCGGTTATTTTAGCATATTAACAATTATATTACGATTCGCGCTTTATTTGTACACGAAAGTACAAGTCTTGAAGAAAATTTTAAGCCTTAAAATTAATTTAAAGCTGTTAGAAAAGTAATTTAAATGTAAAATTAAAATATTAATAATAGTAAAAAGGAAGACAGCGGGAGACGGCACTGCAAAACAAGTTAAAGAAGTGAGGCAAATTTTTAACAAACACTCACAAACTGATATTCGGCATTTAAGTCAGCAAGTAAAAAAAATTTATTCTACACAACCTGCGATGCAATCCTGAAATGTGACCTGCATATGCACAATTATCGTCTAAACACAGTCCAAGAATTACTATAAAACGACTAGCCGCAATTTTCAGAGTGGTTTATGGGTAATTTGTATAACAATGAAAATGTCTTTAAAAAAAACTTTTTTACTAATGAGGCATGGTGATACTGTTTTTTTTGGTTGTATATTTTTTTTATAGAGAAGCCTCTGTATTCACAGAACTTGGCGTGTTAGCAGCATTATCTAGAAGAAGGTTAATTGGACCAACTTGTTTTGAAGGGACTTTCAATCATTCAAGATAGGCCGGATCTTCTCCATGGCATACCTCGAGGACTTTTTTTTATCTTGTAACAATTGAACTCTATCCCTATAAATGACTTAATATTTTCGTTACAGTGTTATTATTTCTAGCACATCTTCAAGAATCCCACGTGTCTGGTGGGCACGATGCTGCTCCTGCACCTCGTCGTAGTCTTCTACCAGCTGGTCATGCTGTGCCAGACGTCCCTGTGGTACAACATCCTCTCCCTGACCTTCATTCTGTTCTTCAACTACTACGTCCTCTACAAGCTGTGTAGGGACTACCTCATTAGCTACAAGATATATCTGGAGGAGAGGGGGATCCACAAGAAGATCAACGCTCATTAAAGTGAATCTCCGCCGTACTGAGTTCCAGATAAGTAGCTGTACATACCTTGTATATACTTTGACATTCGTGTGTTAATAAATGTGATGAATGCAATTATTTTTTTTTAATTAAATTGTTTTCGAAGTTTTCAGCAAACGTTCAAGTTAGTTAAACGCTATTTAGAAGCGCCACATATTTCAGCCAGTTGTCGTCCCGCCGCGGATAGAGAGTATAGTTTCGGTATCCAATTCGGTGGATGTTTAATAGCAAAGCCATTAGTCGATTGTTGTTAGACAAAGCTGAAACGAAAAGGCTTTGTAGGCCTATTCTAACCTTAAATATTGTGCAGATAGTCCGTTGTTAAAAAACGATGTTATAATAAAAGATTCAAGTAGATAAGCAAAGTCGATTCTAGACCACTCAATAGGCGTAATTGTCAAATCTTAGTCCCCACTTATCAATGCTTATTATTTTGTGATGAACAACTAATCAACAACCATAGTTATAAGACACAGAATTTTCACTTGAGTTTCCATAAATTATCAATAACATGAATTAAATTAGTGTATGTCCTTTTTAGGCACCAATCAGCCGCCTTGCAGCAATACATGGCGTTTATTTTCTTCAAAGTTCTTCTCACCCCGTTGTGACTGTAGACTGCTAGTCTTACACTCACTAATTGTTTCCGCTTTTGTGCGTTTCAACACCCTTGAAGTTATCAAATGCCCTTCCATGGTTTTTGCCTCATCCATCCCCCCCAACCACTATGTTCTGTCGTTTAACATCCGTCGTTTTGTCATTACTAAGCCACTTCTCCGTACTTTCCACTCGCAGCGTTCTGGACAACTTGTCTGAACTCAGGGTGATTTAATTTGGCAAATGGAAATTATACGCTATCATCATTTTGACTAAATCCAAGTTAAATTGTCTCTGTCTGTCTCGTGCACTCACACTACCACTTACACGAGGTTTATGTTTGTCTGTAGCAATATGCTGGAAAACGTATGTTTTTAAGTGCCACTTCAGTACACTGTTACACACGGTAAAACTGTCCGGATATTTTCACAAACTTATTTGACGTTTCGTGTACACGAATGATGCATCGACCAGCGCAGTTAGTTAATACTAACTATAAGTGCGAATTACATATGTTCGCGTTCGCGACTCAACCTTTGGAACGTGCCGTAACTTGGTTAAAGTGGGAAGCACAACACATCAGACGGATACATACAAGAGTTGACGATGTACTTTATTAATGTGGCACATATAACAGAATTTCAGTTGCGTTAAGACCGGTCCTGGAATCTATTATCAACCTACGTGACGATTACGTAACTGTCTTGTTTCTTGAAAAATACTATTACCAACTTTAAGATGAAATAACTGACACAAAAGGCAAATTTCTGTAATAGGTTTGGTGAGTTTATTTTGACAAATATAGTACATTAATTACAATGAACAAAAATATATGTTGTATTAGTTTTCCGTAAGCGTCCAGGACTTGTCCTCCATGCTGACTATGATGGCCTGCTCGATCTTCTCGTGCAGCCAGACCAGCATCTCCTTCTGGCCGGCGATCTTTATCTGTTGCGTCCCTGTGCTGCTGTCGCCCTGGAAATTTATTCCTGGCTTTATTTTTTGCGTGTTATATATATTTTAGGAAAAGTATAAAGTTACGTTTTTAATTTAGCAAGCCGATGGATTTATTTGTATATGTGTTTATGTGTTTTTATTAATAGGTAATTTAAATAAAAAGAGAAGATACATTAAATAGTGTTTTAAACGACTCTTTGAAGTGTTATAATTATGAGGAAAAAGTTCGAAAAAGTGAAACTCGCATTGGAAAAGAAGATATCGACCCAAACGTCAGAGCGCACACTGTGAAAAATTGGTTCCTCAGAGGAACCGATTGAAACAGTAATTTTCGATAAAAATTCTTACTTTCTTTGAAATCTGCGCAGAATTAAATTCTCTATCAAGTTTGGGGCTCTTTTTTATGATTTTCATTGAGAAATAATTTTTACTTACGTTCAAAGTTATAAACATTAGCGTAAAAACTATATTTCTTTTTTGCAAACATTTCTTCCAAATTCACTCCCCGACATGAAAACTAAAGGGTGGGCCATCTATTGGTTTCTTTTTAAGTGTTTAAGTTTTTCTGAGTGTTATTTCTACATTGCCGCGCTTGACATTTGACATATGTATATGTGGTGTCTAATCGCTGCTGTAAGAAATGGATTGTTTTATGCTTGAACGACGTTGGGAAATATTGAAAAATTATTTCCAAAGTGAATGCTGCATTGCAGACAGTGAGAAAATTGAGAAGAATTTTTGGTCGAAATGAAGCTCCGTCAGCGCCTGGTGTAAGAAAGTTCTTAAGGAAAGTTCGTGAAACTGGCATGCTTATGGATAACAGAAGTTATCCAAGTGCTCGTCCTGTGCACACAGCCGAAATAATTGCTGCTGTTGCCCAAAGTGTGCGTGAAAACCCAAGAACCTCAACTCGTCACACAGCACAACAACTTAATGTCAGTCGCACTTCTCTGAGGAGAATATTGCATAAAAACCTCGGGTTATTTGCTTTAAATGAATTTGTGCTTTAAATGAGTTTGAAAATGACGCCGATTTCAATAGAAAAATAATTTTTTGGACGAAGCTCACTTTCATCTTGGAAGACATGTTAATAAACAGAACTGTAGGATTTGAGGTTCCGAAAATCCACTCCTAGTTAGGGGACGTACCCATACTACGTGACCGATTTTTTTACAATTTTTTACCCCCTCCCCCCCCTCGGTGACCACCCGTAGTATATGCCAAGACCCCCCCCTCCCCCACTAGTTTTCACGTAGTAATTCATAAATATGGTTTTAAATCATTTTTTGCAAATAGAAAGTTAAAAAAAATTATTTGGCTCATGTGCGTCAGTGTTGCCACCTGTGGGTTTAAAAAGCGCTAAATGCTGCGCGCCATATTTGAATATAGCTCGAAAAAGCTCGATATTTCCTTAGAGGATATTGACTACGTGACGAAAACATAATTCATGCAATAGAGCCACAAATAATCGAAAATGTACTGCAAAATTTGGAGAAAAGAATGAACTACTGTCAAGCCAGCCGCGGCGGCCATTTAACTGATTTTTTTTTCATAAATAATGGGAAGGCATACTTTCTTGAATAAAGCAACAATCATTTAAAAATATTCAACGACGTCGTTTTAATAGCAATTTTAAAAAGAAACCATCTGATGGCCCACCCTATACATCATTTCACTATAAGTAAATTGAAAATCAAAACATTATTATCATTTTTCAGGAAATTATGATGCAAAGAGTCGACAGGTTTTGTGTTAGATGTTACGGCTAAGCAACAATAAGCATTTTATTTATCCATTAATGTTAATTAAACATTGTTAAAACGTAGTTGAAAGACTAAGAAAGATAACCCATTTAATGAATTTGAATTTTATTTATATGTCTGGCCAAAACAAATTTCCAAAAATGGCGCATTTTTAGCGGCTGAGAAGGTATATTTTGTACAAAATAAAAACCGATGCACGCCACCGATGACGCTAATAAAAGTGTGCAGTGATACCACCACTCAATTATATCGAAATAAAAAGCAATGGAATGTTTTATTTAATTTTAAATTTCACGCTTGATATTCGTTGTTATGCAGTTGGCAGCAGATCCGCATTTGCCATGTTGTATTACTTGCCAACTGTTTTGGCATTTTGCAAACGGAAATCTGACAACTATAACACCTTCATTCAGATACTTTCAAACTGTCAATAAATCTCAAGTAATACATCACGGCAGCTTCGGATTTGCTGCCAACTTGCATAACAACGAATATCAAGCGCGAAATTTAAAATTTAACTAAACATTCTATTACAGTTTTTATTTCAATATAGTCTTCACTGCCTGCACTGTATTTTTAAAACTTTCTAGAATTGCTTAGTTGTTACCTCGGACTTAGAGCAAGTTTAGCATGCTTCAATCAGTTTGTTTTGAACAAATAAACGCGTAAATTTTCTACTTCTGCTTCAATCGCAAGCAGGACAGATAAACACACCTAACGTCGCCACCAATTTGCAAGAATGCATTTTGGGGGATACAATGTCATTATAACCTCAAAGAAAAATACGCCTGACCTTTGGATTAGCTGATTGTGTGAAAATGGTTCACGAAAGTCCTTTATCGATCGTACCTGTCTTGTATTTAGGATTAGTTCCACGCAATTTATCTTAGGCATCGATATTATGTCGTCCAAATCTATTGCCCACTCTACCTCCCACGGGCCCCATAGCCGGCATTTGTTAATCCTAATGACGTGCCTAAAACAAACGCCGCAAGTCATTTTTTATGCCGTATTAAACAGAGTGTCCGGAAAAAAGTTTAAAGATTCAAAGTAAACATAAGGAAAAATATGGACATGTGTCCGAAAATCCTTCCTAAGAAGAGGAAGGGCTGTAGCTGTAGGAACTTTTTTTTCTTATTTTGACCTAAGAAATCACAGTCTTCAAACTTTTTTTCCGGACACCCGGTATAAACGCTACTTACTCCAGAGATACGATCACGATGGACTTCCCTATCTTGTCGATAGCGGCGTGAGCCCAGTATGTGTCGTTTATGAACCTGGAGTTTCCTATGGTCTCAAGCATGTGATAGCCCATGGATTCATGCACCGATATCGGTCGAAGACCCTAAAAAATAAGCTATAATGTAGTGCTACCGCTTCCCAAAAAAGATCCTCTCAAAAAATACGCCCCAATAAATTTATATGCGTTAAAATCGAAGTAAAACACATTTGGTACTCGTAATCTCAGACTTGAATATCAAAATTAATTGCCAAAATTTAAACATTTCCAATGCAGAAGTCGCCACCGCCATCCGATAGTCCATGGTAGGCCAAGTCCATTACATTTTTACGTGCCAAAATTAGGGACAGTATGAAAATATACAAAAAAAAGAATTGTAAAAATTCCTTAGAATTGGATAAACTACTTTTCCGCAGCTGAATTTCGCCGCGTCATATTCAAAATTGCGTCCAAAAGGTGGCCAAAATCCTTTTTTTTCGTTTAAAAAAAAACTATGCGGCCTACAAAAAAAAGTTTCAAAAAAAAAAGTTGAAGAACTTATTAAAAAACAATTTAAGCGTAATCCGACTTTAATAAACAAATAAATAATTTTTTTATTGCAAAAAAAAACAGCTACAAATCGCGAATTTTTCAATTGCTTATATCTTTGAAAAAGATATTATTGATAAAGATAATATTTTTTCATGAAACTTGGGGAATGTATAGTCCTCGATAAGTAGAATAAGCTGATATTTTGAACATTGCAAAATTCCTGATACCTAGTTTTTGCAAAAATCGTATTTTTCGCAAAAATGCTTTTTTTTTAACTCCAATAATTCATACACAAATGCACTTAGAGAGTTCAGCTAGGGCTTAAAATTTTCTTCAAGACTTCTCTCAAGACAAATATCGCCATTTTTTTACCGAAAAAATTCAATTTTTTCAAAAGTTTAAATTATATCGAAATGGCGTTATTGCCATTCGATAGCTGCTATTTTTTTTTAAATAAAAAAAAAACAACCCTACGACCTTCTGCTTATTCACTTCCATAAAACAATATTTATATGAAAGTACAAGTATTTAACTACGATCTGTGCAAATTTCAGCCCTTAATGTTAAGAAATGAGGCAGTGGCGATTTTTCGAAAAAAAAAAATATATATATATCGGCTCCAGAAGGTCGAAAGTGCATTTGTGTATGAATTATTGGAGTTAAAAAAAAAGCATTTTTGCGAACAAAGCGATTTTTGCAAAAACTATTAGGAATTTTGCAATGTTAAAAATATCAGCTTATTATCGAAGACTATACATTCCCCAACTTTCATGAAAAATTATTATATATTTTTCAAAGATATAACCAAATGATAAAATTGCGATTTTTAGCTGTATTTTTTGCAATAAAAAATGTATTTATTTATTTATTAAAGTCGGATTAGGCTTAAATTGTTTGTTTTAATAAGGTCTACAACTTTTATTTGAAACTTTTTTTGTAGGACACATAGTTTTTCTAAAACGAAAAAAAAGCTGCAACATTTGCAGCTCCGTTGATCCTATAAACCACCACATTAGAATGATATAATGTGGTTGATCACATGAGTGATCAACCAAATTTGCTGTGAGCAATACCCGTTACCAAAGCATACAGTCAGCAGCAAAAGTCATCTTATACCCAGTATTTCTTACTACAATACTGATTTTTTTTTGTTACAGCTTGTGAAATTCTGCGATTTGTAGAGTTGCTTCAACTCTATTATATGTCGAGTGTTTGAAAATATATCGCTAAAAAAGTTGAATTGCGATATTTTAAACAAACTGTGAATTACTCCGAAAACATTAGCTCCTTTTCAAGGTTATTGAAAAGTTGCTCACTGTAGAAATGGGATTAATGGAGCTGCAAGTGTTGCAGCTCTGCGCCACCTGTGCACTGGCCTTCGCTGTCGAGTACACACCACTGAAGAGCCCTAACAAAGACGAAACCGCATCTGCATTTTCCGCGGATAGCATCTTATTAGACATATATTTTTTATGGATATAAAAGATCGTTGTAAATTTACCAGATGTCTACTACGGTATCGCGTGAGCCTCTGGTGGATCTTAATCGGCTCCCCCAGTATCGAGGCCCTCCTCAAGGCCTCCCCTGGCCACCTCCACGCTGTCCGACTTCTCGTCGGGATGGCGCGTTATCAGAGACAGCAGGGCCTTCCCCGTCGTCCTAAAGAACATCTCGCCGTCACAGTTGATACCCGCTAGAAAATCAAACAGATCCGTTAAATCAGATCTGCGACAGTGGATTGATTCCTTACCGTTCTGACTGTTGACGATGAGCTGACTCAGCGCGTTGGGTACGCCGGCTGTGAAGTTCCTGCTCGAGATGGTGATCGTCTTGGGCACTATCTCGGATTTGTGGTAGGAGCCGTGCCGGCGGATCCTCTGTATATTCTCGATGTTCTGGTTGGCGAAGATGTCGACGACGCACGCCTCCACGGCCGCCGGCGACATGTTGATGTGCCCCAGGAGGCACCTGGAGCCGTAGAGTAGGATGCTGGCCATTCTCTCCGACTCGAACTGGCCCACCTGAAGAGTATCGAATATTGACGCATTTGTAAGTAACAAGACGTTTAAAAAAAAAAAAAAACAAGATATGTTTAATCACCTCCTGTTGATGTCAATGTAGTAAGCGAAATGCGCGTCAGGTATGGAGTGCTTAGAGTTTTTTTAATGCATTTTTTTGTGATTTTGGGTTATAGGGTCATATCTTATACAGTGTGTAACAGCCAAATGGAATAAATTCAGTACTTAGCTCCATTATTATGCATTTTGTGAGAAAATCCTGAGACACGTCAATTTCTAATTCTAAAATGACATCTTGCGACGTAAAAATGTCATCCCTAAATTCAACCCCCTTCAGGTCACTGCTACAACCCCTAAATTTTCGAATTGGAAGTAGGGGCTTGTGATACTTCATTTGAAAGGTCTTTTCATGCTCTATTCAAAACTGCTATGGTTTTAAATTTTATTACAGAAATTAACAAGAAAAAAAAGTTTCTCCAGCGTAGGTAATTCGTCACATTGGAAAAAAAACAAATCATTATTAATGCAGCAGATGTTCAAAATGTATGCCTCCAGCACCTTGGCAGTATCCTAGGCGTAAATAGAAATGTCTTCTAATGTTCTGTAACATCTGTGGGGTAATCGACCTGATTGCAAGTGTTATTATTCTCCTTAAGTCAGCTAAATCGTCGGGTTTGGTTTTGTAGACCATACTTTTTACATATCCCCATTGGAAGAAGTCTAACGGCGTGAGATCAGGTGATCATGCAGGCCATTCTACAGAACCACGTCTCCCTATCCAGCGATTTGGAAATATTGTGTGGAGATATTGCCGGACACTGACTTCATAATGTGCTGGTGCACCATCCTGCTGGAATCATATTGCATTACCTGGAAGTTGTGGGTTTCCTTCAGCTGGATACAAGTTTGCCATTGTCGGTACAACATTATTTTGAAGCAGCGCTAAATAAATTTCTCCATTCAAATTGCCGTCAATGAAGAAGGGACCAATGATATTTTCTCCAATTATTCCTGCCCAAACATTAATTTTCTCAGGGTTTTGCGTGTGTAGTTCCCTCATCCAGTGAGGATTTTCTCTCGACCAGTAACGACAGTTTTGGCGATTAACATGACCGTGAAGTGGAAATGTAGATTCATCCGAAAATAAAACATTTTCTATTTGTAAAATACTGTCATCCATCATTTGCATCATTTGTTCGCAAAAAAGAATATGTCTATCAAAATCGTCTTCCGCGAGCTCATTAATTGGTACCAGTTTATATGAGTGCATCTGAAGCTGTTTGACGATTCACGTATGTGGATTTTCTTCAAGCAAAAGCATTACATCCAATTTCTGATCATCACTGAGTTTATTGGGAGGATTTTTTTTAGCTGCCGCACATGTCTACGATCCCGAAACTGCTTCTCTATTTTACTTACGGTACCTTGAGATATCGGCGGCAACTCCGGATATTTTTCTTGAAATAGGCGAACAACTTCTGCCTGCGTTTGTGTTCTGTCTCCGTAATCATCTGCAGAATCGTTATCTTATGCATTTCTGTTAAGTAAACCATCTCTCTGAATTGCAACACGAAAACTAAAGCAAAAAGTTGTTGAGAAAATTTAGAAACCCCTGGAGAACATTTAGAAGACAACAAAGTGCGAAAATATCTAAATATGACTGGCGATCATCTTAATCTCTTGTTTCTTGTAAGAAAGTGTTCGTCCATAGTAAAAAGATTGTTGTTAGAATAGGATCTGAAAAAATACATTATCGGAGGTCCTCGTACTCACCTCGATGGCTGGCTGTATGGCGAAAGTATTGACCAAAACCTGCAGCCCCAAGACGTGAGAATAGTATTGCTGCAAGAATTGCGACGCCACCTGTTCGAACAGTTTCGATACAGACTTACATAACTTGTCACTAAGATCCACGTGCTCTATCGAAGATATCCTGGAAAAGTAACGGTGAAAACTTGCACAGGATATGGCAAAAAAAACGTTTTACTTGTGATGCACTCCCTCTAGCGGCATGTACGGCGACATATTGAAGGGGAACAGGTAATCTAGGAACCTGTGCATCGGTAAATTATTGGATCCTATGCCCATCTGGATCTTGTTGGATATATTCAGTTGTATGCCGAAGTTGGTCAACGTCAGGTATTCTACGATGCTCCTGGTGGTGTTCTCGTTGACCTAAAAGTTACATTTTCACCCGTATGTTCTTTACCCATTCCCGCGTTACTTACATTCACCCTTGCCGTCACGGACTTGTGTATAGACGTTATGTCGCTGACGTACAGAGCCGTGGACTCGTCGCAGAACTTCTTCGTCTTCCCCAGTAGCCGGCACAAGTTGACGAACAGGTCGTTCTCGATGTTCAAGTACATGCTGCCCAGCCGGAACTTCACGTATCTGTATATATCCGCCTCCTTCGAACAAATCCTCGAAACCACCACCTCCGCGAAAGGAGCCAACTCCTTCAGGTTCTGCGAAGGCAACGGATGCAGCACGATGTTGCCCGTCTGCTTGTTGTCCACCTGGAACGACTGCATCCTCAAGTTTAAGTATTGGTAGTTGCGCGACTTTCTAAAATGGAGGTAAACCGCCGGATGGTAGGTCCTCCTCAGCTCCGCGAAGAAGGGCTTCAGCATGAACATCTTCTCGAAGTCGATGTGGACGTACTCCTTCAGCTGGCACTTCTTGTAGTGCAGCCTGTACTTGTCCTCTATCCAAGAGGCCAGCTCCAGCGTGAGCGTCTTCCATTTCTGTCCCACGTTGACCTCCCAGACGGCCGGTGTGTCGCAGAGAGACGTGTAGAGGTGCTCCCTGCTGTCGTTTTCCGAGGTGAAGATCGACAGTCCCACTCCCGAAAGGGCGACCAGGCATTCGACGTGGCACCGTTCCTGGAAGGTGCTCCTGAGGACGTTGTTGTAGATCCTCAGCTCTTGGGTGAGGAACAGGGTCCTCTGCAGGCCGTCTCGGTAGCAGAGCCAGTAGATTACGATCTTGTCCTTGTGCACTTTCTTGTTCAGGTGGGTTTGGAGGCTGTCCGAGCTGTCGGAGTCGTCGCTGCTCGAGGATTCCACCACGCTGCTGGTGGGCGTGACGCTGTGGAACCGGATCCTTTCCTCGCCGTATCTAGAAGAAAACGTTGGGAAGGATTGGATCATTGACGCTTTAGTTTTACTAAAATTTGTGTATATACTTTGTGCATCGCTACATCTTGTATATTGTTGCGAGCGCGTGGCCAGTCCGCCGCTGCCTCGGTACCGGCCGACCGAAGCAACCGATGGCCTATGCCGACGTAAACAAGGACGCCTCGAAGCAACGCGAGAACTTCGATAATAATCTGGGCCTTTTTCCGCAATTATCCGGGACAAATATAATTAGCCTCGGTAACGGCGGTAGAGACAGTCTTTCTTTGAATTGTGCGTCGCGGTCTTCGTACAACTATCGAATATAAATTGTATAAAAATAAATTAGTGTTAGTAATTAGTTTAGTGTATAATCCGTATTTGTAATTGTTTAAATAAATAATGTTAGTTTTAAAGTGCGAGTTTAAAAACGTTACAATATTATAATTAATTGCGTGCGTTTGTACATACATTGAGAGGGTATGACATGATGAGTCCACGTCTTCCTCAAATTCTGGACTTCTGAGGATTAATTTAACTTGAGAGCTAAGTTGGACGTTGCTCTAAAAGACCATTTGGAAAAAGCAACGATTTTCAAGGGTAAGTACTTTAAAAATAATACAAAATTATATTTTTGTACACTAAAAAATTTGATATAAACTGCTGGCCACTCGAACTTACACATAGAGACTTTTTAGGCAAAATTTAAAGTTCAATATTTTCAACAGGAATGCAAATTTCTGAACGCGGCTTGCAAATTTTAAGAGCTAGTTTTTTTCGGATTAAGCTGCATGACGTATATTTATCGTAGGACCATAGGTTTATTATATACGGGGTGATCAATGAAGTCATGCAAAAAATCAAAAAGTTTGTATGAGTGAAATTTCCGCAAAAAAATTTTTTGGTCGTTGCAATATGGTTCGTTACTAAGGTAACATCAATATCTCTAGACGTTTTTGTCAGTTTCTGGATTAAGGCCCTTAGGCTTTGTACACACTACTCAACGTAAAATTTGGGTAGCAAAATTTTTTAAAATGCTATAACTTGACATTGGATTGACGGTTCTTGATGATTTTTGAGGATTTGAAATCTTTATTTCATGTAGATTTTCTCTGGTCTAAGCATTTTATTTGAGGGTTGAAATTTACACATTATACCGGGTAGATAATAAACAAAAACGTAGCGACAAGAACACGTTTATTGCATTATATTCTACAACATACAAGATTGGTTAACAACGGCCAAAAGTCAATTCTTAAAAAATTTATAATTCTAAACATAATTTAAAGTTCCTGCAATCCCTAAAAAAACACAGTGTACTGTAATAACAAAGATTAAGTATGTATGGATAGGGATACCTAGTGGTAATTGGTATTAGTAATTTTTAATGAATAAAAAAAAATACCTGAAAAACATAAATTGTCTGTCCATTAATTTTTGTTTTCAACCCACTGCGTCAAAGATGGGAATTTTCGGAGTTTACAATGAAATTGGGTTATTGTTGGCAACAGCGTGTTAAAAGGACGAGATCATTGAAATCAACCGGCAAATATCAATGGAAAAATGCCAAGTGTCCTATCTTTAAATACCTAATCTTTGGTAATAATTTACCCGAAATTAGGTACATTAAATAAATAAAAAGAAACTAATATTTTGTTGGTCCTCCTGCTCGACGTATTACTTCTCAACATCGATTTGGTAGAGTATCCACAAGATTATTTATAAAATCTTGTGGATACCCAAGAAAAATCTTGTGGATACAAAAAAAATCCCATTCTTCACGAATGGCCTCACTAAGCGTTTCTAAGGTTTCAGGGGGTACATCACGAGATCTTACTTTAAGTTTTAAATAAGACCAAACGTATTCGATGACATTAAGATCCGGAGACTTTGCAGGCCAGTTCATCCTATTGATGTTCTGTTCCTGCAAAAACTCTGTGATCCTTCGCGCTCTATGAGGTCGAGCGTTGTCATCCACCAATAGAAATTCTGGGCCGTAATTTCGGGCAAAAGGAACAACAATAGGTTACAAAATTTCCTCCTGATAAACAGTAGCATTAACGGTTTGGTTGGTAATGAATATCCCGGTTTTACCATTTCTTATGATACCTCGCCACACTGTAACACCTCCGCCACCAAATGCCTCTTGAGGGGCCATATTTTCCTCCAAATATCGCTGATTTGGCCTTCTCAAACTAACATTCGGCCATCGGAGTGAAACAAATTACATTTTTTTCTACGTTTTTGTTTATTATCGAGCCGGTATAATGTGTAAATTTCAACCCGCAAATAAAATGCTTAGACCAGAGAAAATCTACGTGAAATAAAGATTACAAATCCGCAAAAAATCATCAAGAACCGTCAATCCAATGTTAAGTTATAGCATTTTAAAAATTTTGCTACCCAAATTTTATGTTGAGTAGTGTGTACAAAGCCTAAGGGCCTTAATCCAAAAACTGACAAAAACGTCTAGAGATATTGATGTTACCTTAGTAACGAACCATATTGCAACGACCAAAAAAATTTTTTGCGGTAATTTCACTCATACAAACTTTTTGATTTTTTGCATGACTTCATTGATCACTCCGTATATAATAAACCTATGGTCCTACAATAAATATACTCATGCAGCTTAATCCGAAAAAAAACTAGCTCTAAAAATTTGCAAACCGCGTTCAAAAATTTGCATTCCTGTTAAAAATATTGAACTTTAAATTTTGCCTAAAAGTCTCTATGTGTAAGTTCGAGTGGCCAGCACTTTAGTTACACAAAGAAATTTTCGCAAAAAAAAAACGCGTTTAAAGTTAAGTTTGAAACTAATAAAAAACCAACATGGTTCCAGCATGATGGAGCACCACCACATTTTGTGGCAAATATCAGGGAGTATTTAAATTCACAATTTCCGGGTCGCTGGATGGGCAGAAGAGGTACAATTGAATGGCCAGCGTGCTCCCCGGATCTAAATCCCTTAGATTTTTTTTGTGGGTTCTGTATTTAAAATGTGAAGTTTATGTCAAGCTACCAGACAACATTGGAGACGTGACACAGAAAATTTCAAATGAAATCCGGGCAATTCCTGAAGACTTCCTACTAAATGTTATTGAAGCATTTCGGGACCGGGATTTTTAACTCTTGATTATAATATAATATTAACTGCAGACAAATAATACAATATCTGGTGTAGTATTAGTAAATAAACTCACCCATCTTTGGTTATGTCAACGGAGAATCCAGAACCCTTGTTGTTATACACGTTCCAGACCAATTGCCTAGGCTTAGTCGGATCGTCCCAGGTATATAACAGCGAATGATAAGGGTTCAGTAGAGTTACCGGACTCAGATGCTGCTGCTGAATTTTCAGGAACAAATCCCCACAGTAGTTCTTGACCAGAACCGGCGCATCTCCGGGTTTGAACTCGTTGAACGAAATCCTGAACGAATCGTTGATTCCACCGGACACATCAATGCTGATCGCACCCTAAGACACAATTATTTTTGTTATACAGGGTGATCATGCTACAGGGTGTAAATTTAAGATGAAATACACTGTATATGAATGTGTTTCTATAATTTGTACAGTCTAAAAAAACAAAAGGTGTTTTACAACCCATAGTAAAAGGTTTTCTGGGTAATCCAGTGGCGGTGCGTGATATTTCAGTTAGCCATATCTTGAAAACGACGCATGCAATTTTAATTTTATAGGAACATTTTGTTTCCCAAAATTAAAATGGCCATAACTTTTTGAAACAAAAATATTTTGCAACAAATCGAAAAACGTCTCCTTATATTTGTTTCTAGATTATGAAAAAAAAATATACTGCAAATATTCCACAGAGCGTTACTGAGAACCCAGGGAGTGCTCCAGTGTTTTTGAAAAATTTTTCGCAAACTTTGCTGACGATTTTTTCACTATAAATCCTTTCTGTAAGAGGTATATAGTCATCACCTAAAAAGTGAAGTAGGTCCCATGTGTCGTTTTCAAGATATGGCTAACTGAAATATCACGCACCGCCACTGGGGTAATCTATGGTCAAATGGGTTTTAATTAACGCTAAGAGTTAATGAGTTTTTTTTAGGTTTGTGTCCGAATTAAAGTTCTAACACCTATTTTCAAATAACAGAAAGTGGGAACCTGCCTACTTAAAAAAAAAAAACAGTGAAGCTAACAAGCCATCCAAAAAAAAAGTCATCAAAGCTGGCTGAGCAAAAAAAAGACGTATTTCTATTCTCAAGCTTACGTTTATAACCTTATTTAATTGTCAGGACTGTCGTTTTATTTGGCAGCCATTATTTATTTTACAAAAACAAAGTTTCGCTTAAATCCCCGACATAACCGCTATCTCTATACGCTATATTTCTATCTCTCTCGTTCACAGCCAGATTTGATGACATTTTTTTTATGGCTCGTTATAATTACCCCTTTATCCATACGCAAGACGGTCCTGTGTTGGTTCGATATGAAAAACGATTGAGATATGAGCTTGCTATCTCTATATTTGACGTACATCTGCATGGAAGACGTCTCTGGCCAGAATATCATCGTCTGGTAGGGCGGCAAGTCGATCCAGAGATCTGACTTTTCGTTGTGTTCCATAAATCTGAAAAATTAGCTATTCTCATCCTTTCCTAGGTCCTGAAGTTGGAATTCAACTCCAAAGAAATCCTCCAACAACCTGGACACATTATTCTTTCCCAAACCAAAATATGTCTTCCAATTGTTAAGTCAACGGAATGGACAATGGACATATGCTTACCTCAACGCTCTCTCCGTGTTGTTGGTCACCAGAAAGCTGGGAAGCAGGGTGACTATCTTGGTGAGCCTGGGGCACATGTTCGACAGCCTGGTGCTCAAGAAGAAGAGGTACTTCTTCTTCCTCTCGTTGTCTTTGCACACCACCAGGCCGGTGGTGCCGGCGCACTCCAACCCGAATTCGTTCGACCAATTGGACTCGTACACGCGCACGTTGAGCGTTTGCTTGCAGTGCCTCTTGTACGTGAACAGGAGGATGTCTTCGTTTACGATTTCGTGGAGGGAATTCGAAGCGGCAGCCTGAAATTACGGTTCAAGCTTATATATTGTCTTGTAAGAGATTATCTACAGCCACATATTCGTTAACGGATCGATAGGAAGAGAACAGTGATTGAAACTCGAAAGTAAAAAAAATTAATAGACACAATTTCAACTAAATGCGGGCTTTTCCTTGAAAACTAACAATGCCCCCGCAACGATACGATAATAAACACACTGTATATCTTACCTTGATTTGTAGCGGCAGTCCAGTCTTATTGACAATCCAATATGGCGTGTAGAAGAAGAGGTTGCAGCTCCCCTCCCTGTCGCTCTTCACGTTGATCGCCAGATTCTTCATGTCCTCTTTGCTCTCCGTATTCAGCACTATTATCTTCTCGTCCAGGTGCCTGGTTAGATTCAAGTTCCCCGACCACGTGACTGAGTCGCGCTTCACCCTGATCAGCAGCTTCTCGTCCCTGGAGAAGTCCAGCGAGTACACGCTGTTCTGTTCGCCCGGCTCGACCTTGACCACTTGCTTCAGCCCGACGTTGAGCACCTCCAGAGTGTAGGGCAGGTAGTTGTGTATGATAAGCGGCGGCAACAGATGGATGACGTAGTTGGGGATCGTGTGCGCTTGGAAGTGCTTGACGTCGAGGTTCTTCTTCAGGAGCACCCGCAGCGAGAATATCTCGACGTTGGAGTCCGGCTTGGGCTTGCAGTGCAGGTCGTAGGCCGTGTCCAGCTCGGTGGCCAGATCTTGCCACCATATGCCCGAGTCGGAAGCGTAGTGGCCCCTGAATGTCCGAAGGACAATGGCGAGGAAGTGTCAGTATTTGAAAGTGACTCGAGATTTGTTGAAACATAGATTCGACAAAATTCTAGTCTATACTTACTCCGCATATGCTGGTTGTATGAAGAGCTTGCAGTGATAGGCTATATACAAAGGTACGTTGTATTCTTCTAGCGCTTCTAGTACCGCTATCCTCATGGTTGTCTCGAATGGATTCGTCACATCTCCCAGAGGTTCCAAGTTCAGTTGCTGAAGGATGGAGGGCTGATACAGGACGCTCAGAGCGAAGCAGGTTTCGTTCTTTATCTGTACCAATGCAAAATGACTTGCAAAAAATCTCCAATCATTTCTCAGATGGATACTTACTTGTAATGGCGAACTAACAACGACGTTCCTTCCCAATTTTCCGATCGTATGTTTGGCCGCCAAGTAGTAAGTTTGCGTTGGAGTCACTGAGTGCATCCTAATCAGTTTTTCCCAATTCCTTCTTGGACAGTTGGTCTGAATCGGCATGAAATTCGGAACGAATATCTTCATGAAGTTCTTGTTTATTCTGTCGTATAGGTAAGACGTCGTCTCAGCGGGAAACTGGAGACTCGACAACGTTTCGAAGTCGTAGGTGAGCTCGAAGTCCTCCTTTTTTTCGTCCGTCAAGCTGGAACGTGCGCCATGTTGAACAGTGTTGCATGCATGCGAAATTTAAGTCGCATTAAGATTATCAAGTAAGGGATATATTTCTGACAGTCTGGCAGACTCTAGCATTATTATTGTTTTAGAAGCGTTTATGTCGTCGGCGTGAGTAGTACCTTAATAATAAAATCCACGTGCAAACGCCTAAACAACTACCATTTGCTGACAAAGTGAATAAATTCATAGGTGATTTCGAAGATTTCTAAAATGAAACATTTTTTTTAAATAACCCCAAAGCAAAAAATATGCTGGGTTCGAATCAAGCGATCTTCGTGGCCATGAATGTTCAAAATATCTGCTTATAACACGACCTTGAAAATATAATATGTTGGTATGCTCAAAAATAACACAAAATATCAGCAGCGTTAAATTGGGACATTCAATGAATATTACGGTCTTGCTTACCTATCTTTGTCATCGTAGTTATTGTCGAGATAATCAGGCACGAAATACAGGCCCCTGCTGGGGCTTCCGGGGGCCGAATCGTCGTTTTCGTACTTCTTGATGCACAGCAGCCTGTCTTCAGGACTAACGTTCTGCTTCTCGTACAGTTCCACCCTAGTCTGCGGGCCGATATCGTTGGTGAGGCTGATGGATTTCTTGTCACTCTTCACCGAAATTATCTTATTCGAGTATTGAGTGATTAGTTCGTTGATGACCTTCAAGACGTTGGGGGTTATCGTCACATTGAAAGTTTCCTTGGCGTCAAAGAGTACGTAGAACGACTTGTTGAAGATCATGTCGTGCTCCTCCTTTTGCTTTTCGTTTTCTTCCACTTCTTCATCACCATCGCTCGAGTGATCGCAGTCGCTGTCCTCCTGCTCGTTCCAGTCCCCTAGAACAGGTATTCAGTGTCCAGAATGTTATAAATTCCGGTCCTACTCCAGAACCTAGAATCTAATATAAAATTATTATAATTTACCTGTAAACAGATCGGATATCGCAGCTGCCAACTTCTCCATGGTCCCGTCCTCGTTCTCCGAATCGGAATCGTCCAAGAATGTAGACAAACTGGTCTTGACCCTCCGATTGTTCCCGTTGGTTATGGAATTGATGGGCTCCAGGTACATCATGTCTTCGCCGGAATCCTCGTCCTCGGTTGTCGTCACCGACCTGCTGAACTTCTTTTTCTTGTTCGTCTCCGTCTTGGCCTTGTGCTCGGCAGTGTCCAGCATGGGCAGTGACTTGTCCTGGAACACCTTGATCACCATCTCCCACGGCTTGTACTCCTTCTCGTCGATCGCAATAGGGTCTACGAGCGGCTCCCAGCTCTGCACGCTCTCGTTGTAATAGTTGGCTTGAAGGGTCAGCTCGCAAGTGCAGGTCAGCAACGAGGACCAGTCATAGAGGGTGAGCTCTATGGTGGATTTTACGAGAAGTACTTGAGTTTGCTCCAGCTCGAATATCACCACCACATCGAACTTGGGCACCAAGAGGATCTCGTGGACTGTGATGGTGTTGTCCGTTTTTGCGTCTTCTAGACTCTCACACTTCTCTATGAACTCCTCGAGCTTCTTGGGTTCCCAGAGATCTTCGGGTTCGGGGGGTTTTGGCGCTCTTCCTCCGCTCTTTCTTCACATTCTCGACTTCTGGAACCTTGAAATGCTCCACGATGTCGTTCAGGATGTCGTTGATCGAGTGGACCACTTCGCTGCACAGTTTTACGTATATAGAAGATATGGCCATCGTGATTTTTTCCCCGGATTCCTCGGAGAAGCTCTTACACAGTTCTATGTCGCACTGTTTCAAGATTACGTAGGGTTCGTCAGAGTACTCGCTAAGATCGTAAAAGAGACTATGCAATCCTGACAACGACATGACTAAATTCAATCTGTTAGCGTGACGCGAGTAGTCGATCAAAATTTCGCTTTTGGTGATGAAGTACCGCTTCTTGTTCGATGTCGTCTCTACAAGGAACATCAGTTCCGGTTTGTTTATGCGTACTGACAGAGTCAAGCTGGTCGAGTGTAATTTTTGGGCTACGGTGTGGTATATTTCAGCTTCGTAACCTGGGTTGATGATGCCCGCGTCCAAGTGGTCTTTGGGGAGGCACTCTATGACGAACAGGGCTAGCTTTTCGCAGAAGGGAATGGACAGGCTCAGGCTAAGCCTCCCGATGATGACGTCGGCGGATTTGTCGCCCGTCTTGTTCTGATGGAAGGTGACGTCCACTATGGGCGGCTTGTTCACCGTTATGTTGCAGTTGTTGTTTTTATTGTCGTCTACTGGAGACTGCAGAACTCTGGAAACAAAATTAAAAGCATGAATCAACATACATGACATTACAACAGTAAGACAGTCAAATTGAGTAACCTCGAGCAAAGATAAGTCTTTGAAAGGTCCAAGAATGTATTAAAGATTTAAGTGCATTAAAACAAACGTCAATTTATTGTGTGGTTGAACAAACAATGAAAACTCACATTTTATCAAACGCGTTGGCGTCTGGTCCTATCTCCTCTATACAGACAGTGTCGATGGACAGCTTACCATCTAGGCTCTTATCACTGTAAACCACAAATGAAGTATCTATCTCCATGATTTGCAACTTGCAAAGGCCATGATTCAAGTCCCTGATAGGAGAACTTAGCAATTCTCCCGAATCGAAGAAGAGCATCAGCTGCACTTCGTCTATGGTGCACTTCGCCACGATGTTCTTCTGTTTGGGTTCGCAGAAGAAAGCTTCTAGGGTCCTTACAGTTTCGTCTGCTTCCAATAAATCGGTTGGGGATTTGATTTGGTCCGGGAACAGGTCTAGTATCTTTCCCTCGCCTATGTTGTCGGTGTATATCGCCATTATGGTAGTCAGGTCTTTTTGACCCAGGGTGATTTGGACGCTGTCTATTATGCTGTCGATATCCCAAGATCTTTGCGACGTCCTCATGTTGGTGTACCTCTTTATGTCCATGTTCAGACTTATCGGTTCTATTAGAGTTTCCTGAAAGCCCAATCCGATTAGTTTATTGTTATTTTGTTTATTCGTTTTTCGTACCTGCATTTCTAGAGTGGAAGTCAAGGTCATCACACCTCTTGTCACAGTCACTCCGTTCAGTTTCACCAGAATATTTTCCGTTATATCGGTCGTGTAATCTTTGAAAAAGTTCTCCACTCTCAGCTCGCCTAGCAGAATGTCAGAATTCACATCAGCATTTTATAACTTATAAACAATTCATATTGCCAAAAAAATTAATTAAATAAAATAGATAAATAAAGTAAACTCACTGTAAAGTAATATTTGGTTTTACCTGTATCTATAACCATAACATTAGACGAGGAAGATTTTTGAGGTATCAGGAACACAGGACCGCATACATTTATTGCCAAGTTAATTTTAGTATTATTTTTCAGCGTCTCTGTGGCCGCTGTAATCCATCTATGAAGTCTCGTTATGGACTTTTCTAGTAGCGGCAATACTTCTAGGTTGGCTATGAAGCGCTGAAAATATTGATATAGTTGCCGAAGCCTAAAAATCATTCTAGACCTCACCTGCAGTTGGACTATTAGTTTATAAAGAAAGGTGCAATTTATTCTACCAAGGTGGAACTTAAAGCTGCCATCTACAAACGTTTCTTCTATATTCGGCGATATATCGTTGTTGTGCCCGAGTTGTGTCGCATTCCTCACATACTTGATGTCGAATACCTTGTCTTCGTCCGTGTGCAATACCTGAAATTGTTTTATTTTTCTCAGGTGATGGAAAAGATACAAAAATGGATGCGATAAAGATTGTGGCACACCTGAGGTCATTCTCAGAACCTTTCAAACTTTGTAATATGTTTTATTTAATTGCAGTTCTTTTTACTCAAAATTAGTCTTACCTTGGCATACAGGGTGACATCTGATAGATGTTCGACGTTAATGTTACTAAGGAAACATCGGAAGACGAATCTCTCGTTGGCCCTGAAGAGGAAGTCCATTTCAAGACCCGATAGCTGAATACTGACGATGTCAAAGTCCGAATCGCAGACGGTAACGTTCAAATCAGCTAGTCTCGCCGAATGGGAGAATTTTACAGAGCCGGGTGGTACTGGCGTGTCGCTCTTTTTTATGCAGAATGTTCCTTATTTTGTCCACCGTCTTCACGAGCAGACTTTTTAGAAAGGGGGATATCTGTTTCTTCACTCTAGGAATATATAATTAGAATAAACAAAGTATTGTAATACCGAAATTCTCGTAACATTATGTTAAAAATGCTATATAAAAAACTGTAATTTAAAAGAACCTTTTGAAGTACATATTTCTTGCAATTATTTCTGTGGTCCAGGAACATTAACGTTAAATAAAATACAATCTACAATGTTAAAGTGCAAATTAAGTTTTGAACCCATGTTTTAGTATATTTACTTGTTACTGAAGTACTTGGAATATTTCAGAATCGTGTGGACGGCCTCCTGGTGCAGAAGTACAGAGATGGCTCCGAAGTTGGCGACCAGCGACGTTTCGACCCCGTGAAAGTTAGTCCAGAATTCGGGACAGCTTGCGCTAACCTAGAAAAAAATACGATGCAATTGATCTAATTTTATTTATGTGCCTTGAACTTACTTTTCTAAATAATACCGTGATTACGTCCTGATTATTGGGCAGGGGACTGAACACCAGGTCCAGATATTGACCACTAGGCGTCGTGTGCAGTTTATCGGTGAGGAGGATGCTGTTAACTGATATTTGATAGGCTGGACCGTAGGTCATCAGAGCGATGTCCATCGTGAAAATTCCTAGACGTAGCATTAGGTACTGCCTATCGTTACTGTCACTTGATCGAGAAAATACCACGGACAGCTATAAAAAAGTATATTAATAATTATGTAGTCATATGCAGTTTTTACTTTGTGTAATAATTCTTACAATTTAGTGATTACACAGGTCTACAAAATAAAAAAAGACCTGTCTTTGCAATCAAACCCATCATTTCTTATGTATTTGGATGCACTGAAACCAAATGTGGCAAAATTTTTCTACCGCATCACTTTTTCTCTCCACCCCCATATAACCCCCATAAACTCTTATTGAGGACATTTTTTTGAAAACATTTGTTTAATTATTTTTTATGACCTTTATATTGTTTTTTTTTGGTCGCTGATCACGAATCTGAAGTCAAGAATAAATTTCGACTTAATGACAGCTGTCAACAAGCTGTCAAATTTCACTAAAAAGTAAAAAGTTGATATTCTGATTACGAGGGCTAGCTCGGGATAGATATTGGAAACAGTACAATTTTTCGGTTTTTAGGGTTATTTCAAGGTGAAAGCCCCTCGTTATTTAACAATTTTCGAAAATTTGACCTTAACCCGACTTTGCCATGACCTTGTTAAGAAGTACCATTTGGACATAAAATTTCCCGGTCTTTTCAAATCCGGGGTCATAAATAGTTGTTTCCATTTGGAAAAGTTGTTTTGACCTTCAAATAACCGTCAAGGTCAACGTCGAGGTCAAATTTAAGGTTACGGTCGTACGTCCCCCCCCTTGCCCACAACTTTTGTATACAACTTTTTTTATTTTTTCGCTTACCGGCCGAGTTATTTCCTATTAAAGGTTAAAATGGTCCGCCCTGTATATAAACATGTACTAAACATAATCTCTTTATCTTTTTTTAGAAATTTTGACAGCTTGCTGACTTCAGAATCATAATCAGCAACCCAAAAAACTTAATTATATGCATTTAATATCAACTTTCTACTTTTTTAGTGAAATTTGACAGCTTGTTGACAGCTGTCATTAAGTCGAAATTTATTCTTGACCTCAGATTTGTGATCGGCGACCAAAAAACCAATGTAAAGGTCATAAAAAATAATTTAAGAAATTTTTTCGAAAAATTTGCTCTATAAGAGTTTATGGGGGTTATATGGGGGTGGAGAGAAAAATTGATGCGGTAGAAATATTTTTTTGCCAAATTTGATTTCAGTGCATCAAAATACATAGGAAAAGATGGGTGTGACTGCAAAGACAGGACTTTTTTTATTTTGTAGACCTGTGTTATTTATTATAATCAATATAATAATTATAATAGAGAGAGGTATTGTACATGCGGGATCGATTCCACAGCATACTTCGTTTTTATACAGTTTTTTTTTATAAGAGAAAAAGATTTATACACAGTTTTTTTTTTATAAGAGAAAAATATTTTCAAACCTCATTGATCACGAATCCAAACAGAATATTAATGTTATTATTAGGTGATATGTTGTCTTCTAGACCAGGCAGGTCCACGCATCTAGCCCAAGCCTCGTTCATATTTTGCTGGTTCGACCTTCTTGTACTTTTCCTAAAAGATCCAGAGCTTTGCTATGGACTTACGATTTAAGAATTAACAAATATCTCACTCTTTTTTGATCCTGCGTATTTTTCCGTTCTCCGTTTTGTATCTCTTGTACTTCGAGTAGCTGTCGGCGATGGTGATCCGTTCTTGCATCTTTCGGAGGAATCTGGGCGTTACTTTTCCGCTAATAGTGTCTTTCGAGTATATTTTTGGATTCGCATCTTCCTGGATTATATTGATTTTAATCTGATCAACGTTGAAAAACTTCAACAACAGCCCGATCTTCCTCTCCGACAAGTTGAACTTCAACGTTTGTAAGTTAATACTAAATTTATACCTAAAAATAGAGTATTTATTATACTTTAATACTCGTACGGTAACGTGTGTAAAAAAAAACGTTATTTTTCATACTTACGTCGGTATTGTCTTAATGTTGGCCGCGGAGAGGGCATAGGTCGAAGAAAAGAAGTCTTGGGTATGACGTGCATGTCGGTGTCCTTCTCCTTCCTGGCGTCCTTCCAGTTATCACAGGTATCACAGAATAAGATTTGAACGTCAGCACAGTTGATGAAGAGCTTGGAGTAGAGCCGCTCTTCCAGTTCCATTTGAGTCGCGTTTTCGGCGACGCAGTTCTTCTGGCAGAGCTCCGTGGTCACCGAGTAGCGGCCGAGGTCGATCACCAACAAGTACTCCGCTCTAAAAAAAATGTTAAACTCATATTAGGCCGGCTGTCTACGGAGATAGGGTGCACCCAATCAATTTTGGACGGAAATAGATATGCTTTTAAAATACTTTTTTTAGGGTTATGTAAAGTCCAACCATTATGTGTGAAGAGTATGCCTCAACACACATCGTATAGCGTTGTTGTCGTTTTTAATTTTTAAATGTTTGTACTTTTAGAATAGTTCCATAACACTTAAATTAATAAATTTATACGCTGTTTATAGTAGTTGTTCTAATAAAAAGAAAAGAAATTTTAAAACTGATTATATAATATTGCGGATCAACGTGATAAAACAACAGATAGTTTAGTTGCACGTCTGTCACTCTTAGTGCGGTGCGGCGGTTTGAGATTTGATGCGCGTCTATTTATCGTTATCACGATTTTGTTGTTTAATTATATGAAAAAACTTTTTCTTTTTTCACGCTTTTGTTCCAGGTCGATATCGTTCCACGTGCCGGTCATTTAATTCTCCACAAATAATAGTTGGACTGTAGAATGTAGCGAAAAAATATATAATGAACTTACTTCATATAAGAACTCGTCTCTGGTATAACAACGTAAGGCATCTTAATATTGAGATTGAATTCCCACTTTTCCGACAGTTTTTTCTTTACCAGAGAAAACAATTTGGCAGGCACATCTTTTAGATAATCCAACAGGTTCTCTGTTGGGTTGTTTCCAGTCGTTAGATAAGTCTCTAGCTCTTCGAAAGACGGCTGCAAAACAATTTAAATGAATAATACTTCTTCCATGCATCTATAATTAATTTACAGGCTTAACCGCCTGAATTGGCCAGCTGCATTACCCGATTTAATCCTATTGAGTTTTTCTAATCTCATCAGATTTCATTACCTTATTGTATACGCACTCCACCGCATCCATGGTGACGCCCAGCTTATAAGCGCAATTGGAATTTTTGGGCATCTTCTCCAGTTCGGCCTTAAAGAAGAAGGCGGGGCTGTCGCCCAAGTGCTCGGAAGATATGAGGGGCATCAGGTGGTCATCACTGTTGGCACCTTCGATAATGATCCCTTCGACCTTTAAAGAAGACTTGAAGCTGCCATCCTGATAATTGGGTTTTATGGAGCATATGGTCTGCGTCAAGGTAGTGACGAGGATTTCCCTGGTGTTGTTGGTCAGGGTTATGCCGAGGTTTCCCAGTCGAAAGCTGTAGTTGTGCTCTACGAAAAGGTTAAACGTTCAAACGTAACCGATAGAGGTCGAAAGTGACTTAAGTGATCTATTGGATCAGTATATTTTTATTACTTGTGGCACTGCAATTGCTCATGGAAGACAGAAAACATTTAATTCTGGCCAAAGATGCTAGTAGCGTGTAACATTCCAAGGGACACAGTGAATCATCCCGAGTTTACCATCCCTTTCCCACTATTGACGTCATATACCCCTGACTTCTGACTCTAGTAACCAGTAGCAAGGAAAGCGAACAAAACATGTATGTACCACTTACCTATTGGAGATTTTTTATTCTCTTGTTCGTTTTCGAAGAACCCAATCTTTTCGCACAGTAAAATACGCTCAGGTGAAGGCAACATGGACCAGAAACTCTTTTCACTTATACTTCTGGCTTGTACCTAAAACTTCTGACGTTTATTCTAAATACTTTTAAAAACAGCTAAAACACCCATCACTCTTCAAAGAATTCATACCTATCAGATATTATTTGATAGTTGATGATATTAGACTTAAAATACATCTTAAATATATAAAAAGTATGGTCCTTTGGAATATAATTTCTTAATAAAGTTTGTGGTTAGCTATTTTTTGATACGTACTTATACTTTTGCTAAACTTACCAAGAGCCTAGCTTGCTGCCTAGCTATAACCACGTTGATGATAGACAGGTTATCTTCGTACTTCTGCAGGTCCAGTTTCAGTTCGGTATCGTTCGGATTCAAGATGATCTGTTTGTAGGTCTCCATGTAGTCCTTGTAGTGCTGTCTCACCCTCCTGATCCGGCTCCACGTGTACGGTTTGACCCGTTGCTCCAGCAACGCGTAGGATGCGTACCGCCACCATATCTTCTGGTTCTCCAGGATCTTCTCCTTGGGCCTGATCGACAGGAACTGCCAGCTGATCAGCATGCGGTCCATGGAGTTCGCCACCGCCAGCAAGGAGTCGTATTGTTCTTTGGATATTTGGACGTTGCAGTCTTGTACCACCACGTCGGTGTGGAGTTTCGTGACGTTGCCGGCTGGCGATTTGTGGATCACCATCTTGATCTTCGATGTCATGGGGTTCAGGACTAAAAAAGATGAACCTCTTATCAAGTGTTTGAACAAATGTAGTTTGGGTCACTTCTCAAATAATTTTCCGAATTTCAACTATACATCAAAATAAATGTGTTGAGAACAATCAGGGGAACTTGGAATAATAGAAATCAAGAAAGTAGTTGTCTTACCGAAATCAAATTCTTCGTCATTGATGGAATAGTTTTGGAGGCTCGAAGACATTGCATTCCTCCACTGATAATACTGGCAGGGTAGGTCCCATGTTTTCTGTTTCACGTCTGAATTCCAGTATATGGAAAAAGCCTCGATTTTGATCAAATAATGGCAGACGTCTGAATGGTTATCGTACTTTGTTGGTTTCCACTTACTACAAAAAGCAAATTAGTAATAAAAACGTAATAGATCTCATCACTGGAAATGATTGTGTGCTTTCCAAAGTTAACACATGATAAATACACGCTTAAAACATAAATAACAGAACTCTAGATTCTTCTCTAAGCTCCCTTACCTGTTGGTCGTCTCAGCTGTAATGCTACCGATGCATAGGCCCGCAGCCAGGGGAGTCTTCCAGCTCCTGGCGTCTTCGTATCTGACGTGAACGTTGGTGATGTTCAGTTGAAGATAGTTGAGGATATTCGAGACCAGATGTTCGGAGAATGAAGAGGGTCCTCCCAAGATGTGACTTTCCGTGTCCAGATCCTCCAAGGCCTTCTTCTTGGCGGCCCTTGTCAGTCGTTTGTTTTTCTCAGGATCGAATGGGTCATCGGTGACCACCGGACCCACGACTATATGCAAGTCTTCCATGTTGAGGACGATGGGTTGGTTCCAGAGCGAGGACCAAGGGATTTTGAGCCATACCTTGCCTATAGTGCCGGCCTTTACTTCTATCGGGAGGTTCAGCTCGTACTGGAACGGTATAATTATTGGTAAAACGTTAGTAGGCAATTATATAAAAAATAGTCAATCTTAAAATGGCAACGTAATCTCACTTAATATACAGTGTGGAACAGCCAAATGGAATAAATTCAGTAGCCCCATTGTTATCCATTTTTCTAATTCTAAAATGACATCATGCGACGTAAAAATGTCATCCCTAAATTCAACCCCCTTCAGGTGACAGTTAAATTTTCAATTTGGAAGTAGGGGCTGGTGATATTTCATTTGAAAGGTATTTTCATTCTCCATTCAAAACTGCTATGGTTTTAAATTTTATTGCAGAAATTAACAAGAAAAAAAAAGTTTCTCCAGCGTAGGAAATTCGTTACATTAAAATAAAAAACAAATCATTATTAATACAGCAGATGTTCAAAATGCGTGCCTCCAGCATGTTGGCAGCATCTTAGACGTAAATAGAAATGTCTTCTAACGTTAGTTAACATCTGCGGGGTAATCGACCTGATTGCAAGTGTTATTCTTCTTCTTAAGTCAGCTAAATCGTCGGGTTTGGTTTTGTAAACCATACTTTTTACATATCCCCATAGGAAGAACTCTAACAGCGTGAGATCAGGTAATCGTACAGGCATTTTACTGAATCACGTCTCCCTATCCAGCGATTTGGAAAGATTGTGTGGAGATATTGCCGGACATTGACTTCGTACTGTGCTGGTGCACCATCCTGTTGGAACCATATTGCATTACCTTGAAGTTGTGGGTTTCCTTCAGCTGGATACAAGTTTGCCATCGTCGGTAGAACTTTATTTTGGAGCAGCGCTAAATAAGTTTCGCCATTCAAATTGCCGACTACCATAAATTTCATATATATATATATATATATATATATATATATATATATATATATATATATATATATATATATATATATATATATATATATATATATATATATATATATAAGACAAATATGCAGGTTAACCCTTAAACTACAGTTAAACCAACTACAGTAAACTTCCTTGGTTAACAGGTTATTACATTTTCATTCCATATGACGTATATTGACTGGTCACTTCAGTATTCCTCTTTGCCGTCTTTAGTTACAGATTGTCGCAAAAACAAAAAGTTCTCAAACTGTTACAAATTGTTACCTGCGTAAAAACTCCTATGTACCACATGAGATTTACATAGCGCAGTGTATATGTCAAAAATTTGCACCAAAGGTTCGTAAGGGATTATGATCAACAGTAAAAAAAATAGATACGCCTATAACACGTACATGTTTTTAGTGGTGCCAGGTAGTGTGTTTTAAATATATATTTTCGTATATTTCACAGTGATATACTATGTGCTAAGTCCGGCCCTGACTTTTATGGTTTAGTGCTATCTCTACTACAAACACCGTAGAAAAGTACATTGTCATAAATAGAGCTCGTGCGAGCGCGGAGTGTAACAGGACCGTAGTCAGTTTACGAATGAAAATGTTAATATGTTCACAGAAACTATGTTGCATCATAGTGCATTATTAAATATTTTTACTTATTACCAAGCGCGAATGTCACAGGGCCGACACTGTGCATGTCCTGCCCTTGACTTGTTGGCCTTCACAGATCACAGCTGACTTGCATTACGAAAACTGCGCTAGCAATTTTAGTTATTTATTTATAGTTAATTAACGAAGCTACCGATGCTTGCGGGCGTTCAGTAGCTATTTTTTTAATTGGTGCGTTAAAAAGACAGCCACCCCAACCTGCAATGGGAACCTTGTCTCAACACTGATGTTTGTCGGGTATGTGTTGCCATTGTTACGTGTTATCTTAATTTATATAGGTATTTTATCCTTGACTTAACCGTACTATTTGGTAAAAATAGTACTATGCAAGTTATAGGTCATAGCCCCGTTTTTATCACTGGAAATATGACGCCTTTGTCTACGATAAACTTTAGCATGTAAGCATTTATCTCGGCGTACCCGCCAGGTCTCTTTTAATTATTATTAAATTAAGTTAGTTGTTCTTTTAGCACTTGACGTGTTTAGAGCTAAACTAAGAAACCTCGTCGGGTTTTTGCAGACCGTCTGTCTGTCTGTAAGTTCCCAAAAAACCGTGTAACTTAAGCGATTGAATAAAGTCTTTGTATTCAAGTGTTTTTACCATCTGAAAATCCTTTTTAAAAATTGTGTTAACCGAACCGAAACGTTAACTGGCGCTGCGAACAGGATTCGGTAGCAGTGTCCCGACTGAACAGTTTTTCGTCGCGAGTGCTTCGAAAAGTTCAACGAGAAATTTTCGAGAACCAACTACGTCCAACTACCCGTCGGAAGACACCGTTCCTCTCAAGGATTGACTACCGAAGGAGACAAAAAGGATCAAACCTCGACTACATCGGCCGCATCAATCACCAGGTTACAAGAGATCAAGGACTGGACCGCTACAGAACTGCACGAACAGTAAGTAGAGCCATTTTCCTATCTCACCTCTGTGTTTTATTGAAACGATTCTTAAAACATTTATTTTAATTAAGATTGGTTATAAAAACCAGATTTTTACCGTAAAGATTAATCAAAATCTACCTACGTTGAAAATCACCGAGTAAACGAACTCGCTAGGCTAAGAAAGAAACAAAAAGAGGACAAGTCCAAGCAAGACACATCCCACAAATCAAATTTTTTTCTTTTTCTTTTTACATTTCTCACATTTTTGCATCGAAAACTACACCTTTCGAATAAACTCATACGATTACATGATATTGAATTACTTTTAAACAATTATTTGTATATTGGCTTAGATAACAAGCGTATCATTGTTAAACATCCAAAATGACGACCGAAAAATTAGATTCATCAATGTACAAAATTTATAGTGACCAGATACCCACTTTTTCTGGCGAAAAACAATATCTCTGCCAATTTATTAGAGCATGTAACGATTTGTATACCCAATTCGGAAAACCAACAGAAAGTACGCACAAAAATAACAAACTAATTGCAAGTACAATAGTAGGAAAATTACGCGGCAATGCTGCAGAAATAATCGGCCCCCGTTTAGAAATTAACACCTGGCCCTTAATTAAATTAGTGCTAGAACAAAGTTTCGGCGATTGTCGATCTGAAAACACATTAATTAATACCTTAATAACATCATCACCTTTAAAATCGGAAACCCTGATAGAATTTGCAACACGGTTACAAATATTAAGAAGTCTACTAGTAAGCAAAGCAAACGAAGAAACAAAATTAATTAAAGTCGAATATTACGAACAACTCACCTTAAAAACGTACGTAATGCACCTACCGCCAAATATCCAAACAATTATAAAGTGTCGCAATGTAACTACCATAGAAGAAGCTATCGCAATAACTAGCTCGGAAATAGACCAAACCGAATACGAAAAAAAGTGTACAAAAACTAAAATCATCCCAAAATCAAAATTTCAGAAATAATGTGCCACAAAATACATTCTACCCAAAATTCAAACAATTTCCACAAAATACAAATAAACCGCAATTTCCAAGCCAACCCATTAACGTACAACCTCGTCAAATTAATAATAATAAATTTTTCACAAATCAACATGTGTTCGGAAATAAACAAAACGTTTTCAAACCAAATCCGAACTTTGTTCCTCAAAATAAAGCAATACCAATGAGTATGACAACTAGGCATAGTAATTCTAATCAAACACAAAATAAACAAAATACTTCCCAGTTAAGAAATTTCGTAAAATTTCAAAATCAACCAAAATGGACATCCGAAGAGCTACACAATATCGAAAGCCACGAACAATTAAATGAGAACTCAACAAATTTGGAATTTTCCCCCGAACAGTTAGAATTCATTGAAAATTATCCCCCAAACGAGTATCCCGAGGAATACTCCCCCGAATTTTTAGATTTTTATAACTCGCAGATGGAACAAAACCAATCAAATGATTCACTTCCATCTGATGAAAATTTTCAATCGGCAACCGAAGAGATGCACCCGATATAGCATTCTTCGCTTACGTCAACGCATTACCGTTCATTCAAATTAAAAATCCACCAATAAAAATGTTAATAGATACCGGATGTAACATTAATATGTTACGACCCAGTATAGCAGAGAAATACTTTCCCGATCAAATAATTAAGAAAAAATACAACACTAAAAACCCCTTTAGGAAATCAAAAGGCAGAATCAGAAATCATCATAAATGCATTTCCCGAATTTAAATTCAAAACAAAATTAAAATTCGTATTGTTCCCGTTTTCAGACTATTTTGACGGTATATTAGGGCTTGAAGACTTAAGGCGATTACAACTTCAAATGAATTTCACAGAACAAAAATTATTTAATGAAAATAAAACTGTTGAAATACCCTTCCAATATAGACATGCCAGTTCAGCAAATCAATATAAAATCGAGATACCACCTTATTCTAGTATCTTTCAAAGATTCCCCGTGTCAGAATCATACGGCGAATGTATCATTCCGGAATCCAGATTTAACGAACTCTGGATACCCGAAACGGTAATTCAAGTAGAAAACGGAAAAGCAAGGTTCGAAATTCACAATCAATCAGACCACACCGTGTGTTATTCATTTAATTCACCGATCCCGTGTAATTCGATCGATTTAAACGCATACGATATTTTTAACGTAGAAAATTTTATAGATCCTCAAACACACAGTAAACAATTTAATCATAATGAACTTATGACCAAAATTAGAACAAACCACATGAATCGCGAAGAAAAAGCAGCCATTCAAAAATTAATCTCTAAGTACTCTGATATTTTTCATAACGAAAACTCGAAATTAACTTTCACCAGCGAGATAAAACATATCATAAATACGACAGATGAAATCCCGGTTCACGCAAAAAATTATAGATTCCCATTTGTGCATAAACAAGAAATAGAGAGACAAATAAACAAAATGTTAGATGACGGTATAATCCAACATAGTAATAGTCCATGGTCATCACCCATATGGATCGTCCCTAAGAAACAAGATGCCTCTGGCAAACAAAAATGGAGGATTGTTATCGATTATCGTAAAGTAAATGACAAAACATTAAACGATCGATATCCCATACCAAATATCGATGATATTTTAGATCGACTAGGTAAATGTTGTTATTTTTCCACACTCGACTTAGCTCAAGGTTTTCACCAAATACCTATGGACCCTAACTCCATAAAGAAAACCGCTTTTAACGTAGAACACGGCCATTTCGAATTCAAACGTATGCCCTTTGGCTTAAAAAACAGTCCCAGCACATTTCAGAGGGCAATGGACTTTATTTTTAGAGATCAAATCAATCATCACTGTTTGATTTATATGGATGACATCATTATCTTCAGTCCCAGTTTAGAAGAACATATAAAACACCTTAAATTAGTTTTTCAAAGATTACGCGAAGTAAACTTAAAGGTACAACTAGATAAATCAGAATTCGTTCGACAAAACGTTGAATTTTTAGGACACGTAATAACAACTAACGGTATAAAACCTAACCCGCGAAAAAATCGAGGCAATCAGTAAATTCCCTTTACCAAAAACACAAAGAGAAATAAAAAGCTTTTTTAGGAATACTTGGTTTTTACAGAAAATTTATAAGAGACTTTGCCAAGATAACCAAACCATTAACACGATGTCTCAAAAAAGGTCATAAAATCATCCACGATAAAGAATTTTTAGAAGCATTTGAAACATGTAAAACCCTATTAAGTAATGAACCATTGTTGCAATATCCGGACTTCTCAAAGCCTTTTATATTAACTACAGACGCTTCTAATTTCGCCATCGGAGCAGTCCTTTCACAAGGTCCCTTAGGTTCGGACAAACCAATAGCTTACGCCTCACGTACGCTAAATGACGCAGAAAAAAATTACTCAACAATAGAAAAAGAACTCCTAAGTATAGTAAACTTTTGCAAACATTTTCGACCTTACCTATACGGAAGAAAATTCACAATTATTACAGATCATCGCCCCCTAGTATGGATCAACAACCTTAAAGAACCAAATTCCAGACTCACGCGTTGGAAATTAAAATTATTAGAATATGATTACGAAATTTTGTATCGTAAAGGCTCCGAAAACGTAGTAGCTGATGGATTATCACGAGTTGAAATTCATCCTATCGATCAAGATGACAACGATTCTTTAATTGTTAATATCGATTCAAAATTCACGGACAAATTACAAGAAATAAACGAAGAAGATCTATCCCGCATTCTAAATGAAACTAGCAATGAAAATACCACCTTATCCGATAACCTCTCAGAAATACAAGAAAACTTAAGTAAAATAAATATAATTTCGAACGTACAAATTAATCCACCAAGAGTTAATGTTGAAAATCATTCTAACGGCTCAACAGCACACACAAGCGTTGAAAACCCCATTCTAAACATCCCTATATCTGAATGCAGCATTAATAGTTTCAAAAATCAAATCTTAATCACTACGAGCAGAAATATTACGAAACCCTCCGTAAAGCATAAACGTATTCACAACACGAAAAAACGATATGAAGTTATTTTTCCCAGAAATAATAAAGATGAAGTATCTAGCCGAGACATAATCGATTTCTTTAAAAACTATTTAAGACCGAAATCATTATACGCTATGTTAATAGACCCGCGCGAAAATTTAAATCTTGAACCCATACTCCAACAATACTTCAATAATAATAGTTTCAGATTAATCAAAACAAATTTATATCTAACAGATGTCGAAAGTCAAGAACAAAAAGAAGACATAATAAAAAACGCACATATATTAAAAGGCACACACAGCGGAATCACAGAAACCACCGCTACAATAAAACAGCATTACTATTGGCCCAATATAACCTCAACGGTCCGAGACTTCATAAATATTTGCGATACTTGTCAAAAAGTCAAATACGAAAGACATCCGAATAAAATCATTTTTAATTTAACCCCCATTGGAGAAAAACCATTTGATCACCTATACATAGATACCTTTGAAATCGACAAACAAAAATTCTTAACAATTATTGATTCATTTAGCCGATATGCACAAGCTTATCCTATCAATTTAAACGCTAAAGATGTAATTGATAACTTGCTTATGTTCTTTTCTCACTTTGGCGTACCAAACAAAATTACTTCAGATAACGGAAGAGAATTTAAAAACGGCCTATTCGAAGAATTTGCGCTACAATATAGCATCACCCTACATTTCACCACACCTCAACATCCACAAAGTAATTCACCTGTTGAAAGACTCCATTCAACATTAATTGAAAAAATATCGCGCCCTAAAGCTAGATGATGTAACGAATAAAACACCTACAAGTCTTATGAAAATGGTAATTATATCATATAATAACTGCATTCACACTAGTACCCGATACACACCATTTCAAATAATATCTGGCAATCTAAACACCAAAACTTGCTACCAAACCTCAAGTCACGAAGTAATTAATGACTATTTAAACAAACACGCGATAAATGCTAACATTATACGCGAAAAAGTCAAGGAAAATAACGAGAAAATCCGTGAAATAAATAATCGAAAACAAAACGAAAATAGACAAGAACCCCCGAAAATTTCGGATACAAAAATCCATGTCAAAGACGCTCAACGCAAAGCAAAAAAGTAAACCTCTTTATAAAACAAAATTAGTACGCGAAGAACTAGATAATAGAGTATTAACAAATCAAGGTTTCGCACATAAATCAGAAATTAAACCCGAAAGAAAATTAACCAAAAAAAATATTGTTTCAGATGAGGAAACTACTCGTCCTCCTGCTACAAATATCGTTAGTAATGAGCAATAACCAAATCATACAAAAAACCATCCTAAAACCCTTACTTCCACTGTATTTGAACAAGGGCTTAGTTATTAGAACACATCACAGTTTTCTCAAATATATAGATACCCTTATTTTCAAAAATAATATTAAACAATTGGAAAATAATTTAGAAAATATTGTAGATCGATTCACCCTCAAAGACGATGCTGTACCAGCACTCTACCCATCATTAGAAAATATTTATAACAGATGTAATGAACAGCTGAATATCGCGAAAATACGTTTAGAAACCCTTAATCCATCCAATAACCGGATGAAAAGAGGATTATTTAATTTTGTAGGCAAAATTTATAAATACGCTTTTGGAACGCTTGACAATGATGATGCAGAAAGATATGATCAAGCCTTAAACATCTTAGAACAAAATCAAAAAGCCATATATACGAACTCCAAACAATTATTAACAATATCTAACAAATTTATGAATGAAACAATAACAGTACTAGAAAATATAACTACTATTCAAAATCATGTAAGCTATGAAATAAAAATAGTAAAAGATAACATGAACAAAGTAACTAAATACTTACACTTGCAAAATTGGTTACAAGAAATATATATTAATCTAAATCAAATCACAGAATTACTCGATTCCCTTGAAGAAAAAATATTATTTGCCACAAATAACATTATTGATTATACCCTATTGAATAAAGAGGAACTAAAAACAATTTTAGACATAACACAAACAGAACATTCCAATATTAACGAAATAACAGAATATACCGACTGGCTGAGACTAATTCAGGCCCGCGTTTATAAAAAGAGTTCAAAAATATTAATAAAATTTCTAATTCCTGTCATATCGGATGAATCTTTTCAATATATACAACTGATTCCTATTCCTATCAATAATACCATACTCGTCCCGCCTAAACCATACCTACTACATGGCTCTACATCTTTCTACTTAGAAGACAGATGTCAAATAATCGCAGATTTATGTTTCTACGAAATCAAAAGTCACCCCAGCGACCCTGATTGCATCACAAGACTCTTGGATGGCCAACCTTCTACTTGCCCGGTCATCCCTTACCTACAACAAGACGACATTATAGAAGAAATAGCGGAAGGATCCATCATCCTCATTCCAAAGGATCCACTTTTAACTCAAATGAATTGCAAAGTTTCAGAGCACCAAGAAATAAAAGTACCCACACTTGTGCAGGTTCCTGTAGGATGCTCCATCTCAGTACACCACCAGACGTACCTAAACGAGCAAAACACCCTGTACAGTCGCCCTATGGAGACCATTCACCTAGAAACAACTAGCTACACCGATGCGAGAAACTCGAGTGCCTTGATGACACCCCCTCGCCTGACGAAACTCACCCGGATCCACGACGAATTGTCTCATATCCGAATAGACAATTTAAAACAGGTCCCACGCCAAGAACCCACATCGTGGACCACGTATATATTAATATTAGTTATTCTTATATTAGCTATATTTACTTTTAGCAAGATATATTTTTATTGTTCTAAGAATAATCGTTTACAATCCCTTTTTGTAGTATTTAAGAAAGAAAAAGTAAACAAAGACGAAATATTAAAATCAGAAAAGCCAGAAAAGAGAGAATTTCATTCCCTATTTTCTTCAACTTAGAGGGGAGGAGTTATAGGTCATAGCCCCGTTTTTATCACTGGAAATATGACGCCTTTGTCTACGATAAACTTTAGCATGTAAGCATTTATCTCGGCGTACCCGCCAGGTCTCTTTTAATTATTATTAAATTAAGTTAGTTGTTCTTTTAGCACTTGACGTGTTTAGAGCTAAACTAAGAAACCTCGTCGGGTTTTTGCAGACCGTCTGTCTGTCTGTAAGTTCCCAAAAAACCGTGTAACTTAAGCGATTGAATAAAGTCTTTGTATTCAAGTGTTTTTACCATCTGAAAATCCTTTTTAAAAATTGTGTTAACCGAACCGAAACGTTAACTTGCATGTTGCTACATAATTTATGTAAACATATTAATATTTTCATTCGTTAACTGACTACGGTCCTGTTACACTCCGCGCTCGCACGAACTCTAGTCATAAAGTTTCATTATAGGCACCGATCTGCGGCTGAGTCAGATACCTCATCAGGTTGATCGCGTATTATTTTTGTTATTTGTACATTTCATACGCAATGTTTACGTTCATTTGAATGGACAGCAATGTATTATGATGTATTTTCTGTGCATACCGTGCTTGGTAGTAATAAACACCTGGACTCCTGTTCTATTTATAGTTAAAATGTAAAACAATACCGTAAATATTTCGCGATAACCCATCCAACTCTTGAATCACGCGCATCTGTTACTATATCTATTGGCCGACCCAACTTATAGCGCAGTTAGGTCCTCGTTACTCTAAACCCGCTCTCCCGACCCCGTCCACCCCGCCGCGATGCCCCCATTTCCACGTGAATAATGATCGGCGCTCCGCACTCACCAACGCCTCGGGTTTCAGCTTCAGGTCCGTCAGCTGCACGTGACCGGAGAAAATGCCGACGTTCAGATTTTCCGTGTCAAGGTCGACCACGTACTTGCCCAACACTTGGTTCAGCAACCTCGCCACGGCCCCTTCCAGCATCTGGAACACGACAGACATCAAAATCAAGCGCCCGCTTTGGGGTTATGTCGAGGATTTTCCGAAATCGCCCAACAAATTTTCCGTATTGTAGGAGAATTGCACGAAAAAGCATATCACACTAATATGGGGGCAAATCTAGTTGGCGTAGCTAGAAGCAATTGACTACGGACTTACTTTGTTCGTGTGGTGTCACAATTGAGGCGGTCGCTGATCGTATTTTTACATTTTTCAGTATGTTGCGCGCCCGAGCCGGGGTGAGAGTGGTATCGATCGAGAGCGGTCCGTCGGAACTGCCCCTTCGTCGAGGGTTGGCACCTCGAAAACTCCTACGCCGTACAGGCCCGTACACGCCCTACCTTCGAATCGATAGCGGGGAATACAAGAATATTTTCTTTTTTATTATTTAACGGCGCACGGATTTATTTCGGGACGCGGGGCCGCGATTTGTCTGGTCCTTCGAACCGGATAAAAGCGGTATAGGCATTATCTGATTGTCCTTGCAGGTATTTTGTCTGCCTTGAGGAGGTAAATTTTTGCCGTTACGAGACCTGCTTGCTCAAAATACGGGGTGACACAGGGCAGATGTAACAGGATCTCATTTCTTTATTTAATAACACAGGCCGACAAGATTTTAACCCAGAAACCAGAATATATTTTTTCAAAGGTTTTTGATGCGCTGAATCCGAATCCAAATCTCTCAATTGGCTCTGGTTTTCGAGATATCCTAACCTAAAAGTGCAAAAAAAAGCAATTTTGGCCTATATTTGAGATTATGTAGCATCGCAATTTCTTTTTCTCAAAAAACTATGAACAACATCGTAAAGTACATGCCTTGCCCTTTTAAATGACGTCGAGTTTACTCAAATATCTTTTTTTCGCTGCGGTATCGCATTTTGAAATTTTTAAATTTGTGAATTTCTCTATAATATTATAGAGGCCGACAAGACTTTAACCCAGAAACCAAAATATATTTTCCAAAGGGTTTTAATGCGCTGAATCCGAATCTGAGGTCCTAATCTCTCAACTGGCTCTGGTTTTCGAGATATCCTAACTTAAAAGTGTAAAAAAAGCGACTTTGGCCTATATTTGAGATTATGTAGCATCGCAATTTTTTTCTCTCAAAAAACTATGAACAACATCGTAAAGTACATGCCTTGCCCTTTTAAATGACGTCGAGTTTACTCAAATATCTTTTTTTTTGCTGCGATATCGCATTTTGAAATTTTTAAGTTTGTGAATTTCTCTATAATATCATAGAGGCCGACAAGACTTTAACCCAGAAACCAGAATATATTTTTCCAAAGGGTTTTAATGCGCTGAATCCGAGTCCGAGGTCCTAATCTCTCAACTGGCTCTGGTTTTCGAGATATCCTAACCTAAAAGTGCAAAAATAATGATTTTGGCCTATATTTGAGATTATGTAGCATCGCAATTTTATTTTTCTCAAAAAACTGTGAACAGCATCTTAAAGTACAAGCCTTGCTCCTTTAAATGCCGTTGAGTGTGCTCAAATATCCTTTTTTTTTTCGTTGAGATATCGCATTTTGAAATTTTTATGTTTGTGAATTTCTCTATATTTGAAAACCCATTAAGGATTACGTGTACATCAAACAGTTGATTGGTGTTTTGATAAGGAAACACTGAAAATGTTTGAAATTCAATAGCAGGTCAATGTTTTCTTATGTAAAAAAGACTAGCTCAGAATCCAAGGTCAGATTATCAAAATTTTTCGAGGAAAATTTGGAAAATCTGACCTTGAATTCTGAACGAGCAAATCTTTTTTACATAAGAAAACATTGACCTGTTATTGAATTTCAAACATCTTCAGTGTTTTCTAATCAAAAAACCAATTGACTGTTTGATGTACATGCGATCCTTTTAGGTTTTCTATTATAGAGGATTCGGATTCAGCGCATCAAAAACTTCTGAAGTTGAACCAGATTTTTTGCAACAGCAATTTATTATTGATTTTTAAAATACCATTTGTATGGTCTTGTCTTAAATTTAAAAGAAATATTGTACCGTGAAATTCTTAATGCAAAAACATTTAAAACAAAAACTACTTAAAATGAATGATTCACGAAAAAGCAATAAACAATAGGTATATTGGTCGAAAAAGATAAAGATATTTGACTTTAATGTCATCGTAACCAAATTATAATATGCGATATCTTAAATAAATGCCAGAATTTTCAGTAATAAAACATGTTTTAATCATTTAACACGAAAATATAATACTTAAAAGATTTCTTATACCGGGTGAGTTTTTAGGGCGTATTTTGTCTATAGTCTCATAAAAAATGTTAAAATAATAATGTAAGGTTGTTTGCTCCAACAAACTTTTTTTTGTTTGCAGTTGAAATAAAATTCTAAAACACTATATATACCAAGTGTTAAATTTATTGTGTTGCATTTTATCAATTTCAAATCGAAATGACGTGTTTAGTTTAAACGGATCACTCTGTATTTTTTTCCGTTTAAGTTTTGTAACTGTCAGTTCTTATTTTGCTCATATGCACTGTATCTCAGAATCTGAATATCTCCAAAAGTAAAAGCTCCAGAAGCCGTACTAATTATGAAGAAAAGAGGCTGTATATTGTAAAGAAACAAGGAGAAGGTAACCTGTTCAGTTGATTTTTAGATAAATAGCTTTGTGCTTATGTAGAACATTTTGGACATCTTTGACTAAAACTGTTTGAAGCAACTAATTTGCTTCAAGTTAGTAAATATTGTATATATTAGGACAAAGAATATTCTGTGACTTTATTGTCTGTAGACTTTAGTAACTAAGCAACAAAAATGATTTTTCAATTCTTAGCAGTAATTTTTCCTTTCCCCATTTTTTTGGCATCATAATACTAATGACGTGTGTCATTCATCATGTAATGCAAAGTTTTTTCTTTCCGAAAGAAAGGTCCAAACACATAATCCCCCAAATGTAGATTTATTTGTATTCCCATATTTCTCATATTAAAATTTAAGTGGATATCATCTAGAAAAATACTAGAAATGGCTGGAAGGGTCTTTAAATGCGTTATTTTAGGAGCACCAGCTTCTGGAAAGGGCACGATCTCTGCCCGCATAGTAAATCATTTTGATATCGTGCATATTTCTAGTGGTGACAAATTGAGGCAGAACATTGAAAATCGCACTCGTAAGTTTATGCAATTCATCTCCAATTCACAACCAAAAATTGCAGATGGTTTTAGTAACTTTCCTTTTGGTACCATTAGATGATTTCGGTAGACACATGGTAGTCTCCAAATCATTAGTTATTATTATTAATACAAGTATGTCTTCATTATTTTAATTATCTCTGGGTAATCATTGAAATTGAACTTTGGGATACTATTTGGAAGTTAGAAGTAAAAATTTCTTAGATACCGTTTTTTTTTTACTACATTTTGTCTTTTGTAGCTATTGGTTTTGAAGCCCAGCAGTATATCCAAGCGGGAAAGCTAGTACCAGATGAAACCATGATAAAATTCATAACAGGCGAAATAAAAAAAGTTGGAAATAAAGCCTGGTTGTTAGATGGTAATCACAATACGTTAATGATAAATGTAAGGAATCGGTAATGCAATTTTTATCGATAAGTATAGATGTATTTACATTACTGTAGTTTTAACAAAATATTTTAATTTTACGTACATTTTAATTATCTCTCTAACAGCTGTTAAGGGTAGCAATGGACCATTATTATCTCGTTATTTTTCAAATTAGCTTATCAAATATGCCAAGTGTTTTGGCATTTCACAACCGGAAGTCTGACAACTGTAACACTTTGATTGTTCTGAAAATAACAGTTTCTCCCAAAATATAACCCTGACTTTATGATAACCTTCCATATTCCGTATGTTCCAGGATTTCCCAGAACTCTGTCTCAAGCTGTAGCTTTATGGGACTTAGAAAGACTGAACTTGGCCATGAATTTGATCGTTCCATACAAAATAATCGTCGACAGAGTGAAAGGTAGATGGGTCCACCCCGCCAGCGGGAGGGTGTACAATGAGAATTTCAACTCCCCCTAAAGTTCCCGTAAGTAACATGTGAAAACAGACTGTCCTGGGGTGTTTTTTTTTAATGCATGCAATATCATAAGAACAAAATATATTTGCTGTATTTTTTTTATAATTACATTTGGACATATACAGGGTGCTTCACGAAGAGTGGCCTAACAAACGTTTAGGCAAATTTTCAAATGGGTTTGAAAATTTATATCAGGGTGTATTTGTATCTGAATATATCGGAAGTAAATACTGACTAATTTTCATCCTCTTTCTACTCCTACTAATGCTAGCATTTTCCGTACCTACCTAAAATGGTAAAACATTTTGCAATGCTGAATTTTGGTCCACTTTAGGGTAAGGACGACGTAACCGGAGAACCGCTGATCCAAAGGGAAGACGATAAACCTGACATAGTCATGAAGAGGTTGGAACAGTACGAAGAAATGACGGTGCCGGTAATAGAATTCTACAGAGACAAGAGGATTCTGAGGGACTTAAACGGAGAGGAGTCCGAAAAACTTTGGCAGCACGTGTCTGAAGAACTAGCACTTCATGTACCTTCAAAGAGCGTACGGAAAACGTAAAGGTCAAAACGGAAGTGACTAATTTATGTTGTAACTTGAATAAACTATTGTATTATGTTTTGTGAAGGAATCTTAAATATAGGTGGGGCATTTCACGCCAACTAAGTGAGGTCAAAAAATATTTCTGTTTGAAACATATCACAATCGATAGTACTTGCTAAAAAACTAACTTCCCTAAAATTTTAGATTTTTTGAGCCACAAGGAGAGGGATGGTGAGGGTGAGAAAATACAAATTTTCGTTTCGACTCTATTCCAATCTTTCTCAATAAAAAAATGAAAAAAATTAAAAAGAAGGTTGAAATGGTTTTCGATGTTTTTTTTTTGCGTAGAATACGATAAAAATATTTTCAAAATTATTGGGGGTAGTTTTCACCCTTATTTTGAGGATTGAAAGTTTAAAATCGAAATTTCGAAAAGTATGACACGATTTTTTTTTTAATTCCTTTCTTTTTTTTTGTACTTTCGATTAATTTTTAAATCATAATGGGGTCGACCAGGAACTGGGCCAAAAAAACGGGCCAAAGGTGAAAAAACGTAGTTTTAGCGTATTTTCTCATCCTGTGAGATAGTAAATGTTTTAAATTTTGTTTTTTGAAAATCTGACGTTAGATTCGTGATCAGCGACCCCAAAAACCTTGGAATATATTATTCACTTGCCATTTACTATCTCACAGGATGAGAAAATACGCTAAAACCACGTTTTTTCACATTTGGGCCGTTTTTTGGGCCAGTTCCTGGTCGTCGCCCATTATGAATTAAAAATTAATCGAAAGTACAAAAGAAGAAACTAAAAAACCAATTGAAAAAAAATCGTGTCATACTTTTCGAAATTTCGATTTTAAACTTTCAATCTTCAAAATAAGGGTGAAAACTACCCCCAATAATTTTGAAAATATCTTTAACGTATTCTACGCAAAAAAACACATCAACAACCATTGCATCCTTCTTTTTAATTTTTTTCATTTTCTTACCGAGAAAGATTGAAATTTTAGAGTCGAAACGAAAATTTGGATTTTCTCACCCTCACCCTAGGAGTATCCCTCTCCTTGTGGCTCAAAAAAAATCTCAAATTTTAGGGAAGTTAGTTTTTTTTAGTAAATCTCGTATTTTTGATGTTTCCTTTTTAATTTGTGATTGTGTTGTTCATAATTTGACACTCTCCTTGTCTCTGTAGCTTTTGTTTAACTGTAGTTTTTATATACAGGGTATTCAGTAAAGAATATGCCATATTTCAGGAATACCTACTTTGGACGAAAATAAAGTAATTTAAGTTAACTTACCTTAGTACCATCTTGCTTCCCTAAGAAGTTGTGGGTTTGTGAATATACTATTTTTGTATAATTTTTTACGAAATTTATTTAGTTTTTGGGTAGTACTCAAATTTTGGGAAACAAGTTTTTTTGGAGTTTGCGTTAAAAAAGGTTTACTTGTCGCATGAAATGTATGTTCTGAGTCCTCGTATCATATTGTCTCGTCATCGTATGGTCTGAGCTCAGATCATGTAACAGTTTCAAAAATTGACAAATTTTTTGACCAACATGGTACAGTGTTTGAAAAAAAGCGGTAAGAAACCATTTTAAGCCAAAATTTCTTCATACACTTGAAGCTGGAGATACTGAGGCAAGAATGGAATTTTGTTTATGGACACAAGGTATGTACCTAGACAATCCCGATTTTTTACAAACTATTTTATACACAGATGAAGCTACATTCACGACAAACGGTATTGTATCGTCACAAAATATCAGAATTTTGAGTGAAAATAATCCACATTGGGTAATTGAGTGTAAGACACAATACTCCCTGAAGGTAAATGTTTTCTGTGGCATTTTAAATGAAAAGATTATTGGGCCATATTTTTTTATGAAAATTTGAATGCTGCCAGTTTTCTCAGATTTTTACAGAGTTTACTGACGCACTTGATGAGCTTCCTCTTGATTATCGCTATAATTTACATTTACAACTTGATTTAGCACCTATCCATAATGCTGTCATAGTGAGAAATTGGTTGAATGGGAATTTTCCTAATTGCTGGATCGGAAGAAGTAGTCCTCTTATTCGTTGGCCGCCGAGATCCCCCAGACATTACCCCTCTTGATTTCTTTCTTTGGGGGACAATAAAAAATAAAGTGTATGCTACAAGGCCCCATACCCGAGGAGAACTTTCTGATCGCATTAGAGAAGCATGTCAGAGTATAACTCGACAACAGTTACGAAATGTAATGAGGAATAATCGTCGACGTATTGAAAAATGTATAAGGGAATTGGATGGATTAATCGAAATGACTACGATTTAAATTTTTTACAGACTTCCCTTTTGTTGTATTCTAATTTCTTAATTTTGTAAAAAAATGTAAGCATTGAATAATATGATTTAAAAAAGGAATCCGTTTTTTCTCTTACACCTTGTATTTTAGAACAATGAAAATCGGTACAGCTATGTTTTAAGTAATGATAAAAAAGAATTCGTCATCAGTTTTTTTCTAAAAAAATCCCTAATAGTAGTTGTTGACATTTGAGCTTATCAATTTTTTAAAATTTGTATATTAACCCTTTCATGGGCAGTGGGACATATATGTCCCACCACATTTTACTCGTTTTTTTCATATTTCTGACACCTTTTGCCCTATATATAGGTACAAAAGTATTTTTTAGACTCTTGGGTACCTAATTTATGAAATTTTGGCGTAAAATTGCAATAATTAATTTATTTAAATACCTACTTGTTATAAAAAATTGATATGAAAAAATGCTGTTTTGTCACTGAAAAATCAGTTTTTCGGTAACGCATATGGCTACAGCTCTGAATTTTTTTTTACGTATTCTCCATTTATAGGTTTATAACATATTTTCTTTCAAAATTTTTCGTTGCTCAGTTTTTTTTTAAAAAAAATCTTAAAATTGCAAATCTCAAAATTTTCGTTTTTTTTTTTAATTTTTTATTATCTATTTATAATTATTATAAATTAAAACCGTTCACATTAAAATGTTTATTTAATTAGATAATTATAAAATGTATTGATGTTAAATTTGTAATAACTGTTTATAAAAACTATGACTTATATCATGTTGGATATAAATGTGTTGGTGCTGTCACAAGCACAAGAGCTGCAGTAAAAAATTATTTATATATTTATAGTTTTTTGTTTTTTATTATTTTTAAATTATTTTCATAAAATTTTATTTCCTGTCAAAATTTTGTCCGCCATCCGCCATTTTGAATTTTGAAAATCTGACTTCGGATCAGCGACCTCAAAAACCCTAGTAGTCACTCTTATTTTTATAATAAGTGTTAAGGAAAAATGTGCCCTTGAAAGGGTTAAGGAATAAACAAAGCGTAAACGTAAAAGATATTTATTGTGAGGCTTTCAATGCATATATTTTGACAAACAAAATAACATTACAAGTTAAGGGGGGCAAAGCCCTCATAACAAATCGACACATAAGGGGGCCGAAGAAAACCCGCGGAAAAACCGGCGCGTTTTCCCGGCCCGAGATATATCCCGTAATATTTTTAAATATCTATGGTCCATGTTGATAATATTAGTAATTCTGAAAATGTTCAATAAACATCATTTTTTTTTGGTAATTTTTACAGCAATGTATATTTACAATGTGACCGGCCGGTCTGGAAAAAAAGACCGGCCCGTCGTTTTAACAAGAATACAATTTTAAATAAAGGCCCTAAAATTATCAGGACATTTTTTTTGTTAAACTTATATATTTTTACAGTTACGTATTAACATAGTTTATACATACATTACGTTTATTTGTGATTATATATATATCGTTACATGCTTGGTCGTTTTTGTGAAAAAATCATATAAAATTAAAAAACATGTTCTTTTAAGTAACAATCAGATAGATGTATATGATGAGAGTGAAAGAGATAGAATCTAGAAGGGTTTCAAATGTAAACTATCCATGTACAGGTAATTTAATATCATAACATTTTTTTGTACGTTTGAACGACAAACCTTTCTCAGCTGTTTAGGGGTGGAAAAATAGTGTAAAACGGGTCAGAGACATCTGTATGCAAAATATTCAACTCCGGATTAGATGGGTAGGGATGGGAGCAACAAATGTGTTACAGGGTGTCGCAAAAAAGAGACGTTAACAGGGAGATATCTAACAAATAAATTATTTATTTAAATATAAAAGCGCTGAAATCATTGTGTTAATCAGGAATGTTGAAAACCCGCCTATGAGAAATTTGAACAAAAAATATACAAGGCGTTTCTTTCTTTCTATACGCTCTCAAAGTTGAGCAAAATATCGAATTTTAGAGCCGCTAGAAGTGTGCCATGGAATTACGTCAGAACAGTTGAATGTTTTAAGTTGTTTGTTTTGTTTATAAATTTCCATGGCAGACATGATTTTTTGAAAATATGAACGTACTGAAAACAGGAGTGGTTTTGAATCACAACCATAGTTCAAAATTTACTGAATTACATAAAAAAAGGGCTAATATTTGGTTTTCTGAAAAATACATTGCAAAACTACCACACTAAAATAGGGTGTAACGCTATGAATTCAAATTGTAAATATAAAAATCTCCAAATGGTAAAAATATTAAATTTAGGGGTTATAAAAAAATGGTAGCAGGCCAAAGTTCCATCTACAAAGCAGAGGTAGGATCAAAACAAGCAACTTTTTTTGTCCTTTAAAACAACAAACAAAAATGTGATCGAGTATCTTGAAAATTATATGGATCTGTAAAAGTATACACCCTGTACGTTTGCCTGTTTATTTTTAATGATCTATAACGTCTTCTGACCCATTATTTTGTACAATATGTGGTTCGTTTAGATAAAATTAATATATCTGTATATTTTTTTGTATTGTCTCGAGATCTACGGTTTGTAAAAAACAGATTATCTCAACCAAAATTATCTTTAACTACCGACGATAACAAGCTTTTCTCATATTTAACGAAAATTCTACAATAATCCTAAACGATCCACCCTGTAGAATACCCCTCAATAGTCCAAATTTAAAAGATGATAAAATATGTCCTAAGGATGCAACTCCCCACAATTCGTTGTCATTCATTCTAAATTTAACTACAAATAAATATATTTAACGATTTCATATACAGGGACAATAATAAAAATATCTTTCACATATGCCTTCAGTGTTCACCATCAATGTTGCACCTATATAAACAATCGACAAAATGGTCATATTAAAAAAAATACACAATCAAGGTAAAATAATGTGTTTGCCAATTTCCTGATTTTTTTTGGGACACTGTGTAATTTTATTTTTGCCAAAAAAATACTGTGGTAAAAAAAACAGAAAGGCTTGTTTGATTTTTCAGTTTATATGCAACAAACGAATTCTGTAGTAGTTTGAATATAAAGATTAAAAAAATGTATGTCATGTTTATACCAGTCTTTATCATTCTTTAAAAAAAAATTACTTTTAAAAAATAAGATCCTTTAAATTTAAATGTTGAAATTTCCCTCCAAGTAAAAAGTCAAATATACAGGGTGTCCCACAATCAACGGCAGACAAAACTATATTTTCTGGATACAAATATTAAGACTTAACCAACATACCTTAGAGGAGGTGATATTTGTTTTCAAATGAGGTGATTTTTATTGAAATGCCCCTGGAATATAAGAAATAATAATTTCCAATTTTTCTAGTCTAATTTTTCACTTTATCATGCCTTCTTAACCCCCCAGGTTTTTATTTTCAGTACGGTTTTTTTTATTTTTAGGTTTTTACTTTTTTTAACAATCTGTACATTAAAAAACAAAGAAATCATCAAATATTACTTTACTATTTTTCGAATTGTGAGGATCATGCGCAATGGAGAACACTCCAATTGGACCGTTACCAATACCCGGTAACATTAATTCACTAACTGTACGAAAGATCAGTCTAACGTGAAACATAGACTGAAAGAGCACCTCCAAATGAATATGATACAACGCCACCAAACTCGCCAGATCCAATCCTGACTGACATAAACTACCAACTTCCCTTCTGGTGGCAGAAGAATATGTATGGAAGATCATGATAGATAAAGATGATATATAGAATTTTAGTAATTATTTACCTAATCAGTTCTCGACTTTTATCCAATCAACTACGATACAACTAGACATTTTAGCTCGAAACAAAAACGTTTTTAGCTCCCATATTGTAGTTTAAGGTTATAAAAAGTACTCGTAGAACGAATTTTTAAATGTTGCTAGTCAATATTGTCAAAGTTGTAGATGATGCGATGCGTTGAAGTTCCAGACCCAGAAAACTTTCCAGTAGGTATGCGTGTTTGTCGTAAAAGAGGTTATGTTTAAAGGCCGGAAGTCGGGGGTTCGTGACGTCAATTCCAGGGACGGATCTAGAACGTCGTGGATCCAGTTTTGAATTTTTTCACATGCAAATCAAAATAAGAAAAAGGATTACCAAGTAACAGTAAATCCGCCTTATCCAGAAGATGTATGCAGGGTTTACAAAACATATTGCACATCCTGATCACTGTTTGCATTGAGAATTAAAATAAGAGTAAATCGCTACTACTACTAACTAATAATAATAATTTCGTCTTTGTTGAAAAAATAAACATTCGGAACGGAAAAATAATTTCCGTTAACACCATTTTGTAAACACTGAGTAAACTCGAGATGATTCACTGTGTTCTATAGAATGTTACACGTTACTAGGTCATTTTAACTGGGTCAGAATTAAATGCTTTCTGTCTTTCATGAGCAGTGTATCGAATGTGCTGCGTCGAATTTCGAATTACACTGTTCCTGGAACATACCCCTGCTCACTGGCAGATCCAGGGGGGGGCATGGGGGCCATGCCCCCCCCCCCCTTGGCACCCTTAGAAATTCCGAAAAGTATTCTTGTGATAGTGGGTATTTTTGTATAAATGGGGTTTTCATTGAAATTTTGAAGTGCCAGGAAAACGCATGACCTCCCCTTGAGAAGTCTTCTGGATCCGCCTATGCCCCTGCTTCCGACCTCTAGTTGTATTTGAAGAGCCTAAATTTACAGAAAGGTTAACAGCGATGGATGACCTGGAGAGTCACATCTTCCTCTACGTTTGGGAGGATTCGTCAGGATCGGGATTTGGATTCGGTTCCTCTGGGTCCACGTATGAGGTCACAATGACAAGAAACGATTAGAAAAGATGCTGCAAACATGCATGTCTGACGTTTCGGCACATGTATTTTTAAGTACAACACAGACGACACAACACACACTGTACCTGAATATCACAGTGAAAAGATGCGATGCAGAGATAGTCCACACTCATTTAAAGCGAAAAGTTAGTGGAATGCATGGATAAAATATATAAGGCTCAATTTTAGATATTCCTTGGTGGCGTCGGCGTCGGCAGAGCGACGTCGATTTTTCATCATATTCTAGTCATAAGTTACATGATCATGCGTTGATTTTAAACCCATTTTTGACTTTTCCTCCAAAGAGTATGTTTTCAAAACTTCAAAAATAAATCCTTGAGATAAAACATTTGGATCACATCTTTAAAGAATAGCGGGTGACGGAGGATAATGGTAGATATAGCCCCCATTTTTTTTTACCGGTTGAGACGAAAGTTTTCAAACTATCAGCATTTTTCATTAATAACAACTTTTGACATATAAACGACATTTATACAACTTTCAGTTTCACCGAAAATGCTACCAACTTATCATTTTCAAATGGAGCACCCTATATAGTATGTTCGAACTTTTCATAATTCCGCCCTAATTCCTTTGTTAATAATAGTTCTTGTTCGGGGGATGGTGAATCTAAATTTGCGAATACAAATTATATAGAATTAACCCTAATAAATTTTCTCAAAAAAATCGACCACCTTTCCTCCCTCTAAAACAGCACGCCAATGATTTTTACTACCCAAAGAACAATGTAAAAAAATGGCTTTTTTGCCCCCGAGACCAACGTAACATACCTATTGGATTTTATAGAATTTGAGCTACTAAACTAGGTTTTGCTATTAAAATTTGTTAAAAACTTCTGTAAAATTAGTTATGGAATTTAGATTTAAACTGCTGTACGTAAAAAACACCCCATAAATGAAAAAAAAAAAGGAAACATAAGCACCTAACAGAGGCCACTTTAGACCCTAATAGTCATTTTTCCTGGTATATTCAAAACCAACCTTTCATTCCCTAAGTACACCCTCTGGAGCAAAAAAATTAAAATTAATTTTCATATATATGGTTATTTTATTGTTCAGGAATGAACCTTCTGACATTTTAAATGCCCAGTAATTTTGTTAATACATGCAGTAACATTTTAAAAAAAATTTTATACTTTTTTTAAACATTTCGATATTTTAGGGGTTGATATTTTACATTTTAGGAATTCATAAATGGAGAGAGGATACCTAAAATCCATATAGGGGCCATTTGAGCCCCCAATATTAATTTCTTCCTTTCTATCCAAAACCTATCCCTTCATCCCCTAAATACAGCCTCCGGAGAGGATGAGTAAAATTAATTTGCACATATATGATTATTTTACCTTCATAAAAAACATATATTATTTTAAATTCCAAATTGGACCATTTTGGGTCCAAAATATTGATTTTTTTATTTAACAAATATGAATTTGTCCATAATGTGTCGATTGACCGTAAGTGGTTTAAGAAACAACAGTTTAAATCTAAATTCCTAAACCTAAATTAAATTTTAAATCTAATTTTCCAGGAGTTTTTAACAAATTTTAATAGGAAAACCTAGTTTAATAGCTCAAAATCCATAAAATCCAATATGTATTTTACGTTGGTCTAGGGAGGGAATGTTTTTTTTTTAACATTGCTCTTTGAAGAAAATCGGATTATTAATAATAGAGAAATTAGGGTGGGTTTATGAAAAGCGGAACACGCTGTATATTTAGAATATTCATAATTTTCTGAGCAGTAATACTAAATAAGTGTGTTTCGGCACTAAATATTTTGTAAACCGTTTTCCAATTTTCAACTTAAGGGTGCCACGACTATTTGATCCATCTGTAATAAATAATTAAAAACTAGAGCCCGGATTTTAATCGTACATGACTTCAATATCAGGATAGAGCCACAGATCGAGTATAAAGGAGCTTAAGAGTAATTATCATCTTACCTTACAATTCGACACCTAAACACACCTGTTTTGAGATCGCATACCTACAACTTCTGCACCAAATTTAACAAGTTGTTATCATTACTAGGGTTCGGAAATGCGTGCTAAAACGCAGGGCACGGCACTATAAAACTCTATGATAATGAAAGAATTAACCGTGTTTTTTAAGCTCCTTGTAAATTATATACGGGTGTATTTCTTGTCCCTGCATACGTACGCCGCTGACCGATCCTGCCACGGCGCCAGGACCCGCCTATGTGCAGTAGTACGCCATTCCAGTGCGGGAGAGCAGGATATTCTAACGCAGTTTAACACGCGAGACGACAAACAATCCGAACCTTAATTATCACACACACACAAACACTACTAATACATAAGCACACAAAAAAATCTAGTAACCCAGAATGTTAACGTGCTGCATCAGCGCCTCCTAGACGACAAAACTTGGAAACTGTCATAAAATTCAGTATGACGTAAGCGTTAGTTGTGAAATGCAGCAGCAGTCGCGGGCTTTGCTGTTAGTACAGGTTATGTTTGAGATTCGCGTGCGGTCTGCGATCGCGTTGATATTTTTCGGTTGATTCTTTTATTTGGTTCGATTAAAATTAACAAAAGGTGTAGTGAAGTGGTTCAGTGAAATGCCAGTTGAAAAACTGCCCGAAGTTCACAAGTTTAGTTTCCCCAACGACCCAGTCCAGCGACGTAAGCGTATTTCGGACTTAGAAAAGGTTTTATAGCGCATCGAGATTCAAAGGTATGTAAGCTACATTTTATAAAAGAACATTATTATTCGATCTGTTTCTTGCCAAGGCCCTAAAACAGCTAAAATAATTTCGGCCCAGCTAACATAACCAAGATTACATGTAGACGCAATTTGCTGTAAATTTCCGAATTGTCCGAAATATTTGTTGAGAACCACAAAGTACCGCGAAAGTAGTCATTTATTGTTAGTCACCGTCAGCAAATTTCGGGTTTGGTAGATAACATTTTATGAATATAATTCGATGGAAAAGTCTATCGTTATATAAAGTTTTGTTTGAGGTTTTGAGAGTTTTGAAAATTCTTCTGAAAATATGAAGGTAACGGCGAAAGATACAGATCACAATAATATGAACGAGAATATGAATGATTGTAATCTTCAGTATATAATTGAACAATTAAAATTACACTGCACTAATAAAGAAAGGTGCCGATATTCTGTGAAAAGTTTCCCTCAATATTTTTTTTTGCAAGTGCTCTTGCTTGCAAGTACTTATTTATGGAATCTGGATTTGTCATCTTGCCTCATCTTGAGACTTGAGAAATATTTGGAACAATTTTTAACAGAGCCATCACTCGAGGAGAAACCGAGAGAGAAACAATACTTTTTACTATATGCTAAAAATAGGTATATTTTCATATCTTTCAGATAAAGAACCTTGTATTGTGTTACTTATGGATGAATTAATGTGATTTTTAAAAAACCGTAAATAAATACTTTAGTAACTTTACGGTTTCACTACGGTTTTTGTTGACGAAATATTGCAAATTTTTTAATGTAGAAATTTAAAAAATATACAGTATTTAGTTCACTAAGTAAAGATTCCTTCGTTTGCTTCCTTTTTTGCTCAATACAATATAATATTCTTTATTTTTTACTTATGAATTTCGATTTTACAATGATTTGTCAACAATTATAAATTCTAAAAAATCCATTAGGATGACTGCGGTACCACGACCTTTGGAGCGCCGGAAAATCTTATATAAGACGCTCTCCATAGGCTATACAAGCATTCTTAAATTGCAACGAAACTTTGCTAGTTTAGCTAAAAACTAGTCTTTGCTTTTTGGAGGTCGTTGATCAAGAAAAAAAAGGCTTTGGGGTTGACACCCCCTAAAAAAAGTACCCCCGATTCTGATGTCAATGTAAGATTGAGTTTTGAGTAAAAATGTAATTTCATTTTACATTTCATATGTGTCTTTGCATTATGAACGGTGGCAGATACCCCTGAGGGAATATCTCGTGGACGTTTCTGATAGTAAACGAATGAAAACCAATTCTTGTTTGCTATTTCCAGGGGTGTTTCTGAGTTAGACGATATTTGAAAATATTTTACTCGTTTAGAATCAACTGAAAATACTGAAAACTCAAAAAAAAAAACGAAAAAAAATGAAGCCACAAAGTCTCTCTACGTCCCAGTCACACACTGAACGGCAAAATGATTCCAAAATCACCATAAAAATCAATCCGATTTTGAATCGACGGAGGGAAAATGTGTTTACGCTTCGGATAGGCTAGTGACAGCCTACTATGTTGTTTCCAACCTATTCTTGTAAATTATCTATTTCAGGAATATTTTTTTTTAGTTCAATTGAATTATTGACTGACCCTTGATTGGCCAATAAATATTTTATAGTGAACGTCGTTTAAAATTTGATAAAATAATTTTCTTACCCAGTGAGAAAAAAAAAGGAGCAATACGTATTCTCCCCTGAAAAAGGTAGAGTATTATATACTTTATTTTTGTAAACAAAATTCATCTTTCCTGATTTTGGAGAATTTTCTACTCCCAAAAACTTATTACAAAGTAATCTTGTAGATACTTATGGCAGAGTCCGAGAAAAATGATAAAAGGGATATTTTATAATCAGAAAGGTGTGGTTTTTGAAATGTAACGCAAAAATTACTATCATCATCGCACCCCTCATCCTCGAAAACCCCATAGAAGCATTTACTTGGAATTTTAAAAAATTAAAAAATTAACCGGATCGTTAGCTGCCGGAACGTCTTATATAAGACGCTATTTGAAGTTTGTACTGCATGGGGGTTGAATGTACAAAGTAGGACTAAATCACTAGGATTTTTTAAGGCAAAAAAAGTGCCACAAACCCCGGCGCTCCAAAGGTTAATATACGAAGGCGGAACGTTACCTGCTCGGCTTCCACACAACTTATAATGACGTCATTTTGTCAGCATTCTGGCCTTACCTTATCTTCTAGGAAGCGTTAGCTGAATTCGAATTTGGTGTCAGAATTGCTCATCCTCAGGTTGTTCCCCTAGGAACAAAAATCCCCTACAAAAGCCTTGGCTGCAACTCTTGAGGCATGACTAGTGTCATGCTAAAACTCTTCTAAAATAGATCACTAATATAGTATTTAAACCTCCTGACGCGAGTCTGGTGACATAGCTTTCAAGCTCCACTTAAATGAATCTAGTATAAACAGTCTCAATCTTCATTTCTATGTGTATTTGACTTCAGTTCGTCCATTGGTCCATTTAAATTATCGCAATATTCAAAAGCACCTTTCACACTTGGAGAAAAAAACCTTCTGATAAATTTTTCTGTTTATTACAACTCATTCTCCGTGTTTAGATACCAAATGTTTTTCATCTTTAATTCTGAAACCAAGTACTTCCCTTCAGTCTCGGGGAGTTTCGAATCTCACAAAATCATTCAGCGTTTTTTGTGCCAAAAAAGCGGGGAGTTTCTCGTTTCATATGGCGAAGAAACTTCTTAGTTCTCATCGATACCATCATCATCATCTTCATCACCAATTCTTCCATTTCCAACTCGACTCTTTCAATTGATATTGCTTTCAAAGGCAACATTGCTTCACTTATCTTCGTTATATCCAACTGGTTTCATTACAGACGGCGTCACTGCATAAGCTATTCTATTCTCAGTTTTACTGTTTCACCTCGGGATAATAGTAACAGAAAAGTAACAGAGCATTGTCATGCATCCCATTTATTCTCACTAGCCAACCTGATGGTGATAAGATCCCTAGAGATGTGGGCTTCCTTGGGCAAAATTCTTGGGTGCCGCAGCAATCTAAGACTTTTGCAGGTTGCATAACGTACATGCAATACTTGGGAATCTGTAATTTTTGCATTCTCCCAGCATTATACTGATCACACATGGAAGCTATTGGATTGGGATTCTTGGGTCCTAGGGGAAAAGTCGTTGGTGCTGGAGGTGTTGGACTCGACGAGTTATAAGCAGGTCAAACTACACAGAGAACACGTTGTTTCGAATTTTTTCAACATGATATTGGAAATGTAAGAGTGATAATGGTGATGAAATATCTAGGGGTCTACAGTTTCTGGCGAGGGGGAACCGCGTAGGAATTCTGGTGCTACCTCTGATCTTAATGCTACATAATAAATTATTTGGCAGTTATCTGGTTACTTTTTGGGGTGTGGACGGCGAACAGTCTTTCAGCAGGCAGCAGTTTATTTTAGAAGCTTTTCAGTATGATACTAAGTCGTGCCTCAAGAGTTACAGCCAAGATTGAATCATTTCTGGGGAATTTCTGTTCCTAGAGGAAAACTTGACGACGATTTGACGAAAATTTGACAAGTCTTTTTGTTGTGCCTGTGTTATTATTAGAATGAAACACTAAGTGATCATGGCACACTTAAACTGACAATTAGAATTGAATTAAAAAACAATTGAATGTGTAAAGGCTCATTTTATATCTCTGAACTCAGAAATTTATGTAATACCTAGCATAAAATGCGACTGAGTTATAGAAATTTGAAAAAAAAATCGATTTACGTGTATTTTAAATGGAAAATCTTTTCACGCTTTGGGAAAGTACTTAAAATTAATATTAAGGGTTGTAACTGTCAGGGATTTTTTTTTCGACATATTCAACAAAATTTCAAGTGGGGACTGAAAAAAAAATAGTTGAAAAAAAATCACCCTAGTAGTCACAGGTGTTCACAGAGGGTTTAATGTGATAAAAACTGTACGACTATAACCTTGACGTGACTTCAAGGTTATGGTCAAGGTCAAATTCAAGGTCACAATTGAATTGCCAGGAAAAAATCCTACAACTTTTATGAAGGTCATTTTTCTCTGGGATACGAATTATCAAACTTTAATGGCTTAATTGTATTCGACCTTGAAATAGCCTTGAAGCTCAGATCCCAGGAGCTGGTCAAGGTCATAATCGATTGTATAATTTTCCGCTCTTCTCATTTCCGGTGTCAAAATAGGGGGTCCTGTTTGATAAAACGGACTTGCCCTTGACATAACCTTCAAGGTAATGGTCAAGGTCTAATCCAAGGTCCTCATTGGATTGTCAGGGAAAAAATCCAACAACTTTTATGAAGGTCATTTTTCTCTACGAGGGGTATTTCTCGAGTTATCCAGCCGTCTCGGAACATTTGACACGCACTGTATATAATGTTCCTTTTAAAAATCGTAAGTTGGTAGCACTTCCGGTAAAACGGGAAGTTGTATGCCACAATATGTGAAATTAAATTCCCCCCACTCCAGTCCTTGGCGTCTGCGGTGCCGGGAAGCTCGGTTCTCATTGAATTAGGGAGGGTACAAAACTGCCGACAAATGCGAATCGCCCCACCAATGCTGTCCGCTGACTAGGTTGGGGGTGGCAAAACATCTGTCTCATTATATCCTTCAGTTACGTCTTAGGTCCCTTCATTTTTCACGGCTGGCCACAAATTTTTTGACACATACTGTATATGTCGTTTATATGTCAAAAGTTTACATTTGTTATGGATATAAGATGCTGAAATTTTGAAAACTTTGTCTCAAAAAATACAAATAAAAACGGGGGTATACATACCTTGATCCTGGGTCACCCGGTATATCCACTGGCATTTATTTTGGTCTAATAACATAATATTTTTGTAATTGGTAACTTAAACAAAGAAATCTCGTGAAACATGATGCTCGTGAAGTTTTTTTAGCGATGTCACAATTAGGTGTAAAATTACGACGTCTAAATCACGTCCTTTTTCTTCGCGGATTTCACGTGAATATGACGTGAAAAAACCTCACTCTGCCGACCGCCGGCTCCGACACTGCATAAAGTTTCTCCACATTATCATATATATAACACAAACGTATCATTATTGTGCATAAAGAGAAAGAGACAGTCAAATGACGAAAACATGGCCGACATGGTTCCGAAATCTAAAACCTCCCATGCATAAAAAAATATCTATGATATTTATTACTTCATAAATCTCTTACGCTAGGTTGAATCACATTTTAAGTACAAATACATGAAGGAATGTAAGAATGATGCTTGTTTTTATTGCGTTTTCTTTTTACAACTTGAATAATTTGTGTGATCAGACGGGGAGCGGTGATTCTTCATGTCATTTTTTTCCTTTTACGTCTGAACGTTCCGGTTTGAGGAGGCACATTAATAATTTATTAAAATGTAGTGATGCAAAAGTGATCTTTACGTCATCAGTCATTTTGTTTTTGGGACGGCGCGTACGACAGCACAGCAAGGTTCACGGGCGGTGCACACTGCTCGGGAGACGCATGAACACAGCTGTTTTTGAGGTCACTCGTGAGACGGCGCGGGCTCGGTTCCTACTGGTTCGGCAGCGGGTTCTCCTGCCGGATGTCGGACTTCAGCTTGACGAACTCCTTGGCCACCTCGTCGTTTGTGCGTTGGGACAGGATGCGCAGGATCGTCCAGCCCGTCTCGTCCATCTGGATGCGCTTGCCCAGTGACAGCCAGCACGCGCACGAACCCTGGAAGATTACCTTTGTTATAACTGGGGTCCAGAGAGTGCGCTACAGCTTTTTTTTCGTTTGCAGGGGTCTGACTATATGTGCTTAGACTGTATCAAAAAAAATCGACTATTTTTTTCTCAAAAATTACTCTGAAAATATTGTTCAGGATGTCGAAAAAATGAGCCTGTGAAAATATCAGCTCTTAATCTTAATATTAAGAGGTGACTCATCGCGATTTTCCATTTCCCATTTAATTAACATGGGAAACGTTATTTTTTTCAAGCATTGGAATTTTGTAACTCTTCAACCGATTATCAGACTGATAAGACGAAGACAAATTATTGTCGGAAATTGAACGCTCTACAAACAAACGTCTTGTAATTTTTAGATAAATCTAGTCTTTCAAAAGTTATTTAAGGTTAAAGTTGGACTCACCGGAATTTTTGTGGTATTTACACTTTTTTGGTGAATCTGTCAAACTAATTGCAAAATTTTTGCCTTAAATTATCTTTTTTAGTCTTTGAAATTCTGAGAGTATCCTCAGTCCATTTGATCGGTAGTTTTGTCCGAAAATCCTTGATTTAGACGCTTTTCTTTGATATGAACATTTTAAATATTAATTAGCAAACTTGATATTTCTTATCTATAATTTTCTTTTCTACATGAATTGTATCTAAATGTAAGTTAAAATCATAATTATAAATTGTTTTTGCTTAAAAATATTTTTTAAACTACTTAATTATTGAAATACAATCTCACCAAAATTGATAACTCATAATATTCAGTATGGATACAAAAGCGTCCTTTGCCAGAATAAATACATTGTTAAAAGATTTTACTACATGAAATTACCGTTGAGTGTTGATGGTAATAGTGAATATAATAGCTAGATATCATGTTTTTCTCTGGTTATTTTCTTAAAAACAATATTCTTGTATTTCAATGACATCCCAGATTTTTTAGGTTCTATTTACCTTATCCACGATATCCTTAAGTTGCATAACTGCCACTCCAACAAGTCGATCTTCTCTCGCAAAGCAGTAATCTTTCACGCAGATGTGCAGTTCGAAGAAGTCCAGTTGCTCTTCATTTCCAATCATACTAAAAAAAAAAGAACGCGCTACTTTCGAACTGAGCCAATGATAATTCACGGTAGGAAAATTGTGGCAAATTTTGGTCGCAAACTTAGAACTCAGAAGATACATATTTCTTCCTGCTTGTTTGCATTTTGTTTTCCGCTTCTACTCATCAGTCAAAAATTATCGTATAAGTAAAATGTCATCAGTCAAAAATTATCTACTTACAAGTGGAACGTCTCGTTATACTTTGGTGACCAGTTGTTGGATTTTGACTTTGTAGCGTGTTTCCGTTTCTTGTCCGACAGATGGGGTCCTATCAGGTTTACTTCAACGAATGGTCTGAACATCCCCGACACCAAGTTCCATTTCAAGTCATTGGCTGCTACGACTGGAATTTCCAAAATTCCGAATTATAGAGAATCGATGGGAATTTTGCGACTGCGTTCAACAAATGGAAATGGAATCAGGATGGGTGGAAGGCAGGAATATGGCACGAATGGTACAAAAGACGGAGATGATTCTGTTTGCGCTTTTTAACCCCTTGACTGTTGAGGACAAAGCTCTTTGTTTTTCTCGACTTGTCCCAAACTGTCAGAAAATCACAAATCATTGAAGAAGACGAAGAAATATTTTAGGGTTATCTACCTCTACGAAGACATTGCAATTGAGAATGGGAAAATAGGAATGGAAAACAGAAAACGCGATACTCGTATAGACGGAGTGGACAAAACAGATGATCAAATGGAGAATTTGGTGTGAGGTGGATACTAAAAGGATAATAAAGGATAAAGGTTGATAAATGACTACTCCAATAACAAACCATAGAGAAACCAATTTCTCTATGGGACAAACTCTTGTGAACCATACCTTTAACTGTAACTTTGTGCTCCCCGGTTCCTGGGTGCGTGAACAGATCCACCTGGATGGAGACCTCACCGACACTTCCTTCTTGTCCATCTATGCTCTCTGCAACACAAGAGCCATTAACGTCGCACTCTAGACCATTGCGATTCTATTATTTTGGGGTGTAAAATAAGTTACTGAACCTATATACAATCTGAAGCTATGTATGCTCTAAATGTGGTCATACGAAAAATCGGGTATCTTTCAAAATGTGTGTCATGCTAGGAACTTGTAAACGGCATGCAGAAATTGGCACTATAGTACAGATGTTCGATGGGACTCAGGTGTGTGAAGTGTGGTGAATTGTTAATCCGTAAAAAAATGTTATGAGTATGGGTTGTGTGTCAGTGAACAAATAATAAAAACAAAGTAATAGCAACCAGATGTGATGTAAATGGACTCGGATAAAAACGAAGCGCATCTTCTGTCTTGTCTTATTCGTGGTCAAAGTTAAGATACTAGTTGCCAGACCTATTCTAGTTCAGTTAGCAAGTGTTGAGCTAAATATTAATACAACTATTCTTTGTATCAGAAGACGTCCAGAAAACTGAAGGGCTGAATTGAAATAAAATATAAAACTGAATGATTATTCAAATGAGAGAAGTACTGACGTGATTATAGTGCAGAAATAGTGGATTTTAAAAAAAGTTTCCCCTTGCAAAACATTTGTGCTCTATGTAATATTACATATTGTGCAGCATTGAGTACTATATTATTTTTATTGTATCAAAAAAAGTGCATGTGCATAACGAACCGATATTTTAAATAAGTCTTTGCTACTGTGGCATACTAGATGAATCAAATTGCGAATAATAACTCATGGAAATTATAAAAATATGACCGGATGATATTATTTTTACAAATCGATGAAAATGACGTTAATGGTATTTTCGAAGGGCAAAAAGGGCATTTACTAATGCAATTACTAAATAAAATAATAAAACTTCCAAGAAAGCAGAACATATTAGACTGTTTTTAGTATTAATTTGATTTAATTCGACAAACAAGACGGGAACTCTTTTAATTTTACTTTGAGAAATAAGATATGTTAGCTATATAACGAATGCGAAATATACTAAATGTACAGAGTAGTCTGTGAGAAAATTCTATCTTTTTATCTCATTTTGATGACCTACAAATTTGAAGTAGGATCTTCCCTTTATCTATGGTGTTACATTTGTCTCATAATCCTCTAAGACAAATACAACACAAAGTATTCCAGTGGATTTTATGTAGACCAACAGATTTTTAAATTCAGTTACAATGAAATAATGACATAAGTAAGGTCAGGTACTTATGGCCAGTTGGTGGGTGGTTGAATTCGTAAATAATTCGTGGTAGAGTTTTTATTGTTATAAACGCTTCAGTTATGATCCAATATGAATATCCTGAGTTTTTCCTCTTCGCTGAAATGAGCTTCAACAGCTAGGTGGATAAAAGTGACCCCAACTGGGGTGTTATTTCAGTTTTTCTAAGATTACTCGAAAACTACGCATCAAATCAGAAATGTGGCTTGCATAAAAGTTATAGAGCTTTGAATTATGCAGACAATGAGTACCTGTACGATATACTTTGATGCAATAGTACCAGTAGTGGCTCTTGTCAAAGTTAGCAGCTTAACATTAACATCAGGTACAAGAAGACTTTTTAGTCTTCTTGTACCTGATGTTAAGGAGACCGAAGTCGTTCGGTGTCATGGTCTCGTATCTGTCCGCCTCCAGAAGGCGCTGTAAGCAGTGCTGTGCTCGACGTCACGTGATGAGCAGCGGACCACATGCGACTGTTTATGAATGTAGGCTGTCAATGCGTATGCTTACATGCTGTTTGGCTTTAATAAAAATACAATCCGAATGTCAAATAAATATGGTTCGAAAGTGTTGTGTTGCATTGTGTGATACAAGAAGTGTGTGAAGCGTTCTGAAGCGTCAGAATAACCGGACATTATTTCAAGATACCTAACAACAAATTAACGAAAAATATAGACATCCAAAAAAAAACGTCATCAACTCTGGCTATGAACGAGAGAGATGGAAATAGCGGTCATGTCTAAGCTTTTCGGTTATGTCAAACTTTTGACAAGTGACTGTCACAATTTGTAAAATAAACAACGGCTGTCATATGATGTGACAGTCTTGACAAGTAAATAAGGTTATAAATTCGATCAAGAATAGAAATACGTCTTTTTTTCCTCGGCCAACTTTGATGACGTTTTTTTTTGGATGTCTCCATATAAAGCGTCTGTCAAATGTATTCGCACCACGGACATTCACACGGACTCGAACGCATACAGATTAGTACAGAACGACACTGCTCACAGCGCCTCTGGAGGCGGACATATTCGAGCCCCTCGCGTTATACAGCGCAAAGCCGCAGCTCTGTCTCCATAGTTCTAGTCTCCTTGATCAGGTACTTACAACTAACCTAACCTTATTTATGTACCTAGCCTTACATATTCTTAAATAGAATTTTCCCTCAGTTACCCTGGTCGCGCACAACTCTACACCTACCAATGTAGCGCTTAAACTATGCATCTGCTAAACAAGTTGCATCTATGGTAAATATCGCTATCGAATGCGCGAGAACGCCATGAACTGCGTAGGAGTGTGCAATCACATCATTATATCACAAACAAATGTGTAAACTAGCAAATAATCCTGAGCATTATCGCCTTGCACTATAGCTTGTCGCTTTCTGTCTCTACCTTGCCGCTCGCTCTCGCTCTCCCTCCTCTTTTTAGCCTTCAACGGCTCTTCTAGGGCCTCGAGTCCTGACTCGATCTCGACCTCGTCCCTTATCGAGAGCTGCCTTTGCAGCATCGTCTCTTTGTCGTTTAGCGGCACTTCGGGGAACAGTTCGTGTGAGTATGCGTGTGGGGGGTAGGGAGGGGGTTGTGTTAGAGGGCGAGGGTGATACCCGTACCCTACCGCGTACCCTCTCGCGTTAGGTCGATGCAAAAGTTCTTAGCGTTATTCTCCTCTTGGTGAGGTGCTTGCAAAATTGAGCCTACAAACTGATGTTCACTCTGATGAAAATAGTGGAGTTTATTGGATATGAAAAAGCACTAATAATTGGAGAAACAGGGTAGATGACGACACATTTGAAGAAGTAGCAAATCATGAATTGATTACAAAGCCCCACAAAAGTAGTTTGTGTTGGGGTTGTACTACATTGTCCCTTTGTATTTTGTAACTGGACATGCGTTTGTTGGGAAAATATAAAAATATACCTATACCTTTTAAACACTAACAGAAGGTCACAAGTTAGAGTGTTTGTCCTCAAATGACTAACGTATGAGGTGTGGCTATTAGATAACCGAACTGCTGTCATAACACTTTTTATTCGTTACCAATTGCAGAAGCAACTTTTTCGCTTTCAATGTACTCCCCTTGGAGATCTCTACACCGCTCCATACGCCTTTTCCATTGTTGAAAGCAGTGCTGGAAGTCCGCTTCTGTCAGCCGGTTCAAAACCTCCGTCGCTTTTTCTTTAACCGCTTCCAGACTTTCGAATCTTGTCCCCTTCAGCACCGATTTGATCTTGGGAAATAAAAAGTGACAGGGGGCAAGGTCGGGTGAGTATGGTGGATGTTCCGACACAGTAATGCCGTAATTTGCAAAAGATGCCTTCACAGACAAAGCAGAATTGGCTCAGCGGGTAATCAGCGACCCCAAAAAACCTTGGAATATATTATTCACTTGCTATTTACTATCTCACAGGATGAGAAAATACGCTAAAACCACGTTTTTTTCACCTTTGGGTCGTTTTTTGGGCCAGTTCCTGGTCGACGCCCATTATGAATTAAAAATTAATCGAAAGTACAAAAAAAAAGAAAGAAATTATAAAAAAAAATTGAAAAAAAATCGTCATACTTTTCGAAATTTCGATTTTAAACTTTCAATCCTCAAAATAAGGGTGAAAGCTACCCCCAATAATTTTGAAAATAGTTTTATCGTATTCTACGCAAAAAAAAACACATCGAAAACCATCGCAACCTTCTTTTTAGTTTTTTTAATTTTTTTATTGAGAAAGATTGAAATTTTAGTCGAAACGAAAATTTGTATTTTCTCACCCTCACCACCCTCTCCTAGTGGCTCAAAAAATCTAAAATTTTAGGGAAGTTAGTTTTTTTAGCAAGTACTATCGATTGTGATATGTTTCAAAATGAAATTTTTTTTGACCTCACTTAGTTGGCGTGAGTTTACCCATAAGTAACTACAGGAACTCTTACTCTTGACTTTTTGTTAGTGTTTAAAAGGTCCAAACACTTTATCCATATCCAAACTGACTGTGGTCATAAGGTTAGTTAATCTATATGAACTTACCAAATATTAACGTATTTGGTAAGTTCATTTGATCTAATTGTACCATTTTCTTCCCCTTCCATTGTTCGTAACAGTTAAATTGGAAAAACATGATTCTGAAAGGTTTTCCTGATTTTCCTTGGATATCAGAGCATCGTGATCAGAGCAATCATGAACATCAACCACTATTTTTTTTTAAACGAAGGTACTTTTCAAAATTGGCTTGTTGATTTTTTCAATCCTAATTCATCCAGTTTAGTTTGGTGGGGGAATCGAATAATATTTTGAGTACATTTTGAACTTACTTGCCAGGGATGCTAAGAACGTATGCATCAACCTAATAAGTTAAATGCCAGGACACCCGATGTCAGTAGTACTTACCGTCATATCAGTGGAATCACAAGTAACTTCTACCTGTTAAGAATCTTATTTGGTCTGAATGTCAGACGCAATGCACTAATATTATTGGTGTGAAAACAAAGACAATATATTTTGAAACTGGTAGCCTCGTCCACGGGGTATCCTGGTATTTCCTGTATCTTGGGATACAAAGGATAAAGAGCGGTGGTTTACCACGTGTGGTTTCACGTAAATTATCACAGAATAACATACAAACATCAGAAATTTATGGGAAACTATGCGCAAAGAATATCACTGACAATATGTTTCCATCTGCAACAAGAAACGTTCTAATACGAAAGGACCCTGCACAAAACAATTGGAAAGTGGGTCACGGTCGATTTGTCTAAAACTTGATTATATGATAGTTCTCGACTTTCTGAACAAAAGTTCTCATGTACCAAAAAATATCCTGTGATTAGGATTGAAGATATAAAGGGATGAAGGTTGATTATTTGACTATATTACTGGATATGCCTAATGTATTTTGCAGATCATAAACTCGGAGAATTAGTAGTCTGCAAGAAATCTTTCAATTAAAAAAGGTTATAGACAATCGTCGAGAGGTATCGTATTGGCCATGATCATAAACCTTACAAGGTCAATTGAAGGTCAAGTTAATTTTTTACATGTAAATCACTTTTCTAATGCGGCCATATATGAAGAGTTCGAGCAACTTCAGATATGAAGTCAATTGGCTACCCGATGTCACCCAAAGGTCATGTCTGTTTACTTGCCCTTGGCCATGAAACTTACAAGGTCATTTCTAGGTCATTCCTGGACATGTAGATTTTTTTTAGCGGGAACCAATATTTTCCATCCAGAGGAATGAATCTGAAACATGGTTGAACATCTTGACAATGAAAACTGAAATGCATATCTATCTCTTCATTGTTGAAGTTTATTTACAGTTTCAGTTTTCATTGTCAAGATGTTCAACCGTGTTTCAGATTCATTCTTCTGGATGTAAAATATTGGTTCCCGCTAAAAAAATCTATATGGCCAGGAATGGCCTAGAAATGACCTTGGAAGTGTCAAGAGCAAGTAAACAGACATGACCTTTGGGTGACATCGGGTAGCCAATTGTCTTTATATCTGAAGTTGCTCGAACTCTTCATATATGGTCATATATGAAGACTTCGAGCTAAGAACTAAACTAAAGAACTAAACTTTTTATGTGTACTTTTAGGTTATAGGTTCCCACAAATCTGTATATGTATTTTCGTAGTTAGGCACCTTTCAAAATAAACAATCCCTCAAAATTATAACAACTGGCGTGAAATTAGCCTTTGAAAAAGTTGACTCAAAAGTGGTTACAAGAATGCAGCAAAAATATTCCGGTTTGAAATTTTTGAAAGGGGTTTCTGTTGATCGAGAATTGGGGGATTAATTTTTGCTGACTTCAGAAGAAGTCAACATAATGCAAGATGATAAAACCTCCTGAACGTATTGAGTAGCTCCAGAAGAGCTACTCGAAGTTCGAAAGCTAATTTCAAGCCTATCGCGTTTCTAATTTCCCAGGCAATTCGACTTCGTTCCTCCAAAAACTCCCGCCAAAAAATGATAACCTCCCCTCCGGCTCACCTTCGTTGATCTGCGTGGTGACGAAGGTCTTGATGAGCGTGTCCGTCGTCTGCGTGTACAGCGAGAGCGCGTACCGCAGGCTCTGCAGCTCGGCGCTCTTGTCGAGGAAGGCCTTCTTCAGGCCGTTGCCGCCGGCGTGGAAGTACTGCTTGATGGTGTCGAGCGCCACGTCCAGCACGGCGCACTGCTTCGGCGACAGGTTCTTCTCCACCTCCTTGGAGATGTCCATCACGCCGCTGAGCGCGTTCTTCACGTCCTGCTTGCCGCTCATGTGGTTCTTGAACAGCCGCGACATGTCCTCGATCTTGGTGTTGGCCGCCAGGTTCTTGGCGTTGTCCGTCAGGCTCTTGAACATCATCTGGACAACGAGCGGCCGTTTATAATACATTTAACCGTATGTACGGTATAGTGCGGAAAGAGGAAGAAGAGGACGGAGAAGAAGAAAAGGAGGTAGTGAAGAAGACGAGGAAGAGTAAGATGAGAAGAGAAGGAAGGGAAGGAGAAGAAGAATAGAAGGCAGAAAATCAAATAGACGAGGAAGAGTAAGACAAACTACAAGAGGAAGAAGAGGGATAAGGGGAAGGAGAAGAAGAAAAGGCAGAAAATCAAGAAGATTAGGAAGAATAAGACGAACTAGAATAGGAAGGAAAAGAGGAAGGGAAGAAGAGAAGAAGGCGGAAAATCAAGAAGATGAAGAAGAGTATGACAAACTAGAGGAGGAAGAACAGGAATAAGGGAAGGAAAAGAAAAGGCAGAGGATCAAGAATACGATTAAGACCAAGATGGGAAGAGGAGGAAGGGAAAGAAAAGAAGAAAGGCAGTAAGACAAACTAGAAGAGGAAGAAGATTAATAAGGGAAGGACAAGAGAAGTCAATCAAGACGAGGAAGAGTGAGACGAACTACAAGAGGAGGAAAAAGAGGAAGGGAAGGAGAAGAAGAAAAGAAGGCGGAATATCAAGAAAACGAGGAAGAGTAAGATGAACTAAAAGAGGAAAAAGAAGAGGAATGGAAGGAGAAGGAGAGAAGGTAGAAAATTAAGAAGATGAGGAAGAGTAAGGATGAAGTAGAAGAGGAAGACGAAGAGGGAGGGGCAAATAAGGCAACAATAAAAAAAAAAAGGAGAAAAAGTAAGACTCTCTTATTCCTCTTACAGTTCGTAAGAGGAATAAGAATAAAAGGAAGAAGAAATGATTGTTAATTGAAGTGAAAATATTAATAAAAGTAGGATAAGGAACGCGATATATTGCACTACGAGTATACTGGGTGTTCCGACTATATTCAGACAGGCAATATCTTAGAAACGGTTTGATACAGAAAACATATTAAATAGAAAAGTTTGTTTAAAAATATTTAATAATTTTATTTGTCCATATATATTTTTATTTACACTTTAAATAACTATGCTCGTACCATTAGCATGGACAGCTAGAATATTTTCAAGAATACCTTTTGTTCAGTTTGGTATTTGAAATTTACGTATAGAATAATTATCAGTAGGAAAGTAGTGACGATTCTGGTTCATCTCATTTTGTTCACTTTTATATTCGAACTTTACGTATAGAATAATTATGAGTAGGGAAGTAGTGACGATTCTGGTTCATCTCAAAGTCACCGATGTGTGATGACTGACCCTATGTTGGGTTAAACTTTCTAAAGGGTCTACAATTATTTTATGTTCGCGAATACTGACCGTCTTGTCCGTCATAGGCGGCAGCACGACCGTCTTCTCCAGTATCCTCATGACGATCTTCCACAGCTCCTTCAGCAACCTCTTCAGCACGGTCTTTTCGCACGACTGGGCGTACAGGGACAGGGAGCCGTCGAGGAGGTCCATGAGCGGTCGCAGCACCTCGTCCGCCTCCACCGCCACCGCGTTCCTCTGCGCCGGCTGGTTCAGCTGGCCCGGCTGGCCGCCGCCCTTGATCGCCAGCAGCAGGTCCGCCAGCTCCTTCACGCTGACCGTGATTCTGTGCTCCAGACTAAAGAAAATTATATTGAATTAAGATTATGTAAAAAAAATAGAGGAATTTGGTAAGCGAAACGGATAGAACGGCCACCGGGATGACCAGATCTGAACCCACTCGACTATAATTTAGCAAACGTGGATTTAGAAGCAGGTATTTTTTCCTACCTGCAGGCGAATTGCTGCGCCAGCTCGTCTAGGCAACCGTTGAGGGTCTGCTGGAGTTCCTTGAGGATGTTGGCAGCGTCTTCCTCGAGTTTCTCGCCGCCCATCGACTCGAACATTTTCTCCAGCTGTACCCGCAGCTGCTGTATGTTGTTCATGAGGATGCATGCCTGAAAGTGTATTAGGGATGATGTACATATACAGAACTCATAGAAAGCGGACCACTTGCGAAATATTCCTTTAAATTTTGACGGCTATCCACAGGATTTATTATACAAGGTTGTCATTAAGTCAGAGATGTACTTTAAGTTTTCATACAGTAAATGTTTTGGCATTTCGCAAACGGAAGTCTGACAACTATAACACTTTGGTTGTTCTGAAAATAACACCTGTTCACTGTGTGCAAAAAAGACACAAACCACTATTAAAACCAGTTTAAGGTTAAGATAATTTCAAACTGTCAATAAATCTCAAGTAATACAACACGGCAACTTCAGATCTGCTGCCAACTGCATAACAACGAATATAAAGAGGTAAATTCTATTCGGTTTCTATTTTGTGCAAAGTAATGTTCTATATCATTATAATGTAGGTAACATTTAGACGCTATTAAACATGTTTTAATCACTAAATAGCAACGTTAGCGGCGAAAGACGCTACTAATATATCTTAACTTTGTAAAATTTACAAAGTTGAGATATATTAGTAGCTCTGTAAAATTTACCGCCCCATTTTGCTACGTTATTTTCCACGTTGTTGCCTAATTCGGCCCTAAATTAGGGGGCGGAAGTGCGTAAAGTTACAGAACAATAGAACGAGCGGGGTTATTTAAACGAGACCGTTGAACGGAACATCAGTCCACCTACCCTCGCTGGTTTCTCTCCAATTCGCCGTAACGGCGAATATACGGGTGCCTAGTTGCTGCTAAGGAGTTATTAATTCGCAGACGGCACCCCCAGAAGTAAGAAATTTACAACCTTGCGTGAAATATACTACAACAATTTACCTCGAGATAACAACGTGCTTTTGATATTTTGCCACAGGCACCGAGTTATAATCCAATAAACACAATATTCTTACGAGATAAAAAAAAATTAAATATATAGACGTATATATAGATAGTGAACATACATACCACCTTATACTAAAACCATCGATGCCTTTATCATATTTAATAAAATGTATTATTAGCTCTATTGTTTTTTTTTTTGATAAAATTTTAGTCAAAATCACTGTTGACACCTCCACGATCTTTATTATAATTTACCATTTTATTAAAAAATACCATCATCACCTTCACTTATTAAAATTTTCCCCTGGCGTGGCATTTTGGATAAATTTACTAATGGTGCTTCGTCATTTTTAATAAAAATTCACATCAGCACATTCACAACGTCTATTAAAATGTAGCATCGGTGGGGCGCTATTGATATTTCCAATTAAATTACCATTGGCGCTTCGTCGTTTTCAATAAGCATTATCATTAGTATATTTAATAAAAATTACTATCGGCGCCTTTATCATTTTTGCTATAATTTTTCGTCATTAAAAAAATTTATCTTATATAGTTTAGAACCCACCAATTCCAATACAGTTATTACCATCTAAATTTTAATATAAATAAGACTCTTTTAAATTAGCGTTAAACGATTACTAAATCTACATCGGGTGTCTACAAAGATAGGATACACTCAATAACTATTGAACGGAACTTTGAATTTTTAAATGGGGCACCCTGTATATTTTAGTTTGATTTCAATTTGTAAGTCGTTCTGTGTAAAAGATGTAGCAGTGCCACTTCGGCGTTTTTAATAAAAATTACCATCAGCACCAACTCCATGTTCATTAAAATTTACCATTGGCGCGGCTCCATCATTATTTTGAATAAATTTACCAACGGAATTTCTTTATAAAAAAATTACCATTGGCGCGGCGCCATCGCTATTTTGAATAAATTTACCATTGGCGCTTTGACATTTTTATTAAAAATTACTATCGGCGCCTATATCATTTTTGCTATAATATACTGTCATTTAAAAATATATACAACGTTTAGAACGCACCAATTCCAATACAATAATTACAATCTAAATTTGAAGATAAATAAGATTTTTTTTAAATTAGCGCTAAATGATTATTGAATCGTGTGTCTACAAAGATAGGGTACACTCAGAACAACTTGTAAATTAAAATTATACAAAAATATATAGAATGTTCTATATAAAAATTATAATTCCTATGTTTTTCTCGTATCTATTTAACAATGGGAAAACTTGAAAAATGTTAAAAATCTCTCTAAAATTTCGAGTCATCTGCAACAGTGGAAACACATCTATTTCTGTTCAAAAGTTATCGACATACCCTATCTTCGTAAACACCCTGTGTAATAAATTTGTAACAAATTTGAAGCTTTTAAAAATAAACAATGTGATCGTTATTATGTTCAAATTAATGTGTAAAATGACTGAAAGATCACTTACTATCCTCTCTTCCTTGAGGTGTTCGGGGAACTCCTTCTTTACGATGTCCGCGTAGGCTATGAGCACTTTGACGATGGTCTTGGCGAAGCGCTTCATGTAGCGCTTCCATATTTCCGGATCGGGGCATTCCAGTTTCGATACTACGTCGAAGCACTGTGTCAGCTGCGTAAAGACGTCCACAACTGAATTCGAGAATAGTGCGTGCTCGCTACTTTTCTGGAACTGGGGAAACAAAGAAAAAACTACTTAAAGGCAAAGTCCGAACGAGCGATTCATGTGGTTTAGTTAAAATCCCCGTTGGTCGTTTAACATTGCTTCTTGTTGGATAGTAAGAAGGCAAACGTGTGATTTTGAACGATAAATAGTAGATAAAATAGATAATAAATGATAATAAAAGAATACGGATAAGATACGGTGTGCCACACGGCTCAACTTTGGGTCCTGTTGTTTTTATATCTACGAGACGATGATAGCATAATATGGAAAGCATAGAAACAGACAAAATTTAAGTTGATCCAGTTTCAGAGTGCCACCTCACTTCCATTGCTCTTCTAGAAGTCTGTGAGTTCTGTAACTGCACCAGGAGTCAGTTAGCTCACTCAGTATTACATGACTCAGCAAATTATAACGAGCCATTAAAAAAACAATCAATTTTATCTATGAATGAGAGAGATTGTAAAAATACTATAATGAGAGAGATTGTAAAAATCACATAATGTGACAGCCTTGACAACCCAATAAGGCCAACTTTTATGACGTTTTTTTTTAATATCTCGTTATTAGTTCTCTAGAAGCGTCGACAGTAAAATAGGCCTAGAGGGGGAGGTACTCACGCCGTCCTTTTTATCTCTATTGAAGGCACCGTGTAGATATTCTAGTGATACGTCATCGTTCTCGTTCAGCCACTGCATGACGAAGGGCTCGAACCACGCCGGGTACTCGGGCACCGCCCCCTTGTAGGGGGGCACGTCCTTCACGTAGTTCGAGTACAGCCACTTGACCTTGAAGTGGAGGTTCATGTACGCCGACGACTTGCACAGCCTGTGCTGCTCGTGCTCCTCCAGCGCGTACTTCATGTCGACGGCGAAGAGGCTCCACATCGTCGCCGCTGACAGCTGTGGGAGAGAGGAATCAAGTGTAAAATCGAACGGCTTAATATGTTAACTCTTCTGGTATAGCATCTCTTTATTCTTCTTCATGGCTAGAGTGCCGCAAGGTTCGAGTTTGTGTTCCATGAATATTAACGTTTCATAGTCCCACGGCCGCAATAGAAGTACTACACAATTTGCCACTCTACATTTCGTAAGATAAAAAAATCCTCACTATGCACAGTGGGGCCAATTTCCAAAAACCTCCCAAAAAAAGTTTATAGTTTTGAATTTTTTATTGTTGAGTTGACAATAGGGACGCTTGTAGTTTATGTATTCACTACTATTAGTCCTTTATTGTTTGTATAGACTCCCGTAAAGCATTCGAAAACTCGCCTTCATTGTGTCGTCGTAAAGAAAATAAACCCAAGTGTTTCAATAGTTGAGAAATCTTAAAAATACGGCAAATTTAAATAAAACCAAATTGATTCTGCTTCTAAAGGCGAAAATAATGAAATATTGTGCAATCTATATTATTAAATCGGAAAATTATGAGTGAATAATCATTAAATGAAACTTTTACACGATGAAGCAGACAAAAAGCTCACTTATTTGTTGGTTAAGTCCGTGGCACCGCGCGACACCGCCATAAAACTTATTAGGAATTGTATATCAGACTATAACTTATTATATAAAATAAATTTCAGCTGCACCTAGCTGCCCCTCTGCGTTTTTTTTTGAATTTTTTTTGGAAAGGTCTCCTGTATAGTGTGGGTTGTACTATGCGATAAATGTTGAAAAACTTGGGTCATATGTAAATCGCTATAGTACATTGGGCCTGAATATAATAGAAAATATTCAAAGACGCAAAATATTAAAATTTTTCACCATTTCAAAATTTTTAAATTTTCCAGATTTCTAATTTTGTAAATTTAAATTTCCAAGATTTACTCATCTGATATTAATAATTATTATTATTATTCACAGATTGCAATGTTTTTTGTCGATACTAGTACTTCACACGAGATTTCTGTCACAAGAAAATAAGTATTTAACAATGAAAGATAATATGGATGAGAATCCGCTACTAAAAATTGAAAATTATCTTTCCTCGAGAAGTGGGTCAAAATATTGTATACCGAATGATCTTAAAAAAGTATATTACTTCCTTAATTTCTAAGCTTAGAGGCAAATGACATTCAGCTCGAATAGAAAGATTTTTGGAAACAAATGAAGAATAGTTAAATTGCCGCCTTGAAATTTTCCGCCGTATCGGACTCGCCATAGGAATTTTCAAATTCCGATACCGAATTCGTAATCAGCGACACCGAAAACCCCCGAGTAACAAAATTCAGAGCAGTTGCTTGACTTTCTGTTGATTTTCCATGTGCGCACGCGCGGTATCTCTCCGCCATTTTGAGATTTCGTAAATCTGATAACGGATTTGTAATCAGCGGCCTCAAAAACCCCCCGAGTAAAGATTTTCAGATCTATTCATACACTTTTTGACTTTTGGCCAGGTTTTTGGGATTTGGCCCCACTGTGCTATGTCGTGGAATCGATTCCCGCCCTTAGAACTGTCATGCTATAAAGAACTATCAAACATTCAAGTAAAAATACCAGATAAAAAAGATTAGGACGATGAAGTTCCAATACAAGTACACATAATTTGGTATATGATCGGTTCCAAAATAATACAGACAATAGTCCTCTAAAACAATGGGAGTGCTACAATAAACTTCTAGGTCTCAGTAGCAACTAGGACTATGTGATTATCAACCATGCATTTAATTTTATTTCATGTTTCCTAATTCTAAAAACTCCTAAATTTCAAATTGTATCAAAAATCAAGGCGTATTAAAGGACCCAGCAAGACTTTTGATCAGGATGACCCAAGGAACAAAAAAATTGCTATTAGAAAAAAATTAACCGAGGGCCAAAATCATAGGGTTTCGTGCGGGGTCCATTTTGTAACTGATACATTCTAAGACCTCTACAGAATGTATCCGTTTAGTAGTATGTCTATCGAAACAGGACAAGTTAGTTAAGGAGATTTTGCGGAGTACCGCAAGGTTCAAGTCTAGGTCCACGACAATAACGGTTTGTTTGGTCACGATTTAATTCTAAAATCCAAGAAATGGATTCCCGGTCTCCTATGACCAGGGTCCGGAAAGTGTTATAACGCAGGGTCAGCATTATACAACCGACCCTGCGTTGTAGCACACTTTCCGGACCCTATTTATCACAGTGACCACTTAGTGGATGCCCCCTCCGCCCATTTTTGTCATCGTTTAGTCACCTGGCCGATGTTGAGCTCCTGCGGGAACTGGTTCAGCACCGGGCCGTAGCTGTTCTTGTCCTCCTCGATCACCGACACGATGAGCGCGATGAGCTTGTGCCAGAAGTCGACGCTGTCCAGTCTCGGTCCGTGGTCCTCCGGATCGCGCTTCGGCTCGTTCGGGTCGCTCTGGAACTCCCTGTTGTACAGCTCGTACGTGTTCTCGAACAGGAACTGATATGTCGAACGCAGGCAGGCTTTCACGCAGTCTTTTACTACAGTACTGGCCCTCGGCGGGCTGGACAGCTCCTGGACCTGTCGAACGTCGAAGAATTACTAACACCGCGATGCTAATGGGGTTGTTCCAACAATGGTTCGGAATCGTTCAGAACTTTACTGAGTTTGCGCACAATCATCTTGTAGTTCTAATCAGAAAGTCCTCGCTTGATGAGGAAGATGCGTTACCAATGGATAGGAGAACAAATAATAGGAGCCAACATCATTGGTCCATCTTTTTTGAAGGAAACTTTAAACAGTGCAGGTTACTTGATTCATCTTCAAAATCGAATAATTCAATCGAATAATCCAGTAATACCAGTAGTTTCGCCTTCCAAATCGTTGCATTGGAAGGCGATGGTCGTTAAAATGGCCAGCAAGGTCACTAGATCTTAATCCCCTAACAAAGTTACAAGACAACTGTCACAATTGTAAAATAAATAGTGAAATTATAATGTAAAATAAATAACGAATTTAATGAATGTTTCATTTGAAATTTATTCTAGAAATGACAGTAGGCTCCATGGAATCTGCATATATTCGATGAGAGCTGCATTTGAGGATATTAGGGAAGTTTTTCCTGACGCTATTCATTTCGACCATTTTGCTGGTCAGTAAAACGTTTAATAAATTGTACCGATAAACTTGAAGCGTCAATCGGAAACAAGAAAATGGCAGACCTAGAGTAAGGACAGAAGAGAATGTTGAAACGGTTAGGCAAGTGATAACGGACATTCCAAGAGCATCAATTAGCCATCTGAGCCAATGCGTGAATCTGCCTTATACAACGTGTCAACGAATTTTGAAAGATGATTTGGAGCTCCATCCGTATCGTCCATATTCTCACATATGGAGCAGTCGAACATCTAAGACTACAGTTCTACCAGTGGTCGCTGGGTCCAATTTTGCTCAGTGGTAGATCTGGAGTCAGTTCTGCCAATGGACAACTGTGAGCAGAAGGATGATTGTGACCCTATTTTTTTTTAACGGAACATTGAATGCAGAGAGGTACCGTTTAGAAATCTTAACACCCTGGTATGGTGATGTAGTCTACTGTAAATGACACCTTTTTTTTGTCTTGATGACGGTTTGTCTTTCCCTAGCAACGTACCTTCATCCGGAAGAAGGTGATGCTGGTGAGGAGGTCGACGGTCGACTTGAGGTCCATCAGCTTGTCGGAGCTAGAGGCGGGGAAGTTGTTCCTGTACATGGAGAGGTCTATCCGCAGCGAGTTGTGCAGTTGATCGAGCAACTTCACGAACTTTTCTTTCTGCAGGAGATGAAAATAACATGAATTAGACACGTCGGTTTTGTTCTGTTCTCCGCAAACTGTGTGGTATTAGAATTAGAGGAAGTTCTTAATGAGAAAATTAATCTAGGGGATCTCCAGGAAGTTAGTCAATTTTGCGTTGACCGAGGGCTTGGTTTGAACATCGGTTGGTTTTTTATTTTGCTTAATTATATGTAGCTTACCCCAAAGTTCGACGCTGCGAACCGATCACTGGCCGAAACAGCTGACGACGCTGTCGTATGTGCATAGTATGCGTTTATGTTGGCCAGCAGCATGCTCATGACGGCGGGCACGCCCGGACAGAGGTACTTGGTCGACAGACAGTGGAAGTGACTGGAAAAAAGAGTAATTCGAATTAGTAACAATTAACAGCCAAAATCGCTGCCGGCTTAAAGTCGCCATCGGTATCGGAGTTCCATTTCTAGCATCATTAAGATTAGTTTTAATCACCTCCTGACGGTGCCAATGTGGTTGGCGAAACATGCGCGATGAGTGTATACGTTGCGGACTCAAGTGGAATTGGGTTAGAAGATAGATAAAATACTAACACTAATTTATTTGTGTACAATTTGCATTCGAATGTTTTACGAAGTTCACGGCACAGCAAATTTATGTCAAAGACTAACTGATCGCCTCCTCGATATGCCGCTGTATACGCGAAGAGGCCGCGAAAAGCTCGAGATGTTTCCGCAACGCGGTAAGGTATCGCTGAGTCACTCTTGTTTTGTTTATTGTTTACCGAGGCCGGCGTAGGGTGATTCATTGCCTCAGTCGGATCGTCACAATATAAATCCTACTTATAAAATAATGAAAATGATCTAATGACAGAAAGATGGATGACTGACAGTTGACAGTTACAGCGACACTTGTTCAAAAAAACACTTGCAACAAGAAATGACATGGCTTCGAATTTCCATAAGCCAATTGAATGTTTAGATTCAATTTAGATACGTGCGGTCTCGTAATGCTAAAATGTTAAATCAACCGGATTAATTTTATTTTCCGCAATAAAAGTAATGGCTGTCCGTCTGGCTGTTAATCCAAATCAAACCGAAACATCGAGGTGCACACGTGGATGAGAAAACTGCATATATAAAGATAGACCTCCATCAGGGTATTGCTCGTAATATCCGCTACAACGTCAAAAGATATATGGTTCATTTAAAATCGGCATATATCACTGAAAATGTACATAACGTGGGAACAGGAAGACCTGCATGCGTCCTCGCTTGATGTATGTTCCCATTTAATACGGCGAATTGTAGCTACCGATATTTTTCTACGGGAAATTTGTGTTTTTTCCCTAATATCGACGTTTATCTTTTATAAACCATAATATCAGTAAAACAATCCGTTTCCTGTATATACACTCAGAAGTACATATTTAAGGTTGTCTTGTTGTATAAATAAATACAAATGATTATTTAATCAAACAGTAAAACAAAATAAAATAGCTTATGCAGTGACGCCGTTTGTAATGAAAACAAGTTGGAAATAACGAAGATAATGTGGTCCTAAATGATACGTGGACATGAGCTTGTTCCTAAAACAGTGTACTAAAATTTCCTCCCCTTGCCTGAGCCTAATTTCTGCTGGGGACGGCGAAAGATGGGATCAAAGATAGGTAAAAATTGACCTATGTATACGATAGCCCTTAGAAGTTCTGATCTCACTCCACTTGATTTTGTGTAAAACGAAGTTTACGAAGAAAGGTTTGTTAGTATAGATGGATTGAGGGAAAAATCATCGAAATAATTGCTAATAATATCTTGGAAAACATGTCTAGAAACTTTTAGAATTACCTGGCGTGTAAATAATGATGGTCACATTGTACAATTATGTTTTTTATTCTTTTTATATTAAATCTTTTGTTTCTGTTGATATCCCATTGTTTTCAATGCCTCCTTAAATTGCTGAATTCAGAAAAATATATTCTCGATTTTGCAGTGACATGCAGGGTGTTTCATTTAAAAAAGTTAAGTATAGCCTTGAAATTAATTTGTTTTGAGGATTACACATTTTTTATTACGACGTAAAAAATCTTGGTAGAAGGCGATTATTAAAGGTTGTAAAGGTGAATTTTCGTATCGATCCAAAAATAGTTGTAGGAGTGGATGTTGGTGGTGAATCTCTTTGTACTTAAAGATGTGATGTTTGAAAAAACCTTAAGTCACGTGAATATTTTGTTTTACATCAAGAGTGACCTTCACTTCCTCAAGAGTACCATGAATAATTTCTTCAACCAAATTCAAAGTTGGTATCTTAACGCGTTTTGGAGTTATCGTGTGCACAAAAAACGTTTTGTGCACAGAAACAAAAGGCAGATTTGTTTTTTCCCAGTCTTAGTCTTAGAATATCTTAGGTATTTCAATACCTAAAGTAGTGATGTTGAAGTAAATGCAGGAACAGTTTTTCAGAGTTAGGATAAGACTACAAAATTACAAATAATGATAGGAAGTGGAAAAAAACAAGGGTTTTAATTCAAAACCCATTTTCGATGAAAATAAATATTTTATTTTCTGTGTTACGATCACCAGTGGTTAAATAGCAAAATATTAATATACAGAAAACGAAAGAATTAAAAAAAAGTTCATAAAATTGGTTCTGAATATTTAAAATGCTTATCAAAATATTTGGAAAATAGTTTTTTTTAATCATCTACTGAAAATAGTAGCTTTTTTTTCGAGATTCTGTTAAAATTTTGGAAATATGAATTTCTATTTGACGTAAGAAATTAGAAGTATGATTGAAGGATCATCATCTACTTTGATCTACTATCATGCGATAGTAGATCAAAGGGAAAAATCTCGGCAGGCATTTATCAACTCTAAAAGCTGGTCCACCAACAACTTACACTTAAGTATTGCCTGTTAGCGACGGCTCCGCCATCCTACAAATATACTCCAGAAGCTATGTTGGAATCGGAAGTAGCTGTGATGTACTAGGATAGACTAGTTATTACCGACGGAACAGTGGACTTCAACCGACCAGATATTGTGCTGATAAGCAAGGAAGAACGAAGAGGGATCATCATAGACATCGCACTGTCACTACCGACAACATTCAGAAACCTGAACGAGAGAAGATCGCGAAAAAAGAGAACCTAGCAATCGAGCTGAAACGCCTTTGGAGACTGGAGAAGGTGGAGACATACGACTTACGAGCCCTAACAACTATATGTTCGGACAAACGCATTTTTCGCGTATTAGACTGTTTTTATGTATAATGAAGCAAAAATTGACTAATGCAGCTGACAGTGCATAAGAACTTAAAGAATTTAAAAGTGTGTTTTAATTAATGTTTTCAAAAAACCAAATTACCAATGTCACAACTTAAAACTAAATGTTCGGAAAAAAAATATTTTAAATATTAATAAGGTGTTACGTCACCTTTTGCCTTAATTACGGCCCGAATTCTTGCAGGCATTATTTCAACCAAGCCTCGACAGAGTTCTGATGAAAAGGTGTCCCAAATTTCGCCGATTTTTTCCTTTAAAGTAGAGACCGTTCTTTGAGGATCATCTCTCAAAACTCTTTTCATCTTATGCCACAGTGTTTCAATGGCATTTAGGTCGGGGCTGTTTGATGGCCGTGATATGACTTTAATATGCTGTTCCCCGAACCACTTTTTTGTCTTTTTTGCAGTATGGGAAGCTGCGCCGTCTTGTTGGAATATGAAATTATTGTCTGGGTACATATCTTGAACAGTGGGTAATAAGCTATTCGTAAGTATTTGTATATATTTGTCAGCGTTGACAGTACCCTCTATGACCTCAAACTGTCCCAAACTTTTAGCGGACATACATCCCCAAATCATGACACCCTTCGAGAATTTTACGGTTCGTTTAAGGCAGTCCATGAAAGGCGTCACTTTTTGTTCTTATTAATCTTTTTCTATGATCGCCTACGCAGACAACAATGGACTCGTCACTGAAAATTACTTTTGACCATAATAGTCCACGATACCTTCGATTTGGCCCAATTCAGTCTATTTTTTTGGTGTCTCAGTTAATAAAGGCTTTTCTTTAGCCTACGATCATTTACGGAAATTGAAAAATTAAAAATTTGAAAAATAAAATAGTAATACCTTATAAAAACTGAGCCCAGACTGATTAATGTATTTTCTGCAACATTCGCGGGACAGCCTTTCTCCTGTTTCAGAGTTCCATTGCGCTGTTATATCCCTTAAGCTATTCCGTCGACTTTTTTTACAAATTCTCACCAACAACCTTTGGCTCCTTTCAGTAACAAGTCTGGGCCTTCCAGGACTTTTACCTTTTACTCGTACATTCAAACCAGTCTCGCGGTAATGCTTTAATACTCATATGCCCCCAACAGTAGACTTTGCAAATCACAATTCTTCCGCAATTTCGCGAATTTTTTTGCCACTGCAGTATTTTTTTACAATGAGTTGCCGCAATTTTTGATCAGTCGCACGTCCACGGCCCATTTTTTGTAAATAATGAATATTCGCAAAAACTACCAGAAATCACCTGCGACTGATATATCTAATTGTGAAATTAATGGTTACCGCGGGAACAACAAATTTTTCTTTAATATTCAGGACAGGTTTCTCGATTTTCCGAACATTTAGTTGTCAGCATTTTTAGCAGATTTTTATATTTTTAACCCTAAATTCATAACAGGTCCAAGCTAATAATAATTTTCAGCATAATATTATCTTGCAAATGTACGTAATTTGATATGTTTTAGGCAAGAAGACTAGAACTAAGGAGATCGAACTCCGGCTTTTCGCTGTATAACGCGACGGGCTCGAATATGTCCGCCTCCAGAGGCGCTGTAAACATTAGTGTACCCTGGTTGCTACGGTATATAAACAGATATCTATACGTATACTGTGGTTCTGTACTAATCTGTGTGCGTTAGAGGTTAGAGTCCGTGTGAATGTCCGTGGTGCGAATACATTTGACAGACGCTCGATATTTTTCATGTCAAAGGTCACCATCGTCCAAAAATTAAGTTTTTCAAAGTCATTGCGTAATGTTTTAATAAATTTTCACGGTCAGTACTGCGCAATAGTCTGAACTCGTATAAAAGGGTAAGGCAAATTGTAGGTACGTAAATGTGGAAATGCAATGTTATTGTGAAACCTTTACAGAGATACGTGTCTAAAAGAGCAAGGGAAATTTCACAGATACATGCGAAATTAAAAAATCACTGTTTACGCATTATTTTACCCACCCAGCACCTATTCGCTCCCTTTTCCCGTTAACTTGTGGGACTAATACTACTTTGCGCACGATTTTGGTGGTCAAACATAGTGTATATCACTGTTTTCTGGGTATCTGACGAAAAAAAAAACGCTAAAATTTTAAAAGTGGCTTATCTGAACAATGACCCTCAAAATATTTCATGTTACGTGCTTCAACGTTAACAATACAACAAAGAAAAATATTTCGTTTCATACATACATCAGTAATTTGAAATAACGTCCGGTTATTCGTACCGCTTCTTATATCACATTACCGCTTATTATATCACACAATGCAACACAGCACTCGAACCATATTTATTTTGTATGTATTTTTGCTAAAGCCAAACGGCGTGTAAGCTTTGACAGCTTAATGATAAATGTCATACACAAATTACAGAAACAAGTTTAGATACGAGACTGAATACTTTAAATGTCTGAGAATTGATTGTCGCTTTACTGCAGCGGACGCGATCTAAAATAGAAATAGAAAACTGTTTTATCGGCACAAGGGGTGCCCGTAATTTGTAGTTACCTTCTTTCCCGATAGTGTTTTTGCCGCTTTCATTCAAAATACCTATTATTAGGTATGAATTATAAATTTAGTTTTTTATTTTTTATTTCCGTTTGGAAGCTAAATTACCCTCTCCGCTCCAATGACATTGATTTTTTAATGACACAAAAGGCATTACTTGTAGTATTCTGGCACAAACAAATTGCTGTCCCGATCTTCTATGGTTTAGTAGTTATTAACTCATAAATTTTCACTATATTTCATCCTAGGATCTCGAGATGTATTTCAATTTAAACATGTCAAAAAATTTCAATTTCAGTAGTGCATAATTAAAAAACGAAAAGAAAACGGGACGATTTATTTGTGACTCAGAAAAGCATAATTCTGACATGTAAAACTAATCTTGACGGAGGTGGAGAAGCTAATAATTGGCATATTTACCATATGTTCTTCCAAACAGAACTAAAAATAAATAAAAAGTAAATAAATATCAACCCTAACACAATTTTGGTAAATTGTTATTCATCAACCCAAATAAAATAAAACAGACAGTTTTTTTTTGCTCAAAGTAAATAACACGTATTATTTTATATAACCAAATATAATTTATAGAATTTATTTTTATTTTTTTTTATTTTTTTTATAGAACTGCGCCAGAATTCGTCATGACCTGATGTTCTTGTGACCGGTTTTCAGTAGTTTAACTTGTGGTTTGGATTTCTTTGAAACATTGAGGGAATCAAAAAGCTGGTCCAAAAATAAAATAAGTTCGGCTTTATCCTTTGCTTCAACCGGTTATAATTATCCTTAATATCTGAAATTAACAATACATGTTATAGGTTTAAACACTTAAACTTAAACGCCAAGGACAAAAAACGCTATCTTTCTTACAATTTTCTTCCTATACGACCATATTTTTTGTTTCCTGTTAAAGATTTTGGGAAATTATACATTAGGGCGTTTTACCTATTGATTGGACTAATGTTTACAGACTGTTTTTAAACAGGTTAATTATTAAGTTTACATTTTTAATAACAATTTTGCTTACCTGGAATAGCAAGGGTAGGAACCGAATTTAAGTCCTCTTAGAGTTCCTGGCACAAACCAATCTTCAGCAAAATGGTCGTCACAAACATAATATCTATTGTATAATACATTTGTTCACGTGTATTTCATTGTCTGTTGGCGTTATAATTTTAACCCACTTATTAAAAATGTCTGACTCGCTTCGTGAAAAGCGATGTCTTTTGCTAAGTTTATTTTCACAGCGCGGAACCCAACATTTTTTTTTTTTTTTGGTTTTAGAGCAGGGACGTAATATTCTATTGTAAAAATATAACACTAAATTAAGAGACAATATGAAAAAACAATTAAACTACCGCAAAATAGTAAAATGTTAAAACTAAACTCGTCAATAAATCGTACGTAAAAAACACATTCAAACATTTAAATTATTTGACAGTTATATGACTGCCCTCTTTAAGAAAACATATGCACTAATGAAAATTCGCATAATATCCGCCCACCGAGATTTACTAAATCTCGGTGTATCCACCGCGTCATAAAGCGCCCTCAAGTGGACGCGATCCAATCTATAAGTTATGGTGGGAAGGCCAATGTCTCATATCTAAATTTTCTGTAATTTGTGATGTCATATAAAACCATAGCATGGTTTTCTATGATAATTTCAAAAACACTCAAATGTGGTCCGCCGCTCATCACGTGACATCGAGTACATTACTGTTTACAGCGCCTCCTGGAGGCGGACAGATTTGATCCTCTAGATACCGAACCGAGTTCGGTCTCCTTAGTTCTAGACTTCTTTGTTTTAGGTTTTTAAAGCGTGGTTGTAAATTTTTGCATTACAGTGAATATTTTTTTTGAATAAATGCGTTTGTCCGAACATTGTGTAGTTGTTAGGGCTGGTATAATACGAAATAATAATGATAAAAACGAGTATAGACTTACGTCATGGCCTGGTAGATGGACTCGATGCCGTAGCGCATCGCGAACTCGTCCACTATCTCCTCGGCGGCCTCGTCGAAGTACACCTTCCACGCGTCGTCGCCCTTCGCCTGCGGCAGGCTGACAACGCCGCTGTTCTGCTCGCACAGGTAATGGAAGAGGTTCTCGTGCAGGCACGTGTACTGCACGTGGTACGGCGCCACCTTCTCCTCGCCCTTGATCTCCACGGAGATGTGGAGGCGGATGGCGCCCGACACCGCCGATTTGTCGGTGCGTTTCTCCAAGTTGTACCAGACGTCCATCTCGCCGGACAGTGTGCGCACCTGCAACGGAGTAGAACATGCGCAATGTATTTCATTTTTTTACCGTTGTGCCCGCGGGCAGTCTTAGCCGTTCCGCTCGAAGTGAGAGCCGCAAGTCGCGCATAAATTCGACAAGACCCCGTATATAGTCCTTATAATGGCTCCCTCAAGATTGAGTACCATTTTTTCGAAGTCAAACAAAGACCACACGATAATTTTGTACAAATTTTGTACATTTTTGTACAACCAAGAATGATTTTTGTACACCCTGTTTAACCGGCCGAAATCGAAATTAAAAATGGTACTCAAACTTGAGGTCTGTGTGCAATTTTTCCTAAATCAAATTTTAATTATACCATTGAAAAGATCGAATTTTGTACATTTTTGTACACCTAAAAATTATTTTTGTACACCCTTCAAAAATGAAAAAACAAGTTTCGATTTAGACCCGTTATCTTTGTCGATATTTCGATTTAGACCCGTTAAATAGAGTGTACAAAAATAATTCTTGGCTGTACAAAAATGTACAAAAATCACTCTATATGATTACGTATAAACATATGAATTTTTCAAAGTATTCAAAAATTGTGAGCTTGATTTTTTCATTTTCGAAGGGTGTACAAAAATGTACAAAATTCGATCTTTTTAATGGTATAATTAAAATTTGGTTTTGGAAAAAATGTACACATGCCACAAGTTTAAGTACCATTTTTAATTTCGATTTCGGCCGGTTAAACAGGGTGTACAAAAAATCATTCTTGGTTGTACAAAAATGTACAAAATTTGTACAAAATTCTCGTGTGGTCTTTGTTTGATTTTGAAAAAATGGTACTCAATCTAGAGGGAGCTCCTGATAATGACCCTGTATACTTGTCTGTCACGTCTGTCGACAACACAACCGTCAATCATCAAATTATTTTTCACCCTACAGAAACGAAATTAATAATAAATAAATGGGATAGATGGTTTTAATGTCACATAATTTAAAAGCGTGCCCAAACAGATTCATAAAAACTGCTGATACAAATCTAGAGGGTACAAATCTACATAACCAATTTACAAACGGTAAGATCATATCAATCGATCTCCATAACCATCACTCAATAAATTCGTGGGACGACTATTTTTTTGACAACTGTTAGGCAAAATTCGGCTTTAATCATCAACCACTATCAATAAGCAAACTACTTGTTTATCATTTGTATTGATGGAGAAGAGTCCGAATAACACTTGTCAAGCCATTGCTTTGCTTGAACGGTATTTTTTCCTATTAAAAAGCAATGCTTTATTAACACACCAAATTGAGATGTTTCCATTGTTTTGAAAATTACAAAATTAGCGTCACTAAAACCACTCTAACTTGTAAACTAATGGTCGGAATGCCATTAAATTCATATGTCATAAAAGTCATATGTATTTGTCAATAGTGACGCCATCTATATATCATCCTACGAACTTATTGAGTAATGTAGTATTGCAGATATAAGGTAAAGGTATCTGGTAAAGGTTTTTTTTTTTGAAACGACAACCCGTATTTTTCATGTATTATTTCGATACTGATTGTCACCTGTCCCACCTCTCCGTCCCAAGACCTACCTCGATAATGGTCTGCCCCAGGAAATCGTCCGATTCCCTCGTCAGCTTCTGTCGCAGCTTACTTTTCAGGTCGTTATCTTCGTCCCACACTCTGACCTTTATCCGATCCGAGGAATTGTGACATTCGCTACAAAAATACATCTCATAACATAGTTACATCTCGTAATAGCATTTTTTTTGTGTTGTGAAAAATAACGATCTGGCAAAGGCAACAACAGTAATAGAGACGAACTTTCGTCAGGTTATCATCAAGAAAATTACATCTTTAAACGTATTATACAAAGTCCCCTCCTTCCCCTCGTATCTTTTAAACGGTTATACTTAGACTAATGAAATTTGGAGAGTGAAAATAAACGGATAGAAGCTCCTCTACTAGTGTTAACAGGTAACTTAATCGTCATCGCTAAAATTCGCCAACAGCCAGGCTATGCAAAAACAATTTGTTTTAGTGATGAAAGTACTTTCTACCTCAATGACATACAACGACATACAATGACTTTTACCTCAAAAACATACACAGCTTCCAGCAGAAGTAAATGCCTCGACAGGTATTCTGGGAAGCCACATAGTTGGGCCTTATACTTGAATAATAACTTAACCGGTGAAGTACATCTGGAGATGTTACAAGACGCAATTGAGCTAGTAATTCTTGAAATTCCAGAAGACAATCCAGGTGAATGTGGTAACTTGGAAATAACGTTATCTGGATGAGGAATATCGTGGTCGATGGATTGGACGACGAGGTCCGATAGAATGGCCAGCTCGGTCACCGGACCTTACACCTTTAGATTTTTTTCTGGGATTGTTGAATAATGTAGAGCAATTTCCGCTGACACATTTGAACAAGTACGACAAGAGTTTAGCAATAGGATGTTTTACTGCCAGAAAGTTGATGTAGCACATTTTGAACACTTAGTATAAGAGTTGGTTCTTGATTCTTTACTAATTAAATGCTAAACTAAAAGTTTAGTGTTTGTTTATTTAATCTATCAAAACTACCCTGAACCCAAATAAAATTAGTGTGACTGGATAAGTCTTTTAAACACTTTTCAAACGACGTGTCATTTGTCCAGTGGCGGTGCGTGATATTTCAGTTAGCCATATCTTGAAAACGACGCATGGGACCCACTTCACTTTTTTAGGTGATGACTATACACCTCTTACAGAAAGGATTTATAGTAAAAAAACCGTCAGCAAAGTTTGCGAAAAAATTTTCAAAAAAAACTGGAGCACTCCCTGGGATCTCAGTAACGCTCTGTGGAATATTTGCAGTATATTTTTTTTCATAATCTAGAAACAAATATAAGGAAACGTTTTTCGATTTGTTACAAAATATTTTTGTTTCAAAAAGTTATGGCCATTTTAATTTTGGGAAACAAAATGTTCCTATAAAATTAAAATTAAAATGGACATAACTTAATAATAACGTCTCCTTATATTTGTTTCTAGATTATGAAAAAAAATATACTGCAAATATCCCACCGAGTGTTACTGAGAACCCAGGGAGTGCTCCAGTGTTTTTGAAAATTTTTTCGCAAACTTTGCTGACGGTTTTTTCACTATAAATCCTTTCTGTAAGATGTGTATAGTCATCACCTAAAAAAGTGAAGTGGGTCCCATGCGTCGTTTTCAAGATATGGCTAACTGAAATATCACGCACCGCCACTGCATTTGTCATAGGGTGCGATTTAAGGTTATTGACCACAATGCCCTTCAAAAGATATGAGAGGGGGAGGGGAATTTGGACTAGCCTTGCATATTCGAAAAATCCACCATCAAGCAGCTCTGGCCGAAGTCTTTCACGTGGAAGATTAGAAAAAAGAAATTCACAGAGAGAAGAATTTTTAAATTCTTTTTTGGTGCGCACATAAAATTGACAAAGGGGGACAAAGTTCAATCGTTGATGATAAATTAAATAAAGGAAAAGAATCGCTTGTGATATTGTGTCGGAAACCATCCAAATGACTCCACGTCAGGAGCGGAAGTAGATATGACAGGTGCATTTTGCGCTAAAGAGTTCCAAAGTTGTACTAAACTTGAGGCTCAAACTGATGGTGCAGAGGTGATTCTTTGTTGATTGCACTTCGAAGCATGACTACGATGATCAATATCAATCTAAATCAATGTGCTAGAGAAACACAATGATTTCGATCACTGTCGCTTTTTTAAATGCATACTGTAGTGTAGAAAGCTATTTTATAACCCACGAAGTAGGTAAAAATCTACAGATAATTATATTTTCATAGTTAATCATCAATTCTTCTATAAATAGAATGGTGATAGTTCAAGTTTTCAATGTGTTTGAGGTTTTGCTCCTAGTCAAAATGAAACGAAATGTTTTTATAGAAAACTATAACGAACAATTTAAAAATTCCAATTCCAAGTTGGCAGACGGTATGCTGAAGGTGGATTTATACGGCTTTACTTTCACTAAAGTTAGAGTATAAAATAAATAATTGATTATTCTGTTGCTACATATTCTTTGCACGGCATCTCCTGTAACAGCATAAATGTACGAAAGAACATGTCAACAAATAGAAGACGTACAAATAAAATTTCTCGTCCCACACCGGATTCAGCTCTTGAGGCATTGTTCTTGTGCGTTTCTTCACCTTCCCAACCTGCACTGTCACGTATGGATCCGATGTGCCACTCTTGTCCTTCGCTATCAGTCCTTGGGCCGACTTCACTGCAAAATTTCATGGAGTTTTATAGAAGGCAGCATGGAGTAAATGTTTTTTTATTATTGTTCGTTTGCTTCCTGTTTGGGTATTCAATTCGCCAAAAATTAAGTTCTTTTGGTTATACAAGACACATGACGCTACATCAGCAAAGAAACTTGTAATTCGAAAAAATCTTGGATGGACTGTTAATTTTTCTGATCCCCAAACACCAGCAGACGAACTGAAGCTGTGCCTCGAGTCAGAATCTTTAGCAATGTACAGTCCTTAAACAATAAATCTTCATATTTACAGGCAAGAGATTTTGAGGTACGGAAACAAAGACGTGTAACATTCAAAGAACATGCTTTGAAGTCCGAAGGGTAATGTGTTAGGTTCAAAGGCATGCCCCAGTTAGTAGACAGGAAACAGAGGAAGACACACGCCATGCTGACGAGAGTATTGCGAGATATACGCCACACAGAAGCTGCTAATCGGGTGGTATATCGGGGTGGTATTTACAATTTGGTGGTTGGTAGTGTGCATGGTGTGCAACATCAAGGGTGTCTAGATTGGTAGTTTTAGGTTAACTTCAAGAATTCGGATTGTGGTGCTACGACCAAACTTATCGTTTAAAATTTGATGAATATAAATATTAGGTATTTCTGAGCAAGTAAGTCAAGAGACAATTTCGCCAGACTTTACAGCGACTTTAAGGTTGTGGTATCTTTACATTGTCAACGGGGTCATAAACTATAAAATTTGCATCTTCAGTCATACAAAAGTACACAAAGCGTTGAACGGTCTACATTTTTGGATTTCATCAGATTTGAACTTGGTTTATTCAAGGTAGTACACTTGGAAGACTTGATACACTTGATACAAAGCAAATTTAAAATAGAAGCAAACTATTAAAATTAAATACCACACAAAGAATCGATGGTTTCCATTTTTTTGTAGCACGTTTTTATAGTACCTTTTGTTGTACCAAATAATCCAAGTAGCTTACTAAAACTACCAATCTGTACGTAGGTATATATTTACAAAATCAGACCAATGTCGTGTCAGCAATATGACAGATATTGTTGCTTGTTACGTTGTGCCATTGCACAAAGCTCGTGTATTATTTAAATATTTCAATTATTATAATCTGTGACCAGTGTGAACAGAAAGAAGTAGTGCGAGTACATTTCCAAATTTTAAAATGCTATAAAGGGTTTATATAAGTTTTATTGTTTTAGTTTAGCACAAGTCTGTTATATTGCTCGTATCTTGATTTTTTTTTTGGCGTCTAAGATATGAAACATACAAAAAAAGAAATGAGAACAAAAGGAAATGTTTAACAGTCTAGAAGTCTAGAAGGAGACAAATATAGAGTGTAGTATACCTACAATATTAAGTTTAAATTTTATCAGATTTATACACTAGGCGTATAAATTAAAATTTCGCCATTTCGCGAGTTATCGCCATTCAAAGCAAAAAAAAGTCATTTTGGACTTTGGTAACCAACTACTTGGGAAATAATAAACGTAAATAAAATTAAAATAGGGGTTGGAGAACTGTAAAGTATCCTTTACAAGTTGTAGTGATTGGTTTTTGCTAAACAAATTTTTTCTAAGCGAAATAGTTGATTGAAAAAGAGTTAAAAAAATCGCATAATTAGGGACATTTCCATAACTTGACATAACTTTACAAATAATGGATAGACTAAGGACATTGACTGCAACTTTTCATCCTTGATTTTTTTTTCATGTTTTTTACAATAATTAACGTCTTTTGATAATGAAAATATGGATTACTGCTTAGTTAAAGCAGATAAAGCATTAAAGTTAAAAGGGTTTAGTAACTTTCGAAGCGGCAACGCTAAAACAATTATTGTTGTTATTCCTGAAGCGTTCTTTCAAGATATTACCAAAGTTCACAGAATAAATAATCTGTAAACTTTGATATTACAGTCACAATTCGGAGAATTTCGAAGCGGCAACGCTAAAACAATATACGTCGCGTCAAAAAAGGTAGTCGCGTAGAAAACGTTAGAAAACTGGCCCAAATTAATATTATTCAAAATCTCAAAAAGTCTCGCAAACTTGAAGAGATTTATAATATTTCTAGCCCAACCCGTTGTACAATAAACAAAGAAATGGCGTCATTTTTAATTAAGGCTTGCAAAAAAATCGATCGCTAATTATTCGAAAAGTGATTAACGGATCGAGCTGAATTATTATTTTTTTTTTTGTAATTTCATACTACAAATAGCAGTCCCTCCAAGAAACTTTATGATCATAGTCGCCCTACGTCGCACTTTTTCAACTTCAGCAGTCATTTGCAAGTTAACAATAGCACTTGGAGACTTCGGGTTGGGCTTAAAATTTTGGAAATTCAATAGGTTACAACTTATTAAATGCATATGCTATATAATATATCCCAAGGAAAATATATACCGGGTGACCACGAGATTACTACCCAGGCTCTAGCTGAGGCACGAAAAAAGATATCGATTTCAAATTTTGGAAATGTATATCATTGAATAGGATGCAAAATTTAGTTATAAAAACGACTGATCATCACTTCCTGTTTGACCGGAAATGCCCTATTCTTTATTATTTTATATGGAATACCCTGTATATTATACTTTTTTTTTTAATTCTACTGAAAAAACTAAGACTAAAACATGTATCATGTCCTATACCTATTTTTTGACAGTTTCCGAGAAAATCGCGTTTAAACATGTCAAATGTGTCATTTATAAAATTCTTTTGAAAGAAAACAAGTGAAGATAGGGACAAACTCATATGATATATTTAACTTATTTTAGAAGCACTAAAGCCTCATATCATTAAAATTTCGTACTTAGCACTTTATGCATCGTTCATACCTATGACATTCTGGTTCAACTTTGGGTATAGGGAAGTGTACATAAGAATGATTCGAAATTGTTTGTAGAATTCGAATTTCCAATTAGTTATAGGGCATTCCATTAAAATTATTGCAGTAAATTGCTACTAAAGATGACTTCCGGTATTTTCCGGTTGATCCGGAAGTGCGAAATTTTAATGATGTCAGGCTTTAGTGCTTCTAAAATAAGTTAAAGATATCATATGAGTTTGTCCCTATCTTCACTTGTTTTCTTTCAAAATAATTTTATAAATGACACATCTGACATCTTTAAACCCGATTTTCTCGGAAACTGTCAAAGATAGTTATAGGACATGATACATGTTTTAGTCTTAGTTTTTTTCAGTAGAATTAAAAAAAAATATATAATATACAGGGTGTTCCATATAAAATAACAAAGTTTAAGGCATTTCCGGTCAAACAGGAAGTGATGATCAGTCGTTTTTATAACTAAATTTTGCATCCCATTCAACGATATACATTTCCAAAATTTGAAATCGATATCTTTTTTCATGCCTCAGCTAGAGCCTGGGTAGTAATCTTGTGGTCACCCGGTAAAATCGGAAATGTGAAAGACATTTTATTCTCACAAATTTTTAATTTAAAAAATTAGCGGACGGTTTTAGCTCTACGGACCCCGCGCATTGTGTTCTACGCAAAAAAATACATAGGGAACCGTCAAAACTAGCCCTATATATTTCAATAATATTTTTTTTGATGATTTTAGCTTCCTGCCTATATACATGTCCCGAAGCTCAAAAAAATAAGATTTGACTGCATAAAAAAATTAACTGATTCCTATGCAGAATCTCCGTAGGAATACGGGAAAAATAGTTTTGATGCGATTAAAAGTCGGGAACATTTGTTTATTTAACAATTTACAAAAAAATAGCGTTTTTTCTTTTGTTTTTTGCTTATATTTTTTGCTTCTAGAGCTCGTAGGCAACATTTACGGTCACCAACTTTTTTCGTCATCAAATTTCCTACTAGATAGACAATTTTTACATCATGTTAATTGCAATGTATTCACCGAGGCCAAAGTACGATATATTATGGCGTACTTTTGCAATAAGGCCTCAAAGTTTCACTTTAAAAAAATAATTTACAAAAAACTAAGCAATATTTTGCAAATCCGCAAAGCGGTTTTTGTTAAGTTAGTTGAGAGCTATCAATTCTCAATGTAACATCAAAATTCATTGAGCAGATTTTGTTATACGTTACTCTAAAGATTTTCGATCTAAAAATATTTTTTTGCGATTTTTGGCAATTTGTTTATAAACACAATAGAAAATCGAATTGCAAAATGACCTATCTTGTAGGAAATTTGTTGACAAAAAGGTTGGTGGCCCTAAAAATTGCCTACGAGCTCTAGAAGCAAAGATATAAGCAAAAAACAAAAAAAAACGCTATTTTTTTTTTATAAATTGTTAAATAAACAAATGTTCCCGACTTTTAATCGCATCAAAACTATTTTCCCGTATTCCTGGGTAAATTCTGCATAGGAATCAGTTATTATTTTCTACCAGAAAACATGCACTTGAAATATTCTTCGGGACATGGACTACTACTGGAATGTTAACGAACGCGAAATACGCAAGTTTCCACGCGTGGCGTACGCGCCGGTGCTAAATTCCCGCTGCACCGTTCTCCCTTATTGTATCTTATTTTAATTTAATATCTCGAGCGGGATAATGGTATCGCAGCGCCATAACGACCCATAACTATATACGTATCGGTAAATCAGGCAACTTTATTACCCACCGGGTGTTATTTAGCACGTAGCTAACGAGATAAAGGTACGAACTAACTTCCACTTGCAGCGCCGGTTCATTTCGAATTGTCTTATTAAATTTGGAGCAGTGGCGTACCGTGTGAAATTTATTTGCGTCGATGTTTCGGGTTATTTTTGAGCTAGAAAGGAAAATCGAATAGAGGTACCACTCTAGGATTTTAGAAAAATTGTTTTTTTTTTTTGGTTTAAAATGTACCTTAGGATCATGAAAATCATATTGGTCTTTTAACGAAAAAAAATTAAAAGGCTTATTTCTCGATTTTTTATGTATTTAAACGATAAAATCACGTGAACCAATGCGGTAGAAAAGTAAAAAGCGTCGAGACTACTTGAGACAGTTATCACACTTTTGATGTACATAACCTTAAATTAATAAACATCACGTCACTTCAGGATGTGCGATTAGTTTTATAAAGTCTGTATGGCTTCTTCCGTATAAGGTGTATTTACTGTTATTTGGTAAGTTCTTGTTTCTCTACTTTAATTCTGGTGTGAAAAAAATTCAAAACTGGATCCATGATGTCCTAGATCCGTCCCTGATATTGACGTCATTTCTGATAAATCCAACGGTGTTAACAGATTGAAATTTTGTTTCAAAAATGTTATACGAGGTGTGTAAATTAAGCAATGAGATTGGTTATTTAAATTTTTTTATTTGAATAGAAATAGGTACAATTCAGTTTTGTCCCCTTCAAAATAATTTCCTTGGGAAGCCACACAACGCTGGAGGAGGTTCTTCCATTCCTCATAGCAGTGCAGGAACTTATATATTGGAATAGCCTTCAGCTGGTCGGTTACAGCCGTTTGCATGTTTTCTATGGTCCCAAAATGACGTCCCTCGAAGTGATTTTTCAATCTCGGGAAGAGAAAAAAGTCACAAAGACTCAAGTCAGGCGAATATGGAGGCTAAGGGCCACAGGAATGTTTTTACCGGCTAAAAATTCGTTTACTGAAATGGCTGTGTGACAAGGCGCATTGTCGTGATGCAACATCCAGTTGATCTTGATGTTTGGTCTCTGCCCTTTGCCCTTTTTCGAAGTTTTTCAAGAACCTCTCTGTAAAAATGTTGATTTACTGTTTGATGTGGAGGCACAAACTCTTTGTGGGCAATTCCCTGGCTGTCAAAAAAGTAAATCAGCATGCATTTGTTCTTCGACTTGCTCATTCTTGCTTTTTTGGGTCTTGGAGAGCTTGAAGTGTGCCATTCCATGCTTTGGTGCTTGGTTTCCGGGTCGTACTCAAACACTCAAGTTTCATCACCAGGAATAACACGTTCCATAAAATGGGGATCATTTTCAATCGATTCCAAAAAGTCAAGACACCTTTCTCTCCGTATGTCCTTTTTTTCCTGCGAAAGGTTTTTTGGAATCGTTTTTGCGCAGATTTTTCTCATCCTCAATTCGTTAGTCAAAATCTAATGAGCAATGGTGTGATTCAAATTTAATTCTACCCCGATGATTCTTGTCGTCAACCAATGATCTGAACGCACAAGATCCCGTATTCTATCGATATTTTCATCGGTTCTTGAAGATGAAGACCTTCCGCTGCGTGGTTCATCAATCAGTCGACTCTCTTCCTTCTGAGAATGCCTTAAACCACCGAAAGACCTGGGCTCTTGAAAAAAACACTGTCTCCGTAGGCGTGTTGAAGTATTGCAAAAGTATCCGTTGCGCTGTGTCCAAGTCTGAAGCAAAACTTGACAACACAGCGTTGCTCAAAATTAATGTCGCTCATTTTTAAAACGCACTAGAAAAAAACGGTTTATGAAAACAATCACAAAGAACAAACAAATGACTCTAACAAGTTCAAAGTTTTACTGAAAGTGCATTACCTGTTAACCTACCGCCCTTCCAAGTCCCGTCTCCTCAGTGTTGCTAGATCGGGCCCTACGTTGTCAGTCTCATTACTTAATTTACACACCTCGTAAATCTAACCGTATTAACAGATTGAAATTTCGTTTAAGAAATGTTATAAAAAAATAAAAACGAATTTATTATTGAGTAAAAAATCTCATCGTCTTAAATTTTGTGGTAATACGATTGCCATTTATTCTTTCAGCATTTTTGAACCCGTTTAGCCGCCACTGGTTTGAATCTTATTTGTTTTGGTAGCTGCGGTCATAACTGTGAAACCATGGAGAGTTTTTAATAGACAGGCTAATAAAGTCTTAAAGATAACCTTCCGCATTGCTTCAATAGGTATTTGCAGGCAATGTTGGATAATTTATTATTCAACGCTGAAAATTACTCTTGAATAATGTACGTATACTACACTCTAACACTAAAATTTATATACACAGGTACACCTAGGTCATTACTTACTACAAAGTATATTGTACCACATAATTCAACCGATTAGAAACACGCTAAGGTGAGATCATATCATTATACAGGGTCTCCCAAAAGTACCGGAACTGTCGGATATCTCGAAAACGACGTGGTGTAGAATAAAACCCAACAAAAAATATCAGGTTTAAAACTATATATTTAAAGGTGATTTTGAATTCTTGCATAAAAAAAAAAATGTTATATTCAATATATCATTTTCGACATATCTATGTATAGAACGGCTTCGGGATATTTGATAGACCCCGTATGTTTCTGATCTAGAAGTGCAAGGCTAATTATTAATAAACATATTTAAAATAAAACAAATTGTACTATAAAAGAGATGAATGGTAGGTTAGTATTGGATATGCATTAATTTTTTTTTGTAATAACCATACACTGAAATGTAGGTTTTAAAAACCAGTCGAGATAAAAAAATACATTGGCACAGAATTTTTTAATAAGTTAGCATTGAATAAATTGAAAGTAAAATATATTTTGATTAAAATATTAAATCAAAATTATGGTTTATTTATTGTTTATTGTAAAACTGAGATGTTTTTTTTTCTCATTAAACATTTGAAAAACTCTTCTGAATTATCAATTTTTATGCATAAAAACATGTATAAGTTGTTAAAACATGTAGTAAAACTATTTACTTTATTCAATTTACAGCCAAACATATTCGAAATAAATATGCCATATAAAAGAAAAACTTTTATATTTTTTGGGTAAATATTGGGTAAAACTTTGGGTAAATATACTACGTTATAAACAAAAGAATATATTTTTTATCTGTATGTTTTTTATATAATAAATTGGTGACAGTTAATCAAAGTGATTTTAGTATAAAATTTTTTGTTTTGTGTAAATAATCGAGAAAAAAAAGATGAAAATCATGAACAATAAAAAATAAATTTTCACTCACGGAGACAGTGAAGAATAGTTTTACCTATTCATCATAACAGTGTATACAGGGTGTTCCATTTAAGAAGGTTTCTTTCATAATTATGTTATTGCAAAGTTAAAAAAAAATCTTTCGAATAAAAGTCGCCCAGAATTACGTGGTACATATTTGTAGTGTTTGTTTTTTAAACCATATAGGGTGCTCCATTTCATATGACCGCTACACAACTTAGTTATATTAAATGGAACACCCTGTACTGTGATATGTAATTCGTGAATCGAACAGTCCACACCGCAAGTCTCCAACTTTTTTAGTTTATACGCTATGTAGAAATATTTAGAGCGCCATTACCATGACATTTTTCAAAAACAGTTGAATGTTTCCAAAACGGTAGGTTTTAGGTACAAATTTGGTCAATAAAGTCAGCGTAAACTTTTGCAGTGTGTTCCATTTAAAATAACGAAGTTGTGTAGCAGTCATGAAACGGGGCACCCTGTATGAATAGGAATTTTATAAATATGTATGGCATAATTTTGTTATGGAAGAAACAATTTTACTTGGAACACTCAGTATATCGATAATTTTTTTTTTAATTAAAAAATTGGATTACTTAGTATTTTTCGATGATTGTCTGATACACAGTATGAATTATCAACAAAATGTGTACTATAGAAAAAATAAATAATAATTGCTCTCGAAACACTATCCTGTGAACTGTGAATTTCTTCACCTACGATTTGCGAACTTTAAAATTTGGAGTTGCAGAGGAAATCTGTGTGGGGTGTCGAGAAACTGTGTGTGATTCGTCGCCTTGAATACTGAGTGTGTTAAGTGTGTGATTTATTGTTCAAGATCAAAAAAGTAAGCGGTAAGTTCGAGTTGGGTGCTAAACTGGTTCAGTTCTTAGCTACCTAAACGATATAATGTCATACAGGCAGGTCTGTAGCTACATTCTATGGACAAGCTTGAAAGGAGTCTCAAAAAAATAGAGTACTGAAGAGTTCTCAGAAGTCATTCACAAACAAGCTAAAAGTACACAGCCTCGTTTTTAGTTATGTTCTGTTTATGTTGGGTTTTTAGGCCCTATTAGTGTAATGATAGCAGGGCCCATTCATATCGGCTGTTTTGTTCGTGTGCATAGAATTAGACATTTAAAAAAATGAACTGGAACTATTTCAATTTTATTATCACTCAAGATCACTTGAAAATTGAAACTATTGGACACATACTTTTAAGCACAATTATATTAGTTATTTGAAAGGGAATCTAAACTAAAATATAATTATACGGTTGATTCATTAGTATTATGCGATTCCCTCAAAGTGATCACTGAAGCCGATCACCAGTATCGGAGTAAAATTTGCACACAACTTCTCTCCCGCAGTCGTCGTTTTGATTGGTTGAACAATCTTGTTGCCGGGGATGAAAAGTGGGTGCTTTATGTAAATCAAGCTGAGAATGTGGTATGCCTACTCCATCGCGACAAGTATAGAGTCAGATGGCGCTTACATTCTAAATTAAATTCCTCTTTTTAAACATATCAGCAAGGGGCTCAATACTGTTGATTCAACCGAATAGTTTATAGCAATTTGCCTATATCTTGATTTAGAGATATTAAAAAAGCATTAGATATTTAAAATATACATTATTTTGATTTTCAGAAAAATATTTACAGCACTTATTATATTTTCGTTTCAATGTTTTGTGTACAGGGTTTCTTTTTTTTATAAATGCAAATTAGTTTTTTTTTATCTTTGATCTCTTTTAAAAAAAGTAAAAACCCGTTTCAGATGATTTTTCATGTAGAATCTAGATAAGATAACTGGTTTTACTAAAGCTCCTTATATATACAGGGTGTATAAAAAACTAAAAACATTGTGTACACTCTATACATTTTGATAACTTTATGTTCAGTATACTAGCTTGAGATGCTGTCTCCAGTCTCCAGTCTCCAGTCTCATTATTCAGTATGAAAGTAGGCATCAGATAAAGTTTCAAGGACACTGACGTTTGAGTTATAATTACGGTTTTTGTGTTAAAATTTCTAATTGATAAAGAAAAAAGTTATCGCATTTTTTACATCTAGATAAAAAATGTAAACATATTTTCCAAAAGAATAATCAAATAGTAATAAAACGACCTGTTTGTTTTGGTTCTTTTAAGACTTACTACCCTTGCCATCTTCTGCAATTAAAACAATATTATTTTTACTTTGCAACCATCTCCGTCTACTGCAGCAGTTACGAGAAATGTCTAATTCTACCGATCTACACAGGAGGGAGCCACTATCATTACCGCGCTTGCGCACAATTCAACTTTAGGATTTACTTTAGACAGGAGAAACTGGTAAAATTTAGAAAGAGAACATGCTTCTCGACAGAGTGACAGAGAGATAAATAAACTTTCATTCCTCAGAGCGGTGCAGAGAGAAGAGAAAAAACTCGGGCCCGCCTTTCTGCGCAAGTCAGCGGTGAGGCAATTAGAGCGAAAAAACAGTGCAAGTAGGCGACAGTTTAACAGTCGAAAGATCTCAGAGATAGTTCGAAATATGGAGTTGAACCTCTGGGTGTAAAAACGTCGGGCCTTGTGACCGCAAAATGTATATATTCTTATTATGTTTTAACCCGTTTCGGCCGAAAACGCCACTCCGTATACGTCGCTCTTCAGCGCCTCATAACTAATACTATTTGCGACAGAAAAATTTGACAGGGGCATATTTTTAAAGCTTAAGACGTGCCCTTTCCGATGGTGTCCATGAAATTCCTCCAAAAAATTATTAATTATGAAAAAAGCAGTTTAAAAAAAAAACACGATTTTTTGCACATTTTTTTTAAATCAAATTTTCAATGGGTTTCCGGTTTGCAATGGACCTGGAACCTCACTAACCGGTGGAATAAATGTTTGAGCTTTAAGTATACGTGGTTTAAAGATCGATTTTCTCCCTTATGCGTTCAAAATGGCGCCTGAACTGCAAAATTTTTGCGAAAAAATTCAAGATTTTTTTTATTGGAAAATGATGCACTTTTACAAAAAATTGTCAATAATAAAAAGTTCTTAAAAACACTCATTAATGCACTGGAATTTTCAAATTTTTTCAAATTTTTTGAGCAACTTTTTGGATTTTGCAAATAGTCAATTTTTGCAAAATTTAAAAAATTGCTTTAAAAATTCTGAAAAAATTTCAGTGCATTCTTTGATTTTCAATGATTTTAAGAACTTTTTATTCTTGACAATTTATTGTAAAAATGCATTGTTTTCGAGAAAAACATTTTTGCTATAAATTGTCAAGAATAAAAAGTTCTTAAAATCATCCAGAGAATGCACTGGAATTTTCAGAATTTTTTTAAGCAATCTTTTAAATTTTGCAAAAATTGACTGCAAAATCCAAAAAAAATTGCTCAAGAAATTTTGAAAAAATGTTTTAGTGCATTCATTAATTGATTTTAAGAACTTTTTTATTCTTGACAATTTTTTGTAAAAGTGCATCATTTTCCAATAAAAATTCTTAAATTTTTACGCAAAAATTTTGCATTTCGGGCGCCATTTTGAACGCATAAGGCAAAAAATCGATCTTTAAACCACGTATACTTAAAGTTCAAACATTTATTCCACCGGTTAGTGAGATTCCAGGTCCATTGCAGGCAGGAAACCCCTTGAAAATTTGATTTAAAAAAATGTGTAAAAAAAAATCGTGTTTTTTTTTAAAAACTGCTTTTTTTCATACTTAATAATTTTTTGGAGGAATTTCATGGACACCATCGGAAAGCGGCATGTCTTAAACTTCAAAAATATGTCCCTGTCAAATTTTTCTGTCGCAAGTAGTATTAGTTATAAGGCGTTCAAAAGCGATGTATCGGGAGTGGCGTTTTCGGCCGAAACGGGTTAAGAAGCTAACAGCTGCAATCTTGTTTGCCTCTATAGCTGTAGGAGCGTTTTTTTGGGGTTATCAGAAGTAGGATGTGATTTTTGATTTGTGTTAAAGGGAGGATAGTCATTTCGCGGTAGACTCTCCTTTATTTAATCGTAATATGTACAGGGGGAGTTCGTGAAAATTACCACCCCCAATTTCTCCGTTACATTTAGAGTTACTAAAAAAATGTTATAAAGGGGTAACTTATTTTTTTAAATTTAACACCGGAACAATTTGGGATTTTTTTGATAAAAACTTTTAGTGACAATCACATATTAAGACATAACCTTTAAATTGACTAAAATAAATACTTTTTTTAGAGGTATTCAACCTCGTCACAGGTATAAAATATTTCCATAACATGCTTTTTTAAAAGGTGAGCCCTCGCCTCTCACCATCGGGGTGCTTTTTTAAAAGGTGAGTCCCCTAGCCTTTTACCATCGGGGTGCTTTTTTAAAAGGTGAGAGGTGAGAGGAGACCTCTAAAAAAGTATTTATTTTAGTCAATTTGGAGGTTATACACCAACAAACATATTACATGGAATCTGACATTTCTACTACAAAACTTTTTTAATTTTGTTCGTTTCATCTTTTAATTTGTGTATAATAATCACATTATGGTCATGTTTTTTACCTGTTTTTTTTTAGACGTTATGTGAAAATCTATCTGCGAATTGTTACTTTTGATCACATATTCGGATTAGACGCTCCAAAATGTATATATACGCATTTACTTGATAAACGTATTTATGTTTTTCAATTTCAAGATGTTTTTAGAGGTTATGTCTTAATGCACGGCCTATGGAACAATTCTGATCTCAAAATCATGTTCAGTATACAAAAAAACATATGGATTGGTATAATGCCTTTCTGCTACCAAACTTTTTGTTTTTTTGTTTATGCTGCTTTATTTTTATATGCTTTTGAGGTTATATTTCCGCAAAATTCAGACGTGATAGAGGGAAACGGACAACGGATTCTTTTTCAGCGATCAAAAGTACGCATTAGACACATCTTGTTTGCGTAAAAAAAAGAAAAAAGTTTGTGGTCCTGTGTTATAGTTACTCTTTTATAATTAGTATTTATACGCTTTTTGTCCAGCTTTTAACGACACTTCGATTATCACACGCCGCGTTCGATTCGCGCCTTGACAGCTAATTTGCTTCTCTGTCCCTCTTTTTTTTCATTACGGCACGGACCTATCAAAGCGGAGACGTGACCCGAATGAAAGGGTTTAATTGCTTTTTATTGGATTAAAAAGCGCTGCAGAAAATATTAACGTTTTATTTTTTGTTTGTGACGGGTAGAGGTGCAGTTGCGCATTTTTTCAAGGAGCGTCGCAATGCGGGGCAGGATTGCTAGCGAGGTTGGAATGAATACACGAGTATACGCAGTGTCCCACTTAAAACTTATGACAAATAAATCTCATGGATAAGGGACTCTAGGGCTGATTTTGTTTAGGTCGGTCTTTGACCTTCGTTTTTATTTTTGGATGCACGGTATTTTAAAAACTCAGGAGGTAAAACGGTGCTTCATTATTCCATATTTTGTAACCATATAAAGGGTGGTCCATATATTCGTTTCTTTTTAAACTGAGTTATTTCTACATTGCCGACACTGACGCGCTTGACATTTGACATATATGTGGTGTCTAACCTCCGCTGTAAGAAATGGATCATTTTACGTTTGAACAACGTTGGGAAATATTGAAAAATTATTTCCAAAATGCTGTGTTGCAGAAACAGTGAGAAAATTGAGAACAATTTTTGGTCGAAATGAAGCTCCGTCAGCGCCTGGTGTAAGAAAGTTCTTAAGGAAAGTTCGTCAAATTGGCATGCTTATGGATAACAGAAGTCATCCACGTGCTCGTCCGGTGCGTACAGCTGAAAGAATTGCTGCTGTTGCCCAAAGTGTGCGTGAAAACCCAAGAACCTCAACTCGTCACAGAGCACGACAACTTAATGTCAGTAGCACTTCTCTGAGGAGAACATTGCATAAAGACCTCGGATTATTTGCTTACAAGTTGCAACTTACTCAAGAGGTAAAGGAAAATGACCATCCACTTCGTTATCGCTTTTTCGTGTGGGCTTTAAATGAGTTTAAAAATAACGCCAATTTCAATCGAAAAATCATATTTTCGGATGAAGCTCATTTTTATCTTAGAGGACAAGTTAATAAATAGAACTGTAGGATTTGGAGTTCCGAAAATCCACACGTAGTCATAGAGAAGCCAATGCATCCTGCAAGAGTGACTGTTTGGTGTGTTTGGCGTTAACCCCATTTTTTATGGCGACATGTTAAGGACCGTTGTTACTCCAACGATCCACAGAAAATTGACGCACTGAAGAAAAACATCAATCGAGTTATTCGTGCAATAGAACCACAAATATTTGAAAATGTACTGCAAAATTGGGTGAAAAGAATGAGCTACTGCCAAGTCAGCCGCGGCGGCCATTTAACTGAAATTGTTCTTCATAAATAATGGGAAGACATACTTTCTTGAATAAAGCAACAGTCATTTAAAAATATTCAACGATGTAGTTTTAATAGCAATTTTAAAAAGAAAATCTGATGGCCCATCCTATATTTTTCATATGCTTTATTTATACTTCATACCTTCAGTTCTATCAAAAGTGAAAATTCTCTTTTTCACATCCTATATTTCACAAGTTTTTTCAAATTTGCCTCAAGGTCAATAATAAACCGTTTACTTATAGTTTTCAAACGACTCAATAGGATAAAAAGAAATAAGGGGGAGCCAATTTTAAACGAAACTAAACTATTACCCTGTCCTCTCCAGCTGCATGCCACTCACGAAAGTAATACGACTTTTATTTCGCATTTTGTCCAACTGTTTACTACCGGCAGCTTTGAAACGATAAAACTTCTTGGTCAGTTCTAAGATTTCATCGCTAATTCGACCGTGAGATGACGGTTCAGCTGCACATCTACCGCATTCGAGGATGCAATGATTTACGGGCCGTTCTAAAGCTATATAAATGACCATCATCCTGCCTCGGCTTCCTTTCGCCGCATTGAGGAAGCGAAGCCGTATATTTGTGTTTGGTAACAAATAACCTGTACTTCAAGAACAGTTTACATCGAAATAAAGCGATTTAGAGCAACTTACCAGCCTACCTACTGGATTAATATATTTAACCGATGTATTTCTTGGCTATTAGATTGGTCGAGGCTGCTCTTCTTGGTCACTAGACCTTACTTCAATTGATTTTTTTTTGGCGCGATTCTTAAATATTGCTCATTTCATAAAACCAAACAACTTGAAATGAGCTAAAGCATGTTCAAGCTCAAAATTTATCAGTAGGAAAAAAATTAGCAAATAACATGGTTCCATTGGCACCCTGTGAGCGGCAGTTATAGCCCAATCAACGGGAGAAAACAAACCGGTCACTAATTGTTATCAGCAAACAAAAAACAAAAAAATTTCTAAGAAAGATAGCGTTTTTTGCCACTCGAGTTTTAATGGCGAACATAATCAAAAATATTCGCAAAAGTCAAATAAACGATTTTTTGCAAATAAAAAAAAGCCGCAAGTCCTGCACAAGAAAGTTAAATTAGAAAGTTGTAGGTCTTACAAATGCGCGTCGAATGAAATTTGAACGAAAAAAAATCGGTTCATAAACATTTGAGAAAAATAAAAAAAAAACGTCAAAAATCGCGTTTTCGTATTTTTTCTGTATAAATTCCAATTTTGTTTGAAAAGACTTCTTGTTAACTACAAGTATAGCCCAAGACAAGCGGAAAATGATCCTTTTTTTCAAAAATTTAAAAAAGTTTTATTTTTTCGAGTTATAACGATTTAAAAAAAAGACGTTTTCAAAAATCAGCATTTACAGAGGCAAAAATGATCGTACAGAAACGATTATGGGCTCATTTTATTCACGAAGACTTGTACTTTCATGCTATTAAATAACCAAATCGCTTTTATTTAATTTTTGCATAAAAAAATGCGTTGTAAAATTGTATCATTTTTTCGAACCGGTTTTTTTCTATTTTAATTTCGGTTTTACATTTTGGCCGTTACATATTTGAAAACTGACATTCAAAACACGCATTTAAAAAAAATGAAGGTCCTACGACCTCAGGGAGCCGAGATAATTTTTGTTTAATTCCTGACAGCGCTGTATACGTCCGATTGACTTCGGACAAAAATATATTTCAAATCATTTCGCATAAATTAAGTTGACATAATTGTTTGCGAAAGTACAGCGTTGGGTCCGGCACGCGCTAGCCAGCGCACGGCGACAGAGTGGAGGGACACTCCGCTTGGGCGCATCGAAAACTAAACACGATTTCAAATCGATCGCGCTCGCAAAATTATCTTTTCCTCCATTTAAAAAAAAAGTCGTAGGACCTTCATTTTTTTTAAAGTCCGCAAATCCGGATATATTTCTTGAAATAGGCGAACAACTTCAGAATCGTTATCTTATGCATTTCTGTTAGGTAAACCATGTCTCTGAAACTAAAGCAACAAGTTTAACACTGATAACTGCTAACTACTGTTACAATGACAAGCACGTTTCTAGGTAATTTCACTAAAGATGATAATGGTGGCCAACTTCTTAAATTTCAGGTTTGTTTTTTTGCTGCTTGCTCGTTTTTGTCGTTCGATTGTCAAGCAAAAAATAGTACGTGTTTATTAGTAAGTTTTTTTTCATAGAATAGGGAATGTCGACAATTACAGACATTTATTTTTTGTTATTATTAACATTTCAGAACCTAAAATTGACAAATAGTGTTACTTATAAAAGTTTTAATTTAATGTAATGAATTTCCTACGCTGGAGAAACTTATCTTTTTTTCTTGTTAATTTCTGCAATAAAATTCAAAACTATAGCAGTTTTGAATGGAGAATGAAAGTACCTTTCAAATGAAGTATCACAAGCTCCTACTTCCAATTTGAAAATTTAGGGATTGTAGCTGTCTCAGGATTTTCTAAAAAATGCATAATAATGGAGCTACTTAATTTATTCCATTTGGCTGTTCCACACTCTACTATTTAAATTTTCTTGTTATTGTGATATTCATAATTCATTGGAACTATATTTGAAATACGCCCGAAAACAGTTGCTTTTTCCAAATGGTCTTTTAGAGCAACGTCCAACTCAGCTCCAAAGTTAAATAGTCCTCGAAAAACTCCGGAATTAGAGGACGACGTGGACTCTTCATGGCATATCCTCAATGCATGTTCCTTCGTGGCAAGAACGCGCCACAAAAACGCATAATTGCACAACATTTGTCATATGTTAATTCCATTTTTATCCATAATTGTTAACCACCAAACTATTTCTATTAAAACATCATTTTTTACAAAACACTATCTGCTAAGTCTGGAATAGTTCCCAAGTCTTTGTTTCAGCTTTGTCTAACAAAGATCGGCTACGGAATGGCTCTGTTATTAAACTTTCCAAAGCACCGAATTGATTTTAATTTACGACGAAAACACGCACACACCCACAAGCGATACTCGCTACGCCGTGGCGGAACGACAACTGGCTGAAATACGTGGCATGTTTATAATACGCGAACGGCGACAGCAGTCCGCAAGGTGTCTTTTAAATGAACTTCTCTACGGACACACTCATAACGTTGTTTCTTATCTCAATTTTTTGCTCGACGATGGGGTTACCAGACTACTTCCGGGTCGGTCGATCTATCCCGGTGACCCGACGGGACGGCCGAATTTAGATTGGAGAAGCGAGCGTGTCGGCATCGGGGTCAAAGGTCAGCCCTCGCGCCGGAGAGCCGTAATCGCTTTTGATCCGTCGACGTTCGAGATGAAAAAAGTGCACTCGGTTCGTCGTTTCTCGTATTTCTCCCCTGTTTGATGAATTTCAAGTCATCGTTTCTCTTCCGGCGAATTTATTTCGCGTCAGAGAAGTCGCTGCAAGTTATAGTGGACAATTATTAATTTGGAAATCTAGATGCCAACGAAGGTATTCCCCAGGGATCAGTTCTAGGCCCAATTTTATGTCGTTCTATTTCAATGATTGCTTTGTGGAACCGGTAATCGAATACACATAAGTCGCCACTTCACTGAAAACCTAGATATCAACGAAGGGATTCCTCAAGGATATATTATAGGGCCAATTTTATGTTGTCCTGTGTCAATGACTGTTTTGTGGAACTGGTAATCAAATATTAAGTCGTCACATCCAGACATACGTAATAATTAGACGGGAATGATAATAATAGTGCGTGCACTACTTGTTTACAAATATTGCTTCTGCTGAAGAACGTTGCTGTTGGCTATTTTCTTTGCAATCTCCGCATTTCCCAAAATTTTCTTCTGTTGTCCGTAGCTTGATTTTTCGATGTTAGAATTGAACAGAAATTGAATTATTTTAAAATAAATGTTTCGATCCGTGAAAACTGTTTTAATGAAGATGACTAATGTCGGGAGAATATGGGGGTTGAGTCACTAGATTAATACTTTGTTTTACGTGTCGATAGTAGGATGTGTTTAATAAATGAGGATGGATGGACTGAATATACTTCGTTTCAGTGCAACTCGCAGGTCCGAAGTTAAACTTACACTGGGTGTGTTAGTAAGAAAAATTGATATCGTAATTCAAAAAATTTATACAAATCTTATATTTTTGTAAATATAAGTCTAAATCTTTTTTAAAAGAATTTATATTCAGCTCTGAAAATAATGGCACCTTTCTGTTAGATTATCTATGTGTAAATTCAATAGTTTTCATTTTATTTCTAAATTAAGTTTTTCTATGACACCTAGTACAGTTTTGTTAACTTTAATTCGATGGATTGATTAAATTTTTGACATTTCTAAAGCATTTGATTGTTGATATTAAAACAAAGGAAAAAGTGGTATAAACTGTAAATTAATTATTTAAGAAATCAAAATGAAATGATAACTTTGACACTCTGTAGGTATCTCGACTACTATTAACATTTGGCCTAACGTAATGTTGGTTAAATTGCAATATTTTTACACAATAAATCTGCAGTTTTGCTATGTACCGTTAAGAGGGACACACTGTATATCTGTTTTTGCCTTTTAGTACCAAAACTATTTGTGATATTATTTAAGTGATAACAACTTATTGTATTCGCCCTTTTGCATTTTATTAATACTTGTTTTCTCAAATATCAAAATTATGTATGTCATGTTTTTTTTTAAACTGTTGTCATTAATATTATTTAGAGCGAATTCAAAATGTATGAAAACATGTCCAGCATTTTATTAACGATAATCGAATGAATTATATGTACCACGTTTTTTAAATCCGAACATAAAACTTTTTATACGACTCTAATGAATTTGTTAACTTTTTTTTTTCGTCACTCTATTGCGTCCCGGATGATGTATTACCTGTCCCGATTTAAAATTCCGATATTTAGCAAGCTTGAACAAATTGCATAGCATGTAGAACGTGGAAGCTTAGTTGAATTTGTGTCAGGCACACGGTTTGGTTTGAATCGGTCCCCGCTTAATCTAGTAGCCTGTAGTAATGGAATTAAATTCGCTTAACAAAAGAAGGGGATTTACATACGTGATTCGATCCCTATTTTACCACAAGTATATAAAAAATACAGTGTGGAACAGCCAGATGGAATAAATTCAGTAGCTCCATTATTATGCATTTTTTTTTTTAGAAAATTCTGAGACACGTCAATTTCTAATTCTAAAATGACATCTTGCGGCGTAAAAATGTCATCCCTAATTCAACCCCTTCAGGTGACAGCTACAACCCCTACAGTAACGACAGTTTTGGCGATTAACATGGCCGTGAAGTGTAAATGTAGATTCATCCGAAAATAAAACATTTTCTGTTTGTAAAGTATTTTCATCTATCACTTGAATCATTTGTTCACAAAAGAGAATTCGTCTATCAAAATCGTCTTCCGCGACCTCATTAGTTGGTACCAGTTTATATGGGTGCATCTGATTTTCTGTCAATACGCAGAGAATCGAGGAGTGGCTAATATTTAATGTTGAAGCTGTTTGACGACTCGACGTATGTGGATTTTCTTCAAGCATAAGCTTTACATCCAATTTCTGATCATCACTGAGTTTATTGGGAGGATTTTTCTTTAGCTGCTGCACATGTCCACGTTCCCGAAACTGCTTCTCTATTTTACTTACGATACCTTGAGATATCGGCGGCAACTCCGGAAATTTTTCTTGAAATAGGCGAACAACTTCGGCCTGCGTTCGTGTTCTGTCTCCGTAACCAATCATCTGCAGAATCGTTATCTTATGCATTTCTGTTAGGTAAACCATCTTTCTGAATTGCAACACGAAATCTAAAGCAAAAAGTTTAACACTGAGAACTGTTAACTACTGTTACAATGACAAGCACGTTTCTAGGTAATTTCCGAGGTAATTTCACTAAAGCTGATAATGGCCAACTGCTTAAATTTCAGGTTTTTTTTTGCTGCTTGCTCGTTTTTGTTTTATTCTTATAGTAGGTTAAGTTTTATCTTATAGTAGGGAATGTCGGCAAGTACAGACATTTATTTTTTGTTATTATTAACATTTCAGAACCTAAAATTGACAAATAGTGTTGCTTATAAAAGTTTTATTTTAATGTAACGAATTTCCTATGCCGGAGAAACTTATCTTTTTTCTTGTTAATTTCTGCAATAAAGTTTAAAACCATAGCAGTTTTGAATAGAGAATGAAAAGACCTTTCAAATGAAGTATCACAAGCCCCTATTTCCTATTTGAAAATTTAGGGGTTGTACCTGTCACCTGAAGAGAGTTGAATTTAGGGATGACATTTTACGTCACAAGATGTCATTTTAGAATTAGAAATTGACGTGTGTCAGGATTTTCTAAAAAAAATGCATAATAATGGAGCTACTGAATTTATTCCATTTGGCTGTTCCACATTGTATATTGAAAGCCATTAGATCATATATAATGTGTTTTTAAAATGGGTAGTCAAAATTATGTCGCAAATCTTAAAATATTTTTAACATTTTTTTGTTTTCATGTATTAATGTTTTTTCGATACTATTTTGCTAGCTGTATACGTCTTCTATATTTTGACCACCAATTTTAGAAACACCTTGAATATTGTTTACATTTGTACTTGTATGTTTGTATTTGTATTAACTTTTAGACTTAAAATTAGTCAAGGAATCACATCTTTAAATAAGTATATAATAAGTAACACCGTGGACGTGAAAGATAATACTTGGGGGTGGCTTATTAAGGGTTGTAACAGGGAGGTTAAGCTGTATGTAATCAGACGTAGTTTTTCGTATTATTTGAGTTTGAGAGAGAGAGAGAGAGAGAGAGACAGAGAGGGCTGAAAAGGACTAATTGGTCTATCTTTTCAAGTTATGTACTCATACAAGATTGCAGTAGCTGTGTCTTACATACATTTTGCGGTAGGATTATTTAAGGAAAATGTCAGTGTTTGCTTTAGAATAAAAATCGATTAGGTGCAGATCTGTTTACAGCGTGGCTTGTGGTCAGGTTTCTATCATCATAGCTCGTTAACAAAATTTTGTTTTTCCGTATCATCTTTACAGCTTCAGCAGTAGCAATGTTATAATGCATTAATACTATATTTAACGTGTTATAGACATGTCTAGGTGATGGCAATTTGAAGCTAACTGCCCTATAGTTGTTTGGCGCAGTGATAAAAATTAGTTTTCCGACATTTCGAGCTGCAACGCGTTTAAACTTGACCACCCGCCACAGGGACGGACCCGGCGGTCCCCCGAAGGCCTTGGGTACTTTCGCACGTGTGAATACCACGCCGCGCGCCGCCTGGGTACGCTCTTTCGAGGAGAGAGTGAAAGAAACCTGCGCCCCGATAGAATGCAGCTGCCAATACCTGTTATCGCTATCTTGCACGACCACTTGGAAGCGCCCTCTATGGTCATTTGCTCCGCTTGCTCAATTGAATCAATGTGTGTGTCTGGGTCCACTGAAAATGTTGTTCTGCGCGCCGGACGATGTCACCGGAAACAAGAACACGATACAACAACGAGGTTACTGCTTGTAAATATTCTGCCGCCCCGCCACCCAGGTTTGCATCTATTTAGGGGCGCTGCTTTGCTCGTCCTCTGATCGGTTACCTAAATGGGTCTAAAATTTGTTGAAGGATTTTCGATTTTTTTTCTTCAAGTGATTGCATTATTGCTCACATTGTGTCACATATAACACTTATTATTAATATAGAAGATAAGTAAACAAAATATGTTAGCAGTAGTGTCATAAAGTTTGGAAGGATAATTTTTTTTTCTAGTTTTAAAAAATATGACAACAATTACTATGAATTTCGAGATTTACATTTCTGTTAAGTTATGGAATTAATATTTCAGGCAAACATTTCGTTTTTCCAATTTTACAATGCCTGTGATTACTTAAGATGTTGGAAAACTGTGTAAATTGTAGTCTACTTCGATAAATATATATTTTAAAATTTCACAGTACGCAACATGTTTTTCTTGTTGTGATATAGGGTTGAAAGTTTTGAACTCCTATTAATTTTCTGTTGGAACAAACTTTAAAATAGCCAAACAAATCCAAATTTAATAAAGCTGAAATGAAAACTCTTGAATGAAAATTAGTGATAATGAAAATCAAAGGTTCTTGAAAAATTCGACTCGAAGAAGTTGAACACCATCAAATGAAATATCTTTCACCTCGTTATGTAGTATATCACATTATTACTCTTTAATAACTCATTATCTTATATAGAGACATCCAAAAAAAAAAAAAAGTCATCAACTCTGGCTATGAACGAGAGAGATGGAAATAGCGGTCATGTCTAAGCTTTTCGGTTATGTCAAACTTGACAAGTGACCGCCACAATTTGTAAAATAAACAATGGCTGTCATATGATGTGACAGTCTTGACAAGTATATAAGGTTAGAAATTGGTTTAAGAATAGAAATACGTCTTTTTTTTCTCGGCCAACTTTAGATGACTTTTTTTTTTGATGTCTATATTTTGAGATACTTTTATATTGGTAACATAATTCTTACTTCCTTAACTCTGTGACACTTTATCGACTGAATATGCAATTAGCAGAAATAGTCCAGGCTAGATAGTTTATTTTTTGAAAATAGTCCTGAATAAGGTTTCTCGGCGCGATAATTAGGTAAAAAATAGTAGAAATTGATTGTGTATGTTTTGGATAAAATCGGTGTGTAGGAACCTTCGGAAAAATCGATAAAAGTGCCGAAAACCGTTTTTTTGCGGATTAAGGGACGAAAAATATTTTTTTTCGTAAAACAAAAAATAGCACCTTGTAGCATTTGAAAAATCGTTTCAGAAGTGTTTGCACAAAAAAATAAAAACCGATGAAAAATGCCCATTTTTTTAAATTGAATTACAAGGGTTCTAATGGTCGCAGAAACTTCTGATTTGGCTTCAATTGTAGTTTTTGGTCGTGCCTATCTGCAGTAAGAATTTCATGCAAAAATAATAAGAACTTTTTGCATAAATCGAAAAAAAACTAAAAAAAAGGTCTTTTCGAAAAAACGGCCTGAACAAGCCGAAAAATGCTCTACGACCATTTTTCGGCTTGTTCAAGTTCAGAAGTTTCTGCGACCATTAGAACCCTTGTAATTCGATTTCAAAAAATGGACATTTTTCATCGGTTTTTATTTTTTTGTGCAAATACATCTGAACCGATTTTCAACTCGATCAATTATTTTGTTTTTTCAAACGCTACAACGTGCTATCCGCAAAAAAAAAACGGTTTTCGGCACTTTTATCGATATTTTTAATAAGGTTTCTACACACCGATTTTATCCAAAACATATACAATCAATTTCTACTATCTTTCACCTAATTATAGCGCCGAGAAACCTTATTCGGGACTCTTTTTAAAAACTGAGCACTTTTCTGCTATATTGCTTGGATTAAAAAAGTATTCATACACCTAGTATTTGAAGGTTGCTTAAATTCTGATCATTTTTGTACTACAGTATTGATTTTTTTTTGCTTTTTATAGGATTACAGCTTGTAAAATTCTGCGCCTAATAAGCCCAAGTTGAAGGTGGTACGTCGATTGTGTGAAAATATATCGTTAAAAAGGTAACATTGAGAAGTTTTAAAAAATCTGAATAATGAATCTCAATTCACTCAATAACATTTCGAATTTTTTGAAAATATCGCAATTTTACTTTTTTTAGCGACATTTTTTCACACAATTACCATACTACCTTCAACTTGGGCGTATTAGAAATACAATTTATCAAGCTGCAATCCTATCCAAAGCAAAAAAAATGTCAATACAAAAAAAAACTTCAAATAGTGAGCGTGATTACTTTTGTTGCCGACTGTATTTGGCAGTTGGACGCGTTTAAAAACATCGATTAGCCGAATGTTTACAAGAAGTAACCTCGCTGCAACAAACAAGATACAACACCAAGTAAAAACAAGGCGCACCGGATGGGGACGACGGGTAATTGCTTTCTGCCAAATTCAACGCAGCCTGGCTATTAATTCACACAACAGGTCCATTTGCGAGGCGCGCACTTCTTGGCGCTCGTTCAACGATCGCTCGCTAAATCTTTCCCGAATGGGAATCCGACTGGCGACAACGACAGTGGCGAATTCGACTGGTAACATTAGCGTCGCGGAGTAGAAAAAAAGCGAATTGCTATCCACAAGCAGCGAACATCAACGGTTGGAAATCTATAATACATACGTTTTTGTCCCCCCCCCCCCACACGTTCCTGGACCACAAAATTAATAATCGGGAAGTGACTCTCCATTTTGTGTTCATGTTTTTTAATTAAAAAATAATAATTCCAAAATACCGAAAAATGGACAGTTTTCGACTCAATAATGTTTTAGTCCCCCTCCATAATCCCCGTCTTCTGTTAAAGAAAATTAAATAAAACAGTAAACCGGAGAGTTGGAAATATATTAAAATTCAAACGCTGTTTTATTCACATTTACTGGTCACATTTTCGGTGGCCTAACTTTTCAACTGGTCCTATAAATATGGAAACGGATCTCCATACGTTTTGTTAAGCTTAGCACGCGGCGCTGAATGCTCCGTATTGTTACCATTCGAATTTGCCGTTAAGTCAACATGTCCTGGCTCTCTGCCGATTCGTGTAACTGTTATGAAATTTCCATTCAGAGCTGGTAATTAGCGTTTGAACGGTTCGTGTTGCGGTTGGGGCTGTTAAGCGGGTGTTTGCCTTTGTTCCGAGGTCGATTCGGTTCGGGTAGTGGGAGGCAATTCCTCGCCAGAGCGTAGTTGTAGCGATGTTGAATGTAATTAAAGATTATTTCATTCATCAGACAGCATTAGCAAGACGGATGGCGTTAAAGTGATATATGTTATATTATGAAGGTGTGTCTGAAATGATTCACTTTTAAGTATCGAGTGTTTCGGATTGAATTGTGTCAGTTGATCCAAAATGGTAATATTCACCTCAAGTCAAAATGTTAAAATATACATATACTAGCTTTATAAAGCATACTTATATGTCATGTTTATATAATGTAGACGTAGATTATTTTAGATTAATACAATTTTATTTTACAGTACATTAAGATTTTTAAGTGTTTCACTTCTTATTTTCGTTACAAGGTTTTGGACTAGATACACGTTTCAGTTCAAATACCACCATCACTTTTTAGTAAGTACCAAAAATTTTTTGATCCATTAAAAACTAACCACATATTGAATTAATTAAAATCCGCATTTTAATTGAACATACATATCGAAGATCAAATTTCCGCCTGAATTTAATAATGGATTACACTGGAGTTAACGAAATAATCTCGTTTTTAAAGGCCACCCATATTTTTAACGAAAATATCAAATAAATATCGGTAATGTTTTCCAATACTTTTATATTTCGAGTTTCTACAACCGTAGTTATTGTTTATATTTTATACCATAGGTTTATAGCTTATTTTTAATATATATACTTGCTACGCTACTTTTTTCTAAACTTTCTACATCTAGTCAGCAAATATGTATGTACAAAATAAAAAAAAAATCATTGATATAACTACGAACTCGAAGCATTTTATGTTTGTGTGATCATTTTGTGGTTTTGATCAATTTTTTAGTTGTTGAAAATTTCATAACAGTTACTATACTAAACTGACTTTGAGGTAGTTTTTGTGAAGGTCGTTGAAAATGTATTGAAAGATAGCTGGGGTTCAATTTGAGTAATTTTGTATAAGAGTAAACTGGTTGCTTCTAAAAAAATAAAACGTGGTGCTACTACTCGATTCCTAATAGTGCAGTAATAATAATAAGAATAAAGTTACCAGCCAATGATCGCATATATTTATGTATATAAATGTATGAACGCCTGGGTATCATATATGATACTATCTTAACTGTACTCTCGAACCGAGACTATGATCTTTGTCGTTGGGTATGTTGTGTGTATGAAATAACCATACGGTCGAAAAGGCTCAAGCAGTAGGGTGAGACAAGGAGCAATAAATAGCATAAGCAACATACAGCATACGTAGGAGGATGGCGCCAAACTAGAACAAACAGCCCCTTTGGTCGGTTCACTATGTTTCGACACATACTATGCGGAAGGTGCTGACCTTTAGGGTAGCCGATCTGGGTGGTGTATAGCGTATTAAAATTATCAATTGTATTTTTTCCCGTATGTAGCCAACTTTGTGGTGGACATTGTATAATAAACGTTTTATCAGGGTGTCCAGCTTTATCTCTGACCTTGGGAAGGGAGGTCTTGTGACACCTTGTTTGAAAGATATCTAGTCCTGTCTGTGAGCTGGGAGACTAACTAAGTTTGGTGCAGCTACTCGAATTCAAAACATTTTTTTTTTTGCATCATGTTCTATGAACCTCTAAGGTCATTCGTGACTCTGAACCAACTTGACAAACCCCCTCAGACCACCCCTATACTATAAAACACACCCAATTCTCACCCTAATTTTTAGAGTGGTATTTAATTTCTGAAAAAATGACAATTAAGCATCGACATTGGGTTCTAGGGGTTTTTTGGGTCGCTTATCATGAATTCGATGTCATTTTCCCGGAAAATTCATGCGACGGCCGGGAAAATTGGGTCACTTTTGCGGAAATTTAATCATTGTTCACCCGATTTGCGTTTTTTACGTCATAAAGATATCCAGCAGCGTATAATGATAACGATTAAAAGAAAAACCATGTAAATTTTCTGGAAAACTATGAAAATTTTCCAGAAAATCTGGACACAATTTTTCAATTTTATGAAAATGATCGTGTGATAAGTCGCTATAGGGGTTTTTTGGGGCGGTGATCATGAATCAGATGTCACTTTCCCGGAAAATTCATGCCACGGCCGGGGAACTGGAAAATTGGGTCACTTTTGCGGAAATTTAATCATTGTTCACGTGATTTGCGTTTTTTACGTCATAAAGATATCCAACAGCGTATAATGATTAAGATATTAATGGTATTAAGGTATTAATGGTATTGAGGTATACCGTGTGTCCTCGAGGAACCGTCCGCTCATAAATTTTTTTCGGTTTTCCCAATTTTAAAACAAAGATATTCTTTATGGTTGTGATTGAATTTTATTTTATTTTTATCAGGTAAACAAAATAAAAATATACACTGGCGCCTTTTTATTTGTAAAGAGCATCCAGGTAAATAAAAATTTCTTTGGGTACTCAAAATAATTTTTTTATTGGGATCGTTTTATGTACGCTCCTGAGGGCGGTCCTGTACTCAAAGGATTTATTTTATTGTATAGGCGTGTACACGTTTTATCGGGACCTTTTATTAGCCGGTCTTGTACACGTGTGAGAGCGTGAGCATGAATTTAAATGATGCAGCTGCCGTTGTACCTTTGAGTATACTGATCTGGAATTTTTATTTGGAAGCGCTGGAGATTCTATTACATGCATTTCAAATGCTTGGAATATTGGTAGGGGTCGTAGCAGAAGATGGGCGGAGCAGATGTCATACGTAATTCAATTAAATTCTCAATTTCCGCAAAAGTGACCCAATTTTCCAGTTTTCCCGACCTTGGTATGAATTTTCCGGGAAAGTGACATCGGATTCATGATCAGCGCTCCAAAAAAACCCAATTGCGACTTGATGCAATGCGATGATTTTTCGTTATTCGTTATCATTATACGCTGCTAGATATCTTTATGACGTAAAAAACGCAAATCGCGTGAACAATGGTTAAATTTCCGCAAAAGTGACCCAATTTTCCAGTTTTCCCGGCCGTGGCATGAATTTCCGGGAAAATGACATCGGATTCATGATCAGCGACCCAAAAAAACTTCTAGAACCCACTTTCGAAGCTTAATTGTCATTTTTCCAAAAATTAAAAACCACTCTAAAAATGAGAGTGAGAAGGGGTGTGTTTTATAGCATAGGGGTGGTCTGAGGGGTTTGCCAAGTTGGTTGAGAGTCACGAATGACCTTAGAGGTTCATAGGACACGAAGCAAAAAACAATATTTGAATTCGAGTAGCTACGCCAAACTTATTTAGTTGGCCTAATTCCCCAGCTCACAGACTGGATGAATCCAGCGGTTTCCGAATAAAATGTATGATTTTTTCATTTGTAGCGGAATATTTCAAGCCCAAGGGCAAAAGGTCAGCATCCCCGCCTATCGACATTCAGCATAGGTTACACGCGTGACAAGAGATTCTCTTGCACTTCTAGCCGCTACAGGGCGGCAACCGCGTCGACAAACCTGTGATGGCGATCTTCGCTGACCACTTCGACGTGCCATCGAGGACGGACTGCTTGACGGCCTTCATGTGGCCAGAGTGGCTCTTGTCCTCCACGCTGAATACCTCCCTGTATATCAACAGTATTCAACTGGTTGCCATAGAAAGCCGATGGGTGCTCTGCGTGCCCGTGAATGATCGGGTGGCGTTCTCAAAGTGTGCGCGATCGAGATTTGAAATAGTCAAAGGAATGGTTCAAGTTGCGCATTAAAAATTCGATAAAAACACTCTCTTGCATTCTACTTGTGTTACTACTAGTGATGTAACGAATGTTAGATTTCTCACATTCGCGGATGCGAATATTCATATCCAATATTCGCGAATGCTAATGCGAATGTTGACTTTCGAATAAAGCGCGCGCAAAATGTCATACAGGTTTAACATTTCGTGTCAGCCATGTTTAAACCGAACATAGCCGAGCCGTTACAGGTTGAATGAACGAAACTAGTCACATTAAAGGCGTTTTTTCTTGTTAACCGTATTCAACGTACGTTTCAAACCGTATTTAAAGGTTGACGTCAGCAATTTCAAGAAAATAAATATTTTTAAACCGTCGAGTTAACCTCAAACGGCCAAACGTCAAGGAAACAAGGTTTTGATTCCAATGGACCGTTTATCAAGTTTACAGTTCTACGTGCTTAGCCAAAACGAGCATTCCAGTCTTTAATTAACATATATTTTATTAACAGATCCTCTATTTGTATTTCTACAATACCGGCATAATCGGGCTCCATTTTCAAGGCTTATGGTAAAAATTGCCATAAAATAACAAAACATTTGACAAAAACTGGAAACTGACGTATTATATACCTAACCTTATAATCTGTGGCATCTTTACATTTTTCCCTCTCCAACAAAGATCTTGCAAGAAAAAGACAGAACAAACGGTTCAAACACAAGTCCCGGATGTTTTTAAATGTGGTTCAACACGCTGGAAGAATAACGTCACCGGTTAACAAGAAAAATTTTTTCTTCGACACTGTTCCATAATCATTTTTTTATTCAAATATTATAAGTAAATAAAAAGTAATAAATCATATCAGTTGTGTTATCATTCCATATCCATCCAATCCATATATAATTTCATTTTTGTTTGTCAAATACATTCGCCAAATATTCGCATCGTTTCTTGCGAATACGAATGCGAATGCGAATGGCAAAAAAATATGCGAATATTCGCGAATGCGAAAGCGAATTCGAACATTCGTTACATCAGTAGTTACTACACTTTTAGTCCAGTAGGCAGGGAGCTAAAAGCATCCAAAACTGTCCTTGAAGGATATAGGGCTGGTATTGACGGTTCCCTATGTATTTTTTTGCTTAGAACACAATGCGCGAGGTCCGTACAGCTGAAACCGTCCGCTATTTTTTTAAATTAACAATTTGTGAAAAAAAAAAAGTCTTTTTTCTTAATTTAAAAAATTATCGGACGGTTCCAGCTCTACGGACCCCGCGCATTGTATTCTACGCAAAAAAATACATAGGGAACCGTCAAAACTAGCCCTATATCTTTCAAGAACACATAAAAATCTCTGCCTACTGGACTGTTTGTACAAAAAAAAAACCGATGACGCTATTAAATGTGTGCAGTGATAACACCACTCACTTATATGGAAATAAAAACTAAAAAATGGAATGTTTTATTGAATGTTAAATTTCGAGCTTGATATTCATGTGAGACAAAATGTGAGACATTAGATTTCGATGCCCTTCAAATTAAAAAAAGTTTAATCGGTTGTCTTGAAAAAATAAGAACACATAAATAAAAGTAGGCACCCTTCATATCATCGTTTGTTTGTTCCACAAATACGAGGCGCGTTCATAAACTAAGGGCCGTTTACTTATATATAAATATTGGCGCTTCGAAGCACAGTTTTACTACTGCAGCGCCATCCACTGACTCATTGCGAAGCTACAGCGTCATTTGTTTTGATTCTGAAGTCGTATTGTTGTCCGTGAATGCAAAGAACAATGGCCGCGAAAATCGTTGATCCCGCCAACTGTGAAGTGCGTTCTGTGATTCGTTTCTTATGTGCAAAAGGATCGTCGGCTGCTGAAATTCATCGGGAGTTATGCCTGGTTTACGGACCTACAGTTATGAGTGAAGGAAAGGTTAGACAATGGTGCCGTGATTTTAAAAATGGCCGAACAAATGTCCATGACGAAGAGCGGAGTGGCAGGCCCAGTATCCAGACCGATGAAATCGTTTCACAAGTGGACCAAACACTGCGATCTGATCGTCGATTGACGATTAGTGGCCTGGCTAACAAATTTCCTCAACTTGGACGCACTACTGTTTACAATATTGTCACAGAAAACCTCGCATACCGCAAATTGTGGGCAAGGTGGGTACCAAAAATGCTCACCGACCACCACAAAGAGCAAAGAATGTCTAGTGGACGAAAGTTTTTGGCCCGTTATCAACAAGATGGAGATGATTCGTTTTCTCACATTGTTACTGGGGACGAGACGTGGGTATCCTACGCCAACCCAGAAACAAAACTGCAATCGATGCAGTGGCGACACTCATCTTCACCAAAACCGAAAAAGTTTAAGCAACCTCAGTACACAAGTCGAAAATTAATGGCTACAGTTTTTTGGGACAAAGACGGTGTTCTTTTGGTTGATTTCATGGAACGTGGGACAACAATTACAGCTGACGTGTACTGCGAAACGCTCAAAAAATTGAGACGAGCGATCCAAAACAAACGCCGCGGGAAACTGTCATCTGGCATAATCCTCCTCCACGATAACGTGCGTCCTCACACTGCTGCCAAAACCAATGAGAAAATTCAAGATTTTCGTTGGGAACTTTTTGACCACCCACCGTACAGTCCCGACCTTGCACCTAGCGACTACTTCCTCTTCTTGCATTTTAAACAGTGGCTCGGTGGACAACGTTTTGAAACCGAAGAGGGACTCAAAAACGCCGTTGTCAACTGGTTCAACTCTCAGGCGGCAAGCTTCTATGCAGAGGGGTTAAAGAAGCTGGTGCAGCGGTACGAAAAATGCTTAGAACTGAACGGCGATTATGTAGAGAAGTAAAGTAAGATTGTACCTAACTAAATATGACAATAAAATTTGCTTCTTATGAGTAAATTTTTTTCTGTGACCAAACGGCCCTTACTTTATGAACGCGCCTCGTATTACTTGTATCGAATTATCGAATTATAGAATCGAATCGTATCGAATTATAGAATACTATTTATGCGTTTATGGGATTATGGCTCCCGAGAAATCTTTTTTATAATTCAATGATGAATTCTGTTCCCCTTTTAAACGGATTTCTCGAGTTGGTGAGTTGTCGCTTTAATCTCTCAACGTAAGAAATAACCTCGGAAATAACGATCCCGAATTACCCCTAAATCTTATTGTACAAATCAAAGTTGTGCATTTACAATTTCCAGCATTGCTCAATGTTTACCCCGTCAGTCGCTTTCCTCCAGGCTTAATTGGAGTGGGGGCATCGCTTTAATGAAAGCTATAAGCGAGAGACCTAAAAGCGTAATGACTTCGTCGCGATATAAGACGCTCGCCTCCATTACTGTTAATTTCCACGTGTACCCTTTCGTTCTGATTAAGTTATTGTCGGTAGGGGTGCGAAATTGTTTACCTCTGTAACTGATGGAATTTCCGCACAGCTCTTGGCGACTGTATAGAATAAATACCAGCCCTGTAGGTGACACTTTCGCGTAATCTCCGTCAAACTGTTTCCTTATTTCCGAAAAGGTTACCTTCTTTTATTCCCAAAAATATAATATTGACTTCATTGTAGAATAAAATTGTTTTTTTCAAAAAAAAAATCGACATTGAACCAAGGTTTGGCTGATTTAAGTCAAGATAAAAATCATTTAAATCAATTGACAATAAAAAAGTGGTTGAAAAAAAATTCAATTTTTTCCAGTTATTGCTAAAGAGGTTTCCAATATGGGCGGGTCGATGTTGAAATGAAATGACACAGGCTGTGTGCGAGGTATTAGCGAAATTCTTTTTTAATTTGACACCCATGTATACCATTATGTATGGAATATGACATCGTTCTAGTGTCCACCGCGGCTTCTCACTTCTCCGGCATAATTTGAGCGATGACCTAGGTTATGTTCACTTTGAGAGCATCAGCCGATTGCGGCTTATTGGCATACATCTGCGACCTCAGAAAATCCCACAAGAAAAAGTCTAGTGGGGTTAAATCGCCCGATCTTTGTGGCCAATTCACAGATAGATAACCATACCCTCAAATCGTTCATGCAGAATGTCCATCGTGGCGTTTGCTGTGTGGCACGTGGCGCCGTCCTGCTGAAACCACATGTCCACGTCCATACCGTTCAATTTGGGCCAAAAGAAATTGGTTATCATGGATTTGTACCGGTCGCCGTTAACACCAACGTCGTTTTCGAAAAAGCACGGACCAATGACGCTGATTGCCCAAAATCCGCACTTTTTGTGGATGCAGTGCCCCCGTGAACCTCCTGTGGGTTGGCGTCGTCTCATATACGGCAATTTTGCTTGTTCATCCGAAAGTGCACCTCGTCACTAAAGATGAATTTTCGACCAAGATTAGGGTCCTCTTCCAAACGCTTCAAAGCCCACTCAGCGAACAACCGGCGTTGTCTATGGTCATTAACTTTGAGCTCCTGGGTCAGTTGGATCTTGTACGGGTGCAGGCCCAAGTTCTGGCGCAAAATTCGCCAAGTTGGACTCTGCGAAAGGCCGAGTTCTTGTCCACGGCGAGGAATTGACTGTCTCGGGATATCCTACACACTTACATGGACAGCGGCGATGTTCTCGGCCGATCTGGCGTTTCTTTGACGTACTGGTGTTGGCAGATTGTTTACCGAACCCGTCGTCTCGAATTTGGCCACCAAACGTTGGAGAGTCGACTTCGAAGGGCCATATGGCGTCTACCGTAAAAACGTTTTCACTAACGAACACTCATTTTGATAATACAGTTTTATCATTTGAATGTGTTGCTCAATCGTGTAACTTGCTATGGAGATTTGGCAGCAGTGGCTGAATAATTAACAACATATTTGACAGACGCTGTCAAAACAACATGGCCACCACAGCCTGTCAACATCGGCCCGTCCCTACTGGAAACCCCTTTATATAACAATAGTAACACATTTTTTTTTAATTTCGAACATATTACACTTTCTGCTTTCTTTAACTTTTCTCTAAAATGAATAGTTTTCGAGTTATCTAGAAGAAATATGAGGGGGAAAACGGATATTTAGATGTTTTTTTTGACATGCTACTTAATTAATTTTCGACAAAATGTTTTCAACTGCATATCGAAATTATCAGCAGGTGCATTAGAAATTAGGGACCATGTGGAAAAAAGTCCAACCCAAAACAGATCTGATCTAAAGTACAAAAAGACCACTTTCAGGATATTTTCGACAAGTTCGTAATCATGCTTCAACTGAATTTATTCTGTACATATGGACCGCACTGTATGATATAAACTAGTGGAAAAAATTAAGGGATAAAAAAAATTCCAAATATTTAGGTGATTTTCAACAGGTCGTAACTTGGAGAAAAATGGTCGCACAGAAAATTTAAAAGAATGACATTGTAGCTCCAAGTATCTAATTTTTTGATCTGAACTAGCGTCAGCGATTTTCAAGTAATTCTAAGAAAACCACCGACAAAAAAAATTTCGAATTTTTTTTGGTTCTTTTTTGTGGTCTACGAACTTTTTTTACGCACATTTTTTTTTTTTGACTTAACCACCATATGGACCAGATAACTTGTTTATTCAGCTTCAATTCCTTTTTTTTATACGACCATTTCTCGTCGAGATATCGATCTTTGAATGGAAAAGGATCAATCGACATCTCAGCAACCAATGATCGCACAAAAAGTTAAAGGTGGGTTTCGAGAACTTGAATAAATTCTCTACCAGAATTAGCCATTGGTTCTTCGAAACAATTTTTTTTTCATTCTTCACATGAATTTGAAAAAGCAACAAAAAAAAAGAGCTTTTGGTGGTTTTTCGGAAAATCAAGCGCTGAATCAAAAATATCGAGGAAACCGCTGATGTCAAGTGTGTCTTTTACAATTCAATATACCCACAAAAACCCTACAGAGGTTCAATTCAATCCAGCCAGCCGCTTTTTTTTTTTTACTCGATTGAATTTTTGAAAAAATTAAAGGATCACGTTTTTTGCTCCAAAAAGCTCATAATATTTGACAAAATAAGCAATTTTTTTTTTCAGTTTACGTAACATTTTTATCGCAAACAGCGTTTAAAGGCTATAGCCGGGTAAGGGGTCAAATCGGCCCTTGCACTAATCGAGGTTCTACTTTGGCAGGTCGGAAGTATAAATAGAAAGACTTCTTCAGCTAGATTTTCAGACTTCTAGGTCGTCTCTAGAAGCTCCTAACCTCAAAAATGTGATTGTTCGTTTTTTTCTCGATTCTGGGCGCAATTTTCAACCAAATGTTTTGAAAAAAATCACAGAGTTGCATGTTTCTGTTACAAATATGCTCAATTTTTTTTTTTAATTTTTTTATTCCCAATGGCGCTCAAAAAAAAATTGAATATTTCAATCAATATTTACATTAGAACGCTTTACATTGGCCAACTTTTAAGGCCATGCTTTTTTTGTATTTCTTGACGCTCTTTCACGTGGTGCTGCTTAAATTTAATTTTAGGTGGTGGAACATCGTGAAAAATCCAAAAAACCGTTTTTTTTTAGGCAGTTTTTTTGCATTTATCTGGCTTGGATTACATTTTATCGAAAAGTTACTATTTTTTTTCGGATTCAGAGGAAAAAAATACGTCAAAAACATGTGTAATAATCATAAAAAAAATTTCTGACTAATAAAATCTCTAAATGTGAAAATAAGTGTTCAGGAACCTCATTTCTGCATATAAATTATTATCGTGTTATGTAAAAAAACTGTAAATTTTAATTCAAAACATTCATTTTTATACATATTACTTTTATTATATATAAAGAAACATTCATCAAATGAAGAAATGTGAATGAAATCTTGAGTGTGATGAAAATAGAAATTAGTAACTGAATCAGAAATCTTCAATCGATATTTTTAACAAGTTGAGTACATTGAAAATGAACTGAAAATTTTTATTCGTGTCTCGTGTGAAAATATATTAATTTATTATGTTATAAACGCCCCCTTTAAAAATCAGCTCAAAAAAAAATTTTAGAGGTCGCTCAAGATTTTTAAAAATTTCCAAAATCGTCAAAAATTGAATTTTTTTTTCCTCGTCATGTTATTATTTTGTAGATTGAAAAAAAATGTCGATCCTGAAAATTTTAAATCAATATTTTAATTTCTAAAGGTCACTCATATTTTTTTTTACTTTTCAAAGTAGTGTACCTAAAATATTTTCGAGCAATCTCTAAATATAAATGTTAAAGAACTAATTATTTTTTATTGAATTTGACGTACAAAAGAATAGAAAAAATAGTAACTTTTCGATAAAATGTAATTCAAGCCAGATAAATGCAAAAAAACTGCCTAAAAAACGTTTTTTTTTGGATTTTTCACGGTGTTCCACCACCTAAAATTAAATTTAAGCAGCACCACGTGAAATAGCGTCAGAAGATACAAAAAAGCATGGCCTTAAAAGTTGGCCAATGTAAATATTGATTGAAATATTCAATAATTTTTTTTGAGCTCCATTGGGAATAAAAAAATTCAAACAAAATTGAGCATATTTGTAACAGAAACATGCAACTCTGTGATTTTTTTCAAAACATTTGGTTGAAAATTGCACCCAGAATCGAGAAAAAACGAACAATCACATTTTTGAGGTTAGGAGCTTCTAGGGACGACCTACAGGTCTGAAAATCTAGCTGAAGGAGTCTTTCCATTTATACTTCCTACCTGCCAAACTAGAACCTCGATTGGTTCAAGGGCCGACTTGACCCCTTACCCGGTTATAGCCTTTTGGTAAAAAAAATATATTTTTTTAATTTTTTTGAAATTTTGATATTTTTTTGGAAGTTCAGATTCAAAAACTAGAAACTTGGAGCTGCAATTCCCTTTTTTTTAAATTTTCTGTGCGCCCATTTTTCTCCAAGTTACGGCCTGTTGAAGATCACCTAAATATTTGGATTTTTTTTTATCCCTTAATTTTTTCCACTAGTTTATTTCAACCACTTAACCTCGGCAAACCTCGGTTCTCCCCCAGAACAACAAGGTACACAAACTCGTAAGCCGGGACAAAAACAGCACCAGAACAAAGAGCAGTTATTTATCAAAAAGTATCTTGTTTCTCATTCAAATTCCCGGACGCCTTTCGCTGCAATTTGCATCCTATCAGCTTTCTATGGCCGCAGCCTCCGTCATTATAATGAGTCGTACAAACGGCAACTGGCAATAAACGCTAGACAGAAAGAAAAATAGACGCGCTGTCGTGCTCATGCATAGAGAGGAATTATCGGGGTCGCCTCGTCGTTCCGTCAACGTCCGGAAAACTGAATATCTGGGCGAGATGGGCGCTTTTTTCCTGAAAGTAAATCTTTAATACGTGCCTCTCGTACTTAAGATCGTTAGAGGACGCCCGGTCGGTGCCGTTTGACAAAGCAAGCCTTCGCGCCAGCGCTAATGACTACTCTAAATGTCGGGCACGATTTCCAGACGCTTCTTCCACGGTTAGCTGTCTCGGAAAGCCTTTGATGAGGCTCATCGGCGCTTCTATCCCACAGTCTTGGATGCTTAAACATTCCTTAGTGAAAATAACGCGAACTTTATTACTACATTCTCATATCGTAAGAGAAAAAAGTCCCCAAAGTATACCTTGGAATATATCCTGCATGTCTTGAATTTTTACTATAGCCCGTATGTTAATAATAGATTCCAGGACCGGTCTTAACGCTATTCGAATACTGTTATATGTGCCACATTAACTCCTTTATATAGGCTAAGCCCATTACATTTTTACGTGCCAAAATTAGGGACAGGACGAAAATATCCATAAAAAAATCGAAAAAACTCGTCATATTCAAAATGGCGTCCAAAGTTGGCCAAAAACCCTTTTTTTTTTTCGTTTAAAAAAAAACTATGTGTCCTACAAAAAAAGTTTCAAATAAAAGTTGTAGAACTTATTAAAACAAACAATTTAAGCCTAATTCGACGTTAATAAATAAATAAATGAATTTTTTATTGCAAAAAAAAACAGCTAAAAATCGCGATTTTTTCAGTTGCTAACTGTATACGCCGAGTCGGCGTCTCTCTCCCACCACCACGCGCATGAACGAACATCGAGCGGAGGCAGCATTTTGTATGTAGGGGCCAATACAATGTAGTCTTCAGATCAGGAAATTACATCGACTTCCATAAAATAATATTCATATGAAAGTACAAGTATTTAACTACGATCTGTGCAAATTTCTACCATTAATGTTAAGAAATGAGGCAGTGGCGATTTTTCGAACAAAAAAATTTCTCCGCTCCAGAAGGTCGTTTTTTTTTTTTAATTTTTAAAAAAATAACAGCTATCGAATGGCAATAACACCATTTCGATATAATTTAAACTTTTTGAAACAATTACATTTTTTCGGTAAAAAAATGGCGTTTTTTTGCGCGGTTATTTTATCATATTAACAATCATATTACGATTCGCGTTTTGTTTGTACACGAAAGTACAAGTCTTGAAGAAAATTTTAAGCCCTAACTGAACTCTCTAAGTAGTGCATTTGTGTATGAATTATTGGAGTTTAAAAAAAGCATTTTTTGCGAAAAATGCGATTTTTTGCAAAAACTATCAGGAATTTTGCAATGTGCAAAATATCAGCTTATTCTACTTATCGAGGACTATACATTCCCCAAGTTTCATGAAAAAAATATTCTTCATAATCTTTTTCGAAGATATAGGCAATTGAAAAAATCGCGATTTTTAGCTGTTTTTTTTTGCAATAAAAACATTATTTATTTATTTACTAAAGTCAGATTAGGCTTCAATTGTTTGTTTTAATAAGTGCTACAACTTTTATTTGAAATTTTTTTTTGTAGGACGCATAGTTTTTTTTAAAACGAAAAAAAAAGGGTTTTTGGCCAACTTTGGACGCCATTTTGAATATGACGCGGCGATATTCAGCTCGGGAAAAGTAGTTTATTCAATTCTACAGAATTTTTCCGATTTTCTATGTATATTTATTGCTGTCCCTAATTTTGGCAAAAAAACGAGGTATTTTTGACAACGGGCCTGGCCTAATATATATTTTTTTTGGCCTTTATATTCCGGAATATAACCCATCTGCCGTGTTGTGTGTCCCACTCTTAACAAGTTCCGGCACGTGTTAACGCGAACGTAATTTACACTTCTTGTTAGTATTAGTTAAACTGCGTTGGTCGATGCATCTGTCGTGTACAGAAAACGTCGAATAAGTCTGTTAAAATGTCGGGACAGCGACTGGTATGCCGATGGTAATCACGGCAGAATAAACAGCTCTCAACTATTTCAAAGTTATTGCCAAAAAGTGCGTGAACTTGTCTTATTGTAACACTGTACGTTTCTAACATCGGCTACTTAAGGGATTAGTGGTAGTCATTTTTCAAAAAATCGAATTTTTTGTGTTTGGATTTCCTTAAAGTACATTATATTGAAAATATTCTGTTAAAATTTAAAACTGCTTTAATGATTAGTTTTCGAGATATCTTAAAAAGACAGTAAGACTCTCTTACTACTGACAGGTGTTTTTTTTTTCTACATACAAGATAAAAAAACTTTTTGGGGGCATTTCAATTTTTTAAACGGATTAAGGCTTCGATATTTCCACTTTCTGAACCATCATCAACTTCCCTTTAAAAGGGAATATACCGCAACTTGGTACATTCTCTTGTGACTCTTTGAACACTTGTGACTCACTGGATTCTCTTCTGGGGAAGAAGTGAAGACACTTATCATTACTGATGTGTAACTAATTAAAAATAAATGACTAAAGTTAGAGGTTATTGGAATGAACAAAAGTGTTCTGAAAGGTGACAGCCCAAAGAAAGTATTTCCTCTAAACTTGTCGGAACTTACATAACATCTTAAAAATAAAGTGATATTAAGAATGAGCAAATCACTCATAAAAATGTCTACAATTTTGCGAATTTAACCGTTTTCCTGGTACACTATTTGAAATAATAACTGGAATACAACGGTTAGAAAAAATTAAAAAACAATGCCTACTTTTTCCAGCATCTGACTACCCCCAACCCCCCTAAGATCTTGTCAAAGGGTAACCCGTTCCTAGTGTCGCGAATTAAACCTGTCCCAGCGAAATTGCTCGCCTAACCCCGAATTAAGGCATCACCTTTGGCGTCTCGGCTTGCTTTGTCGGAACGGGGAGCGGCAATGCCCTTCCGCCGCTCCCGCCCCCCGTATCTCCGCCTGGCAGAGGCGCGCAGCATAAACGTCAACCTGAAAAGCCTAATACGTATTTTACGATACCTGATAAGTTCGAATATCTCCGGCTTCTCCCGCTCCCGCTGCTTCATGCGGTCCTTCATGGCGGTAATGATGCTGTTCGCTTTATCTTCGGCGCCGTGCTTCGAGCTCTTCTCCGCCGCCCCTGAAACATGAAGGATCGGTGAGGGGTGAGAACGGGGGCGCAGTTTAGAGATATATACAAGCATTTATTTTATTTTTGGTTGCAGGCGATGCTAATAGCGGTTTCCTGCATTTTGTGCATTAAACATGTATAGTTTTCGTGTTGGAAGTAAAATTTCATTTAACAACGCTGTTCGCTCTGTTTATCTTTATTTTATTCATTTTATAACATTTCAACGTAATGAATTACGTTGATATAAATAGTAGTACAACAAATTAACTGGACAAAGGAGTGAATAGGGGTGCTGTGTGGAGTAAATTACGGGTAAAACGACGTTCATCACAAAATCACAATTTCAATGTGATTATCCCGAAAAATCTGACGTTTTTCTTAAGTTTTAGACCATAGTTGAAGATGTAAATGAAGTGTAGATGTCTGTAGGTTTAACCCAACGTCTAACCTAACCTAACGCAACCTAACTTAACTTAACCTAACCTAACCTACTTTCTGATCTCTCAATTGCTGTCGAGTTGGAAAAAATAAATTAATAAAAATTTCATGTTGACATAAACATGGCAAATAAACTGATGAAAAATTTTTATTCAGGACATTTCTTCATATATGTTGTACGCACTACTATATAGTGCGTACAAAATTATTTTATGTTGACATAAACATCCTGGAGTGGGTACTGGAACCTTCGGTGTAGAAACAAAAAACAGGACGTTTTCCGCGAAACACCGAACTATACTTTTCTCGACGCGAGTTTCACCAACTATCAAATCAAATAAAATAAAAGACAATCAAATAAAAGTTGTAGAACTTATTAAAACAAACAATTGAAGCCTAATCCGACTTTAATTAATAAATCAATAAATTTTTTTATTGCAAAAAAAACAGCTAAAAAACATGTATATTTCTCGTGTTGGAAGAAAAATTTCATTTAACAACGCTGTTCGCTCTGTTTATCTTTATTTTATTCATTTTATAACATTTCAACGTAATGAAATACGTTGAAATAAATAGCAGTACAACAAATTAACTGGACAAAGGAGTGAATAGGGGTGGTGTGTGGGGTAAATTACGGGTAAAACAACGTTCATCACAAAATCACAATTTCAATGTGATTATCCCGAAAAATCTGACGTTTTTCTTAAGTTTTAGACCATAGTTGAAGATGTAAATGAAGATGTGGATGTCTGTAAGTTTAACCCAACGTCTAACCTAACCTAACGCAACCTAACTTAACTTAACCTAACCTAACCTACTTTCTGATCTCTCAATTGCTGTCAATAAATTAATAAAGATCTCACGTTGACATAAACATGGCAAATAAACTGATGAAAAATTTTTAATCAGGACATTTCTTCATATATGTTGTACGCACTACTATATAGTGCGTACATAATTATTTTATGTTAACATAAACATCCTGGAGTGGGTACTGGAACCTTCGGTGTAGAAACAAAAAACAGAACGTTTTCCACGAAACACCGAACTATACTTTTCTCGACGCGCGTTTCACCAACTAAATTGGCTTCTTCAGGAGAAGATTAAAACTAAATTCTAACCTACACGCTTGCACTATTTATACTAAATTTGTTGTCACGGTTCACTGAACCGTAACATCTGTCTTTGTTTATTAGAGCAAACAGTGGACTGGTGGGTATCGGACCATTGTCCTTATTCATACTACTGTCACACTTAATGATTTCTAAACTATTAAAAGCATCCATTAATTATTAATATTTTTAAAAATAGTATCTGGTCCGCGGGTGAATTTAAGTTCTTCTGGTAACGAAACAAATTTCGAATTGTCAGTATCTCTACGAAAAGTCGTGGAATTGTATAGGGTTCTCTTAAATGTATGCTTCCTTATTAACTTATCTATTAAATGGATTGAGTAACCGTTATTCTTAGATATATTCTTAATTAATAATTGTTCTCTCTGTTCTTCGGTTCAAACCTCAACAGAGGTTTATTAATATCAATTTGGTTTATAATTCTAAAAATAAACTACAGGCGCTTTTGGGTAACCTCAAAGACAAAATCGACAATATCAAAAAGTTTGGATTATGCGAAATAAGTTGTAAAGACTGTGATCAAAAGTATATTGGGCAAACAAAAATAATATATTTAGACTAGATTTAAAGAACACATGGCTCATTTGAAATATGACAGAACGGAAAAATCTTGTGTTGCCCAACATGCTTTTGACAACAACCATAGGATAGACATAAATAATTTAAAATTAATTAGAGACGTAACAAACAGTAGACAGTTGGATGCTTTTGAAAGTTTATAAATCATTAAGTGTAACAGTAGTATGAATAAGGACAATGGTCCGATACCCACCAGTCCACTGTTTGCTCTAATAAACAAAGACAGATGGTACGGTTTAGTGAACCATGACAACAAATTAAGTAGAAATAGTGCAAGTGTGAAGGTTAGAATTTAGTTTTAATCTTCTCCTGAAGATGCCAACTTAGTTGGCGAAACGCGCATCGAGAAAAGTGTAGTAGTTCGGTGTTTCATGGAAAACGTCCAGTTTTTTCACATAAACATGGCAAATAAGCTGATGAAAAACTTTTATTCAAATACAAAGATATTAAAAAGATACAGGTATTATGAGCGACTTTTTTGCTATTCTGAAGAACGACCGTATATGCTAATCCGAGCTCTCCGTCGTTCCTCAACAGCCTCAATATTGCCAGATTGTTAATCGCAGTTCGCCAGACGCTGACGGAACATATCTGGACTTATTGCCTTATACCGCCTGAATACCCACTTTGGTTCGCAACCTGCAGATCCTCTCGTCTGAAAAGCCTCGTTTTCATACGTGAGAGCGCGTGGTTGGGCTTTTTTCCGTATTGAAAATTCAAATAGGAGTCGAGCCGCCGCCGCCGCCGCCGATTCCCTTAACCGCCTCTACGAGCAGCGCATTTAAAATTCAAATTGCGCGTGGCACTCCGGGCGCTAATGAAGGCCCTCCGGAATCGCCCGGCTTCAAAGGCCTCCCTGAGCGATTTCTCCCCCATATTAATGACGTATTAATGGTTCTAGGCGGCGACGGTGCTATAGCAACACTACGCGTATAGTACGGCCAACGCATACACGAGCCCTAACAATTATATGTCCGGATAAACGCATTTTTTTTCAAAAAAAATTATTCACTGACATGCAAAAATTTACAACCACGCTTTAAACACCTAAAATATATAAAATTACATACATTTGCAAGATAATATCATGCTGAAAATTATTATTAGCTTGGATTTGTTATGAATTTATGGCTTAAAATATAAAAATCTGCTAAAAATGCTGACAAATAAATGTTCGGAAAATCGAGAAACCTGCCCTAGAAAATAACTATTTGCTTTGAATTTGAATTTGAATTGTGCTTTGCAAAGTCTACTGTTGGGGACATATTAAAGCAGGGATGGCAACAGAACCGGTTCTTCAAAAGCGGTACGGTTCCGCTTCCAGAACCGCTTTCACTTTGTCACAAAAAGGAACCGCTCCCAAGAGCGGTTCCGGGTTTTATTTTGGAAGCGGTTCTGGAATCAGGACCGGTTAACATTTTTGTCCGGTATTGGAAGCGTTCCCGTTTTTAAAAAAGATGGAACCGGTCCAAAAAATTATTTTACCGGTTCTCGTTTGGAACCGGTTCCGGAAGCGGTTCTTAGATAGGAACCGACTCTTTGTGCAATTTATAATACAGAATTTTAAGAAGAGACGATATTATTAGACTAACAGCTATATCGGCAGAATCAGGGATCAGGGATCGCGAAATGAGGTTTTAAAAAAATTACAGAAAGTTCTTAATGCAAAATCTGCACACACACGTCGTTATTGTCGGTCGAAACGCAGTACCCGGCGATATTAAAGAACTCCTTTTGTAAGGTTAAACATGCTTTTTATGAAGGAATAAACGAATCATTTTGATCGCCAGTCAAAATTTGGTTAGATTTTGAGAAGATTGCACCGTTTAGGGGTGAGACGTAAATTACGTCATGAATAGTTAGTTTTCCCTTCCTTACAGATCACAATCGTACCGAAAGTGTATCCCTCTAGATTGGTTGTGTAACGTTTTGGATTGTTGTGATCCTAAAATAATTATTGTTTATTTTTGTTAGTATTTTTGATTATGTTAATATTTGTAGTGATGATTAATAAAAATTATAATCAACTAAATGACTTTTAGTTTGCTTCATCTGATCAACGGAAGCCCGAATTGTAACGTTAAATATTTCGGAGTAGAAAAAAACACTCTGAAGCTCATTAATTTAATTGATTTTTTGTGCCAAAAATGTGACTATACTTGGCCCAGACAATATATTCGATATTTTCTCCTATTTTTGTAAGTACAGTAAAACTCGGACATAACGCTTCCCGAATATAGCGTTCTATCGGGTATATCGCTTTTTGATATAATATCCTATTATGTGAGGGGGGAGGGAGGTTAAAAAGTGTTCTACAGTACATAGTGTAACGTAATTTACGGACAGCCCCTAATGGTTAAACCAATAAGAAGAAAAAATACCCCAGGAATCGGTACGGAACCGGTATTCGTACCGGTTCTTACGAAATCATCCCATTACCGTTTAGAAAAGGAGCGGTTTTGGAACCGGTTCCAAAATTCCCGAAACAGCGGAACCGCTTCCAAAGCAAACGGTTCTTGTACTCTAAAAAACGGTTCCGGGACGGAACCGGTTCCACTTTTGGAAGCGGTTCTCTACTGGTGGAACCGCTCCGGAACCGGTTCCGAACCTCAAGAACGGCTACTTTTGCCATCCCTGTATTAAAGCGTTACCGCGAGACTGGAAATTTGAATGTAAAAGGTAAAAGTCCTGGAAGACCCAAACTTGTTACTGAAAGGAGCCAAAGGTTGTTGGTGAAAATTTGCAAAAAATGTCGACGGAACACCTTAAGGGATATAACAGCGCAATGGAACTCTGAAACAGGAGAAAGGCTATCCCGCGAATGTTGCAGAAAATACATTCCTCAGTCTGGGTTCAGTTTTTATAAGGTATTACTATTTTATTTTTCAAATTTTTTCATTTTTCAATTTTCGTAAATGATCGCAGGCTAAAGAAAAGCCTTTATTAACTGAGGCACAAAGAAAATCGACTGAATTGGGCCAAATCGAAGGTATCGTGGACTATAGAAAACTGGTCAAAAGTAATTTTCAGTGAGGTCAAATTTGATGTCTGCGTAGGCGATCATAGAAAAAGAGTGATAAGAACAAAAAGTGAAGCCTTTCATAAGGACTGCCTTAAACGAACCGTAAAATTCCCAAAGGGTGTCATGATTTGGGGATGTATGTCCGCTAAAGGTTTAGGACAGTATGAGGCCTACAAATACTTACGAATAGCCTATTACCGACTCTTCAGGATATGTACCCAGACAATAATTTCATATTCCAACAAGACGGCGCAGCTTTCCATACTGCAGAAAAGACGAAAAAGTGGTTCGGGGAACAGCATATTAAAGTCCTATCATGGCCATCAAACAGCCCCGACCTAAATGTCATTGAAACACTGTGGCATAAGATAAAAAGAGTTTTGAAAGATGATCCTCAAAGAACGATCTCTACTTTAAAGGAAAAACTCGGCGAAATTTGGGACACCTTTTCACCTGAACTCTGTCGAGGCTTGGTTGAAACAATGCCTGCAAGAATTCGGGCCGTAATTAAGGCAAAAGGTGACGTAACGCCTTATGAATACTTAAAATATTTTTTTCCGAACATTTAGTTGCCAGTTATTTTGTTACATTTTATTTGTTTTGTTAAGTTGTGAGATTGTCAATTTGTTTTTTTGAAAACATTAATTAAAATATGATTTTACTATATTTAGAGATGTCACACATTCGGCATGCCACCTTCAACTTATTAGTATTAGACACAGAATTTCACAAGCTGTAATCCTATAAGAAGCAAAATAAAGTCAATACTGTAGCACAAAAATTATCAGAATTCAAGCAACCTTCGAAAAGTGGATGTTAAGACGACATTAGTTGCTGATTTTATGTTACTCTTCGCGCCTGAAGAATATAAAAGGTGAAATTGCTGTATGGTAAAAGTAGTGTGTGTAATAGAGGCGCTCTGTAACCGAGTCGAGTAAGTACTCGGGGATTGATTACTCTTCAAATTGGCCCGTTCATCTTACCTGACTTTCGACACCTGGCGGGGTTGAAAGGGGTTAATTTGTTTGCCGGACGGATCTCTATTCGCTGTGAAGGCCCCAGAATTGAGGCCCCTTAGCATTAATGGACGATAGAGCGTTATACTGAAATGGATGGGCGCCTTCATGGGTGTCTTTAAATATATTGGCAATTAGGGTAGGCTGTGTATACAGTGTGGAACAGCCAAATGGAATTAATTCAGGAGGTCCATTATTATGCATTTTCTTAGAAAATCCTGAGACACGTCAATTTCTAATTCTAAAATGACATCTTGCGACGTAAAAATGTCAACCCCTAAATTTTCAAATTGAAAATAGGAGCTTGCGATACTTCGTTTGAAAGGTCTTTATTCCAGAAATTAATAAGAAAAAAAGATAAGTTTCTCCAGCGTAGGAAATTCGTTACATTAAAATAAAACTTTCATAAGTAACACTATTTGTCAATTTTAGGTTTCGAGAGAAAATCCTCACTGGATGAGGGAACTACACACGCAAAACCCTGATAAAGTTAATGTTTGGGCAGGAATAATTGGAGAAAATATCATTGGTCCCTTCTTCATTGACGGTTGGATTTAGGGATGACATTTTTACGTCGCAAGATGTCATTTTAGAATTAGAAATTGACGTGTCTCAGGATTTTCTAAAAAAATGGAGTTACTGAAATTATTCCATTAATTAGAATTATTGAGATTTAAGATTACGTGAAGCGTTAAGTAATTTTTACCCTGTTTTTTTAGCGTTAGTGGTTGAATTTGGGTTTGCACGATTTTTTTGACTTCGGATTCGGATTCAGCGTCGAAAATTACATAGGAATACAGCTGTCTCGATAGCAGTTCCAAAAAAAAAAAATTGTGAGGCTGTGTTATTCGTTCTAGTTTATGACCGATTGAGAAAAATTGTCCGTAAGCGTTTCTGTCACAGCGCCAGATCCGCAAACAAAGATTAAAAGTCCCGCAATTCATTCTCGCGAACGGCGGCATACCGAACGCTCTCCCGTTTGTCGTCGTTTTTCAGTCCGATAAAAAGATAAAAGTAGAAAAAAAACGCTGCCGCCGACTCTATAAAACTCTCACGTAAAGCCGGCGACGGGGGAGAAAAAAATATATCCCGGCGAATAATAATGCGACTGTCACGTTGGCCTCGCCATCGATTTCCTGTCATTGGGATACGGCGCCATTTTTCAGCGGCGCAACAGTCGGCGCGAAATATCCTTACACAGGCGTTTCACAAATCGTTCCGTGCCATTTCGCGAGTGTTGCCTGTTTGCAACGAAACACCCTCGGAAAAAATCTTCATACGTACATACAGGGTGATTCAGAAATAAATCGACATAGGGCAGGGGCGTGAGGATCAACTCAAAATATGATGATTTAACGCAGCTTATTTCTAAGGGGTGGCCCATCTATTGGTTTCTTTTTAAGCTGAGTGTTATTTCTACATTGCCGACACTGACGCGCTTGACATTTGCCATATATGTGGTGTCTAACCTCGGCTGTAAGAAATGGATCCTTTTATGCTTGAACAACTTTGGGAAATGTCGAAAAATTATTTCCAAAGTGAATGCTGTGTTGCAGAAACAGTGAGAAAATTTTTTGGTCGAAATGAAGCTCCGTCAGCGCCTAGTGTAAGAAAGTTCTCAAGGCAAGTTCGCGAAACTGGCATGATTATGGATAACCGAAGTCATTCACGTGCTCGTCCGGTGCGCACAGCTGAAAGAATTGCTGCTGTTGCCCAAAGTGTGCGTGAAAACCCAAGAAGCTCAAACGTCACAGAGCACAACTTAATCTCAGTCGCACTTCTCTGAGGAGAATATTGCATAAAGACCTCGGATTTTTTGCTTATAAGTTGCAACTTACTCAAGAGGTAAAGGAGAATGACCATCCACTTCGTTACCGCTTCTCCGTGTGGGCTTTAAATGAGTTTGAAAATGACGCCGATTTCAATCGTGAAATCATTTTTTTCGGACAAAGCTCATTTTCATCTTGAAGGACATGTTAATAATCAGAACTGTAGATTTGGGGTTCCGAAAATCCACACGTAGTCATAGAGAAGCCAATGCATCCTGCAAGAGTGACTGCTTGGTGTGGGTTTTGGAGTGGTAGCATCATTGGTCCGTACTTCTTTCAAAATGAAGATGGTACCAGCGTTACAGTAAATGAAATGCGTTACAGAGACGTGTTAACTGATTTGTTGTGGCCGCGATTGGACGATTTGGACTTGGACGAGCTTTAGTTCCAGCAGGATGGAGCAACGTGTCACACAAACCGCGAAACAATCGATCTTTCGCACACTAAATTCGGTCAATCAGCCGTTTTGGAGACATTAATTGGCCAGCTGCGATTTAACACCATTAGACTATTTTTAATGGGGACATATTAAGGACCGTTGTTACTCCACACGATCCACAAACAATTGACGCACTGAAGGAAAACATCAATCGAGTTATTCGTGCAATAGAGCCACAAATAGTCGAAAATGTACTGCAATATTGGGTGAAAAGAATGAACTACTGCCAAGTTAGCCGCGGCAGCCATTTAACTGAAATTGTGTTTCATAAATAATGGGAAGGCATACTTTCTTGAATAGAGCAACAATCATTTAAAAATATTCAACGATGTAGTTTTAATGCAATTTTAAAAGAGAAACCGTCTGATGACCCACCCTATAATAAACCTTTACGACCGAGTTGCACCATTACCACCGAGAAGTAAGGCCCTGGTGGTCTGACGTAATATTCTGTGACGTAAGCACTCAGAGGTTAGCGGAACGCTTTGTTCCGCGTTCCGCTTAGAGAGATCAATTTAAGAACCCTGTACAATTACACGACTTTTCGTAGAGATACGGACAATTCCAAATTGAATTTGTTACCATATGAACCTAAATTCACCCGCGGACTAGATAAAATTTTTAAAAATATTAATATCAATTTGGTTTATAATTCAAAAAATAAACTACAGATGCTTTTGGGTAACCCCAAAGACAAAATCGACAATAACGAAAAGTCAGGAGTATACGAAATAAGTTGTAAAGATTGTGATCAAAAGTATATTGGGCAAACAAAAAGATCTATTTTGACTAGCTTTAAACTTTAAACACATGGCTCATTTGAAATATGGCAGAACAGAAATGTAACAAACAGTAGACAGTTGGAAGCTTTTGAAAGTTTAGAAATCATTAAGTGTAACAGTAGTATGAATAAGGACAATGGCCCGATACCCACCAGTCCACTGTTTGCTCTGATAAACAAACAGTTACGGTTCAGTGAACCGTGGCAACAAATTTAGTATAAATAGTGCAAGTGTGTAGGCTAGAATTTAGTTTTAATCTTCTCCTGAAGTTTTTTGTTTCTACGCCGAAGGTTCCAGTACCCACTCCAGAATACAATATATAGCAAATATTGATTAATTGCAAACACCACATAGTGCCAAATTAACCTAGTTACTTTTGTTTCAGCTACAATAAGTGTTTAAATAACAATACGAAAATATAATATTAGGTCACATATTTCCTTGGTCCAATACATATGTGACTGGGCTCGTAAGTAATTCAATAATAGAAAGAAGAAATAATAGAAAGTTATATTATCTCATTTATTTCACATACCGAGAAAATGAAAGAGACAGAACGAGAGAGACAGCCGAGTATAAGGTTGAAGGATTTAAAAGGCATTATCTGTAGCTAACTTCCGGCCGTATACTGATCCGAGAACCTGGAAACTAACGCGAAACTTTTATTGCCTTCGTGGATGTAACTAAGCCCAAAAAACAAGTCTCACCATGATAAAAAACATCAATTTGCTACTAATATCCTTGTTTTTTTTTGCTCACTAAGTTGTACTCCGCATTATCTGTGCTTTGTAACTGTTTTTCTCTCTCCTCTTCCAAATAACTTCAAGCATTGTTTGTCGCTGTTAGGAAGTTAAAGTATTTAATTATAGTCTAACAAACAACTAATGAAATGAATCATCACGAATTGTGCGTTGCAGACTGGCGTAGCAATTCAGAATCACAAGGTCATCATATACGGACAACACACAGTGTGGAACAGCTAAATGGAATAAATTCAGTAGCTCCATTATTATGCATTTTTTTAGAAAATCCTGAGACACGTCAATTTCTAATTCGAAAATGACATCTTGCAACGTAAAAATGTCATCCCTAAATTCAACCCCCTTCAGGTGATAGCTACAACCCCTAAATTTTCAAATTGGAAGTAGGGGCTTGAGACACTTCATTTGAAAGGTTTCTTCATTCTCTATTCAAAACTGCTATGGTTTTAAATTTTATTGCAGAAATTGACAAGAAAAAAGTTTCTCCAGCGTAGGAAATTCGTTACATTAAAATAAAAAACAAATCATTATTAATGCAGCAGATGTTCAAAATACATGCCTCCAGCATCTTAGCAGCATCCTAACGTAAATAGAAATGTCTTCTAACGTTAGTTAACATCTGCAGGGTAATCGACCTAATTGCAAGTGTTATTCTTCTTCTTAAGTCAGCTAAATCGTCGGGTTTGGTTTTGTAGACCATAGTTTTTACACATCTCCATAGGAAGAAGTCTAACGGCGTGAGATCAGGTGATCGTGCAGGCCATTCTACAGACACGTCTCCCTTTCCAGCGATTTGGAAAGATTGTGTGGAGATATTGCCGGACATTGACTTCGTAATGTGCTGGTGCACCATCCTGATGGAACCTTATTGCATTACCTAGAAGTTGTGGGTTTCCTTCAGCTGGATACAAGTTGGCCATCGTCGGTACAACATTATTTTGGAGCAGCGCTAAATAAGTTTCTCCATTCAAATTGCCGTCAATGAAGAAGGGACCAATGGTATTTTCTCCAATTATTCCTGCCCAAACATTAACTTTCTCAGGGTTTTGCGTGTGTAGTTCCCTCATCCAGTGAGGATTTTCTCTTTGTTTTTTTTTTTATTTTTTGGTTTTATTATTTATTTTTTGTTATTATTAACATTTCAGTACCCAAAATTGACAAATAGTGTTACTTATAAAAGTTTTATTTAAATGTAACGAATTTCCTACGCTGGAGAAACATCTTTTTTTCTTGTTAATTTCTGCAATAAAATTTAAAACCGTAGCAGTTTTGAATAGAGAATGAAAAGACCTTTCAAATGACGTATTACAAGCCCCTACTCCCAGTTTGAAAATGTAGGGGTTGTAGCTGTCACCTGAAGGGGGTTGAATTTAGGGATAAAAGTTTTACATCGCAAGATTTATCATTTTAGAATTAGAAATTGACGTTTCTCCGGATTTTCTAAAAAAAATCCATAATAATGGAGCTACTGAATTTATTCCATTTGGCTGTTCAACACTTTATTTGTGTACACTCGATTCCCTCTTAAATCACCAAATCCGTGCATCATCTTCTCGCTTAAGTCGCGAAATTTATTCTCTCTTAAGTCGCAATCATAACCTCAACTTTTTCGTGTTTTTAGTTGCAAAAAAGAAATATTTAGAAATAAACCACAGCACTTGTTATAATGAGAAATGAGCCAGCTGAACGAAAAAATCAACGTAAATATACCCAGTCGTGAGTGACAAAGTTCAATTTTCCACTTGAATGAATATTTTAAAGGTTAAATATTTTTAAAAGACACCTAATCTATTTTAAAGGTTAGGTGTCTATATTTAATGTATTACACAATCATTTTTTTCAATAAAAATTGTACATATTCATCCGAGAATCCAATTTCCAAACGTAGTTCTAAAACTTTTACAGGCGGCGACTTAAGAGGGACAGTTTCGTGACATAATAGGGAAAAACGTGGTGAAATAAGAGGAAATGTGAATTAAGCGAAGGTGACTTAGAGGGAATCGAGTGTACATTGATGAGAATGATGAGTGTATGAATAAAACTCCACTTGAACAAATCGTAGGTACCCATTTTCACTGTCTCGACTGTCAACTGATTATTACATATTATAGTCTTTCACTGCCAGTTAAACCTAGTTATTAACACGATTAAACTACGCAGAACTGTAGCTGCATTTTTTACTCGGACAACTCATTTCATTATTTATTGATTGGCCTATAGTTACTATGTAGGTATCAGTCCCCATAGTAAACCCCATTATTCGAGTGCAACAATTGGTTCAATACACCTTTCCGACTTTAGTAATTCATAACGTTCATTTTTGATCGATACATTTTCAATTTGTCGCTAGGCACTCCGCGTGTTTACCAACATTCGTTTTAAATGTGATGGATAGTCAGCGTTTAAAAGTATATATTTTGCATATTATGTAGGCCTCACGATATTGAAATTCGAGGGCTATTATCCGAAATAAAAACATAGGTCGAGATTAATAGTAGAATATTAAATGTCTTTTTAACCAGTAGTAACCCTAAGTCTTCGACATAGTCAGCAACGAAATTAAATTAAATTAAATTCTGATATATTTTGTGCTAGAGTATTGACTCTGATAGGATTACAACTTGTGAAACTCTGCGTCTAATAAGTCCAAGTTGAAGGTGATTGTGGATTAACTTGGATACAAAAACTCTCGACTGGACCAGCAGCGCCTGCAAGATAGGCCATCCAAATAGGCTTTCACTCAAGAACTGGAGCTGTGAGTGTGGTCGACCTTGCAGGGGCTGGCCCAGTCGTGTGTTCATGTGCCCAAGTAGCAAGGAATGAACCAATGCCGTTCATCCTATTCTTTTTTTTTAATTTCATTTTAAGTTTATTTTTAGCTTCAATTGCGGTAATTTTAAATGTTAGTAGAGGCTTCATAAGCATATTTTTCATTATCTTTCCTTTGTTTTCCTACGTATTCTAAATTAATATAACCTGTTAAGTACTTTGCATATCACGGATTCGTGTATATTGTGGATGGATGTGGTCGCAGGTTTTCTCATGAATATTCAGCGACATGTAGCAAGCCTTGTAGATTGTGCGGACAAAAATATTTTTCAATACATTATTTAGCATTATGTGCATTGCAAATTAACCCAAATTTACAGTTTATTTTTATATGTGACCAAACGCCCAGGGTGGAAAGCTTAAAATGTTGTAGTGTTTAGATGTTTCTTTATTTTGCACTGTCATTCTGGAACCACATATTCTTCAAATCCAATTCGTCAATTTGCAGCACCAAGAAATCGTTAATCATGGTTATGTAGCTTTGCCCAGTTGGTGCCAAAATACCATGGAATCAACCAGATCTAAATGTATATTGGTTCTGTTTACTTCGTAAATGTTAAAGTCGCGATAACATAGACACCATTTGCAAAAATCAGAGCATCTTCCGATCCCTATCGGAAGACACTTGTCATTACCCTTAATGACAAGTGTCGGGTAAGTGTATTACAACGCAGGATCAGCACTATACAACTGTATGATCATTAAATAATAAACTGTATTTTTTAAGCGCCTTGTAAATTATGTAAGCGTGTATTTCTTGCCCGTGCATACGTACGCCACTGACCGTGCATGGTAACATACTCTGGGACTCTCGCGGTGCCGAAGCGAGGGAAGCCTGTATGCAATTTATCTATATAGTAAGCGGCACCCTAATGCGTACATAGGTGGATATTAAATACATATTAAATGATACATTTTTATGTCATAGTTAGGCGAATTTACTTGGGCCGGGGGGGGCTTGGTTGTACAGAAAGCTAAGAGGGGGTCTTACCGGAAATCTAAAGAGCAAACCATTTTAAAATATCTAATAGGAATATTATGTTGATATGACAACAGCGAACGCACGCAGCGAACGAAGGCAGAACGAACAGTCCAATGGTTCACTCTAAGCTCCACCCACTAATGCACTCTCCTTGCCCCGTCACGGATCTTCGCGGTTGTGTGACTTCCGCGCTCATACCGTCTGTCATTTAAATTATTTGAACATTTTCGTCAATGTGATAAATATCCATTTTTATTTTTATGAATGTATGTAGTGCTTCTACAATACTCTCGTAATAATAAAATGGTATTTCAAATTTTAACTCAAACAGCCCTACTGACAAACCGGATGCCTTTCATATGCCTGCGCTAGGGATTGGATCGCAAGTGGTTCTCACCTCATGTTTACTCTACTTACAAAGAAGTTAAATTAGCAATTGCCCTTCATTCGGCTATGTACGCATTAGGCTGCCGCTTACTGTATAGCGTAGCGAGCGTTCCCTTTCCTTTAATTTTCCCTTCCCTTTAAATTTAATATTGTAAGTTAGCTCGATGCGAACGGACGAACAGCAGAACGCCGAGTTAAAATAATTTTATGTGTCGTGAGTGATTAACTAAAAACCTGTGTACACACGTATTTTGCACTCTGTACCTATTTCTTTTAGAGTTCGTGTAGTGTATTCACATATTATCTGATTTTGTGTCGATTTTTGCAATAATGGCACAGTCGTTACCATTTATAAATAGACTGAAATAGACTGATAGAAAATCTACCCAAAATTTGGGCCTCCTAGACCCACACGCCTAGCGTCAGTAGCAATTTTGAAAATTGCAATTTTCGTTTTAACGCCAGGTTTTCGATCTTTTTAGCTAATATACGTGATGGAAAAAAATAACCGAAGGCATAATTTTGTGTATTTTTTGACGCAGAATCTGTTTTGAGGGATGAAAAGTTAAAAAAAAAAGTTTTCTCAGAGGCCGCCGCGATTTTTTTTTTATTTTTTTGTTAAAAAAAGTTTATGCTTCAAGCTTACTTCATATTTTTTTCCAAGATGGGCCTTACACAATAAACGACGCAAGATGGGTTTGATCGCCGGTATCGCCATAATTAAGGTATTTCTCTTATATTCATATTTTTTAAATAAGAAACTAACAAAACTTAGATATGTTTAATATCATAATATATTTTTTTAAATAACTTTGTAATCGTCAAAATAATTAGATACAGAATTAGTTTTCGCTCGCACAAGTCCATTTTGTAAATCTATTAAACACTGCTCATTTTTTAATGATTTTATTCTTTTTGTAGAGTGAAATCTCTTGCTCAATTTTTCTTCATTTAAGTTATAAGATTTGATATCAAAATAATCAAAATTTATGTTTGTTAATCTGTCCGTGTTTTTTTAGCCAGTCATACAATTGCAATGAAGTTAAAATTGTGTTCTTAAATTGCAAGCTTGTTCGAATAGCACTACGTTTAACTGTAGCTCCTAATTTGATTTATTATATAAAAGAGAAAAACGTTAAATTATGGCGATACCGGCGATTAAACCCATCTTGCATCGTTTATTGTGCAAGGCCCACCTTGGAAAAAAATTATGAAGTAAGCTTGAAGCATAAACTTTTTTTAAACAAAAAAAATTAAAAAAGAATCGCGGCGTCCTTTGAGATTTTTTTTTAATTTTTCATCCCTTAAAAAAAGTGGTTAAAAAAAAAACGAAAAATTTTGATTTTATTATTAAACGATTCTGTGTCAATAAATACACAAAATTATGCCTTCAGTAATTTTTTTTCTATCACGTATATTAGCTAAAAAAGATTGAAAACCTGGCGTTAAAACGAAAATTGCAATTTTCAAATTGCTACTGACGCTATGCATGTGGGTCTAGGAGGCCCAAATTTTGGGTAAGTACTTTTCGAAGAAGTTTTGAGCAAAAATATTTTTTGACCATCTGATTTGCCGTGGAATACTCCATATATACATTATTAACACATTTTTCCGTCAATGACATGACGGATTACGAGTCCGACCCTGCATTGTATCACACTTTTCGGACCCTAGTGATGACTTTTGCGCCACCTTTTTAGTTCCTGTGCAAAACCTAACGCACTTTATCTTCAAGGTCACCTACATTCCGGTCGCAGGCGACACAAGAACTTATTTTTAAATAATGTTCGGAAGTATAACTTTAAATGCGGTCCTGGAATGTACCCCAAACTGCCGACCTCTGAAGTTTCTTCCACCAAGTTCACCGAACTAGATAATCCGGTAGATAATCGGATTTAACTTTAGTTTTATTCATCTCTCGATGATGCCAACATGATTGGCGAAACGCGCGCTTTTAATGAAGTGTTCCGATGTTAAATGGAAAAACGTTCAAGTGTGGACGAAAATATTAGCAAGGAAAGTTTAAAACCCAACCGAATTCCCTTGTTTTCGTGCCTGCTTCGAGTCCATCGCAAAAAATATATTATTCCATCGTACTAGAACGCTCGCTCGAATTCACGAATTACCGCCTCCCATTTTGCTTTATTACTCAATTACGGTGGCTGTAGCGCGCCTTAATCAGGAATCTACGTTTTTCTTGTGTTCCATTGTTACGGTCGGCAGTCGAGGAAAAACCGGAATGCTCTCCCGCCTCCGCCGCCGCGGATTTCTGACAATAAAACGGAGAAAATTACGGCGCAACGCTAAATGGCCGCGAATAAATCTTAAATCGGCACGACACACACGTGGAATTACTGTTAGGTGCGTATTAGAGATAGCGCTAAAACATAAATGTCAGGGCCGCACTTAGTACATAGCAGTGGCGGTGCGTGATCCTAAGATTGGGGGTGCACCATACATAAAAATAACGATAATCATAAGAATAATAAGAATATCCCTAATATGAGATAAATATTTATCTCATATTAAGGTTATTCTTATTAACTCTATTAATTTGAAAACTTACCTAATTTTCTTTGTAAATGAGCTCAATTCTGCGATTTTTACATTGTGCAAATTTTTCAATTACTTTGTTGTTAAAATTTTCGATATTTGTAATAAAGTCTTTTTCAATGGAGAGCATAGCCGAAGCCGACAGTCTTTCCTGGCACATGGTGTTGCGCAAAAATGTCTTTATTCGTTTTAAATAGAAATTTTCCACAAAAACGAATACAGTTAATAATAATGTTTAAAACATACCTGTTTTTTGAAACCGCTTCATTGTGTGCTGCCACTGCTCGTCGATGAGCAGAATCGAGCATTGTCGCAATATTTGCAGTGCCTAGCATGGCTAAATTCAAAACATTATTCATGTGTCCAGCAGAATTTGCATGTTTTTTTTTATTTTCTCGTTTATGTGATTTAAATCCGTTACTCCAGTTTTGGTCCAAGGTGTTTCTCCGCCAAACAAAACACTGCGTTCAATACATCGCATCCACTTAACCACAAATGTTTTTTAAATAAGTCATTATTAAATGTTCATACAAATCGTTTACTTTTTCCTTTCACGGCTAATTTTAAATTAATTTTTGGAGTGGGCCTACCTAGAGTTTTAATTTGCACTTTTTCCTCCAAACTCAAGCTAGAGAATGGAGTTTTTAATAAGTTTTGAATATAATTCATTATTCCAAACTAGATTGTAACCGAGTTTATATTTATAAAACGTGAGCGATAAAACAGCAATCGCAATGTACGAAAACAATTCACAAACCAACCGATCGATAACTCTCGTGCGCTCTTAAACTCCGTACCTCATATCTATAGGATTCGCCCACTACGCGTAATAATTGTGGAGGGGCAAGCAGTAACAATACGCGTTCGCTTTTTCGTATTGCACGGAAGCATGATCGTCGTGCCGCTTTTTCGTATTGCGCGTGTCGACTCCCGCGCCGCGATCGGAAACCAGTGGCGTTGGAGATAGAGACCTAGCGTCTAGTGGATTCGTAACGCTGCGGCCAAATAATATTCAGATGGTATTAACGCTAGGGATGCGGCAAGGCGATAAATTAAGAATGCATTCATTAATTACTAAACAAAATTATTAATGCTAAATTGTTGGTAGTGCGCGCGCACCAGCGCACCTTATAGCCCACCGCCACTGGTACATAGTACATCACTGGAAGAAACACGTATATTTAAAAAAACACCACCTTAGTCCAGGCGGCGTAGATTATTTTTTAAAATAATTAGTTGCGGCACTTTTTCAATGTGATAATTAGGAGAAAAAATCGTACGAATCGAATGAAAATGTTTTGGAGAAATGTTTTGGAAAATCCGATTGTAGGATCATTGCGAAAAAATTTCAAAAAGGTGCGAAAAAACGGTTTTTTCGACTTTTAGGCACGAACAAAAATTATTGAGTAAAAAACAAAATATATCACCTTATAGCACTTGAAAAAGACGAATAAAATGGTTTTTGGATCAATAAAATCGGTTGATAACTTTTTTGCACAAAAAAAATAAAAACCGCGAAAATTAGCGATTTTTCGATGTTCAATTATTCGGTCTGTAATTATCCTAGAAATGTCTTCAGGGGCTCAAATTGTAGGGTGTTGGAAAACCCTACAATTTGAGCCCCTTTCGCGGTTTTTATTTTTTTGTGCAAAAAGTTATCAACCGATTTTATTGATCCCAAAATAATTTTATTCGTCTTTTCAAGCGCTATAACGTGATCAATTTTGTTTTTTACTCAACATTTTTTTTTCACGCCTAAAAAGTCGAAAAAACCTTTTTTTCGCACCTTTTTGCAATTTTCTCGCAATGATCCTACAATCGGATTTTGTCCAAAACATTTTCATTCGATTCGTACGATTTTTCTCCTAATTATCAAGTTGAGAAAGTGCCGCAACTTATTATTTTAAAAAATCACTCGTTTTTTGCTACCTCCCCTGGACTGCCTGGCAACCGTAGAATTTCGGGAAATGTTTTTTGTTACCCTATAAAGAAAGTGAGTCGTAGAGCATGTAGGAGAAGCAAGCGCATAAAGAAGTGCGTTCTTTATGCGTTTTTTCATTAGCTCTTCCATTTTTATCACCTGCACAAGTGCGAACTGTAAATATTTGAGAAAGTCTCGCCGGATACTCACTCTGCAGGCAGTCGGCGTTCAGCAGGTCCTTGCACTTCTCGTGGCACTTGACTCCGCACTCGGTGCACCTCACACCCTGCCTGGCGATGCCCCACAACAACCCCTCGCACTCGTAACAGTAGGTGGGGGAGGTGGCCGTCCACGGGACGAAGTTGTGCGGCGTCGTGCTGCTGATCGGGTAGATCAGCGCCTGCAGCGTCTTCTTGTAGACGTGCATTTTCTGGGGGAAGATGGGGAAGCATTAAACGCTATTAATACACTCGACATCCGCATATCCGAACTCCACATATCCGAACTCGCCATATTTCCGAACTTGTCGCTATCGAATGACCAAGGAGCCAGAAAAACCCTTTGCGCATGCGCCAGCAGTTCGGATATCCGGTGGTGAAGAGAGTTCGGAAATGTGGAATTTTGCGGAACGGAAAAGTTCGGATAAGGGGATGTCGAGTTATATGGGGTGTTTGGTAGGGTGAGTTGAACGTGTTTTTTGCGAAAATATCTTAATTGCTGCGTAACCATATTGAATTTTTAGTGTACACTGAATAGACCAGGCGATCTATGTCAAAAAAGGATCAAAAAAAAAACGACAAAATAGTCCATTACAGAAATCTCAACGGTTTCATATAGAGGAAATCGTCCTGATTAAAGATCCGACAAGGCGGAATCACGCAAGTGGCCGCATCATGTTTTAAATAAACAAATTATTTCTGAAACACCATTTTTTTTCGAATTACCTCGAAAAGTATGTCGTCTTACGAAAAAATATCAAGAGACAAAAAGTTGTTTATTATTAAATTTCCCATCGAAGTAAGTCGATTATTGCAAAATTAATTTTTTAACGAGAAATCGAGCAAAATTTGCGAAAAAAAAAACGTTTTTAAACAAATTTAGTTATCTCGGTTAATAATAATCGTATCGTCATGAAACTGTCCAAAAAGTTGCCTTTTTTATTGTTAATAAGCTCCCGCAATCGGCATTCTGTGCGATAAATAGTTCCCGAGTTATAGTCAACTGAATGCGGAAAATTGCTAATTGTTAACAATTTGTTATAACAAAATAGGGGCTTTTCGCAAGTGCCAAAATTTTTTTACACCTACAGTTGGATGTCCTTTATCATATGCCGTATGCGGAATATCGATAAATTAATTATAGCGTTGTTTATAACACATTTTCTGGAGGTATAGTTTTTTGCGCGACGTATAAAACCTCGTACATAGCAGCAAAAGGAAAAATCCGTAGTGCAAATGATTTGCAAGTGAAAGTACTTCAAAAAACATGTCGCTAAGTTATTTTATTGTTGAGATATTTAACGTCAAAGTTTTTGGTTCATATCTCCACTCCTAATAAACTTTGTTAATAAGCTTTGTTAATAACGCGACTGCGACGTAATTAATGAACGCAGAATTTTCAAATTTTAGGAGTAGATAGCTCATGAGATAAGCTAAAAGTTGCTTCAAAGCGCTAGTCGAAAAGTTTATTAGGAGCGGAGATATGAGCCAAAAACTTATAACTGACGTTAAATATCTCAACAACAAAATAACTTAGCGGCATGTTTTTTTTTAAATGTGTGTTTTTTTGAAGTACTTTCACTTGCAAATCATTTGCACTACGGATTTTTGCTGCTTTTGCAGCTACGTACGAGGTTTTATACGTCGCGTAAAAAACTATACCTCCAGAAAATTTGTTATAAACAACGCTATAATTAATTTATCGATATTCCGCATACGGCATATGATAAAGGACATATTTTGTTATAACAAATTGTTAACAATTAGCAATTTTCCGCATTCAGTTGATTATAACTCGGGAACTATTTATCGCACAGAATGCCGATTGCGGGAGCTTATTAACAATAAAAAAGGCAACTTTTTGGAAACATTCATGACGATACGATTATTATTAACCGAGTTAACTAAATTTGTTTAAAAACGTTTTTTTTTCGCAAATTTTGCTCGATTTCTCGTTAAAAAATTAATTTTGCAATTATCTAAACCACATATTTCGATGGGAAATTTAATAACAAACAACTTTTGTCTCTCGATATTTTTTCGTAAGACGCATACTTTTCGAGATAATTCGAAAACAATGGTGTTTCAGAAATAATTTGTTTATTTAAAACATGATGCAGGGCACTTGCGTGATTCCGTTTCTTCTTTTATGGACTATTTTGTCAGTCCGAAACATAGATCGCCTGGACTAGAAGAGAAACGGCTGCTCTTTCAGATATTGAGAGAAAACTCACGGGTTGTCAATGTAAAATAAAGTTACAATATACCTTCTGCAAGATGCTGCTAGGGCAGACACTGCGGGTGTGCAATGATAGATAATGGAATTTCGTCCATGGCCAACTTGGGGTCAAATTAATTTGGACGCTCGATATAACCCGATTGCGCCCGTCTGCTCGAACTCGTTTTAACCCAGTTAAGGGGAACAATTCCCAAATTCTAAATTGATACGAGCGACCTACTTAAACAAATCGCGTACCGGTATTTCCCGTCCGACGGCACTGTCCTTATTTAATATGCAAAACATCCCCGGAAAGAGCAACAGAACAGCCCGTAACAAGGGACTTTATCGTATTTATCTAGGAGAACTTCCGAAACGCCAGCGTCCTCCTTCGACAATTAGGAATTATGCAAAAGTGCTCGCATCCTCTCGTCTCTATAGTCCAAGAGCTGGTAGACATTTTTGGGAAGGTATTTGAGGCAATGTGAAAAGTTGCTCAAGACTTCCTTTAGTGATACCTAAATACAACAATGCAGACCTGGCAGAAGGGTTAGGGGGCTTAAGCGACCATTAAATTTTTCAAAAAGCGAAATAATGTTTGCAAAAAATATTCTTTAGGCACATTGAGATTTTAACATTTTAAAATTTAATATCTAAAGAGTTGAAAAAGCAAAAAGCCAGATCATTTAACCGGGTCAAAAAGTTTGCCAGACGTTTGCAAAATTATTTTTCAAAAAAAATAAAAAAATGTACTTGAGGCATTTTGAAATTTTTGTAGGGTATTATTTCTGACTAAAAATAGTTATTTACAAAAAAGACAGGTCGTTTCGGTGGGACATTTTACCTGCCAGGTGAGTGAGAATGTTCAACATGAGTGGGAGTGAGTAGTGCGGTGCGCAAGTTGAAATGCGAGAGAACGCGTATATCGGCAGCTGTCTCAAGAGGAAGCACGATGCAGTGTAATTGGCTCCCGCAAAATCACGTGATTAAGAGCATTCATGCAGTCGTTTGTAAGAATTTTGGAGTAGTTAAAACGTTGTCAGTCGCATACTGCAACGTATTTATCTAACACGTGTTTTTATAAAAGTCCTCTTTTGTCGGTGATTATTTGCAATGGATAGTGATAATTGTGTAAAAAAAGTGCGTGTTATTTGCACAAAAGACACTGAAAAAAATAATTCTTTTTTAATGAGAAGACATTGAAAAAAGTAATGAAGTGTTGGAAATTAGAAAAAAAAAACATGGGTGAAAGCACAAGAAGAATACGAAGAAGAAGAAGAAGAAGAAGAATATTCAAGCTCCGATGAGGAGTTCGCTGAAGGAGCCACAAATTCTGACGATGAATAAGATAAAAACATATTTATATACGTTTATCAAAATTTCATTTCAATGTATTTTATTATAAAATTTATATTTACATTCATTCACTTTTTCAGTTTACTATATTTCATGATAATTAATAAAAATTAAATTGAATTAAACTAATCAGAGGGTAAATAAAAAAACATTATATTTGCCGAGTTATGTCGCGCATCAATAAATATTTACAACCTACTCTACTCCTTTTCGTCTATAAATAAATATATAAAAATTTTAAAATAAGAAAATTACGACTAAGAACGTTTTAAATACTCCAAAATTCTTACAAACGACCGCATGAATGCTGTTAAACACGTGATTTTCCGATCACACCGCAGCGTGCTTCCTCTTGAGATAGCTGCCGATACACACACTCTCTCTCTCTCTCTCACTTGCTCACTCGCACTCACGTTGAACATTCTCACTCACCTGGCAGGTAAAATGTCCCACCGAAACGACCTGTCTCTTTGAAATAACTGTTTTTAGTCACGAATAATACCCTAGAAAAATTTCAAAGTGCCTCAAGTACATTTTTTTTATTTTTTTGAAAAATAATTTTGCAAACGTCTGGCAAACTTTTTGACCCGGATAAATGATCTGGCTTTTTGATTTTTCAACTTTGAATATTAAATTTTAAAATGTTAACATCTCAATGTGCCTAAAGAATATTTTTTGCAAAAATTATTTCGCTTCTTGAAAAATTTAATGGTCGCTTAAGCCCCCTAACCCATCAGCCAGGTCTGCATTTTTGTATTTAGGTATCACTAAAGGAAGTCTTGAGCAACTTTTCACATTGCCTCAAATACCTTCCCAAAAATGTCTACCAGCTCTCCTACTACTACCGTTATTAAAATACCGAGGATTCACGTTCCGTGGCGGTTTTACTGCCGTACGAGCTCGGGATATTACTGAAATTCCACAGATTCAATTTTAAACGCTCTCTAGGTTACGTACTACTAATTGTTTTGTGTTTGCAGCGCAGTTCCGATATTGTCGCCAATGCAGCACTATAAAATTTTATGAGCGCTAATGGCCTAACAGCGGATTTACTATCCGGTTGATGCAGGAGTATTGAGCCTTGCTGATTTATTTTATAAACAGGGAGAATTTAATTTAGAATGTACGCATCATAAGACTCTATAACTATACAGTGCACGACTAAAGTATGGAATAAATTCAGTAAATGTGAAACAAAAAATTTTTGGAAAAAAATCCTCGAACAGGTCGATTTTGTTTAATAAAAACACATTTTTGAGGGAACGTCTATTTTCATATGTCATTTGTTTTTGAGTAATGACGTCATCAACTTATTTTTCAAATGGCAACCCCTCATTATTTAATTTAATTTGAGAGACCCTTTCATTGTCGATTTAACGGTATGAAAATGTTGCCACCTTACATAACAAAAATTTTGAGTAAATGACAATTGAATGTTACAAAATGAAAAATATATTTTTCACGCTAAATAAACGAAAATTTCTGAAAATTCTGAACACAAATAAAACATAGCAAAAAAGTACGTTGCTAAGCAAAAAAATTATCATATTAAGTTTTTTGACGTATATTTTTTTACTGTCAGTTAATCAGAAGATTTGGCATTAAATTGTGCGAAAAGTTAATGTAACGTGTTAGTATTTATAAAAATTACAATTTTAATATGGCACATTTAACTGTGACATAAAGAATTGAAATTTTGATTTTCATCGGATGTGGAAATAAGACCAGAACTCAGCAGGAGGTATGCAATTTATTTATTGCAAAATATCCAGATAGCCCTATCACCCAATCCACAGTTAGTAAAACTGAGCACATTTAGAGAAAATGGTGATGTTAAAGATCAACCAAAATCAGGACGTTCAAAAATTACCCAATATAAAAATATTGACAATATGTTAAGTTTCGAAGAGAACCCTCAGAGTACCTCTACACTAGTTGCCTCAGAAAATGAAGTTAGTCAGACGACAGTTCTGTGTATCCTGAGGAAAGAAAACTATCATCCCTACAAATTTCAGCTTGTGCAAGAACTCAACGAAGACGACCCCGACCGGCGACAGCAATTCTTTGAAACTATGATGAATCTTTGTCAAACAAATCCAAATTTACACCAGCAAATACTTTTTTCCGACGAAGCCACGTTTTGTCTAAACGGCACAGTGAACCGTCAAAATTGCAGGTATTAGAGTCGGACGAATCCTCATTGGATCATCGAAGCACATACTCAACATCCGCAGAAATTAAATGTGTGAGCCGGAATAGTCGCAAACAGAATAATAGGGCCTTTCTTCTTTGATGATACTTTCACAGGAGAAAGATATCTTGCAAAATGATCTAGTTCCAGCGTTTGCAGTAATTTTCCCAAACGAGAATGATCCTGACATTCCAGATTCCACTCTGGTTTCCGCAAGACGGAGCACCCCCGCATTATGCGCGCTCATTTCGTGAATATTTAGACATCATCCTCAGAGGTGGATTGGCAGACGAGGACCGATAGAATGGCCCTCGATATGCCCAGATCTTACACCACTTGATTATTTTTATGGGATTATTTAAAATTAAAAGTTTACTGCAGAAGACCACACAATTTAGCCTAACTACGAGATCGCATTATAGATGAAAGGGGATACATTACCCCGGAATGTACAAGAAGAATTTGTACACAGGCTTGCATATTGCCAAGAAGTTGATGGACGGCATTTCGAACACTTAATTTAAAATTGTTTTTGCTTATTAAAGACATTTTCGTTTATTTATTGTGAAAAATATATTTTTCATTTTGTAACATTCAATTGTCATTTACTCAAATATTTTGTTGTGTAAGCTGGCAACATATTTATACCGTTAAATCTCGACAATGAAAGGGTCTCTCAAATTAAATTAAAAAATGGGGGGTTGCCATTTGAAAAATAAGTTGATGACGTCATTACTCAAAAACAAATGACATCTGAAAATAGACGTTCCCTCAAAAATGTGTGTTTTTATTAAAGAAAATCGACCTGTTCGAGGATTGTTTCCAAAAATTTTTTGTTTCACATTTACTGAATTTATTCCATACTTCAGGCGCGCACAGTATATTGGTAAATAACGCCAACGAATAGGCAGACTGCGGATACTAGGACCCCAGAACCATTCTGTAAACTTTGCCAGAACTCACGCGGTTGTGGAGCGAAAAGTTGTGTATAACTATTTGTATTGACTACTTTGACGAATTCCAAGCATCTGGATGGAATGACTCAATACTAATAAATTAAACCGGATAATAATTATTCAGTTGAACTATTAATGCCCGGTTGTAACTAATGTGGCCATGGTATATTCCAATTAATTTTACTATCTGTATATAAAAAGTTTAATAGCTATATTCATAAAACAAATATATTTTTTTATTATTATTTAGCCAGTTTTGCATATCAGTGCAATATTAAAAACACAACCGTCCGTAAGTACGCAACTATTAAAATATCTATACACATATGGGACATTCCACGCCAACTTCGCCACAAAAAAAACATAGATTTCTCTGAAACTGTATATAAGTAGTATGTGATAAGAAAAGTTGACACCTAAAATTTTAGAGCTCAAGTCACATTAGAGCTTTTTAGACAATCTTAAATTCGCGACTGTTGTAGGCAAATGAGCGCGAATAAAAAAAATTGAAACAATAGGAAAAACATTTAGGAATCACATTTTTTCCCACAGATTGCCATAAAAATACTTTTGAATTCATTAAGGGTAGTTTTCACCCCTTTTCAGAGGTTAAAACTTTTAAAAAAATTTCTCTTATTCCACGTTAAATTGTAAGTAAAAAGTGTCTCGTAAAACATTATTCAAGCTTTTATAAAAAATTATTCAAGTTTTGCCTTATTATAAAATTCATCCAGGTAATTAATTTTTTGCTCAAAAAGCACACATTAAATGAAAAAGTTACAGAAGACATTTTTTACTTAAAATTTAACGTATAATAAGGGTTTTTTTTTTAATTTCTATAAGTACAAATTCGTTTTTTATGGGGCCCCATGAGGCCCCACAATGAAAAATATGACGAATCACGGAATTTAAAAAAATACCATCGTATTCTACGTAAAATTTTGAGTAAAAACTGTCTCATTCTATTTTTCAATTTAAGGCGTAGGTATTTTTAAAGCAACAAATTCAAAAACCTATTAAGTGAGAAATACCATTATAAAAGTTTTCGATTTTTTACTCTAAAAATACGCATTAAATTGAAAAAATTTAAGAGACCTTTTTTACTTAAAATTTTGTGTAGAATACCGTAGTATTTTTAGAATTTTGAAATTAATCATATTTTTTGTTATCGAGGCCCATGGGGGCCCATAAAAAACGAATTTTCTAAATCGGACACCAGATTCGTATCAGCGACCCTAAAAACCTAATAATATTGTTTTCATACATTTTCTTTTTTTTTACGTACCAAGATATAACGTAAAAGTGGTAAATTTTCATCTTTCTAGCCTTCTAGCTGTCATACCGTTGCTCATCCCATTCTGGGACAAAAGCCATCCGAAAGTAAAGTTGTCAAGCTTTTTTTTAAGCAAAAAAAATTTTTGTTTAGAAGTCATACTTTTCCAAATTTCGATTTTAAAGTTTTAACCCTCTGAAAAGTGGTGAAAACTACCCTTAATGAATTCAAAAGTATTTTTGTCGCAATATACGGGAAAAATGCGATGTTTTTCCTATTTATTCAATTTTTTTTTATTCGCGCTCATTTGTTTTGTGGCGAAGTTGGCGTGGAATGTCCCATATAAAAATAGGAACTCGAATATTGTACACAACGAAGTCATACATACCAGTTCTTCGTCGTTTAGAGTTGCTCTGGGTACAGCAGAGGTCAAACCAGCATTTCTCTTCGTGGCAGCCATGGTCTGCACAAAAAGGAACAGTTGTAGTATTCTATCAGACACTATTTTTCCTGCAGTTGCAAATTCTATGCCTTCAATCTACTGTTAGAGATTTATTGCTAAGACTTCGTTACCAACTGTAGTCGAATTCGTTTATAAAATTGCTGATGCATTTCTTTCAGTTTGATTCGATGAGTTGAAAAAATTTACATAAAATATTTGCTACCAATTTGCTGATGACATTTTATAACCACAACTAAACAATGTGGTTACGTCTACAAAATTTGAACCATTCGGTAGATGTTTTAAGAGAGTTAAATTAATATAAGTAAATAATTGTGTAAATAAGTAGTGAAGGATAATGAATTTGACGATAACATTAGTAGAAAGAAATGGTTGAATAACAAATTTATTTATAATTAATATTGCCAATTGTTATTTTCTTGTTTCTCTTTATAAATTTTAAAGTAAACAATTATCTTTTGCACTGCAATTTGGGCATCGTCTGCTAACGAAGTCCGAGCATGGCAAATAGCAAAATACCTTTTAGTAAAGTAAAAGCATTATTTCAGTATCATCATACCAAAGTTAATTAAAGTAGTGCATAGATAAAGTGTATGCAGTCAGTCGTATATAAATCCACGTGTAGTCGTTTATACTCACCAGGGTACGAAATATTTTAACGAAAATCATGATGATGGATGTGTGTTTATTTTTTGAAACATGCAGACATGCATTCAGTTACCATGCTTCGAGTAGATAGTAAAAATATCCCAGCTGAATTAGATAGAAAAGCAAGCAGAACACTTTTTAAATTCTAATGCGGTACGTATACCTAGGAATTGCCATTATGGCATTTAAAAAGAAAAGTACAATTTTACATTTTTATATAATAGTGATTTTTTACTGGTTCGACAACTGACAGCAAAAATGGTAAAATTTCTGATATACAGTGAGTTAAAAAAGTCTGGAATATTCTGGAATTCATAATGCCATTATGACTTATGATATGCTATGATTTTTTGCAAAAAGACTGAGACAGGTCGATTTTTTTTCAGGTCAAAAAAGTGTGTTTTTGAAGCACAAAACCTTTTAATTTAATATCTCAAATCAAACATTTTAGGGCATTTATATGAATTTTATACTTAAAATTAGTCCATGAATCACATATTAAAATAAATACAAAACATACTGTATAAGCCTAATGATTTATGTACAAGTTATTAGGTGTTGGTGTCTTTTTTTGAGCTTAAAACTTTTATCTTGAACTGAAAAACGGATATTTTCAGAACAATTCAGCGTGTGGTGTAAGAAAATCTTTATTTTTTTTTTATATATTTTTTTAAAAACTTCAAAACTTCAGTGTGATTTTTCTACTAACTTTTTCTCCTATTAAAAAAAAACATCTTTACTAACTTTTACTACCAATTTTTCCTACTGTTTTTTGAACTCGTATATTTATGCATCAACCAATTAAAATATGTAAATATATAAATTTTTAAAATTATTTATCAATTTTATGTGGAAAAAATGAGTTAGTTAACAATAGAGAAACACAAAGAAACCATCCGTATGGTCGGCAAAATTATTTCTAAATACTGAATACTTTTATGACAATCTGGCATCAGTGCGCTCTAAAACTTAAACCCGTGTTTGATGACGTGCATCGGTTTTGATTTTGTATGAAGTATACATATTATACATATTTTCTTACAATATTGCAATCCTTTTTCCAAACCACTTTCGTTTGTTCAGAATTTAAAGAAAGTGTAACTTACATATAATCACTACAAAAAACTAACCAGGTAAATAACACTAGCATTTAGTACATGACTGAACTAATTACACAGTTATAAATATCCTTTGCCTTTTATATTTTATTTGTTTGGATTTGATTACATTACAATTTACTCAGTATGACTCCAATCTCAGTAATATGGGCCATCCGATTTGTTTTTCGTTCAATCATTTTTTAGGGAAATACAACACAAAGAATAGAACAGCGAAAAAAAACAGACATTTAATTTTTCGGACAACATTTTTTTCACAACAATGAAAAATGCCCCGCGAGATTCGTACTTCAGTCAGTAGTTATCAAAACATGTAAACATGCATGGCTACAAGTACAAAAAAAATGTGGTGCTGCACTCATCGGGTTACGTTTGTAGTTTATGCATCGATAATCCTAACAAACGGGTCACAAAACGAGTTTTTTTGCGACAATACGCAGTATACAGTTTTGAGGAACGATTTGTAGTTTATACATCGATAATTTTTAACAAACGGGTCACAAAACGTGTTTTTTTTTTTTTGCGACAGTATAGTCCAGTACGCAGTAAAATTATCAAAAAGTGTTCTTGAAACATATAGGGCTATTTTTGACGGTTTCCTATGTATTTTTTTTTTGCGTAGAACACAATGCGCGGGGTTCGTAGAGCTGAAACCGTCCGCTAATTTTTAAATTAACAATTTGTAAAAAAAACGTCTTTTTTTTCACATTTTCGCTTATATCTCCGTTCCTTGGCATATTTTATATAGCATATGCATTTAAGAAGTTGTAGCTTTTTTCACTATTTTTTTTTACTTCGAATGTAGGGCGACTATGATCATGAAATTGGAGGAAATCTTGGAGGGACTGATATTTGTAGTATGAAGTTACAAAAAAATTCAACTCGATCCGTTAACAACTTTTCGAGTAATTAATGGTCCAATTTTTTTGCAAGCCTTAATTAACGATGACGCCATTTCTTTGTTTATTGTACAATATTGACCTGGTTGGGCTAGAAAAATCATAAACCTCTTCAAGTTTGCGAGACCTTTTGAGATTTTGAAAAATATTAATTTGGGCCAGTTTTATAACGCGTAGTTAATACATAAGTTTTCTACGCGACTACCTTTTTTGACGCGACGTATAGCGTTGCCGCTTCGAAATTCTCGGAATTGTGACTATAATGCCTTGAAAGTACGCTTCAAGACGCGTATTGAAAAAAAAATGAGCGTCAAGATATTATAGTCACAATTCGGAGAATTTGGAGCGGCAACGCTAAAACAATTTATACGTCGCGTCAAAAAAAGGTTATAAAACTTTATAAAACTGGCCCAAATTAATATTTTTCAAAATCTCAAAAAGTCTCGCAAACTTGAAGATAGTTATTATTTTTCTAGCCCAACCCGGTCAATATCGTACAATAAACAAAGAAATGGTGTCATTGTTAATTAAGGCTTGCAAAAAAATTCGATCGTTAATTACTCGAAAAGTTATTACCGGTTCGAGCTGAATTTTTTTTTGTAACTTCATTCTACAAACAGAAGTTCCTCGAATATCATTTTCATGTTCAAAATTTCATGATCATAATGGTGAAAAAAAACACTTTTTCAGCAGTCATTTGCAAGTTAACAATAGCACTTGGAGACTTCGGGTTGGGCTTAAAATTTTGGAAATTAAATGGACTACAATTGCATATGCTATATAAAATATGCCAAGGAACGGAGATATAAGCGGAAATGTGAAAAATACTTTTTTTTTTACAAATTGTTAATTTAAAAAAATTAGCGGACGGTTTCAGCTCTACGGACCCCGCGCATTGTGTTGTATGCAAAAAAATACATAGGCAACCGTCAAAACTAACCCTATACGTTTCAAAAACACATACAAGTCTCTGCCTACTGGACTAATAGGCAGTATTCAGTTTTGAAGAACGATTCAAATGAAATATAATTAAATTAATTAATGTTATTTTTAAACCAATGTGTGGTAAAAACTGTTATTTCGTGATCGGTTATACCACGCGAATACATAATTAGACGATTGAGAAATATGAATTTTCAAGTAAGTAGGTATTAAAAAAAAGCTGGATTCTGTAGGCCTACATACATACAGGGCGCCTCAAAATTACTCCCCCCTCTAGCTTCTGAACGGGGCAGAATATTGAATATTTAATTTTAACGGAATTTTTAATACCCTCAACATAAATGTAACATACGTCATTTGATCCACCACACAGAGAGCGCATTTACGCACTATCATCGCAAACGGAAAAGGGGGTAGACACATCAGTAGATGTGGGCCTTTTCGATGACCAGCTCGATCACCCGATATGTTACCCTTAGATTTCTTTTTATGGGGTTACGTCAAGCTCAAAGTAGTTATTACATTACTGGACCTCATTAATTAAATGGATTCGAGATGTTTGTTACAATAGTACCCCGGACAAGTTGAGCAATCTGAGAAAAGAATTTCCAAGTTCGAACAAAAAAGACTTTTATTGAACAATTATTAAGATAATAATAGTTTTTTGTTTTTGTTTTTATAGTTCAGTCTGTGAGCTGGGAGACTAACTAAGTTTGGTGCAGCTATTCGAATTCAAAACAATTTTTTCACATCATGTTCTATGAATGACCTCTAAGGTCATTCGTGACTATCAACCAACTTGGCAAACCCCCTCAGACCACCCCTATTATATAAAACACACCCCATTCTCACCCTCATTTTTAGAGGGGTATGTCATTTTTGAAAAAATGACAATCAAGCATCGAAAGTGGGTTCTAGGAGGTTTTTTGGGTCGCTGATCATGAATCCGATGTTATTTTCCCGGAAAATGCATGCCACGGCCGGGAAAACTGGAAAATTGGGTCACTTTTGCGGAATTTTAATCATTGTTCACGCGATTTGCGTTTTTTTACGTCATACAGATACCCAGCAGCGTATAATGATAACGAATAACGAAAAATCATGTAAATTTTCTGGAAAACTATGAAAATTTTCCGGAAAACCTGGAGAGATGATTTTTCAATTTTATGAAAATGATCGTGTGATAAATCGCTATAGGGGTTTCTTGGGGCGCTGATCATGAATCCGATGTCACTTTCCCGGAAAATTTATGCCACACAAATCGCGTGAACAATGATTCAATTTTCGCAAGTGACCCAATTTTCCAGTTTTCCCGGCCATGGCATGAATTTTCCAGGAAAGTGACATCGGATTCATGATCAGCGCCCCAAGAAACCCCTATAGCGACTTATCACACGATCATTTTCATAAAATTGAAAAATTGTCTTTCCAGGTTTTCCGGAAAATTTTCATAGTTTTCCAGAAAAATTACATGATTTTTTCGTTATTCGTTATCATTATACGCTGCTGGATATCTTTATAACGTAAAAAAACGCAAATCGCGGGAACAATGAATAAATTTCCACAAAAAGCACAAAAGTGACCCAATTTTCGACCGTGGCATGGATTTTTCCGGGAAAATGACGTCGGATTCATGATCAGCGACCCAAAAAAACCTCCTAGAACCCACTTTCGATGCTTAATTGTCATTTTTTCAAAAATTAAATACCACTCTAAAAATGATGGTGAGAATGGGGTGTGTTTTATAGTATAGGGGTGGTATGAGGGGGTTTTCCAAGTTGGTTGATAGTCACGAATGACCTTAAAGGTTCATAGAACATGATGAAAAAAAAATTTTTGAATTCGAGTGGCTACACCAAACTTATTTAGTTGGCCTAATTCCCCCTGCTCACAGACTGGATTAATACCATTCATAAAATTTGTTTATGTAACTATATCAATTTTTTAGTTTACAGTAAATAGAAAAGGCTGCTCTCAGATATTAAGAGAAAGCCTACGGGTTGTCTTTTAAAAAAAATAAGTTTGTCTCCGTAGCAACCAAAATCGAAAAGACAAAATTAACTCATGTTGACATAAACATGACAAATAAACTGACGAAAATACTTTTATTCAGGACATTTTTTATGTACTAGGTTATTAAAAAAGGCTCACAGACTGGATTATTATGAAAATAGGATACTAAAATTTCGAAAACAAAAAAATTATAAGTTATATGGAAACCGCTGGACCGTTTTTAAAAATAAAGCCGAGTTGAAGACAGATATAAATTACCTTTCAAACAAGGTGTGGCAAGATCCCCTTCCTATTTGAAAAAATGGCGATGCCATCGCCCTCTCTGAGGTAAATCAAGTGACGTGTGTCACTTTTATTAGAGAGTAGTAAAAGTAGAACGATTTCAACTAGTTTTTGCGCGATTTCAATATTTTGCTCAGTTCAAAACCTAGAGGGGAGGGTCCCTTTTGACCCTCCATGTATATTACTAATTAATTCTAGAGAAAAAGCCGTTGAATATTAACATTCTTCAAACTTAACTTGCTATTCTACGACAATCTAGTGTACAAAAACAAAAAACAATTTTGATGTTTTCTAATTACATTTTTAAAGAAAGGTTGTATAGACGAGGAAATTTAGCATTCCACCTCCAAAATTTCCGCAGTAAGATGGATTTTGGCGCAATTAAGCTCGTTGGATTCCTTGTAAAATTTAGAAAAAATGTTACCTATTATTGTCATATACAAATCAGAAACTGCATTACTGCACCTAAAAAATGCATTTTTGGAGTGCAATTTTTCCACCCAATTAAAAAAAAATCATAATTCGAGAATACATTGTCGAAACGGGCTGAATTTCGTTACTCGGGGGGTTTTTGGGGTCGCTGATCACGAATCTGATCAGAAATTGACCGTGATGAGCCTGGGGACCCGGAACCCTGGTCACCAGGCCCATCCCCGAGGTTTTCCCTCAAATTCGGCCTGAAACTAAACGAAAATGGTTACTTGGGGGTATTTGGGGTCGCTGATCATGAATATGTTGTTAGTTTTGTTGTCCGTTATACCTGGAGGACAAGGAACCCTGGTCGCCAGGCCCATTAGCTTCGAAATTCTCGGAATTGTGACTATAATATCTTGAAAGTACGCTTCAAGACACGTATTTAAAAAAATGGGCGTCCAAAGATTTAAAAAAAAAAATCGAAGCGAATGGGCCTGGAGACCAGGGTTCCTGATCCTCCAGGTGTAACGGACAACAAAACTAACAACGTATTAATGATCAGCGACCCCAAGTAACCATTTTCGTTTAGATTCAGGTCGAATTCGAGCGAAAACCTCGAGGATGAGCCTGGCGACCAGGGTTCCTGGTCCTCCAGGTGTAACGGACAACAAAACTAACAACGTATTCATGATCAGCGACCCCAAAAAACCCCGAGTGATCATTTTAGTTTAGTTTCAGGCCGAATTCGAGGGAAAACCTCGGGGATGAGTCTGGTGACCAGGGTTCCTGGTCTCCAAGTTCATCGGGGTCAATTTCTGACATCATATTCGTGATCAGCGACGTGACAGCGAATATATTTTCGACAATGTATTCTCGAATTATGATTTTTTCTTTAATTGACTGGAAAAATTGCACCCCAAAAAATGAGTTTTTTAGGTGCAGTAATGCAGTTTCTTATTTGTATATGAGAAAAATTGGTAACATTTTTTCTAAATTTTACAAGGAATCCAACGAGCCTAATTAAGTTAAAATCCATCTTACTGCGGAAATTTTGGAGGTTTGGCTCTTTTTTTGTGCTAAATTTCCTCGTCTAGTATATTTGAAAAATGAAATGCTTTCCCGAATTGTAATGGTAACTTTATCTGTACTGCCACTTTCAAGTAAATATTTTAAAAGCGAGTGATTAAAATAATTAATACGCCATTATTTTTATCGCATATGTATTTATCAAGCATGCATACCAACTGATGTAACTCCGATTCTTATACAGTCAACGTCAAAAAGTTGGCACCAAAAGTAAAAAAAAAAATATTTCAAATTTTTTTATCAGTTCTACCCTGCAGTTCTTCTTCTAAAACAAAAATCGCACTGTATAGCTGATGTGCACATAATCAGTATTTACGTAATTACAACCTACTTGCGTAATTTATTTTCAAAAACTTTTTGAAATAAACATTTTTTTATATTTGATGTAAACTTTTGGCGGTCCCTGTATAATGAACGTATGAACGGTGTCAACTAAAAGTTACCACATGGTCCCACGTTCTCTTTCTACCGCTGCCTATATTATTAACGCTAGAAAAGGAGATCCTAGAGGAGTGTTGGCTTCAGTTGACGCTGTTTGAACAAGAAAATTGTCGTAAAATAGCACCATTCATTTTCTATGAATACTTTTCTGTGCCAACTCGTAAGTTTTTGTATCAACAAATTACATCATATTTCGTCTTTTTACTGCACTTTCAGTATACATATACGCAGCGAAAAAGTATTCCTGGAAAACATTTGAATTCAACGTATTACGCTTTGGCTTGAATTTAATTTGTTATTAAAAAATATTGCATCAAGCAGCAAGATACCCAAAAAAGCAGATACTTCTTCTAATAATAAATTAAGCTTGAACTTTTCAGGTACGATTCAACTTTTCAACTACGATATTCAACCTACACTTTTCAGAAACGTGGAAAACCAACGCACTACAGCAGCAGATCGAGCTGGCAAATGCGCTTCGAATCTGCCTCAACAACGGAAAGCGAGTATCTACTTGGCGATGAGTATTACCTGCTTGTTTTGGAGTTTTAGTTGTGTGAGTGTTAGTGTTTGACCCCACAGAGATAGAGGTTTGTTCTAGAACAGAATATCGGTTAATCATGTTGGATTTACACTACTTAATGTTGCAAAAATAACGATAAGCAATATAATATTAGACTGTACAGGGGTTATTGATTTCTTTTATTTCTACTATTTTAACCCGTTTCGGCCGAAAACGCCACTCCCGGTACATCACTCTTCAGCGCCTCATAACTAATACCATTTGCGACAGAAAAATTTGACAGGGACGTACTTTTGAAGTTTAAGACGCGCTCTTTCCGATGGTGTCCATTAATTTCCTCCAAATAATTATTAATTATGAAAAAAAGCAGTTTAAATAAAAACACGATTTTTTGCACATTTTTTTAAATCAAATTTTCAAGGGGTTTCCGGTCTGCAATGGACCTGGAACCAACACTAACCGGTGGAATAAATGTTTGAACTTTCAGTATACGTGGTTTAAAGATCGATTGTTTGCTTTATGCCCAAATTGCAATTTTTTTCCGTAAAAATTAAAGAATTTTTTATTGGAAAATGAAACTTACAAAAAAAATGTCAATAATAAAAAGTTCTTAAAACCACTCAATGAAGGCACAATTTTTTATATGTAATAAAATTTTTGAGCAATTTTTTGGATTTTTGCAAAATACTGAAAAGTGGATTCTGAAAAGTGATTTCAGTGCATTCTTTGGGTGATTTTAAAAACTTTTTTATTCTTGACACTTTAAAATGCATTGTTTTCGAGACAAAAAAATTCTAGATCAAATTAGTATTGAAATTAGAATTTTTTTTTCGAAAAAATGCATTTTTACAATAAATTGTCAAGAATAAAAAGTTCTTAAAATCGTTCAAATAATGCATTGGAACTTTTTCAATTTTTTTAAGCAGTTTTTTAATTTTGCATAAATTGACTATATGCAAAATCCAAAAAGTTTCTAAGAAATGTTTGAAAAAATGTGTATTCCTTTTCCATTCAAAAAGTGCATCATTTTCCATTCACACTTTTCCATTCCAAAGTGCACCAATAAAAAATTCATGAATTTTTGACAATTTTACAATAAATTGTCAAGAATAAAAAGTTCTTAAAATCGTTCAAAGAATGCATTGGAACTATTTCAAATTTGTTAAAGCGTTTTTTTTTAATTTTGCAAAAATTGACTATTTGCAAAATCCAAAAAGTTGCTCAAAAAAATTTTGAAAAAATGTGTATTCCTTCTATATTCAAAAAGTGCATCATTTTCCATTCACACTTTTCCATTCACACTTTTCCATTCAAAAGTGCACCAATAAAAAATTCTTGAATTTGTACGTAAAAATTTTGCAGTTCATGCGCCATTTTGAACGCATAAGGGAAAAAATTGATCTTTAAACCACGTATACTTAAAGTTCAAACATTTATTCCACCGGTTAGTGTTGGTTCCAGGTCCATTGCAGACCGGAAACCCCTTGAAAATTTGATTTAAAAAAATGTGCAAAAAAATTACCCGATTGCTTTTTGCTTTTTTTCCTAATTAATAATTTTTTGGAGGAATTTCATGGACACCATCGGAAAGGGCACGTCTTAAACTTCAAAAGTACGTCCCTGTCAAATTTTTCTGTCGCAAATATTATTGGTTATGAGGCGTTGAAGAGCGATGTACCGGGAGTGGCGTTTTCGGCCGAAACGGGTTAAGGTATTTTTCAGTGGTTTTAAAGACTGAAAATTTAGACAGAGAGGATAGTTTCACTTCGTACTTTATGTTTAATATTTGTTTTGTTAATATAGTTAACTAAATGGTACCTTGATCTATAAATGTGTACAGGGTTTTTCCTTATAAATGCCACCCATTTAAAAAGTTAATTTCTTGAGAAAAAAATGATAATTACAAAAGTTGCAGGATTTTTCCTGAAAGTTTTTAATTTTTTTTGTCAAGACAAATTTTTAAAGGGGTGGCAAATTATAAGGAAAAAGCACCCTTCATTTCATCTTTCCGGGCAGCTTTTATTTCAAACATTTTTTTCTAAAATTTACAGTGACAGAGTTATGAAAGAAACCATAGTAAGTAGAACACCATGTATATTGAGAGATATGCCTAACAAAACAACATAAATAGTTCTGAAAAAAACCGAGAATAGTTCCTACATTACAATTCGAATTCTTAGCTTTTTAAGGCTTTGTGTTTAGATTTTACCAGAAAATTATTATTTATTATAGTTCTATACATAAATTGTTTTGTTCCCTGTTTCGTTTTTTATTTCGTTCCCGCCAATGTTTTTCCCTTGGCACCGATGAGCGCAACAATCACATCTAGCAAAAAAATCGTGAGTAGGTAAAAAACTGTAAGTAAAACCAAAACAAAGAGAAAGAAAAACTGTTAGTACGGCGTAATGGTCTGAGGTGTTAGTGGAGATTAGGCAGAGAGTAGAGACCAAATACCTTGAGAACCTGGAGAAGTGAAGCGTCGCAGGGCAAACCATCAAACAGAGAACAAACAACATAGGCACATTAGTAATGGCTCGAGGTGAGTCCATACGTTTGTATGGCGGACTTGTGACGTCATCAAATCGTTGTTCAGGTGGCATAGCGAGACAGTGCAACATCATAGGTTTGTTCCAACAGAAAGTTCACAGGAATTCAGAACTTATAGTTCTAGAATCCGCTTGATTAGCATTGGAACGATTTACAGTAGGTTGAGAATTTTATTTGATAATCCTAACATATAAAATCACAAAATAAAAACCCCTGTTAGAAAACATTGGGCCTTTTATGCTATGATATATTCAAACTGGAGAAATGGATGGATTACACAGCCCCACAAAAAAAAATTGGAACTGCTATCGAGACAACTGTATCTCTATGGTCAAAAAACTATATAATCAGAAAACTATATAGATGTCTTTTCTGAATTTTTAGACGATTCGTTTTAGAGGTCATATAAATAAGTAATAGTATTTGCAGAGAATTCTTTTTAGGAGTCATCTAAGCAACTGTACTTTAAATTTAGGGGTGGTTTCCGCCACTCTATGGGGGTAGTTTTTGAGCATCGCATGGAGACTAATGCAGTTACATACTATTTCTAAAATAACTGGGCATCGTAAGCTTTTTTTGCAATCACAGCATTTTTTTTTAAATTTTCTGTTGTGTGAGGGGTAGTTTTCACCCACTCATGATTTTCAATGGAAAGTAGTGTTAACTCTGTATTTATGCGTTATATTTAATTAGAATCATTGGGATTTAAGACTACGTGAAGCGTTAAGTCATTTCTACCGTTTTTTTAGCGCTAAAATTAAAACATCTAAAATTACACAGGAATGCAGTTGTCTCGATAGCAGTTCCAAAAAAATTTTTTTTTGTGGGGCTGTGTTATAAACTGAGTAAATCGCCTCCTTCCGTGACTAATATAATTTATAACAAAAACAAATAAGTAAGGTTATTTAGCACTTAAAAAATTCTTGTAAAATCCTGGAGTTGTTTAGAACACAACTTTTGTTTAATGTTTAACCAGTTTGGAACACAATTTTCTCATTCTTGGAACACTGCACTGTTTGTTTTGAATTTTTAAATCGACTTGTTGGAACGGTAAAATGGTTTTACGCAAACTCAGTAAAGTTCTGGACGGTTCAGAACTATTGTTGGAACAAACCTATTAACAACCTCTTAAGCAGCCCTCACACAATCAATATTTGTAATAATGACGATGATATTGTCAATAATATTGGTCGTTCGAAAGCTCATGTTTCAATATTGTCAATATATTGTGAGGTATAGAAAGATTATTCAATATATTGACGAAATATTGTCAATAAAACATACTGACAATATAATTGATCATCTGCGGGCCATTATACTGGACCAGTTTACACCTGTTTACAAGGACAAATCATGTAATCTACCTAATCATGAAAATAGCGACATTGCCCATTTATTCTTATACTTGAATCAAAATAGGTAGTAGAAACTACAGATGGAGCAAATACCGTTCGATATAAGTAAATTTTCAAATAGGGTAGGCTTTAATTTTGTCATGGAGTTAGTAACAACCAATTTAAACGAAAAATTAAAAGAAATATAATTATTATTTGAGCAAATGTTCAAAATGTATACTTCACTTTGAAAACACAAACGAACTCGGCGCTTCATATTGTCAAATGCAGTTTCTAGTTGATGAGGGGCTATGTCAGCACCAAGCCTAGATCTCTAATAGCTTTACAAATTTATTCGACAGTGCAACGTATGCTTCTGAAAACAATGTTTCTGAGGTGTCGATAAAGAAAATGCGGAAAAATCCACCAAAGGGGTATCAAAAAAATTCCTCCAAATAAGCAATTGTTTGACAAGTAGTTTGTGTTATAGTGTTATCTTGCTGAGAACACCCGTCCATAAGTTCATCATCAACTCACTGATACAGAGTCATTTTAGATAGATAAGAAGAAAAAGATAGCTTTCAGCAGTTCCGGTTTGGTTGAAAAATATTGGTCCCATGATTCGCCCTCTCGAAACAGCTTGCCAAACACCAATTTTTTGTGGCTGTAAAGGAGTTTCCTCAACATCCTGAAAGATGAAACCAGGATTCGTCAGAAATAAAACGCTGCGAGTCTCATCGTCGTTCTCCAAGTCATCCAAAAACCACTGGCGACATGCTGTTCTTTTTCCAAAATTTAAAAGCCTGGGTTCGTGGACTGCTTGGGTTTTAACTATTTAGATATAAAAGGTGAGCCATGTGCCAGTGCCACCAGGTGGTTTCTTTTTAAAACTGCTATTAAAACTACATCGTTGAATATTTTTAAATGATTGTTGCTTTATTCAAGAAAGTATGTCTCCATTATTTATGAAAATCAATTTCAGTTAAATGGCCGCCGCGGCTGGCTTGGCAGTAGTTCATTCTTTTCATCCAATTTTGCAGTACATTTTCGATTATTTGTGGCTCGATTGCACGAATAACTCGATTGATGTTTTCCTTTAGTGCGTCAATTATTTGTGGATCGTTGGAGCAAAAACGGTCCTCAACATATCCCCATAAAAAATAGTCCAACGGTGTTAAATCGCAGCTGCGCGATGGCCAATTAATGTCTCCAAAACGGCTGATAACACGGTTACCGAATTTAGTGTGCAAATGATTGTTTCACGGCTTGTGTGACACGTTGCTCAATCCTGCTGGAACCAAAGCTCGTCCAAATCCAAATCGTCCAATCGCGGCCACAAAAATTAGTTAACATGTTTCTGTAACACATTCCATTTACTGCAACACTGTTACCATCTTCATTTTGAAAGAAGTAGGGACCAATGATGCCACCACTCCAAAAGTCACACCAAACAGTCACTCTTGCAGGATGTATTGGCTTCTCTATGACCACGTGTGGATTTTCGGAACCCCAAATCCTACAGTTCTGTTTATTAACATGTCCTCCAAGATGAAAATGAGCGTTGTCCGAAAAATTATTTTTCGATTGAAATCGGCGTCATTTTCAAACTCGTTTAAAGCCCACACGGAGAAGTGATAACGAAGTGGATGATCATTTCCTTTACCTCTTGAGTAAGTTACAACTTGTAAGCAAATAATCCGAGGTCTTTATGCAATATTGTCCTCATAGAAGTGCGACTGACATTAAGTTGTTGTGCTCTGTGACGAGTTGAGGTCCTTAGGTTTTCACGACACTTTGGGCAACAGCAGCAATTCTTTCAGCTGTTTTCGAATCCTTAAGCATGCCAGTTTCACGAACTTTCCTTAAGAACTTTCTTACACCAGGCGCTAACGGAGCTTCATTTCGACCAAAAATAGTTCTCAATTTTCTCACTGTTTCTGCATCACAGCATTCACTTTGGAAATAATTTTTCAATATTTTCCAACGTTGTTCAAGCGTAAAACAACCCATTTGTGACAGCGGAGGTTAGACACCGCATATATCTCAAATGTCAAGCACGTCAGTGTCGGCAATGTAGAAATAACACTGAGTTTAAAAATAAATCAAGAGATGGCCCACCCTTTAGCTGCAAATCTTTCTTGTTCCTACGGATAACTGAACCTCTTGTGACAAGTTCGCAGTCAATTTGTTGGGTGAGTTTTCCATAGCTAACTCTTAACTCCAATCGAAACGAGACGCTTTGGCTGTTGGTCCTTCGAGCCGGATCATTTATCTGTTCATTTTTACAATCCCAAACCATTGAAACCTCTTTAAACTAGTAACCGTAAACTTATAAATTATCAAAAGTGTCTCAGAGCAGGAAACGAGAGAAATTGCATTTACTTTTCATGACTGGGTAGATTATTTGATAATTTGCCTCTTGTGTAGAAGAGGTTGAATGCTCGGGCACGCTAACGTACATGACAATATCGCGATGTTTATCCTCAACATGAATAAAACATGGAACGTAGCAGTGCACGCTTTGACGTCGCACGCCTTGCCGTTAGCAACTCAGTACCAGAGTATTTACAAAAGTTGAGCGTTACAAGTCCACCACCGGCTATACATTTAACATTAATATGGCGGGTCAAAAGGATATGGTGGTGCTGAACACATTTTAAACACTCATCCAGTAGGCAGGGAGCTAAAATCATCAAAAACTGTTCTTGAAACATATAGGGCCAGTTTTGACGGTGTCCCACACAATGAGCCGGGTCCGTAGAGCTGAAACCGTCCGTTATTTTTTTTTAACTAACAATTTGTGAAAAAAAAAACGTCTTTTTTCACATTTTTGCTTATATCTCCGTTCCTTGGCATATTTTATATATCATATGCATTTCAGAAGTAGCCTATTGATTTTCCAAAATTTTAAGCCCAACCCGAAGTCTCCAAGTACTATTCTTAACTTGCAAATGACTGCTGAATTTGAAAAAAGTGTTATTTTCACTATTTTTGTACTTCAAAAAGTAGGGCGACTATGATCAATCAACTCGATCCGTTAATAACTTTTCGAGTAATTAACGATTGAATTTTTTGTAAGCCTTAATTAACAATGACGCCATTTCTTTGTTTATTGTATGATATTGACCGGGTTGGGCTAGAAAAATCAGAAATCTCTTCAAGTTTGCGAGACTTTTTGAGATTTTGAAAGATATTAATTTGGGCCAGTTTTATATAACGTTTTCTACGCGACTACCTTTTTTTGTCGCTTTTTTTTACAATATCTTGAAAGTACGCTTCAAGACGCGTATTTAAAAAAAAATGGATGTCAAGATATTATAGTCACAATTCCGAGAATTTCGAAGCGACAACGCTAAAACAATATATACGTCGCGTCAAAAAATGTAGTCGCGTAGAAAACGTTATAAAACTGGCCCAAATTAATATTTTTCAAAATCTCAATATTTTTCAAGAGTCGCAAACTTGAAGAGATTTATGATTTTTCTAGCCCCACCCGGTCAATATCGTACAATAAACAAATAAATGGCGTCATTGTTAATTAAGGCTTACAAGCAAATTCAATCGTTAATTACTCGAAATGTTATTAACGGATCGAGCTGATTTTTTTTGTAACCTCATACTATGTACAAACAGCAGTCTCTCCAATTCCGTGATCATATGTGCCCTACTTTCGAAGTAAAAAAAATAGTGAAAAAAAAGCACTTTTTCAACTTCAGCAGTAATTTGTAAGTTAACAATAGCACCTGGAGACTTCGGGTCGGGCTTAAAATTTTGGAAATTTAATAGGCTACAACTTCTTAAATGCATATGCTATATAAAATATGCCAAGGAACGGAGATATAAGCGGAAATGTGAAAAAGAGTCTTTTTTTCACCCCGCGCATTGTGTTCTACGCAAAAAAATACATAGGGAACCGTCAAAACTAGCCCTATATGTTTCAAGAACACATAAAAGTCTCTGCCTACTGGACTGTCAACGTGCTACAATAGAGTAGTAGAAGTGATAAAAAATCAAAGTTTAACGTTACATAAAATGAAATACTAGGATTAGGACGATCTTAGTAGGTACCTGTGTTTATACAGGATGTCGCATTTTTAAGGGGCCACATAGCGAAACTACAAATTCTTTGTGTAAAAATATTAGGCTTAACCAAACTTACCTTAATCCAAAAGTTATTGGTAACCAAGATACAAGGTGTTAAAGTGTTATAATTTTATTTTATTTGAATATGTGAATTTATGAATACATAAAAACGCCGTTTTTATGTATTCAGAATGCTGCGGAGAGCGCCCTCTACAACTTTAAAAATATTAATATCAATTTGGTTTATAATTCTAAAAATAAACTACAGACGCATTTGGGCAACCACAAAGATAATATCGACAATAACGAAAAGTCAGGAATATACGTAATAAGTTGTAAAACTGATTGTAATATTGGGCAAACAAAAAGATCTATTTTGACACATTTGATTGATTTAAGACACATTGATTTAAAGAACACATGGCTCATTTAAAATATGGCAGAACGAAAAATCTTGCGTTTCCCAACACGCTTTTGACAACAAACATAGGATAGACATAAATAATTTAAAATTAATTGGAAATATAATAAACAGTAGACAGTTGAATGCTTTTGAAAGTTTAGAAATCATTAAATGTAACAGTAGTATGAATAAGGACAATGGTCTAATAACCAACAGTTTAAACTTCTTTAAAGGCACTTTTAATTTATGGAAATCGAAAATAAAATTATAACTATGACACCCTGTATCTTGGTTACCAATAACTTTTGGACTAAAATAAGTTTGATTAAATCGTAATATGTTTACCCAAAGACTCTGTAGTTTCGCTGTGGTCCCTTAATAATGGAACATCCTGTATAGCCTGGGTAACATTTTTTTTTCAGTCAAAAGTTCCTAAACTCAGAGAATGAATGTGTTACACGTATTATTACAGTTTTCCATGAATAAACATTGTAATCTAATTCTATCTCAAAAATATTCACTCAAAATGAAAAATAGTAATGACCAAATTACAATTATTGTCTTTTTGTTATTAGGATTATACTGTGTGTGCACAAATGGAATAAACTCCAAGATTTTATTTTTTTTATCCAATGATACGTCAAAGGACATGGAAATCAAAACAAAATCTGGAGATATAAAGTCAAACCATACGTTTGATACAATGAGATAAATACTAATAAGTACACCATTCTTTGAATTTATAAATACAAATTACCTCCCTGAGTCTACGAACGTGATGAAGAGAAATGAAACTTTGAACTAGATTTGTTTATTAAGCAATTGTAAGGAATTCCAGCACCACCGTTACTGTGGGTTCAAGGGATGGTCACAATTAAGTACATAATAGAAGTCACACTAACAAGGAGTTACCAAACACGGGATCGTCATGTAGATAGGCTTGCAATGAACTTATACAGAGGAGTAGGACGGTAACAACAAATGGATAAGAGACATTTATTTGTGATATCAATGAGATGACATTACAGAAATGTTTGCATAAAAACAACCATAGCATTTTATACTTAACTTTATGATTAATAAATTGTCGAGATACATACAGGGTGTCCCTGGATTGAGTTACCTATAGGTGAAATGGACAAAAAATTTAATTTTTCTTGAAATGTCCAGAAAGTTTGTTGTTCGTTCAATTTAACATACAGGGTGTTCAAAAATAGCAAAAATAAAATAATAATGAAGAATAAAGTACCTTATATTTTCGGTTTGAAAGCTTTCAACTTATTTTCGGTCAAAATCCTTTGAATGTGTGTCTTGTTAATATTAATTTGTGCAGATCTCTTTCTTAGTGATAGTTTTGGATTTTCTTCGACTGAATTTAAAACTAGAATTGTGGCTGCATCATTGTCATCATGGACCTAAACAACAATAAACAGTAACAATTGCTTTATTGATGGCTTACTGGAATTGCAAATATTCTAATTAGGGACTTTGAGAAGAAATAGTGTAAAGACAACCTATTAACTACAGTGTTGATTGACTAAATGATTATCTGGACGTGCTGTTTCGTCAAAATAAATGTTTAAATAATATTTTTGGGTCCTGGAGTGGGTACTGGAACCTTCGGCGTAGAAACAAAAAACTGGACGTTTTCCACGAAACACCGAACTACTACACTTTTCTCGACGCGCGTTTCGCCAACCAAGTTGGCATCTTCAGGAGAACATTAAAACTGAATTTATGATTTCTTATTATGTCTGCGCCTTTAGTAAACATAGTTTTTTTAAAGGAAAATGGCTATACTTCAAACGTATAACAATGATAAAAATTGCGGAATTTCTTCAAAATACTTAATATTGACTAGTAGGCCATGGTTTCATATTTGAGTATTAAAATTAATTGCAAACAATTTTTCTTAATAACTCTTTTACATTGCGTGAATATTTAAGGTACTTTACTCTTCATTATTATTTAATTTTTTGCTATTTTTGAACACCCTGTATGTTAAATTGAACAAACAACAAACTCTCTGGACGTTCCAAGACAAGCAAAACTTTTTATGAAGAATGACTGTCGAAAAATTAAATTTTTTGTCCATTTCACTTATAGATAACGCAATCCGGGGACACCCTGTATAGTTTATGTGAAAGGTTTAAAATTTTAAATATTCTACAGAAAATTATGATAATAAAAATGTAATAATGCGACGATCAATATGTCCCCCCTATTATTATAGAATACCCGAGTCCCAGGTGTGTTCTATATCCTGATACTTTTTCCATTATGTTTGTTCTTCATTATAAAATCCCATCATTATCTCGAAGCCACGAGATTTACGTTTATTGGGCCCCTACCAGCGTTAGACCTCCTCCTGGATATTAGATGCAGCTACGATTGGATGCAGTATTTCGATGGATTTCGCAAATCTTTTAAAGCAGTTTGCTTTGGAAAAACAGATGAGGTCGTTTTCCTTTAAGGTACGTTTTGTGTACACTACAAATTATTTTTTTCTCCGTTTCGAATTTATTCGTGATTTTGCACGAATGAAATTCAAAAGGAAAAAAACCTGGACAAAACCTTTATATTATGCAAACATTTCAGTAAACATGAAAAATTATGACAAATGACAGTATGAGAAACTCAATTGTTCAGATTGCTCGTTGTAAATGCAATATCGAGGTTCTTAGAATAGTTGAAATATTTATTTCTTCAGGGTAAAAGGAAAATTAAGTTTATTGAAAGGTCGTGAAGTTGAAAAACAATTACAAAGTTTCAAGAAATGGTCAACATGTTTTCTGATAACTTTGGAATTAAAGTTATCAGAATAAATATAACAAGGAATATTTTTATTAATTTTAGAATATAATACATGTTCAATTAATAAATGCTTTTAATGGTAAACGGACTAGTTTTATAAATGTTATAAACAAATATTGTTCTTGGTGAGCAATTGGTTTCTCTTAACAAAAATATGGTTTTGATGGGTATGTTCAGTGCCTTTCCCTTATGATACAATTATTATTCCATACCCATATAATGATCCAGGCAATATAGCAGAAAAGTGCTCAGTTTTTAAAAAGAGTCCTGAATAAGGTTTCTCAGCACGATAATTAGGTAAAAAATAGTAGAAATTGATTGTGTATGTTTTGGATAAAATCGATATGTAGGAACCTTTGGAAAATCGATAAAAGTGCCGAAAACCGTTTTTTTTTTGCGGATTAAAGGACGAAAAATATTTTTTTTTTCGTAAAACAAAAATAGCACGTTGTAGCGCTTGAAAAAACGAAAAAAAATGAGTTTTTGGTGATCAAAATCGGTTCAGAAGTTTTTGCACAAAAAAATAAAAACCGATGAAAAATGCCCATTTTTTGAAATCGAATTACAAGGGTAATGGTCGCAGAAACTTCTACTTAAATTAAATTCTTCTTCGGCTTAAATTGTAGCTTTTGGTCGTGTCTATCCGCAGTAAAAATTTCATGCAAAAATAATAAGAACTTTTTACATAAATCGCAAAAAACTAAAAAAAGGTCTTTTCGAAAAACGGCTTGAACAAGCCGAAAAATGGTCGTAGAGCATTTTTTCCTGGGCTACAAATCCATTATCGTGACTTGTGGGAGAGGTTCATTCAATCGGCTGAAAAACGCGTTTGAAAAATCAAGCGTCGCGTTGTTTCGAGCGCTCGGGTGAGCGAGTGAAGGAGAAGTGGACGCGTGGTGGGGGAAGCCTCTCCCGCCGCAGACGCGCTGACAGAAGTCTGCGGCGGGAGAGGCTTCCCCCACCACGCGTCCACTCGCTTACCCAAGGAAATTTTTGGGTAAGCGAGTTCCCTACAAAGGGAACGCTTTGTAGGGAATTTAATGACGAGTCGTTTATGGCCAGGAAAAATTCTCTACGACCATTTTTCGGCATGTTCAAGCCATTTTTCGAAAATACCTTTTTTTTAGTTTTTTTCGATGGGCACGATCAAAAGCTACGATTGAAGCCAAAGCAGAAGTTTCCGCGACCATTAAAACCCTTGTAATTAAATTTCAAAAAATGGGCATTTTTCATCGGTTTTTATTATTTTGTGCAAAAACTTCTGAACCGATTTTGATCATCAAAAACTAATTTTTTTCGTTTTTTCAAGATCCAAAACATACACAACCAATTTCTACTATTTTTTACCTAATTATCGTGCCGAGAAACCTTATTCAGGATTCTTTTAAAAAAATAAACTATATAGCCTGGACTATAATTTATTCTAAGCGCAGTAGGCTGCTACTAAGCTATTCAGGTCACTTACCAAGTCTGACACCAGAGGGGTTGAGTGTTTGGTCCTGGGTCGAATGTCAGGCGTACTGTCGATGTTGCTGTAGAAGGGATTGTCTCCAGGGTGCCTAAAAAAGGGCGATTTTTTTAGCTTGAGATTAACGCATACGGAACGGTGTGTTTCTCCACAAAATTATTAAGTGAATTTTATCAAATTAAGTGAATCTTAAGTCATTTCCTGGATTTTGTGGTGAGGCAGAAGTTTTTTTCTTGGTATTAGTGTCTTTTAAATTTCAGAGGATTGACAACTTCCTCCAAGTGATCACCAATGTTGTTGATTCTGTGAAAAAACAAATGAGAACATGTTTGGTAGCAGTAGGTGAGCACAGGTCTTTCGTTTGGTTCAAATTTATAATTGTTACGTTTTTTTATGTATGTATACTGGGTGTTTCAGTTTTTTGTAGGACTTGATAGAACTTTTAAAATTAATGCAAAAAAGCTTATGTAAACATATGTCTTCAAAGGCTTAGTTTTCGAGATACACGGTTTCAATTTAAAAACATTATTTTTAAAATATCATAAACATTTTTCAAAGTAATGTAGGATTAGTGACCTGTTTCCATATAACTATATAGTTAATTAGTGGGATGAGGTCAAATGTTTCCAAAAAAAACTAATTTTCAGTTAGTCGACGTTTCGCAAAATTTATTTGCATCCTCAGGACTAATTGAATAAGCTTTTTGCTGTCGTTTTTAAAAATAAATATGAATGAAACATTGATAAAACAATTGATATAACATAAAATAATAATAGAATACAATGTACTGTCACACAGACGTGCATCGGCTATCTGTCGAGATAGCAGATGCATTCGCCAACTAGGTTGGCATCTTCAGGAGAATATTAAAACTAAATTCTAACCTACACTATTTATACTTAATTTGTTGCTACGGTTCACTGAACCGTAACATCTGTCTTTGTTTATCAGAGCAAACCGCGACTCTTAGATATATCCACAACGATTCACAATACCCTTTGCAACATAAAATGGCAAGTTCTAATTTTCTAATTCACCGTTTAAGTTTCCCCCTCAGTAGAGAGAGGTTTGAACATGAGAAAAATTTAATTAAGGATATAGCTAAGAATAACAGTTACTCAGTCCATTTAATAGATACATTAATAAGGAAGCATACATTTAAGAGAATCCTGTACAATTCTACGACTTTTCGTAGAGATCCTAACAATTTGAAATTTGTATCGTTACCATGTGAACCTAAATTCACCCGCGGACTAGACAGTTTTAAAAAATATTAATATCAATTTGGTTTCTAATTACAGATGCTTTTGGGCAAGCCCAAAGACAAAATCAACAATAACGAAAAGTCAGGAATATACGAAATAAGTTGTAAAGACTGTGATCAAAAGTATATTGGGCAAACAACAAGATATATTTTGACTAGGTTTAAAGAACACGTGGCTCATTTAAAATATGGCAGCGGAAAAATCTTGTGTTGCCCAACATGCTTTTGACAACAACCATAGGATAGACATAAATAATTTAAAATTAATAATAAATGTAACAAACCGTAGACAGTTGGATGCTTTTGAAAGTTTAGAAATCATTAAGTGTGACAGCAGTATGGATAAGGACAATGGTCCGATACCCACCAGTGTACTGTTTGTTTTGATAAACAAAGACAAATCTTACGGTTCAGTGAACCGTGACAAATTAAGTGTAAATAGTGCAAGTGTGTAGATTAAAATTTAGTTTTAATCTTCTCCTGAAGATGCCAACTTTGTGGCGAAAAAGACACATCGAGAAAAGTGTAGTAGTTCGGTATTTCGTGGAAAACGTCCAGTTTTTTTACGTCGAAATATGCTTATGATATTTAAAAAATCTAGAAAAACCAAGCCTTGTATTATGCAATCTTGTATTATGCAATGATAATGACATTAATGTAGTTTTCTTAATAATAAAAGCTTTAGAACTTGACAAATCTAAGAGTAATAATTCAAGACGTGTGGAATAGATTCCACGGCATACTTCGAGGACTTTTTTTTAAATCTTTCGATACTATTGACCAAGGCTGTAGGCTGTAGCTAAAACTTGTATAAATAATTCTGGGAACCCTGTACGTTTCTTAAATCATCCGGCCCACCGTGAGCGGCCACTGGATCCCTCTCGCCTCGAGAGTGTAGGCATAATCCTGTAATTACTTTTCGGGGCCTTGTTAGCCCCCGCCATCCCGGATGATTTATCTCCTGCCCCAGTTAATTTCCCTCTATATTTAAAATTCTGGTCCGGAAAGAGGGCGAAAAAAGAAAACAACAGGCGCGCGCACGAGACGGGTAATAAACGGGGTCGACCACTCGAAATGATTAGCCCGGAAAATTGCGTGGAGATTTTCCGCGATTGGTGCAATTGTTTCGCAGAAACAAGTCGGAAAATTACTATTCCGGAGGCCGCGGAGTCTTGTTATGTCGAGCGTATATTTCATACAGTTTAGGCGAGGATAAAAAAATAATTAAGATTTTTAGGGCCAGGGGTTAGATAATAACACGCACGGTTAGATAATAGGTACCGGGTGGTCACATTTTGAGACAGCTGAAAAAAAAAATACACCATACAAATATATAAATTAAACTGCAATCTATAATCGTTGCGCCGGTCGATCACCCCACCTACAAAGAAAATAAAGAGCTATCCAAAAAAACGTTACCAAATCTGGCTATGAACGAGGGAAATTGAAATAGCGGTTATGTCGAAGCTCGAAGCGAAACTTTGTTATTGTCAATCTTTTGAAAAGTGGCTCTCACAAATTGTAAAATAAATAATGGCTGCCACATAAAGTGACAGCCTTGACAATTGAATACGGTTATAAACGTACGACGTTAGGAATATTTATTATTCGTAGGCATATGTATGGGCTAGTGCGATCCTGTGATGATCCTCACTTGGCGAAGTCTAACATAGCACCACAAAAAAAGTGAAATGTACCTCTGACTAAACTTGATGGATTACATGTTTTTGGGGTCGCTGAATCCTAATCCGAAGCCCGTTTTGCCCCATCACGTCAGTTTTTTTTATCCTCGATAAGCTGCGGAAAAATGTCAAAAAATGACAAAAAAATATTCTAGAACCCAATCAAACCTCATAACCCAATACTTCAATAACTTCATACCTCTAATCCCATAGCCCTCACAATCAATAAGCCCCAAAGACCCCAATTAACCATATAACCTCAAACTAAAGTTGTGCAGTCATCCAAAACGGGTATTTTAACCATAAATGGCCAAAAAATGGTCAAAAAAACCGCTTCATAAATGATCGAAAAATTGAGGATTTCTACCAGGAAAACTGCAGGTCAGACTAATAACCCAATGGCCCCATTTTATAAGTTAATAACTTCAAAATGCCGCACGGGAGACTGACATTCCGAATTTAAGACTCACACATGCCTGGGATTAGGTAGCTGAGTCAAAGCAAAGGCCAGAACCCCATTAACCCACAATAACACTATAGCATTTATAGTGCTTGATTCTTGTGAATCCCTTTGCCTCTTAAGTTTCGGAGATCTCGAGTAACGTGAGTTCTTTATTCTCTCACAGCTCGAAGTACTTCGTTAACTTCTTCTCACGATTTCTGAATTAACTAGAAGATTTAGTAGCCATATTACACGCACTACGTACATATGTATGTATGTACGTTCGTGTGTACGCAGACTTTAACGCACTATAACTCGCGTTGTAGTAATTGGATTGAGATGAAATTTTGCATAAATATTGGTGCTCGTAAGTATTTCTTACAGTTAAATTTTAGGACTGACCCGATGGATTACGGTGTAGTTAAGATTTAAGACTTAAATTTCGTTTGGCTCACCATAAATACATTTTTATTCATCGGATTTCGATTAAAATTGACATGCACATTACAATTAATGTGGTTTCAAGTGCTATTGAATTTGGTCGCGATCGGACTAATAGCGTGGTTGAAAATGTATCTCGTCGGAGCTCCGCGATGACGTTTGTTGTATTCAAAGTCATATAACTCTGATTGTAATGATCTGATTATGATGATTTGCTTGTATACCGTCCATGCTGTACGTTAGAGATTGCGAGATTTTGGGAAAAATTGGATTTATTACGTGGGAGTACAAGTCTGAAAAAAGTGACTTGCTTTGACACGGATTCGTATTCAGCGGCCTCAAAAACATGTAATCCACCAAGTTTGGTCAGAGGTACATTTCACTTTTTCTTTAGCGGTGCTGTGTTACTGTAAAGCTGGCAGATCCGGGCGGCGCGCCACATTCGTACGCGTCATTCTACTTACTACTTGTATGTGCAAAAGCAAAATTCATGAAAACCATAAATTGTTGCAATGTATAAGATGTGTTAAACTTACCCTGTTATTTACGTTGAGATGTGTGCAAACTTTATGTCCGCCGCCCGGATCTGCCGGCTTTAGTTATTAGTATAACATAGGCGACGCCTCTGGAAACGAATTAAAATTTGTTCACCGATCACAACTGAGTGGCATTTAAATTATTTCGCTACTGTTGCTCGTCGTGATACACCCACTTTAAGCGAGCATAAATTCCCAAGTGATACACCCACTCTGGTAAATTTCCGAACTATCGATTACAAATCCAGACTCCGAGATCCTAATTTGAATCGGCGATTAATCTAGACCGAGTTCTAGAGCAACTTTTTGCATCCAGTCACGCGCTTCTAATCGGTAGAGTGAATTATTAGAGAATAATTATTATCTGCTAGATTTATCAACTCTGTGTAGTATCTGAGTATTAAATCAAGAATTCCAATGACAATGGTATAATACAGGGTGATCTTTGAGAGCTAGCAAATTTCTAACATGTTTAATATACTGTTTGAGAATAAGAATAATCATTATCCATTCACTGTCGTTCGTCATCAGAAACCACACATCCGGATTTCGAAATTATTAGCTCTCACTAGTGCCAGTGTGATATATTTGACGACTAATAACAATGAAAGAAAGTCTCGGCTGTCATTTTTACAAATTTATTCGACGTTTCATGCACACCAGTGGCGGTCGGTGGAATTTGACATGCTCGTATTTTCGTAAGGAGGCATGGGATCCACACCATACATTAGGGAATGGTTACAGATCTAAGTAGAAGGTTATAATGGCAAAAAAGTCTTCAGGGAAAACTTGCGAAATTGTTTTTCTAAAAATGGCTGCCTCCGGGCAGATCTTGGAAATGACTTGAAAAATATTTGCAAAATATTTTTTTCACAATCGCCGAGTAAATACATATATTTTTTTACTTGTGATTTTCTTGACACTTTGAGATCTGTTAAAGTTATGGTACATTTACACACAACATTTCGCCTGTGAGATTTTAAAATAGTTGTATCTTTACGCAAAATAAGATTTTTTGCAAAAATCACAAGTATAAGAAAAATTGTATTTACTCGGTGATTGTGAAAAAAATATTTTGCAAATATTTTTCAAGTCGTTTCCAAAATCTGCCCGGAGGCAGCCATTTTTGAGAAAAATTATTCGCAAGTTTTCCCTGATGATATTTTGCCATTATAACATTCTACGTAGGTCTCGTAACCATCCCCTAAATTATGGTGTGGGTCCCATGTCTCCTTACGGCAATACGAGCATGTCAAATTCCACCGACCGCCACTGGTGCACACGAATGATGCTTCGACCAGCTCAGTCCAACTAATACTAACAAGAAAGGTAAATTACGTTCGCGTTCGCGACTCGACCTTTGGCACGTGCTGTAACTTGGTAATAACACGGCAGACGGGTTTTAATTCCGGAATATAATGGCGTTTTTGATTGAACTACGATTGTACATAAAATATACAGGAGTTGACGATGTACTTTACTAATGTGGAACACATGAAAGTATTCTAGTCGCGTTAAGACCGGCCCAGGAATCTACTATTAACATCTAGTTATAAAGGTCTATATTAGGATCTAGTCATAAAGGTCTTATAGGCCATAAGGGCTACAAAGGTCATACAAGTCATGGAAGGTCTAATAGGCCATAAAAGTCATATAGGTCCGTGACAGATATATACATAGATCATAAAGGTCACATATATTTTAAAGGTGATATTGATCATAAAAACCATATGTCATCAAGGTCATCAAGGATATGGATCGTAAAGGCTGCAAAGGTGATAAAGTGATAAAATATGATATTATTTTGTTGATATAAACTCGATAATGTTTTCTATGTAAAGCAATCTCATGTCATAGCTGCTTTTCATATGTGTTACCCTCCTCCGCCCTCGTTTGCGAGGGCGGACCTATAAAATTATACGCCCTTTTTATCCGGCGCGATAAAGCGATGCTTTTATGGAAAAGTGCATTTAATCGCCCCACCGGGGCGTCATAAGATTGCAACGGCTATCCCTCGTAAATTTCGTATAACGAGCCTCCGGGCGCAAAGTACAACTTCGTTTATTATTAAACGAATTATTGCCCATATTTCACATAAGGCCGTTAAAGTTTATCGGCGTCTTCTTGTTTAGCACCTCTTCAAAATTGCCTACCGGAGAAGCATTTGCCTTTCAACTTAATTAAATACGCTGTTAGGCACATACACATACAGTAAGAGTTACCATACTGCGTACATAGGTGGATATTAAATACATATTAAATGGTACATTTGTATGTCAAAGTTAGGCGAATTTACTTACGTACAACGTACTCCCCTTCTTAGCGGAAATTTAGACGTTGCCAGATCTAACTGTAACTGCATAATACAGGGTTTGTCCGGAAAGCAATGTCAGTGATTTTTTTCCGAGACTGTACGCGCTTTACGTGCTGGGATTGTAGTGGGGGGATCTGGCAACAAGATCCAACAAGCGTCAGTTGGCTACCGGTCGTTGTAGCGGTCGCATCACTCGTTCTTTGAGAGTCGTTACAGTGACCCGGTGCAAGAAAAAATGCAACGTTCGCTTGAGCAACGGATGGCAATCAAGTTTTGTGTGAAACTGGAGAAGAGTGCTGCGGAAACCATTCCAATGTTGAAGAAGGCTTTTGGCGTCTTTCGGACAGGTACATTTTCCGGTGACACAAGGCCTTCGCAGAAGGTCGGGAAGATGTCAACGACGAGAACCGCACTGGACGGCCATCAACCTCCAGTTCCGACGACAATGTGAAAAGTGTGCGTGACTTGTTGAACACTGACCGTCGTCTAAGTGTCCGTTTAATTTCCGAAACATCAGACATTACGAAAACCATTGTTCACGAAATTGTGTCGGAGTCTTTAGGAATGAGGAAGGTGTGTTTAAGAATTCTATCTCTACTGTGTATCTTAAGAGAGACGTAACGTTGGGTTAAAGTTTGTTTAGTCAAATGGACTTATTTTGACCTACATACATATGTATAGAGACATTAAAAAAAAACGTCATCAACTCTGGCTATGAACGAGAGAGATGGAAATAGCGGTCATGTCTAAGCTTTTCGGTTATGTCAAACTTTTGACAAGTGACTGTCACAATTTGTAAAATAAACAATGGCTGTCATATAATGTGACAGTCTTGACAAGTAAATAAGGTTATAAATTCGATCAAGAATAGAAATACGTCTTTTTTTCTCGGCCAACTTTGATGACGTTTTTTTTTGGATGTCTCCATATATGATGTACTATGCTTCCACCATTTATGTTAGTTCATTCGGAAACATCTGTATATCGAAATCAGGTTTGGAATACTGAGTCACGCATTCTCTATACGTTAACTCAAGTAAAATTCAAATTTGTCTACACAAACATCCATCCTATTTACAACAGAAATGCTATTGGACCGGTAAAGGGTACATTCTCTTTGTCTCCCGACATGTCCCGTCTTGAAGTTATGTCGCTGATGCTGCATACAAATTTCCTCCGGTGGACAGTGGGCCGATATGACTTACGTGTCTGGTAACCTTAGGGAATACCGAATGCGAAACGGGAATGCAGACTTTCGATCGCAGGACGCATCTGCATTATCTCGGGGAGATTTTACATTAGCATAAACAAGGGTCTTGCCCAGACTGTGCCTGCCCTGTGTCAGTGGCGGAGTTTTCAGGAGAGACCCGAGGGTCGGAAACTCCCCAAGATACCAACGAACAAGGGAACACGAGCAAATTTATTTTTTAATATATTTTTTTTTTGAAAAAAAGTATTTTCCAAAGGTTTTTTATGCGCTGAATCCGAATCCGAGGTCTAAGTATCTCAATTGGCTCTGGTTTTCGAGATATCCTAACCTAAAAGTGCAAAAATAATGATTTTGACCTATATTTGGGATTATGTAGCATCGCAATTTTTTTTTCTCAAAAAAACTATGAACAACATCTTAAAGTACAAGCCTTGTTCTTTTAAACGCCAAATATCTTTTTTTTTTCGTTGAGACATTGCATTTTGAATTGAATGGTTTTTTGATTAGGAAACACTGAAAATGTTTGAAATTCAATAGCAAAGGTCACTGTTTTCTCATGTAAGAAGACCTACTCGTTCAGAATCCAAGGTCAAATTTCCAAAAAGTTTACTCGAAAATTTTTGAAAATCTGACCTTGGATTCTGAACGAACAAGTTTTTTTATTCTGCAAGTTTTATTTGGACCTCGGATTCGGATTCAGCGCATCAAAATCCTTTGGAAAAATATATTCTGGTGTCTGGGTTAAAATCATGTCGGCCTGTGTTATACGAGGTGTGTAAATTAAATAATGAGACTGGCAACGTAGCGCGCGACCTGGCAACACTGCGGAGACGGGACTTTAGGGAGCGGTTAACATGTAATGCACCTTCAGTACAAGTTTGAACTTGAACTTGATTTGAACGTTTGTTCTTTGTGACTGTTTTCGTAAACCGTTTTTTTTTCAAATGTGTTTTAAAAATGAGTGACATTAATTTTGAGCAACGGTGTGCTATCAGGTTTTGCTTCAGACTTGAACACAGCGCAACGAATACTCTTGCAAAATTTCAACACGCCTACGGAGACAGCGGTTTTTCAAGAGCCCAGGTTTTTGGGTGGTTTAAGGCATTCTCAGAAGGAAGAGAGTCAATTGAAGATGAACCATGCAGCGGAAGGCCTTCATCCTCAAGAACCGATGGAAATGTCGATATAATGCGAGATCTTGTGCGTTCAAATCGTCGGTTGACGACAAGAATGAATGATTTGAATGAACACCACTGTTCATCAGATTTTACTAACGAATTTGGGATGAGAAAAATCTGCGCAGGAACAAAAGAACATCAGGAGATAAATTTTAACTTTAGTTAGTTTTAACTTTATTTAATTTTAACTTTTTGGAATCGGTTGAAAATGATCCCCATTTTATGAAACGTGTCATTACTGGTGATGAGACTTGGGTGTTTGAGTACGACCCGGAAACTAAGCGCCAGAGCATGGAATGGCACACTTCAAGCACTCTAAGACCCAAAAAAGCAAAAATGAGCAAGTCGAACATCGAATGCATGCTAATTGCTAATTTGCTTTTTTGATAGCCAGAGAATTGTCCACAAAGAGTTTGTGCCTCCAGGCCAAACAGTAAATCAACACTTTTACAGAGGTTCTTGAAAAACTTCAAAAAAGGGTCAGCGTGTGAGACCAAACATCAAGAACAACTGGATGTTGCATCACGACAATGCGCCTTGTCACACAGCCATTTCACTAAACGAGTTTTAGCCAGTAAAAACATTTATGTGGCTGCTCAGCCTCCTTATTCGCCTGACTTGAGTCCTTGTGACTTTTTTCTCTTCTCGAGATTGAAAAATCACCTCAAGGGACGTCATTTTGGGACCATAGAAAACATTCAAACGGCTGTATCCGACCAGCTGAATGCTGTTCCAGTATATGAGTTCCAACGCTGTGTGGCTTCCCAAGGAAGTTATTTGGAAGGAGACAATACTGAATTGTAATTCTATACGAACGAAAAAAAAATTAACAAACCAGTCTCATTACTTAATTTACACGCCTCGTATATCTCAATGTCACGCCAAGTGGCATTTTATAAATTCGTTTTAATTTGATAGGCTCTGTTGGTTTCTATGGTTTGTTTGCTTATTGTTTGCCAAATAAAAAAAAAAGACAAATGTGACAAATGGAATAAACCGATACGATTCCTTTGCGTTTGTTACAAGCAGAAAATCCAAGGAGAACTGTCTAGTTTCTTCAAAGGAGAATGTCTTCAATTTATGCTTATATAGAAATGAAGAAATGAATAAAGGGCAATCATTAATAGAAATGTCTGATCTCTGTTAATCGTTTTCACTTTAGTGAAATAAAGTGTGTTTTACAGTTGTTTTTAAGTATGTTTTTAAGTGTGTTGTTTATTTGTAAATGGTCGTAGAAAAAATAGCGTATGCAACTCTCATGTAATGGCTATTAATACACTCGCAATCGTAACGACGTAACTTTCTATTCGTATATTAATAACAATCATTACATGATCGTTGCATAATATACTATTATGAAACGATTGTGAGCGAACTATTGTTGTAGCTGTTTTTTGTCTATATTTATTTATGGTAGGTATGATACTCGAAAACTAAAATCCACTAAAATCGGCCAGACGCCACTGCTCTCCCTTATCATTCAGGCACGGGGATACGGAAAGATTATAATGCATCTCGGTTTTAGTATTCGCAGCATGGATGGGGCGACGTTTCGTGACGAGAATAAAGCTGACCTCAGGCGAAATATATGCCTAACTACGGCAATGTTGAACAAAAGGATCGCCGCTAACCCAATTAGTAATAATATTAGGCAACTTTTTCATTTCACATAACTTACTCCCTGCTGACCAAAAATTGAAGCGTCGCCCTCTAAAGTTCCTTAGCTCAAAGTCTTACTTGAATTATAGTTTTTCAGATACATCGTAACCTTTTTGGGAAGTCCAATATGGCGGCCATGTAGAGCGCAAAATGGCAGAAGACAAGATAAGGTACTGATTCATCTAGAAACGACAAAAAAAATCCGATGCTCCACAATTATTAATTAAAATCGAATCTACAAGCTCTGAACGTAGGAAACTAAAAACATATATATGTACGTAACGTGAAGAAATTTGTAAAAACCAAAAACCAGAGACCCAGAGTAAGGACGGAAGAAAACGTTGAAAGGTCACGGTTAGGCAAGTGATAATAGACAATCCAAGGACAATTTATAATCCAAGGACAAAGTGATAACGGACAATCAATGAGCCATCTGAGCCAACAAATGAATCTGCCCTGTACAATGTATCAACGAATTTTGAAAAACGATTTGGAACTCCATCCATATCGTCTGCAATCCACACATGAAATTCTCAGCGCTGACGAAAGACTACGGTCCTGCCAATGATCGATAGATCATCAAAATGGTTAATAGACTATTTTAACAATGACGAGCTTCGAAAAAGTTTTTTTTTTACTGATGGGGCTTGGTTCCATCTTTCTGTGAGCAGTGAGCAGAAGGAAGACTGCTGGATCTACTTTTTTAAGGAACACTGAATGCAGGGAGGTACCGTCTAGAAATCTTAACGTCTTTTGTACAAATGTTGCATGATGACAAATTTCAAAAAGGTTGTATTCAACAAGATGGAGCGTATACTACTAAAGAAACAGTTAATTATAATATTGAACACGCAGACCATATTCCCACCTAGAACTTGCTTGATCTTAGGTTTTAAATTAAAGTTTTTTATTTATTTTTTATATACCCGGTAAAAGTACCCATCACATAATGTGACAGCCTTGATAATTCAGTAAGATTATAAAGTTAAGACAAAGAATAGAAATACGTCTTTTTTTTACTCGACCAACTTTGACGACGTATTTTCTGAATGGTTTATTATAATACATTACTGCACAAAATGCAAAAAAAATAATTTTACAATATGATGTTGTTGGTACTTATTTTAATTGATTGCAACAAATAAGAAAACTAGAAACTAGAAAACAACTACCAATTCAATATTGCGACAAATGTCATCACGGAAGAGTTAAATGGAAAGCCCATCGGCAGTGACAAAGCTGTCCGTGAAGCTATTCTACTATCGGTAGCAGTTCTAACCGCTCCGGATTATTTTCAGACGGATATCAATCAATATAGTTCTCCGCTAAATCCGCTGCTCTGTCGGCCTCACCGCCGGCGGTGTACGCTTTCCAGCTTAGTTTGCGATAGTTTCGGACGCCGCAAACGCCAGATCTTGCAGAACGCCAGACGCGACTTGCAGCCCGTTTCGGGCCGCGCTGGCGTCACGGCGAAAACAAAACAACTCTCTTAACCAAAATAAACCGGAAGAGATGGTAGAGTGCGTACATAACATACCGTAAGATCGAAAAAAAAACTCCTCAAAGTATACCGTGGAATCTTGTTGCTCTCAGAACTGCCAAGTTCTGAAGTTTTTATTGTAAATAAAATTAAATAACAGGCAATACAAAGAGCTCTTGTGATCGACAGTTACTTTACAAATAGTTGAAGCAACGTCATCAAATCACTCAGAAGAAACGCCATCAAAGTTGGCCGAGCAGTTGGTGTTTCTATTCTTAATCTTAAGTTTATAACTTTATTTAATTGTCAAGGCTGTCTCATTATCTGATGGGTTCTGCGTGTTCAAACTACGGGATACTACGCTAATTACACGATAACTCTCTTGAAAGATTTTTAAACTCTGCATCCAGTGTTCTGTTAATTTTTTCAATATAAATGTGAGGCTTGTCTTCACTCCAGTCTAATATTCTGAGAGTTAACATAGCCCGAAAGATGGAACCAAGCCTCATTAGTGAAAAAAAACTTTTTCGCAGACAGCATCCTTACTGTTAATATGTTTAATAAACCATTGGCAGAACTGTAGTCTGGCATGCCATTTCTTATGTATTTTGATGCGCTGAATACGACTCCGATGTCTGCTTTGCTCCATCACCTACTGGTTTTCCACCAAACGCCAATTTTGGGTCAAAATTGCCAAAAAAATACCAAAGTCTATTTTTTTTACCGTTTACTCCAGATATATCGTTTCCGGAGTATTTTTAACCGCTGAAGAGGATTCCGTAGTCCAAATTTACTTGTGACCCTTCATTAACCCAAAGAAAGTCCAATTTTGGGCCAAAATTGACCAAAAAGATACTAAATTCTATTTTGAGACTTTTAAATCTATTCTGTTTAGTAAAATCATTTTCAAAGTAAGAATTGAATAAATTGTTTATTTGGGTACGTTATAGAAGAGTTGTTTTATGAGAAATAGTTCTTAGTGGATGACTTGTTTACCAAACCGAAACAACCAGTGTAGATTAATTTTATTTTTCTTTGTTTCTAAAAAATATAAAAGTTCTTCAAATCAGTAACTTGTTAATCTTTGTAAATTGGTGCAACGAATGAATAAGAGTACTTTGCATGTAATAAATATTTAGTTTTTTAATTTTTTCTTGTTTTATTTGTTTTTATAAAGTCATGTCTAAGAGATGGTTTTTTCAAAGTACAATTTTGTGCTGGCTATCGAGATTTAAACTTAACTTGACATCAGTGTTCACTCCGCAGATTTTTTCGTCTTTGCGCAGTTATATGACTGGGAACTAATTTCAACATATCGCGTAAACCAGTCTGCAATCAACTTTAGATTTTTATCTATATTTAAAAGGTGTCTTATTTCATAAGGGTAATTTTGAGTCAAAAGCCATTAGAAACCAAAATATAAAGGTTTTGGATTTTTTTTGGACAATTTGACCCAAAGTTGGACTTTTTTTGGGTTACTGAAGTGTTACAAGTAAATTTGAACTACGGAGTCCTTTCTGTGGTTAAAAATACTCCGGAAACGATATATCCTGAGTAAACGGTACAAAGAATAGACTTTGTAGTATCTAGAACGTAGTATCTTTTTGGTCAATTTTGGCCCAAAATTGGACTAATTTCTGAATAATGAAGGGTCAGAAGTAAATTTGGACTACGGAATTCTTTTGAGCGGTTTAAAATACTCCGGAAACGATATATCTGGAGTAAACGGTACAAAAAAATGCACTTTGGTATTTTCTTGCTCAATTTTGACCCAAAATTGGGGTTGTGGAAAACTGGTGAGCGATGGAGCAAAACGGACGATGATGGAACGAATCGGATTCGTTTTCAGCGCATCCAAATACAAAAGAATTGACATGTCAAACCTCAGGTTCAGAATTTTGTTTTTGTGTGCCGGTGTAATGAATTCCATTATTTATTGTGACAAGACACCTCAAAAGTTTGACAACACATTTTCGCTACGCGCTTCGGCATAACCGCTATTTCTATATCTCTCTCGTTCATAGCCAGATTTGACTTTTTGGAATGGCCTCTGTATCTCAGAAAGTTAGCTAGTCACGTTGGAAACTTGAAAAAGGGATAAAATATAAATAGTTGTTGTTTATTCCCGGACCTAAAATCCAACGAACCAAAAAATAATAAAACATAAAGTTGTACAAGTTATTAATTACTGCCTAAGTAAAAGCCTCTGATTAAAAAAAAATCTACTCAGTTTTTTCGCAATTCGCAAATTGTACCGTACGTAAAAATAATTCTACTTATAATTTTGTGGATAGACACCTTTAAACTTAAACTACAAATAAAAACTATTAAGGAAGCACTCACCCATTTGCTCGTCCGGTAGTGTCCCCTCCGATCCCAGAGCCATTCTAAAAAAAAAAAAAAAACACATAAATAGGTAACCAACACAAAGTACCCCAAAAAGGGGCATAACAATGAAAAAAATAAAGCTGCTTTTATTCAACAAACATTAACGAATAATAGATACATGTGTGGATACATTAAAAAAACAACATTATATAATAAATCGAAGACTACTAGTTGACACAGAAGCCTATTATCTTAGCACAATGTCTTCATGTTCATCGAAGAACGAAGCCATATTCTAGAAGCGTAATGCCAATACTGCTAATTTTACACTCAATACTTGATTAATAGTTAAGTAGATAGGCGAAAAATTGCTCTGAATAATGCGTTCAATGTATTTATTAACTCTATACAGGGCGTCCCAATTATTAAGGGACCCCAGGGAATTTACAAATTCTTTGGGTACAAATATTTTGATTTAACTAGACATATCTTAGTCCAAAAGTTATTGGTAACCAAGATATAGGCTGTCAAAGTTATAATTTTATTTTCGATTTTTATAATAACTTCTTTTTTTTAAACTTACTTAGTAAGTTTGGTTAAATTCTAATATTTTACCAAAAAAATCTGTCCCCTGTATGGTTCCTTCATAATGGGACGATCTGTATAACACAAATGTTCAAAATAAAATTTTGGTTTTGAAATTAAATATTTGAAAAAAAAAAATTGAAAATGATATGAATGAAAAAAATCATGAAAATAAAATTTTATTTTGTACTGAATTTTTGAAAGAAAAAAATCTTGACAAAATACACTATACAATAAACTTAGTTTGAATCAGAATCGTTTGTGGAGTAATACCTAGAAACCACTAGAGATAGTAATCAATATAAATTTCGAATTTCCAAAATTCTAACGTTTGCTTCGTTAATTTTATTTTAATTAGAACAATAAAAGTTTATTTAAAAAAATCCTTAGCCAGACTGTTTGCTTTGCAAATAAATTGTATTTAATTAAACATATATTCAGAGCAAACTTTCAAAAATCCCTAATATGTCTAAGTACACTTGCTATTACTAGTCTAAAACACACACTGCTTGTAGGGGACTGGGTTTTTCTTAAAAAACGTGTGTTAACTTTTGAAAAGTCTCACATTCCTTTAAATACTGTGTAATAATATTTATATACTCTAAGTTATATGTTATACCGACAGACTGGCGTGGATATAATGAAAATCAAAGATCTGTCAAAGTGACAAGCTACACAATTGTTTTCTTGCTACAAAATTTCACTACCAATCATAAAGAGATCCCAAGACTGACCCTTGTAAATACACCTTATAAGTAAACAAGGAATTGCTTGATTTAGTAAGTACAATTGGACGTTTACAGCAAATATTGATCTGAGATCTGAATAACACACTCACATTTCTCAAGAAAAACTCAGCCCTAATTTACCGTTAAAATAATGTTACATTGACACGAGATTGTCATTATGAAAAGCAGTCTACCACTCAGTCTATACAAGAGAAGGTATATTACATTTATCAAAATACTTATTTGTTTCATTGCTATTAAAAGTTAGTTTATAATTAGGAGTACCGTATACAGTTTATTTTCGAATAAGCAAGGTGACTTGTGATACCAAACCAGGAATGCTGTTCCAGTTTCACAGCAAAATATGTACATGGATATGATGGTACAGAAGAAAATCTGGTATAGAAGAATTACTGGAACAATGATGTAAAAAATGTGTAGGTTTTATATAAATAAATCGTGGACATCTGGTGGACATCTTTTTTCCTTTTTTGCTCTAAAATCTAATGGTATACAACAAAGCTCCTGGTTGCTACCATTGATGAAATATTTAAATCTAATTTTAATCATCATAATGTCAATCTCATAACACGTAGTTTTCTTAACTAGAAACAACAGCTTATTTTCACTTTTAGTAACCTATGACCAATCGGCTGACTGTAACAATGAGTTAGGTCCCAAAGCAATGAGATGAGGTTTTAGAAGGCTAAAAAAATATATACTGCTTTATCTCGTTCAACAATAAACTAAGAACTGGAATAGTATGTTACTGAGAGCTTGACTTTTTTACCATACAGTGAAAAGTGATTATTAACAAGGTTATGTAGTTTTTGACCATTAAAAAAAAGAAATCGTATGAAAAAAGATCTAACAAACAAAGATACAAGCAATTACTGGAAAAAATGTCCTGAAGTGACACCAATCTAAAACCCTTTCAAATGATACCACTCCCCCCTCCTAGGGCATGACCGGAGAAACGAATTTTTATCCCAACATTCTGATCCAGAGATACGGATTTTGTGGTATACCATAATTCACAAATTGAACTTACGTGAGGCTTAACTATATATAATACTTATTTGATTAGCAAATGCTTTTTTATATATACTCGTAAATGTGAATAAACACGTTTTTTCTAAATACAAGGCACAATATCAAACACTTTGCGTGTTTCGAAATAAGAGCAATATAATAATAGTACTATGGGTGGCAGATACAGTTTAAAATTGACTTACGAACCTCTGAAGTTAACTGGCATTGGACAGATTGGACAAATGTCCCCATTGACACTCTCCTATGAGAAATTATAGAAACACACATTTTTACTGACATGAATAAAAGGCAAAACTGTCAAGCTCTCGCAACTCATTTTGTCTAATGGAAGTATTGCACTATACTTTAGTAACCGCACACCGATATGGAGTAAGATATGGTAATAGAGGTGAAAGAGTGAATGAGAACACCTATTGTACTGTATATACTGTATATAGCGTAACTAATTTGGTTGTCTTGGAATAGGAAATTGACTTTTATTGTTACCGGTTGCTCTCCAAGTACCAAAGCCTACAGCTGCCTCTCGTAGTGCTAGATCACCTACTCTAAACAGATCAAAGGCGAAAGCTTAACATTATATCAATTCAGTGGTAATTTGTAACATCTGGTGCGAATCTACTAACAATCGACGAGTTCTCATGGTTAAGTTTTGACGTGGATCTCGTAGAACTTCTGCATCATCCCCATCATACTCACTTTGTCCTTCTCCACCGCCGGCTCCAGCGGCGCTTTGCCCTTCTCCTCGGCCTTGCGCTCCTTCAGCGTCTTCAGCAGCTTCCACTTGCTGCCCAGCTGGCCGCCCTCCTTGGGGGGCTCCTCTCTGTTGGGCGTCGCCGACGCCTCCACCTGGATCTTGGGTATGGTCATCGCAGTGGGTGGGGTTTCCATCGCCTCCTTGCCCCTCTCGATCCTGCCGTACTCCTCCTCCATCTCCCTGCTCAGGTGGCAGCGCGCAAACTCGTCGTTCAACGCCATCTCGGTCTCGTCGTACTCGTCGGTGCTGTGGTGGGGACTGTCCGGACCGGAAGTTTCTCCGGAGGAATGCTCTTCCTCCACCCTGGGCGAGTCTTCCTGTTTTTCCATCTCTTGGGCCACCGCCGGTTCCGGTTCGTCGTACTCTAGCTCATGGTGGTAGTGCTTAATCTTCTCGAACAGAGCGGCGGCGTTGTCCAGTTGAAACGAGCTCCTGTCGCTTCCCCTCCGCTTGGCGGACTGTATGACGTGCAAGTTGTTGTCCTTTTCGTCTAACACACCTTCGACTACTTTGGCCTTCATTCTCAGCTCTCTGAGGACGAACGACATCTTCTCCTTGACTTCTTCGACCGGTTCGTATAGCTCCTCTTCTACCGGTTCCGGTTCTTCGTGTAGGGTGGCTCCCATGTCTTGTTCTAGCTGCGTCTGCCTCTCCATTTCCTCCAGTTTGCGTAGTTCGTAGCAGTACCACTCGTCTTCGCTATCGATACTGTCTTCGGTGCTCTGTCTTCTGGAGGATACTCTGGACGTGCTCCTCCACGAGTGCGTGCTCCTGCTGTCGTCGTCGTCTCTGTGCCCGGGGATCTCTAGACTCTGCTGATGTCTGGGGAGGAAACGGTTCCCGTGAGACCTGAGACTTATGGTCGACGGACTACCTTCTGAAATTGCCGCGTCTTCGCAGGCGTATGCTCTGTTGTTTTCCGAGCTGTCCGTGGATTTTTGCTCGGGCAGCTTGTTCGACGACAGAGATCCGTTTTCGTCGATGAAGTTATCTATGTCTTCTATGATTTCTTCGATGACTATTCCCTGTTCGTCTCCGAAAAACTGATCGTCCGACATGGAATTGGTCTGTCTCTGTCTGTATTTTCCCAGGGCTCTGGACACGGCGAATTCCATCGACGCCCCGCCTACCACGACTACCATTTTACTTTCCGTAGTTGCCGCCTCCTCTCCTTTTTCCGACGAGGCTGAACCCCGTTTGGCCTCGCCCACCGTGGGGAAAATGTTGCTGGATCCGCTGCCAGTGCTTTTCCCCGAATTTTCTTCCTCTCCCAGATCGTTTTCAATCTCAGTATCTGAGCGTCTTTCGGTTGTGTGCGGTACCGTTTCAAAAAGTGGTTGCAATTGAGACTCTTCGTCGGATTTTTGCTCGGCCTGGTTAGAAGCTTTCTTAGACTTCGCGTTGCTTATCTTAGGGAACAAGTTGTCTCTGTCGAACTGATCGGAGAAGACGCTACAGCTGTCCTCGCTCCGTTCATCCTCGGACACAACTGATCTGGTTCTGTTCAGGCTCCATTCGTTTTCTGATTGCTCGGGGTCTGAGAGAGACTGCGAGAACGACTGGGAGTGACCTTTCCTTTTGGCTTTCTGCAATATTCCAGAGACGGTAGATACGATCGCGTTTTTCTTCTTCTTCCTGGACGAAACGTTGCTTTTAACGCTCACGCTTCTACTGCTCTCCACGTCGTCCTTTTTAGAACCGCCAGGTAACGAGTACGATCTATTTCTTTTAGTCAGGTGCAAGTCCGGCAGCCAGTGACTCACAGAGCTCATGGCCGACTTTAACGTGTTGCCCCTCTTCATCTTCTTCGTCTTCTCCTCTCGATTCTGGTGCTCGGCCCCGGAAGATATGGTTATGTAACCGGATTGGGTCATAATCACGCCGCTAGGGTCGTAGTATTTGTTCTGGGGGTGCTTCTGTTGCACGACGTATTCCGGTAGGTTCCTATTCCTCAAGTCCAACTCTAAATAGGGGATCTCCTGCCTCTGGTTCCATTGCCGATGCTGGTCTATCTGTTGCTGGTTTTCGTAGATCGGCTGCTGCATGGTTTGGTGGGGTTGCTGCTGGTGTCGCCTGTCCATGTAAGGGCTCTGAGTGTAACCCGTGTCCGACGTCTCCACGGAGCGTATAGAGCTGGAGGTGCTCGTGCTGTCCGGGAACTGATTCTCCTGCGGACAGTTGAGCCACGTCGATGGATCGTTGTAGTCGGCTTGAGGTAAGTTGGCCAACGCCGAGTCGTACCTCGACGAAGTGGGGTAATACGACAGCGCGTCGGTGATGTTGCCCGAGGGGAACATGGTGCGGTACATCGCGGTCTTGTAGCCTTCGTGGTTCGCGATGCTCTCGGGGCCCTTGCTAGTGGAATACGACCTAGACAGTGACCTCCTCCTCGCTTGGGTGGCTTCCGACGGGGGTATGGAGATCGGCATCGATGAAAAAGAATTATAAAACTGCTTCTGTTGCGCGCTAAGAAATTCGTTGTTCTCGTAAGGCTCCACCAAGTCCGGGTAGTTGATCGTCTGGGAGATGTAGTCGGCGCTGTTGCTGGTGTACACCGAGGTGTACGAGTCCCTGTTGCTGCCGGCCACAGAATAAATGGCCGGCTGCTCGCTCCGGTACATGTACTCACCGCAGATGGTCTGCGCTTTAGTCGGCGGGGGATCGGGTTTCTTCCTGGGACTCACGTTGATGTCGGAGGCCGGCGCCGGCGCCGGAACGAAGTTTCCGTAGCCGTCTACGCTCTCTAGACTGCAAGGCGACTTGACGGTGGTGAACGCAGATAGATGATGCCCGCCGGGAAGGAACCCGGACGGCATCTGAGAAGGATCCGGTAACTTAGAGTCGACAGACGACTCCGTGAAAGGCCTGGAGTTCATCGAACCCGAGGCCGCCGGAGACGTGGGCCTGTTGTTGAAGGGATGCTTGGGTTCCTGATAGTAATTCATCGCGGCCTTGGAGACTCCGTTTTTGGGCGAACCCGGCGATTTTTCCAAGCTGGACCAGCCGCTCATCGAGGACAGGCCCGAGTCCGACTTAGCGGCCACGATTGTAGAGGAATGGGACTTGCTTCGCTTGGGCGAAGTCTTGGGCGACTTCGGCGAGTGAGGCTTCGGACTAAGGCGGCCCCCTTGGTCGTGTCCGGGGGGTTGCGCGGCCTCGGAGGCGCCCAGGAAGACGTTGCTCGGACTCGAACCGGGATACAAGGTGTTGTTGGGTAGAAGGAACGATTCGCAAATGTCTCTGGGCGCGGGGGGCGGAGGGCTGGGAGAAGGACACTCGCTCTGGGCGACGTCTACGCCGACGTAGCCGTCCTGTCTAGTCCTGACGCTGCCCATGGAGAGCGTGGGGGGAGGGCGCCTTCTCCGACCTTATGCTGAATATGTTCGGGGTGGAACACGCGACCGTCTCGTACGACGCGGCTATCAGGGGGTTGCCGCAGAAGAACGGATTCTTGGGGTTCTGGACGGCGATGGCGGCGGCCGCCGCCGCCTCCGCCGACTCCACGTGTTGGACCGCGGCGCTGTAGGCCAGTCTGCCCGTCACGGTGGTGAACGGAGCGGTGCAGGACGTCACCTCCACGGGACGCCTCCTGGGGGATGTGGGCGTGCGGATTCCGCCCGCCAAGGTCTCGGCGACCTCGTTGTCCGTGTCCGTCACCGAGAGGCGGGAGTTCGGCCTCGTCGAATACGCCGCGTTAGACAGGGAGCTGGGCAGGTCGGACTTGGCCAGCAGCAGGAGCTCGTCCTTGTCCCGTATGCCGCTGGTGAAGCTCCAGTTCTCCTCCGGGTACATCTGTTGCAGTTTCTCGTCGATGTTGCCGGATTCGGTGATCTGCTTCACGTCGATGGGCTCCTCTTGGATGCCGCTCACGGAGATGGGGGATTCCAACAACTTCCTCTGCAGATGCTTGATGTTCACCGAGTCCTGCTGGAGCTTGCTGCTGAGCCGGTCCAGCTCGTTCAGCTTCTCGATAGCCACGTGGTCTATGGAGTCGATCCGAGACAGCTGAGCGATGTCCTGTTCGCTGATGCACGGCGAGTTGCCGCGGTAGTCCTTGTAGTCTAGCGCGCTGTAGATTTCCTGAGAGTCGTCGAGGCGTTTGGACTTGTCCGCGTCTTTCAGTTCGGCCTTCCTCTCGGCGCCACCGTCGTCGACTTCCTCGCGCTCCTCCCAAATCATTCCCAGCTGGCCGCCTTGGTCGCATCCCACCAAGTCCTCCCGGTAGGCCTGGTTCAGGCTCCTGTAGAACGCCTCGTCAGGCCCGCGCATCTCGTCCATGGCGGCGTCCAGCTCCAGCTCGTGGATTTCGGCGGACTGGTCGTGGGGCATCGTGACGTCCAGGCCCTCCTCCAGGCCGTCCTCTACGGTGCCGTTGCCGAGGATCTCCCTGATGACCTCCAGCTCGCCAAGGCGGCCCTCCAGCATGGCGGCGGTCGCCGGTCCCATGTTCCTCGAGCCCGACGCGCCCCCGGAGGTGTAGAAGTCCAGCAGCTGGGAGATGACGCTCTGCTGCTCGTAGAGGAGGCCCTCGAGCTTCTCCAGCCGCTCCCACATCTTGATGTACTCCTGCGAGAGAAGGTCGAGCGCCCGCCACGCGTACTTCAGCTCCGTCTCGAGAATGTTGAGGCGGGTGCCCAGGCGCTCCATGTACTCGTTGATGACGTAGTCGACGTTGGCCTCGTAGTTCTGTTGTGCTATAGCCGGCGCCATCGTCTCGGAGTCACTGTCCATGCTGTGGCGCACTTTCTCACTCATCTTTCCACGTGTACGACGCACTACATTTTAAACTCTAGGTTTAGTTAACAATTCGTATAGACTTCTCATGATATGTTCGTAAGACGCGCACTTCCTAGTGATTCTCGACGGGATATGTGATACTGGATGATGATTCGTTGCTCGGCACCATTCCTCCGGGAAATGTCTGTTCGTTCTTCGCCATGCTCGCGGCGGGTATTACGTGACGTTGGTCAGGTGACGCGTGTGCGGGAAGAGGGGAGCGCTCTCTGCCGTCGCCGGGCATCACCACTTTGCACCGCATTTTTTTAGGTTAGGTTTTTAGATGCACGCGAGCGTCCAGTTCACGCGGCACAGATGAGTTTTAGCGCGAGGCGTGCTGGTCGGGTGGGGAGCTTCATGGCCTGGTCCACCTGTAACGAAACGGTTCATTGTACAACGTGCTGGGCGAGCTGCTTTGAACTCGAGTACGACAAATGGCGGTTGGGTGCGTGGGTCTGCGCGTATTTATGCTCACGAAAAACTAGGATTCTTCGTATTTAGGAAAATGCCTGAACTATCTATGTAAATGATATTAACCCTTTAACGCCCAAGTGCACTGTCAAGAGAAATGAACATAGAGGCTCATATTACCAGTGGCGGTGCGTGATATTTCAGTTAGCCATATCTTGAAAACGACGCATGGGACCCACTTCACTTTTTTAGGTGATGACTATACACCTCTTACAGAAAGGATTTATAGTGAAAAAATCGTCAGCAAAGTTTGCGAAAAAATTTTCCAAAAAACACTGGAGCACACCCTGGGTTCTCAGTAACGCTCTGTGGGATATTTGCAGTATATTTTTTTTCATAATTCAGAAACAAATATAAGGAGACGTTTTTCGATTTGTTGTAAAAAGATTTTTTTTTTCAAAAAGTTATGGCCATTTTAATTTTAATTTTATAGGGACATTTTGTTTCCCAAAATTAAAATGGCCATAACTTTTTGAAACAAAAATATTTTGTAACAAATCGAAAAACGTCTCCTTATATTTGTTTCTAGATTATGAAAAAAAATATACTGCAAATATTCCACAGAGCGTTACTGAGAACCCAGGGAGTGTACCAGTGTTTTTGAAAAATGTTTCGCAAACTTTGCTGACGGGTTTTTCACTATAAATCCTTTCTGTAAGAGGTGTATAGTCATCACCTAAAAAGTGAAGTGGGTCCCATGCGTCGTTTTCAAGATATGGCTAACTGAAATATCACGCACCGCCACTGCATATTACTGATAGAAAAAATAAAGAAAAAATAACTAAAACCGTGTTTTTCTGTTTTCGAGGTCGCTCTTTCGAATAGAATCGTTAAAATTTGCAATAAAATTGATGTAACCTTCAATGTTTAACAAAATTCAGAGGGTGATATTTCTCGGTTTTTACCAGTTGCGGGATCATTGACGCAAAAGAAGAATTTTGAAAAATCATTAATACTTTGGGAGTTTTTGGGGTCGCTGATCACGATCCTGATGTTAAAATTTCAAAATTCAAGATGGCGGATCCAATATGGCCACCATCCCGAATCAAATTTCAAATTTTTCGATTATTTTGCCTCAAACTTTGTAAACCAGGGGTTTTCGGGGTCGCTAATCACGATCCCGATATCAGAATTTCAAAATTCAGGATGGTACATATGAATGGCGACCATTTGGATATCGCGATCGTCATTAACCACCCCGAAAACCCCTGGTTTACAAAGTTTGAGGCAAAATAATCAAAAAAATTTGAAATTTGATTCGGAATGGTGGCCATATTGGATCCGCCATCTTGAATTTTGAAATTCTGACATCAGGGTCGTGATCAGTGACCCCAAAAACCCAAAAGACTAATCATTTTTCAAAATTCTTCTTTTGCGTCATGATCCCGCAACTGGTAAAAAACGAGAAATATCACCCTTTGAATTTTGCCATATCTAGTTATTTTAACCTCAAAAATGAGAAAAATAAATTGTTCTCATTGCGTTTCCTTCAAGTACACGTCTCGAGTGCACGTTTGTATTTGTTTTTGAGTAGTGTAAAGGACGATAACATAGCTAAAATTGCGATTAAAAAAAAATCTTGAAAAATTTACTACTGTTGGCAATACTGATGTTAGTGCCAACAAACAATTGTTAGTGACACAAGCAACTGTGCGGAATTCGTGAAAGTAATGTGCGTGTCGTGTCGTCCACTGTCCACGTGAATTATTTAGAATTTGCACCTTTAACTTCAGTAGATGTGGAACGATCAGTTTCCCTCTACAACCATATACAGGGTGAATCACTTTTTTGTAGCAGGACTTTAACATTCGATAGAATACTATATTTTGAGAAAAAAAGTTCCTATAAACATATGGTCTATCTAGCTTCATAAAGGAGATACAGGATGTTAAAGTTTCAGTTTTTTAAAAGTTTTTTTTACAATATTTTCTGAACGGAATGGTATTTTTGCTTAATATTTTACACACGGTTTAACCTCAATAGGAGCAACAATTTCTATTAATTTTGTCGAAAACACTATACTGGAAGTTGCTGTTCTCGGGTACCCAGAATGAGATCAACATTTTTAACTGTGCCATTTACGACTTTAGAAATTCTACGTGTTTAAGGCGCCAGTGACGTGTATTTCAGCTAGGTTTATTAACACAGACAATTTTTTGAGATTGTCTGGCTAAATGAGCATTATTTACAGCAAATTATATTACAAATATTAAGAATTTTGTGTGCAGGCTAATTTTAATATCCTATATTGATATGAATGACAAAAATTATTTCACAATTTTCGAATTTATAAAAGATATATGCACGCCCATGGAATCATAAGTTGCACCGCTTTTTTTTGTTCCCCAGGCGTATTTATCATTTTCAATTAAAAACAGAAGGACTATACATTATTAACACATTTTTACTCTTTTGGACTCTCATTTGTCCGTCAATGACATGACGAATTACGAGACCGACCCTGCGTTGTCGGACTTGTACAACTTTCCGGTCCCTAATAATGACACAGAAAAGCTGTAGATTTTTTTAGGTAAAACTATTGTAATTTTATCAAACTTAACTTAGTCCAAAAATGTAATAGTACCCAAGACTAAGGGTGTCAAAATTATAATTTTATTTTCGGCTTTTCGTTAATGTTTTTTTTTTAATTTTTGCACAAAACGTTGTATTTGTGGTTCCTTTTAAAAGCTGAGAATTTTAATTTGTCAATAATTTTGATATTATCGACAAATTAAAACTTCTTGCCACAGAATCACCCCAATCTTGTGTAAAAATGTTGATTTTTAAAAAAGTTATTTAAGTACAATAATAAATATGTAAAAACAAAATGTGAATTATGACACCCTGTATATTGGTTATTATTGATTTTTCCACCAAGGCAAATTTGGTAAAACTGCAATATTTTTATTCAAAAAACTACAACTTGTGAATTCCTTAATGAAGTTTTTTAGTTTCACAGCGTTTTATTCAATTTTTTGAGACTAAAACCAACAATAAAAAAAAACAAAGGCGATATGGCGAATGCAAATTTTCCCATCAATTACACCGCAGCTAAATGGTGACGGTAAACGAATCGCACAATTTGAGAACATCAAAAACACTGTAGGGCCGTAGGGCATAAACGCGCTGAAGAGAGTCTTTCCACGCTCCGCTTCACCGAATAAACAAACTTTCCCCTTATTACTCCGTAAGCAAAGTAAGAAAAAAGTTCCTTTAAAAACACATTATTCGCGGTATTAAAAAAATAATAACGGACTTTAGGCCGCCCGTTGGCCGAGACCATCTTTCGTGCCAAGTTTCCGTAATACAATTTCCCCGAGTTCGGTATAACAAGACAACTAATTCCTCTTGGAAGGGGTTAGGGTTGGAGGGAAGCAAAAAGTTTCGGGCTCCCCTCGACCGCAGCCCTAAGTCCTCAGGGGATGGTCCCCGAATAACGAGAGGAAAGTTGCTAATTCTCGGCTTGGTCCACGTGCCCAATTTTTTCGACGACGCGACGTACCGAAACGCGAGAGCACAGTCTAGCCAAGAAATAATGAAAAGAATCGTCGCTACCGACCACTCGTCGTCTATAGAAGATTTTTTTCCTGTTGTACCCGCAGGTACTTTTAGCCGTTCCGCTCGAAGATATGCTCGTGTTAAACGGTGAAACATGTACAATCAGCAATTCAAATCATGATACACCCACTTTTTGGTTTAAGGTTGCTTAAATTGTTTTTTTTTTTGCTTTTGATAGGATCACAAATTGTGAAATTCTGCGTCTAATAAATCGAAGATGATATTTCGTCTGTGTGAAAAGATATAGCTAAAAAAAATGAAATTGCGATGTTTTCCAAAAATCGTGAATTTCTGAAAATATTAAATAATTTAAAAAAAAATTTGACTCATTATTAAGTGCAGTGTATGTATGTTATATATTTTCTAATTCTGTGATTGTGAATGTGATTACCATTTGTGAATAGACCGAAAAAGTTGTTTGAAAATTATGACGATTTTACAATACAGGTCACATATTTTATGTATTCCTTGCAATCGTCGATATACAGGGTGAGTCAGAAAGAACGGGCCAACACTAAACTGGAGATACTAGAGACCAAAATATTATGATTGAGCTCAACATGCCTTATACCAATGTCGCTGGTTTAAGAGATACAGCATGTTCAAGGGTGGGCTATCTATTGGTTTCTTTTTAATCTGAGTGTTATTTCTACATTGCCGACACTGACGCGCTTGACATTTCACATATACATATGTGGTGTCTAACCTCCGCTGTAAGAAATGGATCGTTTTACGCTCGAACAACGTTGGGAAATATTGAAAAACTATTTCCAAAGTGAATGCTGTGTTGCAAAAACAGTGAGAAAATTTTGAACAATTTTTGGTCGAAATGAAGCTCCGTCAGCGCCTGGTGTAAGAAAGTTATTAAGGAAAGTTCGCGAAACTGACATGCTTATGGATAACAGAAGTCATCCACGTGCTCGTCCGGTGCGCATAGCTGAAAGAATTGCTGCTGTTGCCCAAAGTGTGTGTGAAATTATTTCGGATTATTTGCTTACAAGTTGCAACTTACTCAAGAGGTAAAGGAAAATGACCATCCACTTCGTTATCGCTTCTCCATGTGGGGTTTAAATGAGTTTGAAAATGACGCCGATTTCAATGGAAACATTTTTTTTTCGGACGAAGCTCATTTTCATCTTGGAGGACATGTTAATAAACAGAACTGTAGGATTTAGGGTTCCGAAAATCCACACGTAGTCATAGAGAAGTCAATGTATCCTGCAAGAGTGACTGTTTGGTGTGGGTTTTTGAGTGGTGGCATCATTGGTCCGTACTTCTTTCAAAATGAAGATGGTAGCAGCGTTGCAGTAAATGGAATGCGTTACAGAGACATGTTAACTGATTTGGCAGCGATTGGACGATTTGGACTTGGACGAGCTTTAGTTCCAGCAGGATGGAGCAACGTGTCACACAAGCCGTGAAATAATCGATCTTTTGCACACTATATTCGGAAACCGTGTTATCAGCCGTTTTGGAGACATTAATTGGCCATTGCGCAGCTGCGATTTAACACCGTTGGACTATTTTTTATGGGGACATGTTAAGGACCGTTGTTACTCCAACGATCCACAAACAATTGACGCATTGAAAGAAAACATCAATCGAGTTATTCGTACAATAGAGCCACAAATAATAATCGAACTGTACTGCAAAATTGGATGAAAAGAATGAACTACTGCCAAGCCAGCCGCGGCGGCCATTTTACTGAAATTGTTTTTCATAAATAACGGGAACGCAGACTTTCTTGAATAAAGCAATAATCATTCAAAAATATTCATCGATGTAGTTTTAATAGCAATTATAAAAAGAAACCATCTGATGGCCTACCCTATATTAACTACGCATTTTCTTCGAGGACTTCCTTCTCGTAGCGACGATTTGTGAGACTACAGGCCCCGAGCATTTCGCAACATTTCCGCCTACGATTCTCGAATTCTCAACGCACGCGAGCAAGGCCGCTTTTTATTCCGGCGTTTGCTTAAAACAAATATTTACGTTAGCCGAGGTATCTACGAAACTCATTATGCTGCTGGAGAGCGCCGCACAGTGGGGCAGGAATTCCGCCTCGGCTCTCCAGCGTAAAACACAACGAATTCGCTTACATCGAATTAATTCGTTCGACAATGGTAAACTGAAAAAAGGGAACTGTTTTCGCAGTACACAAAATGTAATTCCGGAATTGTATATTCTGCTCGCAAACGGAGGAAAGCAACGTTCTGGAATAACTTAGGAAACAAAAGTGTTGTAACGGCTCAAAAAATGCCGTGCCTTCATGAGTTTTCTTTTTCTTTTTTTAGGAGAAAATGAAGAGATTAATAAAAGTAATGTATGTTATTATTTGGAGCTTATACAGTAAGCAACGAAAGTCATCACACACCCACTTTTTGAAGTTTGCTTAAATTCTGATAATTTTTGTATTACAGCATTGATTTTTTTTGCTTCTGACAGGATTAGAGCTTGTGATATTCTGCGTCTAATAAACCGAAGTTGAAGGCGGTATGTCGATTGTGTGAAAAGATATCGCTAAGAAAGTAAAATTTCAATGTTTTCAAAGAAACGTAAATAATTTCGAAAATAGTAAATCCCTTTCGAAGTTGTTGGACTCGTATTAAAGGGAAATCTTCAGTGTATCTATTTGACTAACTGAGTCATTTTGAAAAAAAATTCCTAGAAATGAACAAAATCTAAAGTTGAATCAAAAAATATCACAAAAATTCAAAAAAGCCCTGTACGCCACACATTACTCCAACAAAAATTTGGGATTCATATCCCTCTAGATCTCTGTGTTTTATTAAAATTTCAGGAACAGTGATTTTTACGAAAACGATACTAAGGATGGTAGAATTTTGAATTTTCGTGATATTTTTTGGTTCAACTTTAGATTTTGTTCATGTCTAGGAATTTTTTTTTTTTCAAAATGACTCAGTTAGTCAAATAGATACACTGAAGATTTCCCTTTAATACGAGTCCAACAACTTCGAAAGGGATTTACTATTTTCGAAGTTATTTACGTTTCTTTGAAAACATTGAAATTTTACTTTTTTAGCGATATATTTTCACACAATCGACATACCGCCTTCAACTTCGGCTTATTAGACGCAGAATATCACAAGTTATAATCCTGTCAGGAGAAAAAAAATCAATGCTGTGCAAATTATCAGATTTTAAGCAAACTTCAAAAAATGGGTGTATGATGATTTTCGTTTCTTAATGTATATTGTTAATTAATGAAACAAAGACCCTGTATTCAGCTTAAAAGTCTTTTTGCGTTTTTTGTTAAATAAAGTTGTAGTTAACACTCGCAACCAAGCCCGCGAATTACGAGGTGTGTAAATTAAGTAATGAGACTGATTTTTTTTATTCGAATAGAAATACAATTCAGTATTGTCTCCTTCAAAATAACTTCCTTGGGAAGCCACACAGCGCTGGAGACGGTTCTTCCATTCCTCATAGCAGTGCCGGAACTCATATACTGGATAGCCTTCAGCTGGTCGGTTACAGCCGTTTGAATGTTTTCTATGGTTCTAAAATGGCATCCTTTCAATCCATCACTTTTCAATATCGGGAAGAGAAAAAAGTCACAAAGACTCAAGTCAGGCTAATAAGGAAACTGAGCCACAGGAATGTTTTTACTGGCTAAAAACTCGTTTACTGAAATGGCTGTGTGACAAGGCATATTGTCATGATGCAATTCGAAGTTTTTCAAGAACATCTCTGTAAAAGTGTTGATTTACTGTTTGGCTTGGAGGTACCTACAAACTCTTTGTGAACAATTCCCTGGCTATTAAAAAAGCAAATCAGCATGCATTTGATCTTCGACTTGCTCATTCTTGTTTTTTTTTTGGGTCTTGGAGAGCTTGAAGTGTATCATTACATGCTTTGGCGCTTGGTTTCCGGGTCGTACTCACACACCCAAGTCTCATCACCAGTAATGACGCTAAAATGGGGATCATTTTCAATCGATTCCAAAAAGTCAAGACTCCTTTCTTTCCTGATGTCCTTTTGTTTCTGCGAAAGGTTTTTTGGAACCATTATGCGCAAATTTTTCTCATCCCCAATTCGTTAGTCAAATTCTGATGAACAGTGGTGTGTTTCAAATTTAACTCTTCCCCGATCATTCTTGTCGTCAACCGACGATCTGAACGCATAAGATCTCGCATTATATCGACATTTTCATCGGTTCTTGAAGATGAAGGCCTTCTGCTACGTGGTTCATCTTTAATCGACTATCTTCCTTCTGAGAATGCCTCAAACCACCGAAAAACATGGACCTTGAAAAAACACTGTCTCCGTAGGCGTGTTAAAGTTTTGCAAAAGTATCCGTTGTGCTGTGTCCAAGTCTGAAGCAAAACCTGATAGCACACCGTTGCTCAAAATTAATGTCGCTCATAGAAAAAAACCGGTTTACGAAAACGGTCACAGAGAACAAACAAATGATTCTAACAAGTTCAAACTTGTACTGAAGGTGCATTACATGTTAACCTATCGCCCTTCTAAGTCCTGTTTCCACAATGTTGCCAGATCTGGCGCTACGTTGCCAGTCTCATTACTTAATTTACACACCTCGTATATGTCGATCTGCGAATTAAGGGTGATAGTTGGAACCAATTGGACCCCAAAAATGAATTAAATGAATACTTTTGGGATCCGATTAGTTCCTACTATCACCTTTAATTCGCAGCTAGATATAAAATTCGCAAGTTTAGTTGCGAGCGTGAGCTACAATAGAACTGAAAACATATTATAAATGAAAGAAGATGAAAAAAAAGTGTGCCTACAAATATGACAGTAAAGGAGAGCTGTGCGGTTGATTCAAATGTATTGAGCCTTGCTGATATGTTCAAATATGATTATTTACTTCATAAAGAGGGTGAATTTAACTTAGAATATAAGCGCCATCCGACTCTTCAAGAAAAAGCTTCAACAAAATTAGATACGCTGCCTAGGAGTAGTCTCTATTCTTGTTATATCGACCAAGAAACGAAAAAAATAACGTAAAGGAGTATTACTTGATAACTAACCCTATACAAGACAAAATTACACCCCGAAAAGAAGCCGCCCCAATCATTCCCAATTTCCCGGCCGAACTTTTTAGAATGGCGGGTATCTGCACGAGGTTCACGTAGACAGGAAACCGGAAACTTTCTCACAGGCGGCGCCGATGTTCCAGAGCTAGACGAGGCGCCGCGCTCCAGATATCTAATTTGATTATCTCCTCTCGTAGGGAGCGGGATGTCCTAATGGGATTCCAGGGAGTTTATCCAGAACCGACGCCTAACCTCCCCCTGCATTGTCGTTTGTAATGGGCGTCTTAAGGTGAACATTCTCGCAAGGCACGATCGCTTCCGGAAAGAGAAACGATCGATATCATCCGAGGACCGGACGGAGTTAGTGGGGAATTAGTTGAAGTATCGAAGTTACAGAATTTGTAGAGCTTCTAATTCGCGAGCGGCAAATAAAAACGGCGTCGACCGCGCGAGCTCACCCGATCCCCAACCTACTTCGTCGGCACGTTGACGGGATTGTATTGTATTTTGCAGTCATACGTGGCTGGTCGTGCATCATGTATGTAAGCGTTTGTGGTTTACTTACTGCTTAATTGTTTATTATTATTTATTACACACTACTCGAAAAAATTAAGGGAGCAAAAAAATTCCTGATTTTTTTATGATATTTGAAAGGCTCAGTAAAAATGTATCGTATTAGATTAAAAAAAAATCATTTTGAAGCGTCAAGTTTCTGGTTTTGAAATCTTTTGGCAAACAAAGTGTGAACTACGGTTATCACGCAATCCTAAGGAACAGCGTGAAAAAAAAATTACAATTTGTTTTGTTTTTGGTGCACGGACTTTTTTTGGATTTTTTTTTTAATTAAATCAATGCGTGGGCCGGATAGGTTGTTTATTCAGCTTCAATTTGCTTTTCTTATATTCTCTATGCGTCGATTTGTCGCTGATTGGTCATCGCTGTGCGGTCATTGATTTTTGAGATATCGATGATCAATAAAAAAGGATCCTTTTCCATTAAAAACAGATATCTCAGCGAAAAATTGACGATAAGAAAAGATAAAAAAAAATTGAATCTGAATAAACACCCTAGTCGGTCTATCATCGATATAACCCGTTTCGGCCGAAAACGCCACTCTGGGTACATCGCTCTTCAGCGCCTCATAACTAGTACTATTTGCAACAGAAAAATTTGACAGGGACATATTTTTGAAGTTTAAGACGTGCCCTTTCCGATGGTGTCCATGAAATTCCTCCAAAAAATTATGAATCATGAAAAAAAAGCAGTTAAGAAAAAACTATTTTTTTTATTCAAATTTTCAAGGGGTTTCTGGTCTGCAATGGACCTGGAACCTCACTAACCGGTGGAATAAATGTTTGAGCTTTAAGTATACGTGGTTTAAAGATCGATTTTTTCCCTTATGCGTTCAAAATGGCGCCTGAACTGCAAAATTTTTGCGTAAAAATTCAAGAATTAATTATTTAAGAACAAAAAGTTCTTAAAAAATCCTCATTTGCACTGGATCAACAACAAATCAACACATGCACTGGAATTTTTTCAAAAATTTTTTGAGCAACTTTTTGGATTGCAAATTTTTGTCAATTTTTGTAAAATTTAAAAAAATTGCTTAAAACAATTCTGAAAAAATCTCAGTACATTCTCTGGGTGATTTTAAGAACTTTTTATTCTTAACAATTTATTGTAAAAATGCATTGTTTTCGAGAAAAGAAAATTCTAAATGTCGATACTAATTTGATCTTAGAATTTTTTTTCTCGAAAACAATGCATTTTTATTATAAATTGTCTATAAAAAAGTTCTTAAAATCACTCAAAGAATGCACTGGAAATTTTTCAGAATTTTTTTAGCATATTTTTAAAATTTGCAAAAATTGACTATTTGCAAAATCCAAAAAATTGCACAAAAAAATCTTGAAAATTCTATTGCATTCATTAGGCAATTTTAAGAACTTTTTATTCTCGACAATTTTTTGTAAAAGTGCATCACTCCATTAAAAAATACTTGAATTTTTACGCAAAAAATTTTGCAGCTCAGGCGACATTTTGAACGCGTAAGGGAAAAAATCGATCTTTAAACCACATATACTTAAAGCTCTCAAACATTTATTCCACCGGTTAGTGAGGTTCCAGGTCCATTGCAGACCGGAAACCCCTTGAAAATTTGATTTTAAAAAAATGTGCAAAAAAATCGTGTTTTTTTTAAATTGCTTTTTTTCCATGATTAATATTTTTTTGGAGGAATTTCATGGACACCATCGGAAGGGGCGCGTCTTAAACTTTATGAATATGTCCCTGTCAAATTCTTCTGTCGCAAATAGTATTAGTTAAGAGGCGCTGAAGAGCGATGTACCGGAAGTGGCGTTTTCGACCGAAATGGGTTAATAAAAAAAATTCGCCTATGCACCAAAATTCGCACAAAAAAAAAACTAAAAAAAATCCTCGCGCTATTTCTTAGGATTGCATGATAATCGTAGCTCACAATTTTTTTTTGCGAAAAGATCTCAAAACTAGAAATTTGAAACTTTTTTTTTTAATCTAGATACGACCATTTTTCACTGAGATACAACCTTTCAAAAATTATCAAAATATTTATGAAATTTTTGCTCCCTTAATTTTTCGGAATAATGTATATAATTGTTGCATACTAAAATTCATTTAACCTTGTGGAAGCCTTGTTGGCGAGTGACACAAGGACGTAGCCAATATTTTTCTTTGGGGGGGGGGGGGCGGTCCAATGCAGATTAAACAAAAAAGCAAAAAAAAAGGCCATTGGAGGCAACGGCAAGCGCAATCCCCCGACTATTTTGGTTTTTACTTGACCATTTGGGAGGGGGGGCGATCGCCCCCATCGCCCCCCCCCCGTGGCTACGCCCTTGGAGTGACAGTCCATTCGATCAACCTTCCATGAATTCTTTCTACCAGTGTATCTACGTTTGTATTTTTATTGTCGAGTTAAATGGGCCAGACACGGGAATTTTAAGCGAAATTCATCTTGCGTTTAAAAATTCGCAATAAATTACCTGCGCCTGTCGGATTTATTCATATATCTTCGGGCCGCATCTCGGGCGATCGCTGTTGCGACCACCGTGTAATTCGATGATTCCCTTCGATGAACCCGCCTCGAAATAGAACGGATACGCGGACTGGGTACCTTCCATATACAGTGCGTTCCAAAAATATTTTGGCAAAGTTATTCACGAAATTATTTTTGAAACGCTTAGAGATCCAAATTTTTTCGACAATTTTACAAATAATCACGTCATAAACACTTTTTTAATGGCAATCCCTGTTTTTTTTATTATGGATTTGGAAAGAACAATTCTTTTTACGTATAGAAAAATAAAAAATATACAGGGTGAGTCATTTATTGTAGCAGGACTTTAACTTTCGATAGAATACGATATTTTGAGAAAAAAGTTTCCATAAACACATGGTGTATCTAGCTTCATAAAGGAGATACAGGGTGTTAGAGTTTCAGTTTTTTTTTTTAAGTTTATTTACAATATTTTCTGAACGGGAAATGGTATTTTCGCTTAATATTTTACACACGCTTTAACCTCAATAAGAGCAACAATTTCCATTGATTTTGTCGAAAACACTATACTGGAAGTTGCTTTATTTGTGCCCAGGTTATTTAGATTAACCGAACTTTCGTATCGTACGCCACTGACCTTAGTTGACTAACATTTATAAAAGACTGATGTTTTAGCTACAATTGTGATTTCTTGCAATTTTGCGCTAACTGTGACGGTTTTCGAGATATTGGTCATTTTTAGTCTGATGGTGCATCTCCTTATATGGCAGTGAAAAAAAAAATTTTAGTTTTCGTTTTATTTTTTAACGAAGTGCTTTGGAGGGTGTTAATGCTAAATTTTTTTTTTCGATGCACATGTCTTAATGTGGATGAGATCAATATTTTCAATGTTCTTATCGAAAATACTATACTGGATGTTACTTTTTTCGGATGCCCAGGTCACTTAGTTAAAAAAAAATAAAATGAAAACTAAAATACTTTTTTTTCTTTTGCCATGTGAGGAGATGCACCATCAGACTAACAATGACCAATATCTCGAAAACCGTCAGTTAGCGCAAAATTGCAAGAGATCACAATTGTAGCTAAAACATAATTATTTTATAAATGTTAGTCAACTCAGGTCAGTGGCGTACGATACGAAAGTTCGGTTAATCTAAATAACCTGGGCACCCGAGAAAAGCACCTTCCAGTATAGTGTTTTCGACAAAATCAATAGAAGTTGTTGCTCCTATTGAGGTTAAACCGTGTGTAAAATATTAAGCAAAAATACCATGCCGTTCAGAAAATATTGTAAAAAAAACTTTAAAAAAAACTGAAACTTTAACACCCTGTATCTCCTTTATGAAGCTAGATAGACCATATGTTTATAGGAACTTTTTTACTCAAAATATCGTATTCTATCGAATGTTAAAGTCCTGCTACAAAAAAAGTTACTTACCCTGTATATTTGAGATGTATTAGTTTCCAGAAAGTCGACTTTATGAATGGAAAATAACCCCGCCACACCAATGAGTTATTTCGACAATTTCTCTATATGTAACCCTTACACTGACCTGTAAATTGTCGAATCACGTAGCAAAATCTAGAGACCATCAACTTTTATGTTTTAATCTTTCCTATAAACCTACCTAGTGGCGACTGTTTATTGACTGAAGAGGTTTTATTGTTTAATGGAAACAAACAACCATCTGTTCATGTGGGTTATGCTGCAAATATGAAAGAAACGTACGAGGACATGCGTATATTACTTCAAAGCATAGAATACGAAGATCATAAATGGAATATCTGTGGCGATCCTAAAAGTCGTTGCGCTACTTACAGGACTGCAGAGTGGCTACACCAAATATTTTTGTTTTTTTATGCGAATAGGATAACAGAGCCAGAAACCAACATTATGTCATAAAATGTCCTTAACGAATCCTTACTAACAGCAGAAAATGTATTTACCTAATCTGCACATACAACTAGGGCTTATAAAAATTATTGTTAAAGCGTTAAATACAGAAGAAAATGATTTTCGTTATTCGAAAATTCACCAGACCGCTTATGGTTTAGGTTTATCATATTTTATATTCTTCCCTTTTATAAAAACGTATGGGTGATAGGTAAAAACCGAGCTCATATTTGAATTCAGCACATTACAGTAGACAAAAAAAATATCAGGAAGCGACAAAAAAATCAAAACGCAGAACAGTGTAATTCAGTTTTTCTGTGTTTGTTCCAAAGCCAACGAATGAATTGGATCTAAAAGAGAACCGCGCGATCTGACTTTTCATTCCACTCGTCGATATCTTCGAGAAATTTTGGAGTAATCGCTTAAGTACTTCGCAAGGATCTGCTGGCGAATTCTCGCCTATTTGTTAGAAAAGTCCGATGGAAACTCATTAGCATACATTACCACCGCGGAGATTTGATGTCGTGCATCTTATGCACTTTGTTCGCGGCGAAGGTAATTTGCATGTGATGCTATCGCCGTATAAGTTGTTCGCGTCTGAATGCTCTTATTAAAAGGGAACTTTTGTAGGTCAGAGTTGTATACAAATTTAACGACCAAGTCTAAGTCAAAGTATACACGCGTTGGACTGTTTGCAACGTTTTATTAAAACATTTTTTTTAATAACGAATATTTAGAGAAATACCTACTACAAACAGCTTTCCTTACTTTTTACTCACACTGTATATAGTATTAGAATCTACTGTGAACTGTTTATCCAAATATAAATTTCCTGAAGAAAAAACTATAATCGCTTTACAGCCTGCTATCAAATACTATATGATTTAAGTTTTCTTAACTTATAGAGTTGTAAAATAAACTGTCACTCGACCCTTTCCTCAGTTTCAGTTAGACACTTAACAGAGACACAATGTGACTGCCTCCGGCATTATATGAAACTTTTTTACGGCTTTCATGTAGGCACATACATACATTCAAATCGTCAACAAAGTCGGCGAAGGAAACTCTAGACCGCCATAAACTTATGATTGTATATCATCCGAGACTTGGGAGAGTGGAAATCGAGGTCATGCAGAACCACTTTCAGACGGATCGATACGAAACTCGTACGGGGCCGAATAAATATATATGTGAACATATTGGACTCATATTAAAACCCGTTTCGGCCGAAAACGCCACTCCCGGTATATCGCTCTTCACCGCCTCATAACTAATAATATTTGCGACAGAAAAATTTGACAGGGACATATTTTTGAAGTTTAAGATGTGCCCTTTCGGATGGATTCCTCCAAAAAATTATTAATCATGAAAAAAAGCAGTTTTTTTAAAACACGATTTTTTTGCATATTTTTTGTTTTTAATCAAACTTTCAGGGTGTTTCCGATCTGCAATGGACCTGGAACCTCACTAGCCGGTGGAATAAATGTTTGAACTTTAAGTACGCGTGGTTCAAAGATCGATTTTTTGCCTTATGCGTTCAAAATAGCGCCTGAACTGCAAAATGTTTGCGTAAAAAATTCAAGGATTTTTTATTGGAAAATGATGCACTTTTACAAAAAAATGTCAAGAACAAAAAGTTCTTAAAATCACTCAAAAAATGCACTGGAATTGGATTTGAATTTGAATTTGAGTCATTTTTTGCAAAATTTAAAAAATTGCTTAAAAAAATTCTAAAAAATTCTGCACTGAATTCCAGTGCATTCTTTGGTTGATTTTAAGAACTTTTTATTCTTGACAATTTATTGTAAAAATGCATTGTTTTCGAGAAAAAAAATTCTAAATATCAAATTAGTATCGAAATTTAAAAAATACTTTTCTCGAAAACAATGCACTTTTACAAAAAATTGTCAAGAACAAAAAGTTCTTAAAATCACTCAAAAAATACACTGGAATTGGATTTGAATTTGAGTCGTTTTTGCAAAATTTAAAAAATTGCTTAAAAAAATTCTGAAAAATTCTGCACTGAATTCCAGTGCATTCTTTGGTTGATTTTAAGAACTTTTTTATTCTTGACAATTTATTAAAATGCATTGTTTTCGAGAAAAAAAAATTCTAAATATCAAATTAGTATCGAAATTTAAAAAATACTTTTCTCGAAAACAATGCACTTTTACAAAAAATTGTCAAGAATAAAAAAGTTCTTAAAATCACTCAAAGAATGCACTGAAATTTTTAAGCAATTTTTTTAAATTTTGCAAATTATTATTTGCAATATCCAAAAAGTTGCTAAAAAAAAATTAAAAAATTCCAATGCATTCTTTGAATGTTTTGAAGAACTTTTTATTCTTGACCATTTGATGTACCGGGAGTGGCGTTTTCGGCCGAAACGGGTTAAAGGGAAATCTTCCGAGTATCCATGATTAACTGAGCCATTTTAGAAAAGACTCGTAGACATTAAAAACTAATATCTCACCAGCACTCGCTGGGTTTTATTAAAATTTGATGGACAGCGATTTTTACGCAAATTGTAAGGATGGTAAAGTTTTGAATTTTTTATTTAGTTTTTCAGGCCTTAGGACCCAATATAATGTAATGGGCTCCTGTAATTTGATGGGCTTTGTAATTTGAAAATGACATGGACTCCAAATTTTAAGATTTTTCCAATCAAACTTGGTAATTTTTGCTTATTAGAGCCTGTGACCTCTGTACTCCTTGAGTAAGATTCACATTCAGTCTCAGTTATTTTGATAGTATTTTACTTTTTGTTGTTAGCCTCTTTTTTGTTTTTGATATTATAAGAATCATCGAATAAAACTCGTCAGGTATGTCTAATATTATATTTAAAACTAACCTGCGACAACTTATACTAAATGTATATTCGATATTATGAAAAAGGAAAACATGTAGATACTATGTTGTTTATATCTAATGAGAATTTAACTGATGGCAATTCGCAATGGCCGCTACAAGTATTATGTAATTAAATCAAGTGTTTTTGTGGAAATTATCACTTAAACTGAATCAAAATTAGCACAATTACGGTGATTAATGTGGTAATTGTTCCTGTGGGTACATAGGAACTTGCTGGGGCCTGATCAGGAATCAATGCGTTTTGCCGAGACCAACAGAGGCTAGCATAGAAAAATATTTAATTTATAAATACCTATAACTTCCTCAAAGGACTTTTTGACTCCGCATGAATACCTTGACAGTATATTTCACGTGTGTCACCTCCCTTGTCTCACTGGGTTGCACTCCACGAAATCTCATAACTCACAGCACTTGTTTATTTTTAGGTTATGTTCGCCAAAACATTTAATAGGAATCAACCCTGTTTCTCCTAGCAAGGCAGAAAATGGACTAATATTCGGCTGTTTCAGCCGGGGGATATTCATATCTTTGGCCATACTCTTCATTTGTTTCAAGAATTTGACATTTCAAATTTATGGTATTTTTTTGTGAAACCTTTTCTCTTTTTTGCCCTTGTTTTAGCAATACTGAGGCCATTTTCTTGATCCTGGCGTCGTCCTGATCACATTGATATGCAATTCATGCCACTGGTTAAGAATTTGGCAAAGTTCCCCGATACACTGCCGAAGCAATTTTTCACAATTTTTTTCCCAAAATTGGACACTAATTGCCCAATTCAAAGGCTAATACAAATTTTCTCACAGGTACATCTTTTTATCCAATACATTCTATATTGCACTCTAAATTACTTATACGATCTTTTCCTTTATTTATGTTTTTTTCTTCGTTCTAGAAATATTTTCGTACTTCCTCAAGCAACATTTTTTTTGTATGGACAATTTTGGTCTGAAAATAAAGTATAAGACGTTCACCAGCCTTTATATACAGTATACAGGGTGTACAAGGACTTTACATCCTTCCTTTTCGGAAATGAAAGACGGTTTGTACGCATGAATTTTCGTTCAAAGATTCTACCTAGAAAATATACTTATAGGGTAGTTTAAACAACATAGTATCGTACACATTTTTATTTTAAAGATATACCAACATATTGTGATACTTTTATGAGATACCCTAACCGATATTGTCGACAACGGAAAACGTAAAAAAAATCAACAAAAATCTAATACCTATCAAAGATACATTCTATAGACTCCATACATGGTTTCACAACAAAAATTCATAAGAAAATGAAACGTAGCCAGTGAATAAAATATGAAATTTGGCCTTCTAGTTACATACGAGAGAAATCGAAGATTGCAAAGAAAATAATTTAGATAGAGAAAAGTTCGTTCCAAATCAGAAAAATATATACTTAGTACTTTGACTACACATGAAAGTGGATAGAAAAACCTACATATTTTTGGCAGAATCTTTGAAACAAAATCCATGTGTACATACCGAGTTTCGTTTCCGAAAAGAAAAGATCTAAAACTTTTGTGCACCCTGCATATTATATATAAAGTATAGTGAACATCCTATAGGTAATTTTCTCATCAAAAATTGTCGATAAAATAAAATAGTTTCTTCAGGAAGTACGAAAACAAAGTTCCTGGAACGAGAAAAGCAAAAATCAAGAAAACTTCATGTAATTTAGATTGTAATATAGAATCTATTTGATAAAAAGATGTACCTGTGTGAGATTTTGTATTAACCTTTAAGTTGTGCAATAAGGATGCGATACTGGGGAAAAAATTGTGAAAAAAATGCTTCGGCAGTGTATCGGGGAGCTTTGCCAAATTCTTAACAAAGTGGCATGAATTGCACATCGACGCGATCAGGGCGATACCAGGATCACCGAAATGGCCTTAGTATTGCTCAAAAAGAAAGAGCTTAAAAAAGAAAAAGATTTCATCAAAAATCCAACAAATATGAAATGTCAAATTCCTGAAACAATTGAAGGCTATGACCAAATATTATCGTTATGCTCGTCTAAAACAGCCGCGAGTCAGTCAATTTTCTGCCTTGCTGGGAGAAACATCGTTGAGCTCTGTTAAAAATTCTCTTAAGGTAACCTAAAAATAAAAAATAAACGAAAGTGTGAGTGTTGTGACATTTCGTGGCGAGTGGAATCCAGTGACACAAGAGAAGAGGTAACTCACCTGAAAGATCCTTTCAACGGAGGAAATCAAAAAAGCCTTTGAGGGAGCGAAAGGTATTTATAAATATTTTTTATGAATGCTTGTTGATTACGGCACAATTTAAATAAATTTGTTTAAGCCGTGATTACGGCGAACATGCATCGGCTCCAGACAACAGACTGCAGCAAGTTGCTGTATACTGGGTGTCTACGAAGGTAGGGCGTATTCTGTAACTTTTGAACGGAAAGAGATATACCATTTGAATTTTTCACTTGTCCCGTAGTAATCTAGATCCTATAAATAAGGGGAGACGGGGGTACTATAGGACACTTTTTATTTTGAGGCTCATTTATTTTTCAATTTTTAAGAGATTGGTTCTCCGATTGAATTATATTTGATCGTTAAAGCTCAATATAAACGTATGGCAAAACAAACACATTTGATAGTAGTACCCTGTTACTACCTTTTAAAAAAGTGTTCCCTCTGTCCTAATCTGCCTCCCTGGAGGGGAAGTTTAGGGACGTCGCTGGGACAGTTTAGGACTGATAATAAAAAACCGAGATAATTCTCGTCTTCTTACTTTACTTATTGAAAGCAATAAATCTCTTGTTAGGTAACAGTCTCACAAACCTCTTTTAATGTATCTTTTTTCTTTACAATACAGTAGATAATTTGTAATAGGCAATCAAATAAACATAAATGTCAACTTATTGGAACCTTGATTAACCCTTTAACGCCCAAGTGCACTGTCAAGAGACATGAACTTAGAGGCTCATATTACTGATAGAAAAAATAAAGAAAAAACAACTAAAACCATGTAATCCCATGTTTTTGAGGCCGCTCTTTCGAATGGAATCGTTAAAATTTGCAAAAAATTGATAACTTTTTAACAAAAATTATTAATAAACGCGATTTTTTCAAGATTCTTTTTTAATCGCAATTTCAGCTATGTTGTCGTCCTTTATACCACTCAAAAAACAAATACAAACGTGCACTCGAGACGTGTACTTGAAGGAAACGCAATGAGAACATTTTAATTGTCTTATTTTTGAGGTTATAATAACTAGATATGGCAAAATTCAAAGGGTGATATATCTCGTTTTTTACCAGTTGCGGGATCATTGACGCAAAAGAAGAATTTTGAAAAATTATTTGTCCGTTAGGGGTTTTTGAGGTCGCTGATCACGATCCTGATGTCAGAATTTCAAAATTCAACATGGCGGATCCAATATGGCCACCATCCCGAATCAAATTTCAAATTTTTCGATTATTTTACCTCAAACTTTGTAAACCAGGGGTTTTCAGGGTCGCTAATCACGATCCCGATGTCAGAATTCACCAAGTTTGAGGCAAAATAAACGAAAAATTTGAAATTTGATTCGAGATGGTAGCCATATTGGATCCGCCATCTTGAATTTTGAAATTCTGACATCAGGATCGTGATCAGTGACCTCAAAAACCCCTAACGGACAAATCATTTTTCAAAATTCTTCTTTTGCGTCAATGATCCCGCAACTGGTAAAAAACTAGAAATATCACCCTTTGAATTTTGCCCTTAGATATGGCAAAATTATTCTAATCTCAAAAATGAGAAAATTAAATTGTTCTCATTGCGTTTACTTCAAGTACACGTCTCGAGTGCACGTTTCAATTTGTTTTTGAGTGGTATAAAGGACGATAACATAGCTGAAATTGCGATTTTAAAAAAAAGAATCTTAAAAAAATCGCGTTTTTTAATAGTTTATGTTAAAAATTGAAGGTTACATCAATGTTTTTGCAAATTTTAACGATTCCATTCGAAAGAGCGACCTCGAAAACATAAGAATACATGGTTTTAATTATTTTTTCTATTGGTAATATGAGCCTCTAAGTTCATGTCTCTTGACAGTGCACTGGGCGTTAAAGGGTTAATACAAATCCACTTTGGATAGTCAAAGTATTTACCTAATAAATTGAATCTACTAGGTTATGGAGTAAAAAGCAAGGAAATTTTATTGTTTCTTTAGATTTTGTGACATTATCCGAACAAATGCGAGCCCATTCTTAAATCCATCGCCTACTACATGTAAAATTGAAATAGGCGTTTTTTTGAGTGGGTCAGGGTGTTGTTGTGGATTAAAATCCACCGGCCGCCATATCGAAGTGTAAAGGGCGGAGGCGCCGGTGCGGGCATCGGTACGTAAAGCGAGCGTTCCCGCGATCACTTCAAAGGACCGCCACACAACACAGGTATTATTTCGGGCGGTCCAGGTCGATAGAACGGAATTATGAATAATGAATACGGCGAGACGTGCCTACAACAGCCAAACGAGCAGCACCGGACTCAGATATTTTTTTATAGAGAATTCGCTTTGTCGCAAGTGGTGTAATTTTAATCGCCTGCCGATGATGACAACATGGTCGGCGAAAGCCGCGTTGTGTACGATTTGGCGGTTCGTGTTCGTGGAGAACGAAGACCGTTTTGTTGTGAATATCTGTACGACAGTAAAGAAAAATTATGCGCTAAAAATGTGGGGTTGTGGTAGGTACTTATGGGAAATGTGGCGCAACTGAATATTTTTTCAATTTTCAAGGTCGCATCTGAATGTTACAAATTTCACGGTTCGCGAAAATATTTATATAGTTATATACTGTTTAAATTTTCTTGTTATTGTGTTATTAATAACAATGTTATAGTAGAAAGCGTATTATCACCTTAATAGAAGAGGAAGTCGACTCAACGATGTTAGTTTCATCTATAATTATAGATAAATAAATTAGAGTTTATTTTGTATTATCTTTTAAGTACCCTTAGAAACAGATGTTTTTTTCAATATGGTAATTTAGAACGTCCAACTTTAGACTCATCATGTCATGTCCTCTCAAAGCAAGTTCAAACGCGTTACAAAAACGCACTCAATTAATTATAATACATAAAATGTAGCCATTAGCCTCACTTTTTTCATTGCGCACTTCAATATTTTTTCGATATGCAATGTATAGTGCAATACTATATGCAATTACAACATTTATCTTTCGAAAAAGCGTAAATTGCCCAACATTTTTCATACATTGTGCCGACGTTACACGTTTTTTAATTCAATCAACTATGCTACTAACTCTTGACAGCAGCTGTTTAACTGTTTTGGCATTTCCCAAACGGAAGTCTGACAACTATAACACCTTGACTGTTCTGGAAATAATACACTAATGGAAAAAAATAAAGGGTCAAAAAATGTTTCAGAATTTTTAGTGATTTTTCAGAATGCTGTATCTCAGTTAAAAATTGTCTTATCTAGGTTTAAAAAAAAAGCGTTTTGAAGCGTCAAGTTTCTAGTTTTGAGATATTCGGCAAAAAATTTTTAGATCCTATATGTTTCGCGCAATTTTAGGAAGTAGTGTGAGAAGAAAATATTGCGATTTTTTTTCCTTTTTTATTCAAGTCCACGAGCTTGAAAAAAAATTTTCTAGCTTAGCCATGGCATGGACCGGATAGCTTGTTTATACAGCTTCAATTTGTTTTTTTTTTTTTAAATCTCGATATGACCATTTGTTGCTGAGATATCGAACTTTAAATCAAAAAGTACCCTTTTGCTTTTGATCGACGATATCTCAGCAACCAAAGGTAGCACAGAAAATAAGGGCAGTTCTGAAAACTGGAATAAACCCCTACAAGGTTCTCCTGCGATTTTTGAGAATTTTTTTTTATCTTTGACATGAATTTGAAAAAACAGGAAAAAAACGGGTAATTGACGGTTTTTCAGAACATCAACGGCTGAACTTCAAATCTTCATGAAATGAGTAATGTTGCGTGTGCCTTTTACAGTTGAATATACCCCCAAACACCATGCGAAGTTACATTACGATCTAACGAACCGTTTTCTTGTTGCAAACGGTCAAACTTTTGAAAAAATTAAAGGGTCACGTTTTTTGAGCTTAAACGTCCTAATTATGGCTAAAGTGAAAAAAAATTTTTCGAACGTATTCACAATTTTTTCGCAAATACCGTTGAAATTTACAAAAAAAGTTTTTTTTTTCGAAAAATGAAAACAAAATTTAAAGGCTTCCAAAACTTGAAAAAATTTTGATTTTTCCCTACCGTCGGCATTAGCATTACCCAAAGCGTACCACGTGGAGGTTGCACGATCGGATTTACTGTTTTTTTAGGTGTTCAGTTAGCACGAAAATCGATCAGAAATTTGTCTCCTAAGCAAGTATGAATCAGGGTTGAAACGCGATTTGAGTCATCAACTTTAATTTAAATAAAATTAAAAATTGATGGTCAAAACATCAGACAAACAGACCCAAACACACACACACAGATGTGTGTGTAAGAAGCGTAAATCCGATCGTGCAACCTCCACGTGGTACGCTTTGGGTAATGCTAATGCCGACGGTAGTGAAAAATCAAAATTTTTCAAGTTTTGGAAGCCTTTAAATTTTTTTTGCTATTTTCGGAAAAAATTATTTGAATTTTTTTTTTGTAAATTTCAACGGTATTTGCGAAAAAAATTGTGAATACGCTCGAAAAAAAATTTTCACTTTAGCCATGATTAGGACATGTTTAAGCTCTAAAAACGTGACCCTTTATTTTTTTCAAAAGTTTGAACGTTTTGTAACAAGAAAACGGTTTGTTAGATCGTAATAAAGTTACTTTGCATGGTTTTTGGGAGTATATTCAACTGTAAAAGCTACACGCAACATTAGTCATTTCATGAACATTTGAATTTCAGCCGTTGATGTTCTGAAAAACCATCAATTACCCGTTTTTTTTCCTGTTTTTTCAAATTCATGTCAAGGATAAAAAAAAATCTCAAAAATCGCAGCAGAACCTTGTAGGTGGTTTATTCGAGTTTTCAGAACTGCCCCTAGATTTTCTGTGCTACCGTTGGTTGCTGAGACATTGTCGATCAAAGATAAAAGGGTCCTTTTTGATTTAAAGTTTGATATCTCAGCGACAAATGGTCGTATCAATATTAAAAAAAAAATCAAATTGAAGCTGAATAAACAAGCTATCCGGTCCATACCATGGCTAAGTTAGAAGAAATTTTTCAAGCTCGTGGACTTGAAAAAAAAGCAAAAAAAATTCGCAAAATTTTCTTCTCACACTACTTCCTAAAATTGCGCGAAACATGTAGCTCCAAAAATTTTTTTGCCGAAATATCTCAAACCTAGAAATTTGAAGCTTCAAATACTTTTTTTAGATATCGATAAGACCATTTTTCACTGAGATACAGCATTCTGAAAAATCACTAAAAATTCGGAAATTTTTTTTGACCATTTTTAGTTAGTTTTTCAATGCAAGATAAAAGTTTGGAACTCAAAACAAAAACACAAACCACTATTAAAGTCAATGTAAAGTTCAGGTAATTACAAACTGTCAGCAAATGTCAAGTAATACGTCACGGCAACTTCGGATCTGCTGCCAACTGCATAACAACGAATATCAAGCGCGAAATTTATAATTAAAGAAAACATTCCATTAAGGTTTTTATTTCAATATAATTGAGTGGTGGTAACACTCCACTCATCCATCCAGAGTATAGATGCGTATCCTGTTCTCCAGTTTCAGCATCAAGGACTAAAAGATCAATAGCAAAGTAAACAATTTGACGTGAAAACACGGGGGTGACGGCAATACATTCTAAAACAGAGGTGGGTTTTTACACCTTGACCTTACGACCTATCTCGTTCTTTATCATGGGCGTGTAAGTGTTTGACAATGGGGTACGTTACCGGGGAATGTGAGACTTACCCCTCCATGCAAAATGTAAGGATAATTTTAAAAAACGTTCTGTTTATTACTTCAGACAGTGAAACATCGGAAAAAAATACCAGTGGAGGGTATAATTAAAAAAATGTATTCACAGACTCGAAGACAGATAATTTTTTTGTCATTCCTAGTTTCCAATAAGGGGGAGGGGGGATAGTGAAGTAGCACTTTACAGACTCACCCAGTATATAAAAATAATATTTAATTTTGAAGCTTAGAAATTTTTAATAAAAATTGTTAGTTTGTATGTGAAAAATTGTCAAAAAAATCAGTTTTGTATTGGTAAATTTAACACGAGGGGCGATCCGCTAACAAAGAAACGTACGAGGATTGATAGATTTCTGAGATCTTTGTAATCCCTCGTAGAGATTACAAAGATTATAGCTTGAAATCTCGAAAAACAAGGGATTTCAATTGTATTTTTTAAGATTACAGAAGATTACAAACTACTGGAGAAGATTACCTTATTGTTAGATTACAGATTTACCAAGAATACAAATATTTCACGAAGATTACAAGATTATATCAAATTTCAGAAGAGTGCAAAGGTTAAATTAAAGATTACAAGTGTAATTTTATGAAATTAGAGATGATAGCATCTCTTAAATGTTTGATAAAATTCCACGTTCTAACAGATGACTTTCAACAACCAACAAAAATGAACAACTAAAATGGCAAATTCGGATATAATTAAACCCCAGGTAAAGCCAAGTTAATATAAAAGTGGAATGCAAATGAGAGCCACCTGGCCCAAGCCGGAATTAAATAAATATTCACGTTCTCGTAATTAATCGTGACATCATCGAATTCACCGTGTCATATTTTGAATTTTTTTTTGTATTGCATTCCCCACTACTTAGCAAAATAGCTATTAATATTAATTAATTCATCCTCTCGTATTTTGTTGAAATATAAATTGTCACTTTTCTGTCGTTTTCGTGTTTTTTTTTTTTCGTTACAACCAGTACCTAACTTCTTATTTTGCTGACTTTTTGTTTTGACATTTTTGTTTTTCTTTCCTCCAAAAACATTTTTTTTTAATTTGGTTCACAACATTTGTTTACGGTTAAAAAACGGCAAATTCCTATGTGCAAATTTTTAACGAAAAAAAATTTTTCGATAGATGTTCTGCTAACTTCATGTGAAGTTAGCAGAACATTCAAAATTTTTTAAAAATGAAAAATGGTTAATTTAACACTTTCACGATTATTTTACGGCTAATTAACGGCAAATTATTAGCCTATGCATTTTTCGATTCTTCAAAATTGTTCTGCTAAGTTAATGCAGGTCGAGTAAGACCTACTTCAATTTCTACAGAAATGCACGACGCACTTTCCGAGTCGCCGTTCGCCGTTTCAGATTTCAAAAAGAATACACAGATTATTATTACTGTGATTGCAAAGAGATTACAAGGAGATTTTAAGAATTACAAAGAGATTTCAATAAATTCAAGAGATTTCTGAGATTTCAAAGAGATTTTGTACGAGATTTCAAGATTCTGTCAGTGCATTTGAAGAAATTCTATTTCAATAAGATTCTCTTGGGATTTAAAAAATATTACAGTGGGATTTTAGGAGATTTCAGGGCAAACGTACGAATATTACATCAGTGATCCGCCCCTCGATTTAACATGTAAATTTAATTTAGTTTTTTATTATTTTATCCAAAAATTCATTTATAGATTTAATTATTTAGTATCTTTGCATACAGTGACAAAATTGAGAATAATGAGTGTAGTGAAAAATAATGTATTTATTTATTTATTTCTTTCTTACACTTTGAACCCCTCCTAAAAAATATTGCACCGGCGCCTATGCGCCGTCGCTTTCCTGATTATTCCAAGGGTTGTTTGTTGTTTGAGACACGGGCGCGGTGCTGATGGCCAAATCCTCAGATTTACGGATCGCCTATGTTTTCTTATGGGACCGGTAAAAAGAGGTGTTTATCTGGTAAAAACTAGCCGAAATTCCCGCTGCGGGTATCGTGGTGAGAATATCGAGCCCTCGTCCTCCCACGACTGCTGTATTATTTATATAAGATTTCCTCTAGGCAAACACGAATCTGTCGAGAGCAGAAAATGTTGGGTCGCTATGATTTAAAATAGTGGAAGTACGAGTAAGTGTATTGATTGTCGAGTTTTTTTGCTGCTATTATTCCAAAAATATAAAAAGAAATATATCTCAACAAAGTGAACTAGATTCGAAGTAAAATGTCATTATTTATTGAGGTCCTTGGAAATAATTTGTTGAATTGTATTGGGAGAAATTTATAGTGAAATCAGTAGGTGAAAAAAGGAAGCAACATGAATCGCAAAATATAATACGTTTTATTTAAAATATAAGCGACTTAATAAGGGACAAAATTTGTTCAAATTTGTCCCTCTATTTTGGTATACTTACTGTACAGTAAACCACTGATCTCTATACTAACTAAGTTAATAATTTAATGTACAAAATGGATAGCGAAACACAGTATACGAGGTGTGGCTATTAAATAACCGAACTGATGCGAGCGTGTCGCGACAAGTTTGAACAGAACTGTGTCTGGTGATACTTTCCCCACCCTGAGCTCACCGGACAAGCCAGTGGGTCGCTCAGTTTGACTGGAGCAATCGTTTGAATTAGCCTACGCACCTGTGACGCGTCGAAAAAAATATTAAGTGTTCAGATGGAGCAACGGGTTAATCTCAAGTTTCTTGTTAAACCGGAGAAAACTGTTACAGAAGATTATGCAATGTTGAAAAAAGTGTACGGGAATGAATGCTTATCCCGCACACAAGTTTTTGAATGGTTTAAACGGTTTAAAGAGAGACGTGAATCGACTGAAGACCATCCGCACCCCGGACGGCCCTCAACGTCAGAAACGGACGAAAACACTGAAAAAATTGGTAAATTAATCCGCGAAGATGATCGTCTGAACATCCGAGGGCTTTAGCCTAGGAAAGATTTCAAAAAATTCCTCAAGCGTTAAAAAAAATTTGGTGATTAGGTAAAAAAATAGTGCAATTTGAGTGCACTAGTTTTGGATCAAATCGGTTTGCAGGAACATAACTAAAAAAAATCATAAACGTGTGAAAAACTGTTTTTTTCACTTTTTAAGTACCACAAAAAAAATTGTTTCAGAAAAACAAAAAATAGCACATTATAGCGCTTAAAAAGACGAAGAAAATCAGTTTTTAAAAATTTAAATCGGTTCACAACTTTAAAACTTTCGAAAATTGCCCTTTTTTTACTATCTAATTCCTCGGCCTACGAAAGTCGTAGGGACTTTCGAGAGTGACCAAATTGTAGCTCGTTTCGGCGGCTACTTCCAGTAAAAATTTTATAAAAAAATATTCATAACGTTTGGCGCAATTCGGAAAAATGTAAAAAAAGTGTTTTCGAAAAATGGCCCGGCAATTGTCAATAATAGTCCTACGGTAATTTTTCAAAGTGCGTTTGGTTCGTGAAGAGGTGCTCTACAATCATGCAATGGACCAAGTTTGTCAAATTTGAGGAAGCATCTAAAAAACGACATTGAAAACCGGGCTGTTTTGCGTTTCGGGCTCTGAGGCGCTCGAGCGAAGGGGAAAGGCCGCATGGTGGGGGAACTCTCGACTGCTTGGCGCGACTGCTTTCGTGAGCTCGAATTGTCGTTTGGTTCATATTTTACCGAAGTTTGAAAATCGACGAATTTAGATGGGTTCTCCGTTCCAAAATGAACACATCAGTAGACATCACCTTCGAAAAAATAACTCTTCCTCTTGCTGTGTCCCAGAAAAATTGTTGGGTAATGAGAAAAACAAAAACAATCTAATCCAGATATTGAAAACACACTTCGAGGCGAATTGTATAAATATGTTATAGGCAGGCAGCAGAGGATGCTGTTGTTCTCATTGTGACAACAGCTTTGTCTCAATCTCCCAATTTCGATTGTGTATTTATAATCAGCGAATATTTTGACGTTCTTGTGTTGCTAACTAGGATTCCTAGTTCAGCCAAAACGATCTTATACATGCTGAAACCAGGAAAGGAAGTGTAAAACTTAGTTTTACACTTCCCACCTTATACCAAACAGTCCTACAAAAAAAATTAATTTGCCCTAATCAATGCAAGGTGGATTGTTTGTATCAAAACATTACAAGAGCTGGATAGCAAACAAGCCAAGCTATTTGTGAGATGTAGGTAAACTTTTTGTTATCCTTGCCGACGACATTTCTCTACATTCTGCTCCGGACAGCCTTTGAACTTCGCTGCGAAATAAAAGGCCGTTTGTGGAGCTTTGTTATAATAGAAACTAACGTTGTGGGGTTGAAGGGGGAAAGTACACCCCCGTGATCAGTCATAAAGAAGGCGGCGGCCCCTCGTAACTTCATTAGCAACGAAGGGTGGTGTCTTTAAACGGAATAACTTAAGCTTAGGCGCAGTAGTGGTGCCCACAGAAAGGGAGAACGTAATTGGGTTAACTTTTGTTCCTCTTGCCACCGACGAAGCGGTTATAATTGAATGAGTGAGTGCAAGAACGAACGCGAAAATAGGTCACGGTTTTACAGGTTTTTGAGGTACATACAGTGATTCACCATAGACGTCTTCCCCTGGAACTTGGTTATTTCTGAAACGATCCTAAAATTCAAGGAGCCCTTGATATTAATTTTTTAAGAAGATTTTTTTGTGTCGGAATAAAAAATATGCTTGGTATAAAATAAAAACCGATGTATGTCACCATTGACGCTAATAAAATACAATTAAACTAAACTAGTAACAAAAACTAAATGATATTAAAAAAATTCCAAATTTTTGGGTGATTTTCAACAAGGGATAACTCGGAGAAAAATGGTCGTACAGAAAATAAAAAAAGAAAGGAAATTGTAGCCCCAAGTGTCTAGTTTTCAGATCTGGATTTAATTTTTTTTTTTGGGGAAGCGGTTCTCACGTAATCATCCGAAAAACCAACAAAAAAAAATGTTCCAAATTTTTGCTCGTCTTTAAAATGGTTTGCGGACTTAAAAAAAAAATCTGATTTGCGGCGGAGTTATCGTCGATCAAAGCAAAAAAGTCCTTTTCAACTTTGACAATCAATTACTCGGGAACGAATGATCGTACAGAAAATGGAGGTAGGGTTTTGGAAAGGGTAATTCTCTATAAGACACAATCGGGGGTGATTGATAAAATGTTTTTTTTTGAAGCAATAATGTTGGCTGAGAAAAAGTTAAAAATTTAAGGATATTTGGAAAATTTGGTATAACTTTGGATATAGTGGATGAACTAAGGATATCGTCGGTAATTTTTTAACCTCAAAGTGTCCTCAAAAAACCCTCAAAGTTACAAAGCGTATCATATGGATTTTGGTTCCCGGCCAATTTTTCTGGGGTTGAAACATGTAGTTTGAATTCCCCTGAACAAAAGTTTTCATGGCACCAATATCCAAAAAATCAACTCCAAGCGAGTTACGAGCCGTCGAAAGTCAGATATTTGACTTTCCACGAACCGTCAAAATCGGAATTTTTTTGGATCTATTGAGTTTAGCAAAAATTATCTAAGAACAAAAATGTCTTAGAATTAGTCAAAGAATACCCTCAAATTTTTTCAGAATATTTAGGGATGATTTTTGAAATGACCAAAAAATTGCAATTTTTCGCTTTGCAAATTGCAAACTCAATAGATTCCAAAAAAATTCCGATTTCGACGGCTCGTAGGAAGTCAGATATCTGAGTTTCGACGGCATATGCATATAAATCGAAAAATTGCTTGTCACTGTGATTTTTGGCCGAAACGATAAATTTAAACCTTCGGGGCACTAAGAAAAAAAATCGCAGCGTTTTGAAACTGATGGTTTTTTGGGGACACTTTGAGGTTAAAAATTACTGACGATATCCTTCGTTCATCCACTATATCCAAAGTTATACCATATTTTCCAAATATCCTTAAATTCGCAAATTTTTAACTTTTTTTCAGCCAACATTATCGCTTCAAAAAATGTTTTTTTTTTTTATCAATCGCCCCTGATTGTGTCTTATAGAGAATGTTTTGCAGTTTCCAAAACCCTACCTCCATTTTCTGTACGATCATTAGTTCCCGAGTAATTCAGACGAACACATTCTTTGTCGATTCCTGTTATTTCAGCAAGCTCGGATGCTTAGACTTAGATTTTCGAGGATTACTTTACCAATTTTTCCAATGTTTTCGTCCGTTTTTGACGTTGAGGGCCGTCCGGAGCGCGGATCGTCTTCGGTCGTTTCACGTTCCTCTTTAAACCGTTTAAACTATTCAAAAACTTGTGTGCGGGACAAACATTCATTCCCGTACACTTCTTTTGACATTGCATAAGCTTCTGTAAAAGTTTTCCCCAGTTTAACAAGAAACTTGAGATTAACCCGTCTACACTGGTGTGTAGACTAATTCAAACGGCTGTTACAGTCAAACTGAGCGACCCACTGGCTTGTCCAGCGTGCTCAGGGCGGGGAAAGTATCACCAGACACAGTTCAGTTCAAATTCGTCGCGATACGCTCGCAACACGCTGGTAACAGCGTCCGTTCGGTTATTTAATAGCCACACCTCGTATTGTCGAAATTAGAAAAACATGGGGATTCCGATTAGCACTATGGCAAAATTGAATTACGTCACTTATGTTTTTATTTGCGAAAAAATAGCGAACTTATTTTGGTAAGTAGAGTTGAAATGACAGTTCTGTGTCATGCATAAGGTCGGTCATTAACCCCGGTTTCTGTGATTCACAAGATCACATCAATTAGTATATATATGTATTTTAACATACATGCACAATGCACAAATTTTTGTTTATTTAATCTAAATGTATAGTAATTATTAGATAAGTAGAAGCGAATGTATGATAATTATCTTCAAATATTATGCTAATTTATGATAGTTATACAGTGCGTCCATAAAGTGACGCATAAATTCATTATTAGCTAAATGAACAATATTATTGAAAATTCCCGAGACAGGTCAATTTTTGATTGCGATTTACTATTTTGTCACATAATAATTTAATATACAGGGTGTCCCACCTTCGAGTAATGACGCCACCACCGATTTTTTTAAATGGAATACTACATTTTTTTTTCAAGTTTCTGATGACCCTGGCCGAGCTGAGTCCAAAAATGTATCACAAGTTGCTTCTATCTATTACAGGGTGGACAACAATACATAAAGTGTTTATGAAAAATTTCATTAGAAAGTTATACGTTTCTGTATTTTTAGAAAAGTCACAATAAATGCTCAAATTGTTCTCCGTTGACTGCTAAACAATGACCGAATCGGGCAATACATTCGCTTCTGACATTTTGTAACATAGCAGGTGTTATGTTTAACGTTTCTTGCCTGATTCGATCTTTGAGCTCACGGATGTTCTCGGGTCTATTAGTATAAACTTTAGATTTCAAATAACCCCATAAAAAGAAATCTAGTGGAGTAAGATCAGGTGATCTAGGGGGCCATTCCACTGATCCTCTTCTTCCTATCCACCGATCTGGAAAGGTTCTGTGTAAAAACTCGCGCACAGCTATAGCAAAATGTGGTGGTGCACCATCCTGTTGAAACCAAATTCTGCCGTCTAAAGTATTGGCTATTTCAATATCAGGAAATAGCCGGGTCAAGTCAGGAATTAATGTATATTGTAAAAAATTCAGATACAATGCTCCTGTCAAATTTTCATCAAAAAAGTATGGACCAACAATTCTATTTCTCACAATACCAGCCCACACATTGACCTTTTGTGGATGTTGCGTATGGTATTCTTGCATCCAGTGTGGATTTTCCTGAGACCAGTAGCGGGTGTTTTGCCGATTAACATGCCCGTTCAAAAAAAACGTTGCCTCGTCAGAAAATAAAATATTAGCAATGAAACCGTTATTTTGATTATTGTGGTCCATCATGTACTCGCAGAATTCAGTTCTTCGGTCAAAGTCGTCTTCAGCCAATTCATGGATGAGGCGTACTCTATAGGGATGGTATTTTACCTTTTTAAAAATATTCGATACTGAAGACTTTCCAATATTCAAATCCCTAGATACTTGCCGTACTGTACAATGTGGATTTTCTAGTGCCGACAAAATTACGTCTTGTTGAACATTTTCATTAATTTTAGGTCTACCTTGCCTTGGTGCATCCCTCACGTGTCCTAATTCTCTGTATTTTCGCTCTATTCTGCTTACTGTAGATTGTGAAACAGGTTCACGATCTGGGTGCATTTCATGGAATAATCTACACACCTCTTGTTGAGTCCGCATTCTGTCGCCAACACCAATCATCATTAGAATTTCAATCCTATCCCTTTCATTTAAAGGCATTTTCAACAAAACGTTTTAAATAAATTAGATTTAGGTTTCACTTAAAGTACCTACTTTGAAGCGTTAACAATACAAAAGTGAACTCTAAATAGCCGTTTTTAATATGGCAAAAAATGACAATGACAATCAAAAAACAAATGACAAAAAAATAACGAACCACGTATCGCGCCTCGCGTCATTCGCGCGTCTTGTCCAAACTGGTGTTTATTAAAGTAGTTGTATTTTTGTATCACAATAACGTTAATTTAATTTTTTTTAGTGCGTTTAATCAGCAATACATAATTTGTAATTTTTTGTACTGTTGTCCACCCTGTAATAGATAGAAGCAACTTGTGATACATTTTTGGACTCAGCTCGGCCAGGGTCATCCGAAAATTGAAAAAAAAATGTAGTGTTCCATTTAAAAAAATCGGTGGTGGCGTCATTACTCGAAGGTGGGACACCCTGTATATTAAATTAGTATGTGACAAAATAGTAAATCGCAATCAAAAATTGACCTGTCTCGGGAATTTTCAATAATATTGTTCATTTAGCTAATAATGAATTTATGCGTCACTTTATGGACGCACTGTATACAAATTCATATTGATTTGACCTTGTGCATTAAAGAAGCTGAGGTCAATGGCCGAACTTGTGAACGACAGAACTGTCATTTCACCTCTACTTTGGTGCGTCGGAAAAGAAGTTAAAACTTTCTCAACAACATTAGTTCATGGCACCGTCAGCCTTGTATATGAGATTATATATGATATTTTTGAATTATTTTTCTGTGTAGAAAGGGCCAATAAATTTTCTGTATTTAAATTCGGATCACTCTTTAGATTAGTGGCAGGAAATTAGCATTTTCGAGAGCAACCGACGCAAGCCCACGTCTCGAGATTAATTTATACGCTACCTTGGCGGTAGCGGCGTCGGCGGCGAGTCAGAAACCGCGCGTACCATAAATTAAAAGTCGCCCCGACCGTGGGTCACGGCCGACCTAGCGACCCCCGTTATAAATCCTCGTTTGGACTTCTTCGCCATCTGCAAATAAAACTTCGCTTATTTCACTGTTTTCTCGGGATATCGGGGATATAGCTCCGAGCGTAACAGTAAACGTGGAGAATAAGGGTGGGGCAGGATAAAAATAAAGCAGATGCGATAAGGGGATGCGCGTGAACACAAGGGCAATTGTACAATTTTATTGAACACAAAAAAATGTGGACAACACGATAGTATTTAGCAAGTAATATTTCAAGGACGTGCAAAAAGCATTATAGGCTTGAGCCTCAATTTTTACAGAAGACGAAAATAAATATGATATTATTGGATTTGATTGGACAACTTGATTATTGCAACACCTTGGAAATTATGTTTTTTATTCGTTTGACGGTATTTTTTTGTTACATGACAATTTTTGATGATGTGTTAGCCTTGTAAATAATACACAAGGCGCAGAAACTAAGGGATGAAAAAAAATCCCAAATTTTAAGATGGTTTTCAAAGAACTGTAACTTGGGGAAAATTGGTCGCAGAGAAAAGAGAAAAGAAAAAGGAAATTGGAGCTCCAAGTTTCTAATTTTTGGATATTGAGTTTAAAATTTTTAGCGTCAGCATTTTTTGAGTAACCATAAGAAAACCATTGAAAAAAAAATCGAAAATATCTTCGAAAATTCAAACGTCTTTGAAAGGTCCATGGACTTCAAAAATTTTGTTTCGATAATTTCTTCATAAATCTCTTTTTAGGTAATTTAATTTTCTTTAATTTGACCTATTTTCGAGCCCTGTACATAAAATTCAAGTAAGGTTTTGAAAACTGCAAAGTATCCTTTACGAGTTGTAGTGATTGATTTTTGTAAAAAAAAATTCGAACCGAAATTTTTGATTGCAAAAGAGATAAAAAATTGCATAATTAGGGATATTTTTTCTTGGAATGGGTACTGGAAACTTTGGCGTAGAAACAAAAAACTGAACGTTTTCCACGAAACACCGAACTACTCTACTTTTCTCGACGCGCGTTTCGCCAACTAAGTTGGCATTTTCAGGAGAAAATTAAAACTAAATTCTAACCTACACACGTGCACTATTTATTCAAAATTTGTTGCGATGGTTCACTGAACCGTGTAACATCTGTTTTTGTTTATCAGAGCAAACAGTGGACTGGTGGGTATCGGACCATTGTCCTTATTCATACTACTGTTACACTTAATGATTTATAAACTTTCAAAAGCTTCCAACTATGTACTGTTGTACATTTCTAATTAATTTTAAATTATTTATGTCTATCCCATGGTTGTGGTCAAAAGCGTGTTATGCAACACAAGATTTTTCCGTTCTGCCATATTTCAAATGAGCCATGTGTTCTTTAAATCTAGTCAAAATAGATCTTTTTTGTTTGCCCAATATACTTTTGATCACAGTCTTTACAACTTATTTCGTATATTTCTGACTTTTCATTATTGTCGATTTTGTCTTTGGGGTTACCCAAAAGCGTCGTTTATTTTTAGAATTATAAACCAAATTGATATCAATATTTTTAAAAATTTTAACTAGTTCGCGGGTGAATTTAGGTTCATATGGTAACGAAACAAATTTCGAATTGTCAGTATCTCTACGAAAAGTCGTGGAATTGTACAGGGTTCTCTTAAATGTATGCTTCCTTATTAACTTATCTATTAAATGGACTGTGTAACCGTTATTCTTATTTATTATATTCTTAATTAATTGTTTCTCATGTCAAACCTCTTTTTACTGAGGAGGAAATTTAACAAACGGTGAATTAGAAAATTAAAACTTGCCATTTTATGTTGAAAAGGGTTTATGGGTTTATGGGAATATATCTAAGAGTCGCGGTTTCTTTCCTATATACGTCAAACTCTAACTTATTTTCACTATTTCTAATAACTAATACATCTAAAAATGGTAGCTGTTCATTGTGTTCCACTTCATATGTAAATTTTATGGTAGGGAAACGGTTATTTAATTTGGCAACAAAATTATCTAAACTAATTGCTTTTGTATCAAATACCGCGAAGATATCGTCCACATACCTGAACCAGACTCTAGGGAAATACTCGAATTTATCTTTTACTTCTGTCTCAAATTTACTCATAACAAGATTTGCAATGAAAAGGGATATTTGCGTAAATTGGCATAAATTTGCAAATAATGGATAGCCTAAGGATATTGACTGTAACTGTAAACTGCAACTTTAAAGATAGCTTCTTTAAGGATAGATTTTTCACTTTTTATTTACTTTCTTTTCAGCAATAATCCATAATCAATCACAGTATCGTTTCGAAAAAAGATTCTTAGTAAAAAACAATCATTACAACTTGCAAAAGATACTTTGCAGTTTTCAAAACCCTACTTGAATTTTCTGTACGTTCATTATTTCCAGAGTAAAGTCGCAAATGACTTGTTTGCTTTCAACGGCGATAACTCAGTGAAAAATTATCGCACAGAGCCCAAATTATGGTCGAATTAACAAGAATTAAATTATCTAAAAGAACTTTATGATGAAATTATCGAACACAAATTTCGAATTTTGTTTTCGATGGTTTTCTTATGAATAGCTGACGCTAAAAAAAATTAACTTACGATCTAAAAACTAGAAATTTGGAGCTTTAATTTCCCTTTTTCTTCTATTCTCTACGACCATTTTCCTTAAGTTACACCTCTGAAAATCACATAAACAATTCGGATTTCTTTATACCCTTTAATTTCTGCGCCTGGTTTATAAATAACGAACTTCGTACAATGTGCATTGCCTCTCTTATCTCATCTACCTTTGTACAAAAAAAAAATTAAAGCAAAAGGGCTCCGGAATTAGGGGCGTTTTAATTCCGGGGACCAGTCAGCTTTACGGCTCCAGAGGATCTCACGTGGACATCCGGAGGTGCAGGGGCTCTCGATGATGGCCAGAGGTGAGAGGAATAAAAATTCCACCGTTACGCTGAAATGTAACGAAGTACCGTCAACTCATATAACTTTGAGCCACTTTTGAGGTTTTTTAACTGTGATTACTTTATTATGCATCGTATATCAATGAAATGTGATGATGGTAGAAATTCAATCTTGTAGGCGAGGAGAGGGGGAATTTTTTGTGGCACATTTTTGTACCCCATGAGGGTACAACAATGATCCACCGTTTTTTTTTAGCTTGAAAAGATACGATAATCGACCAGTGGCAACTTGTTGTAATGGTTGTCTTTTTATTCGTCATGTTGACTTTGCTAAGGGACTAAGAAACAAATATTTCTCTAAAATTTACATTTTTTAGGGAACGTTACAATACAAAGAAATGCAAAACAGTTCCGTCTTTATTTTTTTTATTCAAATACAGTAACTATATAGAAAATAACATTTTCCTCTTGAAGAGTAACCTTTACAAACTACAAAATAAAATTTCTCAAAATCTTTCTCACTCAAAAAGTTTTTTAACGAAGGTTATTACTTAGAAAAAAAACACAATATTAGTAGAAAGTACTACAACGGTAGGAAGCTCAAAGGCTGAATACATTAGGTAACTATGTAGAAAATTAAATTTTCTTCTTGAAGAATGACCTTCATAAACTTTGCAAAATAAAATTTATCAAAACATTCAGTCTTGGCTAAAAGTCAGTTTAGCAAGAACACAAAGACAAAAAAAACAAAAGACAAGAAAACCTTAAATTTCAATGCATGAAAGGGGAAAAGTTGGTGGCACAAAGTTGTAATTTACAACATAGTGCCAAAAACCATGGCAGTAATTGTAAGTTGCACCCTGATGTTACCATTTTTGACATTTGTTGACGTTGCGCAGAAAATAACGCACTTTTGATAACGCCTAATATGGTAATTTGTAGCTGAAATTATAGGGTAGAATATACCGGGTGGTACAAAAGTATCAAATTACGGCTGTAACTTTGTTATTTGCAAATTTCAAAAAAAAATGTTCAATATAAAAGTTATTTTGTTCATTACCATGTATGTTTTCAGTTTAAAAAAGCATATTTTTCTCTATTCAGTCACAAAATTTAAAAAAAATAAGCGAGAAAAAATTATTTATTACTATTCACTCACAATTAATTAATTAATTTCACAAGCTAAAATTTAGATCAAATTAAATTTAAAGAGTAACAAAGGTAGATTAGATATTAAAAAAAAACAGCAATACCAAATCAGATGTCCAAACTGAGCTCCGTTGACGGCCAAGCAATGACCTAAACGGTATTTAAATTCTACTGTAGTAGCTCTGTGTAAGACCTCTGCAGGTATTCTGCGCATTTCAGCAGTTATTCGCACCTTTAAGTCCTCCAAATTACGGAGTCTTTGTTTGAACACACTATTTTCAACATGACCCCACAGGAAAACATCTAAGGGGGTCAAATCCGGAGATCTGGCAGGCCACTCAATAGATCCTCTTCTGCCAATCCACCTGTTTCGAAAAACATGATTTAAGTACTCTCTAACATGTACCTCCATCTTGTTGGAAGAAAATTCTATTGTCAATACCTCCATTTTCACCCGGGAATAAGGCTGTGATCGCAGGTATGATCTGAGTTTGTAGCAGTTGAAGATATCGATCAGCGGTAAGGGTTTCATCAAGAAAAAAATGGGCCTATGATACGTCCTCTTATAATGCCTGCCCACACATTTACTTTTTGCGGATATTGTGTGTGTGCTTCTTGCACCCAGTGTGTGTTCGCTCTCACCCAATACCGACAATTATGTCGATTTAATGTGCCGTTTAGCATAAAAGTCGCTTCATCTGAGGATAGACTGTTTTATATTTTTTTTATACAAATTTTTTAATTAGTCAACAGACTGTTCATTGAGATACAGGAGTATCTGGGTAAATTCCGTTGAATACAGTACACACTTCGCTTTGAGTCCTCTTCCTATTTCCGTACCCATAAATCATTAATATTTCAATACGTTGTCTCTCACTCAAATGTGCCATGTCTTCAAATTTAATAATTTGCAAGAATGTCAAACAAAAACTTTGCTTTAAACCGACAATTATTTATTCTTTGTGTGTATTAATTTAAATGTCTTTACATCGCATTCTTTAGCAAAAGTAATGTTTCTGTTTTAAAACTGCATGACTTTTTCCCTTATTAGAGGTGACGAGTGAATCGTAATAAATAATTTCTTTCTCGCTTATTTTTTTTTTCAAAAAATGCAAAATTTTGTGACTGAATAAAGAAAAATATGCTATTTTCATAACGAAAAAAAAAGTATGGGTGCCATTTAAAAAAAAATTGGTTGCCATAGGAACAAAACAAAAGAAGATATCAACAAACTAAAAAACTTAAAACATACATGGTAATGAACAAAATATCTTTTATATTGAACTTTTTTTTTTTACTTTGCAAATAACAAAGTTAAAGCCATTATTTGATACTTTTGTACCACCAAGTATAAACTTGTTAGATTCGTGAACTAATTACAACTGGTGTAGCCAGATGAGACTCACTGGACAATCACAAAACTGAGTAAAAACGGGAAACTGATAACCATTATGTCACTGCCCTTGATATTCACTGATAAGCCTGTTGTATTGGTGAACCTGTGCCTCTGCTATCGTGCTACACTTGGGAATTTTTCCAAACTCATAAATTCACCCCAGAAGCCACTAGAGCATGCAAACATTCAAAAAACGTGTGTGGCACATAGTTCTACGGGGTGTCCAAAGTTGTATGAGTTGACGGTAAACAAAAAAAGAAAAGTACTACCAAGTAAGGGATGTAGTAATTCGAAATTTCCACACACGCCGCCAGTCCGTCCCTGAAATATAAACTAGAAACGCGCGCTCTGTGCATAACGAAGACAAGTGGCAACGAGGCGACTCATTAAGAGCCATCTACCGAATAAATAAATGACTGCCGTCACTCCAAGTCACCCGAGTTTTTCCCAGCAATTAACCGCTAAAAAGTCGAATAACAATCGCGGCGCTTTTCTCCAGGCCATCGCGATAATTTAAACATAGCCGGCGGAAAATAAGCAGGCGGCCTGAATCGAACAAAGCTCTAGAAATGGGTCACGCGGTCTGCCGGTGGACCCGGTCTAATGACGGCTTTTATTTCAGGGACGCTGAGGCGGAGACGGCCCTGGAATTTTCCGGCCGCGTGGCGGGCCACGAGGGGCGAGGGGCGGGACAAGAGCTCGCGTTATTTAATTCGGTTCCAAGTGGGTTTTTCTTCGCGCGCGGTCTATTCACGCGAGGCTTTACGAGGTCGGAGTCGAGTTAAAAGCCGGAAAATCGTTTATATGGGCGGCTGGAAGTTTTAAATAGACAAACTTTGATATCTACTAAAGTTTGTTCTTTATTATTAATATTATTTTTGTGTTACGCTAAATAGTTTAGAATTATAAAAAAAAGTAAAGTGCAAGAACTTAATTTTGATTATGAACTTTAATTTTATTGTCAGATTAATACGTCTAAGGATAACTAAAACGTAGCTTTTTAAGTACACTCGAACCCCTCTTAAGTCGCCAAATCCGTGCATCATTACCTCGCTTAAGTCGCGAAATTTATCCTCTTATAAGTCGCGATCATAACCTCAACTTTCTCGTGTTTTAGCTGCAAAAAGAAATATTTAGAGATATACCACAGCACTTGTTATAACGAAAAATGAGCCAACTGAACGAAAAATCAATGTACGTATACCCAGTCGTGCGTGACAAAGTTCAATTTTCCACTTGAATGAATATTATAAAGATTAAATATTTTTAAAAGACACCTAACCTATTTTAAATCAATAAATGTATTACACAATAATTTTTTTCAATAAAAATTGTACATATTCATGCGAGAATCCAATTTCCAAACGTAGTTCTAAAACTTTTACAGGCGGCGACTTAACCGGGACGGTTTCGCGACATAATAGGGGGAAACGTGGTGAAATAACAGAGGATGTGAATTAAGCGAAGGTGAAATAAGAGGGGTTCGAGTGTACTTTTAATAGGGCCTAGAGTTTAATAATAAAGTGTGGGCCATCTATTGGTTTCTTTTTAAACTGAGTGTGATTTCTACATTGCTGACACTGACGCGTTTGTCATTTGACATATACTTATGTGGTGTCTAACCTCCGCTGTAAAAAAATGATCGTTTTACGCTTGAACAACGTTGGGGAATATTGAAAAAAATAATTCCAAAGTGAATGCTGTGTTGGAGAAACAGTGAGAAAATTGTGAACAATTTTTGGTCGAAATGAAGCTCCGTCAGCGCCTGGTGTAAGAAAGTTCTTAAGAAAAGTTCGTGAAACTGGCATGCTTTTGGATAACAGAAGTCATCCACGTGCTCGTCCGGTGCACACAGCTGAAAGAATTGCTGCTGTTGCCCAAAGTGTGGATGAAAACCCAAGAACCTCAACTCGTCACAGAGCACAACTTAATGTCAGTCGCACTTCTCTGAGGAGAATATTGCATAAAGACCTCAGATGTTTTGGTTACAACTTGCAACTTACTCAAGAGGTAAAGGAAAATGACCATCCACTTCGTTGTCGCTTCTCCGTGTGGGCTTTAAATTTAAAGTTTGAAAATGTTGTCGATTTCAATCGAAAAATAATTTTTTCGGACGAAGCTCATTTTCATCTTGGAGTACATGTTAATAAACAGAACTATAGGATTTGAGTGAATTGAATGCATCCTGCAAGAGTGACTGTTTGGTGTGGGTTTTGGAGTGATGGCATAATCGGTTCGTACTTCTTTCAAAATGAAGATGGTAACAGCGTTACAGTAAATGGAATGCGTTACAGAGACATGTTAACTGATTTTTTGTGGCCGAGATTAGACGAGCTTTGGTTCCAGCAGGATGGAGCAACGTGTCACAATCACACAAGCCGTGAAACAATCGATCTTTTGCACACTAAATTCGGTAACCATGTTATCAGCCGTTTTGGACACATTAATTGGCCATCGCGCAGCTGCGATTTAACACCGTTGGAAATATTTTTTTATGGGGACATGTTAAGGACCATTGTTATGTCAACGATCCACAAACAATTGACGCACTGAAGCTTTACTTTTGATTCCTGTCGCGTTAAGACCGGCCCTGGAACGTATTATTAACCTATGGGCTCTAATGATTATAATGTACACTACTGAGAAACTGTATAAACAGGGTTTCCTGAAAATCGATTTAAATATTTGAATTTGAGTTTCCCCTATTAAGCTATTTCCTTTTAAATGGGAGTTTAAAAATACATTTTCCATTTTATCTCAAAATGATTTCACATGATTTTTTTTAATTTATGTAAGTACTGTATGACTTGATAGGCATCTGCGGTAAACGTCTTGTGTACAGATCATGCCGAGAAGGAATTCAAATAAGTTACCCCTAACGGTTTTCAATACTCTTCAATGACTTGAATTACTACTCTTAAAACTCTCAAGTCCCGAAGTTTTGATTATTAGAAAATTAGCTAATATGGTAATCACGGCAGAACAAAAAGCAGTGGGTTTATTCAACACGGGATACCTTCAAACGGAATTTCCACACGTAATCATGGATTTCGATCAGTTTTTGGGATAGATTCCACGGCATTTTAACAACTGGTGTGAACGTCAAAGATAAATAAATATATCAAATAAATTAGTAAATACGTACATATGGGTCATTCTTATACAAACCGCACACCGAATGACACTTGACATTTTAAAATCGTTCAAAATTTTTTTTATAATATCTATACGTAATATTAATCGACACGTATTTCAGGATTTTGCCCAAAAAAAAAAAATGTATTTCGGAAATATGAATGTATGAATTACTGATTACCATTTAAAATGGGACTTTCTACAACTTAATCACTTCTGTGTTTTTTTACCGTTAACAATGATAGTTTTTACTGTTATTTTTTTCTCAGTGTGTAATACTAAGCCTACAATTTCCTACAGTCAAAGGAATACATTGTAATACTACATGCTTATTGAACTATGTACGTATAATATTGTTTTTAGAATGAAGAGAACAATGATGAAATATTATAAATTATTATATTATAATTAAGTTTGAAATAAATCTTCAGTTTCAAAAAAAAAAACTTGAAAGTTTCAAATAAAACGAGATCGTCTTAATTCTCTGCCGCCAGCGGAGCGCGCTGCAAGACTTGCGCTCAAAAATATTTAATAACAATGGTTTGAAAAATAACACTATCTTTATTTTTACAGTATTTGTAGATAAGAATACGGAGAAGATAATAGTATTTTTTGCAATTCATTTAACTTGGGGGCGGGTATGAAAAAACAATTTAAACAATTAACTCTTTAGTAACTTTTTTTTGTTTAGAAAACAAAACTCTCTTATATTCCCTGAAAGTGTAGGTAAAAATATAGCGAATAAAAAAACCGACACGAATCCGATTATTACAACTGTAGATAATAAATTTCAAACCGGAAGAGATTTATGAAAATGTAGCAAATTATCGAAACTTATACACTCATATTTCCGAAATACATTTTTTTTGAGCTAAATCCTGAAATACGTGTCGATTAATATGTTATGTTACATTTTTTATGACATGTTATTAACATGTCATAAACATTTTTTTTATCTTATTTTAAGAAGTCATTTTTTTGTTCCGAAATCCGTGCGATTTGTAAAAGAATGACCCATATTTGTTCTTTCACTTAAAAAAAAAACAAATCACAAAAAATATAGAAACAAAACATTACAATAGATATTAGATAAACAAGTTACACTACTTCTATTTTATTTTTAGAGAATTCAACGTAAACTCTTAACATACTTAACGTAAATCACGCCAATAATTAAAAGAAAAAAAAACACACACACACACACGCGCGCGCACACAACAATGTTGTCCTTTTAATACCCCACTCAACAAACGACGATCAGCGCAATCTGCAACCGAAAATCTCTCACGGAAACGGCCGCAACGTTGTCGTTCCACTCGCAACGCCGCCGGCACACCATTTCCACATTCGAAAAATATAGGTTATGTTTTCCGTCGCGGCACGTAATCGCAATGCACGAACCGTCCGGATGTCACGAGATCCAGAGTGCCTCGGCGACGAGTAGCGTGCGACTTTTGTTATTACCGGGGACGCGCCCTTCCGGTCCAATTACGCTCGGCCGTGGAGGAGCGATCGACGGATTGACTCTTGCACGGAGCCGATCGTTCCATTTTTAACCAGTTCACTGGTACACGTGCCACAACTGTAGGGTTGCCACCTCGGACCTACGTCTTGACCGGAGATTTTCAGTCAGAGGGCAGAGAGGGGGGGGGAGGGTAAGCGGGATATTTAAACTCCGTAATTTTAAAAAGTGTAAAAAGCTGACATAAGTTTGTTTGATGCAATGGTTTTCCCTGTTTTTTATGATTCTCACTATTTGAATGTTTTTTAACTGCCTTTTCACCGTCATATTTGAGTGTAAATGTAACACTATATTTCGTGCATGTTGGTTAACCATGACTTATTATTAGGATCCTGTAACCATCTGTCATGAAAACTACAGAGGTAGGATTTTGTTTTCTTTGCAGACGGTTCCATTGAAAAAAGGTATGCTGCACTTTCAGTAAAATATTCGAGAGAACTAAGATTTTTACCGACACACACCTGACAGTGGTTCTCTTTTTTGTGCTGTGAAGAGGTTCTCCTCTTCTTTTATCTATGAGGTTGTCGTCTCTGGTTGGTCCCTTTAAAATAATAGAGAACGACTGACATCGAACGTTGACTCGTTGACCCGCAGGCTGGTAGATCATTTTGTATTTCCCGAAAAAATTTTTAAGTACTATTAAAGAAAATATCCGTAAATCCCCTTGGCCCGGAGAAATTTTCGTAAGGCTGGAGACCCGGAGATCGTCTCCAAGGCCTGGAAACTCCGGGCGAGGCCCGGAGAGGTGGCAACCCTACACAACTGGTACCCTCGAATGATTCACGAAATCATACAATATTTAGTAGGTATATGGGGCATTTCACGCCAACTAAGTGAGGTCAAAAAAATGTTCTGTTTGAAACATATCACAATCGATAGTAGTTGCTAGAAAACTAACTTCCCTAAAATTTGAGATTTTTTTGTGCCACAAGGAGAGGGATGGTGAAGGTGAGAAAATACAAATTTTCGTTTCGACTAAAATTTCAATCTTTCTCGGTAAGAAAATGAAAAAAATTAAAAACAATGGTTCTCGATGTGTTTTTTTGCGTTGAATACGACAAAAATATTTTCAAAATTATTGGGGGTAGTTTTCACCCTTATTTTGAGGATTGAAAATGGCTAAATTTTGAAATTTAAAAAATACCATCGTATTCTACGGGAAATTTTCTACGTTAGATTCGTAATCAGCGACCCCAAAAACCTTGGAATATATATATATATATTATATTCCAAGATAATAATATATTCACTTGCCATTTACTATCTCCAAGGATGAGAAAATACGCTAAAACCATGTTTTTTCACCTTTGGGCCGTTTTTTGGGCCAGTTCCTAGTCGACGCCCATTATGAATTAAAAATTAATCGAAAGTACAAAAAAAGATAGGGATTAAAACAAATTGAAAAAAAGAAAGTTTTTTTATCCACCTTCACCGAAGGGTGAAAATAGGGGTTGGGAATGAAATTTTGAGTTTTTTCTATTGCTTACCAAACCGTTCCACATTTTTGTATCTCTAATTTGATTGTAAGAGGGGGAAAATACGGGAGGAGAAAAATAGAGGTCGAGGATGAAAGTTTAAGTTTTTTTAATTCTTCGCCAAACCGTGCGAAATTTTGTATACAGAACTGTTTATGTCTTTAATTCGATTGCAAGAGTTAGTTTTTTGATCTGCCACCCCCGAAAGGTGAAGAATAGAGGTTGGGGTGAAATTGTCATTATTATTTTAAATTATTTACCATACCATTCCACATTTTGCAAGCAAGGATATCTTGTGTCTCTAATGTGATTGCAAGTTATTTTTTTGGTCTGCTACCCCCGAAGGCAGAAAAATAGGGGTTGAGGATGAAATTTTGAGTGTTTCCAGTTATTTACCTAACTATTTCAAATTTTATAAGTTTTTTCTGTCTTTAATTCGATGACAATAATTATTTTTTTTGATCTGCCACTCTGAATTCAACTCACTCCCTTCTTTGACTGAGAATTTTTTTTAACTTACGATATCTCTTTTCTTAATTTTGCAAAAGGAAAGGAAGTGTTACGATTGTCAAATTACAGTGTACCGGTTATTAGTATGAAAATAACTCCCGGTCACTGTCATCAGTGACCGATTTTTGCAAACTTTAGAAAGAATCGAATATTCTTGGAAAACTGTTGGAGATAAGTATTGATAACCCGATATCAGTAGAAATGGCATTTAATTTCGCATCCAACGGCACTATTTAATATGGGTCATGCCATTTGAAAAAAAAAATAGTATTCACGTTTTAAAATTGTCAAATGTAGGGTCCGATATTTCCGGCTCTGAATAACGTATCCAGTTTGCCCATAGTGAAAAAGATAGGATAATTTGTGCTAAATCTAATCGTCCAAACCGCAGGTTTCTATCTTTTATGGTTTAAATGCTATTGGGCCTCTTTCAAAGAGCTGAAATCGTAATTTTTTTCAAAGACAGTTGAATATCTCAAAAACTATAAAAGATAGGTATAGGGAACCCTTAACAAAGTCGACCTAGAATTAAACGGGGAATCAAAAAATGTAAAAATATACAGGGTGTTCCATTTAAAATAACAAAGTTAGGTGGCGTGCAGAATAAACGGAGCACCCTATATAATTGAAACTATTTTCCTCATATGCACAATTATTCCAGACAACTACCACCCAAAGCACTCTTTTGTTAAATTTCTAATAACAGAGTTATGGATGAATCCGCCTTAGGTGGAACACCCTGTATAAAAATCTATAGTGTTTATAAATGGAAAATAAATGACCAATAAAAGTCGGCACGGATGGGTAAATTATTTTTCATACGTTTCAGATTGAAAATATCAATTTACATATGCGTATATAAAACCGATTCGTTTAACAGAAATCCACGCCGCTAAAAAAAACGGCACTACGAGTATATCGTATTTATCGCGGAAAATATTGTCGGGACATATTTGAATGTGGGTGTGCAGGTAGTCAGGGTTATTGGGTTTAATAAAGTGAAAAATGGAACGCCAATAAAACACCGGATACACATTGCCTCAGTTGTAGCGGAGTAAACATTGTATGGTTTATTTGTTTACCAAATAGAATCACGTATCGTTTCATATCATATCATATAAATCGCGTTGATATCATTACCTCTTATAACAACGCCGATGTAAAATTGTACCGTTGCTAGACATAAAAGTGGTTAGTGTTTTATTGAAACAAAAAAAGCAAAGTGCCGCGCGACATTGTAAAGCCCAAGTGTTCCGTGAAAGAAGAATATTGTCTATAGATTTTCCACACGCTGAGTTAGTTCAAGAGTGTCAATTTCGGAGACTTGCACTAATTTTTTTGAGTACCCCCGCATGAAATAATCTTAAAGGTTTAGATCGGGAGAACGAGGTGGCCAGGAAATTGGAACATCCATCTACATATTTCTAAACACTTCATCCAAATGATTATCCGGTTACAGAATGACGGACGACTGACAGTTGACACTTATAGTGATAGTTCTACAAAAAGCAACAAGAACCGGCATGCTTTCAAATTTCCGTAAACCACTTGATTTTTTTTCCGTTTTCCGAAAATAACACAGGTTTATAAAAAAAAAGTTGTCTGGATCTGGGGGTCCGACCATACGTTTTTTATGTATTTTTCGACGCTGAATTCGAATATATTTTTAGTTTTGCTCTATCACGGTAGGATTTTGAGATATCCTAACCTAAAAGTGCAAAAAACACGTTTTTTTTTTGACATATTTGAGGTTATGTAGCTTTGTGATTTTTTTTTTTTTGAAAAACCATGCGGGATCTTAAATTATGTTTACTACAGTGATCTTTTGAATGCAAAGCTCGGATTTGCGATACCACCTCTTCTCTAAATCTAGCGCCTTTCTTTTCCAAAAAATGACAAAAATTTCAATGAAATCGCTGTCATTTTTTGTTTAAAAAAAGTATACACAGTAAGCGGCGTCCTAATGCGTACATAGCCGAATGAAGGGCAATTATTGATAATTTAACTTCTTTACTAAGCAGATGTAAACATGAGGTGAGAACCAATCGCGATCTAGTCGCTAGCGCAGGCGTATGAACTTCAACTGTTTATTTTGTTATTTGCAAGTATGGACTTGTAATAACGCGGTTTTTTTAGGGCCGAATCTTTCGGCCCATATTAACTTTTTTATAAATTATTATTCAATATTGTCATTTGCCAATGATTTTACGTATGTAAATTAAATGTATGCAAGTTAAAACATATACGCCAGTACATCCCCTTCGAACAACTATTCGCATACTAATATAAAATATAAATTAACCAAACGACAACAAACCTCTAGTCTCCGAGCGATGGCGTAGTTTGAATTTGACATGCGCAGATGCTACTAACATGAACATGGTAATTACATCAGATTTCGGCGAATCTCAACAGAGGCGGACTCGGATCATTATTATTACAAACCGATAGTTCACAGAAAATTAAAACGTACTAAGGGGCTAACTATTACAAAATGGAGCCGTATTTAGGTGTGGTAATGTTAGTGGTCCCGAAACATGGCACAAAAATAACTTACCCACGAAGCTCATAAAATTTCGACCTAAAATGTACACTACTGCTTTCTTCGTCTCTTGCGGTTGCGGTTTCCTTACAATTGATTAGAACTTACTTCATCAATTTTACCTTTAAACCGACAAAATATTCGAGTCTTGCCAAATTGTTATACCTGCCAAACGGATATTTGGAACACGTCTGCCCTTGAAGGAAGACTCGTTTTTCCAGGGTATACCTGTTCCAAATTCATGCTCCCATAATACCTGTTTTGAGACCAGGAAGACTATAATATTTCGTCAGATTAAAGGTAAAATTAATTAAGTAGCACAAAATCAGCTGTAATAAAACTGCAACTGTTTAACAAAAGACGAAAAAAGTTGCAAAAATATGCCCTGCAAAATATCATACGTTAGTTACTCTTTGTATCAAACAATTTATGAGTTTTAATTGGTAAGTCCTTTTAAGTTTCATTTTTCGTGACCACTGACATTACCACACCTAAATACCGTCGTGTAATAGTACGCTTCATAGTACGTTTATTCGAATATTCACTAATGTATTCTGATGTATTTTCTGTGTATCGCTTTGCGCTAATAGTGACCTGAGCCCGACTCTGGCCTGAGCTACGATTCGCCGCAACATTGCTCTTTAGATTTCCGCTAAAAATCCCCACTAAAACCAAGCCCCGCCGGCCCAAGTAAATTCGCCTAACTATGACATAAAAATGTATAATTTAATATGTTGTTAATATCCACCTATGTACGCATTATGCGGCCGCTTACTGTATAAGATAATTAAAAGTTAATAGATTTTCATAAAATTTCGTGCACTTTAAAATTTCGTGCGTTTTAAAAGGTGCTCTTTTATATGCTGAGCTCAGATTTGGGTTATCACCTCTTGGAAATTCAAAAGAAGAAATGACAAAAATTTTAATTAAACAATTGTAATTTTTTGTTTCAAAAAAGTGTATAAAAGTATTTTAAAATCAATGGATTTTATGGAATTTCATGTACCTACGTTTTAAGAGGTGCTCCTTCAAATATAGGCTATCTCCTATTGACAATTCAAAATGGCCCCTTTTCACCCTAAAAATATAAAAATTTGTAAGTCGCTTTTTTTCTCAAAAAATCATGTGTGGGATCTGAAAGTACAAATCTTCACCTTTAAAATGCCGTCGAGTTTGCTCAAATATCTTTTTCTTTTTCGCCGAGATATTGCAATTTAAATAATGACCATAATAGTCCAGTAAAAAAGGCTGGAATAGAAGACTTTTGAGAAGAAGTGTGCTTTTTTTAACTGAAGGTAGGTGAATGGGTACTGAAAAATATCCCACTGAAATTTTTGTCCCCAACCCCTGAGAACCCCGAGAAAACGGGGTTGAAAGTTTTTAAATCGCAATATCTGGAAAACCGTAAACCAGACTGAAAAATGTTTCAAACAAAAATTGTTCGGAATGAATACACAAAAAGTTATAGGAAGTCCAACCCTGTATCTCTGCAAATAGGGGCGTAAGAACGGTTTGAACTTGTGGGATTGAGAAAAAATTCATTCATCTAGAAGCACCGCTGGCATAGAGAGGCGACGGAGCGTTTGCAGAGATACAGGGTTGGACTTCCTATAACTCTATGTATGTTTTCATTCCGAACAACTTTTGTTTGAAACATTTTTCAGTCTGGTTTACGGTTTTCCAGATATTGCGATTTAAAAACTTTCAACCCCGTTTTCTCATGGTTCTCGGGGGTTGGGAACAAAAATTTCAGTGGGGTATCTTTCAGTACCCATTCACCTACCTTCAGTTAAAAAAGCACACTTCCTCTCAAAAGTCTTCTATTTCGGCTTTTTTTACTGGACTATAAGGTTTCCGTACTAATAAAATGTATTGAGAAAGATCTGATATGAACAGACAATTTCGATATCTCGGCGAAAAAAAAAGGATATTTCAGCAAACACAACGGCATTTTAAAGAGGAAGATCTGTACTTTAAGATTTCATACATGGTTTTTCGAGAAAAAAATTCTCGAAGCTACATAACCTCAATTATGTCCAAACACCGTGTTTTTTGCATTTTTAAGTTACGATATCTCAAAATTCTGACGTGATAGAGTAAAACTAAAAATAGATTCGAATTCAGCGTCGAAAAATACATAAGAAACGCATGGTCTGACCACAGATCCAGGCAAGTGTTTTTTATAAACCTGTGTAATTAAACGTGGAAGAGTAATTCTTTAGGCCTGCTTTTCAAACTGCTGGAGGGCTCTTTTCACCTGTTAACCCACTCAAAACGACGCTCGACGAGAAATGTAAAAATAATCGTCGCGCTTCGCGCTGTAGCGCCTTTTCATACTAACACTTCCGCATTTTCTGCAGGAAAATCGCGATTCCGGAAGGCTGCAAGCAGCCCCACATCGCGCGCGATACATAATTAACGGCATCTGAATTAATTACGGAGTAATTAGCCTCATTAGGGGCGACTTTGTATAGACACCGAATCGCATTTGATGCTAACGAGCTAAGAGGGTTAGAATCCAGGTAATAAATTGATATAATCGTTGCTCCCGCGTAGGCCGGGGCACCAGTCAAGGTCGATGGCAGTGGCTCCGCAGGGGCTCAAGAAATACCAACCCCAAATACACTAAAAGTATAACTCGCACTAAGACCAATTTTTAAACAAACCAATTTTTTTCACTTACCAGGTGTGTAAATTAAGTAATTAGACTGGCAACGTAGCGCCCGATCTAGCAACACTGCGGAGAAGGGACTTGGAAGGGCGGTGGGTTAACATGTAATGCACCTTCAGTACAAGTTTGAACTTGTTAGAGTCATTTGTTTATTTTTTGTGACTGTTTCCGTAAACCGGTTTTACTAGTCATTTTAAAAATGAATGATATTAATTTTGAGCAACGGTGTGCTATAAGGTTTTGCTTGGACTTGAACACAGCGCAACGGATATTTTGCAAAACTTCAACGTGCCTACGCAGACAGTGTTTCTTCAAGAGCCCATGTTATTCGGTTGCTCAAGGTATTCTCAAAAGGAACAGAGTCGATTGAAGATGAACCACGCAGCGGAAGACCTTCATCTTCAAGAACCGATGAAAATGCGGGATATTGTGCATTCAGATCATCGATTGACGACAAGAATCATCGGGGAAGAGATAAATTTGAATCACACAACTGTTCAGGGTCATGCGTGTGAGTCCAAACATCAAGAGCAACTTGATGTTGCATCACGACAATGCGCCTTGTCACACAGCCATTTCAGTAAACGAGTTTTTAGCCAGTAAAAACATTCCTGTGGCTCCTCAGCCTCTTTATTCGCCTGACTTGAGTCCTTGTGACTTTTTTCTTTTCCCGAGATTGAAAAATCACCTCAAGGGACGTCATTTTGGGACCACAGAGACCATTCAAACGGCTGTAACCGACCAGCTGAAGGCTATTCCAGTATATGAGTTCCAGCACTGCTGTGAGGAATGGAAGAACCGTCTCCAGCGCTGTGTGGCTTTCCAATTGAAGTTATTTTGAAGGAAACAATGCTGAATTGTAATTCTATTCGAAAAAAATAAAAAAAAAACTCTCATTACTTAATTTACACACCTCGTATAATTACTTGTGCTGTTGATCAATCACTACATTTATAATTAAATTGCTAAGTTGAAAGAGGGATTAAAACCAATTTTAGGCGAATTGCACATCACATTTCACATCAGAAACATCACGGACCTGCACGCGTTGGAGATTTGTCAGATAATACAATTTATGGCAAATTCATTCATACAATTTCTGTGAATTTGTAATTCTAAAATCGACACCAAGTTTCAATGAAAATTTTAAAAACCTGGTTTTTAATGGATAGGTCTTTAACGACTTCTAGTAATTTTAATTATTAATAAATCGGCTGTCAAGCAATAACAGATTGTGACCATATAACAATTACAATTTTCTATCATGCTGTTCCAAGTACCTACTTTGTTATTTATATACATATATTTTGCTATATTAGTCTTCAGTTTCGTATTAGTAAATCCTTATTGTTTTTTTTCTTGTATTCATAAATATGGCGATTCATATATTAGTAGTTTTTTTTATATGTATGGTTACTAAAATTCAATGAAGTGATGTATTTATAATGCTGAATGCACAATCAAATGGAATGTTAGATATTAATACATTTTTATTAAATAATTATTTAGAGTTTACACATTTTTATTTTCCTCAATCAGTGCATTCATTTAATTAAAATATATTGTTTCTTTTTTTTATCACGAATTTAAAAAGGACAGGAATCCGATAAAATGTATACATGGACATTATAATTGCTTCGTGACCTTTTATTGTACTTGTAACATAAAATTAATATATTACTGTATAAGCCAGAACCCCCCCAAATAAAATTCTTACATGGCGCCACTGATCAGGGCTTCTGTTCTATTAAAATTAAGAGGCGCAGCGTTCTTTTTCCGAGTCGTTAATTTTAATGCCCATTAATTGACGCTGCTTTTTATTCACATTGATCCAATCAGGAATTTTTATTGGAGTTTTTAAGTCGCCACATTTCTCGCGAGGTATATGAAGACTAGAGTAGGTACGAAAATGGCGCATACGAAGACAATAATAATCACCATCCCTTCCTACCATGAACATTAATTAATAAAAGTAACAATGTTAAAACACAATTTCCGCTGACATTATAGTTTTAGCCAATACCCGCGTTCCGTCAACCACGTTGGTATTGTCGAAGAAAATGATTAAAAATCGACCAATCTACCTATTTCTACTAATTCAGTTTGGTGAATTATGAGTGTTGTCTTTGTTTATCGATTAAAATAATAAACTGTTAGGCATCAAATCATATTTATCTATCTTACTATTTAATATAATTTATAAAATCGTTCAGAATCTTTACAACGTATTTCATAAATTTCCATCTTCACTATGTTAGTTATTTATATTATTCTTTGAAAGTTATTGTAATGTATTTGTTGAAGTGTTCATCAAAGGCACATTTCTAAATCCAGATAATCCCCTTCCCAAAGACGTGTTACGTCTACAAATTACCCATTAGTCGACATTGTAATTTTATGTACCGCCAAATTCGTTTCCTTGCCAGAACGAGAACTACGCTACGGTCGTCAACATCGATGTTGTTCATTATCTCATAATTAATAGCCCCGAATATGTGCCTAAGTCAGGATACGTACGGCCGTCGAAAATGGAGCTATAATGCGACGCTGATTAATAGTAGTTCCAGATTGATCGTTATTCTTCTGCAATCTGACAGCCGCTGTACGCCCCGTTTCAGTCCGGGGTAACACCAAGATATATCTGGGGTGTTCGGTGTTAGATTGGAACATTATTTTTATGGTCCATGTCGCTTTCATACTTCGTTGTCGTCTTGCAGTGAAAATTATTAAGTTGGCAGATATGTTTATCCTCCAAAGAGAAATATTTTCACAAAATTTCAGAGGTAGTTTCCCTCCTGGGATTATTTTACTATACAGTGTGGAACAGCCAAATGGAATAAATTCAGTAGCTCCATTATTATGCATTTTTTTTTAGAAAATTCTGAGACACGTTAATTTCTAATTCTAAAATGACATCTTGCGACGTAAAAATGTCATCCCTAAATTCAACCCCTTTCAGGTGACAGCTACAACCCCTAAATTTTCAAATTTGAAGTAGGGGCTTGTGATACTTCATTTGAAAAGTCTTTTCATCCTCTATTCAAAACTGCCATGGTTTTAAATTTAATTGCAGAAATTAACAAGCAAAAAAAGTTTCTCCAGCGTAGGATATTCGTTACATTAGAATGAAAAACAAATCATTATTACTGCAGCAGATGTTCAAAATGCATGCCTCCAGCATCTTAGACGTAAATAGAAATGTCTTCTAACGTTAGTTGACATCTGCGGGGTAATCGACCTAATTGCAAATGTTATTCTTCTTCTTAAGTCAGCTAAATCGTCGGGTTTGGTTTTGTAGATCATAATTTTTACATATCCCCATAGGAAGAAGTCTAACGGCGTGAGATCAGATGATCGTGCTGGCCATTTTACATAAACACGTCTCCCTATCCAGCGATTTGGAAAGATTGTGTGGCGATATTACCGGACATTGATATTGTAATATGCTGATGCACCATCCTACTGGAACCATATTGCATTACCTGGGGGTTTGCATAAGTTGTGGGTTTCCTTCAGCTGGATATAAGCTTGCCATCGTCGGTACAACATTATTTTGGAACAGCGCAAATAAGTTTCTCCATTCAAATTGCCGTCAATGAAGAAGGGACCAATGATATTTTCTCCAATTATTCCTGCCAAAACGTTAACTTTCTCTGGGTTTTGCGTGTGTAGTTCCCTCATCCAGTGAGAATTTTCTCTCGACCAGTAACGACAGTTTTGGCGATTAACATGGCCGTGAAGTGTAAATGTAGATTAATTTGTAAAGTATTGTCATCCTATAATTTGCATCATTTATTCACAAAAGAGAATTCGTCTATCAAAATCGTCTTCCGCGAGCTCATTAGTTGGTGCCAGTTCCTATGGGTGCATCTGATTTTCTGTCAATACGCGGAGAATCGAGGAATGGCTAATATTTAATGCTGAAGCTGTTTGACGACTCGACGTATGTGGATTTTCTTCAAGCATAAGCATTACATCCAATTGCTGATCATCACTGAGTTTATTGGGAGGATTTTTATTTAGCTGCCGTACATGTCCACATTCCCGAAACTGCTTCTCTATTTTACTTACGGTACCTTGAGACAGTTTGGACAATTTGATTGAAAGGCCTGCGTTCGTGTTCTGTCTCCGTAACCAATCATCTGCAGAATCGTTATCTTATGCATTTCTGTTAGGTAAACCATCTCTCTGAATTGCAACACGAAAACTAAAGCAAAAAGTTTAACACCGATGACTGTTAACTACTGTTACAATGACAAGCACGTTTCTAGGTAATTTCACTAAAGCTGATAATGGCCAACTTCTTAAATTTCAGGTTTGTTTTTTTTGCTACTTGCTCGTGTTTGTCGTTCGATTGTCAAGCAAACAATTGTACGTATTTATTAGTAAGTTTTTATATTATAGTAGGGAATGTCGGCTATTACAGATATTTATTTTTTGTTATTATTAACATTTCAGAACCTATAATTGACAAATAGTGTTACTTGTAAAAGTTTTATTTTAATGTAACGAATTTCCTACGCTGGAGAAACTTATCTTTTTTTCTTGTTAATTTCTGCAATGAAATTTAAAACCATAACAGTTTTGAATAGAGAATGATAAGACCTCTCAAATGAAGTATCACAAGCCCCCACTTCCAATTTGAAAATTTAGGGGTTGTAGCTGTCACCTGAGAGGGTTGAATTTAGGGATGACATTTTTACGTCGCAAGATGTCATTTTAGAATGAGAAATTGACGTGTCTCAGGATTTTCTAAAAAAAATGCATAATAATGGAGCTTCTGAATTTATTCCATTTGACTGTTCCACACTGTATATGTAACGTCAGTTTTAAAATTAAGTTTCTACTTAACTGAAGAACAAGTTCACGTTAGTTCTTAAACGACCCGCTACCCACTTGTTAACCAATTAGAACATAGAAGAGAAATTCACCGCTGAACACTGTTGCCAATTTGATATAATTCGATACGTCTTCGTTTAACGTGCCTTTAAATTTTCACACCTACGGACTCGAAAGAACCAGAAAACTAGGTTGCTGGCAAAATGCAGAGTCATCAAGACATCTTATTACCAGAATTAAAAAGCGAAATGTTACAACTGGCTCTAGATCTAACTACATAAATATGTACTTGTATATCAGCAACTTTGTGGCGTAGTCTTCCATTGTTCGAAGATCCCTATCTCAATACCCTCGCGGCGTGTTCTCCATCGGATCCACGATAGTCCGTGATAAATCTTCGTTGCAACGAGGTCGCGAGGAAGCCAAAAAGCGCAACCGAGATGACACGGTGATGCCAGCATGCAACGAGATCGACCGCGGTGTCGCGAAACCAGACAAATTAACGAGATAAGGGCCTCGAGGCACGATACACGGCCCCGCCCCGCCTCATTTTCTCCGGAAAATACGAGGCGAACGTTCTATGACGCCGTGCGATAAGATCTCCAAGAAATAGTGCCGTCAAAAGCGAACACGTGCAAGGCTGCTTCATGCCTAACCCGTATAAGTTATTAGCGTCTTTATTAAATTTCAACATATATTTAATAGTTAATCAATTTGGTGTACGCTAAAATATGCATCAAGTAATCAATAATATATTAATTCTTCTGGATTGTTTAAATAAATAAATAAATAGTTTATTGCTGTTATACACTTAATAATGTTTACACAAGTCAAGTCATATATAGATTTTATGATAAAACCAACACAAATATAAAGATAAAATATTTTACTATTGATATAAGTTATTGGCGTCTCTATTAAATTTCGACATACATTTAATAATCGATCAACTCGGTGTACATTAAAATATCCATTAATTAATCAGTAATAAATGTATTCTTCTGGACTGTTCACTATTGATTCCCAACATATTCTTTTTTTTTAATTTCATGACTAAAAAACTGGCTGGTTCGGAATTAAAACAAAAACATTGACCAATTTTTTGAAGATCAGCATCTCTGCTAAAACAACATTCCACATCGGTTATTTTAAAGTAACATTGGGAGGTGCAACATAACCTGTTGCGTACCTGTGCCTGGCGATCTTTCTACGAAATATTACTGTTTTTGTACTGGCTCCAGATACACTGCAGTATTTGTTGGTTGGACTGTAAGGTTGTATTTCCATAACAATAAGATTATTTCGTGATTAAAAATTTAAAGAAAATACTAATAAGAAATAATACCGCCAAAGGCGTGTTCAGGTATAAGGTTGATTCATACCTCACCCGTATAAGTTATTAGCGTCTTTATTGAGTTTCGTTTAAAAATTGATTAATTCGGCCTATATAATATAATATTCTTCTGCATCGTTTAACATTGATTCCCAACGTAATGTAAATGCTATTTTTTACCTGCATAAAACATAACATATATAACATAACTTTCTACCTGCCTCCGTTTGAAGGATTATCAGTCCAGTAGGCAGGGAACTAAAATAATCAAAAACTGTTCTTGGAAGATATAGGGCTAGTTTTGACGGTGTCCTATGTATTTTTTTGCGTAGAATACAATGCGAGGGGTCCGTAGAGCTGAAACCGTCCGCTAATTTTTTTCTAATTAACGATTTGTGAAAAAAAACGTCTTTTCACATTTTTGCTTATATCTCCGTTCCTTAGCATATTTTATGTAGCATATGTAAATGAGCAGTTGTAGCCCATTGAATTTCCTAAATTTTAAGCCCAAATCGAAGTCTCCAAGTGCTATTGTTAACTCGCAAATGACTGCTGAAGTTGAAAAAGTGCTTGTTTTCACTATTTTTTTATTTCGAAAGTAGGGCGACCGTGAATGGAATAAATTCAGTAGCTCCATTATTATGCATTTTTTTTTTAGAAAATCCTGAGACACATCAATTTATAATTCTAAAATGGCATCTTGCGACGTAAAAATGTAATCCCTAAAGGTGACACCCCCTTCAGGTGACAGCTACAATCTCTAAATTTTTAAATTGGGAGTGGGGACTTGTGATACTTCATTTGAAAGGTCTTTTCGTTCTCTGTTCAAAACTGCTATGGTTTTAAATTTGATTGCATAAATTAACAAGAAAAAAAGATAAGTTTCGCCGGCGTAGGAAATCCATTACATTACATTAATAAAAAACAAATCATTCAAAATGCATGCCTCCAGCATGGTTTCAAGACGCGTATTTTAAAAAAAAATGGGAGTCAAGATATTATAGTCACAATTCCGAGAATTTCGAAGCGGCAACGCTAAAACAATATATGTATATGTCGCGTCAAAAAAGGTAGTAGAAGACGTTATAAAACTGGCCCAAATTAATATTTTCCAATATTTCAAAAAGTCTCGCATACTTGAAGAGAGTTATGATTTTTCTGGCCCAACCCGGTCAATATCGTACAATAAACAAAGAAATGGCGTCATTGTTAATTAAGGCTTGCAAAAAAAATCGATCAAAAGTTATTAACGGATCGAGCTGAAATTTTTTTTTGTAACTTCATTCTACAAACAGCAGTCCCTCCAAATTTCACGATCATAGTCGCCCTACTTTCTAAATAAAAAATAGTGAAAAAAAAGCAATGGCACTTGGAGACTTCGGGTTGGGCTTAAAATTTAGGAAATACAATAGGCTACAACTTCTTATATACATATTCTACATAAAATATGCCAAGGAACGGAGATGTAAGCGAGAATGTGAAAAAACACGTTTTTTTTTTCACAAATTGTTAATTAAAAAAAATAGCGGACGGTTTCAGCTCTACGGACCCCGCGCATTGTGTTCAACGCAAAAAAAAAATACATAGGAAACCGTCAAAACTAGCCCTCTATATCTTTCAAGAACACAATAAAAATCTCTGCCTACTGGACTATAAAAATATACATTTGAATCTATTTCGCTTGTGCTGGCGAGCTTTTTGCGGAATGTTACCGTTCTGGTACTGGCTGCAAACACAATGCATTATTTATTAGTTGGACTGTAAGGTGGCATTTCCATGACAATGATATTATGTCGCATTTTGAAAATTTCATATCGCCTTACGGAGCTCCCTTTGTCGACGCATCCGACACTGACAGAGTAATATTTTTTTTTTGGGGTGAAATGTTGCCGCTCGTCAGTCAAATGTTACTTTCGCTCTCGCGTGAGCTTTCGGGAGCTCTCGGACGAATTTTTATTACCGCCTCCGTCTGAGGAGAGCTTAAGTGGAATCAAATAAAAAGTGGATGCGGGGTTTTTAAAGCCACATTAAGAAATAGAAGGGGGGAATTTAAAAGCGAGGAGCGCGTTGATTGATTTTCTAATTCGCCAGTCTTAAAAGAAATACTAGGGGTGTGTTGTCTGAATTTTTAGTATTTTATTATATTTAGTAACACCTTACTCAGTAAGTAAATACATACAAAAACTGGACGTTTTCCACGAAACACCGCACTAATATACTTTTCTCGACGTCCGTTTTGCTAACTAAGTCGGCATCTTCAGGAGAAGGTTAAAACTAAATTCTAAAATTCTAACCTACACACTTGCACTATAATAATAATAATGTGTCTTTATTGTTACTTGGGCTAGAACAAAAGTCTCGGATACCGACCGTCTTCCAGGCGGCCGCGTATCGGTATCCCGTATTCCAGGTGGCCGTGGCTCGGCCAGCGGGGCGGGGGCCGGGACGACTGCGACGCGAAACAGCTTCCGTATTTATTTAGTCCTTTGAAGGAATTGTGCATTACTGATTGTTATACTTAATTGATATTATAACGATGGTTAAAACGCCAGCTCCATTTGCTTATCAATTAAAAAAATGTGCAGGGTTTTCCAGATTTGAAGTGTTACAGCTACCACCGTGTACTGTGAAATATGCAAGTGTTACTTACATGTTTACAGAAAAGGACAATGTGAAAAGCACGTAAAGTCGCTAAAACACCGAGAAAATAAAAGAAATGGAATCCCAAGAAGTGAATTCCTATATGAGGACGACGAGGTGTAAGAGTGTGACAACAGATGCGGGAAAAGTAAGAGAAAACAATATTACTTAGTAAGTCACTATTTATTCACTGCAGCATGCATGCTCAAGTTCGACCCTGGCATGTACCATTTGGTTCTAGCCCTAATTGTTACATTGAAAATAATGACAAATAATAATAATAATTGAGGATGGCGAGGTTCAACAGAGTTGCTCTTCCACCTAACCATCCTGGTAATATAATCAAAAAGTTTGACAACGTGTAAGAATTGATGTGAACACATAAACATGAAAATGTGGAAAACTAACAGGTTCTATTCGCCATGATACTGACCTCGATTTGTTTCCTAAACGCAGTAAAATTCTGCAAAGATTTAATATGTGGAGGTATTCTATTAAATAAAGCAGTAGCATTATAAGTAAAGGACCTCTGAAACATAGCAGAACTGTGTCTGGGTACGGAATACAGATCATTGTGACGGGTGGCACGATTATGGATATCGCTACCTTTTGGAATTTTATCATAGAGATATTTTGGTGCTTTGGAACTATTGATTTTAAAAATTAGATTATTTATTTATACACTATACTCAATTTGTCGCCACGGTTCACTGCAATCAGTGGACTGGTGGGTTTCGGATCATTGTCCTTATTCATACTACTGTTACATTTAATGATTTCTAAACTTTCAAAAGCATCCAACTGTCTACTGTTTGTTATATTTCTAATTAATTTTAAATTATTTATGTCTATCATATGGTTGTTGTCAAAAGCGTGTTGGGCAACACAAGATTTTTCCGTTCTGCCATATTTCAAGTGAGCCATGTTTTTTTAAATCTAGTCAAAATATATCTTTTTGTTTGCCGAATATACCTTTGATCACATTCTTTACAACTCATTTCGTATATTCGTGAATTTAGGTTCATATGGTAACGAAACAAATTTCGAATTGTCAGTATCTCTACGAAAAGTCGTGAAATTGTACAGGGTTCTCTTATATTTATGCTCTCTTATTAACGCATCTATTAAATGGACTGAGTAACCAATATTCTTAGCTATATTCTTAATTAAATTGTTCTCATGTTCAGACCTCTCTTCACTGAGGGGGAAACTTAACAAACGGTGAATTAGAAAATTAAAACTTTCCCTTTTATGTTGAAAAAGGTGGTGTGAATCGTTGGGGATATATCTAAGAGTCGCGGTTTCTTTCCTATATACATCAAATTCTAACTTATTTTCACTTTTCTAATAACTAATACATCTAAAAATGGTAGCTGTTCATTGTGTTCCATTTTTGATATTGTTAATGAACTGAAATTTTTAACTGAAACAATTATTGTTTATGTGATAGGAAAATTTTTGAACTCGTTCGTTAACCATTTTGACAAATTATAAGTTGGGGATCCAATCGCTGAGATAATTGGTCTTACGGATTTTCCTGGTTTATGTATTTTTGGTAAACAATATAATTTAGGTATTACTGGACTTGACAGCTGCAATTTTTGTCTCAGTGAAGGGGTAATAAGGTTGTTACATTCCTTTAAAGACCCACTCCAAGTAAATGCATGTATTGCTAAGATTTTAATGAATCTACCATGAATTAGGTCTTGATGTTTGCGAGTCGATTTAAGTTGAACACACTGAGGGTTTTCAATCTTGCGTCAGTTTTTTCTTTGTATATCTTTTAAAATTACTCGCCTACTTAATAAAAAATTATCCCAGTCCTACCGCTTTTTCAGAGATCGTTGATTGCTTTAACTTGTTTGAGGAGCCAATCAATCATCGGTTTTTAAATAGGTATTTACTTTATACTCGGTGGCAAAAACCGACACTACTTTTAAGTCTCCCATTTCCACTCGCTTCAAACATTCAAGTATTTAAATAAGAGATGATCCTAATGGAAGACATCATTTAACTTTGCACAACTCTTCAGCGATATCACTGCTTAAAGTTACGAACGAGTATAGGCAGGCATTGATCCAGAATGGATACTTCTCTCTGCGACTTAACTTTTTTATTTGCAGAATTAAAATTCCCAGTTCCTGTCGGGTATTGAATTCCCGAGTTCACCCCGAGACTTTTATTGGTTTTGCTCTGAATAAACAGAAACTAGCGAGCGATTTCAATGTAAACGTTTCGAACAATTTAAATCGATCAGTAAATCACTTCCAGACGTGAGACGGCGCAGGAAATGTGATATATTGTTTCCTGTGCGACGGTGTTACGTAGCGCCGGGATATACAAGGGGTATTATTTAAAGTGGCAAGTTATGCCTATTGTATTATATGAAAAGGATGTTGATAACACAGGCCAACGTCAGGAAGCAGAAACTCTAGTATACTTTTCCGCAGGTTTCCGGTGCGCTGAATGCGTATCTGGCCTCAGAATTGTTCCACACGGTTTTTGGAGTTTCGCTAACCTGAAAGCGCAAAAAACTGTTATTTTGACATATTTGAGGTTATGTAACATCATAAGGTATTTTGTCTTCACAGAACTTGTAACACCATCTAAAAGTATTATTCTTCTTCTTTAAATTCAATTTTGAATCGTCCAGATATCTTTTTTTTCACCGAGATATGACAATTTGAAGTTTGTGTCTCATCAATCTACTCAAATGCGAGCTAAAAATAGAGTACAAGCTACCTCTTTGAGCTATTTTTCTAAATACCATTAAATTTCTCTATGAGCATTTTCAAGTCATTGATTACAAATCCGCTGTCAGATTCTAAAAATTCAAAAGTTTTTAATTATGGAATTTTCTGATTGCAAAAGCACGGTAAGATTTTTCAAGAATGCCAAGGTCATTCTCTAAGTAACTTTTTACAAGGAATTCAATGGTGACCTTGGTTTGGACCTTGACGATGACCTTCAAGGTTATTTCATTTCGTTTTAAGAATATAAGACCAAAGCCTAGAAACCCCAAGACCATCAAACCCAAGCACACTAAATCTAAGTCCACAAAACCCAAGCTAACAAATCTTATGCCCACAACCTCCAGGCTTAGGGTTTATGAGCTTGGGTTTTGTGGGCTGAAAAAAATTACCTCGTGACTTTACATAACCTCAAATATGTCGAAAACAGTGTTTTTTGCACATTTAGATTCAATTTTAGAAACCTGACATGATAGATTCGGATTCAGCGCACCGAAAACCTTTGGGAAGGTATACTAAAGTTTCTACTTCCGCAAATCAGTCAAATTTTGAATTAAGAACTTTATGAAATACTTGTCCGCCGTATTGAATCTGCCATATTGGATCCAACATTTTGAATTTTTAGAATACGACAGTGGAGATTTTAAAGAAAAAGAACCATACTTTTAGATGATATTAGGTACTAGTTTTGTAAAAACAAAATACCTTATGATGTTACATAACCTCAAATATGAAAAAAGCGGTGTTTCTTGCACTTTTTGCACTTTTGCACGCAGTTTTTGCTTCCGAAAATCAGTCAAATTTTGTTGGCCTGTGTAATTTATAATGTCAGTCGTTCGCTGGAGGAATCAGTCGCGTATGTACATGGGTTTATGGATCGTCCATGGAAATGACTTGTCGTGGTGATATCTAGGGTTAAGATCTGGCAATCGTGCGGGCTACTGGAGAAGACTTATCTTGACTGACTGACCTCGCAAAAACTGTAGTATTAAAATCGTATCGTTGAGAATACAGGTAGGTCAATCTCTTCCAAAATAAGATGGTGGTTCCATCTCAAAGGGCACACGCTGTATATTCGAGCGGAATGGCTAAAACTACCTGTAGGCATAACAGGCAAAAACTCTCGCCCGTGATCTGACACAAAATCTATTCTAGTATTAACACAAAAGTTCAGGAATTATAGTCCAATGGGCAGAGATTTGTATATGTTCTTGAAAGATTTGTTAGTTTTGACGGTTGTTTATGTATTGGCTAGTTTTGACGGTTGTTTATGTATTTTTTTTTTGCGTAGAACACAATGCGCGGGGTCCGTAGAGCTGAAACCGTCCGCTAATTTTTTAAATTAAAAAAAACATATTTTTTTCACATTTCCGCTTATACCTCCGCTCCTTGGCATATTTTATTTATGCATAAGAAGTTGTAGCCTATTCCTAAATTTTAAGCCCAACCCGTAGTCTCCAAGCGCTATTGTTAACTTGCAAATGACTGCTGAAGATGAAAAAATGCTTTTTTTTCACTATTTTTTTTACTTCGAAAGTAGGGCGACTATGATCATGAAATTTCTTGGAGGGGTGCTATTTGTAGTATGACGTACAAAAAAAAAATCAGCTCAATCCGTTAATAACTTTTCGAGTAATTAACGATCGCATTTTTTTGCAAGACTTAATTAACAATGACGCCATTTCATTGTTTATTGTACGATATTGAACGGGTTGGGCTAGAAAAATCATAAATCTCTTCAAGTTTGCGAGACTTTTTGAGATTTTAAAAAATATTAATTTGGGCCAGTTTTATAACGTTTTCTACGCGACTACCTTTTTTGACGCGACGTATAGGTATATTGTTTTAGCGTTGCCGCTCCGAAATTCTCGAATTTGTGACTATAATATCTTGACGCCCATTTTTTTTTAAATACGCGTCATGAAGCGTACTATTAATTTTATCAATTTCTACAATATATACGTCGAATTAATATTTTTCAAAATCTCAAAAAGTCTCGCAAACTTGAAGAGATTTATGATTTTTCTAGCCCAACCCGGTCAATATCGTACAATAAACAAAGAAATGGCGTCATTGTTAATTAAGGCTTGCAAAAAAATGCAATCGTTAATTACTCGAAAAGTTATTAACGGATCGAGCTGAACTTTTTTTTGTACCTTCATACTACAAACAGCAGTCCCTCTAAGAAATTTCATGATCATAGTCGCCCTACTTTCGAAGTAAAAAAATGGTGAAAAAAAGCACTATTTGCAAGTTAAATAACACTTAGGGACTAAAAATGTTGGAAATTCAATAGGCTACAACTTCTTAAATGCATATGCTATATAAAATATGCCAAGGAACGAAGATATAAGCGGAAATGTGAAAAAAAAGACGTTTTCTTTTTTACACATTGTTAATTTAAAAAATTAGCGGACGGTTTCAGCTCTACCGACCCCGCGCATTGTGTTCTACGCAAAAAAAAAACATAAAGAACCGTCAAAACTAGCCCTATATCTTTCAAGAACAGTTTTTGATAATTTTAGCTCCCTGCCTACTGGACTGTTATTGTATCAATCAATTTTAACTATTTCTAAACTCCACACGCAATGAGTGTTCTGCAGACTGGGTCAGACGATAGAAAAACGAGATATTGTTTATGTGCGCGTTAGCCGTCGTAATAAGGGCGTAAATATACACGTTGTGCGTGCAAATTAACGCGTTGAAAATCGAATAAACGAAACGAAAAGCGTTCCGGCAGTCTCGCGAAAACTGGTCGTTACTGAGTTTTTTTGCGAGCGACGGAATTTTTTTTATTTCGCATTTACATATTTACGCTTTTTCTGCTGTCGCGTTCGGCTTAACAAACGACTGATTAATCGCAAATCCGCTCGTAGGCCCGCGGCGCTAAAGAATTTACCGATCCGCATACGTCGTACTTTCACTTTTAGCGGGGCGATAAGCCTGGTTATTTTTTGCGCGTGAAAATCGTTGGGCGTGCCACGTTTCTATCGCAACCGTGTATTTCTGTCTACGAAAAAGCTTTTTGGGCCCATAACGCGAAGCAAATGTTCTGCTAACAAATTTACTGTAACTGGAACGTTGCAATAACAATATCCTTAGGGAATAGTCTGTCCCAAATTGCCTACGCATGCATTTGTATAGAATTTCCATTCTAAATTGGAAATATGTACGTACACGAGGTAGGATAAGGATATATAAGTTTACTAACACTTTGTATGGAACTAAATACGCGTTTCTCTCTAATATGTTACCCGTATAGACCGTATCGTAGTCCACGTTAATTTGACGAGCGCCTGTCACTTTAGAAGTGGGCGGAATCTACACTTCATTGGTCATTGTCGCTACTCTGGTAGGGGAAATATGTCAGCAGACAGTGCATACAGTCGACCCAGTTGATTACGTTGGCGGTAAAACACGGGTTATAACCACGCTATCTTTGACGGACTGTATACAAAAATACGTTGTTTTTGTGAGTGTTTTGATGCTTTATATTCTGTGCGCGTACAATAACGCGAAGTGGGTTTTTAAAAGGTTTAAATTATACAAACTTTTATTTTATTTGCGTCATAAATCAATCATTAAAAAAAAACGATATATTTAATCAATCCCTCTTTTATAAACATGGCTTTCTGGAGGCCTTTCGAAACGGAGGAAAATATAAAGTAGCTTCAAATATAACCAGCGAAAATGTCTAAACGGTCGAGTACGATGAATTTAAAAATAAAGACTTACATTGTCAAAGTCGTATTTTTTTTAAACATATATGAATGCCTAAAACGACGTTAATTACTTATTATTACCTATCCCTAAAAGTTATTATTCGAGCACGCCCATGGAATCATAAAGTTGCACCGCTTTTTTTGTTCCCCAGGCGTATTTATCATTTTCAATTCAGAATAGATGGACTATACCTCAGCTATCGTTGGAGATATTAACCATCTCTCTGATGGTTAAATAGGGACAGTTTTAGAGGATTTTATTACCCCCTTTGAATTTTTTTTTCAAACTCGACTTATCTATAATCGTTTTCGAGATAATTCCTATCAAACGGAGAAGGTGCATTTGATACTTTAAACTATCAAAATGTAGTTTTGATCACAATCTTACATATTTCGAATAACGGTTACACAGCCACTTAATATATACGTTAATAAGGAAGCGTAAATTAAAAAGAGCCCTGTACAATTCCACGTTTTTTCGTAGAGATACTGACAATTCGGAATTTGTTTCGTTACCATATGAACCTAAATTCACCTGCGGTCTAGATAAAGTTTTAAAAAATATTGATCAATTATCAATTTGGTTTATAATTCTAAAACTAAACTACAGACGCTTTCGACAGATAAAATCGACAATAATGAAAAGTCTGAAATATACGAAATGAGTTGTAAGGAATGTGATCAAAAGTATATTGGGCAAACAAAAATATATATTTTGGCTAGATTTAAGGAACACATGGCTCATTTAAAATATGGCAGAACGGAAAAACCTTGTGTTGCCCGGTCAGACACGGTGCGGAAACGTGATGAAATAAGAAAAAGTATCTATAACTTAGTTGGGCGGGTACCCAAAGCTGAAATATTTCGAATATTCGGGAATGAAAATATTTCTCGCAGAACCATTTATCGAACAATAGCGGAGTGCGAGCAGGGAATACCTTGTTTGAACCTTCGAAAAAGTGGAAGACCACGAGTATTTACTGCACAGAGGGAAGAGCGGTTGGTAAGAAGAGCAAGAAACCAAGTTGGGATGTCATCAAGGAGACTGGCTCGTCAATATGACACTTCTAAGAGTACAGTATCGTTGACATTGAAGAGGAATGGTCTGAAATATCGAAGAAGACGTAAGTGCCCCAAATACACTCAAGGGCAGCTTCTACGTATACCAAGATGCTGCCGTCAACTGAGACGGGTCTACTTTGCCGATGGCAAGAGCATTATTTTAGACGACGAGAAGTATTTCACTTTGGCTAACTCCGAAATGAAAGGAAATGATGGGTTTTATACAAATAACCTAGAGGAATGCCCTGACAATGTAAAGTTTAAGACTAAAGCAAAATTTGCCGATAAAATCCTTGTCTGGTGCGCAATTTCTAACAGGGGCATATCTCGACCTTTTGTGGGAAGAGTGAGAGGCGAAACTTTGAACAGTCAGGGGTATATTGAGAACTGTCTTTCCAAATTGCTCCAGTTTGTCCAAGAACATCATGCTGAGGATGATATCATGTTTTGGCCAGACTTAGCATCGTGTCATTACTCTAGAGATACCCAAAACTGGCTTCGTCAACACCGCATACCTTTTGTTCCTAAAAACGCTAATCCTCCTAATTTGCCTCAGGCTCGCCCAATAGAGGATTTTTGGGCTTTATTGTCGCGGAAAGTTTATGACAGTGGCTGGGAAGCCCAAAACGAACAGCAACTAAGACGTCGAACTTTTGAAAAATCGAGAGAAATTGACTTGAATTCCGTCCAGGGCCTCATGAGAGACATCCGAAGAAAGTTGCGTCTGGTAGAGGAGGATGGGTCGCTTCACATAATTTGATAGTATAGTTTAGTTAAGCATTAAGATGTAGTTTATGATAAATAATTCATGTTTCAATAAATATTTTCATTAAAAAAAACTGCTATAAATATTTTGTGCCAGAACTTTTAGGACATACTTTAGTACTGATATAAACATCTCCCTTCTTTGTCGGAACGTTAACGCTACCGTGTCTGACCGGATAATATAAATCCACCTTAAGGCGCGCCCCTGTTTACCACAGGCGTGCGAAAATTAGTTTATCATCGCTTCTGCTCTCCCCTTATTGATAATAATGGACGATCATGTTCTGGAATCCCGCTTTCTGGTCCCCGATCTCCGGCGCGATGTTCTCGCCCCAATTAACCCCCGACATAATTCAATTTGACTCCTTTCATTACTTATTTCAAGGCCGTCGGCTTTCCATTAAGGAAACTAACTGCTCGTCCATTTTTCACGATGCTCGACCTACATGGAAAATTACGGGGAAAATCATTAGAGCGCAGAATCTTGATCGCTGTCTAACAGCCGAGTTAATTAACCGGTTGTAAAGCTTCGAAAAAAGCATCGTCAACATAGTCGCATTCTTATGGAAATTATGAATAATTATACCCACGAGAATGTACACAAAGAAACCGTCAAGTATGAGGTTTTCACAAAGACGTTGGATGATGAGACTTTTTCGTTTGCGACTTCATTAACATTGGAAGTAATAATTACACAGGACCACAAAAATGTTTTTTTCATGTGCGGAATACTACACTATGATTTTTTCAAAAAATTCCCGAGACACGTCAACTTTTAAATGTATTTACCTACATTTTGCAAGTAATATGAAAAATATGGCCCTTCAGGGGTGGCTGAAACCACCCTCAACATGATTTTTTCAAATGCAACCCTATGGCTTGTGACCCCTCATTGTAAATCTGGTGGAAACAGGAATCCAACGCACTGATCAAATTTTAATTTTTAGTATGTTTGTAGGGTTGCATACAATTAAAACAATTTAAAAATTAAATTTATTTTCAACGTAACAATTGTTCAAAATGTGCACCATTCACTTGTTGGCAGCATCCCAGTCTGTGGTAGGTTTCGTCCCTTACATTATGCAACATTTGCGGTGTTATTTTTCCGATTTCCTCTCTTATCCTTTCCTGCAGATCTGCTATGTTATTGGGTTTCTGAATGTAAACCCTACTTTTAAGATGTCCCCACAAAAAGAAATCCAGTGGTGTAAGATCTGGTGATCTTGCTGGCCACTCAATATTACCTCGCCTCCCAATCCACCTATCGGGAAAAATTCTGTCCAGATACTGACGAACAATGGCAGCATAGTGTGGTGGGACCCCATCTTGCTGAAACCATAACCTCTCGTCGCTCAAGTTAGGGTTTAAGGGGTTTGGAAATAAATGACATAGCACTGGCATTAGTTCGTGCTGGAGTAAACGCAAGTATCTTGCTCCATTAAGAGTGTCATCAAAGAAAAATGGTCCTACAATTCTATCTTGTATTATTCCGGCCCACACATTAGTTTTCTGTGGGCGCTGAGTATGAAGTTCCCTCATCCAATGGGGGTTCTCTTCAGCCTAGTAACGACAATTTTGGCGATTTACGTGCCCATTTAATGTAAAAGTAGCCTCGTCAGAGAAAACTATCCACTCTAAAGATAACTGGTTGTGATCAATACAAGTCATCAATAAATCGCAAAATTCCACTCGTCGATCTGGATCATCTTCAAGTAGCTCTTGAACAGCTTGCATTTTATATGGGCGTTTTTTCTCATATTTAAGTATTTTTCAAACTGTTTTGTGATTAAGATTACTATCACGGGCCAGTTGACGGGCTGGAGTGATTGGATTTTCTTCTAGAGCAAGCAACAAATTCAACTTCGTGTCGTCATCAACAGCAGCCTGCCTCTTACTAGGTACTTTACTGACATGACCCATCTCTCGATATTGTGTCTCAATTTTACTAATGGTACCTTGATTTAGTGGTGGCAAGTCAGGATGCGTTTCTCGAAACAAGCGAACAACTTCGCATTGAGTTCGCGCCCTATCACCATATCCAATCATCATCAAAATTTCCGATTTTTAGTGATTCAGTTAAATAAGACATTTTCACCAATTTGAAATAACACTTCGTTTCCAAACTCTGAATACAGCATACAAACTAAATTACTCTTTGCGGCCGTGTAAAAACACTAGCAAAAAATAACAAATATCAGTTGTGGCAAAAAATTGCTTGGAATTTTTTGTGGGGACATATGAAAAGTAAGGTTTACATTCCAAAACTAAACAACACACATTTTGAGTACGAAATTGTTGCGTTAAAAATAAATTAAACTATAAAATTACGTTTTAATTGTATGCAACCCTACAAACATACTAAAAATTAAAATTTGATCAGTGCGTTGGATTCTTCTTTCCACCAGCTTTACAATGAGGGGTCACAAGCCATGGGGTTGCATTTGAAAAAATCATGTCGAGGGTGGTTTCAGCCACCCCTGAAGGGCTATATTTTTTCACATTACTTGCAAAATGTAGGTAAATACATTTAAAAGTTGACGTGTCTCGGGAATTTTTTGAAAAATCATTCACCACCCCGCTAGCGAATATATTCCAGTTAAAGTCTCCACCGTGTATGTTTTTGGATCGCTGATTACGAATCCGGGCTTACTTTTGCTTGATCAGCTAACCTAACCTCAAAAACCCCCAAAAACTAAAAAAAAAAACGAGTCTAAAAACTCAACAGCACAGTTCACCTGAATTTTTAAACTTGATAGCCCTTTTAACTGAACTCTCGAACATCAAAATCTCCGAATCCAAATCTTCAAACCCCTAAAAATAAACCCCTAATTACTAAGAAAAACGAGTTATTCCGCACATGAAAAAAATGTTTGTGGTCCTGTGTTATCTTTCATTAGCTCCATTCAAGATGCAGTATAGAACAGCCAAATGGAATAAATTCAGTAGCTCCATTATTATGCATTTTTTTAGAAAATCCTGAGACACGTCAATTTCTAATTCTAAAATGACATCTTGCGACGTAAAAATGTCATCCCTAAATTCAACCCCCTTCAGGTGACAGCTACAACCCCTAAATTTTCAAACTGGAAGTAGGGGCTTGTGATACTTCATTTGAAAGGTATTTTCATTCTCTATTCGAAACTGCTACGGTTTTAAATTTTATTGCAGAAATTAACAAGAAAAAAAGATAAGTTAATAATAATAATAAATTAATAAGATAATTCTCTTTTGTGAACAAATTATTTGAACACTTTCCGGCCATGTTAATCACGTCGTTACTGGTCGAAAGAAAATTCTCACTGGATGAGGGAACTACACACGTAAAACCCTGAGAAAGTTAATGTTTGGGTCGGAATAATTGGAGAAAATATCATTGGTCTCTTCTTCATTGCAGGCAATTTGAATGGCGAATATACCGACGATGGCAAACTTGTATCCAGCTGAAGGAAACCCACAACTTCCAGGTAATGCAGTATGGTTCCAGCAGGATAGTGCACCAGCCATTACGAAGTCAATGTCCGGCAATATCTCCACACAATCTTTCCAAATCGCTGGATAGGGAGACGTGGTTCTGTAGAATGGCCTGCACGATCACCCGATCTCACGCCGTTACTCTTCCTATGGGGATATGTAAAAAGTATGGTCTACAAAACCAACCCCGACGATTTAAGAAGAATAACACTTGCAATTAGGTCGATTACCCCGCAGGTGTTAACTAACGTTAGAAGGCATTTCTATTTACGTCTAGGATGCTGCCAAGATGCTGGAAGGCATGCATTTTGAACATCTGCGGCATTAATAACAAACCTACTTGATTAAAAATAAAATGTTTATCAAAAACCTGGCCTACTAGGCCCAGTATTAGTAGCTGACGTGTTATAAGTATCAAACATTTTTAACCGCAGTATCCATCATAATAAATTGGCCTCAGAAATTGCCGCGTAATAAAATACGCAATATATGTAGCTTTCATCGAACATGCAGCGCTAACGATAATAATTTAAGCCGTCGTAAAATTTCATGAACTCGTATTAAATTAGGCGCCGAACGAAGTGCCCGAGCATGTCGAGATAGAGCGAGGACGCAATTCGCTTTGGAACTTTGAACCGTACGTCATTTTATTTCCATTAGAACGATGTCTGTAACGACCTGTGGATCGTGTACAAGTTTCTCCTTGGATCGTATCCGATTAGTGTAAGCGACAGTTAAGATTTAGCTTATACATAGTTCTATGAGAAATAGGAAAACATAGAAAATGCAGGATAGCTCAAGAGTAATAAATCGTATATTGTGCGACAACAAATTCCAAATTAAAATAATGTGATTCAATTAAATATACCTTAGTCCAATTGTTGATGACAACCAAGGTACAGGGTGTCAAAGTTTTAATTAAGTTTTTCTATTTTCCTCTGCAATATCCAAATAAATTTAGATAATGCCATGAAATTAGAAATTCGGGTTATTTTTAGGCGAACAATTTATATTCCTTCAAAGTTTTGATATCACGAATAGAGAGCTATATTTGAATCACATTATTTTGATCTGAGGAATCTGTTGTTGCACTATATACCATTATTTTGGTTAAAATAAAAAGTCCGATGTTGCGTCTCAGGTTAGTAAAAAAAGGCAAAGTATTGCATTCAAAGACAGACGTACAAAAAGGGCACAGCAGCAATTGAGTCCAATCGACCAAGGGCTTTAAATCACGTGTCTCATCTACCGTTCTTGCTTTCGCCTGAACGTCATTTTGGTATATATTTTTTAAAGATTTCACAACTGCTGTGCGTCTTTTTCTACCAATTTTTCTTGCCCTTAAAAACATCTTTAATAACTTTTATTGTTACTTTTTCCTGCTCTTTTTTTATACTTGCATATTTATGCACCAACCAATGTCTAAAATACATAATTTAACAATACGAGATGTGGCTATTAAATAACAGAAATATTGTCATACCACTTTTTATTCGTTACCAATTACAGTAGCAACCTTTTCGCCTTCAATGTACTCTCCTTGGCGATCTCTACACCGCTCCATACGACTTCTCCAGTGCTGGAAGTCCGCTTCTGTCAGTTGGTTCAGAACCTTCGTCGCAGTCAGGAGTTTTGGCACCATTTTTGCGCAAACTTTGCGCATGTTGACCGATTCATGCAAAATCTGGCGAACACATTCTCTCTCGATTCCTGTTATTTCAGCAAGCCCTCGGATGGTTAGATGACGATATTTGCGGATTAACTTACCGTTTTTTCAATGTTTTCAATTGACGTTGAGGGCCGTCCGGGGCGCGGATCGTCTTCGGTCGATTCACGTCCCTCTTTGAACCGTTTAAACCATTCAAAAACTTGTGTACGGGATAAACATTTATTCCCGCACACTTCTTTTAACATTGCATAAGCTTCTGTAAAAGTTTTGCTCCATCTGAACATTTAACACTTTTTCAACGCGTCACTGGTGCGTAGACTAATTCAAACGACTGCTACAGTCATGCTGAGCGACCCACTGGCTTTTCCAGCGAGCTCAGGGTGGGGAAAGTATCACCAGAGACAGTTCTGTTCAAACTTGTCGCGACACGCTCGCAGCGGGCTGGTAGCAGCATCAGTTCGGTTATTTAATAGCCACACCTCGTAGACAAGCATAAAGAATCCATCCATACGCTAGTTAAAATTATTTCTAAATACTGAGTAATTTTATGACAATCTGGCACCAGTGCGCTCTAAAACTTAAACATGTGTTTGATGACGTGGACGGTTTTTAATTTTGAATGAAGTTTATATTAAACGTATATCGCTAAAAATAGGTAAAAATAAAATCAGATTGCGTTATTATCAAAGGTCGTAAAAATCAAAATTCGTTGAAGCCATAGAAAAATTCCTCAAGAAAAATGCAATATCCATGTTCCAAATTGTTTGAGTAATTTACAAAAAAACGGACGATTTCGCAAGAGATAACATCCTAATCAGGGCTTTAATGTCTTTAAAATTGTCTTCGCGATTATTTATAGTGTTTACCAAAAAAATAAAAAAACCTTTATTGTATTTAAGTTATTCACTGATTGTGACACAACTTTCTCGAGGGACATCCTTGAAAAGTTGCTATTCAGTTGATAATTGCAGAACTTGTAACGGCTATAACAGAACACTAAAAAAAGCTCTCCGGACAATTAACTTTTTGGTTGACGATCCATTATCGAAGACAAGGCAGCTGATGGTGAGCTCGTTAAAGTTTACTGAACAAAAAAAAAAATGTTAATACAACTTTCAGGCTCCATCCCGAATGACCCGACCGTGGCGATTTATCTTATTAGGAAACCTTTCACGAGTCACTTGCCGTCAAAGAAAACTTAAACGTTATCAATTAACGTCTCCATGAGCCGTGGATAAATGGGAAAAGTTTAAAGACTTATACGCGATACGTAATTGGATTAGCAACGGGCTACATAATAGAAAAGTGTGGATGATAATGTAAGTTGTGAGAGGGGCGTGAAATAGAATAAATGGGAAAAATGTACATACGTATACTACTACGTACGAAAAGTACACGGAAATTGTAAAAAAAGCACATACATTGTTATTTACTCATCATAATTTATTTGTCCTCTTCAAAGTAGGCTCCATCGAGTGCAACACAGCTATGCCAACGTTTAACCTAATCCTCCATACATTAAATAGTCCGGGAGCCAGCGACAGATTTTCATGACCAAGTCCCTCTCAAGCGATAATTAGTGGAATGCATCAGAGAGGTGTATCATAAAGAAAATAAAAAAAATATATTTTTAGTCATGTCCTCCTGACTAAAAATTTGTCAAACTATAGCTAATCCAATATCTTGAAGAAAAAAAAGTCAGCTGACTATAATATGGTGTATTATACGTCAGTTGATCGCTTGATGATAGCTTATATGCTACTGTGAATGAATATAAATGTCAGCTGGCTGTACCTCGGTGGAAAGATCGTCAGCTGATACCTTGAAAGTTGTAACGCAGAAGTTAGGCGGGAGCATCTATCGCCTATTTAAATGCACTAGCTGACGAGTTTTCCCACGACTTACTGCTACCTGATTTTTTTTATTAATTACATAAGTATATTAACAATCAGGTTACAAATTTTTATCCGAGAGGAAATGACGTATGATAAATTATTCTCGTTATTTCTAAAGATTGAAGCAATACTCAATCACTTTATAAATGATTATATTATCAAACACCTAAGTTACAATAAACTATAAATTGATTAATTTACTTATCTAAATATTTCTTCAGTTATTCGTCCACGGCCCGTTTTTATTTAAAAATAACGAATATTTGCAAAAACTACCAGAAATCACCTGCGACTGACACATCTAATTGTGACATAGTTACCGCGGCAACGACAAGTTTTTATTTATTTTTTTAGGGCAGGTTGCTCGATGCTAACAACATTTAGTTGTCAGCATTTTTAGCAGATTTTTATATTTTTGGCCATAAATTCATAACAAATCCAAGCTAATAATAATTTTCAGCATATTATCTTGCAAGTATATGTAATTCCATAGCATGCTTCAAAAGTTAGGGGGGTGGTCACTTTTGGATCGTACTGTATAACGTGTTGCAACTGTTACGTGTTGCAAATCCTCCAGGAAAATGTAGGACTCGTACCACGACATCATCAAAGTTGTTTATAACTGCGCAATCTATTTACGGTATTCCATTTTTATCCGCCGCCTTCCACGATCTCATACGCTCACTATCTTTTAACGCCTTATGTGTGCATTTTAAGAGGCGCCTGCCTCGAATGGAATCGTGTGGGGTTCCGCACATTACACGGAGATGGAGCTTTTATCTCAACGATCTCTCAAATCGTAATGTCCGTACCACAACCTGAGGGGAAGTAGAGTATTGGATAGAGCAGTTTCTCCGCGTAAATGTCGGAAAAGACTCCTAGATTACTTGTATCGTGCATCTGGACAGATATTTCTGGTTATACAAACTGATATAATGCCGTGGTTTTCAATATCGAGGACTATTCAAGCATCGTCAGTAGCAAACAACGAGAAGATTTTTTTTCAATATCATATACGAGATTAAGGAATATAAAAAAAATCCTGAATATTTAGGTGATTTTCAAAGAGTTGTAACTTGGGGGAAAATGGTCGTATAGAAACAAATAAAAAAAGTAAATCAAAGCTCCATCTTTCTAGTATTTGGATTTAGTGTTTAAAAGGTTTACATCACAAGAAAACCATCGAAAAAAATGAATTCGAAATGTTTGCTTGTATTTTAAAAGGTCCACGAACATCAATACGTTTTTTTCGATAAGTTCACCATAAAGCTCTTTTAGATAATTTAATTTTCTTTAATTTGACCTATTTTTTTTATTTGACCTATTAACGTTTTTTTGACAATAAAAACATGGATTATTGCTAATAAAAACCTTTTCAACTTGTCAATCACTACAACTTGTAAAGCATACTTTACAGTTTCCAAAACCCTACTAGAATTTTCTGTACGTAAAAAAAATTAAACTCAAAATTCAAAAACTAGAAACATGGAGCTTCCATTTTATATTTTTTAATTTTCTCTACGACCATTTTCCATCAAGCCAAAATAGGTCCAATTTTTCAAAAAAGCCCTCAAGCGTTAAAAAAAATGTGATAATTAAGTAAAAAATAGTGTAATTTGAGTGCACTAGTTTTGGATTAAATCGGTTTGTAGGAACATAACCAAAAAAAATTCATAAACGTGTGAAAAACGTGCGGAAGTCTCTAGGACTTTCGTAGGCCGAGTAATTATTTTTTATTTTAAAAAACCGATTTTAATTTTTAAAAACTGATTTTCTTCGTCTTTTTAAGCGCTATAACGTGCTATTTTTGATTTTTCTGAAATAATTTTTTTTTGGTACTTAAAAAGTGAAAAAAAAACGGTTTTTCACACGTTTATGATTTTTTTTAGTTATGTTTCTACAAACCGATTTGATCCAAAACTATTGCACTCAAATTTCACTATTTTTTACCTGATTATCATTTTTTTTAACGCTTGAGGAATTTTTTGAAAACAAATTCTCTTTCCTAGGCTATTACGGCTCTTTGAAAATTACCAAAAAATTTGGGATTTTTTATATCCTTTAATTTCTGCCCCTAGTGTATTTCAAAACATCGAAAATGGTGCACCTGATATACAGTGCGCGCCTAAAGTATGGAAAAAAATTCAATAAATGTGAAACAAAAAATTTTTGGAAAAAATCCTCGAACAGGTCGATTTTGTTTAATAAAAACACACATTTTTGAGTGAACGTCTATTTTCAGATGTCATTTGTTTTTGAGTAATGACGTCATCAACTTATTTTTCAAATGGTAACCCCCCATTTTTTTAATTTAATTTAAGAGACCCTTTCATTGTCGATTTTTTTTCTTTCGAGTTTATGGCCAGAACTTCTGGGCTTTAGCGCCTTTCATTGTCGATTTAACGGTATAAAAATGTTGCCACCTTACATAACAAAATTTTTGAGTAAATGACAATCGAATGTTACAAAATGAAAATATATTTTTCACAACAAATAAACGAAAATATCTGAAAAAATTGAACACAAATAAAACGTAGCAAAAAAGTACATTGCTAAGCAAAAAAATTATCAGATTAAGTTCTTTGACGTATCCATGGTTTTTACTGTCAGTTAATCAGAATATGTGTCATTAAATTGTGCGAAAAGTGAGAAAGATATCTGGAGTTCTTGCAAAATGATCTAGTTCCAGTGCTTGCAGTAATTCTCCCAAACGAGAATGATCCTAACGTTCCAGATAACACACTCTGGTTTCAGCAAGACGGAGCACCCCCGCATTATACGCGCTCAGTTCGTGAATATTTAGACGTCATCTTTCCTCAGAAGCGGATTGGCAGATGAGGACCGATAGAATGACCCGCGAGATTCCCAGATCTTACACCACTTGATTATTTTTATGGGGTTATTTGAAATCAAAAGTTTACTGCAGCAGACCACACAATTTAGCCGAACTACGAGATCGCATTAGAGATGAAATGGGATCCATTACCCCGGAAGTCATTCAGAATGTACAAGAAGAATTTGTACACAGGCTTGCATATTGGCATGAAGTTGATGAACGGCATTTCGAACACTTAATTTAAAATTGTTTTTGCTTATTAAAGAAATTTTCGTTTATTTATTGTGAAAAATATATTTTTCATTTTGTAACATTCAATTGTCATTTACTCAAAAATTTTGTTATGTAAGGTGGCTACATTTTTATACCGTTATATCGACAATGAAATGGTCTCTCAAATTAAATTTAAAAAATAAATTGGTGACGTCATAACTCAAAAACAAATGACATCTGAAAATAGACGTTCCCTCAAAAATGTGTGTTTTTATTAAACAAAATCGACCTGTTCGAGGATTTTTTCCAAAAATTTTTGTTTCACATTTACTGATTTTATTCTATACTTTAAGCGCGCAATGTATATTCTCGATCAATATTTAGAAATCTACTTTTGTTCTTATCATGTCTATTGTCTACTTTTCCTGACGAACGAAATAGAACCGCGTTATTACTAACCTCTTACAATCAAAGGAAAACGTCTCTGCTACATTTTTCTGAAGCACATCGTTATTGATAGAGGCGATGCCATTTCCATTTAACCGGTTTTTCAATGACGCCCCCACAAAGACCAATTGCATCCCGCTTGACCTAAATCTCGCGTCCCCGCGTTTCCATACGGACAATTTAGATGTAACGCGATAATAGTGCATAATATTTGACCTCGTCTCTCGTTTCCTCGCTGCCCTATTATCATAGTACGCGAGACGGCAAAATAGTATAACTCTAAATAAAGTGAACGTCGTAAAAGTCCCACTGGTGAATTTAAAAAGCGACAGATTCTGTTTCAGATACGCACCAAACTGTAAAGTTGCAATCTTGGCGGATAATGAGAATAGCCGTTGGTAGCCTTTGTTGAGGAGATGCTTTCTTATTTGGTGGCTTTGTCTTACCGCGGCATACTTTCTTTTTGCTTAATTTTTATGGAAAATAATATGAAATGGAAAATGTCGGTCTGGAATTAAGAAATCCGGCAGCAGATAAAGAAAGTAGTAAGGCAGAAAAATAACAAAAAAGTGGTACTAATACCTAAGAAATAACTGTAAGTAACGATCCCTTCAAAACAAAAACCTCCCAAAAGCTGTAATGGTAGTAAAGTTGTAGTTTTAGTCAAATAGATAGATACTCTGAAGTTTTCCTGTTCATATGTGTCCAAGAACTTTTGAAAAATATTTAATATTTTTATTCACGGTTTTTTGTAAATAAAACATCGCAAAAAGTTTCGGTTTTTGCATTTTGGAGTTCGAAATTTGAATAACCAAACACTTTATCATCGATGTCGTCTATCAACATAGTATAGTAGAATTAGGATTTAGCCGAAAAGTAACTGACACTTCACCAAAAATAATTGCTTTTTGTAGAGGAGGCTGAACATATTAAATATCATTTTTTTGGCAACAATTTCAAAGTATTGCTACATTGTTTAAATAATTCGTAAAGGCGCGAAAATCAGGTTTTTTTTTAATAAAAAGAGAACCGTAAACTATACAAAATGTTTCAGATAAAAAATGTAACTAGAAAAACACCCTACAAAAACCATCAAGAAATTTGCAAATCGGTTAATTTGTTTATCTGCAAAATTGAAAAAACCGTCAAAATGGCCCCTTATTTCAATTATTTATAACTAATTATAAAGTAAGCCTTGTAACTTTAAAAGTATTGGAAAATGTAGGTATCGGTGTACTGAAAAAACGCTGAAAATTTCAAAAGTTTTTTGCAAAAAGTAAATTGTTTATTAAAAAAGGTGCTTTCGTAAAACAGCCCTTAATTTTTTTGTAAACATCACAGAGTAACGATTCAAAATGGATTCTTTTCTTGATGAGTTGGACTATCAAGTACATCGAAAAATTTATTGAATTTCACAAATTTAATTGTTTAAAATTGACATAGAAAAGTACGTCCGTCGTAAAGTTATAAACAAATGAAATAACTCGTTCGTTTTTTATCGTACAATGTTGAGACTAGAATCATTTTACAGCTACGATTTTTCTGCGAATTTCAAAAAAAAAAAATAAATGCTCCAAGTAACGGGAGCCGAGTTTTTTTTCTTTTCTTGCACTCATAACTTATTCAATTTTTTTTTTAATTAACACAGTAATAAGATCAAATCTTGCTCTGTATTATGTAAGAATTTCGAAAGTATGTAGTAGTCGGTTTCGTTTACATCATTATAATAATGTGCATCGTTATTTTAGTAACGCGCGTGGATGCATGAGTGATGACGGCACGGCAGCGGCAGCAGTGTGGTTCTCCTGCGCGCAGATTTTCTTTCGGTCGCTTCAAAATCACAGCGCACGAAAAAAATCGGATTATCTCCGAAACTATACATCGTAGAATGATCTCTTTTTTTTTTAATTCGGGGTAGCTCGTGAAAAAAATTACTTTGGGAATACTCACAACTTTAATCAAATTAGTCCAAGCGACTTATTTTATATATAATAATATTATTCAACGATTGTCATTACCATTACCATTAAACAATTAAATTTGTGAAATTCAATTAATTTTTCGATGTACTTGATAGTCCAACTCATCAAGAAGAGGATCCATTTTGAATCGTTACTCTATCATGTTTACAAAAAAATTCAGGGCTGTTTTACGAAAGCACCTGTTTAATAAACAATTTACTTTTTGCAAAAACTTAAAAATATATCGATTTGAAATTTTCAGCGTTTTTTAAGTATACCGATACCTACACTTTCCAATACTTTTAAAGTCACAAGGCTTACTTTATAATTAGTTATAAACAATTGAAATAAGGGGCCATTTTGACGTTTTTTTCAATTTTGTAGATAAACAAATTAACCGATTTTGTAGGGTTTTTGTAGGGTTTTTTACTTGTTACATTTTTTATCTGAAACATTTTTTTGTATACGGTTCAGGACTTCAAAATTTTCCCAGACGCAGTTACTAACGGGTATCTACATGAATACTAGGGAAACATTAATTACTAGAGCCCGTAGGTTAATAATAGATTCCAGGACCGGTCTTAACGCGACTGCAGTATTGTTATAACGAGCCATCCAAAAGAAGTCATCAAATCTGCCTATGAATGAGAGAAATACAAATACGATTATGTTGAAGCTCGAAACGAAACGTTGTTGTCAAACTTTTGCCAAATGACTGTCACAATTATTGTAAAATAAATAATGGCTGTCACATATTGCGACAACCATGACACTTAAATGAGATTATAAATTTAAGATCAAGAATAGAAATACGTATTTTTTTTGGTCCGCCAAAGATGACGTATTTTTTTAGTATTAGTTTCATTTTTTAGTATTTCATTCGTGTACATGATACGTCGAATATGTTTGTAAAAATGTCGGAACAGCGTCCGTCACATGTTACGGTGGAGCGTTGGATAAGCAATTTTACGGAACTGACTTTAAATGGCAGTGAACTGCATTGTTTAGTGTGTGGCAGTATACCGACGTGGCACATAAAAACAGATGTTTTTCAGCATGTCGCTACATACAAACATAGAGCTCGTGTAAGTGGTGGTGTGAGTGCGAGAGACAAAGATAATTTAACTTGGATTTAGTCAAATTGACGGTATGGTATCGTGAAATATTCCATTCGTGAAATTAGATAATCCCGAGTTCATTTCAAGTTGTCCAGAACGCCGTGAATGAAAAGTACGCGAAGTTAGTTTAGCTGCATATGTCTCTGTAAAAAAAACTATATATGTAACTTTGGAATAAAGCCACAAATATTCACTGCCTCAGAAGCATCGACAAGTTGGCGTTGCCAATATGTGGAAAATACCAATTATTGTATAACCTGTCATCACCAGTAAGTTATTAATGTGATCATAGGCGGGAACAGGAAATTGTCTCGATATCGGAAGAGATAACTGTTTTAGACAATATACTAGATAGAAGAAATATATAACACTCTATTTTATTTCACTAATAGCTATTAAACGGCGACCGTTTCACCGACAGCCATAAATACTCTTATTATTTCCCCATATTTCTTCAGTCGTCACAGTCGCTTCTAATACGTTAGCCTATCGATCAATAACGCGTTAAAGGAGCCAATATTTCCTTCTCGCTTGTTAGCAATTTCATTAAAACTATCCATCACGGATTAATAACGGTATATATAGCAATAAATGCCAGCGCGGTAGAGGATATTTAGCCCCAGACGAGGGTTCAACTTTGTCTACAGCTTTCCGAATTCGGCCTTGTGTCTCTATTGAGGCGTTCAGAGTAAACTTGAGCGGTATCCGGATTCCCTTTGCTTAATGTTTTCTAATGTATGTATACACGGTGGAGACTTTAACTGGAATATATTCGCTAGCGGGGTGGTGAATGATTTTTCAAAAAATTCCCGAGACACGTCAACTTTTAAATGTATTTACCTACATTTTGCAAGTAATGTGAAAAATATAACCCTTCAGGGGTGGCTGAAACCACCCTCGACATGATTTTTTCAAATGCAACCTTCAAATGGCTTGTGACCCCTCATTGTAAAGCTGGTGGAAAGAGGAATCCAACGCACTGATCAAATTTTAATTTTTAATATGTTTGTAGGGTTGCATGCAATTAAAACAATTTAAAAAATAAATTTATTTTCAACGTAACAATTGTTCAAAATGTGCACCATTCACTTACTGGCAGCATCCCAGTCTGTGGTAGGTTTCGTCCCTTACATTATGCAACATTTGCGGTGTTATTTTTCCGATTTCCTCTCTTATCCTTTCCTGCAGATCTGCTATGTTGTTGGGTTTCTGAATGTAAACCCTACTTTTAAGATGTTCCCACAAAGAAATCCAGTGGTGTAAGATCTGGAGATCTTGCTGGCCACTCAATATTACCTCTCCTCCCAATCCACCTACCGGGAAAAATTCTGTCCAGATACTGACGAACAATGGCAGCATAGTGTGGTGGGGCCCCATCTTGCTGAAACCATAACCTCTCGTCGGTCAAGTTAGGGTTTAAGGGGTTTGGAAATAAATGACATAGCACTGGCATTAGTTCGTGTTGGAGTAAACGCAAGTATCTTGCTCCATTAACAGTATCATAAACTGTTTTGTGATTAAGATTACTATCACGGGCCAGTTGACGGGCTGGAGTGATTGGATTTTCTTCTAGAGCAAGCAACAAATTCAACTTCGTGTCGTCATCAACAGCAGCCTGCCTCTTACTCGGTACTTTCCTGACATGACCCATCTCTCGATATTGTGCCTCAATTTTACTAATGGTACCTTGATTTAGTGGTGGCAAGTCAGGATGCGTTTCTCGAAACAAGCGAACAACTTCGCATTGAGTTCGCGCCCTATCACCATATCCAATCATCATCAAAATTTCGATTTTTAGTGATTCAGTTAAATAAGACATTTTCACCAATTTGAAATAACACTTCGTTTCAAACGCTGAATACAGCATACAAACTAAATTACTCTTTGCGGCCGTGTAAAAACACTAGCAAAAAATAACAAATATCAGTTGTGGCAAAAAATTGCTTGGAATTTTTTGTGGGGACATATGAAAAGTAAGGTTTACATTCCAAAACTAAACAACACACATTTTGAGTACGAAATTGTTGCGTTAAAAATAAATTAAACTATAAAATTACGTTTTAATTGTATGCAACCCTACAAACATATTAAAAATTAAAATTTGATCAGTGCGTTGGATTCCTCTTGCCACCAGCTTTACAATGAGGGGTCACAAGCCATTTGAGGGTTGCATTTGAAAAAATCATGTCGAGGGTGGTTTCAGCCACCCCTGAAGGGCTATATTTTTCACATTACTTGCAAAATGTAGGTAAATACATTTAAAAGTTGACGTGTCTCGGGAATTTTTTGAAAAATCATTCACCACCCCGCTAGCGAATATATTCCAATTAAAGTCTCCACCGTGTATACGCAGAGGGTATATAGCGAGTTTACGATAGGGATTGGTTAAGAGGAGACGGTGCGGCGCCATGTTTTGGCCAAGGCCCCGTTTAGGCGCCAGCCTAAAGTTATGACCAGCATAGAAAATGTTTCGTAAGACATTTTCTTCCTACTTAATTTTCATGCTAACATAAAGAAGCCAAGTTAGTAGTTGGCATCGTTTCCAAGATTTCCAAAGTTTCCAGAGCAGAAAAGGAAACAACTTTGAGGTCAATAGTCTCTTTATAGCAGAAGATGACATATTATAAGACAATGATAAGTTATATAACAGTTTCAGTAAAATTGTCAGAGTCGCCAGGAGAGCGTCTGACCTACACACGTAGAGTTGCTCTCAGTGGATGCAAAGGCCACAGTGAGTGGCTCTCCGTGTGAGGGCCTTCCATATATAGAGAAAAAAGATCACTGTTATAAAAAATATTGGGATCTCAAGTAAAAATTCTAACCCACAATATCAAATAGACATCATTTAGCACTATTTCTTTAAGATGACCTTGACGTGGGTCAGAACCCTCGTTGTTTAACTACTAATATTTTGCAAAAAGCATTTATTTTCACTTTTAATACTTAGGTTTTAAAATTAGGAACTACATGCGAACTGAGATTAATACACATTATTTACATTGTCAGGAAGTTTTGTCAAGAAATACAATAAAATCATGTTAAAATGTTCACTAAATATCAACAGTTACTTAATTCTGAGTGTAATTTACAATGGACTGGATGGAATATGAAAGGTTATCAAAAGAGGAAGTACGTTCGAGTTTTATGTTTAAATTTTTTAATCCTCTATTTTGTAGTCCCAGCTCTGGGTTTAAGAATAACATATTAAAAATAAGGATGTCAGGTAATATTTTAGTAGAGTTAGTTTTGCCTTGCCAAAATAGTTCTAGTAGTAAATCAGTGAGAGTTATGGCCCACATCAATGTCATCTTGATAAAATCGCATACGTCATCGACTCTTCATACACAAGTTCAATATATATAATTCCATTCATTTTCAATGGGATGTGATGTATTGATTCTATGAACAAAATAGTTGTTAAACAGTGAGTGTTCTGGCTCACTCTAACTTCATCGGAATAAAATCATTATAACGTTGATCATCGATTCTTCGTCCACTGTTTGAATCCAATGTCTTAATCTATCACTGTCAAATTCAACACCATAAAAGTTGAACAATTGTATAGTAGCGTCAAATGAGAAATTGTTTTCAAGTGCACCTACCGAAATACGTTATCTTGTTAGGGTCTTTTATAATAATTAACTCCGTTAACGGCGAATAGTTAGTAGGCCATCTTATTTTCGAGCGAAATAGGTTTTTCTCCCCTCCAAATTACACTCGCCCGACAGTGCACTCTGGGGCGTCATAAAACCGATTGCATGATGCCGTCCTCCTTCTATATTTTACACCCTTTAAACTTCAAAGTGACTGCATAATCAAATACATCATCTGTTATATATAACTGACTCGACGCGCTTGTATACATTGTTGATGCATGACACTGTCTCAAATTCTCAAACTGGATAGAAGCTTTATATACAGGGTGTCTCATAATTATATTCAATACGAGGTGTGTAAATCAAGTAATGAGACTGGCAACATAGCGCTCGATCTCGCAACACTGCGCAGACGGAACTTTTGGAGACGGAATGGAAGGGCGATAGGTTAACATGTCATGCACCTTCAGTACAAATTTGAACTTGTTAGAGTCTTGTTCTTTGGGACTGTTTTCCTAAACTGTTTTTTTTTTCTAGTACGTTTTAAAAATGAGTAACATTAATTTTGAGCAACAGTGTGCTGTTAAGTTTTGTTTCAGACTTGGACACAGCGCAACGGATATTTTTGCAAAACTTCAACACGCCTACGGAGACTGTGTTTTTCCGTGCATCTTGTGAGTTCAGATCGTCGGTTTACGACAAGAATGATCGGGGAAGAGTTAAATTTGAATCACACCACTGTTCATCAGATTTTGACTAACGAATTGGGAATGAGAAAAATCTGCGCAAAAATGATTCCAAAAACCCTTCGCAGAAACAAAAGGACATCAAGGAGAGTGTTGCCTTTTTGGCGTCGATTGAAAATGATCCCCATTTTAGGGAACGTGTCATTACTGGTTTTGAGACATTGACTCAACTAAGCTAACTAAGGAAACTAAGCGCCGAAGTATGGAATTGCTTACTTTAAGCTCTCCAAGACCAAAAAAACAAGAATGAACAAGTCGAAGATCAAATGCACGCTGATTTGTTTTTTTGATAGCCATGGAATTGTTCACAAAGAGTTTGTGCTTCCAGGCCAAACAGTAAATCAACATTTTTACAGATAGGTTCTTGAAAAACTTCGAAGAAGCGTCATGGGTGTGAGACCAAACATCAGACAACTAGATGTTGCATCATGACAATGTGCCTTGTCACACAGCCATTTCAGAGTTTTTAGCCAGTAAAAACACTCATGTGGCTCCTCTGTCTCCATATTCGCCTGACTTGAGTACTTGTGACTTTTTTTCTCTTCCCGAGATTGAAAAATCACCTCAAGGGACATCATTTTGGAACCATAGAAAACATTCAAACGGCTGTAACCGACCAACTGAAGGCTATTCTAGTAAATGAGTTCCAGCACTGCTGTGAGGAATTGAAGCGCGGAGTCTCCAGCGCTGTGTAGCTTCCCAAGGAATGTATTTTGAAGGGACAATACTGAATTGTACTTCTATGCAAATAAATAAATTTAAAAACATATCCCATTACGTAATTTGCACACCTCTTATTAAGGGGCACACCTAGTGTGAAATTTTGAAAAAAATCGATTTTTTGTTTTTGCATATTTCGTAACATTCGTAGTAAAATAATAACATACTAAGTAAAATAACATACTAACATTTCACGTGCGTATCTCAAATCGTTTTTGAACTACAGCCTTCTAAAGAGTCGCCGCTCATCGGTTAGAAAGTTACGTTTGCTATGGGGCCTACCTGAGTTATTGTTTGGGCTCTGTCGTCATCGTCATCGCCGGATTTATACTTAACGGGCCCTTGGGCACGAAGGCTGTGGGGGCCCCCTTGTAAGAAAATCAAATTCTGTGGGGACCCCCTTGTAAGAAAAATCAATTTTTTTATTATCTAATTATATATCGATTATTAAATATTATATTCTCTCGAAGAAGTTTTATTATTTGGAATGATCAATGTGTATGTGTATGTTCCACGTTCTATGATTTTTCGAAATTTTTCGAAGAGTTTTTGAAGAAGAGGACGGTGAATTGTATGGGCCTGGAATAGCAGATTAGCTCTAGGTATGATATTTATCTATTTATAACAATGAAATCAATAATTTTATCTTTGAACGTTTTTCTCCAAACTGCATTTTTCTAATTTGCTGCAGTTATAACTCGATTACAAATCATCCGATCGATTTGATTTTTTTTTTGCTTATTTTGTATATGTTTCTCTATACAATGACCCTCCAGTTTTTCGATTGTATGAAAAATGTAATTTTTGGCACGCCAAAAATCATCAGATTTTTGAGCGAAATTTTAAACTTTTTTTCAAAACTCTTGACATTTTGTTAAATTCCCTTTTTTTTCACAATCGTGGGTCATTGTATAGCCAATACCTTCTAGTTTAATAGTTTTTTATTTCTTTTTATTCCAGCCACTGTGAAGGTCGCAATCACTGCAGCAGTGGAGGAACTTTTTTTTCGAGACTTGGGAGATAGCGAATAACTCGCTGAATTTTTTTTGTTTAAAAATTTTACTATGTATTCATTATTTACGTACAAATATGTCCTCAAAATTTGAAAACATATGGTGCAGTACTCTTTTTTTTCTAATTCCCAAAAATCACCTTTTTTTTAGGCGGTCGCACTAGGTGTGCCCCTTAAAGGTTTTTTAGTTTTCTTAAAATTATTTTCCTCTAAAATTACAACTGCGCAACATATTTTATACAAAACATTCACCGGGTCCTGTTGTTCTGTAGTCCCATGTTGAAGGAAACTCTCCAAGTGTCCCAGATATGACTCCGGTAGAGGAGCTCGAATTAGGGCCTGATTCCCTTGCCAGATATCTAAATGAATGCGAGAAGGTAAAGCGGAATGTTATGTCGCTGGGGCCTCCAAAGTACTTTCCTATTCAAAGAAACGCTCGAGTCCCCGTATCGCCGACAAAGCACATTGAATTAATTGCACGCTGAAAGATTAGATTGAATCGGCTTGTGTACTCCTTGCCGGTTTTAAAACATCGGTGTGAAGCAATTTGCTTCGCACGCTGTGCAAAGGAGAGCAATTTAGATATTGCATAATTAGGAAACGCGCGTCGGTTCTTGTCCGTTAAAAATACGCGTCCTTTATCGATTCATGTTAATCGAATTATACTTTTTAGAATTAATTTGTCAGTCTACGTCTCGTTTTCTGTTGCGCCCTTAGATAATGTGACAAACTCTGAATGCAGCGAATAATTGCAATGCACACCGGTAAGTCCTTTCTAAAGGTCACGACTAAACTGAAGAATAAATAGCGGCGACTGTCGTCGGCGTCGCGTCGTCGCTGCAAAAAAAAATAAGAAACCCATGTACACTCGACTCCCTCTTAAGTCACCAAATCCGTGCATCATCTTCTCGCTTAAGTCACAAAATTTACTCTCTCTTAAGTCACGTTTAAAAGCAATCATAACCTCAACTTTTTCGTGTTTTTAGTTGCAAAAACACATTTTTAGAGATGTACAATTTGCGAATTGCGAAAAAACTGAGTAGATTTTTTTTAATCAGAGGCTTTTACTTAGGCAGTAATTAATAACTTGTACAACTTTATATTTTATTATTTTTTTGGTCCGTTGGATTTTAGGTCCGGGAATAAACAACAACTATTTATATTTTATCCCCTTTTCAAGTTTCCAACGTGACTAGCTAACTTTCTGAGATACAGAGACCATTCCAAAAAAGTCAAATCTGGCTATAAACGAGAGAGATAGAAATAGCGGTTATGCCGAAGCGCGTAAAGAAAATATGTTGTCAAACTTTTGAAGTGTCTGTCACAATAAATAATGGAATTCATTACACCGGCACACAAAAACAAAATTCTGAACCTGAGGTTTGACATGTCAATTCTTTTGTATTTGGATGCGCTGAATACGAATCCGATTCGTTTTATCATCGTCCGTTTTGCTCCATCGCCCACCAGTTTTCCCAATTTTGGGTCAAAATTGATCAAGAAAATCCCAAAGTGCATTTTTTGTACCGTTTACTCCAGATATATCGTTTCCGGAGTATTTTTAACCACTCAAAAGAATTCCGTAGTCCAAATTTACTTCTGACCCTTCATTATTCAGAAATTAGTCCAATTTTGGGCCAAAATTGACCAAAAAGATGCTAAAGTCTATTCTTTGTACCGTTTACTCAGGATATATCGTTTCCGGAGTATTTTTAACCACAGAAAGGACTCCGTAGTTCAAATTTACTTGTAACACTTCAGTAACCCAAAAAAAGTCCAACTTTGGGTCAAATTGGCCAAAAAAATCCAAAACCTTTATATTTTGGTTTCTAATGGCTTTTGACTCAAAAATACCCTTATGAAATAAGACATCTTTTAAATATAGATAAAAATCTAAAGTTGATTGCAGACTGGTTTACGCGATATGTTGAAATTAGTTCCCAGTCATATAATTGCGCAAAGACGAAAAAATCTGCGGAGTGAACACTGATGTCAAGTTAAGTTTAAATCTCGATAGCCAGCACAAAATTGTACTTTGAAAAAACCATCTCTTAGACATGACTTTATAAAAACAAATAAAACAAGAAAAAATTAAAAAACTAAATATTTATTACATGCAAAGTACTCTTATTCATTCGTCTACCACAGCACTTGTTATAATGAAAAATGAGCCAGCTGAACGAAAAAATCAACGTAAGTATACCCAGTCGTGCGTGACAAAGATCAATTTTCCGCTTGAGTGAATATTTTAAAGGTTAAATATTTTTAAAAGACACCTAACCTATTTTAAAGGTTAGGTGTCTATATTTAATGTATTACACAATCTTTTTTTTTTCAATAAAAATTGTATTCATGCGAGAATCCAATTTCCAAACGTGGTTCTAAAACTTTTACAGGCGGCGACTTAAGAGGGGGAGTTTCGTAACGTAAGAGGGAGGAACGTGGTGACATAAGAGGAAATGTGAATTAAGCGAAGGTGACTTAAGAGAGAGTCGAGTGTATACTTCACTACGCGCTCTAGTTCTTCTAGTGCTTTCTACTGGGTGTCCCAAAATTTACCCACGATTTGAATAAAATATTTAGAAAACACAGTTTTTTTTGCAATTGTATTTTTTATAGAAACATAAAGTACATAGGATATGGTTATGAGTGGAATAGCACATCGGGCAAATGACCTCCACGACTTTGCTGGCACAAACGCACTCGTTTATCGAAATTTTCCATAACCATTTTGCATAACTGTGGCAACTGAATTTTGTTGATGCAGCGTTGAATCTCCTCCTTCAATGCACGGATGGAAGTGGGCTTGTTGACAAAGACCTTTGACTCCAAACAACTCCATAGAAAGAAATCCAATGGTGTTAAATCGTACGATCTAGGGGGACAATTCTGACCATCGAAACGAAAGACCACGACCAGGAAATGTCTCATGCAGTAATTAGATTGTTTCATGGGTTGTACAGCAGAAAAAAATCTGTTATCATGCTGTGATATCGAGCACCAGTAACAAAAAACTGCTTGACCAGCCTCATTTTCGAAGAAGTGTGGTCCAATGACGCCTCCAGCCCAAAATTCGCACAAAACAGTGACAAGCTGTGAATGCATTTATTGTTCGACAATCACATGTGGGTGATCTGAACCACAAATGCGGCAATTTTCACGATTAACGAGGTGAAATCAAGGTGAAAATGAGCTCCATCGCTTAGGATGATTTTGCTCGAAAAATCAGCATTCACTTGTTGTTCAATCATACATTCAACGAACTATATTCGCTGTGCATGGCCATTAAGCTTCAGTTCTTGTGTCAATTGAACTTCGTAAGCATGGAGACGCAAATCTTTAGTGAGTATACGCAGTAGAGAGCTTCTTGAAATTTTCAATTCTTGTCAACGACGCCGAATGGATATTCCTGGACTTTTACCAACACTCTCACGTACTGCTTCGATATTATCATTTGAACGGCTTGTTATTGGACGGCCAGCGTGTTTAGCGTCCTCAATTGATCCAGTCTCCCTGAATTTTCAATTACTCTCTTCACAGTTGACGAAGTTAAATCAATATTTCGGCAATATTTTGTACGAAATTTGCGAACTGTAGCAGCCAAATTTTCATTGTTTTTGAAATATTGTTCAACAATGAAAACGCGTTCTTCTTTCGTGTAGTGCTCCATTTTTACTGACCCTAAACTGTCAGCTGTCGAACTGTCTTCTTTTTTTGATTGCCAACACTTTACCGCACAAATGGCGGCAAATTCAGATCTTGCGTGAATTATTCGACACCTTTAGTACGCGATAATAGTTTTAAATCCGCCCTGTTCGGCTGCCAAACCGTTTCCCGCTAATTAGTCCAATCAACGAGCGAAAGCCCCCATGTTAATTGGTCACTAATTGTTATCAGCAAACAAAAAATATGGTCGTATAGAGAAAAAAAATCTAAGAAAGATAGCGTTTTTTTGCTACTCGAGTTTTAATAGCGAACATAACCAAAAAAATTCGCAAAAAAAAACGGTTTTTTTGCAAATAAAAAAAAACTTCAAGTCCTACACAAGAAAATTAAATTAGAAAGTTGTAGGTCTTAAAAATGGGCATCGAATGAAATTTGAACGAAAAAAATCGATTCATAAACATTTGAGACAAATTTTAAAAAACGTCAAAAATCGCGTTTTTGTATTTTTTCTGTATAAATTCCAATTTTGTTTGAATAGACTTCTTGTTAACTACAAATATAGCCCAAGACAAGCGGAAAATGATCCTTTTTTTCAAAAATTCAAAAAAAGCTTTATTTTTCGAGTTATAACGATTTAAAAAAAAAGTCGTTTTCAAAAATTAGCTTTTACAGAGGCAAACATGATCGTACAGAAACGATCATGAGCTCATTTTATTCACGAAGACTTGTACTTTCATGTTATTAAAGAACCAAATTGCTTTTATTTAATTTTTGCACAAAAAAATGCGTTGTAAAATTGTACCATTTTGTCGAACCGGTTTTTTTCGAATAACTTATTTAATTTTGGTTTTACATTTTTGGCCGTTGCATATTTGAACCGGTTCGAAAAAATGATGACAATATTACAACGCATCTTTTTATGCAAAAATTAAATAAAAGCGATTTGGTTTTTCAATAGCATGAAAGTACAAGCCATCGCGAATAAAATGAGCCCATGATCGTTTCTGTACGATCATTTTTGCCTCTGTCAAAGCTGATTTTTGAAAACGTCTTTTTTTTAAATTGTTATAACTCGAAAAAATAAAAGTTTTTTGAATTTTTGAAAAAGGATCAGTTTCCGCTTGTCTTGGGCTGTACTTCTAGTTAACAAGAAGTCTGTTCAAACAAAATTGGAATTTATACAGTAAAAATACAAAAAACGCGATTTTTACGTTTTTTTTTAATATTTCTCAAATGTTTATGAATCGATTTTTCTATTCGAAGACCTACAACTTTCTTATTTAAATTTCTTGTGTAGGACTTGAAGCTTTTTTTTATTTGCAAAAAAACATTTTTTGACTTTTGCGAATTTTTTTGGTTATGTTCGCCATTAAAACTCGAGTAGCAAAAAAACGCTATCTTTCTTAGAATTTTATTCTCTATACGACCATATTTTTGTTTGCTGATAACAATTAGTGACCTGTTTTCTCCCCGTTGATTGGGCTAAATTGGCAGCGATGTACGCGGTTCGAATGCGGAACTCGTTCCCTTATGAAAAACGCGGGAGTCCGCCTCACGCGTAATGAAATTCCGCAGTTTTTCGCCGAGGCCGGAAAGTGGAATCGAGGAGGCCGTGCATTTATTATCCCCGGCCAAATAATCAATTCCCGACATGGACCGATCCTTTTCCTATTTAGCGGCAGGTACTCCGCGAGAATGCGGACGGTACGCCCGCGCTGGTGAATTAGTGATGTATGGGGTATTAAATTCTCGTTTCACTTCCAGCGGCGTCGAACAGCTGGCCCGTCGTCAATCGTGAATGGCTGCTCGGCCTCGGCACGGGTTTCACGAGCGAGGGCTTTTGCCTGTTGTGCCCGCAGGTAGTGTTAGCCATTCCGCTCGAATGTACTTATGTACAGGGTTTATAGAAAAAAAGAAAGATAAAAAAGATAAGTACAAAGGTTATAGGATTTTTCCTAAAAATGTTCAATATGTTAACCAAAAAACAAAAGACGATCGCAGAATAAAAAAAAGGTTAAATTATGTTTTTTTTTAATGGATCATCCTATACATTGTTACATTTTAAATCAACTTAATTTTCAAATTACAAAAATATTTAATATGTCTAGGTTTGGACCAGCCGTTTTTGAGCTAGGTATTTCATTTTAAATAATGCTGACGATTTGAAATATTTTAAAAATGTGAAGTTTTATCGCACTGGCCATGAATGACTATGGAAAACAGTTACATTAAAATTAAACTTTATTATCTTGTTATGTCGAAAATTAAGCATTTCAGGACCTATCTTCATATTTTTACAAATTACAATTTCTACAAAACCCTAAAATCCCGATAAAAAAAACTGGAACACCCTGTTTAAAGTAAACCACGAGTTTATTCTCTAGAAAATCCTGAACATTCAATTTGTGAAACGGATTTTTTTTAATATACAGGGTGATTGATCGTTAAGAGTATTAGGGCTTGTAGAAGAATGAAGATTTTTTTCATAATCATCGAGTAAATACAATTAAGTTTTATACTTGTGATTTTTGCTAAATTCTTATTTTGCGTAAAGATATACCTATTTTAAAATCTCACAGGCGAAATGTTGGGATGAAATAAAAATTCAAATTACCATACCTTTTACAGATCTCAAAATGTCAAGTATAAAAAAAATTGTATTTACTCGGCGATTATGAAAAAATATATCGTCGTTTAAAAATTAAACAAAAAAAGTCGTTTCCAAGTTCTGCCCGGAGACAGCCATTTTTGGAAAAAAAAAATTTGCAAGTTTTCCCTGAAGATTTTTTGCCATTATAGCCTTCTACTTAGGTCTAGCAACCACGCTCTAAATTATAATGTGGGTCCTATGCCTCCTTACGAAAATACGAGCATGTCAAATTCTACCGACCGCCACTGGAAAATAAATCATAATAAAATAGTGGATATTCGAATAAACGTACTAGTAAAAGGTCCCAGTGATCTGACGTATCCTTGTGTGACATATGACGTCATACAATAGTTAATTTCAAGTGTTGACTCTAATGGATTCGTTCGGTCAAAATTGATTCACCGCGCAACACGACACACAATACAAACTGGGGCCTTATCTGTTTAAAAGTGCTCTGTATATTTCGAGATTCTATGAAATTATATATATTTCGATTGTATGAAACGATTCCGCGCCGGCCCTGCTTCTAACAACCGCAGGTGTTCCGACTCCTATGGTAAAAATGCTATTTCAAATTTAAATCCAAACAGCTCCATCGAAAAACCTGATGATTGCCATACGTTTGCGCTAGCTATCGGATCGCGATTGGTTACCACCTCATGTTTAGGCGGTGATTGAGGTCTACTCAACAAAGAAGTTAACTTATCAATTCCCCTTCATTCTGCTATGTACGCATTAGGGCGACGCGTACTGTATACTACCATAAGCGGCGTGATTTTCTTCTACCTTCCATTATTTCCTTTATTTAACATAATTTCGTGAATAACGAATTACCCTTTCGATCGTTTTTCATTCGTTAAAGCCAAACCGAGACTATGCGGCGAGTGCGACGTCGAGACAATCGAGTTTTATGTTTTCTTTTATTAAGGAGATTTCCGCGCCAGCCGTGCCGTTTAACGAAAAAAAGAGAAGCTGGACGCCGACAGGATCTGCAAACAATCCTGTTGAATTTTAGAATTGCGTCTCGCCTTCCATTTATCTTGGAAGATGAATGGCCCTGGCGAAAATTATGAGACGCCCCGGAATTAACTGCACGGCAATTTGAAATAACGCGCTTATTTTTCAGGGCCTGCTAAGGGCAACCGTCCGTAAAGAGGTTCAACGAAATTTCATCGAGAAAATTAATTGTCTTAGAACTTGTAAAGAATGTTACAAATTACTCAAGTAAGAATACAGTGTGATCCGTTAAGAATCAGAACATTGACTTCTGGTTCATAATGGACATCACTGTATAATATACCGGGTGTCAATTTGAACACGAACAGCATTGAATATTGCCTAAACTAATGACAGTATCAAAATTCGAGGAAACACGTCAATTTACATATCAAGGGGGACAACTCTTGAGGCATTTGTTGTCGTACTACTTTCAACCCCCTAACCCCCAGGGCACCTACCCCTAAAATTTTAAATGGCAACCCCTATTTATTTTGCCATTTTTGAGTTTCTTGTACAGTCTTTTCAACAAGAAATGTTTCATGTTTTGGATTTTTTTTCAAGTAACTGAAGATTTCTTTATAATATTCTTTAGAAAACATCAATTTTGCACTTTGTTAATATTTTTTTGATAACATCGTCTTCAACTTGGGCTTGTTAGATGTTAGTTGAATTAAAAAAGTCATATGTCAGCTTGTTATCTTTTTGTACACGATTAAACTTCCACCAAAACAGCGTCCGACTAATTCGTAAATCCAGAATAAGACAACTGTTTCGTTACAAATCTGTAGTCCATCTCACACTTCGGATTGCAACAACGATCGCTATCGCCTGAACTGGAGCCTTCGCCCGGCACCGAACTTCTGGCCTCGGGTATGATCTCATTTTTTGATAAGACACTCTTTCAAAGAACACGCTCGGCGGATCCTCCCAATTTACGGGAAGTATTCACTCGGATCGCGGCCTTCTTTTCGGAGCCACGGTTAAACGCAATTACCCCCGGTTTTACGTCGTAGATAACCTGATTTTTTTAGGTCAAACGCGCCGTCGCCTTGATCGATTGTAAAGGCGCGACTACGAGCTGTTTCAGGCGGCCCTCGAGCTGGCCGTCGGTTCGTGAAATGTGGACGAAGTAAATTCGTTGCTACAAATTATATAGAGCCATCCAAAAAAAAACGTCATCAAAGTTGGCCGAGAAAAAAAAGAGGTATTTCTATTCTTAATCGAATTTATAACCTTATTTACTTGTCAAAACTGTCACATCATATGACAGCTATTATTTATTTTACAAATTGTGACTTGTCAAAAGTTTGACATAAGCGAAAAGCTTAGGCATGACCGCTATTTCCATCTCACTCGTTCATAGCCAGAGTTGACGTTTTTTTTTGGATGTCTCTATACATACGAGGTGTGTAATTTTTTAATTCGAATAGAATTGAAGGGGTCAGTGGAAAAGTGGTACAAGTGACAATTTTGGATTATTTGAGTTAACTGTAAAAAGGGATAGTTAAAGTAAGAATCTGTTTAGAGGAAAAATGCTATAAGTGGTAAATTTACATTTTAGCGATATCTATTACATAGTAGCAAAAGCTCCTCGAAAATGTGATGTTCTTTATAGAAGAAAAGTGGTACAAGTGCACTTATACCATTTGGATTCTTGTATTTTGTTAACGTTTATTTTAAAATAACTAATTCTTAACCTCAAGTTTTCAGAATTCTCTGATTTTGAAGACTCAGACCTAGATAAAACATATTTTCCCGATTAAAGCACTAGTGAAACTGAAAGTGGCGTTTCTAATAAAGAGAATGTTGAAGTTAATATAGTTAAAGGAAAAAAAGAGGATAAGTAAACCTGATACATATAAAAAAAGAAGTAAGAAAGAAGTTGAGAAACAGTGGAAAGACCTACTTAGGATTTAAGAATCAACCTAAGGAAGAGAAAAATTGTATTTACTAGTTTATTTACTCTATAGTTGAGGAAGCAGATGCATTGAGAATTTTCAAGAGTTTTTGGGAGTTGGAAAATTCGGACCTACTACCCCATGCAGATGCAGCTTCCTTTCGCTGTATCTGCATGGGGTAATTATGTATAAAAACTATGGTAAACAGGAGGTACAAACTCTAAAAGTTGTAAATTTTTCCATTTCAAATATTTAATTTTTGGTACCTCAGTATACAATGGTTTGAGCTTTTGAGCGGGTGGCCTTCCCTTGTTTTTTAAAAACCAGTGCGAAACAAAATAAATCAAAAAGTACTGTAAAAAAACACGCCTGTCGTCAGTTGTCATGGAAATGGAAAATAATAACGAGGATGTGGATGATATCGAAGATATTCTTGAAGATGGTGGTAGATTTTTTATAGAGTCCGATGATGATGACATGAGAATTTATAAGAAGTATAAATTATACATGAATAATGTACCTTTCGTTATTTTTAAATAAAAGTTTAAGAACGCTTGTACCAGTTTTAATCTAACTATTCTTTTGGGGGGAAAATGGTACAAATGCGAAAAACTTCATTTTTCTTATATTATATAACATACAAAATATTTTAATAATACATTGTCCAATATTATCAGCTTTATTTTAGTAACTAGTCAATTAATATTCCTCCTACTAATGTAGAGATTTTTCTACAAACAATATACTTTGACGTTAATTTATTCCAAAGCATAACTTCATCACTTGTACTACTTTTCCACTGATCCCCTCAATTACAATTCATTATTGTCTCCTTCAAAATACCTTCCTTGGGAAGCCACACAGCGCTGGAGACGATTCTTCCATTCCTCATAGCAATGCTAGAACTCATATACTGGAATACCCTTCATCTGGTCGGTTACAGCCGTTTGATTATTTTCTAAACGTCCCAAAATGACGTCCCTTGAAGTGATTTTTCAATATCGGGAAGAGAAAAAAGTCACAAGGACTCAAGTCAGGCGAATAAGGAGACTAAGGAGCCATATGAATGTTTTTACTGGCTAAAAACTCGTTTAGTGAAATGGCTGTGTGACAAGGCGCATCGGCGTAATGCAATATCCAGTTCTTCTTGATGTTTGGTCTCACACGCATGACCCTTTTTCGAAGTTTTTCAAGAACCTCTGTAAAAGTGTTGATTTACTGTTTGGCCTGGAGGCATAAACTCTTTGTGGACAATTCCCTGGCTATCAAAAAAGCAAATCAGCACGCATTTGATCTTTGACCTGCTCGTTCTTGCTTTTTTGGGTCTTGGAGAGCTTTAAGTGTGCCATTCCATGATTTGGCGCTTGGTTTCCGGGTCGTACTTCGCCACCCAAATCTCATCACCTGTAATGACACGTTCCATAAAATGGGGATCATTTTCAATCGATTCGAAGTCAAGACACCTTTCTCTCCTGATGTCCTTTTGTTCCTGCGAAAGGTTTTTTGGAAACATTTTTGCGCAGATTTTTCTCATCCCCAATTCGTTAGTTAAAATCTGATAAACAGTGGTGTGATTCAAATTTAACTGTTCCCCGATCATTCTCCGATCATCAACTGACGATCTGAACGCACAAGATCCCGTACTCTAACGACATTTTCATCGGTTCTTGAAGATGAAGACCTTCCGCTGCGAGGTTCATCTTCAATCGACTCTCTTCCTTCCGAGAATGCCTTAAACCACCGAAAAACCTGGGCACTTGAAAAAAACACTGCCTCCGTAGGCGTGTTGAGGTTTTGCAAAAGTATCCGTTGCGCTGTATCCAAATCTGAAGCAAAACCTTTGTTATAGCACACCGTTGCTCAAAATTAATGTCACTCATTTTTAAAAAGCACTAGAAAAAACAGGTTTACGGAAACAGTCACAAAGAACAAACAAATGACTCTAACAAGTTCAAAGGTGTACTGAAGGTGCATTACATGTTAACCTACCGCCCTTCCAGGAAGGTGCATTACATCTTAACCTACCAGCTAGTTTTTTAGCAAGTACTATCGATTGTGATATGTTTCAAACAGAAATTTTTTTGACCTCACTTGGTTGGCGTGAAATGCCCTATACGTATAATAATATACAGGGCGTTCCATTGAAATACAACTTTAACTCAGTTTGATAGCTTCGGACGTTCAATTGTTTCTCTTAGCATATTATAAAAACTTATTTATGTAAAAAACTTTTGTCTGAGGAACGTTTTTCTAATTTCAATAATAAACTCGCAACAACTTATCAGATTATGGAAACTAACCCTGTACTATCAAACGTCCTCCACATCTAAACCATGCTACATTCGCAGGCGAGAGCTCCCTCAGCCAGTGAATATCTTCGCCGAAATTACGGAGACTAGCACCGATTGCGACGATAACTTCACCTTTCGGGCCGCACGAGCTTCCATCCGTACGGCGATGGAAATTGGAGGGGCGCCAGATGTGCCGAATGGGCCGAAATTCGTACGAACTACCCGCGTTCGCCCCCTTTACCTCCAGGCCAGAGTGGATTTGCTCCGATCGAACCTAACCTTCGATTAAACGAGGTTTAGCCAGGACAAAATCTCGCTCTTAGTCACGGTTCGATGGCCTATAATGGCGGACAGGCCAGAAGTAAAATATAGTATAGTCCCTAACAAAGAGCCGAGTGGTTTATGGAAATGTGAAGGCATGTCGTTTCTTGTTGCGGGTACTCTTTGTATAACCGTCACTATAAGTGTCAACTACTGTCAGTTATCCATCTTTCTGTCATTAGTAGATTCATCATTGATGGAAGGACATACGAGAGACCAAAAAGACAGGAGTAAAAATGTGTTAATAATGTACATACCACCTATCGCTTGTGTCATTCAGAAACACCGACTGGCTTCATTGCTTGAGCATATGGCCTAGGAAAGGCTAGATATGGCCAAAATAGGTCCAATTTTCCAAAAATTCCTCAAGCGTTAAAAAAAATTATAATTATGTAAAAAATAGTGCAATTTGAATGCACTAGTTTTTGATCAAATCGGTTTGTAGGAACATAACCAAAAAAAATTCATAAACGTGTGAAAAACCGGTTTTTTCACTTTTTAAGTATCAAGAAAAAATTATTTCAGAAAAAGAAAAATAGCACGTTATAACGCTAAAAAACGAAGAAAATCAGTTTTTAAAAATCAAAATCGGTTCACGACTTTTTTGCAAAAAAAAAACCTTCCTTATTCCTTATTCGGACCACGAAAGTCGTAAGGACTTCCGCGACCAAATTGTAGTTCTTTTCGGCGGCTACTTACAGTAAAAATTTTATCAAAAAATATTCATAACTTTTGGCGCAATTCGAAAAAATGTAAAAAAAGGTGTTTTAAAATAATGGCCCGGCAATTGTCAATAACAGTCCTACGGTAATTTTTCAAAGTATATTTGGTTCGTGAAGAGATGCTCCACGATCATACGATGGACCAAGTTTGTCAAATTTGAGGAAGTATCTCAAAAACGACATTGAAAACCGGGCTGCTTTGCGTTTCGGGCGCTCGGGCGCTCGAGCGAAGGGGAAAGGCCGCATGGTGGGGGAACTCTCTCAATTCGAACGCACGAAAGCAGTCGAGAGTTCCCCCACCATGTGGCCTTTCCTCTTGCCCGAGCGCCCGAACCCCGAAACGCAAAACAGCTCGGTTTTCAATGTCGTTTTTGAGGTACTCCTCAAATTTGACAAACTTGGTCCATTGCATGATTGTAGAGCACCTCAAAAATTCAGGATGGTAGATATGACATGGCGACCATTTTGAAACAAATTTCGAAATACTGAATTTTGAAATTCTGACATCGGGATCGTGATTAGCGACCACGAAAACCCCAAGTTTCAAAGCTTGAGGCAAAATAATCGAAAAATTTGAAATTTGATTCGGAATGGTGGCCATGTTAGATCCGCCATCTTAAATTTTGCAATTCTGACATCAGGATCGTGATCAGCGACCCCAATAACCCCTAAAGTAATAATATGTTTTTAAAATTCTTCTTTTGCGTCAATGATCCCGCAACTGGTAAAAAACGAGAAATATCACCCTTTGAATTTTGCCATATCTAGTTATTCTAACTTCAAAAATGAGAAAATTAAATTGTTCTCATTGCGTTTCCTTCAAGTACACCTCTTGAGTGTACGTTTCTATTGCTTTTTGAGTGGTATAAAGGACGATAACATAGCTGACATTGCGATTTAAAAAAAAAGAATCTTGAAAAAATCGCATTTTTTAATAGTTTTTGTTAAACATTGAAGATTGCATCATTTTTTGCAATTTTTAACGATTCCTTTCGATAGAGCGACCTCGAAAACATAGGAACACATGGTTTAAGTTATTTTTTCTTTATTTTTTCTATCAGTAATATGAGCCTCTAAGTTCATGTCTCTTGACAGTGCACTTGGGCGTTAAAGGGTTAATCCTTGCATAATATACTATTTTTATCGTTTCAGGTTCTCAAAAAATGTTGTCAGAACAATATTAAATGAGAAAACAGTTGAATATTTCGACAAATTGAACAAATACCCCTTCGTATTAGTACCTTTTCGCTGGATCCACGACCAGCACGAAAATTGGGGAAGAAACCAATTACATTAGCATACATTACCGTAATTTATTGCCGGCTCTCGGTAGACGATAAAAAACGCGTTACAATAATCCTCCGGAGCGGTTTTTATATCGAGAGAGCTCCGCGTTATCCCCGAGTCCTGACGGCGTGAAAAAAAATCCCGTTACCCTCCAAATCCTGGCTGTTCTTTCAATTAACGAGCTCGATACGTGCGCGCGTATTCCCGAAAGCCACAAACTTTCGGGGAGGAAAATGCGAGATAGTGGAAAACCCATAACGACGATAATCTCTTGATACATGATGCCGAATCTGCCGGCTTTCGGCAGCTCCGCAGTCGAGCTATCTGATATACAGATCACCAAAAAAATTATCTGAATACACAGAAAAAAAGTTGCTGTTTGTTGGACTACAATTTTATTGTTTACCATGTGAGCACGAAAAGTTAAGCGTTCTGCTAAGTAATGAGTCATTAAAAAAAAACACGTCTTCAAATCTGGCTGTGAACGAGAGTGATGAAAATAGCTAATAATACACTAATGAGAAAAATTAAAGGGTCAAAAAAAATGTTTAGTGATTTTTCAGAATGCTGTATCTCAATGAGAAATGGTCTTATCGAGGTCAAAAAAAAAATTCTTCAAGAGAAGCTTAAAGTTTCTAGTTTTGAGATATTTCGGCAAAACAATTTTTAGAGCTACATGTTTCGCGCAATTTTAGGAAGTAGTGTGAGAAAAAAATTTTGCGATTTTTTTTTGCTTTTTTTTTTTTCAAATCCACGAGCTTGAAAAATTTTTTTCTAACTTGGCCAGGGTATGTATCGGATAGCTTGTTTATTCAGCTTCAATTTACTTTTTTTTTAAATCTCGATACGACCATTTGTTGCTGAGATATCGAACTCTCTTTTTGCCTTTGATCGACGATATCTCAGCAACCAACGGTAGCACAGAAAATCTAAGGGCGGTTCTGAAAACTGGAATCAATATCCTACAAGGTTCTGCTGCGATTTTTTGAGGAGACATTTTTTTTTATCCTTGACATGAGTTTGAAAAAACTGGAAGAAACGGGTAATTGACGGTTTTTCGTAACATCAACGGCTGAAATTAAAATCTTCATGAAATGACTAATGTTGCGTGTGCCTTTTACAGTTGAATATACCCTCAAAAACCATGCAAAGTTACATTACGATCTAACGGACCGTTTTCTTGTTGCAAACGGTCAAACTTTTGAAAAAATTAAAGGGACACGTTTTTTGAACTTAAACATGTCCTAATCATGGCTAAAGTGAAAAAAATTGTTTCTAGCTTACCCACACATTTTTTTTCCGAAAATACCGTTGAAATTTATAAAAAAAAATCAAAATCGATCAGATATTTATCTCTTAAGCAAATATGAATCAGGGTCAAAACGCAATTTGGGTCATCAACTTTAATTTAAATTAAATTAAAAATTGATAGTCAAAAACATCAGACAAACAGATCCAAACACATACACACACAGAGAGACGTGTGTGTAAGAGGCGTAAATCCGATCGTGCAACCTCCACGTGGTACGCTTTGGGTAATGCTAATGCAGACGGTAGTGGAAATAAAAAAAATTCAAATTTTGGAAGCCTTTAAAAAAAATTTTTTTGAAAATTTTCGAAAAAAATATTTTTGGAATTTTTTTTGTAAATTTCAACAGTATTTGCGGAAAAAATTGTGGGAAAGCTGGATTTTTTTTTACTTTAGCCATGATTAGGACATGTTTAAGTTCAAAAAACGTGTCCCTTTAATTTTTTCAAAAGTTTGACCGTTTGCAACAAGAAAACGGTTCGTTAGATCGTAATGTAACTTTGCATGGTTTTTGCAGGTGTATTCAACTGTAAAAGGCACTGCAACATTAGTCATTTCATGAAGATTTGAATTTCAGCCGTTGATGTTATGAAAAACCGTAAATTACCCGTTTTTTTCCTATTTTTTTCAAACTCATGTCAAGGATAAAAAAAATGTCTCCTCAAAAATCGCAGCAGAACCTTTTAGGATATTGATTCCAGTTTTCAGAACTGCCCTTAGATTTTCTGTGCTACCGTTGGTTGCTGAGATATCGTCGATCAAGGACGAAAGGGTCCTTTTTGATTTAAAGTTCGATATCTCAGCAACAAATGATCGTATCGATATTTAAAAAAAAAGTAAATTGAAGCTGAATAAACAAGACAATCCAAGAACATCAATTAGCCACCTCGCCCTGCCTATACCGCAAGTTAATCTGCCAAATACAACATGTACAACATGTCAACAATTTTTCAAAGATGATTTGGAGTTCCATCCATATTGTCTCCTATTCACACATGATATCCTAAGAGTGGACGTTTTGAATGACTTCCGGGGTAATGGATCCCATTTCATTTCTAATGCGATCTCGTAGTTAAATTGTGTGGTCTTCTGCAGTAAACTTTTGATTTTAAATAACCCCATAAAAATAATTAAGTGATGTAAGATCTGGGGATCTCACGGGCCATTCTATCGGTCCTCGTCGGCCAATCCACCTCTGAGGAAATATGACGTCTAAATGTTCACGAACTGAGCGCGCATAATGCGGGGGTGCTCCGTCATGCTGAAACCAGAGTGTGTTATCTGGAATGTCAGGATCATTCTCGTTTGGGAAAATTATTGCAAGCGCTGGAACTAGATCATTTTGCAAGAAGTCTAGATATCTTTCTCCTGTGAGAGTTTCTCCAAAGAAGAAAGGTCCTATTTATGCTATCTGTTTGCGACTATTCCGGCCCACACATTTAATTTCTGCGGATGTTGAGTATGTGCTTCGATGATCCAATGAGGATTCGTCCGACTCCAATACCTGCAATTTTGACGGTTCACTGTGCTGTTTAGTGTATCTCATAATGTGACAGCCTTGACAATTCAATAAGGTTACAAACTTAAGATTAAGTATTTTTCTGCTCGGCAACTTTGATGACTTTTTGTCTCCTCATATTAGATAGATGTCCTCAAAATATACCGTGGAATCGATCCCACATGTTTCGAATTATCACTCTTAGGAATATCAAGTTCTGAATTATGTATTATTTATATTATTGTGCACGCTTTTCGTCTAAGCTCAGTCCAAGAATTGATACCAAACGACCAGCCGCAGCCTTGCAGGTTCACTTCAAAACTCGACAGTTCTAGGAGTCATAATTCAAGACGTGCGGAGGGGTTTTCCCACGGCACACTTCGAGGACATTTTTTTCGATTTTACAACACCATGTAGTTTCCCACAATTCCCGTCACCGCCGTAGAAGTGCGTGTATAAATCCCGGTATACATCATACGTATCGGGTCAAAACTTTGTAAGAAATTCTTACTTTGTAAGAAAATGGTATTTAGAAAATAAATGCCAAATTAGAAGACTTTCCAACGATACCACAAAAGTGTTTTGAAAGTTTTTGGAAAAAAAATTGCGACATCCAGTTTTTACATGCCAAATTGTAGTCTCAAATGGCAGGAACATAATACTTTGTGCAGAATGCAATGTCCTTTAGCCGTTTACGAATAAAATGAGGGTGTTTCAATTCTAAATTGAAAATAGGTAGAAAAAAGCAAGGTTGTCAGATATATTTTCTAAAATTGTTAAGCTCACTATACAAGTATACCTCATACTCCATTAAACTGTTAGTTCGTGACGTTCTTAGAAAGCTAGTTTGGAAATATTTAAAAAAAAATACATAGATATAAATTTATTAGTTAGCATTAAAATAAAGCGTTTAAAATTTCTGGAAAAAATAATTATAAATTCAAACTTTATGCATATTACTATACTTAAGAAAATGTTGAAGAGCCGGCAACGGCGGCTCAGGCGGCTGGCGGCACAGAGTAAAACCACTGGCGGTAACACCGGTCAACGAGATTATTAGACTACTTTGCATTTAATACATTGCTAATACTTCTTCGGTCCACTGTGCCATAAAATTTTTACGACGTCGTTAAAATGATTTACGACTTTAGGCACTCAACTTGTTTAAGACGCCAGTGACGTGTATTTCAGCTAGGTTTATTAACACAGCAAATTATATTACAAATATTAAGAGTTTTGTATGCAAGCTAATTTTAATCTCCTATATTGATTTGAATGAAAAAAATTATTTCACAATTTTCGAATTTATAAAAGATATATGCACGCCCATGGAATCATAAAGTTGCACCGCTTTTTCTGTTCCCCAGGCGTATTTATCATTTTCAATTAAAATTAGAGGGACTATACAATTCGTCGTGAAACGGTACTCCTTTTAAATAATATTGATGCAGTAAATTAAGTATACCATCTACCCGTTTTATTTATGAACTAAGACACATAGTAATTCATAACTTCAGTTACTGTTTCGTACAAAAATAGGAAGAGGAATATTGGAGAAAAGTGGGAGAGAAGGAACCTTTATAACAACTGTTTTCCTTACAGTTTTGTCAGTCAATTGCACACGTAACGAGACTCGATGAAATCAAGGCACGTCCAGAGAACCTACAGGCTGTCCCGATACAAGGAACCCTCGCAAGGGGGGAACGGCCGGCCCCTATGAAATTGTGCAAGATCGGCCTACCGGAAGGATCACGTAACTGCATCGCCTGCCATTATTAATGCGAAATCTAACCTTTACGACACACACAGTGAAGGGAGGACCGCCGCGCGCCTTCACATGAAACGATAATACGTGCATTATCGCACCGCGGTGCGTAATAAGTACCGTGTTAGCTCTACGTGTCGTGTTAATCGTCGGATAGGTACACCATACTGTTTGCTTAATGCCCTTTGTATGCAGCCCGCAGTGTCCTCGCAGGTGTAATGTTCGCGGTCGATGTTCCCGCGGTGCATTGGCTTGACACGTTGTGGTTTACAGTAACGGGCCCTAACAGGTACATAGACGTCACAGGTTGAAGTGGGGAAGGGAAGAAGGGGGCACCGTAGAACACTTCTTTTGAAGCTCATACAGGGTTGGAACGTCCAAGATTTCAAAGCCGAGCATTATGAGGTAGAAAAGAATAAACTCTTCGAGTAAAGGGAACTGACAGAGAAATATTATATCCATAGTTGCCAGACTGATATGTCATTTTAAAACTTTTATGAGCGTTATTCTCTGTCTTTCGTGATAGGGTAGCAATACATTGAATTATTATAGATATATAACATATATTAATAAAAAGAATTATTATATCGTTATTGGTCTACGGAAAATAAGCAATTAAGTATTCCTGTGCGCACGCAGTATCCCTGAGAAGTTAAATGTTTGGGTTGGTATTTTAGGCGATTCCATCGTTGGGCCGTTTTTTATAAACGGTTCCTTAAATGCCAGCAAATTTTTAACAAATAAAACAAACTGTACGGACATGAACATGAAAGACTACGAAATTTAAATGATTTACGGGCCAGAATTGTACAAGTCCTAAATTGTTGAACGCTTAAGAAATGTTAGAACGTGTAAGAACTGAGTTTTACGATAGACTAGATTTTTGCGAAGCACAAAGGGACAACATTTTTGAACAACTTATTCAATAGGAATGTTTTCTTTCTTTCGTCTTATAACCGACTTGATTTATATTTTTATTTATTTATTTTTTTATAGAACGTCAATTTTATTTTCTTACAGACCGGTTAGTTAAGGAATACAAGAATTTGAAAATAAATACAATTATGCTCGTACACTTCTTTTAAGTGTATGGGATAATTGTAAAAGTCAGAATTACGTAAGAATTTCGTTTGATACAGATAAGTCGATGTACACCCCCATAGCTGCGAAAAAGACCTGAGTCCCACTTAAATTCGGCGACAGGCGGTAGGGGGACCGAGTCAAATACCCCTCTCCACTTTCTATTACGCGCAGGTCTCATACGTTTCTAATAAGTGCACAAGCGTGAAACAATGTGGCATCTAACTGTCTTTGTCTGTCCTTACTGGTGTCTTTTAACTTATTCTCTTCTACACATGTATCGCCAATATGTAAAGGTGCAATTTCCTAGGATGTATGTTATTCAATTTTTAAGAAGTTGGTTCTCCGATTGAATTATAAGTTAATTTGGTTGTTAAAGCTCAATATAAACGTATGGCAAAACAAACACATTTGATAGTAGTACGCTGTTATTACCTTTCAAAAAAGTGTTATCTATGTCCTAATCTGCCTCCCTGGAGGGAAGTTTAGGACTGATAATAAAAAACCGAGATAATTCGCATCTTCTTGCTTTACTTATTGAAAGCAATAAATCTCTTGTTAGGTTAGGTTATAAACTTACTATTTTACTTAGTCTTACAAAGCTGTTTTAATATATATATTTTTTCTTTACAATACAGTAGATAATTTGTAATAGGCAAACAAATAAACATAAATGTCAACTTATCGGAACCTTGATTAAGACAGAAATCAGTCTCATATTTTTTCTTATATAATAAAATATCTACTTTCTACAGCTGTATTTAGAAAATATTAAATCAGAATTATTAACTTTGTAACAAATTAAAAAATGGAAATTTAACACAAATAAAAAAAGACACGTCCTAATGTGCCCCCTAAATGCTGTCCAATGCTGCCCCAATCTTAATCCTGAAAAGAAAAATGTAATTAGTTTTTTTTTGTTTGGTTGGATTAGGTCCAGGAATAAATAACAACTATTCGATTTTTGTCAATTCGATTTTTTGCAAAAATCGAATAGTTGTTATTTATTCCTGGACCTAATCCAATCAAACAAAAAAACTAATAGAGAAGAAGGTCGCTAAATTCCCCACAGATATGGAAAAATGTAATGTTTCATACTATATCTTTTATTATGTCGTATTTCGTTCATTACAACGGAAAACATATAATCATAACCAGAACATACAAGTAGTTCATTTTTGAACAATTATTTATTTTACAGATTCATACTTAGATTTGCGAGCCAGAATAATTACAACAGTAAGCGAAAATCACTAACAGCTTATACATAGGTTAGTTTGATAGCTGACAGCGTGGAAGGTCTCATTTGACGTTTGTTTATTGACCAATGTTTCCTGTTGTATGAGGAGTAGTTTTCACCCACTCATGGGAGTAATTTTCAGTGGAAAGTAGTGTTAACTCTGTACTTCTGCGTTATAAACTTAAATGTTTATATTGAATTAGAAATTACATAGGGATACAGTTGTATCGATAGCAGTTCCAATTTTTTTTCTGGGGCTGTGTAATATATTAAAATGATACACGTGCAAACGCCTAAAAAATTACCATTTTCTGACAAAGTGAATATATTCATCGGAGATTTTGAGTTTTTTTATGATGGCGCGACTGTATTTGCAGTCTATAACGAAAAACTGATTTGTACTTACAAATACGATTGTAGCTGTCACATAAATAGTGCTAAGTGCTAAGTGCCTGTGACGTACTCCTGAATGTATTCTATAAACAACCATTTCATGAGTTTTGGAACAAATACGTTCCAGAGTTTTTGTTTGCAAACAAAATTACAAAATTTAATTTTAGCAAAAACAAAGTGGAGTTAGCAGGTTAACACCCATAGGCGACGAAATGTTAGCCTACCAATGACAAATCGCCCTGAAATAACCTTGGAACGAACTCTAGTCGACTTCGAGGCTGGCCGTCCGGCCAGCCAGCGCAGCGGTGCGCAATTAGTCCGATCGCTAATTACTGATTAATAAAAGTGAGCAACCGGATTAGGGCTTGCGCCCAATTTGCGTTTAGGCGACGCGGACTCTTTGAGGGTTAATTCGAAATTTCGGTTCCGCTCGGGATGAGTCAACAGTAATTAATTAGAAGCGAGGGCTGTTTGCAGACGAAAATTAAATACCAGCCGCTCTTTTGCCCTGCCCCCGGGGTTTATGGTGCTCGTTTATTAGGCGGAAACCGTCGGATGGGAAATAACGTGTTTTTTTTTTCGAAAACCTTTCCGGAAACTTTTAATTTTGCGTTGGAGTGGATTTGGTAATGGTAGAATTACTTACTTCAAGGGTTAATGTAAATATATTGAATAACGTTGTGACATGTTATACAAGGTGTTAAAAGAATATAATGATTTATCGTTAAAAAATTAAGAGTACATCTGTGTGTTTTTGGACAATTATTTCAGGGTACGGTTTTACCATATTGCACACAGCCTTGTAAGGAAAAGTGGTTTTAGAATCGCTGGCTGGAGCAGCGTACAATACAATAGTAGCAGTACAAAGCAACCTCTATTCGCCTCTAAAAAAACTGCATTTTCCACGCGCTGTGTTAGTTCCTCAAGAGCCAATTTGTAAAACGTACTCGTATACTTACTATTTTTGTAAGTGCTCCTACATGAAATAATGCAATTTCCGCGTACTATCCACATACACATCTCTCATATTTGCAATGTTGTGATTTTGTGCCTGTGTGTGACTAGAATTTTGTACCTGACACAAAAACTCAATTATTTACAACTCCAAAAATAACACGGGCCCACAAAAAAAGTCTTGTTGTTAAAAGTTGAGGTACCATACGGTATGTTTTTAGGTGTACTGAAAACGAATCCGAGGTCAGAATTCACTCATCGCCCTTAGATTTTCACATAACCTCAAAATTACACTTTACAAATACGTTAAAAAAAGACCTTACTTATATTACTTATTTAGGTGTACTAAAATAATATCTTACAATAAAAATGAGTTTTACCTGTAGTTGTCCAGCACCCCCATTTACCCTCCAGGGGTTGGAAATTCATTTCTTATAAAAATTCAAAATTAATACATATTCCTAGGTACTTCGGTGCACTAAAACATGATGATAGCAAACGATAGCTTAACTGCTCTTCTACACTGCTGTCGTTAGTTCGTCTGTCGTTAACCAAAGACCTCCACTGGCACATGCGAATTGGTAGTAGCGCAGGTCACAATCCAATTACTCAAGTTTAAACCAGCGACCGTAAAACGGTTTTTTTTAATTGTTTTCTCAAAACCAGTGCTACTTTTACTGAGACAATTATTCTTACTACAATACTTCCACTTTTTTTTCATGAAGACCGTAAACTATACGTACATATCTTCTGTTTAAAGGAAAACTCTGTTAAATAAAAAAAATGAAAACTGAAAAAAATGTCAACTAGCCTATGACCTACATTATTTATTTTTCTTTGTTACTTGTCTGACAATCGGCTTGGTGCTGCTTAATAAGTTTTACCAAAACTAATTTAGAGACATAATTTGATAACCACACATCGGAAAACGGATTTCGTGCCAGAGACGGATTGACACTATTTTCTAAAAACTTCAAAATTATGACACTAATAAATAACTAAATACTTCTAGCAGTTCTTGTCATCTGGTAAAAGGCGCGAAGGCGAAAAAACAGTTGTGTGTAATAAATTAGAACAAAATTTAAGTAAAAAAAAACTGGAGGATTAAGGAGAAGATTAAAACTGATTAGTTTTAATCTTGTCCTGAAAATGCCAACTTGGTGGGCGAAACGCGCGTCGAGAAAAAGTGTAGTAGTTCGGTGTTTCGTGGAAGACGTCCAGTTTTTTGTTTCTACGCCGAAGGTTCCAGTAGCCACTCCAGGAAAATTTAAGTACTCTGTATCACTTTTTTAGACATAACCTAAAACTATGGAAACATTGTATCTATAAATAGTCGCGTCCATTTTTTTAAATACCATAGCTTGCAACGAAAACCCATTAGCGACTTTGTGATCTATTCAAATTATTGCCCGAGAGGGCCGCAACTTCTTAGTTGGCGTGTTTAGTTAGCTTACCGACAACAAAACAGGAGCCTTTCCGCCAGCGACCTTTAATAATAGTTGAGCTCAAACAATGGCTAGTGTTTATTACATCATGGTAATCGCTCGTGCAAACTCCAATAGGAAGCCGCCGTTGATTCCATTTTCGAAGGCAACTAATTAGATTATGTCAGTATACAGAGTGTTGTTATACGTTCAATAAGATTTGGCCTCAAAGTAGGCTTTGCTGATTCAAACATCAAACGGCAGAACCTATCAGACGTCTTTGATAGGTTCTGCCGTTTGACAGCTTTCAAACTGTCAAGGTTAAAGTTCTAAACCAAAACAGTCTGTGTGTATTTTACGACAAACTGATTAATTTTGTTTATACAATGATTAAAAATGTGTATAGCCTATAGTTGCCTCAAGTTGTCAAAAATTTAAAAAAAAATACATTGACGAAGCCTTTATTATCCATGATTTTTAGATAGTTTTGGAAGACCGTAAAGTGAAGTTGCGTGAGATAGCTGACACCTTAATGATATCAGAAGGCAGTGTATTCACTATTTTGCATGAACATTTGTCCATGAGAAAGCTCTGTTCGAAGTGGGTACCGCGTTTGCCCACTGTTGACCAAGAACAACAACGTGTTGATGATTCAGAGCGCTGTCTGGAGCTGTTTAGGCGAAATAAAAGGATTTTTTCATGCGAAGTATGACAGTGGATGAAACATGGATCCATCACTGAACTCCAGAGTCAAATCGGCAGCCAGCTGAGTGGATAGCAACCGGCGAAAGCCGTCCAAAGCGACCAAACTCACAAAAGTCGGCTAGGAAGGTTATGCCGTCCATATTTTGGGATGCCCATATTCATCGACTATCTTGAAAAGGGAAAAAGGATCAATAGTGAATATCACATAGAATTAGTTGTGTATTTGAAGCGCGAAATTGCGAAAAAACGGCCCCAAATGAAAAAAGAAAAAAGTACTTTTTCACCAAGACAATGCACTGTTCACAAGTCGATCTCAACAATGGCAAAAATTACACGAATTGCATTTCGAATTGCTTCCTCGTCCACCGTATTGTCCAGATTTAGCCTCCAGCGTCTATTCCTAGTTCGCAAATCTCAAAAAAATGCTCGCCGGAAAGAGATATGGCTCCAATGAGCAGCTGATTGAAGAAACTGAAGCCTTTTTTGAAGGGTTTGACAAATCGTTCTATAAAAAAGGCATAGAAATGTTAAGAGATGCGTTGGAATGAATGTATCACTCTTGAAGGAGACTATGTTGATGATTTAAAGTCGAAAGTTGATGTTTTATTAGTTATCCTACGAACTTATTGAGTGATGTCACATATTTAAACAAAAAATTGTGACTATTATTTTTCGATTGTATTACGTCATTTTGAAACAATGATTCAGATAAGAGTAAATAACAGGGAAAATGACATTATACTATCAAAACTGCATTCACTTTTTTTGTGCAAAAATAGTGATAAAAAGCTTAGTAAGTGTTTTATTCAATTTCTTTGTCAACAATTTGTTTACATGTTAGCTGTATTGGAAAAAAATTGGTACAGTTTTTGTTCCACAAACAACTTGTCGTTAAATTTATCTGTATCTCTATCTGAAATTGTAGTGATTAATAAAGGAATGACACAGAAATCTTGTAATTTGTCGCTCATGATGAAAGTGATTACGTGAGGTGTAACAAAAATTGTCTGTAGCCAGGAAAATCAGCCAGATCCTAATTTTCAGGAAAAGAAAAACACCGTGTCCTATCAAGTTCTCAAAAACACCACTTCCACCACAATCAATTAATGTACAACTGGATCAGTTGCCATAATATCTCGAAGGCGTATCCTCTGAATCTTCCCCAAAGCGAGTAGATCATCGGATCGATGGCGTCCGCGTACTATTTTTAGTTTTCGCAAAGTTCACGGCGCTCCGGCTCGCTCCGAGTCGGGTTCAACAAGTGCCAGGGAAAAATGACGGGCATATCCGGAGGAGGCTCACGAACCCGCGAGGTGAACGCCGGAACGCGCTGCCAAGACGTCGGCGTCGTCGGCGCTCTGCCGATTGCCCGTCAAGACTTAGTCCTCGCATGGGGGTTGTGTTTGGATAATGGAGTCGTGATAAGTGAAGGAAGGGCGTTTCACGGTTAAATAAGTAGTGGAGGAGAACTGGAACCTTTGACGTAGAAAATCATTCACACTTGAATACTTCTGATCAAAGTATTTTTTCTACTCAAAGCGCACCTTTCGCTAACCCTGTTCCTCAGTCGATGATTGAATCTTTGTTTAGTGTTTTAGTTTTTAATCATCTCCGATGATAGTGGAGTGGGTACTGGAACCTTCGGCGTAGAAACAACAAAATGGACGTTTTCCACGAAATTCTAGTGAGTTCATTGACAATATCAAAAATTTCCGATTGCAAGAAGGTGAAATTTTGGTCTCGTTTGATGTATGCTCATTGTTTCCAAGTGTCCCAATCCCGTAAGCTTTGGACTACCTCAGGAATAACTCGAATTAAAAAGTTTAGACGATAAAATTATTAAGGAATACATTCGGCTTACTAGTATTTGTATGAATCAAAATTGTTTTCAGTATAATGGTGAATATTTTCAACAACATGAATGAACGGCAATGGGTAACTCCTTGTCACTTTTCATTGCAAATCTTTTTTATGAGTAAATTTGAGACAGAAGTAAAAAAGATAAATTCGAGTATTTCCCTAGAGTTTGGTTCAGGTATGTGGACGATATCTTCGCGGTATTTGATACAAAAGCAATTAGTTTAGATAATTTTGTTGCCAAATTAGATAACCGTTTCCCTACCATAAAATTTACATATGAAGTGGAACACAATGAACAGCTACCATTTTTAGATGTATTAGGTATTAAAAATAGTGAAAATAAGTTAGAGTTTGATGTATATAGGAAAGAAACCGCGACTCTTAGATATATTCCCAACGATTCACATCACCCTTTTCAACATAAAATATCAAGTTTTAATTTTCTAATTCACCGTTTGTTAAATTTCCCCCGCAGTAAAGAGAGGTTGGAATATGAGAAACAATGAATTAAGAATATAACTAAGAATAACGGTTACTTAGTCCATTTAATAGATAAGTTAATAAGGAAGCATAAATTAAGAGAACCCTGTACAATTCCACGACTTTTCGTAGAGATACTGACAATTCGAAATTTGCTTCGTTACCATATGAACCTAAATTCACCCGCGGACCATATAAAATTTTTAAAAATATTAATATCAATTTGGTTTGTAATTATAAAAAAATTTTCGATTTCGTGACTTTTGGAACAATCGAAATTTGTCTTTAGAAATCCTAAAAATAGTATCCTTCAAAAAATTCTAAGACATTTTTGTTCTTGAGAAATTTTAAAAAATGTGGCTTTCGAGAAAAAAAATTAAATTAAATACAAATATATATTCGAATTAACGTTTTTAAAATCAATTTTTTGAAAAATTCTAAGGTCATATTCCAAAAAAGAGTGGAATTTTACATCGGAATTAAACTGATCGAAATTTTTTCAGCTCCTATTACATTGAAAATAAGCTGGCTGAAAACTGTTTACAAGATCAGGACATTTGGGATTTATGTATGTTGACAATGACCATTTTACTGGTGTTTGTCACAGATGCAGCCGCTTATATGCGAAAAGCAGCTGAGCGCCTAAAACGCACATATGTGAAAATATGACCCACGTGACATGTTTAGCGCATGCATTACATCTTGACGATGATAGACAATATGTATTTGGGTAAGTGTCTCTACCATATTTTAATTGTGTATTGCTTTCCCTGAGTTCTGACTCAGGAAAGCAATACATTTGACAATTAAATTTGTGAAATTCAATTAATTTTTCGATGTCACTTGATAGTCCAACTCATCAAAAGAGAATCCATTTTGAATCGATACTCTATGATGTTTACAAAAAAATGAAGGGCTGTTTTACGAAAGCACCTTTTTAATAAACAATTTACTTTTTTACAAAAACTTAAAAATATATCGATCTGAAATTTTCAGCGTTTTTTAAGTACACCGATACCTACATTTTCCAATACTTTTAAAGTCACAAGGCTTACTTTATAATTAGTTATAAAGAATTGAATAAGGGGCCATTTTGACGGTTTTTCAATTCTGCAGATAAACAAATTAACCGATTTGCAAATTTCTTGATGGGTTTTGTATGGTTTTTTACTAGTTACATTTTTTTATCTGAAACATTTTTTTGTATAGTTTATGGTTCTCTTTTTATTTCAAAAAAAACCTGATTTTCGCACCTTTGCGAATTATTTAAACAATGTAGCAATAATTTTAAATTGTTGCCAAAAAACGATATTTAATATTTTCAGCCTCCTCAACAAAAAGAAATTTTTTTTGGTGAAGTGTCAGTTACTTTTCGACTAATTCTACTCTATTAGGAGCTGCGTTTTATATTTGTGAAAAAAATGAATATTCTGAAGTAACAATGAGAAGAGAGACCGTTGAAGAGAACAGAGAGGACAAAACTATGCGACCAAAAATCTTTGACAGAAGAAGAACACAAATTAATTTCGCGTATTATATTGAGCCTGTGGCAAAGCTCCCCTACATGCCCTCCAACACAGCGTCTTTACAGGGGAGATACGGGCCACGACCGTGTAAAGAAGTTCCCTTTTATGCCGAAGCTTCACCATCAATCATAAAACAATTCGGATCGATGCCTATTCTATCGCGGTGTTATTACAAGAAATTTTGGTGTAAACGACAACAAAAATATTCCAGAAGAAAGGGGGAAAGCCTTGTCTTCAAGAACCTTACCGTGCTGCGTGGTTTATAATCCTTTGCAAGCTCTTTTAAACCCATTGTTGTTTACCCGCGAATATGTCTTTTCAGGTTAGATAACAGACGGGATGAATGGATCAGCAAACGAGGATTTTTATGCTTACGCTTGATTATAACCGACGCTTTACAGGCATAGAAGACTTCAATCTCGATTGAACAGAAAAATATGTAAAACCCTATTATCGGCGTTGGCAAAATTCTTTTTTCGTCGATATTTCACTCATCTTAAACTTGTCACTTAATCTGACCCTTTTGAAGTTGCACCAGTGGCAGCTCGTCAGGGGAGGCAGAGGAGGCAGTGCCTCCCCTGTGAAAATTACAAATAAGTTTTATTTTTATAAACCTACTACACTTTAATTTTATTTAATAAAATTAATATTTAATATACTACCTATAATACTTTAACTACCTTTCATTTTTAAATTCATAATAATAAGTATGTCAAAAGAGTTCCTGCACTATTATTTGCAACATATTAATCCTTATAAACGACCCAGCGCCTAGACTATTGCCGTGGTGGCAAGCTTCCGATGCCAATGTTTTCACATAGCGGAGGCAAACACGCCCACCTCCCACCTCTCACACGTGACAGCGCAGAAAGCTAGTCATTTGATTTCATGAACCTAACGACCTAACCTACAAAAACTATCTTTTATTGTTCTGTGTTTTGGAAATTTTTGTTGGAAAGTGCCGTTATTCTTGCTGGGTTTTTTTGAGTGGTTTGAGTGGTATAGGAGGGTAATAATTGTTGAAAGTGTTCCATATTACCTACGTAAGTCATTATTTGAACGTCTTATTTAATTAATTATATAAAATTGTAATGGAGGTAAGTGGCGGGTGTAGCAGTTTGTTTCATAAAAATAACAATACGAGTTGTTATGACACTCAAAACTCAAATAAATATTCGCACCTGCAATGATATTGAATTATTCAGATTATGAATTAATCAGAGTAAACCGACTCGTAATTTTGTTAATACGTGCTATGATAAATGCAAATGGTTAAGTGGTTCTTTAACTTTAAATAAATTATTGTGTTGACCGTGTGTATTATTTGAAATCGTGGAGAAGATGCTTCGACAAAGTCTGGATTTGATAAAATCTTAAAACTTTATCTCGTTCAGTTGACACATTCAAAAAGTCAGGAACATATTAGTTGTGTTTGTAAATTACATCTTTTAGCCCAACAAAATATTATGAATGTGATCAATTCAGCCCGGCAAATCTAAATTGACGCAGTCCTGGCACAAATCCGTATTTTATTTCACTGCATATTTTAATTGTAATATAATTTGTCTGAAACTCTACATCTTCTCGATGGTTTTGCTGAACCAATAAAATATATTATGTACATTATGTTAGACAAATGTAATTAATATATTTTATTGACCAAGTAGAGGTCCTTCTTCTAACTATGCGGCATATTACTAACAATGTTTACCATCACAAAAAATTTAGGAAACAAAAATGTTTACAAAATATGTTTGTCTCCCCCCAAAAAAAAAGTCACGATCCGCCACTGCGTTGCACATTCTAGGGAATGACCCAATACTAATGAAGCAATGAATCAACCGGATAAATGACGAGAAAACTAAAAAAAAACATAAAACTAATTAATTCATGACTGCAATAATTTTTTTACCTTTTTAGTGCATCGTTGACCCAGTTAAATAAAGTAGTAGTTAAAATATACCATTTATTTATTTCGAATGTCACACGCCACGACACTAAACACAACGAGCAGGAGTGCAATTAGTTCCAGGATAATAACTAGACTCTATTTCGCCGCGTGCGTCTCTTTCTATCTTGGTCTCTTACTATCCGCGTCTCTCTCTGAATAATTAAATCAATGAAACAATGGCGCATTACTCGTACATAAATGGAGGCGAGGCGTGTATGATGAATTGCCGTGGCTCCGAGGCAACACAGTTTCCAATAAAACGCGCGTAATCGCGCTAACTCCCCCTGCAGTCGATTCGAGTCGCGACACACACATTAGGAGTTAAACATTATAGTCCAGTCGTTTTCGGACGACGCACAGTGGATCGACACATGGGAATTTGTGGACATTGGACCAAGTTGGGCAAAAAACAAATTTTTGGAATTAAAATAAAAAAAAACATCAGTAAATGTAACCTCGGTGTTCACGAAAATAAATGTTATGCTCAGTCCACTTCACATACAGTGTTTTATGCAATGAAAATCAGTGTCAAGGCCTCAAACGTACATATAAATATTTTTGACTTTTAATTTTAAAATTTCATTTTACAAAATAGCCAAATGATTTGTCAAATGATATTATCCGATTTCCTTTTTTTATTGTTGACAGCTGACAAATTAACTGTCAAATATAAAATAAACGTATTTCTTAAGTTAAACAGAAAAAAATAATGATTAATTTTAAACAAAATACATACAACATACTTTAAAACTTTCTATTTACGCAACTTATACTAAAATTTAAGTGTGACAGCTGTCAAAATAACTGTCAAATTACTTAAGATGCCATTTATTTATTATTTTCAATACAGAAAGTGCTTAATAGTTCATTTTCTAAGGATTTATTTTAAAGAACATACATTTCACTTTCGAGAAAAAATTTTACTGAACAATTTACTCAACAAAAAAATTTATATTATATTATACAAGACACGCACCAAAACGGTTTAAAGTAATATAGTCGAATTTTTAAGGTATAATTATGGTTAAAAAGTGTGCATTTTGGAGGAACTAATATTTTTTAAAATGACAATTGTTAGCTAACACAATATCTTTTTGACATTAATATCCAAAATCCATTGACATATTAATTGACATTGACTAATTAGTATTTTATTTTTTGAAAAAAAAAAAACAAAAAATTGCATCTTCATTGGGTTTACTGAAAATTTGACAGCTGCGTAAAACTAGGAATTCAGATTTAAATGGATTGCGGAACTATACATTTTTAAAGCACTGTATATATTTTACATTTTTCATTTGTTTATATGATTACAAATTATTATTAACTACAAAACTAATTAATTGTAAATCATTTTAAATTTGCTTTAAATATCTTTCTTCTTAAAAAAAATAAGAATATTTTATAATGATTTAAATTGCTTACTTTGACATTTGACAACAATTTTGACACCTGCCAACTAACATAGTATATTTATTATTAATTTCTTAACAAGTATCCTCTGTATATATAGAAAATGAATATTTTAACTATATAAATTTTAAAAATACTTAATGAATATTTTTTCATTGTTTATTGAAAAATTGACAACTGCCAAGTATACAGGGCCTCCTAGAAACAAACTACAAGGTTTATCATTAAGTATTAATATTTCAACTTTGTCACAAGGGATACACAAGATCCCTTGCTTGTGGCAACTACAAGTAGATTCCAATTCTTTTTTTGCAATTATTTCAAACTGTATAAGAACTTGAAGAATACCCCGGACTTTATGATAACCTTGATGAAAGTTTTGGATTGGCCCAAACCCTAGTGATGAAGGAATTTCCATACGTCCTATGCGTACTACTAAATCATCTAGACGGCGAATTAATTGTAAATATTTCAGTCTCATTCAGGTCACGGGATTCCAGATCGATATTGACACACGGTTCGTGACCTTCAGTCTGCGATTGCGGGCCCTTTTAGAAATGTAATCTGCATACGTTTTGGGTCTTCTAAGGAAGATATGTAAGTAAACTTCCTGAAAAATCGGATCAACGCTCTTTTTTGTACTTTAATTCATTTAAATTGGTTGGTACAGGTTTCATCTTTGGCTGTAATTGAGTCATATTGGGCATACCCCTTTTAAGTTAAATTTATCCACAATAAATTAGCATAAAGATTGACATATCGACAAATAGACAGACTAGAACAATAAGAACATTTTCGGCCTATCATTAACCAAGACAGGCAAGTTTTCGCAAAATACCCTAAACATTATATCCTTTAAATCCTCTAAATGTTATGGTCTGGTGACATAGATTTGTGTTTTCAAATATCCCCAAAGGAAATAGTACAGGGGCGTAAGATCTGGAGACCTGGGGGCCCACTCCATTGGCCCTCTTCTACCAATCCAGCGGCCAGGAAAATTATCTGATGTCTGGTGCTCTGTCTTTCTGTCTCTATCAATGGGCCAACATTTTTGACCATATAAATTTATATTTCTCCACTTAATTTCCGAATATCTACCGTGTTTGTAATATGGGAATGGGAATGAAATATTTAAACCTGTTTGCTAAACTGACATTAATTTTACACGTGATTCAATAGTTTATTATGCAGCACAGCGTTCTGGTTTTCCGTAAACTCTCGTTATGATTATGACGCCGAAACAATCGACGTACTTGGTAAACTTACCGAGGCACGTTTGATTACCGCTCTTCGGAATAAAAATGAGAGCAATAACTTTTCCGTCGTATTGGCATTCACATTACAAAGCAATTTGTTTAAGGGGGTGTTACCGGTGTCCTCCATATTGGATTATGGAGTTCAATTCAATAATCGGTTTCCGCTTTGTAACTTTTTCGGAACATAGAATGGGAGAGAATTTTCTCTATGTCAAGAGAATATAATTGGTATTGGTATTAATTCGTAGAATATCTGTTATCAAGTTTTTCCTTACTATAATCCCAAGAATACTACCAGTTGTTAAAAAAATATCAGGAAAAATAATTTGTTTTTTGGTTTCGTTGTTATTTATTTGTTTCGTTGATATGTCTTTTGCAAATATGTTTTACGCGATTTATGGCTACTAGACAATGGAAAATCGGATACATATTTGGCAAAAAAACGTCTAAAGCTGTCGACCACGTTTCATAAAAGGCTATATTCTTGATGGATATTCGAATCTAAATGTCTTTCACACTCTTGGTGTCTGAAATATATATAGACGATTGCAAGGAATACATAAAATATGTGATTCGTCCATTGTAAAATCCTCGTAATTTTCAATCAACATCTTCAGTCTATTCACAAATGGTAAGGATTGTGCCATTAATGCAAAAATCCACACGAAATCAGAGAATATGTAAATACACTACACGAACTCTAAAACAAATACATACACGGTGCAAAATACGTAAAAAAAATAAGTTTCCACCGTTTTTAATTAAAAATTGGGAATTTATTGTGAAAGGACGGTTTTATTCGATGTTTTAATGTTTTATTCGAAATATTGTCCATCGCTTGCCACTATTTTTTTTTTCATCTTTCTGGTAGCATGCGGATACCGCGTGGGAAGAATGCTTCATCTTTTGAGGCTATCCACGAATCGACCCAACTTTTGGTATCTTCATATGATGTGAAGTGTTGCTCAAACAGGTCATGCACCATCGATCGAAACAAATGGAAATCAGAAGGAGCAATGTCTGGTAATACGGCGGGTGGGGTAGAACTTCCCAATTGAGTGTTTCCAAATAGGTTTTGACCGGCGCCGCAACCTGTGGACGAGCATTATCATGCAGGAGAATAACTTTGTCGTGTCTGGAGTAGTAGTAGTAGTAGTGGGCGCTTTTCCTTGAGTGCTCGACTCATTCTCATCAATTGTGTTCGGTAGACAGCTCCAGTAGTGGTTTCGTTAGGCTTGAGCAACTCATAATACACGACACTAAGCTGATCCCACCAAATACACAACAAGAGTATTTTTCCATGAATATTTGGCTTAGTTGTACCTATATGTTGAAGTATGGCCAGGTGGTCCTCATGATTTCTTCCTTTTTGAATAATCATAGTGGATCCATTTTTCATCACCAGTGACTATACGGTGCAGAAAATACTTTCGTTTATGCCTGACAAACAGCATTTCACATGTGAAAAATCGGCGTTCTACGTTTCTCGGCGTCAGTTCATATGAAACCCAATTTCCTTGTTTTTGAATCATTCCCAATGATTTCAACCGATGTGAAATTGCTTGCTGAGTCACTCCTAATCTAAGTGCAAGTTCTTCGTGCGTTTGACACGAATCTTGATCCAATAATGCTTCCAATTCCGCGTCTTCGTACAGTTTCGGCCTTCCGCTACGTTCTTTGTTTTCGATGTCAAATTCACCGTTCTTAAACTTTTGAAACCACTCGCGACAACTTCTCGCACTTGAGGCAGCCTCACCATATGCTTCTACAAGCAATTGATACGCCTCAGCTGCAGATTTCTTAAAATTGAAGTAAATCAAAAGTTCCCGCAAATGACGCTTATTCGGCTCAAAACTAGACATTTTCGCACACAAAAGAATATATTATACTGATAAAAAATCATTAATATTTTTTATTATTATCATAATTTTGTCTTTGCCTGAAGTCCAACCTTACGATAACGACGTTTACATCTGACAATTTTAACCATGCCTTACTGATGGCGCCAACTTTTGTCAAACGAATATTAACAAATATTATTTGTACACCTTTATATACACACGTTTATTAGTTAGCCACTCACGACACATGAAATAATCTTAAACTCGGCGTTTTACTGTCTGTCCGTTCGCGTCGAGCTAACGTAAAATACATTTCGACAACGGAATCCTCGCCCCGATATATGGATAAATTGTATACCTATAGCTATTCTCGAATCCGCACCGAGCGACTCCCAGCGGTTGCTACCAGTCACGGTCGGTGGCGTACGTATGTACGGGCAAGAAATACACGCGTCCATAATTTACCATATTTTTTAAGTCGCTTAAAAAATACGGTTTTCTTTAATTATCATAGAGTTGTATAGTGCCGACCCTGCGTTGTAGCGCACTTTCCGGACCCTAGTGATTACTTCACCATATTAATAAACATGTTGCAAAAAGTATATACAGTAAACGGCACCCTAATGCGTACGTAGCCGAATGAAGGGCAATTGATAATGTAACTTCTTTATTGAGCAGATGTAAACATGAGGTGAGAACCAGTCGCGATCCAATCGCTAACGCAGGCGTATGAAAGGCATCCGGTCTGTTAGTAGGGCTGTTTGAGTTAAAATTTGAAATACCATTTTATATTTTATTCTGGTCTAGTGCCTGATTAGAAAAGTGCGTTATTACGAGCGTATTTCAGAAGCACTACATACATTCATAAAAATAAAAATGGATATTTATCACATTGATGAAAAAGTTCCAATAATTAAGTGGTATTCTGGTGGTCGGTCTGTAAGGGATATTAAAGCCATTTTTAACGAAAAATTTGCCAATAGGCGAGTCCCCGAGCGCTGTCGCAGTTTGAATTTGACATGCGCAGATGCTACTAACATAAACATGGTGATTACGTCAGATTTCGGCGAATCTCAACAGAGGCGGACTCGGGTCATTATTACTACAAAACGATAGTTCACAGAAAATTAAAACGTACTAAGGGGCTAACTATTACAAAATGGAGCCGTATTTAGGTGTGGTAATGTTAGTGGTCCCGAAACATGGCACTTAAAAGAACTTACCCACGAAGCTCATGAAATTTCGACTTAAAATGCGAAGAAATTTGATGCACAAGTTATAAATGACAGTTAGATTTTTAATGACCAGTTATAAAAGTGGGCATACAGGATCCCTGTTGTTGCCATAGATCACAAGTCGGTAATAGCAGTACACTATTGCTTTCTTCGTTTCTTGTTAAACAATTGCGATTTCCTTACAATTGATTAGAATTTACTTCTTCAATTTTACCTTTAAACCGACAAAATATTCGAGTCTTACTTGCCAAATTTTTATACCTGCCAAACGGATATTTGGAACAGGTCTGCCCTTGAAGGAAGACATGTTTTGAGACAAGGAATACGCTAATATTTCGTCAGATTAAAGGTAAAATTAATTAAGTAACACAAAATCAGCTGTAATAAAACTACAACTGTTTAACAAAAGACGAAAAAAAGTTGCAAAAATATGCCCTCCAAAATATCATACGCTAGGTACTCTTTGTATCAAATAATTTATGAGTTTTAATAGGTAAGTCCTTTTAAGTTTCATTTTTCGTGACCACTGACGTTAGCACACCTAAATACCGTCGTGTAATAGTACGCTTCATAGTACGTTTATTCGAATATTCACTAATGTATTCTGATGTTATTTTCTGTGTATCGCTTTGCGCTAATAGTGACCTGAGTCCGACTCTGACCTGAGCTACGATTCGCCGCAACGTTGCTCTTTAGATTTCCGCTAAAAATCCCCACTAAAACCAAGCCCCGCCGGCCCAAGTAAATTCGCCTAACTATGACATAAAAATGTATCATTTAATACGTTGTTAATATCCACCTATGTACGCATTACGCTGCCGCTTACTGTATATTTGTTTGTAACTCGCAGAGTCTTTTTCGGTTTGCTTTCGGTTCAACCGCTCGCTACTTGACAGTGGCTCACTCCCACTGCCACGTTCTTTTCTACTGTCGCCTTCAATTTGTTATGGAACAAGTGTTTCGCGACAATAAAGGTTATTACGATCAAAAAGGGAACGAGCACGTAAACACCGCGCGATTCGTGCCGGTGGCGGTGATGGGGCGCGGGATAAAGGGTCACGTATCCCGCCTAGGTCAGCGAATGCGTTCCGGTAACCCCACCGCCCCAACCCCGATAGCGAGTTCGTAAATATGGATGCGGCGCCTGGTGTAAAAGGCACACGAAGGAGGCTGGTCGATAATTCGGTTGTTTGGTGTGCCCGATTGGCCGACGAGGAGGCGGGAGACTCGATCTCCTGGATGTTATGACTAGGGTCCGGAAAGTGTGCTACAACGCACTATACACTTCTATACAATTCCATGATAATTAAAGTAAAAACAGTATTTTTTAAGCGCCTTATAAATTATGTACGTATGTATTCCTTGCCTGCGCATACGTACGGGCAAGGGGAGTGAGGGAAGGCTGTAAGCAATTTATCCATATAGCGTAGCGAGCGTTCCGTTGTTCGATTAGTAAGTTAGCGAAACGCGCAACGGACGAAAGGTAGAACGCCGAGTTTAAAAATAATTTTATGTGTCGTGAGTGATTAACTTGTAAACGTGTGTACATGCGTATTTTGCACCGTGTACGTATTTATTTTAGAGTTCGTGTAGTGTATTTACATATTATCTAATTTTGTGTGGATTTTTGCAATAATGGCACACCATTTGTATATATACTGAGGAAGAGGATTTTACAATAGACGCATTACATATTTTAAGTATTCCTTGCAATCGTCGATATATATATTTCGTAGACGTCAAGAATGTGAAAGACATTTATATTCGAATATCCATCAACAAAATATTACTGGTACTGTTAGAAAAAAGAAATTTTGGTTTGATTTGTGCATAATGTTTTGCGCATGTAGCCTTACGTGGAACGTGGTCGACAATGTTCACTTTAGACGTTTTTTTTTGCCAAATAATTATCCGATTTTCCATTGCCTAATAGCCAGCCACTTTTGCAGTAATAAGGTCGTTAATGTTCTGGTACGAATTCTAAGCATTACAGATATATCTCCCCCGATATTTATAGCTAGTAAACGGGTTTTGCAAACAACGGGTCAATGTTGACGGGTCAATTGAAAGTTTAAAATCGAAATTTCGAAAAGTATGACACGATTTTTTTTTAAATTTTTTTTAAATTTCATTCTTTTTTTGTACTTTCGATTAATTTTTAATTCATAATGGGCGTCGACCAGGAACTGGCCCAAAAACGGCCCAAAGGTGAAAAAACGTGGTTTTAGCGGATTTTCTCATCCTGTGAGATAGTAAATGGCAAGTTAATAATATATTACAAGGTTTTTTGGGGTCGCTGATCACGAATCTAACGTCAGATTTTCAAAAAAAAAAAAAAAAATGACGGATCCAGTATGGTAGTCAACTTTAAAAAGATGGCTAAATTTTGAAATTTAAAAAAATACTAGGTTAAAAGTTTGGGCTGTTTTTGGGCCAGTTCCTGGTCGGCGCCCATTATGAATTAAAAATTAATCGAAAGTACAAAAATAAAAAAAGAAATTAAAAAAAAAATAAAAAAACAATCGGGTCATACTTTTTTGAAATTTCGATTTTAAACTTTCAATCCTCAAAAAAAAACGACGTTTTCCACGAAACACCGAACTACCACTTTCGCCAACTAAAATTGGTATCTTCAGGAGAAGATTAAAACTCAACCAGTTTTAATCTTCTCCCTGAAGATGCCAACTTAGTTGGCGAAACGCGCGTCGAAAAGAGTATAGTAGTTCGGTGTTTCGTGGAAAACGTCCAGTTTTTTGTTTCTATCCAAAAGTTCCAGTACCCACTCCAGTTTCAGTCCTCAAAATAAAGGTGAAAACTACCCCCAATAATTTTAAAAATAATTGGGGGTAAAATTTTTATCGTATTCTACGCAAAAAAAAAAACACATCGAAAACCATTGCAACCTTCTTTTTTAATTTTTATTGTTGAAGTTAGTTTTTTAGCAAGTTCTTTTTAGCATAATTTTCAATGAATCAGTGAAAAAAATTCATAAACCATAAGTGTACCAAATTTCAAGTTCAGATATCGTTAGATAACTGATAAGTCAAGATACGATAAAATGATAAGTCAAGATATTGTCAAGCGTTCTCGAGTTATCGTGTACACAAGAAAGGCTGACGAACAGACAGGAGATATCATTTTTGCCGCTCAAACTTTAAAAAATGTTTTAGCGCATTTTAAGGCATTTCAGGAAACAAAATAAGACTATGTGGAAGTATCCTTCACCATATTCTGCGCTTCTAAAATAAAAAAAACCTCGATCCCACGCCCATGGTTTCGATTAGTTTCGAGAGTCACGGAGAAAATGCAGGCAGTATTTCCCGGGTTGACACTGAAGGGTTCTGGACGGGGCAGCCGTGGCAGTTTCATTAGGGGTTAAAGGGTTGTTTGGATATAATTTTCCAAACGGAAAGTAGTTAAAAAGGCTGTGGAGAGGGGTGGGGGACGGCGGAGGGGAAGGGGATGCGTGCCGGTGCCGAGGTCGATTACGGGCTATACGAAATGCTGATAAATACGGGGTTGAGCCCGGGGGTTCGAACAAACATCGCGGTCGAGCGTACTTGAGCTTTAAAAATTCAGAAGGACCGTTTAACGTTATTAATAATTTCAGTTTGGGGGGTTTTTGCTTTTATTACGAATAGCATTTATTTTGGGATAATGACGGTTAAATATTAAAACGTTACCCTCTCGAAAATTCGCCGATGTAAGATAGAGCCGTAAAATGTGCTTACCTTGTACCAGTTTACGTAGTAAAATTTAACTGTTTTATATAAAAAAAAAATCGCTGAGTAAGGAAACACTACTAGTCCAGTAGGCAGGGAAGTAAAATCATCAAAAAGTGTTCTTGAAACATATAGGGCTCGTTTTGACGGTTTCCTATGTATTTTTTTGGGTAGAACACAATGCGCGAGATCCGTAGAGCTGAAGACGTCCGCTAATTTTTTTAATTAACAATTTGTGAAAAAAAAAAGTATTTTTTTCACATTTCCTCTTATATCTCCGTTTCTTGGCATATTTTATATAGCATATGCATTTAAGAAGTTGTAGCCTATTGATTTTCCAAAATTTTAAGCCCAACCTGAAGTCTCCAAGTGTATTGTTAACTTGCAAATTACTGCTGAAGTTGACAAAGTGATTTTTTTCACTATTTTTTAAATTCAAAAGTAGGGTGACTATGATGATGAAATTTCTTGGAGGGACTGCTGTTTGTAGTATGAAGGTACAAAAGTAGTAGTGACCGGGTTGGGCTAGAAAAATTATAAATCTCTTCAAGTTTGCGAGACTTTTTGAGATTTTGAAAAATATTAATTTGGGCCAGTTTTATAACGTTTTCTACGCGACTACCTTTTTTGACGCGACGTATATACCTATTGTTTTAGCGTTGTCGTTTTGAAATTCTCGGAATTATGACTATAATATCTTGACGCCCATTTTTATTAAATACGCGTCTTGAAGCGTACTTTCAAGATATTATATCTAGTGACAATTCCGAGAATTTCGAAGCGGCAACGCTAAACTAATAAGGACTTTTACATTTTACATCCAAATTTCCAGCCTCGCGGTAATGCTTGAATATGTCCCCAACAGTAGACTTTGCAAATTTTATTCTTCCGCAATTTCGCGGATTTTTTTGCCACTGCAGTATTTTTTTACAATGAGCTGCCGCAATTTTTGATCAGACGCACGTCCATGACCCATTTTAAAACTACCAGAAATCACCTGTGACTGACACATCTAATTGTGAAATTAATGGTTACCGCGGAAACAACAAATTTTTATTTATTTTTTTGGGCAGGTTTCTCGATATTCCGAACATTTAGTTGTCAGCATTTTTAGATGCTGACGATTTTTTGAGATACATGCCTATATCACGGATTCTATGGTAAGTGTAGTTACGTGAAGTATCATCAGATGTCAGGATGTTGATTATGATTATAAAAGTTTAGAAAGTTTGCCTGCCTTACTGTCAAAAAATCTTTAACCAAACCTTTAAATGCGTTTTACTCGAAACCATGTTTTTGAAACTGGTGGGAACTATAACTCAAAAACGAATCAATCAATTTGATTTTTTTTATTTTAAAGTAAATTAAATTTATGGGAGCTTATACCTATAAAAATATGCATTTTACTATTAATATTTTTATTGTGATACTTTAAAGAGCGAAAAAATGTTGAAAAATCGGTACTGAAAATTCGCATGTCCGCCATTTTATTAGTTTCCGACTTTTTATTGATATTATTGGTATAAGCTTCCACAAATATGATATATTTTACAAATCTTTTTGAAATTTGATTTCAGATAATTTTTACAAGTGCTGCATTTCTCACCAGTTGGACACTTTTTTTCGGACGGTCACATTACCAAAAGTAACCACTTTTTTGCGATAGAAGCAACATTTAAAAATCCAAATTAGAGTATTCATATTTTCTGTAAATAAGATTTCAATTTAATACTCTCCTCGAAAGGGAAACAAAATGGCGGACCGGCAGCAACCGCATGTAACCATTTTTTTCGCGATAATAGGTACTTATTATGATCAAAATTAGAGCATTGGTATTTTCTGCTTATATAATTTCAAGTAAATCTCCTTACCGAAAAAAAACAGGTGGAGAACCGGAAGTAACATTTTCTTAAAAAAGCTACATATTTTGATTCGAATAAGATTATTTATATTTTTCATTAATAAGATTTTAATCTAACTCCCTAAAGAAATGGAGGGCCAAAAGTAAGAACTTTTTTGGAACCTACAATTGCACGCAACGTGTCTTCAGTTAAGTTACATTAGGTTACTAAAATTATTTTGTGCAAAAAATTTATCGCAAATTTATTTTTTCACTGAAGTAAGCAGTTTCAAGCAGCCAATTTTTATGAATTTCTTATTCCACTAATATTTCCCACATGTTAAATTGTGAATTAGTGTTAGAACTCTGTAGTTACTAACTATTTTCCTACTTTTCTTTCGCTACCTTAATATGCGCGTTTGTATTATAAGCGCAGAGTTAACATTTATTTTCCATAATAAGAAATACAAAAAATTGAATTTCAATTCATAGATGATATTTCACATCCCTTCAAGAGTAGCCTCAATTTTTTTAAGTCGGAAATACACCTTGTTGTAACAAAAATTCACAACACACGCACGTTGAGTATTTCGGGACCGATTCTCGTACCGTTACGCACTCGAAGGTGGCCAACTTCCGACTGAAGTAGAACGGCAAGTATAAAACCTAGGTAGCTGTCGTTTCAGTATTACACGCAGGAAACCCTGCTTCACAAATCTATGTGAATTAAAACAGAATATAACGAACTTGTTTTTTCGATTTTTGGCCAGGATTTTCCGATTCTAACCCACTGTGTGTCGGTTCATTAGCGTGACGGTTGACTAGCGTGACTTGACAGGCGTGTCGGAATGACACGAGTTTGTAGTTTCATTCCCATCCAAATTTACTTCGAAAAGGGTTTCGTTAGTCCAGGCGGATGAGTCCATTGCGTCCCGAAGAAGCAGCGTCGCGGCGAGGAAGCCGACGCCGGCGACGCGTCTCGACGCCCCCGCGGCAGGACACAGTGCCCTATTTTAAGGTTATAATCCGCTATTACGCTGTAATATCTCGGGAGCTGAGGCTTCCGTCTCGCATTATTCGGACGTATCGATTGGGCCACCGTCTGGAGAGGGCGCCGCGACGCATTATCGTGCGTTAACTAGAAGGCGTCGGGACGCCAGGACGACGACGATGACGGCTCGAGCGCGCCCGGGAGATTTTAAGTCGGCAGTAAGCGAGTAAGACCTTGTCTTGGAGAAAATCATGTCTGACAAAACAATTTCATAGGGAAGGGCACCAAATATACAGTGTGTCCCAAAAAGTTGGAAACAGTCCCGCAGAATCGAAACTATTCATATTTCCAAAAAATGTTTCCTACAAAAAAACATTCGCATCACAAACCGCCATCGACCAGTCGAAACGACGTCGACAGTCTTCTACAGGGTGTTTCACAAATCAGAAAAAACTGTTTCGGTTAAATGGCAACACCGCTTAATTCGCGTCTAATTAAAAAAAGTTATTAAGAAAAGTTGCGATTAACGCTGCTGGCCCAAAAAGTTGGAAATAGTCCCGCACAATCGAAACTATTAGTATTTATATTAACTATTAGTTTTTTTCTGATTTGTGAAACACCCCGTAGAAGAATGTCGACGTCGTTTCGACTGCTCGATGGCGGTTTGTGATGCGAATGTTTTTTGTAGGAAACTTTTTTTGGAAATACTAATAGTTTCGATTCTGCGGGACTTTTTCCAACTTTTTGGGACACACTGTAGATATATCAAAATATCGATATTTTTTCAGAAAATAATGGATAAATATCGTCAATATTTTTAATTTCGAAATATCGATATTCGATATTTATTTCCGAGTATCGAATTCGATATTTTTTAAGAGCTATATTATATATTATAGTAATTATATATTCCACCTATTATTGTCATAAATAGAGCAGAGGTTCCAAGCTCTGGTTGTGTTCCCAATGAACTTAAACAGTATCTAGACCAACCACTAGTAGAAAGAAAATCGGACCCGATACAGTTTTGGGTGAAATCTCGCCATTTTATGCCGGTTCTCTCTGAGATTGCTTTAAAATATTTAATCTGTCAAACTTCCTCAGTATCATCCGAAAGACTTGCTTCGGATGTGAATTTAGCTGTGCCAGATAATAATAGCAGATTAACCGGGAACCACATCAAAGAAAGTGTTTCTGATGTCTATATCTGATGAATATTGGTTTGAGTAAAATTTGAAAAAAGAAACAATTATTTCAACTTTTGACTTTATAAATAATTGTCTTTTTTACTTCACTAATAATAAATAAATATGTATTTTAATAATAAATGAAACTAATACAACTGCCAAATATGTGGCAATTTTTTTTCACGTTCGAATATTTTGACAATTTTTTAGGTAATCGTGCCTTGGTGTAAAAATATCGATATATTGAAATATCGATATTTTTTCCTTAATATATATATCGATATTGTCTAAAAATATCGATACAATATATATCGATATATTTTTTCCATTTGCCCATCCCTACAATTTCATGCGCTTCCTTTAAGGGGTTGGACCCATCTGGAGTGCGAAAAATTAAGGCATTCTTTGGGAATTTTTTGTGCTCTGCTAATAAAGCGATCAAAAATTCATTTTAGAACTTTATTAAGTACATAATGCGGTATATACAGATGTTTTTTCATTATCTACATGAGTTTTTCTAAAGCGGTACACAAGATCATTGTAAAATATTGATTTTTCGCAAAATATCAGCAGTTTGAAAAAAGAAAATCAAATTTTACGAAAAAAACGATATTAATTTGTTAATAAAAACTGTAATTTTTAACCGATTGAAAAAAATCGTGTGTACCGCTTTAGATAATTTAAAAATTGCGCGAGTTATACTGCCCACCAGTTTGAAAAACTTGTTTTCGAAGAAAACGCATTTAAAATTTCAAGACGTGTTCATGAAATTTTCAAAATTTAGGCATGTTAATTTTTAGCCTTTCAGCACCTTTAGTCTACTGTACCAGGACCATATTTCATCCTTTCCAAATTATCGATCGGGACGCAGATACCCCAAAATGCTACGCTATATATGGGATGTTTTAACATTTAAGCAAAAAAAAAATCTAAAAATAAACTACAGACGCTTTTGGGTAACCCCAAAGACAAAATCGACAATAACGAAAAGCCAGGAATATACTAAATAAGTTGTAAAGATTGTGATCAAAAGTATATTGGGCAAACAAAAAGATCTATTTTGACTAGATTTAAAGAACACATGGCTCATTTGAAATATGGCAGAATGGAAAAAATCTTGTGTTGCTCAACACGCTTTTGACTACAACCATAGGATAGACATAAATAATTTAAAATTAATTAGAAATGTAACAAACAGTAGACAGTTGGAAGCTTTTGGAAGTTTAGAAATCACTAAATGTAACAGTAGCATGAATAAGGACAATGGTCCGATACCCACCAGTCCACTGTTTGCTCTGATAATTCAGTGAACCGTGGCAACAAATTAAGTATAAATAGTGCAAGTGTGTAGGCTAGAATGTAGTTTTAATCTTCTCCTGAAGATGCCAACTTAGTTGGCGAATCGCGCGTCGAGAAGAGTATAGTAGTTCGGTGTTTCGTGGAAAACGTCTAATTTCTTGTGCCGAAGGTTCCACTGCCCACTCCAGGATTGGGTTAAATGTTGGACCCTTAAAAGGATGGAACCTGTATTTTTTTTTCAGTTTTATAAGGTTTTCCAACATTTTTCAGCAAATTTTTGAGACAAACTCTTATTGAATTCTAATTCAGCCAACTTTGCAAGGTGCCCGAACAATTGCAAGCTCATTCTTGAATCCATTGCCTACTACGTGTAAAATTGAACCGTCATTTTTTTGCTTAAATTTTTAAAATAAGTATAACAACCTACATATATTCGTAATCAAGGAGATGAACCCAATTATTTAGTGATATAATATGCAGGGTGTTCCGTAAGAAAAAAATATTTTTTTTTATTTATCACGGTTTTCTGCAACACCCTATATATATGAAAACTATATCATAAAAATCTTAACATTGTACTCTACAAATTTTATATTTAACATTTTAGCCAAATAAGTCCAAATAAAGAAATTAAGGGGGGGGGCGTCCATTTATAGTAAAACACCCGGTACCTTCGCGTAGGGAATTCGAGAAAACCGTAGGCGTACTTCTGGTTTGACCGGCGGGAAATATAACGAGCTATCCATAAAAAAAACGTAATCAAAGTTGGCCCAGCAGAAAAAGACTTATTTCTGTTATATCCTGCATTTATAACCTTGTTTAATTGTCAAGGCTGTTACATTGTGTGACAGCCATTATTTATTTTACAATTGTCAAAATCACTTGTCAAAAGTTTGACAACAACAAAGTTTCGCTTTAAGCTTTATTTTTTTATTTATTTGAGCTTTACGCCGCCATTGCTATCTCTCTCATTCATAGCCAGATTTGATGACGTTTTTTTTGGATGTCTCTTTACCCGCAATAGCGTTGAAACAGGCAGTCTTTAAAATAAATACGTGCGGTTCGCGTTTTGTAAACCGTACGCCTACATAAATTCGGATATAAATTATTGTTTATAAATTAGTATTAGTGTTAATTAGTAGTTTATTTCTTTATTGTGTTTTCGTCACAATGTGTTTTAATATGCGTGTCTAATTTTTTGCATCAAAACAAACTCGAGTTGGACAAAAAGTTACGATATTTATTTCAAAACGTTACCATCCTTACTATAGTTTATAGTTTTTGTAAAAATCCGTTCATGAATTTGATCATTGTATCGTGGTTTTTGGTAAATTATTTCTCTGTACCTTTTCTTTAAATTTAAGACAGGACCGGCTTAATGTTATTTTCAAAGTTAATAATAAGGAAACTTTTTTAGTCTTTAATTTGTTTTGGAATATGTTATTTGGAAAATCGTCTCTTTTGAATAGTTTTACAAAATTGTTATAAAATATTACCCGGGAATTACCCTGTATACCTACATACATTACATACGTTCTATTTATTTTAAATTATACCCTCAACTGATTATCCAATTATTTATTCACAACGCCATTATTAAACACCCTTTCCGTAAAACCTAATTTATATTAATGAGACTATATAACGTCAAACCACCACGAAGGGTACAACCGCTCTATTTTCGGCCCGAAAGGGGTTCGAAAACGACCGCGTCGCATTTGTTGTAAATTTATTTATTAATTGCGATTATTATTACCGAATTCGTGCGTTTTATTAACTCGGGGGATGATTAAGCGGGGTAATTATTACGGCGTTCGACCCGTCGGCGTTCCATGGCCTACTTTGTTCAGGTATCGACTGATAGAGCAGTCGAGTCGTCAGCGGCGACTCGTGATTATAAAGGGTGGGCCATCTGTTGGTTTCTTTTTAGACAGTGTTATTTCTACATTGCCGACACTGACGCGTTTGTCATTTGACATATATGTGGTGTCTAACCTCCGCTGTAAGAAATGGATCGTTTTACGCTTGAACAACGTTGGGAAATATTGAAAAATGATTTCCAAAGCGAATGCTGTGTTGCAGAAACAGTGAGGAAATTGAGAACAATCTTTGGTCGAAATGAAGCTCCGTCAGCGCCTGGTGTAAGAAAGTTCTTAAGGAAAGTTCGTGAGGAGAACTTCACTGAGGAGAATATTGCATAAAGACCTCGGATTATTTGCTTACAAGTTGCAACTTACTCAAGAGGTAAAAAGGCAAATGACCATCCACTTCGTTATCGCTTCTCCGTGTGGGCTTTAAATGAGTTTGAAAATGACGCCGATTTCAATCGAAAAAATCATTTTTTTCGGACGAAGCTCATTTTCATCTTGGAGGACATGTTAATTAACAGAACTGTAGGATTGGCGTTCCGAAAATCCACGCGTAGTCATAGAGAAGTCAATGCATCCTGCAAGAGTGACTGTTTGGTGTGGGTTTTCGAGTGGTGACATCATTCGTTCGTACTTATTTCAAAATGAAAATGGTAACAGAGTTACAGTAAATGGAATGCGTTACAGAGACATGTTGACTGATTTTTTGTGGTGGACGCGATTGGACGATTTGGACTTGGCTGAGCTTTGGTTCCAGCAGGATGGAGCAAAGTGTCACACAAGCCGTGAAACAATCGATCTTTTGCACACTAAATTCGATAAACGTGTTATCACCGTTTTGGAGACATTAATTGGCCATCGCGCAGCTACGATTTAACACCGTTGGACTATTTTTTATGGGGGCATGTTAAGGACCGTTATTACTCCAACGATTCACAAACAATTGACGCACTGAACGAAAACATCAATCCAGTTATTCGTGCAATAGAGCCACAAATAATCGAAAATGTACTGCAAAATTGGGTGAAAAGAATGAACTACTGCCAAGCCAGCCGCGGCGGCCATTTAACTGAAATTGTTTTTCATAAATAATGGGAAGGCATACTTTCTTGAATAAAGCAACAATCATTTAAAAATATACAACGATGTAGTTTTGATAGCAATTTTAAAAAGAAACCATCTGATGGCCCAACCCTATAGTTTTAGGGACCGAAGTCGCAAATACAACAGACAATTAACGTCAGTCACTTGTTGAGGATTAAAATTTTTAAAAAAGGGTGGCAAATTATTAGAAAAAAAATGTAACGAATGCGATTTCCTTTCACCCCTTTTTATGGACTGACACATAAAAACAAAGTTTCGCTGATCAGGAAAAAATTCAAGATGACTAAACCTAATTTTCCAACGCAAAGTTACGCGAGACCTTTAGCGCGCGACCTATCCGGAGTACAATAAAGGGTGGAATAAGAAAGAGACCTGGATAATGTGTAATATTCCATACTATCACGTGCCATCGCGGGGCTACAAAAGATTTTTATTGTCGCTGTTTCTGCTGGAACGGTTTGATCTTCTAGCTGAGACTGTGCGAACAAGACAAGAGCCTCTTTGTACCTTTGGGATCGAAAGGCCAAATAAGATTTTGAATCTGAAATATAGAACGGGTTAGGGGAAACATTGTTATAAGGAATAAATCTTCTATTGCGTTTTTTTTTTTTAGTGCCAGAAAGGTAATGAGAAATGTTTTCAGTAAAAATTAGAACGAAACAGTTAACTCTTGACTGCCGAGAACAAAGATCTTTGTTTCTTTGACTTTTTTTCGACTTTTTTCTGCCCAAACTGCCGGAAAATCAGTAATCTTTGCCCTATAAGTAAATGCTAACGCTTGATAATGGATAAAATGTCTGGGTCTATTTTGCACCCAAAACAGACTAGAGCTCTAAGAAAATCATAGGGATAATTTTTTAGTTTTTTAAAAAAATAATTGTATACACTCAAGTTAAGTGTCGCATTTAAACAGTGTTATTTTGACAAGCTATATCATTTCCGAGGTATTTTGACCCGCTAACATTACAGTGTTGTCAAAAATTTGGCGAAGTGCTCCTAAAGGCCAATATTGGAGAGAAATTGCCCCAAAAATGACTCAGTCTATGACATTAGGAAATACTGCTTTGGTTTCTGTTCTCTAAAGTTTGTAACTTCTTCAGAAATTCACGGATTGAGGCGAAGATTGAACAAGACTTTCTGACTTGTCCAAATACGTCGAAAATAATGTCTGAATAAAATATTGGAAAACTGTATATAGGTTTTTGAGCATTCCAAAGTGATGTTAAACCAAAAAAAAAAAAGTTTTCAAAAAATCAATGTTTCAAAAATATACTGGACTTCTAAGACATTACTTCGATGTAAACTAAAATTAATTAAAAAAAAAACAAAACAATAGTAGAAAATTTAAAGTAATATTCTTTTTGCCATCTCATGATGGTAATCTATCACCAAGTAATAGTTTCTACAAAACAACAAATGAGACAGTGTTGCAGATAAACTAAAAAAAGTAACTATTTTGACGAAAAAATATTGAATCATACAAATTTAAGTAAAAGGACTGTTATTAATGTTTCAAAATATTTCAAAAACCATACTTTGAAGGCACTGCCTGGATGTAAACTACATCTAATTAAATAACAAAATAACGGTAGAAAATTAAAATAACATTTTTTTTGTGATGTCGAGTAATTACGGTATTTCATTAGAGTTTTCTCTCCATTGGCTAAAAGGGTATTACACAAGTTTGAAAAGGTTAAAATATCATGACGAACCAGAAAATTCATCAACAGATGGAAAAGTAGCTCACAGCTATGAATTACCTTTTTTTTTATGTCAAAGGTAGCGGATACAGAGTTAATAATATTAAGAGAAATGTTTCAAACAATATAAAAGTAATCGTCAAGCTCTGCTCTGGAAAGCATTACTAAATTAATATAAAACGGAATTATTAAAATTTACTCGGAAAGTGTTTTGTTTACCGTCCCTGTCTTCGTTATTCCAGTAATATATTGCGGTGGTGCCAAGTTGCGATACTTTTTCTGAAAATGGTTTTTATGGTTTTTTGTTATTTATAAAATATTTTTTGCTTAACCATTGGGTATCATTGGAATGATAAAAATGAATGCAAACACATTCAATATGGCTACCATAAGAAAAAAAACGATGACGATGGTTTCAGAAAATCGAATAGTCGAAACTTTAATTTGAGTAAATAATTGAAATGCTCTCAAAAAGTTTTAACAATGTATTTACCAATTTAAAAAATATACATTTTAAACAAATAAATAGTTTACAGCAGATTTTCAAAAATGCAGGTTTTTGTTTCTTCCAACATATCTCAAAAACCAAAAAAAGGCAGAGGCATTATCTAAGCAGCATTAAATTACTCATAAAATGTTCTACTACTTTGCCTATTTAACCGTCCTCCTATCTCTTATAAATAAATAATAAATAAATCACACCACAGAAATTGACATTCTCCCTCTAAGAGTCATTACAACTGTGCAGAGGGCGAATACACATGGAAAAACGTAGGACACACAACCAAACCCTGTGACAGGTGCCAATTGCCACAGGCGGGATTCGAATCCGCGAGGATAATAGCTCTCGGAGTAATCGTCATCTACTCACCTGGCGCTTTACCCACTGAGCTATCGCCGCGGCGACAGATAGCGATTATAGTTTACAAGATAGCGATACAGCGATCACCAATTTTGGACACACTGTATATTCCGATCATACGAGTATAATTCTTAGAAAATAAAAACCGATACACCCATCAAATAGGTACGTGTTTATGTTTTAGAGGGCACTGATGCCAGATTATTATAACATTATTCAGTATTTAGAAATAATTTTTACTAGCATATATAGTTTTTTCATGTTCCTTGGCATATTTTATATAGCATATGCATTTAAGAAGTTGTAGCCTATTGAATTTCCACAATTTTAAGCCCAACCCGAAGTGTCCAAGTGCTATTGTTAAGTTGCAAATAACTGCTAAAGTTGAAAAAGTGCTTTTTTTTTTTAATTTTTTGTTACTTCGAAAGTAGGGTGACTATGATCATGAAATTTGTTGGAGGGACTGCTGTTTGTAGTATGAAGTTACAAAAAAAATTTCAGCTCATAGTCGCCCTACTTTCGAAGTAAAAAAATAGTGAAACAAAAAGCACTTTTTCAACTTCTGCAGTAATTTGCAAGTTAGCGATAGCACTTGTAGACTGGGCTTAAAATTTTGTAAATTCAATAGGCTACAACTTCTTAAATGCATATGCTATATAAAATATACCAAGGAACAATAAATAATATAAGCGGAAATGTGAAACATAGACTTTTTTTTCACAAATTTAAAAAAATTAGCGGACGGTTTCCAGCTCTACGGACCCGCGCATTGTGTTCTACGCAAAAAAATACGTAGGGAACCGTCAAAACTAGCCCTATATGTTTCAAGAACACCTAATAAAAGCCTACTGGACTGTAGTCACTGCACAGTCATTTAGCGTCATCAGTGACATGCATCAGTTTTTATTTTGTACAAAGTATATAATAATATTTACATTCCCGTAACAGCTCGCGAAAGACATATTTGCGGTTATGTCTCTTTTTAATCCCTGTATCCTGCGAAAATCCGGGCGTCCCCCCGGGGAACCCTGACGGTTAGTTAGTTTCTTTGCTGTTGCGAGGGAAAGATGAAAAAAATTAAGTCTCCGCGCAGCTATTCCGACAGCAGCCCGGTTTCGGGAGGCGGCGCGTCCCCCGGGGATGGTTCTATTTTATCCCATCCCGTCCTGTCGCCGCGTCGTAAGTCCTGTCGAAGTTACAGGCAGTCCTGGCGATAAATTCTCGACGAGGCAATGCGGGATGAAAATATAACGACGGAGAAAAGTTACGTACAGGGTGTGCTCGCGAGGAATATCCCCTTTCCCGATTGTTTTTAGAGCAACATTTTTTTAACATAAAGTAACATTTTTTTTACAGGCATGACTTTGTTTTTGAAAATTCACAACATGCTGTCTGAAAAACAATTTTGAGGCCCCCCTAACGGTTAATCGAAACATCTTAGGTTACATGCAAGTTGGCCTAAATCATATTTCTTTGGGAGGAGGAATGTCTGATATTACTACATTGTACAGGGTGTCCAATTTTCGGCACTTTCGCGGGTAACTCAGTTTTTTTTTTAAGATAGAGGATTGCGGTTTGCACATCTACTTATTTCTGAAACAAAAGACGCAGTAAACATAATTTTCGCCGCCCTTTTAGTTTTTAACATACAGGGTGAAACTGAATATATGCACTTTTCGGACACACCCTCTAACTCACTCTTCTTTTATTTTATTGGAAATGTAAAAACGGAATTCCGTAAAATTTTCAAGTAAAATCCAGTGACGCAATCAGTTCTTGTCTTCATCGTCCGTTTTCTCAGAATAAAGCATACGTTTTTTTTTTTAATTTAACACCCTATATATATTTTTATTTGGTTGAATTAATTGTTTTCTAAGCATTTTAAAAATATATCACAAAAAGTAGGTGCTAACCGCAATTCTCTATTTTTAAAAACAATTGTTATATATAAAGTTATCCCGCAAGTGTCAGAAATTGGACACACTGTATAGTCAACTCCCGGACACCTTGTCTATTCGATGCACATTTCAAAAACTCATTCATAAAAATATATCGTCTATTGAATTATAAAATTTTAACCCTAGCATCTTTATATTTTTTTGAAATGTGTGTTTATGTATTAAAAAAATAAAAAATGGATTCCGCGTACCTTTCTCTAAACCATCGGATAACATCCAAGACAACAAACTGTTTAGGATTGAAAATCTTTAATCACATGCCTCAAGAAATTAAGTTAAGCAAACACTTAAACATATTTAAAAGTAGTTTAAAATGTTTTTTAATAAGTAACTGTTTTTATAATTTATCTGAATATTTTTCATTATAGTTTTGACGAAGCAAAGTAGTTGCTTTTAGGTTTAAGATTGACTATTGCCATACATTTTGTAAAATGTCATTTTGGTAAAATAAAGAATATTATTATTATTATATTATTAAAGAAAGGTTAATTAAACAGCTGCTACATTTTTGTTACAACTGTTTTCGTTTTGGCAGCATATTCTGCAGTGTCAGAAAAATAGGTTACTAAATAAACATTCATTTCGTATCTCTAAAAATAACGGAGGTAGAAGAATACGAGGTGTGTAAATTAAGTAATGAGACTGGCAACGTAGCGCCCGATCTAGCAACACTGCGGAGATGGGACTTGGAAGGGCGGTAGGTTAACATGTAATGAACCTTCAGTATAAGTATGAACTTGTTAGAGTCATTTGTTTGTTCTTTGTGACCAAACCGGTAAACCGGTTTTTTCTAGTGCGTTTTAAAAATGAGTGACATTAATTTTGAACAACGGTGTGCTATCAGGTTTTGCTTCAGCCTTGGACACAGCGCAACGGATACTTTTGCAAAACTTCAACATGCCTACGGAGACAGTGTTTTTTCAAGAGCCCAGGTTTTTCGGTGGTGTAAGGCATTCTCAGAAGGAAGAGAGTCGATTGAAGATGAACCACACAGCGGAAGGCTTTCATTTTCCAGAACCGATGAAAATGTCGATAAAACACGGGATCTTTTGCGTTCAGATTGTCGGTTGAGACAAGAATGATCGGGGAAGAGTTAAATTTGAATCACACCACTGTTCATCAAATTTTGACTAACGTCTTGGGGATGAGAAAAATCTGCGCAAAAATGGTTCCAAAAAAACCTTTCGCACAATTTTATGGAACGTCTCAATACTGGTGATAAGACTTGGGTGTTTGGGTACGACCCGGAAACCAAGCGCCAAAGCATGGAATGGCACACTTCAAGCTCTCCGAGACCCAAAAAGCAAGAATGAGCAAGTCGAAGATCAACTGCATGCTGATTTGCTTTTTTAATAACCAGGGAATTGTCCACAAAGAGCTTGTGCCTCCAGGCCAAACAGTAAATCAACCCCTCTACAGAGAGGTTCTTGAAAACTTCGACAAAGGGTCATGCGTGTGAGACCAAACATCAAGAACAACGGATGTTGCATCACTACAATGCACCATTTCAGTAAACGAGTTTTTAGCCAGTAAAAAACATTCCTGTGGCTCCTCAGCCTCCTTATTCGCCTGGCTTGAGTTCTTGTGACTGCATTCTCTTCCCGAGATTGAAGAATCACCTCAAGTACCGTCATTTTGGGACCACAGACAACATTCAAACAGCTTTAACCGACCAGCTGAAGGCTATTCCACTATATGAGTTCCAGCACTGCAATGAGGAACGGAAGAACCGTCTCCAGCGCCAGCGCTGTGTGGCTTCCCAAGGAAGTTATTTTGAAGACGATACTCAATTGTAATCCTATTCGAATAAAAGAAAAATTAAAAAAATCAGTTTCATTACTTAATTTACAGACGTCGTCTCACCCGGTACGGCCCTCTGACGCTCCGGATTACATCCTAATGGAAAGCGAGCCTGCCGGCGGCGTACTGCATGCCAGCGAGCTCGGGAGAACGCTGCGGAATATCCGGATGTGCAAGTGACAGCCTCCCTAAATTAAACCGTTACAGTGCAACGCGAGCGCGAATGGAAGCAAAAAAGCGGCGGCGGCCGGCACATAAATGGAAAATTCGATGGCGTTCCGCGTCTTTGATCTTCCAATCTCCGATCTTTGCATGTTAAAAAAGTGGAATAAAACGTCCGCGAGCCGACGCCGACGCAGTGTCGTAGCCAGAACCGAATTCTAACCGGGGCTCAGCACTTTTTACCATGGCCAACGGATAAAGTTGTAAACCTTGTGCCTTCCATAGTTGTTTCGCATTTTTATACAGTAAGCGGCAGCCTAATGCGTACATAGCCGAATGAAGGGCAATTGATAATTTAACTTCTTTATTGAGCGGATGTAAACATGAGGTGAGAACCAATCGCGATCCAATCGCTAGCGCAGGCGTATGAAAGGCATCCGGTTTGTCGGTAGGGCTGTTTGAGTTAAAATTTTAAATACCATTTTATATTTTATGCTGGTCTAGTGCCTGATTAGAAAAGTGCGTTATTACGAGCGTATTGTAGAAGCACTACATACATTCATAAAAATAAAAATGGATATTTGATATTTATCACATTGACGAAAAAGTTCAAATAATTAAATGACAGACGGTATGAGCGCGGCCGCACACAACCGCGGAGATCCGTGACGGGGCAAGGAGAGTGCATTAGTGGGTGGAGCCTAGAGTGAACCATTGGACCGTTTGTTCTGCCTTCGTTCGCTGCGTGCGTTCGCTGTTGTCATATCAACATTTAATTATATTAACTGTTTAAATTTATTACACAGTAGTTGGGTTGTAAAAAGATAACAGTAAACTTTATTGTACGATACGCAATTGATCGTACATCAATGCATTTTGTAAATATAGGGTTTTTATAAAGACTTATTATGCAGAGTTAAGAGTTACAGTTAGTTCTGGCAACGTTGCTCTTTAGATTTCCGCTAACACCCCCTCTTATACAACCCCCCTAATTTTATTTTTGTTTCTTGAATTCCCAACTGTAACTTCATAAAACCATCTAAAACAACGATTTACCCTCAGTTTCATTAGCCAAAGTATTCACTTCTGTCTACGGTAACACTTTTTATTTTGTTTATACATTTTTTTCTTTTTTAGAGACTATAAAAACGTCCAGCCGTTTTCATTTCACGGGGCTATTCCGACTTGTGTGCTGTAAATGGAAATTATATTCGCATTGGCCGTTTGCCCGCGCGCGGACCGGAAACAGGGGCGGAAGTTTCAGGGGCGAATGGCTCGTAAAGGGAGGAATAGAAGTGTAATTAGAGATCATTAGTTATCGGACGGTGCAGTGTGGCGTTATTATTATGGGGGTTCTAGCTATCTCCCCCTAAACTGTTGCTTGGTAAGTGAAATCTATCGGGGCTAATGGAAATATAAAAAAAGGGAAATCAGAGTTTACTCAAAAATTAAGAAATGAAGAATATTTTCATTTATAAAACAAATCCTGTACAGAACCCCTCTTAGAGAACTTTAAAGAACCCCTGAACCCCCGCCTTGTTAAACTAAAAACTTTTGTCTGCAGATTATATTATATCGTGCCAAATTTGAAGTCCACATTTTGTACCGTTTGCGAATTATCTACAGACAAAGAAAGAGTGTATTGCATCCCCATTCATCCCTCAACCCCCAACCAATTGAGCTCAAAATCTTAAGTTCGACTCCTTTTGGTACATAAATATTCCAAATTTCAAGTTATTTTATACAAAAAAAGGATACAAAATCAGGTATTCCAAAAAAATGTTGACAGATTTCTTCCCGGGGTGTTTACCCAACTTACATTTTTCTAACATTCGTAGGCTAAAGAATGTGATATCTTTACTTGGAAGACTGTAAAGATAAAAATTTTTACTTGGAAGACTGTACAAAAACGGGAAATTTTATGTAAGATTGTTGAAATGTTGGAAACTGGAAACACATTGTGAAAAAACTACTATTGTGTATAGTGTAACGTGTGTAAAAAATAACGATTGTTGCGATAGACGACCACCTAAAACTTAAAATCTCGACGTTTCACATCATTTTAGGTCTGTCTAGGCAAATGAGTAGGGTCTCTAAAGGGGGTTGCAAGAGAGGGGAGGGTATTTTGACCACCCGTTTATTGGGGATCGACTATTTATGATTCATAGATGATGAAAATGATAATAAAATTTGTTTTCTGAAAGGGTCAAAAACTCCCTTAGAGACCCTACTCCTTTAAAGAAAATCAGCGACACTATACATCTATTTCATTATGTGGATGTGAATGGAAAAGTGTGACGATATACGAGGTGTGTAAATTAAGTAATGAGACTGGCAACATAGCGCCCGATCCGGTAACACTGCAGAGACAGGACTTGGAACGGCGGTAGGATAATATGTAATGCACCTTCAGTACAAGTTTGAACTTGTTAGAGTCATTTGTTTGTTCTTTGTGACTATTTTCGTAAACCGTTTTTTTTTCTTGCGAGTTTTAAAAATGAGTGACATTGATTTTGAGTAACGGTGTGCTATCAAGCTTTGCTTCAGACTTGGACACAGCACAATGGATATTTTTGCTAAACTTCAACACATGAGCCCAGTTTTTTCGGTAGTTTAAGGCATTCTCAGAAGGAAGAGAGTGGATTGAAGACGAACCACGCAGCGGAAGACCTTCATCTTCAAGAACCGATGAAAATGTCGATAAAATACGGGATCTTGTTCGTTTAGATCGTCGGTGGACGACAAGAATGATCGGGGAAAAGTTAAATTTGAATCACACCACTGTTGATCATATTTTGACTAACGAATTGGGAATGAGAAAAATCTGCGCAAAAATGGTTCCAAAAAAATCTTTCAGGAACAAAAGGACATCAGGAGAAAAAAGGTGTCTTCACTTTTTGGAATCGATTGAAAATGATCTCCATTTTACGGAACGTGTCATTACTGGTGATGAGTCTTGGGTGTTTGAGTACGACCCGGAAACCAAGCACCAAAGCATGGAATGGCACACTTCAAGCTCTCCAAGACCCAAAAAAGCAAGAATGAGCAAGTCGAAGATCAAATGCATGCTGTTTTGCGTTTTTGATATTCAGAATTGTCCTCAAAGAGTGCCTCCAGCCAAACAGTAAATCCACATTTTTACAGAGAGGTTCTTGAAAAACTTCGAAAAAGGGTCATGCGTGTGAGACCAAACATCACGAACAACTGGATGTTGCATCACGAAAAAGCGCCTGATCACACAGCCATTTCAGTAAACGAGTTTTTAGCCATTAAAAATGTGTGTGGCTGCTCAGCCTCCTTATTCACCTGACTTGAGTCCTTGTGACTTTATTCTCTTCCCGAGATTGAAAAATCACCTGAAAGGACGTCATTTTGGGACCATAGGAAACATTCAAACGGCTGTAACCGACCAGCTGAAGGCTATATGAGTTCCAACACTGTTATTAGGAATGGAAAATCCGTCTCCAGCGCTGTGTGGCTTCCCAAGGAAATTATTTTGAAGGAAACAATACTGAATTGTAATTCCATTCCAATAATTTTTTTTTTTAAAAATCTCATTACTTAATTTACACACCTCGTATTTTCATCCAATCTAGGAAGTTTGATTGATACCCATGAAGCTCCTTTAAACAAATTCACAATTTTTTACAAGCGACTTCGTGTATAACCAGCATATTCGAGAATGTATACATAATTTTCCCTCTAAACGCCCTAAGAGCAAACAAGCGAGGAGCGTTTTAAACGACGTGTCCTCTGGCAAGGAAAAAACCTCGCCCCGTTTAAATCGACTACGCATCCCAGGACAATTCCTCCCCGAATGATATCGCTTTATAAATAAGACGAAAGTGAAATTGCCGCGGAATGAATTTTTTTTTCAATGCCTCCTTTCTACTGGCAATCTTTCTGCGAAATATAATATTATTCCGCTCCTCAGTAGCTTGTAAAAACGATGGTATACGTGTGTATAGTCAGCAATGAAAGTTGTCGTACACCCACTTTTAGAACGTTGCTTAAATTCTGATTACAACGTGGGAAATTCTGCGCCTAATAAGCCCAAGTTGAAGCTGATATGCCGATTGTTTGATTGTTAAATTATTAAATTAAAAAAAAATTCGGAAACAGAACAATATCAATTTTCGAAGATAATGACGTTGAAGAGGAAATTTTATGAACTTATGAAAAAATTTATTTAGGACATGTTTTCACATACAACTTTTTTGCTACGCTGTATATATGGTACGCTGCAGTTTCTCCGACAAGCAAAAAATACACAGGGCCGCGAATACCAAACTGAATCACCCGGTATACATAAACTTGGCGGCATATCTAATAATGAAGCCATAAAAAATGCATGGTGACGCTGTTGCTGCATTCTCCGTCCGCTTTATTTCCTGAATATTTAACGCTGTCAAACGTCCGCACAAATGCATTTATGATGGATTTTCCGACGAGGAGGCTGACCCAATTTCAGCCGGTGCCCTCGATGAACCGTAAGGTGGAGTACGAGAGACGGTTGTCGGAATAACAGGTGGACATGCGTCTCCATTGATTACACCTATCAATGGTAAACATATGGTTGTGTCTCACGAACACCTGGATACGAATAACGACATAGAATCGATCAGAATTGTGTACTAAATAGAAAGAAATTATCTAGACTTGGAACGCAATAATAATAGATGCAGAATGTGCTTAAAGGCCGCTTTACAGTTTGCAATTTTCTTGCTAATCCAGTAGGCAGGAGAGAAAATCATCAAAAAGTGTTCTTGAAACATATACGGCTAGTTTTGACGGTTTCCTATGTATTTTTTTTGCGTAGAACACAGTGTGCGGGGTCTGTAGAGCTGAAACCGTCCGCTCATTTTTTAAATTAACAATTTGTGAAAAGAAAACGTCTTTTTTTCACATTTTCGCTTATATCTCCGTTCCTTGGCATATTTTATATAGCATATGCATTTAAGAAGTTGTAGCCTATTGAATTTCTAAAATTTTAAGCCCAACCCGAAGTCTCCAAATGCTATTGTTAACTTGCAAATGACTGCTGAGGTTGAAAAAGTGTTTTTTTTTCACTATTTTTTTACTTCGAAAGTAGAGCGACTATGATCATGAAATTGGAGGGACTGCTGTTTGTAGTATGAAGTTACAAAAAAAATTCAGTTCGATCCGTTAATCACTTTTCGAGTAATTAACGAACGGATTTTTTTGCAAGCCCTAATTAACAATGACGCCATTTCTTTGTTTATTATCCGATATTGACCGGGTTGGGCTAGAAAAATCATATACCCTCTTCAAGTATGCGAGACTTTTTGAGATTTTGAAAAATATTAATTAGGGACAGTTTTATAACGTTTCCTACGCGACTATATTTTTTTATGCTTTTTTTATATTATCTTGCAAGTACGCTTCAAGACGCGTATTTAAAAAAAATGGGCGTCAAGATATTATAGTCACAATTCAGAGAATTTCGAAGCGGCAACGCTAAAACAATATACATATACGTCGCGTCAAAAAAAGGTAGTCGCGTAGAAAACGTTATAAAACTGTCTCAAATTAATATTTTTCAAAATCTCAAAAAAGTCTCGCAAACTTGAAGAGATTTATGATTTTTCTAGCCCAACCCGGTCAATATCGGACAATAAACAAAGAAATGGCGTCATTGTTAATTAGGGCTTGCAAAAAAATTCGATCGTTAATTACTCGAAAAGTGATTAACGGATCGAACTGATTTTTTTTTTGTAACTTCATACTACAAATAGCCTCCCCTCCAAGGAATTTCATGATCATAGTCGCTCTACTTTCGATGTAAAAAAATAGTGAAAAAAAAGCACTTTTTCAACTTCAGCAGTCATTTGCAAGTTAACAATAGGACTTGGAGACTTTGGGTTGAGCTTAAATTTTGGAAATTCAATAGACAACTTCTTAAATGCATATGCTATATAAAATATGGCAAATAGCTAATTAAAAAATTGGCGGACGGTTTCAGCTCTACGAACCCCGCGCATTGTGTTCTACGCAAAAAAAAAATATAGGAAACCGTCAAAACTAGCCCTATATGTTTCCAGAACACATACAAATTTCTGCCTATTGGACTATTGGTTGTCAGCAAGTTTTCTCAATTTTACATCGACATTTTGGTGTCACGCAGTTCAATCTTTACTTCAAGAATTTAAAAAAAAAAATGCAATCCAACGTCAAATATGAACACAAAATAGGGCTTGATTTTATTGCACCAACATTAGGTGGCTTTGATAACAAAACCTTATTGACTGTAAATACATATATCAATTTTAATACATACTCAAAATATCTTTATTTCCATTTACTCTAGTCTGATAAAATAATGTCAGCTCATATGTCACGAATCTCGATATACAGGGTGTGTCATTATTACGGAGCCACACCCAAACTACAGGTTATTTGGGTAAAAATAGTACGAACTTACCATCATAGTCCAAAATTATTGGTAACCTGATACAGGGTGTCAAAGTTATAATTTTATTTTCAATTTCCGTAAATAAGTTCTTTAAAAATTAAAATTTTCTTACAGAAATTGGTAATTGTTTTTTTTTTGAGAAGAGGAATTTTAAATTGTCAATCATTTCGATGTAAACATGCTGAACTCTGCAGCATTGTGAATTTTAGTTTTTATTGAAAATATCTATTTTCCTCACACCAGTGGCGGTTTGTGATATTTCAGTTAGCCATATCTTGAAAACGACGCATGGGACCCACTTCACTTTTAGATGATGACTATACACATCTTACAGAAAGGATTTATAGTGAAAAAAACGTCAGCAAAGTTTGCGAAAAAAATTTTCAAAAAAAAAACTGCAGAACACTCTGGGATCTCAGTAACGCTCTGTAGAATATTTGCAGTATATATTTTTTCATAATCTAGAAACAAATATAATGAGAGCTTTTTCGATTTGTTGTAATTTTTTTTTTTCAAAAAGTTATGGCCATTTTAATTTTGGGAAACAAAATGTTTCTATAAAATTAAAATGGCCATAACTTTTTGAAAAAAAAATATTTTGTAACAAATCGAAAAACCTCCTTATATTTGTTTCTAGATTATGAAAAAATATATACTGCAAATATTCTACAGAGCGTTACTGAGATCCCAGGGTGTTCTGCAGTTTTTTTTGAAAATTTTTTCGCAAACTTTGCTGACGGTTTTTTCACTATAAATCCTTTCTGTAAGAGGTGTATAGTCATCTCCTAAAAACTGAAGTGGGTCCCATGCGACGTTTTCAAGATATGGCTAACTAAAAAAATCACCAACCGCCACTGCCTCACACCATTTTTTATGTATTCAGAATGCTACAGAGAGCGTCCTCTACAATTTACATCAAAATCATTGACAAATTAAAATTAATCTCAAAAAAACAGCGGATTTAAAAAAAAATTAGGTTTTTACGGAAATCTGAAATAAAATTATAACTTTGGCACCCTTGGTTACCGATAACTTTTGGACTAAGGTAAGTTTGGCTAAACCGTTACATTTTTACCCAAAAACTCTGTAGATTCGCTGTAGCCTCTTGATAATGGGACACCCTGTATTTTGACGCCAACTCAAATCGCTTTTCAAGCGGCAAAATATTTATCGTTTGTTTTTTCCTTTGGAACCTTTTAGTTTCACCGGTTTTATTCCCTCAACCTCTTCTATGCTCTTTTTATTCTTTCGCCACAGTTCCTCCCGGTTTGCCCTATATAACTCTTCAATAAAGCACCGTGACATCGATATATTCCACATGTACACCATTTTCGACGTAAGACAATTCGACGAGACAATAGCGAAACCGGAAAAAAACGTACAGAATATTATTCGTTTCATTCGTGAGCTCGTGGACATTGAAGCGTCGTGTGACACGCGCGTCATTTGTCAATGGGAGAGTGAAATATGGCGCACTTTTTATTGGCTTTCCTGCACGCGGACGCTGCCATTCCGAGCATGTTTCGGCAAACACGGCGGCATTATCTAGAAACGATGCCACTCGTGATTGATACACAATACACACAACCCTACGCAATAATAAAAAAAGATAACATTTGTCGTACTCGTGATCAATGAGGTTCGTGGCGAGGCCCGGCATAGACGACTACCCCTTGAAGTGGCTTTTAGGGTAGTGAGACTGACTTATTAACCTTTAGACTGCCGACATTTTTTCCCTTATAAATGGATATTTTTGAGGGGCAAAGTTTATATATATAAACATCTAATACATCTAGAGTAGTTGCCGAGGTCACGGGTGGCAACGGTCGGACCAATGTTAAAAATTTTCAGATTGTGTAAATTACTATATATTTATTTTTAACCGAATGTGCTTGATATTATAATGGAATAAGCTACCAAAAACACTCTAAAATATATTCAGTCACAAATAAAACCACTCAAAAACGTGAAAAAAGCGATCAGTTACACTGAAGTAATATTTTTTCTTTATCCCTAGACTTACATATTTTCATACGTATATATTTTCATACGTATATATTTTTATACTTATATATATATTTATATAGTTATGGGTAGAAATTCAATGTTTTACATTCAAATTCAATCGAATACATTATATTCAAGTATCACTAAAAAAAAAATTATATATCCTAAATACAGTAATTCAAGTAAGTAACTAATAATTATTCTATGTAAAAAAAAATTATTTTGAAATAACCAATAAAAAGTCAATAACCGTTCAATAAATAATTTTGAAAATATCACCCCTTTCGCTAGGGGTGGTTTCGGCATTTCAATCAATTGCGGAACATTTTAGGGTACATTTTACAGATTTTACAGCGTGCTTCCGAAAAAAATCGTGTAAAAAGTCAATACCCACCTAATAATGAATTTTTGAAAATTTCATCCCCTCGCTAGGGGTAGTTTCGGCATCTAAATCAATTGCCGAAAAATATATGATACATTTTACAGATTTTACAGGCTATTTTCTAAAAAAAATTCAGTAAAAAGTTCAATAACGAATACAAGTTCAATAACGAGTTTTTAAATATTTCATCCCCTCGCTAGGGGTAGTTTGGGTACCTCGATCGACTAGAAAGAATTTCAGTTGTATCCTTTAGAGATCAGAGAGACTATTAAATGGGAAAAATTTATAATTAAATATCTGTATTCATCACTAAAACTATTATTTTATTACTGTCCCATATATGAGCCAGCCGGCAGTCTAAAGGTTAAAGGGTTTGCAAATGACAATAGGTTAATTTGTTAAGAAAAACTGTTGTAAAGGAATGGTTTTTTTCCGAAATAATTAGATATCAATTCGTATGTTTCGAGGAAACACTAGCCAAGAGTAGAAAAAAATATGTACAGGGTGTTCCAAAATCAACGGTAAGCTTAAAGGAATTTACAAACTAGGTTCTGGGTTGTCATGTCACAAGAAAAATGTAGTGAAAATGTCTTGATCGAGATGAGTATGGTCACTCTTATAAAATCAGTGAAAAATATATGCCTTCAAGTCAATAGTCTTGTGCAATAGATTAAAATGAAGACCGATTGTAGATTTTATTGTGTAACATTGAGATGAATAACAAGCCATTTGAATAAACTGTAACATTTTACAACAAATCACGGTACTTCTAAAAAGAAATTTATAAATTCATTTTTAAGATTTTGGTTATTATCATACCCCAACTACAAAAATATGATTAGTGATTACTCATCCCTTAAAAATATATACTACATGTTACAACTGCCATCAAAGGTTCTTGGAGTTGTAGATATCATGTAGTAAACTGTAGTAATAAAAGGTGAATAGTTAAAGTTGGGCAAAGATAACAAAAATTAATTTCTATTTTTTTGTGGTACCGTGAAAATACCACACAGTATTTTCGACAATTCAGATCAGGATTACAAAAAAAAAAGCATTTGGCCTTCATTTGTAGCCATGGTACGAAAATATTTACTTAGTAAAGCGATTTTTCATCAATTTGTTGGCCAAGCAAAAAAATTTGTATTTCTATTCTTTATCATGGAATGGGTTCTGGAACCTTCGGCGTAGAAACAAAAAAACTGGACGTTAAAACTCAGTTTGAATCTTCTCCTGAAGATGCCAACTTAGTTGGCGAAACGCGCGTCGAGAAAAGTATAGTAGTTCGGTATTTCGTGAAAAAACGTCCAGTTTTTATTTTCTAGTCTTTATGTTAAGTTTACAGCCTTACTGAATCGTCAAGGTTGTCAGATTATGTGACAGCTATTATTTATTTTACAATTGTCAACAGTTTGACAACAACAAAGTTTCGCTTCGAGCTTCAACATAACCGCTATTTCCATCTCTCTCATTCTATCTCAAGAACCAAGACACCTTCATCTATGTTTTGTCACATATCTAATCAGGACCTGGCTTCAAACCTCCTTTCAGCTTGTCTTAACCCCATTTTGAGTACTGTACATGCGGCATTTCACGCCAACTAAGTGAGGTCACAAAAAATTTCTGTTTGAAACATTTCACAATCGATAGTACCTGCTAAAAAACTAACTTCCCTAAAATTTTAGATTTTTTGAGCCACAAGGAGAGGGATGGTGAGGGTGAGAAAAATACAAATTTTCGTTTCGACTAAAATTTCAATCTTTCTCGGTAAGAAAATGAAAAAAATTAAAAAAGAAGGTTGCAATGGTTTTTTTGCGTAGAATACAATAAAAATATTTTCAAAATTATTGGGGGTTGTTTTCACCCTTATTTTAAGGATTGAAAGTTTAAAATCGAAATTTCGAAAAGTATGACGATTTTTTTTTCATTTTATTTTCAATTTTTTTTCTTTTTTTTTGTACTTCGATTAATTTTTAATTCATAATGGGCGTCTACCAGGAACTGCCCCAAAAAAAACGGCCCAAAAGATGAAAAGACGTGGTTTTAGCGTATTTTCTCATCCTGTAAGATAGTAAATGGCAAGTGAATAATATATTCCAAGGTTTTTGGGGTCGCTGATTACGAATCTAACGTAGAAATTTTCCCGTAGAATACGATGATATTTTTTTAAATTTCAAAATTAGCCATTTTTTAAAAGTTGACTATCATACTGAATCCGCCATTTTTTTTTTGAAAATCTGACGTAGATTCGTAATCAGCGACCCCAAAAACCTTGGAATATATTATTCACTTGCCATTTACTATCTTACAGGATGAGAAAATACGCTAAAACCATGTCTTTTCATCTTTGAGCCGTTTTTTGGGCCAGTTCCTGGTCGACGCCCATTATGAATTAAAAATTAATCGAAAGTACAAAAAAAAAAAGAAAGAAATAAAAAAAAATTGAAAAAAAAAACCGTGTCATACTTTTCGAAATATCGATTTTAAACTATCAATCCTCAAAATGAGGGTGAAAACTACCCCCAATAATTTTGAAAATTTTTATCGTATTTTACGCAAAAAAAAAACACCGAAAACCATTGCAACCTTCTTTTTTAATTTTTTTCATTTTCTTACCGAGAAAGATTGAAATTTCAGAGTCGAAACGAAAATTTGTATTTTCTCACCCTCACCATCCCTCTCCTTGTGGCTCAAAAAATCTAAAATTTCAAGGAAGTTAGTTTTTTAGCAAGTACTATCGATTGTGAAATGTTTCAAACATAATTTTTTTTGACCTCACTTGGCGTGAAATGCCCCATATATATTTTTTCCCTCTCTTTGAAATCTTTTACTGTCTTCTGATACGAAGGTAATAGTATGCTTGTGGAGCAAATTGAAAATTTAGAAAACAACCTTTCTTGTCCTTAAACTTTCTCTAGAGCTCTTGTAATTTTACATTTGTCCTTTATTTCTTCTCCCAATGAATTCTAAAGCTGTCACTCCTTTTATTTCCAGAATAGCGTCTTCTTCTCCTGACAGAAGAAGAAGACGACGTACGATTGATTCCCTCGCTCACGTCAAACAGTAGACGCCTCTGCTCACGGCCTACTAATATCGAAGTAACTAAATACGACTGACCTGGTGTGCGGAAGAGATCGGAGCGTCGACGACGCTGTTATTCCATTAGCGGGTGCAACTCCATTTCGCTATCGTCACACACACTAGCACTCCGACGCAAGCGATCGCCGTAAAACCCTCTTATGTTTCATAAAATCGGGCGGCTAAATCACTGACCGACATTAAACCGCACATTAAATATATTTTAGGTGTAGTTTCGGCCTAACGCGGGACACCTTCATCCTGAAAAATAGCGGGATGGGGCGGGTATTAAGCAGGAATCGATACGGTCCCGAGGGGGACGCTGAAGCGGGGGTGATTTGCGTGCCGGAGGGCGGGGAAAGCAACCGGGGGAGAGTGGGGCGTGTGTATTTTTTTTCTGAAGAAAATGGCGTGGAAAAATTCGAAATTGTCTTCATTAGTTTGCACGAGTATTATATCGGGTGTCTATGAAGATGAGGTACATTCAATAACTTGATAAACGGTAAGTTTACTTCGAAACTTGTGGTATTTTAGTATTTTTTAATTTTTCCTATAACCAACTAGGACTCATTTAGGAATTTTGTGTTTTTAAATGGGACAGTATGTATACTTTTCTCTAATTTTAATTTACAGGTATATTTTATTTTTCAAAATTCTTTATTCAAAATTTCAATTTTTATTTTTAAATCTAAAATGGATGTAAAAAACACAAAGCATTCGAATTTTATGAAAAAAATATTAAAATAATTTTTCATTTAAACCATAAAATTAGAAGAAATTTTTAATTTGAAGGTTGTTTAAATATTTTTTTAATGGAAATATCTCGTTTACATTATGTTTTTTTTTTCTAATTTGAAAATTCCTCTTTTCAATGGCACCAAACTTGTTAGGGCATTTATTTTAAATAAAGGGGATATTTCAAGCTTAAGTTTTGAGACCCCATAAAAAGAAGACAGTAAACAAACTGATAAAAAAAATCTTTATCCATCTCTACATACTCCAGTGCATTGATTTCCATTAATTTTAGTTTAAGAGGAATTTTCAAACAATTTAAAAACACAACGTACTCGGAGTATTTCCATTTGAAAAAAAAAAACAGTTAAATGACCTTGATTTTAAAAATTACTCCTGATATTACAGCTGTTATGAAAATTGATTTTTAATATTTGTCTGGCAAAAATAAAATGCTTCAATGTTTTTTACTTGTTTCTCATCACCCTAGATCTAAAACAAAAACTTAAATTCTGAATCCCTTCGTACTCAGAACGACTTGTAAATTAAAATTATAGATAAATATATAGAGTTTTTCATTTAAAGATTCAAAATTCCTATTCATTTTTCAGATCCAATTGGCTAAGTATGGCAAAAAGTTAAAAATATCACAAGACTTATTGAATGAGTATACCCTATCTTAGCAGACACCCAGTATATTAGTATGTGACCGTTGTAATATTAGAGTGTGGAAGAGTTGTTGGCCATGAGAGTAAAGTACAAGTAAATATTTTTTTAATTGTTGCTGACAAGATTTCTTCTCCAAGTTTTTGGACTGAGATATTTATGATTTTTGTATTACTCGTTACGTTTATTAAAATGTACCTACAAGTAATTAATAAGCCCGTTTATTATACCAATTTTTATTTAAGAAAATTGAGACTTGTCGAGTACTTAACTCTCTCTGTTTGGAACCTGGATTTCTGTTGAAACCGAGACTGATTGTTTTTCAAAACTATAAAATATTTTTCAGAAAATGTTCGTATATTTAAAATAGTACATTTTATTGAACATGACGTAATTTGTTGAGCATAAAATGTTTCTAAATAAAGAAGATAGCAATAAAATACAGCTCAAACTACAAACCATTTTTTTGTCCCATAGGAAACAGTTACATAAGAACAAATTTAAAACAATAAGCTTTTTCTCTATAGATATTATCTAAGCTATGCAATACTAAGCTAAAAATGAAAGCATATAAATGTCGCATTCGCTATCACAGCCTCTACGTTGGCAAATCTTTTTTTCGCCCTGTACAATAAAATAAAACTTTATGCGACGACAGTGACGGAGCGTCAGTTCTTATCCGAAATAGACACCCGGATTCGCATTGAAAGGTTAATATTTTACGCTGCGCAAAATTAGGGATGGATGAAAAACGATGCGCTTCATCGTTAAGCCTTAAGGGCGTCAATAAAAAGCGGGGTGCTAGTCAAAAACCCTGGGGCGGGCCCTGCTACGTCGTAGGAGTTGAGTCCTCGTGGATTAATGACGATCCGGTAAGCCGTCTTAAGAGAAAAACACGAGGTGATGGCAAATAAATCGGCGATATATATTACATTGTGCAACTAGTGAGGACAGTTACATAAATTACCAAGTGGCATATTGCCAAAAGGGATTATGTTTTCCAATAACTTCTTGTAAGTATATCAAATATTGATATACTTCCTACTACAAATCCGGTCGATTTAAAAATATTGAGCCTTGCTGACATGTTCACATATGATTATTTATTCTACTCGTATAAACACGTTGCACATTACAATTCCTCTATAAAATTTAATAATGTGCACGCTTTATACAGTGCGCGCCTAAAGTATGGAATAAATTTAGTAAATGTGAAACAAAAAATTTTTGGAAAAAAATCCTCGGACAGATCGATTTTGTTTAATAAAAACACACATTTTTGAGAGAACGTCTATTTTCAGATGTCATTTGTTTTTGAGTTATGACGTCATCAACTAATATTTCAAATGGCAACCCCCCATTTTTTTAATTTCATTTGAGAGACCCTTTCATTGTCGATTTAACGGTATAAAAATGTTGCCACCTTACATACCAAATTTTCGAGTAAATGACAATTGAATGTTAAAAAATATATTTTCTGAACTGAAAAAACAGAACACAAATAAAACAGCAAAAAAGTACGTTGCTAAACAAAAAAAATTATCACATTAAGTTTTTTGACGTATCCATGGTTTTTACTGTCAGTTAATCAGAAGATTTGTCATTAAATTGTGCGAAAAGTTAATGTAACGTGTTAGTATTTATAAAAATTCCAATTTTAATATGGCACATTTAACTGTGACACAAAGAATTGAAATTTTGATTTTCATCGGATGTGGAAATTAGACCAGAACTCAGCAGGAGGTATACAATTTATTTAATGCAAAATATTCAGATAACCCTATCACCCAGTCCACAGTTAGTAAGATTTAGTCCAAATTTAGAGAAACTGGTGATGTTAAAGATCTACCAAAATTAGGACGTCCAAAAATGACCCAAGATAAAAAGATTTACATTGTGTTAAGTATGGAAGAGAACCCTCAGAGTACCTCTACAGTAGTTGCCTCAGAAAATGAAGTTAGTCAGACGACAGTTCTACGTATCCTGAGGAAAGAAAACTATCATCCCTACAAATTTCAGCTTGTGCAAGAACTCAACGAAGACGACCCCGACCGGCGACTGCAATTCTGTGAAACTATGATGAATCATTGTCAAACAAATCCAAATTTACACCAACAAATACTTTTTTCCGATGAAGCCACGTTTTGTCTAAACGGCACAGTGAACCGTCAAAATTGCAGGTATTGGAGTTGGACGAATCCTCATTGAATCATCGAAGCACATACTCAAAATCCGCAGAAATTAAATGCGTGAGCCGGAATAGTCGCAAAAAGAATAATAGAGTCTTTCTTTGAAGAAACTCTCACAGGAGAAAGATATCTGGAGTTCTTGCAAAATAATTTAGTTCCAGCGCTTGCAGTAATTTTCCCAAACGAGAATGATCCTGACATTCCACTCTGATTTCAGCAAGACGGAGCACCCCCGCATTATGCGCGCTCAGTTCGTGAATATTTAGACGTCATCTTTCCTCACAGGTGGATTGGCAGACGAGGACCGATAGAATGGCCCGCGAGATCCCCAGATCTTACACCATTTGATTATTTTTTTATGGGGTTATTTAAAATCAAAAGTTTACTGCAGAAGACCATACAATTTAGCCGAACTACGAGATTACGAGAGACGCATTAGAGATGAAATGGGACCCATTACCCCGGAAGTCATTCAGAATGTACAAGAAGAATTTGTACACAGACTTGCATATTGCCAAGAAGATGATGGATAGCATTTCGAACACTTAATTTAAAATTGTATTTGCTTATTAAAGAAATGTTCGTTTATTTATTGTGAAAAATATATTTTTCATTTTGTAACATTCAATTGTCATTTACTCAAAAAATTTGTTATGTAAGGTGGCAACATTTTTATACCGTTAAATCGACAATGAAAGGGTCTCTCAAATGAAATTAAAAAAATGGGGGGTTGCCATTTGAAAAAATAAGTTGATGACGTCATAACTCAAAAACAAATGACTTCTGAAAATAGACGTTCTCTCAAAAATGTGTGTTTTTATTAAACAAAAATCGATCTGTCCGAGGATTTTTTCCAAAAAATTTTTTGTTTCACATTTACTGAATTTATTCCATACTTTAGGCACGCACTGTATATTACCTGTACCCCACCACTCTCCAGTCTGGTCTAGAAAATCCAAGCAATTGGAGGGAATGACTCAATCCTAATGAATCAACCGGATTGTATTTCCCTATGTAAAAAATATTACTCATATACCATAACTATTGGAAGGGATATATCTCCTATATCCCCCGTAGCTACGCCACTGGTGCTGTTCACAGTATTTTTTTCTCCAACCGTAGAAAACCAGAACAAATACCGCTTCTATTTGCACAAATTTATATTGAAAAAAATTCTTTGGTAACTTAATGTCTAGGTTTCATAATACCTAGGAAGAACAATAGTAGTTTATAGTAAAAATAATCCAGTCTTCGACAATATACTTTCATTTCACTCGAATAACTAAGAAATTTTCACTTTCAAGTCTTCCAGTTGTTTGTATTTTCAGTTCTGTGCACTTCTCAATCTTTTACTTTAAGGTAAAGGCAAAACTTTAATCACACTTTTGTACGACACGGGTTTGTTGATATTAAAACAGTACTAGAGCGTTAGATTAAGGTCCAGATCACTACCAAAATCATTACGAAACAGTCTTCTTACAACAGTAATTGCATGCCAGACTTGAAAAATAGTTTTCAGAATTTCACGCCGGAAATTTGAATTATATACCTTAAACCTTACTGTACAGCGTGTCCCAAATTCGAGAGTGGCCACTGGTCAATATAAGGTCCGAAAAAGTATGCTGTCACGCATTGACAGCAATGACCGCCGCATTGAAAACAATTTTTTGTCGCGAGTTAGTCACTCGTGAATTCGTGTACTGTATTTAGGTTTTACCTAATTTTGTGTGGATTTCTGCAATAATGGCACATATGTTACCATTTGTGAATAGACTTAAAATGATGATTGAAAATTAAAGATTTTACAATAGACGGATCACATATTTTATGTATTCCTTGCAATCGTCGATATACATATATTTCGTGATCGCCGAGTGTGTAAACATTTAGATTCGAATGTCCATAAAAAAATATCCCTGGTACGGTCAGAAAAGAGGAATTTCGGTTTGATTAGTGCATTATATTTTGCGAATGTAGCCTTGCGTGGAATATGGTCGACTATATTTACTTTAGACGTTTTTTTGCCAAATATGTATCCGATTTTCCATTACCTAGTAGCCATACATTCCGTAATAAATTTCTGTGGCTGACAGTGGACGAAACAACAGATTTTGCGGTAATAAGTTCGTTAATGACCCCTATATTGATAGCTAATAAACGGGTTTTGCAAACAGCGACTAAAAGTATAGAAATAGTAGTGACGCGTGTATTTTCCTCTGTATATATAAAAAATAATAATGTACTGATGTTGGTGACAACAGACAACTGTTAATGCTACGAACAACTGTGCGAAATTCGTGAAAATAATGTGCGTGCTGGATCGTCCTCTATCCATGTGAACAATTTTGAATTTGCACCTTTAACTTCAGTAGATGTGGAACGATCATTTTCCTTCTACAACCATCTACAGGGTGAGTCAGAAAGAATGGGACAAGACTAAACTGGAGATACTAGACACCAAAATATTATGATTGAGCTCAACATGCCTTATACCAATATCGCTAGTTTAAAAGACATAGCGTGTTCAAAGTTTAAATTTTATTCTAAAATTTCTCAGTAATTGAGAAAGTTTTGATATTATAAATCTGAAAATTGGTAGTTTTATGTTTTTGGTGTGAGAATTACGAATTTTAAGCTTATTTTGACGTTTCTCCTAGAGGGCGCTAGTTTCACCGTATTATTTTGGTAAATTAAAACATATTTTTTTTATCTGCCGAACTATGCGTAAAATAAGTCGAGAACTCTCAATTCTACAGAGAAAAGGTACTCTTGTTTAGGTCGTCTAAATCTATCGGTTTTAAGTTATTTGCATTTAAAAGGTTCAATGTATGTATTTTGTTGATTTTTTTTTCAGGCACTGATATTGCTAAATTTTTTTCTAAGTAGGCTTGTGTCAACATTTGTCAAATTTACATATCATTAAATTAATTTGACTAAGCTCAACATGCCTTATACCAATGTTGCTGGTTTAAGAGATACAGCGTGTTCAAAGTTTAAAGGGGTTTCTAGTCTAAAGGCATGAATTTCGGGCGGTTTTTGAAGATCTGTACAAACGAAACAAAAAATATTTTTAGTATCCATTTTTTTATAATTTGTTTATTGATATTTTAAAATAACATAAAAAATTAACTAAAAAAAAAGACTCAAAATTGACAAAGTTATGAGCTGGCAAAGTGGGGGGGTCCAAAAAAAAGGGTGTTCTGGCGTGCATGATTTCAACCCTTCTGATCAACTGAAACAAAAAAGCCGAACGGATTTTTAATTAGTATAGATGCCCCTATAGCCCGAACCTTGGAAAAGTCAAAAACATTTTGTTTCATAAAATGGCGGTCGTTATAAAAAAAATTAGTTTTGCATGTTTTTTTAACAATTCCGATTTTTTTAAAAATAGTAAAATTAAAAATTTTGATCTGAGCGTGCTTGAGGCGATAGAGGAATGTATAAAGAACATTCACACCAAATTTCAAATAAATCGGTTCATTAGAACTTGAGATATCTTGCACGCCAACTCGAAAAAAGTAGTTTTGAGAAAAACGCGTTTAAAGTTTTGAGACAAGTTTCCGGCAATTTTACTCAGTTAGCACTTCCACGTTGCTTGAAGGCTGGCTCAAAACTAATTTGAAATAAATACTAAGACGAAAATATTCCGACTAAATACGTTTCGTGTTTCGCAAGTACTCGGGCAGCGTCTACCGTCTATTATTCATTTGTTCCGGTCGGACCGGAGCCGGTGCCGCGTCACAAAAATGGCTGTAACTCATAAAATAATTGAAATTTTGAAAAATCCTTTTAAGGGCATATTCTTGAATGTCTAAACTTTGGAAATATGAAACAAAAAAAAATTTCGATTTTTTCAAATTTGTAGACTAGAATACCCTCTTAAATAACTTAAAAACCGATAGATTTAAACGGCCTAAACAAGAGTACCTTTTCTCTGACTCACCCTGTATACAGACCAAATCGCTCACGTTTAACGAGAATAAATGCAGAAAGACCACTGGTCGTGCCAACGTACGCTCAAGCAATGAAGACAGTCGGTGTTTCTGAATGAAACAAACGATAGGTATGTACATATGTACATTATTAACACATTTTTACTGCTGTATTATTGATCTTTCATATGTCATCTTCCGTCAATAACATGACGGATTACGAGTCCGGCCCTGCGTTGTAACACACTTTCCGGACCCTATGACAATAATAAATGAAAATAAAAATATGAAAATTAGTTTTAATTTTTCTGAACTTGATTTAACTGAACTGAACGCTGACTTCATTTAACATTTTTTTTAATTGCACTTCCTTATTGTCACTTTTTCTTTTCCATAAACAGTTCTTTATTTCTCTAATATGGACCTGGATGTTTTATTTCAGATAACACACTGAACAACAGTGCGACGAAACAATTCAGCGTCGCCGGCAGAGAGCGAATGAAGTTTCATTTCGTCTTGTACCATCGAGGGTCCTTATCGGAAGCCTTAATATTTTATTGCAGTCCTTCGCGAGGAATCGATACGCCTTATATCTCGCGAGGAACTCTAATGCGTTTAAAGTTAAGACAGTCGAAAGTTTTCCGACAAATCCTCCCGAATATCAGTCAAGCCCTGCTGCCGTCTCTCCGAACGCGAACGCCCCGCTTTACCCGCTCCCCTCTGCCCCTGAGCCCGCCGCCCCCCGATACGCAATAAATTTCGCCCTCTCCGGCGGTTTACGAGGGGCCCTTCTCCGTTTTTTACGCGAATTTACTGCGAGAAATAATTATAAAATATGCCTCCATCCGAATGAAAGTGATAGACCGCTACGAGCTTTATGTATATACATATATATTTTTTTTCGATTCACGTTCAGAAGGTCACGATCGGCAATTCGGAATTTTGCGTTTGAAAAATCTTAAATTTATCGCCTTGGTGGGTGGAGGATGTGAAGGTCTTATTTGGAAGGCGACAGGTTCGTTTTTAAATTCAAATATCGTCGTGGGATGTTCTACGGCGATTTTGCTTAGGATTTAGAAAAAAAAAACGATGCGGTAACCAGATAATTTTGAAAATGATGTAAGTTATAGATAAACACAGTGTGTACAGAGTTAGCTTCCATAATCTGACAAGTTATGGCGAGTTTATCATTGAAATTATTTTAGATAATAGTTACTCGGTCAAAAGTTGTAGATTTTTATACGAGCCCTAACAATTATATGTTCGGACAAACGCATTTTTTCGCGTATTATACTGTTTTTATGTATAACGAAACAAAAATTGACTAATGCAGCTGACAGTACATAAGAACTTAAAGAATTTAAAAATTAATGTTTTCAAAAAACACAACTTAAAAAAACATAAAATGTAACAAAATAACTGGCAACTAAATGTTCGGAAAAAAAATATTTTAAGTATTAATAAGGCGTCACGTCACCTTTTGCCTTAATTACGGCCCGATAATTCTTACAGGCATTGTTTCAACCAAGGCTCGACAGAGTTCTGGTGACAAGGTGTCCCAAATGTCGCCGATTTTTTGCTTTAAAGTAGAGATCGTTCTTTGAGGATCATCTCTCAAAACTCTTTTTATCTTATACCACAGTGTTTTAATGACATTTAGGTCATTGAAAATAAAAATTTGAAAAATAAAATAGTAATACCTTATAAAAAGTGAGCCCAGACTGATGAATGTATTTTCTGCAACATTCACGGGACAGCCTTTCTCCTGTTTCAGAGTTCCAGTGCGCTGTTATATCCCTTAAGGTGTTCCGTCGACTTTTTTTGCAAATTTTCATCAACAACCTTTGGCTCCTTTCAGAAACAAGTCTGGGTCTTCCAGGACTTTTACCTTTCACACCCAAATTTCCAGTCTCGCGGTAATGCTTTAATATGTCCCCAATAGTACACTTTGCAAAGCACAATTTTTCCGCAATTTCGCGGATTTTGTATATTCAAAATATTTTAAGTTGAACCAAAAATATCACAAAAATTCAAAAGGCCTTGTGCGCCACACATAACTAAAAAAATTAATTAACATCCTGGATTAAAGTTGCATGAACAGCGATTTTGACCAAAACTATAGTAAGAATGGTAGAGTTTAGAATTTTTATTATGTTTTTGTTTCAACCTTAGAAATTGTTCATGCCTACGAAAATTTTGACCCAGAGTTTGAAATAATGACTCTAGAAGCAAAATTATACAAGTAGTACAAAAATTATCAGAGTTTAAGCCATCAAAAAGTGGGTGTATGACGACTTTCGTTGCTGGCTATACAAGTACATCCATTCGCCAGCCCGAGTTACACTAATCATCTGGTTGTTTATTTTACAACCGAACAGCCTCCCTTTAAACTTACATTACAATCCCACATAAACAACGAAATCCCACTTCTGACCGCGTCAGCCGATTAGCTGTTTGCATGGTTGCGTATCGAAGACCCCTCTCAGTTCGCCCCGTAATAACGCTGAAAATGCAATTCGATCGTCCGAAAACGAAAAATCGCCCGTACATTCGCAACGGTTATTTCGACCCCGTATCGATAGCACGCCACGGTGATTCCAACCCCTAAAGGGCTAAATTAAATTACCGTTAGGCACTCGATGACCGCTTAAGGACGTGCGTGCGTTTGGTTGCCTCGGGCGTTATATATTATTACGTATTAATACGCCCTCGGATTGATTGAATGGGAAATTACTTTAAATAAAAGTTCTAAGCGTCTGGATAAAAATTCTGGGGCACGTCAGTTCCGATTCGCGATGGTCTAGAGGGTTTACATCGTTTTGTATGCCGTTTGTATTTTATTGTCTCTTAAACGATTCCTAAGGCTATAGCCGGGTAAGGGGTCAAATCGGCCCTTGAACCAATCGAGATTCTAGTTTGGCAGGTAGGAAGTATAAATAGAAAGACTCCTTCAGCTAGATTTTCAGACTTCTAGGTCGTCTCTAGAAGCTCCTAACCTCAAAAATGTGATTGTTCGTTTTTTCTCGATTCTGGGCGCAATTTTCAACCAAATGTTTTGAAAAAAAATCACAGAGTTGCATGTTTCTGCTACAAATATGCTCAATTTATTTTTAATTTTTTTATTCCCAATGGCGCTCAAAAAAAATTAGTGAATATTTCAATCAATATTTACATTAGGAGGCTTTACATTGGCCAACTTTTAAGGGCATGCTTTTTTTTGTATTTTTTGACGCTCTTTCACGTGGTGCTGCTTAAATGTAATTTTAGGTGGTGGAACACCGTGAAAAATCCAAAAAACCGTTTGTTTAGGCAGTTTTTTTTGCATTTATCTGGCTTGGATTACATTTTATCAAAAAGTTACTATTTTTTTCGGATTCAGCGGAAAAACATACGTCAAAAACATGTTATTATTTTGTAGATTGAAAAAAATGTCGATCCTGAAAATTTGAAATCAATATTTTAATTTCTAAAGGTCACTCATAATTTTTTTACTTTTCAAACTCGTGTACCTAAAATATTTTCGAGCAATCTAAATATAAATGTTAAAGAACTAATTATTTTTTATTGAATTTGACGTACAAAAGAATAGAAATAAAACACGAGACACTTAAAAAAAATTCTCGAGACAAAATTGACTACCATATTGTAAGTACCAAATATTTAAAAAAATTTAATATACTTACTTTTTATCATTTTTATAATTATAAAGTGTCTCGTGTTTTATTTCTATTCTTTTGTACGTCAAATTCAATAATAAAAATAATTAATTCGTCAATATTTATATTTACAGATTGCTCGAAAACATTTTAGGTACACTACTTAGAAAAGTAAAAAAATTATGAGTCTTTTAGAAATTAAAATATTGATTTCAAATTTTCAGAATCGACATTTTTTTCAACCTACAAAATAATAACATGACGAGGAAAAAAAATAAAAAACAAAAAATTCAATTTTTGACGATTTTGGAAATTTTTAAAAAATCTTGAGCGACCTCTAAACAATTTTTTTTTTGAGCTGATTTTTAAAGGGGGCGTTTATAACATGATAAATTAATATATTTTTACACGAGACACAAATAAAAATTTTCAGTTCATTTTCAATGTACTCAACTTGTTAAAAATATCGATTGAAGATTTCTGATTCAGTTACTAATTTCTATTTTCATCACACTCAAGATTTCATTCGCATATCTTCATTTGATGAATGTTTCTTCATATATAATAAAAGTAATATGTATAAAAATGAATGTTTTGAACCAAAATTTACAGTTTTTTTTATATAACACAATATTTATATACAGAGATAACGTTCCTGAACAGTTTTATTTTCACACCTAGAGATTTTATTAGTCAGATATTTTTTTTATGATTGTTACACATGTTTTTGACGTATTTTTTTTCGCTGAATCCGAAAAAAAATAGTAACTTTTCGATAAAATGTAATCCAAGCCAGATAAATGCAAAAAACTGCCTAAACAAACGGTTTTTTGGATTTTTCACGATGTTCCACCACCTAAAATTAAATTTAAGCAGCACCACGTGAAAGAGCGTCAAAAAATACAAAAAAAAGCATGGCCTTAAAAGTTGGCCAATGTAAAGCCTCCTAATGTAAATATTGATTGAAATATTCAATAATTTTTTTTTGAGCGCCATTGGGAATAAAAAAATTCAAAAAAAATTGAGCATATTTGTAACAGAAACATGCAACTCTGTGATTTTTTTCAAAACATTTGGTTGAAAATTGCGCCCAGAATCGAGAAAAAACGAACAATCACATTTTTGAGGTTAGGAGCGTCTAGAGACGACCTAGAGGTCTGAAAATCTAGCTGAAGGAGTCTTACTATTTATACTTCCGACCTGCCAAACTAGAACCTCGATTGGTTCAAGGGCCGATTTGACCCCTTACCCGGCTATAGCCTACATCGACAATTATTCCTCTCCTTATCATTCAACAGTGGCGGCTCGTGACTTTTTTTTTGGGGAGGCTAACATATTTTGTAAAAATTTTTGTTTCCTAAATTTTTGTGATGATAAACATTGCTAGTAATATGCCGCATAGTTAGGAGAAAGACCTGTACTCGGTCAATAAAATATATTAAGTACATTTGTCTAACATAATGTACATAATATATTTTATTGGTTCAGCAAAACCATCGGGAAGGCGTAGAGTGTCGGTCAAAATATTTTACAATTAAAATATGCAGTGAAATAAAATACGGATTTTTGCCAGGACTGCGTCACTTTCATAATATTTTGTTTGCCTAAAAGATGTAATTTACAAACACAACGAATATGTTCCTGACTTTTTGAATGTGTCAACTGAACGAGATAAAGTTTTAAGATTTTATCAAATCCAAACTTTGTCCAAGCATCTTCTCCACGATTTGAAAATAATACACAGGGCCAACACAATAATTTATTTAAAGTTAAAGAACCACTTAGCCATTTGCATTTATCATAGCACGTATTAACAAAACTACGAGCCGGCTTACCCTGATTAATTAAAGTTTTACTTAGACCTGGCAGTGGTACTCTTAAATATTCAACAAATAATTTATCCTCATAAGACATACGGCTAAAGTACTTTGATACTCAACAGTCTCATTGCAGGTTCGAATATTTATTTTAGTGTCATGACAACTAGTATTGTTATATTTATGAAACAAACTGCTACACCCGCCAGTTCCCTCCAGTATAATTTTGTATAATTAATTAAATAAGACGTTCAAATAATGACTTACGTGAGTAATATGGAACACTTTCAATAATTATTTCCCTCCTATATCACTCAAAACACTCAAAAAAAACGGCAAGAATAACGGCACTTTCCAACAAAAATTTCCAAAACACAGAACAACAAAAGATAGTTTTTGTAGGTTAGGTCGTTAGGTTCATGAAATCAAATGACTAGCTTTCTGCGCTATCACGTGTGAGAGGTGGAAGGTGCGCATGTTTGCCTCCGCTATGCAGTTTTTTAAATGACTTTTAATGGCACTGGAGTTAAGGGTTAAATTTGTGAAAATATTGGCATCGGAGGCTTGCCACCACGGCGATAGACTAGGCGCTGTGTCGTTTATGAGGGCTAATATGTTGCAAATAATAGTGCAGGAACTTCTTTGACATATGTGACAAAGATCCGATATATAAATTTAAAAATGAAAGGTAATTGAAGTATTTTAGGTAGTATATTATTTATTAATTTTATTAATAAAATTAAAGTATAGTAGGTTTATAAAAAAAAAACTATTTGTATTTGTAATTTTCACAGGGGAGGCACTACTCCCTCTGCCTCCCCTGACGAGCCCTGACGAGTCATTCAATATCGGAAATCACAAATCCAGGAGGATGCAAACCATATTAATGTTGGTCTTTTGCAAGTACATTTTGTTGAAATGTACCAATGAAATGTAAGTATTAGGTCACACGGTAAACCGTTTATTTCAGGGCCGTAACTAGAGTTTTTTTAGTACAATCTGGTCAGGTAGGCATATGAATAAAAGGGAAAAATCTAACAGACGAAAGTTTTTCAGGAAAGTATTGTGTTACTGACACCGTTTTGTTGGAAACGGTAGTTTCTTTCCTCTTCTTGCAGTTGCGGTATAAAAAATGTCTGGAGCATACACGTATACCGTTCAGAATTTACTGTTACTGTTTCATTGTTTTTCTCAAAGAAATACGAACCGATGACCCTTGATGATGATACATCACACCAAATAGTCACTTTTGGTGAATGTAACGGCCTTCCAAATTTGACATCAGTTTTCTGTAGCCCAGGAATAAAATGTACGTTTATTGACTGCACCATGTAAACTAAAGCGAGCTTCATCACTCATGAAGAGACGTTGTTCGACATGTAGTTGAACATTTAATGACACCAAAATACTCCGACAAAACTCAATACGGCACTGCTTATTTTTTTAATTTAATTAACGTCTGAACTGATAATTTATATGAATGGAATTTCATCATGTGCAAACATTTTCAGGTACTTTTTTAACTGATGGACTTGGACAAAGAAAAGCCGATTGTCTCAACAGCCCTTTATTTTCTGGATTCAGATGCACGCAGATGCATCTGTCGCAGATGCCTTGTTGATTTTCTTTTTTCAACTGACCCATTATTAATCTTTGGATTAAAAATTACACTTTAATCACCTCCTGCCGATGGCTATACGACTGACGAAATGAATCATTCCCTCATTATACCGGTAATCGCTTTTTTCGTTCACATTGTACGAAAGATTTAAATAATATTATGGCCCTCGTAAAGCCCCGATAATCCCAAAATTGGATCCGACAAACTTATCCCTCATTGTTCTCCCGATTCAGTAGGCGTTGAAAAGGGACGTAATGAATATTTTCGGAAAGCCGACTAAAGTACGTTAATGCCTCGAAATAGAATTGTATGAGGCGGAGTAGCTTTAAATATTTTCTTTTGATTTTTCCGGCACGAAAAGCTCCTTAAATTCTAAATTGATGCGACGAGAGAAGTAAATTAATTATTTTTGTAAATAACGAATTTCCTTCGTCAATTTGCATTAAATCACTTGACAAGATAAAAAAAAATACATTTTGGGGTTTGTGCTTATAACTCTTCTGCTTATAACAAGTTTATTTATAGTTGGAATTTTTTGAAAATGATTATAAAAAAGGGTCTTATAACCACTTGAAATATACCATGATAAATTTCGAGTTTTTAATTACCGATGCTCCATTTATCTAATTTCCTTTCATTTCGTTTAATTTCCTGCACCATTACATAATTTTGGAGACTGAACATTTCTTAACAGGGTCGTTATGCTTATCATTTAGGAAGAACAGTGAAAATAGAATATAGGTTAATGGGTCAATATAAAGGCTACTTTTTAAACTTTTTCAAAGGCTACAATGTCTCAGTGGGAAACTTCTTAAGATGTTTCCTAATGTAATTGCCTGTTAAACTAAATTGTATCTGAAACGAATAGCTTTTTGATGGTTGCCAACTGCTGACAATGTAAAGAGTAGAAATAACAATTTCAACTTAATGAAGATCTACAATTGTTGTAATTGAATATCACTTGGATCACTTAAGGGGGTGCACCACCCTTAGTACTTTCGAAAAATCGTTTTTTTTTTTGGCTTAAAATGTCCCTTAGCATCGTAAAAATTACGTGGAAAAGTTTTATGCATGGGAGAAACCTGTAAGGGCTCGAATTTTGAATCTAGCGCGATCCCTTTCGTTGCTCTATGCGAGCACAATCTAGGTTCGTTGTTGGTATCGATAATTGAAGCATCTGTCCTTGTCTGATGAAGCAAAAAAGGCCAGGATCGATTCACAATCACTAAGAAAAGAAAAGCAGGAGAAGGAGGTCAATCCCAAAGGTCAATTGTATGGTGCAGGCATTGCAGATTAAAACTTTAAACGCGTTTTTCTCGAAACATGAAATTTTAATTCGGCCGGACCAATATCTCGAACAGTTTATATTCGATTGGCTTGAAATTTTAACTGAATAATAGTTTCTCTACAACAGCACGTAGGATTTTTTTGTTATATTGCATAGGTCAATTGTTATTAACAATTTTCGAGCGATTTTTGTTTGTTTTTTGGAACTTCTTTTTCAAAGGCACGCCATATCTGCAAAAATCAATTTAAAAAAAATCCTTCGTACTGTTGAGCCTGATATACTAAATTGAAATTTTCGTCGCTCATCGCTCTATCTTTAAATTTGCAGGAGTTATCGGTCCGGCCATGGAGCTATAAAAAAAAGATGCGTTGGGAAAACTACTGAGAAGCCGCCATTTTGTTTCTGACAGCTCTAAAAAAAATTATAAACACACTTCAATACTTGTGCAATAAATGTTTTTTTTACTGAATTTCAATATCTTGTTTGGTTTCTTTGAATAAAAAAATCCCAAAATTTGCTTGATTTTTCGGCCTCTAGGGTGGGTGGTGTACCCCCTTAACATACAGTGCTCCTCCAAAAGGCATTCAAGTTAAATTCAAAAGTAACTTAGAGTTATTAGAAAGTTAAAGGCTCTCAGATAAGTTAAATCTCACCTTTTATCCAGTATACGAATAACTTTATAAAAGGAACGTCATAGAACAGAACAAGGGCTACTACTATCTTAGCCTTTGCCACAAATATGTTTGATACCAAAGTGATGAACTTTGCAATGATTGGTCATTATAATATTGGTACGAAAATGAATGCTATTATGAAAGACACGGCCATTTAAACGTATAGAAAAGACGAAACCAACTATATTTTCTCAACAAAAATTGTCAAAAAGGATCTACACTTTTCAATTACTTTCTTTGCCTCCCTGTAGTTGCCTGGACACTAACCATTTATAACTTTCACTTATCCAGAGACTAAGGAAACTGAAAATCTTTCAATGGAACTACATAGTTTCAGTTTCAACGAGAAACATCGGGAAACTTCACAGTACTTAGAGCAATATAACCCAAATGTAAGTTTTATGGCCCATTAAAACGGTTGCCGTTTGTACTTAGACTCAATTCCTCCTGGAATCTCGAACTAGCACTTGCGTGACCTCCCCAACAGAGTTAGATCTACAAATTGACGGTTTCTACATGATTATTATAGCCATTCAATGAACACTTTGTGTGCAAGAAACGAATTATAGGCAAAGCATTACACGTATTATAAAAGAAAGTCAAAATAAATAATCCTTTGTATCTCCGAAATAATCCATTACCAATTTGGTCCCCAACTCCTCATATTCATTAAGATTTCACACCCTGTATTTTCCCGCAAAGCTATTCTATGGGTTCTATTCTATACAACAACTTGCAGGCCAATAAAGGAAACTTTTGAACTGTAGCTTTACTTTTAAGAAATAATCATGTCCGTGAATGAAATTTTGGTAATTAGGAATTGCTCTTTTGACCCAGTAATATAAGAAGAATGAACAAATAACGCTGTTTCTTCGAAATTGAAAAATGAATTGTCAGTGGGTTTTTCATTGCTTGTAAACATTGTTTCGGTACCATGATAACGTACGAAAACCTGATGCAAAACATGTTAACGTTTATCACGTTGTTGCATAAATCCGAATATGTAAAAAGTGCAATCTATATTTATATGAAGTCTCTATTTACTCTCTTCAAACTGATATAGTAAACGTCAACTAAATCCGTTTCAAACACGTGGATATGTAAATAGTCATAATTTAATCCATCAGCAACATTTACTTTACTCATTAGCAACATAACTCTACCTCCAAACATATTCAGAAAGTGTCGAACTGTAATGCGTTATGAGTCGTATGTGTGAGAAGGATGAGATGAGAAAAAGCACCAAGAAGCAGACCAAGCAATCGGTAGGACTCCTCCAGAAACTCATACACAGCAGCACGGTGTTTGGCACACGATCGCTCTAGCACGTGGTCGCTGCCGGGACGGCGACCGGCCACCTCGCCGTCCAGATCCTGCCCGCATCGCGGAAATCGCCGTGGGACGCGGAACTCGAGCGCTGGCACATTCGGGACGCGTCTGCCGCTTGCCGGGTCGGCGTGCCTCTTTGGCTGAAGACGCGGGAGAACGTTGACGGCGGTCTTGCGTGTGGCGGCGAACTGGCGTTCCGGAGGAGAGCCGGTCAGGCTTGCGCCCCTCGGCCGCCCCTCATATTGATCCCGCTCGCGCGCGGCGCGCCCCCTCCGCAGCCCGTCTCGCCCCGCCACCGGTTTGTTGCTCGATGCTAATACATCCTTCTTGCGGCGCTTGTTTCGTCTATGGTGTTTTTCATTAGGTCGACGGCGTCCGACTTTCCGCGTCTCGGGGGTTGGAGGCGGTTTTTTTGACCGCGATCGGGGAGGGTAGGGGGAAGGGGGCGTCGGAGAGCAACAGATCTTGGAGGGTTTTGGTGCGATTGGACGTTCGGGTTGATAGGACGGACGCGTGGAGGAACTCGTCGGAGGAGACCGATGATGATGTAGCGAGAAAGTGGCCGATACTTAGATTTTTTACGGGCACCGATATAGGGAATTCAATATAAGCGATACGCCACCTGGTGATCGCTCGACAAACTAATTACTGTGCCATTGTTTATTGAAACGTCCGTTGGTTTCTTCTTGTGTGTTTTGCCATTAAAAATTAAAATAGTCCTCTTATAATGAATCAGTATTGTTGTGTATAGTCTCCATCTATTCTGAATGGAAAATGATAAATACGCCTGGGGACAAAAAAAGCGGTACAACTTTAAGATTCCATGGGCGTGCTCGAATAATAACTTTTAGGGATAGGTAATAATAAGTAATTAGTAACGTTTTAGGCATTCATATATGTTTAAAATAATACGCTGACTTTGACAATGTAGGTCTTTATTTTTAAATTCATCGTACTCCACCGTTTCGACATTTTCGCTGGTTACATCTGAAGCTACGTTATATTCATCCGTTTCGAAAGGCCTCCAGAAAGCCATGTTTATGAAAGAGGTATTGTATAATTATAAATATAAATATAAAAGTTTGTATAATTTAAACCTTTTAAAAACCCACTTCGCCGTTATTGTACGCGCACAGAATATAGCGCATCAAAACACTCACAAAAACAATGTTTTTTTTGTATACAGTCGGTCAAAGATAGCTTGGTTATAACCCGTGTTTTACCGCCAACGTAATCAACTGGGTCGACTGGATGTGGTGTGTGGTGACATATTTCACCAGACAATGACCAATGAAGTGTAGATTCCGCCCACTTCTTAAGTGACAGCCGTTCGTCAAGTCAACGTGGACTACGATACGGTCTATATAGTTATGATGCGTTTCATGAAGTTTGGTTCACTATCAGACCTGGAAACCATGTCAAGAGCAACCTGCTGCCGATGCTCTTTTTGAAGAACATTCTGCTCTTTCGGAACCAGTCTCGCAGCGACGTGTTTCGTGCCCAAATATCTGTCAAAAATCACTGTCGATATGTCACACTCTTGAGCCAACTCTCTAACACTCATGTGGCGATTTTCTATATTCCCCGAAGAAAGAGAAAATCAAGTTTCCGTGGTGTATACATCTGGTGAAAAGGTATGCATAAATAGACGCAAAACTTGGATATTAAACATTACAACTGAAGATAGGAAAGCCAGTTAGTAAATATATGAGAGTTGTTCTTTGTGTTTATCATTTTTCCGAGGGTGATTATTTTTATTGACATAAGTTTTAGTATTTTAAGGTTAATATAAAGATATTATAATTCTTGTTTGTTTCAGCCAAAGACTTAAAGAAGAAGAAGATACTGAAAAAAACGGAAGTACCTTCAAAGAAATTCCCTTTGCAAAAGAACATAATGGAAACAATTATCATTTAGAATGGGGTTTCTATGGGGTTATTTGAAGTCAAAGGTCTATGTCAACAAGCCCACATCCAATCGTGCATTAATTAAAAAAAAGCACCAAAAACCAATCAAAAATTGAGTTTAGCGAAAATTATCTAAGAACAAAAATGTCTTAGAATTAGTCAAAGAATACCCTCAAATACCCTTTTTTCAGAATTTTTGGAGATGATTTTTGTTATTTTTTTTTTAATGGCGAAAAATTGCAATTTTTCATTTCAAAAATCATCTCTAAAATTTCTGAAAAAATTTGAGGGTATTCTTTGACTAATTCTAAGACATTTTTGTTCTTCGATAATTTTTGCTAAGAGTAATTGATTGTCAAAGTTGAAAAGAACTTTTTTGCTTTGATCGACGATAACTCCGCAAATCATCGTACGGAGCTCGTTAAGAGGTCAAATTAAAGCTGATTAAATTGTCTAAGAGTTTTATGATGAAAAAAAAAATTGTTGAAGTTCACAGACCATTTTAAAGACGAGCAAATATTTGGAATTTTTTTTTTTTTTTTGTTGGTTTACGGATGATTACGTGAGAACCGCTCCCGCTAAAAAAATGTCAAGTCCAGATCTGAAAATTAGACACTTGAGGCTACAATTTTATTTTTATTTTTTTATTTTCTGTACGACCATTTTTCTCCGAGTTATCCCTTATTGAAAATCACCCAAAAATTTGGAATTTTTTAAATATCCTTTAATTTTTGTTACTAGTGTATTATATTACTCAAAATATTTGTCAGAAATTAAGTATTCACTGTTCTTTTAAAGGAATTTTTTGACAAACTTCCTTTCTCACGTTTCCTTACTCAAGAGTTTCCCCATTCCTATTTAAACTGTCCTACAGCGTGGAACAAAATCAGAAACAAAGTAAAACACTTTCCATCTTCAATGCTCCGTTTTCGACTACGCAATATTTTCAACTCGCCAAGGAGATTGCGCCAATGAAAGTTTCGTCATTAAGCAAACCGAGCGAGAGGAAAAAACGGAAAAAGTAGCCGGCTTCGCACCTCTTAATCACGTCTTAGAAACAGGCGTTGCGCAAAATAAGGCCCCACTTTGAGAAATAATTAAGCAGATTTTCCGCCCGCGAATCTCCTGAAACATTGCGAAATAAAATGTATAAAGGACGCCGCGAGGTATTTGCAAAGGACGAATCGCACCTTGCGCCGCCCTGTTTAAAATTAAATTTCGATCTCAGAAGTCCTCAGACTCCGTTTATCTTTTTGTGCCTTATATTGCGCCTTTTGCCGCTGCGATTCGTGACCTTTGACCCGCACTGGAAGACTCGGTACGGGCGGTAAAGGTCTAAAAGGCGCGATAGAATCTCAAAAAAAATTATACGTCGTACAAAACTCGAACATACGAGGTGAGTAAATTAAGTATTGAGACTGGCAACGTAGCGCCCGATCCGGCAACACTGCAGAGACAGAACTTGGAAGGGCGGTAGGTTAATATGTAATGCACCTTCAGTACAAGTTTTAACTTGTTAGAGTCATTTGTTTGTTCTTTGTGACTGTTTTCGTAAACCGGTTTCTTGTAGTGCGTTTTAAAAATGAGTGACATTAATTTTGAGCAACGGTGTGCCATCAGGTTTTGCTTCAGACCGCGCTTTCACACTTTCAGACTTTCACAGCGCAACGGATACTTTTGTAAAACTTCAACACGCCTACGCGTACGGAGACAGTGATTTTTCAAGAGCCCAGATTTTTCGGCGGTTTAAGGCATTCTCAGAAGGAAGAGAGTTGACTGAAGATGAATCACGTAGCGGAATGACTTTTTTTGTCTTCCCGAGATTGAAAAATCACCTCGAGGGACGTCATTTTGGGACCATAGAAGACATTCAAACTTATTTTGAAAGAGACAATACTGAATTGTAATTCTACTCGAATAAAAAAATTAAAAATCAGTCTCAATACTTAATTTACACTCCTCGTAAAACTCGAATGGTTTATTAGATCATCTACAGTCTTGGTGATGACATGCATTGTATCTCGGCTGTTATTGGGAAGAGAAAGATTGTTAAATGGGGTTAACTGGGGAGGGAGGGAGGGGGTTAGAAGGTTGTTATATTTTTTTCAAATTCGATTTATCTGTAATCGTTTTCGAGATAATTCCAAAAAACTGAGATGGAGCGTTTTTAAGATGCTTCCGCTGATATTTGCAAAATATGTTTGTCGTCAATTAGTTTTGAGTTCATATCATTGACTATAATTTTTCTTGCAGACGCCATATTGGATTTTTAAATGGTTAAATAGTGCTTGAAATTAAAAATTTGCAGGATGATGAGATTTTTTGGCGTTGTTGGCATTTTTTGACCATAATTTTCAGTCTAAAAGGATTTTTTTGTATCAGAGATACTATTTTTATAGTTATCCATATATTCGATTTTCTTCTTTCTATGTTAAGGTTTAATTTTGTTAGGTTTGGAACTAAGTTAGAAGTTTTATGTAAGTAAATTAATTGCATGAAAGAACCAAAAAATCGATTTCACCATGTCGATAAACATAAAGATAAATAGTTTCTGTGCCAAAAAATTACAAAAAATGGTCAAATATTAGTCCTATTTTATCACCCTTTGATTTTTAATTTCAAGAACCAAAAAATCTAATTTACCATGTCGATAAACACAAAAATAATTTCTGTAAAACAAAAAAATCCTTTGACTGAAAATTATGGTCAAATAATGACATTGGAAAATTATGGTCAAATATTGGTCCTAATCTCACCACCCTTCGATTTTTTCATTTCAAGAACCAAAACATCAAATATGCCATGTCGATTAATATAAAAATAGTTACTCTGAGACAAAAAATCCTGGTCTAGCCTAAAATCTGGCCTAAAAATTATGATCAAAAATTGGTCAAATATTGACTTTATCTCACGACCCCAAGATTTTGGCCTCCAAAAATTGAATTCAGCATACTGAAAAACATTAGATTAGTTAATTTAGTCAAAAAAAAAACTTTTCCGACAGTAATATGTTGAAAAAATGACAAAAAATGGTCAAAAACGGCCGTTACTCATTTTCCGACCACTCAAACTTTAAGACTCCGAAATTTGGGTTCAGCGGATCATAAACCGTAGAGCTCTTGAGCATACGAACATGTTGGGACCCTGAAAAGATTTTTCTGCAGGGCTTATTTTTGGGCAAACCACTGTTTCTGTTGGCATGGAATGTTCCCTATAAAAACAGTCAATATTTTTAATGAAACAGAAGCTCAGATGAAAGAAAATCACCATCATATTTCATCTTCAAGATCACCAAATATTTTTAATAACTGGATGAATGACTAATAAACAAAAAAAAAGTTTACATTTTTCGTTCGATTTTACATTACTGCAATGTATGTGCATGCCGGTGTGAGGCATATTTAAAATAAATAACACTATGTTTATTCATACAGCGACAAATTGGAATTTATGTAAATAAATCCTAACCAAACGAATTCGGTATGAGCGGATGGCGTTTCAGTCCCGTGTATCTCGGCAAACTGGGATACGCTCTAGGTACAGTTAATTTAAATTTACAATGCCCGCATTCTATTAAACTTTTAAAGCGACATAGTTTCGAACTGTAATTTAGAAAGTACCGAAATTTAATGGATATATTGTAAGCACCACAATAGTCAAAGAAAGAGACAAACGCGTTCAGATCTGGCCTCTTAAAATGCCATTGGCAGTTCAATAGGTGTTTACCAAGACGGTGTTCAGTAAACACCACCTCGAAAAATGCATTACAAAAAATTTTAGGCAAGCCAACAGATAAGACAAATGGTAACCAGAAGTCGGGAATTTATGAAATGAGTTATACAGATTGTGAACGAAAGTATATTGGCCAAACGGAATGATTGAAATATCCATTATAACTAGATTAAAATAACATGTAGGTCACTTAAGGGGGTACACCATCCCACTTTCGAAAAATCGATTTTTTTTTTGCTTAAAATGTCCCTTAACATCGTAAAAATTACGTGGAAAAGTTTTATGTATGGTTTTAATGGAGTTTTATGTGTTGCATCTCCTTGCAATTCTCGAGCATCTGTCCTTGTCCGATGAAGCAAAAAAAAAATGCCAGGATCGATTCACAATCACTAAGAAAAGAAAGGCAGGAGAAGGAGGTCAATCTCAAAGGTCAATTGTATGGTGCAGGCATTGCAGATTAAAACTTTAAACGCGTTTTTCTCGAAACGTGAAATTTCAAGTCGGCCGGACCAATATCTCGAACAATTTTTATTCGATTGGCTTGAAATTTTAACTGAATATTCAAAACTAGTTTCTCCACAAAAGTACGTACGATTTTTTGTTATATTGCATAGGTCAATTGTTATTAACAATTTTCGAGCGATTTTTGTTAGTTTTTTCGAACTTTCGACCGGACCGAAAAAATATGTCTTGGGAAAACTACTGAGAAGCCGCCATTTTTTTTTCTGACAGCTCTAAAAAAAATTACAAACATACTTCAATACTTGTACAATAAATTTTTTTTACCGAATTTCGATATCTTGTTTAGTTTCTTTGAAAAAAAATCCCAAAATTTGCTTGATTTTTCGGCCTCTAGGGTGGTGTACCCCCTTAAAATATGGCGGAATATGGCTTTCGAAATTATTGGGGAAAACTGAAATTTCAGAACATCTTTTCTATTTTTTTCCAACTTTGTTTGAAGATGTAAAACAAAATAAATAGTATCTTAAAATAATAATATCTCCTATAAAATCTTATCTCTTTTTCCTCTTTAAGATAACATTATTAAAATTTAGATCAGTAGTGTTGGCCGATCGTACCTGTGATATAATGTTTTCGAGGTATTTACGTCGTCGGCGTCGGTATTACCTTAATAATAAAATGTCACATGTGCAAACGCCTAAAAAACTACCACTTGTTGACAAAGTGGGTTCTGGAACAAATACGTTCCAAAGATATTGTTATCAGATCGCACAGCGTTACGTAACACTCTACCAACTATATGCAGTGACGAAGTAAATTCGCTGCTACAAGCTATAGGTGCTTGTATTACATCAGTAGATGTCCAACGGTAATTCTCAAAACATATTTTCACCATAGTTAACAAGACTTTCGGAGAAAACTATAGAAACTTATCTGATGCTACAGAGTTTTTACGGTTTTCGGGAAATCTCTCGTCTGAAATGTTGTGATACACCCTGTATATTGATAGATGTTAAAATAAAACGATATTTTAGAAAAACAATACTTAGAACTAGGTACAAAGTAATTTTATGCATTATCGCCAACCTTCAACTTGATGCTAATGCATATGTAACGAGCCATCCAAAAAAAGTCATCAAAGTTGGCCGAGGAAAGAAGTTTTTCAATTCTTAATCTTAAGTTTACAACCGTATTTAATAGCCAAGGCTGTCACTTTATATGACAGCCTTGACAGTATGTGTTTTACAATTGTGACGGCCACTTGTCAAAAGTTTGACAACAAAGTTTCGCTTTGAGCTTCGACATAACCGCTATATCCATCTCGCTCGTTCATAGCCAGAGTTGATGACGTTTTTTTTGGAAGGCTCGTTGTAATAAGAACATGTCTGGACCTAGAAGGTGGACACGTTATTTCTAGATATTCCTAGGTTCTTTATTCTTATGTTATATTTATAGGTGTACAAATAAGTTTCCGCCGTTTGACAAAAGTTGGCGCCACCAGTAAGGTATGGTTAAAATTGTCAGATGTAAACGTCATTACCGTAATGTTGGACATCACGCAACAACATAACCTAAAATATTAGTGTTTTTTGTCAGTATAATACATTCTTGTGGAGCGAAAATGTCGAGTTTTGAGCCGAATAAGCGTCATTTGCGGGAACTTTTGATTTACTTCTTCAATTTGAAGAAATCTGCAGCTGAGGCGTATCGATTGCTTGTAGAAGCATATGAACGGTAAATTTGATGACAAAGAACGTAGGGGAAGACCGAAAGTGTACGAAGTCGCGGAATTGGAAGCATTATTGGATCAAGATTCGTGTCAAACGCACGAAGACCTTGCACTTACATTAGGAGTGACTCAAGAAGCAATTTCACATCGGCTGAAATCATTGGGAATGATTCAAAAACAAGGAAATTGAGTTCCATATGAACTGACGCCGATAAACGTTGAACGCCGATTTTTCACATGTGAAATACTGTTTGTCAGGCATAAACGAAAGTGTTTTCTGCACCGTATAGTCACTGGTGATGAAAAATGGATCCACTATGATAATCCAAAAAGGAAGAAATTGTGGGGACCACCTGGCCATGCTTCGACATCTACAGCTAAGCCAAATATTCATGGAAAAAAACTCTTGTTGTGTATTTGGTGGGATCAGCTTGGTGTCGTGTATTGTATGAGTTTCTCAAACCGAACGAAACCATTACTGGATCTGTCTACCGAGCACAATTGATGAGAGCGCGCCCACTACTACTCCAGACACGACAAAGTTATTCTCCTGCATGATAATGCTCGTCTATATGCTGCGGCGCCGGTCAAAACCTATTTGGAAACACTCAATTGGGAAGTTTTACCCCACCCGCCGTATTCACCAGACATTGCTCCTTCTGATTTCTACTTCTTTTGATCGACGAAGCATGACCTGTGTGAGCAACACTTCACATCAAATCTCATCACATCATCACATCACATCTCATCATACACTTCACACCAAAAATTTTGTCAATTCGTGGATAGCCTCAAAAGACGAAGCATTCTTCCGACGCGGTATACGTATGCTACCAGAAAGATGGGAAACAGTAGTGGCAAGCGATGGACAATACATCGAATAAAACATTAGGTACGGTCCTTTCACAATAAATTCCCAATTTTTTATTAAAAACGGCTGAAAAATATTGGTACACCTTTATTTTATGCATTATGACAATGACAGTAATGTAATTTTCTTCACGATAAAAACTTCAGAACTCCACTGTTCTAAGGGAAACTAATTTTTGATCTAACCTTTTTTGATCTTGCGATATGCCTAGTCCCATCTAGTCACACTAGATGGCGATACGTTCTAGGTAACAACACTGTAGCTCTCCTGGTCAGCATCCGAGACGCTTCTCGTCCTTCATCGTTCGCCATTGGATATGTCACGCTGACGAGATCTAATAAGATCGAAATCCGGATCTGTCACTTCCGGATGGCGAACGACGACGAGAGGGAAATCGTTCTCACGTCCTTGTCGCCGATTTAGCCGCAGCCGGTCGCACCCCCCGCCGCGAACTTTCATTCGTATTGACGTTATTAGAACGTTAAAGGTCCGCGGAACGATGGCGCGGCGCCCGGATTAAAACGCCCAGCGCCCCGGACTTTCGTTCGTAATCCTTTCATTCCATTCCGCCGGCGACGGATTAAAATTGTTTAATAATGTGCGCCTGGATGTTCGCTAATAACGTTATCGAATTATCGTGGCGGGTAAAAAGTACATAATCTGATATCAGGCGCATTTGCGGCAACAAGGGAGATAAATTGAGTGAGCCTTCCGGTCCCTCTAATGAATCCGACGAGAGCCCTTAATATTTTTCTATTAAATGTTATTTTCTATTAAGCTTATTTCATAGTCTCTTTGAATTAAATTTAATTCAATGCAAAACGCTATCCATTATCTGGAGGAACTACTGTAAGAGCGAAAATGGCTTATTTTTTCAAAATTAAAAAGACAAATAATTTTAAAAATGGAGTGGGTACTGGAACTTTCGGCGTAAACAGAAAACTGGACATTTTCCATGAAACACCGAACTACTATTCTCGACGCGCGTTTCGCCAACTAAATTAGCATCTTCAGGAGAAGATTAAAACTAAATTCTAACCTACACACTTGCACTATTCATACTTAATTTGTTGCCACGGTTCACTGAACCGTAACATCTGTCTTTGTTTATCAGAGCAAGCAGTGGACTGGTGGGTATTGGACCATTGTCCTTATTCATACTACTGATACACTTAATGATTTCTAAACTTTCAACTGTCGACTGTTTGTTACATTTCTAATTAATTTTAAATTATGTATGTCTCTCCTGTGGTTGTTATCAAAAGCGTGTTGGGCAACACAAGATTTTTCCGTTCTGCCATATTTCAAATGAGCCATGTGTTCTTTAAATCTAGTCAAAATAGGTCGCATGTTTCGCACAATTTTAGAAAGTGGTGTGAGAAAATAATTTTGCGAATTTTTTTTTGCTTTTTTTTTTCAAGTCCACGAGCTTGAAAACAAAATTTCTAACTTAGCCATGGCATGGACCGGATAGCTTGTTTATTCAGTTTCAATTTGCTTTTTTTTAAATCTCGATACGACCATTTGTTGCTGAGATATCGAATCAAAAATGACCCTTTTGTCTTTGATCGACGATATCTCAGCAACCTACGGTATCATAGAAAATCTAAGGGCAGTTCTGAATACTGGAATAAACATCCTACAAGGTTCTGCTGCGATTTTTGAGGAGACATTTTTTTTATCCTCGACATGAATTTGAAAAAAACAGGAAAAAACGGATAATTGATGGTTTTTCAGAACATCAACGGCTGAAATTCAAATCTTCATGAAATGACTAATGTTGCGTGTGACTTTTACAGTTGAATATATCCCCAAAAACCATGCAAAGTTACATTACGATCTAACGAACCGTTTTCTTGTTGCAAACGGTCAAACTTTTGAAAAAATTAAAGGGCCACGTTTTTTGAGCTAAACATATCCTAACCATGGCAAAAGTGAAAAAAATTTTTTTTCGAGTTTCGTCACAATTTTTTCCGGAAATACCGTTGAAATAAAAAAAAATCAAAAAAATTTTTTTTTCGAAAATTAAAAATGTGTAGGTTACAGTTTATGTTAGAATTTAGTTTTAATCTTCTTCTGAAGACGCCAACTTGGCTGGCGAAACGTATAGTAGTTCAGTGTTTCGTGGAAAAGTTCATTTTTTTTATCAAAAGCTGATTATTACCTGATCAAGTCCGTCTGTCTGCGCCTGTCTGGCGAACTTGTCACCATATCTACTTACATGCTTTCTATTTGGATCTAATAAAGAACGCCCTGTACACGCCCCTTTCGGCCCGATTTCGCATAGTGCGGGTAAATCTCTCGCACGGAATGGAACGCCTGATTTCCCAGAAGCCCACGCACCACGCCGCCAAAGGAATATTTTATTTAATTGGTTTCCGTTCGGATCGCCCGAAGAGGTTTTTCTGAGGGAGAAAAAGGGGAGATTATTTTCGTTAATGCCCCCGAAAATTTTCAACGGCGCTCTCGTTAGGGGAAAGGTCACCGAGGACGGACGGGTGGTCTGTAAGCTATAAGGAGGACGCCGGACGATTTTTTGTGCTTTCGCTAAAAGTTGTAAATGGAAGACGTGCAGTTTGTCCTCCTTGCTGACCGTCGTAACGGGTAGGCGACGCGCGATGAGCGTACGTCCACAAATACGACAGAAAAAAAAACTTTGCGCATGTTGAACGATTCATACAAAATCTGGCGAACACATTCTTTGTTGATTCCTGTTATTTCAGCAAGCCCTTTACCAAATTGTTCAATGTTTTCGTCCATCTTTGACGTTGAGGGCCGTCCGGGGCGCAGATCGTCTTCGGTCGTTTCACGTCCCTCTTTAAACCTTTTAGACCATTCAGAGACTTGTGTGCGGGATAAACATTCATTCCTGTACACTTCTTTTAACATTGCATAAGCTTTTGTAAAAGGGTATCCCCCCCATAAGTATGGTGAAATGCCCCCCTTTTTTTATTTTCTTCGCATGATGAAAGTGTTTCTTTACAGAAAATATGATTAATTTTATGTAAAAAAAATTTCAAGCTCATTCAAGGTCATTATGGCCTCTAAAAAAATTATTCAAACTTTAAAAATCCCATATCTTTTAACCAAAAAAAAGCTTCAAGCTCAGATTTTTTAATATCTTATATTTTTAACTGTTTTTTACTACCTCAAATTTTTTTTGAGTGGTGGGTCATGCCCAAAAGTGCGAAAAATCAATTTTTTGTCCGTGAAACGACTTAAAACGGCATAAAATCATCACTTTATAGTGTCCTGATTTTTTTTCTTGCACTAAAAGGACTCAAATGACTTCAAACAATTAAAAAAATATAAAAACTACTAGTTTCGATGTGGAATTTTTTTTCTTACTATTTTTAGTGAACATATTTTTTAATTGTTTGAAGTCATTTGAGTCCTTTTAGTGCAAGAAAAAAAATCAGGACACTATAAAATGACGATTTTAAGGCGTTTTAAGTCGTTTCACGGACAAAAAATTGATTTTTCGCACTTTTGGTCATGACCCACCACTCAAAAAAATCTGAAAAAAATTGAGGTAGTAAAAATCAGTTAAAAATATAACATATTAAAAATTTGAACCTGAAGCTTTTTGTGGTGAAAAGATATGGGATTTTTTAAAGTTTGAATAATTTTTTTAGAGGTCATAATGACCTTGATGGAGCTTGAAAATTTTTACATAAAATTAATCATATTTTCTGTACTCATGAATTTTTTCAGATTTTTTCCACAGTTAAAAACCGAGAAAAAAATAAAACGTAAAAAACAGGGTTTTTTCCATACCTAGCTGAGAGGAAAATTTTTTTGGACCTAAAAATTCGGTCTACCTTTCATAATTAGCCCTAAAAAAACACTTTAATCATGCGAAGAAAATAAAAAAAGGGGGGGGCATTTCACCATACTTATGGGGGGATACCCTTTTCCCTTAGTTTAACAAGAAACTTGAGATTAACCCGTTGCTCCATCTGAACATTTAACATTTTTTTCGACGCGTCACTGGTGTGTAGACTAATTGAAACGACTGCTAAAGTTAAACTGAGCGACCTACTGGCTTGTACAGCAAGCTCAGGGTGGGAAAAGTATCACCAGACACAGTTCTGTTCAAACTTATCGCGACACGACATGAGGACTTCAGACAAGTTTTTCCAGAGGCGGTCATTCTTTTTGACCATTTTAACCGGTCAATAAAACGTTTTCCTGAGTAAGGACAGAAGAAAATTTTGAAATTATTAGACATGTGATAACGGACAATCCAAGAACATACATTAGCCATCTTTAATAATGCCTTATTTTAAAAAACATGGCAAATTTAACATATTTTTATACGAGATTTCATCAGATCAGAGAGCGGAATTTATTTAGAAATCACGTGATAATCCTTTAATATCGCCATCGAATCTCTTCGCAACTTTCAACGATAAAAGGGCTTTCTTTTTAAAAAGTGTTCCCGCTCCGGCTGAGGGACGCCTATTTTTAGAACGATCCAGGATATGTTCCCGAACAGGCCCCAGATTATTGAGCAATGAAATTTTATCATGCGCCGTTTTCTTTTCGGCCACGTTTTCCTGCCAAGCCAACTAGATGGAGGTACATACTTGTATAACATTGTCGATGCGGCAGTAGCGTTAAAGACATTAACAAGTTCTTATATTAAATTAATTACAGCGACACCAAACTTACAGTATACAGGGTCCCATTATTTTGTAATTTGTAGCTGAAATTATAGGGTAGAATATATAAACTTATCAATTTCGTGAACTAATAACAACTGGTGTAGTCAGATGAGACTCATTGGACAATCACAAAACTGAGTAAAAACGGGAAACCGTTTGATAACCGTTATGTCACTGCAACTGAGATTCACTGATAAGCTTGTTGTATTGGTGAACCTGGGCCTCTGCTATCGCGGTACACATGGGAATGTTTCGAAACACATAACTTCACCCCAGAAGGCACTAGAGCATGCAAACGTTCAAAAAACGTGTGTGGCACATAGTTGTATGGGGTGATCAAAGTTGTATGAGTTGACAGTCAATTACTTCTTTCCAAAACAGACAAAATTTGGCGTTTTTTTTTGAGGAGAGGAATTTTAGTTTGTCAATCATTTCGGTGTAAATTGTAGAGGGCGCTCTCTAGAGCTTTCTGAATACATAAAAAATCCAAGAGACATTTTTGTAATCCAAGAGACATACAAAATCAGCTATTTCAGTAAAAAATTCCTATCCCAGACTATTCTTACAAAAAGCCACATTTTAGAATTTTTCTAAACTGTTTTCCATATTTTCCTGCATTTTTTTTTCGCATTTTTATAAAATAACGTGCATACCATGGCTGGATATGATGCCGAATTCGAATTTGGCAACCCAAAAAACATAAAAAACTAGCTATTGGAGTCAAAAAAATTCCGACACACAGGTTTTTCCCACCTGTGTACCTAATATATTTTATTGATTTAGCAAAATCATCGGAAAGATGTAGTTTCCGTCAAATTATTTTACAATTAAAAGATGGAGAGAAATAAAATACGGATTTTTGCCAGGACTGCGTCAATTTAGATGTGACGGGCTGGATTGATCACATTCATAATATTTTGTTTGCCTAAAAAATGTAATTTACAAACACAACTAATATGTGCCTGACTTTTTGAATGTGTCAACTGAACGAGATAGTTTTTATCAAAACCAGAGTTTGTCCAAGCATCTTCTCCACGATTTGAAAATAATACACACGGCCAACACAATAATTCATTTAAAGTTAAATAACCACTTAGCCATTTGCATGTATCATAGCACGTATTAACAAAACTACGAGCCGGCTTACCCTGATTAATTGAAGTTTTACTAAGACCTGGCAGTGGTACTCTTAAATCTTTAACAAATAATTTATCCTCATAAGACAGGCGACTAAATTTGTACTTTATATGATCCTCAACAGTATCATTGCTACACTCGCCAGTTAAAATAATGACTTACGTAAGTAATATGGTACACTTTCAATAATTATTACCCTCCTATACCACTCAAAACACACCAAAAGAAACCGGTAAGAATAACGACACTTTCCAACAAAAATTTCCAAAACACAGAACAATAAAAGATATTAAATTTTGTAGGTTAGGTTGTTAGGTTCATGAAATCAGATAATTCGCTTTCTGCGCTATCACGTGTGAGAGGTGGGAGGTGGGCGTGTTTGCCTCCGCTATGCAGTTTCTTAAATGACCTTTAATGCTACTGGAGTTAAGGGTTAAATTTTTGACATATGTTTATTAATATTTTTATTTTTAGAAATAAATTTTTTACCCGCTAAATGAATTTAAAAATGAAAGGTAATTAAAGTAATATAGGTAGTATATTAAATTTTAATTTTATTAAATAAAATTAAAGTATAGCAGGTTTATAAAAAAAACTTATTTGTAATTTTCACAGGGGAGGCACTGGCTTCTATGCCTGACGAGCCGCCACTGAAAAATATGCTTTCTATGGTTCAAAATAACTTTTAATTCGGAATCGACGACCAAAAAGACATGTGAAGTGAGTTTTGAATGACGCGATAATTCTGTTTGCCTTCATGATAATGCAATGGCGTTTTTTTTTTTGCATTTTAACAGAGATAACGAGCCAACCCACCAAAACTAACCCCGAATTCGAATTCAACGACCCAAAATACGTATGGAATATGTGGTTTGGACCCGCGGTTTTAATTTTTGGTGCCTGTGTAATCAAATCATTTAACAACCCATTAACGCCCAAACGGACACAATTTTTCGTCCTTTTTGGAGCGTCAATCTCGAAGGGAAATTAATGAATTCACACAATAAAAACCACTTATCCTAATGTTTTCGGATGTGATCTTTCGATTTCCGGGGATTTCAGAATTGTGATTAAATGCTGTAGAAAAAAAATATGGCTGGCTTTATGGAGAAAAGTACTGAAAATTTGGGGATTATTTTAATTATGTAATTTTTTTTTAGTCAAAAGAGTACTCTAACCTACTCCGTATGGTGGAGGGAGGTGGAGGCAATAGTTGGAGTTGATGATAGGATTTTTTTTTGCCGACCTCAACTGACTCTCATCTTTTCAAAATGGCGGATATTGCATAAAATCTCATGAAATATGAATTTTTCTTTGGTATTAACGAGAAAACAATGTTATTGTGAGTTTTTCTTGATCTACAGTCATTTTCCTCAATCAAAACAATACTACAGAATATATTTGACTAAATTTTCAATTTTCAATGATGGCGGATTCAAAATGGCGGCCGGATTTCTCAAGAAATGGCGCGTTTTTCATTATAAAAAGTAAATAGGAGTTTGTAATTATACTTATCCTATGTCATTTCATGTTTTAATAATATTTTGAGTTATTCCTGGTGAAAAAAGTCTGAAATCCAAGATGGCGGATTCAATATGGCGGACATCATTCTTGAAAATTCAAAATTTGAAAACGGGAAAAATTACAGTCATATTTTACGTACAATTCTGATGGAAAATGTCCTCTCAATCTTTTTCATAAAAATAGAAAAGATTCATTTTGAAAAGATTAGAGTCAGTTGAGGTTGGCAAAAAAAATTCTGTCATCAACTCCAACTATTGCCTCCACCTCTCTCCACAATCCGGAGTAGGTTAGAGTATTTTTTGGACTAAAAAAAATTACATAAAAAAAATAATCCCCAAATTTTCAGTACTTTTCTCCATAAAGTCAGCCATATTTTTTTTTTCTAGAGCATTTAATCACAATTATAACCCCGGAAATCGAAAGATCACATCCGAAAACATTAGGATAAGTGGTTTTTATTGAGTGAATTCATTAATTTCCCTTCGAGATTGACGCTCCAAAAAGGACGAAAAATGTGTCCGTTTGGACATTAATGGGTTATCCTCTAATTTTTACCGCCTATTTTAGAAACGTCTTGTTTATTTAATCGAAAATAGGAAAACGTAGCGGTACTTCATCTCCTTGCAGTATAACGAATCCATTTAATACGACGTCCGTCCCCAATTTTGTCGGATTCGGCTACGCATCGAGGGCCGGTATAAATCCAATTAATTTCAATTTGAAGGGTTGATTAAGGGCAACTCCATAGCGCGAGATCCCCCTAAGCGTTATCGAGTGATATTGTTTATGGTTTGATTACCTTCCAGGGACCATCTAAGACGATTGCCTGTCGGTCGGTTTGTTTCGCTAACGTTCCCAATATTTATTTTTGCCATCCCTAATTAATTAGGGAGGTGTCGAACGGAGAACAGGGCCGATTCAAAAGATGTTTGATCAGTGGCGGCTCGTCAGGGGAGGCAGACGAGGCAGTGCCTCCCCCTGTGAAAATTACAAATTTTATTAAAGTTTTTTTTATAAACCTACTATACTTTAATTTTATTTAATAAAATTAAAATTTAGTATATGTAATATCTTAATTACCTTTCATTTTTAAATTCACATATCGGGTAAAATTAATTTATAAAAATAAAAATATTAATAAACATATGTCAAAAGGAGTTCCTGCACTATTATTTGCAACATATTAACCCTCATAAACGACACAGCGCCTAGTCTATCGCCGTGGTGGCAAGCCTCCGATACCAATGTTTTCACATATGTATTTATAATGAATACCTGAGTTGCTAACAAATTTAACCTTTAACTCTAGTGGCATTAAAGGTCATTTAAAAACTGCATAGCGGAGGCAAACACGCCCACCTCCCACCTCTACACGTGACAGCGCAGAAAACGAGTTATTTGATTTCATGAACCGAACAACCTAACCTACAAAATTTAATATATTTTATTGTTCTGTATTTTGGAAATTTTTGTTGGAAAGTGCCATTATTATTATAGGGTTTTTTTGAGTGTTTTGAGTGGTGTAGGAGGTTAATAATTATTGAAAGTGTTCCACATTACTTGCGTAAGTCATTATTTGAACGTCTTATTTAATTAATTATACAAAATTATAATGGAGGTAACTGGCGGGTGTGGCAGTTTGTTTCATAAAAATAACAATACGAGTTGTCATGATACTCAAATAAATATTCGAACCTGCAATTATACTGTTGAGTGTCATATAAAGTACAAATTTAGTAGTCTGTCTTATGAGGATAATTTATTTGTTAAAGATTAAAGAGTACCACTGCCAGGTCTAAGGAAAACTTAAATTAATCAGGGTAAGCCGGCTTGTAGTTTTGTTAATACGTGCTATGATAAATGCAAAGGCTAAGTAGTTCTTTAACTTTAAATAAGTTATTGTGTTGGCCGTATGTATTATTTTCAAATCGTGGAGAATATGCTTGGACAATGATAAAATCATGAAACTTTATCTCGTTCAGCTGACACATTCAAAAAGCCAGGAACATATTAGATGTGTTTGTAAATGACCCCTTTTAGGCAAACAAAATATTGTGAATGTGATCAATTCAGCCCGTCAAATCGAAATTGACGCAGTCCTGGCTAAAATCCGTTTTATTTCACTGCATTTACTTTTAATTGTAAAATAAAATTTGACGGAAACTCTACACCTTCCCGATATTTTTGCTGAACGAATAAAATATATTAGGTACATTATGTTAGACAAATGTACTTAATATATTTTATTGAACAAGTAGAGGTCCTTCTCCTAACTATGTGGCATATTACTAACAACGTCTACCATCACAAAAATTTAGTTAGGAAACAACATTTTTTACAAAATATGTTTGCCTCCCAAAAAAAAGTCATGAGCCGCCACTGTGTTTGATAATATTGTGTTACAAAATTTTGGTCATGTCTTATTCTTGCGGTGGAACTTTGGCCACTAAAAACCCAAAGAAATCAATTTAGATACATCGCAAAAAATGCTTGAGGCCAAGAGAACGTCTTTTCCATTTATTTTTAGCGTTTTTTGACTAAATAAAGTTATAGTTCATTTAATGTCGACTTGCAAATTAAGAGTGGTGTTTGGAACCAATCGGGTCCCAAAATTGTTCCATATGAAAGTTTTTAGTACGTATTTTTGCGGAAGCACGATCTCCTGACCTCAAGTACATTTCCGATCGCTCTAAATGGACTTTTTGGAGTTGTGGTGACCTACCGAACTCGGACAACAGGTCCCACGCCAAGGACGAGACATGACCAAAATCTTTAACAAATAATTTATCCTCATAGGACAGGCGACTAAATTTGTACTTGATACTCAACAGTATCATTGCAGGTTCGAATATTTATTTGAGTGTCATGACAACTCGTATTGTTATTTTTATGAAACGAACTGCTACACTCTCAGTTACCTCCATTATGATTTTGTATAGTTAATTAAATAAAACGTTCAAATGATGACTTACGTAAGTAATATGGTACACTTTCAATAATTATTACCCTCCTATACCACTCAAAACACTCAAAAAAACCCTGCAAGAATAACGTCACTTTCCAACGAAAATTTCCAAAACACAGAACACTAAAAGATATTAAATTTTGTAGGTTAGGTTGTTAGGTTCATGAAATCAAATAACTCGCTTTCTGCGCTGTCACGTGGGAGGTGGGCGTGTTTGCCTCCGCTATGCAGACCTTTAATGCCACTGGACTTAAGGGTTCAATTTGTTAGCAACGCAGGATCGCGAAGCGCGAAGCGCGAAACCCCCTATTCCTTACAAATACATATGTGAAAACATTGGCATCGGAGGCTTGCCACCACGGTGATAGACTAGGCGCTGGGTCGTTTATGAGGGCTAATATGTTGCAAATAATAGTGCACACTCCTTTGACATATTTATGTTTATTAATATTTTTATTTTTAGAATTTAATTTTTTACCCGATATATGAATTTAAAAATGAAAGGTAATTAAAGTATAATAGGTAAGTTTATAAAAAAAAATATTTGTAATTTTCACAGGGGAGGCACTACCCCTCTGCCTCCCCTGATGAGCCGCCACTGACTGGCCTATTAAAAATCCGGGTCAGTGTGTAAACAAATTTATAACAATTGAAAAAATTTGGTAAAGGACACGCCCATAATTAAACACTCGTTAATAATAATAATAATAATAATAATAATAACTGGCACTTAAGTATGGCCTGTTAGCGACGGCTCCGCCATACTACAAATACACTCCGGAAGCTGTGCTGGAATCGGAAGTAGCAGTGATGTACTGGGATAGGCTAATCATCACCGATCGAACAGTGGACTTCAACCGACCAGACATTGTACTGATCAACAAGGAACAACGAAGAGGGATCATCATAGACATCGCAGTGCCACTTACTCACAACATTCAGAAGACTGAACGGGAGAAGATCGCGAAATACGAAAATCTATCAATCGAGCTGAAGCGCCTATGGAAACTGGAGAAGGTGGAGACGTACGCCCTAGTAATATCGGCAGAGGGCGTGATGACGACCAGATTCGCCAAGAACATCGCGGTATTAGGACTGTCTTATAATATTATTCGAAATGGCCAGAAGGCAGTTGTATTACAAACTTGTCATATTGTAAGAAAGGTTTTGGGACAGGATGAATTTCCTCCCCTCGCCTGAGCCTAATTTCTGCTGGAGGCGGGGATGAGATATCAAGCCATCACTGTCTGCAGCAGGAATGGGTGAATGTTTCCCAGCGTTTACGCTGAGAAGTGTGACTATAAAGTCGGCGAAATAATAATAATGTCATTAGAAATGGCCAAAAGGCAATATTGTTACAAATTTGCCACATTGTAAGAAAGGTTTTGGGATAGGATGAATTTCCTCCCCTCGCCTGAGCCTAATTTCTGCTGGAGGCGGGGATGAGATATCAAGCCATCACTGTCTGCAGCAGGAATGGGTGAATGTTTCCCAGCGTTTACGCTGAGAAGTGTGACTATAAAGTGGCGAAATAATAATACTAAATTTTATTTGCAGAATGAAAGTTATACAGTTATAGTTTATATTAAATAAATTAGTATTCATTACTACAAAAAAGAGATGGCAATCAGCATAGCTGATTCAATGTGCCATCACTTAGATAACAGTGTCCTAATCACATTTTAAATATGTAGATATGTGACACATAAAAGAAAAAAAAAACTAAAGAGAGATACAGAATAGCGGAAATGAAAATTATAGATACAGAATAGAGACGATGAAAATTATTTTATTTTTCTATGTTGAATTTTTATTACTTATATTTCCTCTTCTAAAATATTTTGATATCTTTCTCTAAATTTATTTGTTGCAAGATGTCTTAGGAGTGGGGGTACCTGGTTATAAAATTTAAATATCATGTAAGAAAACGATCTCTGAAATTTAGCAGTGTGATAGAGAGGTGGTGAAATATGGCCCCTAAACCGGGTATGTACATTATGCACATCACAGCGAAAAGTTATTTTGTTGTAGAGGTATGGTGGTGACTTAAAGATAATAATTTTATGAAACAATGTTACCATATGCAACTACCTTCTATTTTTCATATTTAACCAGTTAGCATCTTTTAATTTATAAGTAATGCGTTCGAATTTTCTTATGCCATAAATATACCGAAGACAGGAGTTTTGAGTTCTCTGGATGCGACTTACATCCAAAGAATCTAAACAGTGTCCATATACAGAATCGCAGTAATTAAAATGACTAAGAACCATAGTATCACACAATAATTTTTTTGTTTGGTGATCTAAAATATGGCGGTGTGGGAAAAGCATTTTCAAATTTGCATTGGCTCTTTTGATACACTTGTTGACATGACTCCTAAACCTCAAATCAGTATCAAGCTCAAGACCCAAGTTTCTCGCAACATTTACACCTGAGACGTCAGTTCCATCAATGGTAATTGATATTTTTTTTGAGACTTCCTTTTTATTTTTTCCAAATAGCAAGATTTGTGTTTTTGCAGGATTAATTATCAAATTATGCCTTTTTGAAAATGATACTACTTTTGACAATTCTAATTTCTCTTTTGACAAAAAAAATCTAATCAGGACCAAGAAATGTTTGGGATGGTGTCACAAATCGGAGGGAGTGAAAGTGAGCGAAATATTTCCACGTTAAAAAATGGCAATTTCAAAGTAAAAATCGCACTTGCGGGAAATTATCGCGAGGCTCATAATCATGCTCTAAACGAATTTATTCCGTCCGCGTGGACCGCACTGTATAACGAAAAATCCTTTGCAGTGTACCTCGAAACACTCGCTTTTAATCACATAATCACTTACACTTAGGATCACAGAATATTATATTAAAAAGCCCTCGCTCTTGTGCCCTTTGGAAAAACGCTACATCAAATAAACTTTTCAGTCCACCGTAAATAACCGCAACACCTACGTTCGCGAATGAAAAAAAAAAGTATTTATATTACGTACTAACGAGGCTTCGGAAAGCTTTGAGTTTATTTGGATCAGCATGTACCTAAGTGGATCAAAGAGAAATAACGAAACATACACACAAATGAGACCTGCACCTACGTGAAAGCGATCCCGCTGAGTTAAATTAAATAAATATGAGGATTGGGTGAAATCAAGTAATTTTTTAACAAGTGCCGTGTGAAAAAGGGCGCCACGACAAACAAATTGGGGCAAACGTTTTATATATTCCTGTAAAAAAAAAAACTGATGAACAAGAGTATAAAATAATAAAATTACAATTACCATTAAAGCTAATCCTTAAATTATTTATTTATTTAATGGCTTCAGACATTGTGCTAAAATTTACAATATAGAAAACCTTACCAAGCTATAGGTGAACAGCTGATGTTGCTCACTTACCTAGAACAAAAAGAGAAACAACATTAGAAAAGTTATCTTTAAGCATGTATATACAGGGTGGGGAAAAAGTATGGAAACACCTAGAAATTCCGCGAAATTGGTTACAAAATGAAAAATCAAGGTCGTACGCTATGGTAACTTTCAACGAGGAGTCCAATGGTGACCTTGGATTTGGCCTTGATCCTCAATATCAAGGTCATGTGAAGGTCAACTTTATTTTTTGCACATTTTTGATGCCACAATCGAAAAGAGCGGGACATTTCACTATGTATTCAGATCTGAGTTCAAGGTTACCTCTATGGGTTGGACATAGGTCAAACTACTATAATATGGAACCTCGTGGGAAAAAGTAAGAATAATTAAAAACTAAGGTCGTATCCTGAGGTAACTTTCAACGAGGAGTCCAATGGTGACCTTGGTTTTAGCCTTGAACATTAATTTTTCTAATTAAACATTTTTCTACGATAAATAAATTTACTTGATGTCCTATGCTACTGTAGTTTGACCTCTGTCCAACCCATAGACGTCACATTGAACTCAGATCTGAATATATATCTGAACGTGAAATTTCGCGCTCTTTTCGATTGTGGCATAAAAAATGTGGGTTGTCACTGCAAAAAACAAAGTTGACCTTCAAATGACCTTGATATTGAGGTCCAAGGTCAAATTCAAGGCCACCATTGGACTCCTCGTTGAAAGTTGTCATAGAGTACGACCTTGGTTTTTCGTTTTGTAACCAATTTCGCCGAATTTCTAGGTGCTTCCATACTTTTTCCTTATAGTGTAGAGTTAATTACAAGGGTTGGCCGATCGTACCGCAATCCAGCGGCGCGCGGCAGGCGGCATATTGACTTCAATCGTTTCGCAGACTCTAACATTATTATTAGTGAGTTCGAGGTGTTTATGTCGTCGGCATCGGTTTTACATCACATTAATAAGGAAAAACTGTTGTGTGGGGACAAACACTATTGTAGCTGTCACATTAATAGTGTGACATAACAATAAAAGAGAGTATGCCCTTGAGAACTTAGTTTATGTTGGACTTAGTTTTAATGCTAAGTAGGTGCATGTGATGTACCCTAAATGTTCTCGATAAACAAACTTACTGAACTTATACAGTAAGCGGCACCCTAATGCGTACATAATTCTAATTCGAAAAAGTTCAAATAATTAAATGGTATTTTGGTGGTCAGTCTGTAAGGGATATTAAAACCATTTTTAACGAAAAATTTCCCAATAGACGAGTCCCCGAGCGCTGTCGCGGTTTGAATTTGACATGCGCAGATGCTACTAACAGGAACATGGTGATTACGTCAGATTTCGGCGAATCTCAACAGAGGCGGACTTGGGTCATTATTATTACAAAACGATAGTTCGCAGAAAATTAAAACGTACTAAGGGGCTAACTATTACAAAATTGAGCCGTATTTCGGTGTGGTAATGTTAGTGGTCCCGAAACATGGCACTTAAAAGAACACCCACGAAGCTCATAAAATTTCGACCCAAAATGCGAAGAAATTTGATTCACAAGTTATAAAGTTATAATGACGGTTAGATTTTTAATGACCAGTTATAAAAGTGGGGCATACAGGATCCGTGTTGTTGCCATAGATCACAAGTCGGTGATAGCATTACACTATTGCTTTCTTCGTCTCTTGTTAGACAATTGCGGTTTACTTACAATTGATTAGAAGTTACTTCATCAATTTTACCTTTAAACCGACAAAATATTCGAGTCTTACTTGCCAAATGTTTATACCTACCAAATGGATATTTGGAACAGATCTGCCCTTGACGGAAGACTCGTTTTTCCAGGGTATACCTGTTCCAAATTCCTGCTCCCATAATACCTGTTTTGAGACAAGGAAGACTCCAATATTTCGTCAGATTAAAGGTAAAATTAATTAAGTAACACAAAATCAGCTGTAATAAAACTGCAACTGTTTAACAAAAGACGAAAAAAGTTGCAAAAATATGCCCCGCAAAATATCATACGCTAGTTAAAAAGTAATGTTACTCTTTGTATCAAACAATTTATGAGTTTTAATTGGTAAGTCCTTTTAAGTTTCATTTTTCGTGACCACTGACATTACCACACCTAAATACCGTCGTGTAATAGTACGCTTCATAGTACGTTTATTCGAATATTCACTAATGTATTCTGATGTATTTTCTGTGTATCGCTTTGCGCTAATAGTGACCTGAGTCCGACTCTGACCTGAGCTACGATTCGCCGCAACGTTGCTCTTTAGATTTCCGCTAAAAATCCCCACTAAAACCAAGCCCCGCCGGCCCAAGTAAATTCGCCTAACTGTGACATAAAAATGTATCATTTAATATGTTGTCAATATCCACCTATGTACGCATTAGGCTGCCGCTTACTGTATATAAATATATAAAATACAGAAGCCCCCCTGCATTCCTGGCACACCGTAGTGCTTCTCGACTTTTCGGCGACGAGTTGTAATAAAATGAAAGAGTTATTTACGCCGGAGTAAGCGAATATCGCGTCCATAAATCGCATGCAAATTCGTTGTTTCCCCATTTTTATTTGCGGAAGGCGATGGCTTTACGAAAATCCCCATTCAACCGCTATCTAGACCAATAATACGAGCACGTATCTCCATAAGGCCTCGCGCGCTAAAGGCAATATTAACTTTCATCGTATTTCGTGTGCACCTGGGACAGCGAGCTGTTTATTCCGCATCTTCTTCGCGTCTATTCCGTGACACCGAAGAGCACAAGGTTATCATTAAGACCCAGGAAAGTAAGCTGTCACGCCCAGCCGGCACTATACAAGTACAACTCTAGGATAAACCGAATTTTTTAGCGCATATTTCTTGCCCCTGTATACCCACGCCACTATCCGTGCGTAGATTGTTATCCCGAACGAGGTCTTCGCGGGAACCTAGGACTAATACACTTTCTCCGTAAGACGGCGAGCTATTCCGATAGTGTTCTACCTGCCGGCGGTGTAAACGGGTCAATCGCCGCATTGAAAACAATTTTTGAATAGCTTTGCATGGAACGTGGTCGACGATATTTACTTTAGACGTTTTTTTTGCCAAATATGTATCCGATTTTCCATTGCGTAGTAGCCATATATTGCGTAAAACATATTTACATAAGACATATCAACGTGTCATATGAAATATCAAAGAAGAAATACGCAATAAATTTATGTGGCTCACAGTGGACGAAATAACAGATTTTGCGATAATAAGGTCGTTAATGTCCTCCAAATTGATAGCTAATAAACGGGTTTTGCAAGCAGCGGCTAAAAGTATACATAATAGTAGTAACACGTGCATTGTCCTCTGTAGATGTAAAAAATAATATACTGATATTAGTGACAACAAACAACTATTAGTGACACAAATAACTATACGAAATCCGTGAAAATAATGCGCGTGGTGTGCTGTCTTCTGCCCATGTGAACTATTTTGAATTTGCACCTTCAACTTCAGTAGATGTGGAACGATCATTTTTCCTCTACAAAGACCACTGGTCATGGCAACGTACGCTCAAGCAATGAAGACAGTCAGTGTTTCTGAATGACACAAGGAATAGGTATGTACATACATCATTAGCACAATTTTACTCCAGTCTTTTTGATCTCTCTAATGTCATCTGTCAATAGTCCGGTCCTGCGTCATAGCACACGTTCGGAACCCTAATGATAACCTTGTATATCTCACAGATGGCGCTGTTGCTCGCAAATTGTCGACTCATCGTCAGTCGACGAAAGGTTGAAAGGTTAAAGGTAAACGTGATGTGCTCGAAGATTCAAAACGTTGCTTTTCAGACGGAGCTATTGGGAAAATTAATTGTAATCGGGAAAATTTTTCATGTTCAAATTCTGCGAGGAATACAAATGAGAGGGAAAATATCGCCGCGGGCATTTATTGGCCCTTGTGAATTCGTTCACAAAAGGTCAGGCGATTTGAAAAGTTACAAAGCATTAATTAATTTTCTTTTGCAAATCTTGGGATGATTATGGAGGGTAATATTTTTTTGTCGTAATAAAATATAATTAAGTAAGAATAAGTTTTTTCCAATTCTAATTTCTCTGCTCTGGTTTGGAGGAGAGCATCTGACCATGTGACACCTTATCCGGTATCCCGATACGACCCTGAGGCACCCAATATATTTTTTAATGGGATCCCCCTATTTTCATTGGAGAATCTGATTCTACGGGAATCCAAACAACTTTTCCACCAACCCTTCAAACCAAACAATTTTTGTTAAAGTCAATTTTGGATTGGCGGCTTTTCTACATGAGTTATTCATGTGGATGTTTTAAAATATGACACCTGGTATACGTTTGAATCTGAGGTAAAAATGTTTTCAATATACTTATGTTATTTCGAGTATGCCATATGACTGGTACCCGACAGAAATTAAACAAACTGATTTTTTTTATTTCTGTGAAACATATGGAATCTATATTATTACTAGAGTTCGTGCGAGCGCGGAGTGTAACAGGACCGTAGTCAGTTTACGAATGAAAATGTTAATATGTTCACAGAAACTATGTTGCATCATAGTATATTATTAAATATTATTACTTATTACCAAGCGCGAATGTCACAGGGCTGACACTGTGCATGCCCTGCCCTTGACTCGTTGGCCCTCACAGCTCACAGCTGACTTGCATTACGAAAACTGCGCTAGCAATTTTAGTTATTTATGGCACGCTGTAACAGACAGTCGCCGGTATTGCATCGCATTAATACCTTTCGTTTTTTCTTATTCGCCGTGTGTTTAAATAACTTTATAAATATTCAAATCATTAGTTGAGGGGGAGAAGTGAATAAAGTGAGGTACCATGCCAAAGGTGAAAAGAAATAGATGGGAAGTATTTCAAACGTGGTTTGACAGTGATCCCGGGGGTTTTAGGGACATACGTATTCAAGGAAATGACCTTTTTTGCACTGTGTGTGAACGCATAATAAATTCTTCAGATAAAACTAAAGTAACAAGACATCTGAAAAGCCATGCCTCGTCCAACGCCGACGACTCCGTATTTTTCTATGAACTTACAGAAGCCTTTGTTGCAAGCAATATTCCATTAAACAAACTAAAGTACATCAAGTTACTTTCGTTCTTAGAAAAATATATGGACCGAAAAATTCCTCATATAGGTACGTTAAGACTTGCATATGTCGATCGGGTTTACAACAATGTAGTGACATCAATACGCGAAGACATTGCGGACAATTTCGTGTATTTTATTATAGACGAAGCTACCGATGGTTGCGGGCGTTCATTAGCTAATTTGTGATAAACGTCGTCGTTTCACTCCAGAACACTTAAAAAAGCACATAATAATATTTTTTACCCACCGCCAACCTGCCATGGGAACCTTGTCTCAACACTGACGTTTGTCGGGTAAGTGTTGCCATTGTTACATGTTATCTTAATTTATATAGGTATTTCATCCTTGACTTTACCGTACTATTTGGTAAAAATAGTACTATGTTGCTACATAATTCCTGTAAACATATTAATATTTTCATTCGTTAACTGACTACGGTCCTGTTACGCTCCGCGCTCGCATGAACTCTAATTATTACAAGTATCAGTAAAATATAACTTATATCACTTTATTTTCCCTATATAGATGAAATTATTATCTTTCGGCTTAATACTGAAGTATTTAATAGATTTTAATACCTAAATAATTTAAGCGTCGATTTTCGAACCGATACCAGGCGTTCCTCCAGCCCCCGTCCAATTATCTCCGTAATTAATGGAATATTTGGTTCGTAAACAGTCCAAAATGCCGCGGTAATTGTTCAAAGCCTCCAGAATTTAATACCGCTAAGTTCCCGAATCGGCTCTTAGCGCAAATTCATTGTATCAAGAGAGATCCTGCCTGGGATAGACCTCGGTTACGATTAATCACGTTCAAGGCACGATGCACACCTACCCGATTGCCGTAATTCAACTCTCTCGTGGAACAATGCCGAGTATCATGTTGCGCTGTCGATTTGGAAAGGAACACATCGAGTATTGAAAAAACTTTTCTCGCAAAGTAAATCCAGCTTCTTCGAGCTACGTTGGATATTAGAAAACGTGCTCTTTAGAGGGACGAATTTCAATCAAACACGAATACAGGGTGTCTCAAATATCGGTGACTAATACAGTGATGGTGTCTCTACACCAATGGAAAAAATTAAAGGGTCAAAAAAATTTTCCGAATTTTTAGTGATTTTTCAAGAATGCTGTATTTCAGTGAAAAATGGTCTTATCGAGGTCTAAAAAAAAAGCATTTTGAGGCTTCAAGTTTCTAGTTTTTAGATATTTCAGAAACAAAATTTTTTAGAGCTACACGTTTCGCGCAATTTTAGGAAGTAGTATGAGAAAAAAAAATGCGAATTTTTTTGCTTTTTTTTTCAAGTCCACGAGTTTGAAAATTTTTTTTCTAACTTAGCCATGTATGTATGGACCGGATAGCTTGTTTATTCAGCTTCAATTTACTTTTTTTTAAATGTCGATACGACCATTTGTTGCTGAGATATCGAACTTTAAATCAAAAAGGACCCTTTTGTCTTTGATCGACGATATCTCAGCAACCAACGGCAGCACAGAAAATCAAAGGGCAGTTCTGAAAACTGGAATCAATATCCTACAAGGTTCTGCTGCGATTTTTGAGAATTTCTTTTTTATCCTTGACATGAGTGAAAAAACAGGAAAAAACGGGTACTTGATGGTTTTTCAGAACATCAACGGCTGAAATTCAAATCTTCATGAAATGACTAATGTTGCGTGTGTCTTTTACAGTTGAATATACCCCCAAAAACCATGCAAAGTTACATTGCGATCTAACGAACCGTTTTCTTGTTGCAAACGGTCAACCTTTGCAAGCTCGAAAAAAAATTTTTATTTTCACGTTAGCCATGATTAGAACATGTTTAAGCTCAAAAAACGTGACCCTTTAATTTTTTCAAACGTTTGACCGTTTGCAACAAGAAAACGGTTCGTTAGATCGTAATGTAACTTTGCATGGTTTTTGGGGGTATGTTAAACTGTAAAAGACCCACGCAACATTAGTCATTTCATGAGGATTTGAATTTTCTCCTCAAAAAATCGCAGCAGAACCTTGTAGGAGGTTTGTTCCAGTTTTCAGAACTGCCCTTAGATTTTCTGCGCTACCGCTGGTTGCTGAGATATCGTCGATCAAAGACAAAAGGGCAGGTCCTTTTTTATTTAAAGTTCGATATCTCAGCAACAAATGGTCGTATCGAGATTTTAAAAAAAGCAAATTGAAGCTAAATAATCAAGCTATCCGGTACTTACCATGGCTAAGTTAGAAACATTTTTCAAGATCGTGGACTTGAACAAAAAAGCAAAAAAATTCGCAAAATTGTTTTCTCACACTACTTCCTAAAATTGCGCGAAACATTTTTTTTGCCTCAAATATCTCAAAACTAAAAACTTCAAGCTTCAAAATGCTTTTTTTAGACCTCGATAAGACCATTTTTCACTGAGATACAGCATTCTGAAAAATCACTAAAATTCGGAAAAATTTTTTGACCCTTTTATTTTTTCCATTAGTGTATTTGGTCATTCGATCATAATCTAGAAACAAATATAAGGAGAGGTTTTTAGATTTGTTACAAAATATTTTTTTTTAATAAGTTATGGCCATTTTAATTTTGTAGGAACATTTTGTTTCCCAAAATTAAAATGGCCATAAATTTAATGAAGTTGTCTTTGGAAATCGACAAACGGAAATCAGGAAACAGTAATAATATAACAGCATTTGGAGAGAGCAAAAAGTGGTTATTCAAAGGCTGAACTAGAAGTAAGACAGAGCTCAACAAAGACAAAAACGTGCATAACAAAATAAAAAAAAATCATATATGTATAAAGAAAGAAAAATTACACGCAGGGCAACAATTCTAAAAGCGAGGCACATAAGTATATGAAAATTAATGCGAAGTCATAAATCAATGTCTTCCAACGCTATTTTTTATTTTCAAGGACACGTACGCTACTCCAGTTACACAGCATAAGGTATTTGCTGTTAACAAATTAATATTTGCCATCTTCGTGTAACTGCTAAATTCAATTTAACATGCTTTTAAGGCCGCCGTTTGGTTCGGTCGTGAATTTCATATCGGGCTCTTCGAAATATCTCAATAAATAATGATTCTGCTTATTGGCTTTCCGTTCCATCAGTTCTCTGTCTGTAGCTTTATTATGCTGGATTGAACCAATTGAAATTAAACATTAAGCAATCAAGTAATAAAAGATTAAATAGGTTTATTGGCATTCATTCTTCGTAATACGGTCTCATTTATTATAGATGAACAAGTTTCTATGGTTCTAATTTTATTTCTTGTTGCGCTTTAATAATTTAAAGTAAAATACTTTAACGACTGTTTTACACACACCAATTTTTTCTCACAATAAATTGTACAAGTTGACTTTCAATTTATCGGAATACGTGTAAAACTGAAATTGCGCCCAATTTATTGTCCACTATAAATTGTACTATAAATTGTAGAATTTAGAACTTTAGAACGCTAATTTCTTGGCCAATTTTAGGGATATTTAGTAACTTTACATTTATTGCATTGTACTAATCTAATAATAAGATAAACGATTTGTCTTAGGGACAAACCTATGATAACTCTTAGGTGGTAGTCATTGAGAGTTGGCGGTCTTGAAATTGGCCAATAAATTGTTATAAATATTGCAAAGTGTAAACAGTTACTAAAACTGGACAATTTATTGAAAAATATATTTTACAATTTATTGTGCAATACATTGGTATGTGTAAAACAGTCTTAAGTAAATATAATGCTTTCTATTGTCATTTTGTTTTTTACTTGTTTACCAACGATAGGGGCATGAGGAAACTATTTGGGACACTGTGTCCCAAATCTCCCAGAACGGTCGAATAACGCTTAATAAAGGATGTCCAAGACAAACATCTCAAAGTTTCAGATATCAAAGCAAAGTTCGATGACCGTCATCTTGGCCCAAAAAAGACATTTAAAAGGGGGTCGAATTTATAAGGCATCTCGCAGTGATTGCACTGAAAATTTTAAATGAGAACCGCCATTTCTGGTCTCGCTAATAATAAACGTCATTCGAGGGTCATTTCGGGTATTTTGGGGTACACTGTATACATACTGTTAGGGATCTGATCAAAATAAACAAGTTTAATCGATCTGTCAAATCTACTTTTACCGTATTTTTTCAACAAATTTCTAGGAGGTCTAGTAGAAGATATAACAAATTAAACGTTTGTCTTCATGGTTATTATTATGAATTATTTAATTATTTTACAAGTGTACTTCGATATATCTATTGTACAGGGTGGGCAAATTTCGATGTTTTTATAGGGTATCTCGGTAACTGTAAGGGCTATGGAAAAATGAACCCACCTCTCCCGACCTCTTTTTTTCGAGATAAATTCATTGGTGAAAACCAGAATTTGCTATATCTTTTCGTTTTCGAGTTGTAAACGAAAATTGATTTTTTTGAGTTTTCGATTGGTGTCGATATCTCGGTTGTTTGTATAATTAGAAGAAATCTGTTTGCACGTTCTACAGGCACTTTTTTTAAGTAGAATAGGATTTCCTTAACAGATTTTTTATATCTTGTGTAGTTTTCGAGTTATGGCATAAACTTCTATTTTTTTAAATGGAAACCATAGTTGGCTATGATTTAGCTAAAAAGAGGATTTTTTTCTCTTTACAACGATATATAGTTTGTGGGGTCTATGATGAGTGTTTATGCGGAAACAGTTAAAAACATATGTTTTCTAATAAAGGACAGTATAGTAATTTCAATGATTTTGCACAGTAGGCGCCTGTCATTTTGAAAACAGAACAGTTGGATATTGGGATGTAAATACACAGTTACACATTACTGTTTGATTAATTGTTTATGTTTGGTTTTTGCTTGCATTATAGTTTTAAAGTTTCGATTAAAGAAATTGACAAGGCGCGATGGCGTATCAAAATTACGAAAAGTTTAATATGCTAGAGTGTTTTATTCAAAATGGATATAATTCTGAAGCTGCATCGGAAGCATATTTTAATCGCTACCCTGAAAGGAGACAACCTAATATGTCCATCTTTGGTAGACTAAAAGAAAACCTCGTTGAATACGGAGGATTTAATAAACCAAGACCAAAAAATTATCGTATTCAAGATGCTGAGGATGTTGCCATAAATGTTGTTGGTATGGTAGTCGTAAATCCTTCAATTTCAAGTAGGCAAATTGAAGCAGAGTCTGGTATTTCGCGACGAAGAGCACTTTCAGTTTTAAAAAAACACAAATTTAGACCTTATACAATAAGGAAACAACAACAGCTCCTTCCAACTGATCCTGAACGCCGACTGGATTTCTGCAATTGGTACCTACAACAAATTGAGCAAGACCAATTATTTTTTAAAAATATCATTTGGACAGATGAAAGTTACGTAAGTAGTGCCGGAATTTTCAACCGACACAACAAACATTATTGGTCTGAAGATAATCCTCATCAGACTGTTGATGTTCAAAATCAAGGACGTTTCGGTTTTAGTGTATGGTGTGCCCTATATAATAACCGCATTTTTAGCTTACCAACTTTATGATGACAATTTAAATGGTCAACGGTATTACAATATGATAAACTACCACATAGTAGAAGAATTTTTAGACAACTTGCCACTTAACGAAAGACGACATGTATTTTTTCAACAAGACGGGGCACCACCCCATAATACTAATTTAATCTCGGAATTATTAAATACTAATTTTGGGGAGAAATGGATAGGGAACAATGGGCCAGTAAAGTGGCCTCCTCGGTCGCCAGATCTCTCACCGTTAGATTTCTTTTTTTGGGGAACCATTAAAGACAATTTATACAAAAAGACAAATAATACACTGGTTCAACTGAGAGAAAATCTTATAGACTGTCTGAATTCCGTTTCAAATATTCACATCTATAATGCAACAAAAAGTGTTTCAAAGCGATGTGAACTGTGCATCGCAAACAACGGACGACAATTTGAAAACTTTAGGTAAATAATCATGCTCGTATTTTTTTTTAATCTGTCTAGTTTTGTTTTTGTAAAATATATTGTATCGTATTTTTTACATACATTATTTGTTACAAATTTGATTGTTAAGTGTGTTAAACTTTCTTGTTATGAATATGTTATAATTAATGATTAATTAGTCACTAATATGTCATAATTAGTTATTTAAGTTTAATATACCATTCATTATATACGACTGTTACTATGTATTTATGTTACTTTTCGCAGGAGTAAATTTCCATAGCAACAGTTATTATTATTAAAACATTGTTGTAACAATGTGTTACTATAGAAACTTACTCTTCCTGCAAAGAAAAAACAAAGTAAGTATACCTATACAAAAAAATTAAAATTTTTAACTGTTTCCGCATAAACACTCATCATAGACCCCACAAACTATATATCGTTGTAAAGAGAAAAAAATCCTCTTTTTTAGCTAAATCATAGCCAACTATGGTTTCCATTTAAAAAAAATAGAAGTTTATGCCATAACTCGAAAACTACACAAGATATAAAAAATCTGTTAAGGAAATCCTATTCTACTTAAAAAAAGTGCCTGTAGAACGTGCAAACAGATTTCTTCTAATTTTACAAACAACCGAGTTATCGACACCAATCGAAAACTCAAAAAAATCAATTTTCGTTTACAACTCGAAAACGAAAAGATATAGCAAATTCTGGTTTTCACCAATGAATTTATCTCGAAAAAAGAGGTCGGGAAAGGTGGGTTCATTTTTCCATAGCCCTTACAGTTACCGAGATACCCTATAAAAACATCGAAATTTGCCCACCCGGTACATATTAATTGTAATGTAGGATTAGTGACCTGTTTCCATATAGTTAATTAGTGGGATGAGGCCAAATGTTTCCAAAAAAAAACTAATTTTCACTTAGTCGACGTTTCGCAAAATTTATTTCCGCATCCTCAGGACTAATTGAATAAGCTTTTTGTTGTCGTTTGTAAAAATAAATATGAATGAAACATTGATAAAACAATTAATATAACATAAAATAATAGAATATAAAGAAATCTGCTATCGATTTCTTTATTCGAATAGGATTACAATTCAGTATTGTCTCCTTCAAAATAACTTCCTTGGGAAGCCACACAGCGCTGGAGACCGTTCTTCCATTCCTCATAGCAATGCTGGAACTCATATAGTGGAACAGCCTTCAGCTGGTCGGTTACAGCCGTTTGAATGTTTTCCATGGTCCCCAAATGACGTTCCTTAAGGTGATTTTTCAATTTCGGGAAGAGAAAAAAGTCACACGGACTCAAGTCAGGCGAATAAGGTGGCTGAGGAGCCACAGGAATGTTTTTACTTGCTAAAAACTTAAACTCGTTTACTGAAATGGCATGACCCTTTCTCGAAGTTTTTCAAGCACCTCTCTGTAAAAGTGTCGATTTACTGTTTAGACTGGAGGCACAAACTCTTTGTGGACAATTCCCTTGCTATCGAAAAAGCAAATCAGCATGCATTTGATCTTCCACTTGCTCACTCTTGCTCTGTTGGGTCTTCTTGAGAGCGTGAAGTGTGCTATTCCATGTTTTGGTGCTTGGTTTCCGGGTCGTACTGAAACACCCAAGTCTCATCTTTTGGAACCAGCCTTCCGCTGCGTGGTTCATCTTCAATCGATTCTCTTCCTTCTGAGAATGCGTTAAACCACCGAAAAAACTGTGCTCTTGAAAAAACACTGTCTGCGTAGGCGTGCACCTCTGCTCATAATTAGTGTCACTAATTTTTAAAACGCACTAGAAAAAAACGGTTTACGTAAACTGTGACAAAGAACACACAAATGACTCTAACAAGTTCAAACTTGTACTGAAGGTGCACTACATGTTAACCTACCGCCCTTCCAAGTCCCGTCTCCGTAGTGTTGCCAGATCTGGCGCTACGTTGCCAGTCTCATTACTTAATTTACACACCTCGTACAACTGATTTGTATAGGTAAAAATTTGGTTTCAAGGCATTCGTCCGCTTAATGGAGCCGTCCGTAAGGAGAGCTTTCGCTGCACGTGTAATTTACATTAACCCGTTTCGGCCCAGAATGCCACTCGGAGCATATCGCTCTTCGGTGCCTCAGAACTTTTCCTATTCGCGACAGAAAAATTTTTAGGGAACATATTTTGAAAGATAAAGACTTGACCTTTCCGATGGTGTCAATTATATTTGTCTAAAAAATTGTTAAATAGGCAAAAAAACAGTATTTTTACAAAAAAACACGATTTTTTCGACAATTTTTTTTTTAAATCAATTTTTCAAGGGATTTTGGGTCTGCCATGGACCTGGAACCTCAGTAACCTGTGGAATAAATGTCTAAGCTTAAAGGATGCATTGCTTAAATATCGATTTTTCTCCCCTGTGCATCCAAAATGGCACCTCAACTGCAAAATTTTTGCAAATAACTTCAAAGCCTGTTTATACGAAAATGACGCACTTTTTAAAAAACTGCCAAGAATAATACGCTGGAATTTTGAGCGATTTTTTTTAATTTTGCACTTGTCAATTTTTGCAAAATTCAAAAAATCGTTCAAAAGATTCTAAAAAAATTCCAGCATTCTTTGAGTGATTTTAAGAACTTTTTATTCTTGATAATTTTTCGTAAAAGTGCAATGTTTTCGAGAAAAACAGCGTTAAAGATCAAATTAATATTGTATTATGAAAAAGTTCGATATATTCGCACATCTATCATTTGCCAACCATGAACTTTATATTTATTGTAATAAAATCTTAGAAATACTGGGCCGTAGTTTTTAAAGAAAATTGATGTTTAAGTTTCGTTTTCATACACACATGTTTTTATGAGAGGGGCAATACATTTCACAGTAAATCTATTGTTTATCTTCAAATAATATAAAACGAAAGAAAAACACGCTAATGAAGGTAAAGTATTGGTTCTATTTTCATGTATTAAAAAACTAGTAGTTGTAACTTTTAAATATTTGCACGACTAGAATAAACTGATTACGATTTTTTTTTTTGAATTTTGCAAAAATTGACAAGTGCAAAATTAAAAAAATCGCTCAAAAAATTCTGAAAAAATTCCAGCTTATTCTTTAAGTGATTTTAGGGTGATTTTAAGAACTTTTTATTCTTGGCAATTTTTTAAAAAAGTGCGTCATTTTCGTATAAACAGGCTTTGAAGTTTTTTGCAAAAAAATTTGCAGTCAAGGTGCCATTTTGGATGCACAGGGGAGAAAAATCGATATTTAAACAATGCATCCTTTAAGTTTAGACATTTATTCCACAGGATACTGAGGTTCCAGGTCCATGGCAGACCCAAAATCCCTTGAAAAATTGATTTAAAAAAAAAATTGTCGAAAAAATCGTGTTTTTTGTAAAAATACTGTTTTTTTGCCTATTTAACAATTTTTTAGATAAATTTAATTGGCACCATCGGAAAGGGCAAGTCTTTATTTTTCAAAATATGTCCCCTAAAAATTTTTCTGTCGCGAATAGGAACAGTTCTGAGGCACCGAAGAGCGATATGCTTCGAGTGGCATTCTGGGCCGAAACGGGTTAAAAGGGAAGAGGAAACGCTTTCTAAGAGCGACAACGGGAGGAGTTGTCACTTTCCTCGCGACAATCGAAAGCGAATGGTAACGCGAAACACCTAACGCCTCGCGGATATCCTTATTTTTGTGACGGCTCCCAGATTAAGCCCACCCTTGACTTTCCCTTTCGCTTCTTCGCGCCCGCGACGTCGGCGTCATTCCCCCGGAACAATGGCGACAGCCTCTCGAACACCGGAGCATCGCTCCGGGGCGTGTTCGCTGCGCGGCAACCCTTTCCCAACGGATTAGCTTCTGAAAGTTTCCTCCGCGGCCGGATTTAATCCGGTGACTGTCTTTTTCCGCGAGTAGCGCGGAATTAAGTCGCAACTTAATTAAACTTGCGGATAAACATTTACTTTATACAGTGCGGCGCATTTTGAGCGGGAGCACCCCCGTAAAATTTGCACCCTTCAGCCGATTTTAGTATACAGCACAACCTCGATAATCCGCACACTCGTTTTTCCGAACAGTGGGCGCTCCAAATCATAATCGTTCCGATTATGACTTGAAACCTTGATTATCCGAACATCGTACCGTTTTAAGGATTTGTTGGGGATTTTACCAAGAATAATAACATGTGTAGATTACGTGGATTCAAGTTTGGTTTACACTAATTGAAAAATATGGTATAAAACAAAAAATTAAACACCCCAATCTGGGGTAGCAACTTTTCCACCGTTTCTGGTTTTTTAAATGTTAAAATGAGTGACATTAATTTTGAGCAACGGTGTGCTATCAGGTTTTGCTTCAGACTTGGACACAGCGCAACGGATACTTTTGCAAAACTTCAACACGCCTACGGAAACAGTGTTTTTTCAAGAGACCAGTTTTTTCGGTGGTTTAACGCAATCTCAGAAGGAAGAGAGTCGACTGAAGATGAACCACGCAGCGGAAGGCCTTCATCTTCAAGAACCGATGAAAATTTCGATAGAATACGGGATCTTGTGCGTTCAGATCGTTGGTTGACGACAAGAATGATCAGGGAAGAGTTAAATTTGAATCACACCACTGTTAATGAGATTTTGGCTAATGAATTGGTTCCAGAGCAAGAATGAGCAAGTGGAAGATTCCTGTGGCTCCTCAGCCACCTTATTCGCCTGACTTGAGTCCGTGTGACTTTTTTCTCTTCCCGAAATTGAAAAATCACCTTAAGGGACGTCATTTGGGGACCATGGAAAACATTCAAACGGCTGTAACCGACCAGCTGAAGGCTGTTCCACTATATGAGTTCCAGCATTGCTATGAGGAATGGAAAAATCGTCTCCAGCGCTGTGTGGCTTCCCAAGGAAGTTATTTTGAAGGAGACAATACTGAATTGTAATCCTATTCGAATAAAGAAATCGATAGCCGATTTATTTATATTCTATTATTTTATGTTATATTAATTGTTTTATCAATGTTTCATTCATATTTATTTTTACAAACGACAACAAAAAGCTTATTCAATTGGTCCTGAGGATGCAAATAAATTTTGCTAAACGTCGACTAAGTGAAAATTAGTTTTTTTTGGAAACATTTGGCCTCATCCCACTAATTAACTATATAGTTATATGGAAACAGGTCACTAATCCTACATTACAATTAATATGTACAATAGATATATCGAAGTACACTTGTAAAATAATTAAATAATTCATAATAATAACCATGAAGACAAACGTTTAATTTGTTATATCTTCTACTAGACCTCTAGACACTAGACCTTGGACACAGCGCAACGGATACTTTTGCAAAACTTCAACACGCCTACGGAAACAGTGTTTTTTCAAGAGACCAGGTGTTTCGGTGGTTTAAGGCATTCTCAGAAGGAATATTTTCGATTGAAGATGAACCACGCAGCTGAAGGCTTTCATCTTCAAAAATCGATGAAAATGTCGGTAGAGTACGGGATCTGGTGCGTTCAGATAGTTGGTTGACGACAAGACTGATCGGGGAAGAGTTAAATTTGAATCACACCACTGTTCATCAGATTTTGACTAAGAATTGGGCATGAGAAAAATCTGCATAAAAATGGTTCCAAAAAACCTTTCGCAGGAACAAAAGGACAACAGGAGAGAAAGGTGTCTTGACTTGGAATCGATTGAAAATGCTCCCCATTTAATGGAACGTGTGATTACTGGTGATGAGACTTGGGTGTTTGAGTTCGACCCGGAAACCAAGCGCCAAAGCATGGATTAGCACACTTTAAGCTATCAAAGACCCAAAAAAGCAAAAATGAGCAAGTGGAAGATCAAATGCATGCTGATTTGCTTCTTTGATAGCCAGAGAATTGTCCACAGAGTTTGTGCATCCAGGCCAAACAGTAAATCAACACTCTTACAGAAAGATTGTTGAAAAACTTCGAAAAAAGGGTCAAGCGTGTGAGACCAAACATCAAGAACAACTGGATGTTGCATCACGACAATGCGCCTTGTCACACAGCCATTTCAGCAAACGAGTTTTAAGCCAGTAAAAACATTCCTGTGCCGCCTCAGCCTCCTTATTCACTTGACTTGAGTCCTTGTGACTTTTTCTTTTCCCGAGATTGAAAAAGCACCTCAAGGGACGTCATTTTGGGACCATAGAAAACATTCAAAGGGCTGTAACCGACCAGCTGAAGGCTATTCCAGTATATGAGTTCCAACACTGCTATGGGGAATGGAAGAACCGTCCCCAACGCTGTGTGGCTTCCCAAGGAAGTAATTTTGAAGGAGACAATACTGAATTGTAATTCTATTCGAATAAAAAATTTTTTAAATAATCAGTCTCAGTACTTAATTTACACACCTCGTTTTTTTTTTTCGTTTAAAAAAGATGACGTTGATTAAACAGCGTGTTATATTTTTCTCTCAATATTTTTTTCTTATGCCATAATGTTCTGAAATTTCACAAAAAAAACACGCTATCGTTGTAAAACATTTTTTTTCAGAAGCTTATTTTCTATAAAAATAACGGAGAAAAGCGATGCGGAAAATCTCACGAATTCGCCCTGAACAGCGTGTTCCAAATTCAAAGGTGACCATTGCGATCTTGGAAACCACAAGCGAGACCTATAACTTTCGAAAACCCAATGATCTCCCTCGAATTTGGAACAGGCTGTACACAATAGTATCTCAACATTATATTAAAAAAGCTGAAACCAAAGCGGTCTCCAAAAATTATTGTGAAATACTTATTCCGATAACCTCATTTTTTATCTTGTCTAATGTCAAGAGTTGTAAAACTTAAAAGTATTCATATTATATATAAATACGTATAAAAAGATGTATATAAAATATAAGAAACTTATATTAAACTTATAAAAATTATATGTCCTTGAGAACTCAGTTTATGTTATGACTGAGGTTCCGAACGTGTGCTTTAAAGCAGGGCCGGACTCTTTATCCGTCATGTTATTGACGGAATATGTCATATGAGAGATCAAAAAGACAGGAGTAAAAATCTGCTGCCACGACCAGTAGTCTTTCTGCATTTATTCTCGTTAAACGTGAGCGATTTGGCCTGTATATATGGTTGTACAGGAAAAAATCATCGTTCCACATCTACTGAAGTTAAAGGTGCAAATTAAAAATAGTTCACATGGACAGAGGACGACACAATACGCACATTATTTTCATGAATTTCGCACAGTTGTTTGTATCACTAACTTTTGTTTGTTGTCGCTAACATCAGTACATTATTATTTTTTACATCTACAGAGGACAATACGCGTGTTGCTACTATTTTCTATACTTTTAGCCGCTGTTTGTTATTAGCTATCAATATCGGGGGCATTAACGACCTTATTACCGCAAAATCGTTGTTAGATGTATGAAATTCTTTCGAAAACTTGTGTGGATCCAGCACTGGCCGTTACACTCGGATAAATAATGGCCTTACATGTGGTGAACGCGTAAGAATCGGAAAGCTTTCATGTTTTCGAACTGGGTCTAAAGGATTATGCGTTCGAAATCGCGTGCCTTCTAATCGGAAACCTTCGCACGGAACCGAATCGTTCAGTGCTCATTATTAGTATGGATAAGCTTGGGGGACCCCGTTTTCTGGCTAATGCGGAAAATATGCGACGCACCAACAATGGGGCGTAACACGCGATACATATTTTTGCATTTAAAAGTACATATATGTATATTTGCCTAAAAAGTATATCGGCCATACTCGGTGAGCTACACATACATAAAAAATACATAAGATCTGGCAGGCCAACAGGTCCTGCGTTTCCCTCTGTTTGAAAGTAGATAGGTATATTTAGTTTTGCTATTTCCCAGCTATCTACAGATTAGCGATCGGTCGCATTTCGAACTAAACACCCCATTATGGCTCTGCGCGGGTAAGCTATTGGTAGAAAAGAAATCAAATATTCTTAAACCTGTGAATAATAAGCTGTGATCCCAGAATGAAGTCACAGTTGTATAAAAAAACCATGTCTCAAGTCGAGTATGGTGTGCAAAACATATGCCCAGAAAAAAATATACAGGGTGTCCCCGGATTGAGTTACCTATATGTGAAATGGACAAAAAAATTTTCGACAAAAAGTCATTCTTCATAAAAAGTTTTTGCTTGTTCTGAAACGTCCAGAAAGTTTTTTGTTTGTTCAATTTAACACACAGGGTGTTCCAAAATAGCAAAATTTAAATAATAATAAAGTCAAGTACCTTAAATATTAATGCCATGTAAAAAAAATTAAGAAAAATTGTTTGCAATTAAATATAGTACTCAAATATGAAAGCATGGCCTACTAGTCAATATTACGTATTTTGAAGAGATTCCGCAATTTTTATCATTGTTATACGTTTGAAGTATAGCCATTTTCCTTTAAAAAAAATATGTTTACTAAAGGCGCAGACATAATAAGAAATCATAAACCCCAAAATATTATTTAAACATTTATTTTGAAGAAACAGCACGTCCAGAAAATCATTTAATCAATCAGCACTGTAGTTAATAGGTTGTCTTTACACTATTTTTTTCTCAAAGTCCCTAATTGGAATATTTGAAATTCCAGTAAGCCATCAATAAGGCAATTGTTATTGTTTAACATTGTGTTTGACAAAGTGATTGAAATTTTATGTTATTGATTTTTAATTCCAAATAATGCTTACTTTACATCATAAAATGTATCTTATTAAATGTTATGGTATCGGTAATATTTCTTATCGTCATGCAATTGAATTGTGTCATGAAAAAATATCCAGAAGTCGAAATTAGCCGTCAAAGTGCGGAAAAGTTATTATGAAAATTTGATTTAACTGGTGATGTAAAATGTGGAAAAAAATTCAAAGAAGGTCCATGATGACGACGACGCAGCCACAATTCTAGTGTTTAATTCAGTCGAAGAAAATCCAAAACTATCACTAAGACAGAGATCTACACAAATTGATATTAGCAAGACACGAATTCCGAGGATTTTGACTGAAAATAAGTTATAAGCTTTCAAACCGAAAATTATACACACGTTGGAAGTTGGTGATGATGCGCGTCGATTGGATAGAAATCCAGTTTAGAAAAAGGAGCGAGGCTTACTGTAGATATGCATTTTCACAAGAGTATAATTTTTTTCCGATGAAAGCACTTTTTCTACCGATGGACTGGTATCGTTGCAGGATTGTCGTTTTTAGGCACAAGAAAATCCGTCTTTTTCAGTTACTCCTAGAAGTCCTAATGTCAAAAAAGTGAATGTTTGGTGTGCAATTACTTTCAATCGAATAATTGGTCCGTATTTAAAAAAAAAATAAACCAAAATTCATACTTGACGATGCTAAACACATTTTTCTGGCCAGAATTAGTCGAAGAGAATTTAGAATATAGAAAAAAAGCGTATTTTCAACAGGACGGATGCCCCGCCCATTCAACAATTCAGATCCGCAGTTGGCCTAACAAACAATTTGTAGTGAAGTGGATCGGAAGATGTGGACCTATTTGTTGGCCAGCAAGGTCCCCTGATTTGTCGCCACTTGACTTTTTCCTTTGGGGATTTTTGAAGGAAATAGTTTATAGACAGCCGATAGAACACAATATTGATTTACTCAAGACGGGGATCATTCAAGCAGTGGCCCAAGTAAATAAAGAAATGATCCACTCAACATATTCATCTTTTAGAACGAGACTGGAGAGGTGTGTTGAACTTGGAAGCCTGCATGTAGAATAGTTATGGTGCGTGAATAATAATTTTGCTGTTTTTTCAATAATTGTTGAATTTGTTCGTTAAATCATAATTTCTTCAAAATAAATGTTTAAATACTATTTTTGGGGTTTATCATTTCTTATTATGTCTGCGCCTTTACTAAACATATTTTTTAAGGAAAATGGCCATACTTCCAACGTATAACAATGATAAAAATTGCGGAATCTCTTCAAAATACTTAATATTGACTAGTAGGCCATGCTTTCATATTCGAGTATTAAATTTAATTACAATTTTTCTTAATAACGTTTTCACATAGCGTTAATATTTAAGATACTTTACTCAATCACTTAAGGTACTGGATTAATATCCATGTAGGATATGCCTCTTCAATCTATCCACGTTTCATTTATATCTGATGCCGTTCAGGTAAAAAAAATTGCCAGTGACTTAGTTATTAAGTTTATTTGTTAGAAGTAAAATTATTTAAAATTTTACAAATTTTCCAAATAACTCGATAACAGTTTGATATATTTTCAGTCTAAAAACGGGTTAATGCTGGATACACCACGTAGCTAGCTACATTTCAGATTTGTATTTAAATCTAGAATTAGTGCCGAACAATTTACAATATTTGTATTATTGTGTTAGTTGGGCTAGTTAGATTCCACCTGTCATTCATCCTTGTTAACGAGCATTTAAAGGTAAAACATCGGTTCATTATACGATTGTAATTTCATGGGCTAGTGCGACCCTGTAATGATCCTTACTTTGGCCATGTCTAATTATAACCTATTCGGGTGTAACAATCATTTCCTAAAATATGATACGGGTCCCATGTTTCCTTACGAAAACGCGAGAATATCAAACTCCTCCATGCGCCAATGGTTGGGGTTCGACCCCGATCATCTCCGTTCCCCCAAACTGGGCCCCGGGTAATTTTATAAAGTTCGTCGTGGACTGTTTACGTGACCGACATCCAGAGGACCTATTCGGAAGCGAAGACGTTGACGGACACGCCCTTAAATAAGGGCTCTCTCGATAAATCACGGTCGAGCACCTAATTAGGGGTGGAAAAACATCGTCCACCGTCCCGATACGCTTCGCTCGGAAGGAGGAGAAAGAGTCAATGGGGTTTGACGGGAGAACGACAAATACGTATACAAAAGTCGAGTCCTAATTTGTCCGCAAATCGTCTGGTGTAATCGTCGATCGGTTTGAAGGACAGGTCACATTTTTATTTCACAATTTCTATTTTATCAACGATCATGAAAAAGATCGCTACCAGATTCGACCTTGAAAAAGTAAAAATTACCAGTGGCGCCATATTTCATTATCTCATCTATCACTATCTCATTAGTATGGTCCGGAAAGTTTGCTACAACGCAGGGTCAAGAGTCGTAATCCGCCATGTCATTGACGGAAATATATATGAGAGACCAAAAAGACAAGTAAACGGATTACGAGTCCGACCCTGCGTTGCAGTACACTTTCCGGACCCTATTCCCAAAGAACCTCCGTTGAGATACAGTCCTAAAGATTTCCATGCTGACATATATTTTTTTTTAATAAATTGCAAATTGAACAGATCACTGGTCTCCTTTATGCTACTTCGTTTAGATGTACCCTGTATATATAACAGGGTGAGTCAGAAAGAATGGGACAAGACTAAACTGGAGATACTAGACATCAAAATATTATGATTGAGCTCAACATGCCTTATACCAATGTCGCTGGTTTAAGAGATACAGCGTGTTCAAAGTTTAAATTTTATTCTGAAATTTCTCAATAATCGAGAAAGTTTTGATAGTATAAATCTGAAACTTGGAGCTTTATGTTTTTTTGGTGTGAGAATTACGAATTTTAAGTTTTATTTTATATGTAAATTTGACAAATGTTGACAGAAGCCTACTTAGAAAAAATATAGCAATATCAGCGCCTGAAAAAAAATCAACAAAATACATTGAACCTTTTAAATGCAAATAACTTAAAAACCGATAGATTTAGACGACCTAAACAGGAGTACCTTTTCTCTGTGGAATTTTGGAATTTTCGATTGTTTTATGCATGACTCAACAGATAAAAAAAAAATACGTTTTAAAATACCAAAATAATACGGTGAAAATAGAGCCCTCTAGGACCAACGTCAAAATAAGCTGAAAATTCGTAATTCTCACACCAAAAAACATAAAACTACCAATTCAATCAGATTTATACTATCAAAACCTTCTCAGTTATTGAGAAATTTCAGAATAAAATTTAATCTTTGAACACGCTGTATCTCTTAAACTAGCGACATTGGTATAAGGCATGTTGAGCTCAATCATAATATTTTGGTGTCTAGTATCTCCAGTTTAGTCTTGTCGTATTCTTTCTGACTTACCCTGTATATACAGGGACAACCGGATCAGAGCTACGACCAAAATTAGAAGCAACCAAAAAAATCGAGCAAGGGCTCATTTTAAAGCTTAGAGCGTCTACTTTCAAATGCCGAGTGCGCTTTTGAAAAATCATCGGCGGCTCCAATATGGCGGCCGGAAGCCGGAGAAAAATCAAGTGTCCAGCAGAAAAAGCTTTTAAAAATAAAAATTCGCAACCGATCGGGTCGTTTTTTGGCTCAAATTGTAGCTAATGGATGCGTCTAAAAATCTAGTGTGGTAGGTTGACAAAATCTAACATGGCGGATCCAAAATGGCGGTCAAAAATCCCATATGGTGGCCGAATTTTTGAAAATCAACCAATTTGCACCAAATTTGGTGTACGAGGGTATTGGGGATCACTGATCACGAATCCGAGAGCCAAGATTTGGCCAGATTTGCCAAACTCAAGATGGCGGATCCAAGATGGCGGACGAAATTTTCGAAAATCAACCGACTTGTAGTACCAAATTTATTATACAGGGTATTTTAGGGTCACCGATTACGAATCCGAAGGTTCGATTTTCAAAATTCAAGATGGCGGACCCATTATAGTGAATTGGGTTATTGAGTTTCCGTAAAGTAATTTTAAAAATATGACCTCAGATTCGTAATCAGCGACCCAAAAAACCTGTGGTATACGGGATACCACAGTTGGTGCCAATCGGTTGATATTCAAAAATTCGGCAACCATATTGGATTTTTGACCATCATATTGGATTCGCCATGTTGGATTTTGTCAACCTACCGCACCAGCTTTTTAGGGACATCCATCAGCTACAATTTGAGCCCAAAAACGACCCGATCGGTTGCGAATTTTTATATTTGCGCTTTTTTCCTGGACACTCGATTTTTCTCCGACTTCCGGCCGCCATATTGGAGCCGCCGTTATGGATTTTTCAAAGGCGCAATCAGCACTTTAAAGCTTTTTAGAAATATCTTTGGTTGCTTCTAATTCTGGTCGTAGCTCTGATCCGGTCGACGCGGATTGTCCCATATACAGTAAGCGGCAGCCTACTACATGTACGCATTAGGTTGATCTTAAATACATATTAAATGATACATTGTTATGTCATAGTTAGGCGAATTTACTTGGGCCGGGGGGGGGGCTTGGTTGTACATAAAGCTGCCGAACATAATTATGTTCGGTGACAATACGCTCGTAATAACGCACTTTTCTAATCAGGCACTAGACCAGAATCTTAACATAGTATAAAACAAAGTCGCTTCCCGCTGTCTGTCCCTATCTATCTACTACCTATGTATGCTTAGATCTTTAAAACTACGCAACGGATTTTGATGCGGTTTTTTTAATAGATAGAGTGATTCAAGAGGAAGGTTTATATGTATAATACATGCATAATATAGTAGAGAAACACTGATAATTTTAGAGGTTTCTAATGTGATGTCGTAAACCGGGCGAAGCCGGGGCGGGTCGCTAGTAAAATATAAAATGGTATTTCAAATTTTAACTCAAACAGCCTTACCGACAAACCGGATCGCGATTGGTTCTCACCTCATGTTTACGTCTACTCGACAAAGAAGTTAAATTACACCGGCACACAAAAAAAAGTGGTCATTACTTTTGACCGGACCCATCTAGGGTTATGTATTTCGATGCACTGAATCCGAATTTGAGGTCGGTTTAACCCGTACACCCTCAAAATTTTGAGTAAATTGCAAAAAAATCGCTAAAAATGGCAAAAAGATGAAGTTATGCAAGCGATAATTTTTTTTACGAACTAGATCAAGTATGTTTATTATTTATTCCGATGCGCTGAATCCGAATCTGAAGTTGAGTTAGCTTGTCAACCCTCCAAATTTAGAGTATATTGCAAAAAACCGCTAAAAATCGTAAAAATTTATGAAAACGAAAAACTTTTTTCGAACTAGATCTAGTATGTTTTTTGTGTATTTTGATGCGCTGAATCCAAATCACAAGTTCATTTAGCTGGTAGACCCTTCAAAGTTAGAGTAAATTGCGAATAACCGCTGAAAATTGCTAAGAAATCGTGAAAAATTGCAATTATGCAAACGAAAAAAAAATGTTAAACTAAATCAAGTATTTTTCTTATGTATTTTGATGCGGTGAATTCAAATCCGAAGTCGGTTTGGCTTGTACACCCTCCAACTTTAAATAAATTGAGAAAAAACTCTAAAAATAGCCAAAATCGTAAAAAATAGTCATGAAGTAGTAGATAATATCAAAAAATAGTATTTTTCTTACTCACAGTAATAAACAAACCATGATTCATTTCAAATTATACTATAACATCAATAGATTGTAATTTTAATTAAAAAAAAAACGACCTTCCTTGATTTTACACTGTTCTTCTCTTGTATCGACTACAGTGAAGAATAAGAACGATTTCATCAAGACATAAGTGATGGAGAATTAGTATCAAGGAATATGGAATGTCAACATGATGGCCGATTTTTGCTGGACTTTAAAGAGAGAAATAACGAGAGAAGATAGAAAACGAAAGAGAAACCTACTGCATAGAACATTCGAAGAAAAAAGAGTTCGATACAAGCGAAGAACAGTGTAAAATCAAGGAAGGTCGTTTTTTTTTTAATTCTAATTACAATCTATAGATATTATAGTATAATTTGAAAGGAATCATGGTTTGTTTATTACTGTGAGTAAGAACAATACTATCTTTTGATATTATCTACTACTTCATGACTGTTTTTTACGATTTTTTTGCTATTTTTAGCGTTTTTTCGCAATTTATTTAAAAGTTGGCAACAAGTTGGCTTGGTGTACAAGCCAAACCGACTTCGGATTTGAATTCAGCGAATCAAAATACATAAGAAAAATACTTGATTTAGGTTAAGAAATTTTTTTTCGTTTGTATAATTGCAGTTTTTCACGATTTTTTAGCAATTTTCAACGGTTATTCGCAATTTACTCTAATTTTGGAGGGTCTATCAGCTTAATCAACTTGTGATTTGGATTCGGCGCATCAAAATACACAAAAAAACGTACTAGATCTAGTTCCAAAAAAATTTCTCGCTTGCATAACTGCATTTTTTTGCCATTTTTAGCGATTTTTTTGCAATTTACTCAAAATTTTGAGGGTGTACGGGTTAAACTGACCTCAAATTCGGATTCAGCGCATCGAAATACATAACCCTAGATGGGTCTGGTCAAAAGTAATGACCACTTTTCTTTTTTTGTGTGCTAGTGTTATCAATTGCTGCAAACACAATTCGGCTACGTACGCGTTAGGGTGCCGCTTACTGTATATTTTTTTGAACAGCTTATTCCTGCTTTTTTATTTTACTTGTAACACACGCGGAACAAAGCCTAAAAAAAACACCCCCGGGCTAACCGGCCGCGTTCCGAAGGCATCACGTGACCGCCCTACGTAAACACGTCTCACGCTCGGGCACAAACCGGACCCTTAACGATGTCCTCCAAGAGGTCTGGGCGACTTTTTGCGACTCTCTCGTCTCGAGTGACACCGAATCTCGCCCTCCCCTAAGGGAAGCCCACTCACAAGTGTACAAATAAATGTGGCGGCTTGTGTACACGCGAGAGGGGAGGGGGAAGTCGACGAGTCGCGTGGAGAGACTTGTTAATCTGTCTCACCCGAAAAAATTCAATGGGGGTAACATGAGGCTCGGAGAGTATTTTTCTTGTTTGGAGAAGAAAATTACTGTTTGTCGAGGTGGTGTCTTATGTTTTTGTATTTCATTTTAAATAGTGTGCCGCCTAATAAGATGAAAAATCCAACGGTGTAAAACAAGATGCGATATTTATTGTTCATTTATTAAACAATCCAAAAATCACAGGCGGCTCAGGTGGGTGGGCACAGATGGGGGGATGCAAATTAATACTAATGAGTAGAGTCCGGAAAGTGTGCTACAACGCACTATACAACTCTATGATACTTAAAGTATATACTGTATTTTTAAGCGTCTTGTAAATTATGTACGTGTGTCCTTGCCTGTGCATACTAGGGTGATTTTTTTTTCAACTATTTTTTTATATTTTCAGTCCCCACCTGAAATTTTGTTGAATATGTCGAAAAAAAATTCCTGAAAGTTACAGCTCTTAATGTTAATTTTAAGTACTTTCCCAAAGCGAGAAAAAAAGTTTCCATTTAAAATACACGTAAATCGATGCTGATTACGATTCTGTGGTGAAAAATGATTTTTCATATAATTCATTTTTAATTTCAGAATCGTAATCAGCAACCCAAAAAATTTAATAATATGCATTTAATATCAACTTTTTATTTTTTTAGTGAAATTTGACAGCTTGTTGACAGCTGTCATTAAGTCGAAATTTATTATTGACTTCAGATTCGTGATCAGCGACCCAAAAAAGTCAAAATAAAAATGTTTTCAAAAAATTTTCCTCTATAAGAGTTTATGGGGGTTATATGGGGGTGGAGAGAAAAAATGATGCGGTAGAAAAAAAATGTTTTGCCAAATTTGGTTTCAGTGCATCAAAATACATAGGGAATGATGGATCTGATCGCAAAGACAGAACTTTTTTTGTAGACCTGTGTTATCATAGAGTTGTAGAGTGCATTGTGGCACACTTTCCGGGCCCTATTTGGGAATTACAGTTATGGTTACTTAACAACCGGCATAAATCGCTCCTTTTTTCTTTCTTCAGGAGAATTATTTGTGACCCGCCAAATTGCTTCGCCGCGCCGTTTCTTTCACTCAGTGCCGGAATTAAAATAATTTACCGCCTCGCTGCATGTGACCTGGCGCGATCCAGAACTGCATGGCGCTGAAAATTCCCCAAACGGCGACTTCTCGAACTGTAAAATGAAGGCATTTATCTCTGCGACAAAAAGACGCGTTCCGTGTGGCCCGAACCGCATGCCGCAACCGCACCTCGTATGTTCGCTGACGTATTAGTAGAGTAGAATTAGTCGATTTGTACCCTAAACGAAAAGTAACTGACACTTCACCAAAAAAAGTTGCTTTTTTGTGAGGAGGCTGAAAATATTAAATATCGTTTTTTTGGCAACAATTTAAAATTATTGCTACATTGTTTAAATAATTCGCAAAGGTCTTAATAAATCGGCAAAGAGAACCGTAAACTATACAAAAAAATGTTTCAGATAAAAAATGTAACTAGTAAAAAACCCTACAAAACCCAATATTAGCAAATCGGTTAATTTGTTTGTCTGAAAAATTGAAAAAACCGTCAAAATAGCCTCTTATTTCAATTGTTTATAACTAATTATAAAGTAAGCCTTGTGACTTTAAAAGCATTGGAAAATGTAGGTACCGGTGTACTTAAAAAACGCTGAAAATTTCAAAACGATATATTTTTAAGTTTTTGCAAAAAAGTAAATTGTTTATTATAAAGGTGCTTTCGTAAAACAGCCTTTAATTCTTTTGTAAACATCATAGAGTAACGATTCAAAATGGATTCTCTTCTTGATGAGTTGGACTATCAAGTACATCGAAAAATTAATTGAATTTCACAAATTTAATTGTTTAATGGTAATGACAATCGTTGAATAATGTTATTATATATAAAATAAGTCGCTTGGACTAATTTGATTAAAGTTGTGAGTATTCCCAAAGTCATTTTTTTCACGAATTACCCCAGATTAAAACAAAATTATCATTCTACGATAGTTTCTTTTAAATTTGTGAAATTCAATAAATTTTTCGATGCACTTGATAGTCCAACTCGTCAAGAAGAGAATCCAATTTGAATCATGATGTTTACAAAAAAATTGAGGGCTGTTTTACGAAAACACCTTTATAATAAACAATTTACTTTTTGCAAAAACTTATCGATTGAATTTTCAGCAATTTTTAAGTACACCGATACCTACATTTTCCCATACTTTTAAAGTCACAAGGCCTACTTTATAATTAGTTAGAAACAATTGAAATTAGGGGCCATTTTGACGGATTTTTCAATTTTGCAGATAAACAAATTAACCGATTTGCAAATTTCTTGATGGGTTTTGTAGGGTTACATTTGTACTAGTACTAGTTAAATTTTTTATCTGAAGCATTTTTTGTATAGTTTACGGTTCTCTTTTTATTTCAAAAACACCTGATTTTCGCACCTTTGCGAATTATTTAAACAATGTAGCAATAATTTTAAATTGTTGCCAAAAAACGATATTTAATATTTTCAGCCTCCTCTACAAAAAGCAATTTTTTTTGGTGACGTGTCAGTTACTTTTTCGGCTAAATCCTAATTCTACTATAACTATATGCGCGTCCATTAGCGAACGGCGGGCGACATGGCCGGTGCCAGTGTTAAGCGCAGTCCTCCTCTTCCTTTTTTGCGCGCTCCCGGTGCGGCAGTGCAACACAGACTAGCTGTTCGTTGCATGCCAGGGCCGTACTTAGATTCGGTTACGTCAACGTCAAACGAAAGCCGCTTCTTCAGGAACCACTACTTCCGCGTCTGTTTTTTCCACATTTAATTCGACTAAATCAGAAATTAGGTTATACAGGGTGAGTCAGAAAGAATGGGACAAGACTAAACTGGATGTACTAGACACCAAAATACTATGATTGAGCTCAACATGCCTTATACCAATGTCGCCAATACCGATTTATACCAATGAAATTTCTGAGAAAGTTTTGATAGCATAAATCTGAAAATTGGGAGTTCTATATTTTTTGGTGTGAGAATTACGAATTTTAAGCTTATTTTGACGTTGCTCTTAGAGGGCGATAGTTTCACCGTATTATTTTGGAAAATTAAAACATATTTTTTTATCTGTTGAGCCACGCATAAAACAAATCGGGAATCTAAAAGAACGCCCAATTCTACAGAGAAAAGGTACTCTTGTTTAGGTCGTCTAAATCTATCGGTTTTTAAATTATTTGCATTTAAAAGGTTCAATGTATTTTTGTTGATTTAAACTTCGAACACGCTGTATCTCTTAAACCAGCGACATTGGTGTAAGGCATGCTGAGCTCAATCAAAATAATTTAATGATATGTAAATTTGACAAATATTGACACAAGCCTACTTAGAAAAAATATAGCAATATCAGCGCCTGAAAAAAATCAACAAAATACATTTGTTTTACGCATTGCTCACCAGATAAAAAGAATATGTTTTAATTTACCAAAATAATATGGTGAAACTAGCGCCCTCTAGGAGCAACGTCAAAATAAGCTTAAAATTCGTAATTATCACACCAAAAAACTTGAAACTACCAATTTTCAGGTTTATACCATCAAAACTTTCTATTGAGAAATTTCAGAATAAAATTTAAACTTTGAACACGCTGTATCTCTTAAACGAGCAACATTGGTATAAGGCATGTTGAACTCAATCATAATATTTTGGTGTCTAGTATCTCCACTTTAGTTTTGTCCCATTCTTTCTGACACCCTGTATTTTTGAGCTGGATATAACCTTTTTTGTCCATTTTGACTAGGGTCCGGAAAGTGTGCCATAACCTAATAAAACTCTATGATAAATAAAGTATAAACTGTAATTTTTAAGCGTCATGTAAATTAGGTACGAGTGTATTTCTTGCCCTTGCATACACACGCCACTGACCGTGCCTAGTAACGCGCACTGGGACTCTAATACCCCACACCCGTGGTGGGTGGTCGGGATTCTTGACTGAAGTTTAGCTACGCCATGTGCGCCGATTCCGTAGTGTTTTACGTTATCTCGATGAGAGCGGATGGACGATAGAACGTCGAGTTCAAAATAATGTTATGTGTGTGACTAACTCGTGAGTTCGTGTAGCGTATTTACATTGCATATGATTTTGTGTGGATTTTTGCAATAATGGCACAGTCGTCACCATTTGTAAACAGGCTGAAAATAGGTTTATTGAAAATTACGACGGTTTTACAAAAGACGAATGACATATTTTATGTATTCCTTGCAATCGTTGATATATATTTCGTAGACGCCGAGAGTGTAAAAGACATTTAGATTCAAATATCCATCAACAAAATATTACTGGTACTTTTAGAAAAGAGAAATTTTGGTTCGATTTGTGTATAACATTTTGCGCATGTGGCCTTTCGTGGAACGTGGTCAACAATATTCACTTTAGACGTTTTTTTTTACCTTGCGCAAAACATATTTACAGAAGACATATCAACGTATCATGGGAAATAGCAAAGAAGACAGACGCAATAAATTTCCGTGGCTGGCAGTGGATGAAACACCAGATTTTTGCGGTAATATATGGTCGTTAATGTTCTGATACGAATTTTAGGTGTTTCAGATATTTCGCCCCCGATATTGATAGCTAGTAAACGGGTTTTGCAAACAACGGCTAAAAGTATAGAAATAGTAGTAACACGTGCATTGTCCTCTGTAGATCCACAAAATAATAAGTACTAACAATTTTTCATAATTCTTTTTTTTGCGTCAATGATCCCGCAACTGGTAAAAAACGAGAAATATCACCCTTTGATTTTTGCCATATCTAGTTATTCTAACCTCAAAAATGAGAAAATTAAATTGTTCTAATTGCGTTTCCTTCAAGTACACGTCTCGAGTGCACGTTTCTATTTGTTTTTGAGTGATATAAAGGACGATAACACAGTTGAAATTGCGGTTAAAAAAAAAGAATCTTGAAAAAATCGCGTTTTTTAATAGTTTTTGTTAAAAATTGAAGGTTACATCAATTTTTTTTCCAAATTTTAACAATTCCATTCGAAAGAGCGACATCGAAAACAAGGGAATACATGGTTTTAGTTATTTTTTTCTTTATTTTTTTCTATCGGCAATATGAGCCTCTAAGTTCATGTCTCTTGACAGAGTGCACTTGGGCGTTAAAGGGTTAATGCAAGGTATTTTTATACTTGTAATTTTTCCAAAATCTCGCAAATATTTTGCAAGCCGTTTCTAATATCTTCTGGTGAGGCTGACATTTTTTTGGAAGGCAAGGTATTTGTCGAAAAAAATAGTTTTTTGATTGAGGCTTCGATCGGTTCAACAAGCTACTGCCTCCTACCGTTATTTATTGCACACGTGCCAAATTGAATGCAATCCGATCGAGCGGGGGCCCGCGCTCAATCTCAGTCATTACCACATCCGCTTTCCCACTTTGTCCCGACAATACATCAACATACTAGCGAACAATGCGCGGAAACGCAATGTCTCGCTTCCATCACTCGTTTGTCCGCTTACAATGATCGCCAATCGGAGAAATGTCGGGTAAATACCCGTGATCGAATAGTTCCTGCATTATCCGCGGAGTTTAATTATGCGACAGCTGTCGCGCGGGACAACTACACTTCATACAGAATAAAAACCGGTGCACGTCATCACACATGTGTTTCAGTTTTATAGCGCACTGTTGCCACATTGTCATTAAATTACACAGACCTGCAAAAAACACTTTTTTTGAACCCTAATAGGTGATTCCGAACGTTTTTGACATGCTGAACACAATACCGTCGTCCGATTTACCCTATCACGTCACAATTTTCAGAAAACCTAACCTAAAACTGCAAAAAAATGCTTTTTTTGGCCTCTATTGAGGCCTTCATAGTCACAGAATTTCCAGAATCTATGTTTCGGAAACATACAAAGAATTCAAAATTAAATACGCTAATCCAACGGATTTTGACCTGCTAAACACGATGCCGCGCCACTTGTTTTTCTCCATGAAGTTTTAGAATTATGAAAAAACATAACCTTAAAATTGATATGAAGTGTCTTTATCATATTTATTTGGTAATATTAGGTATCACTGCCATTGTCTCTTAACACACCTTAATCAAATATATATTTTTAATAACCATTTTTAAATAAATAAATAAAACATAACCTTAAAATGCATCAAACGTTATATTCGTAATACTCAGCTTTCAAACACTCAAAGATGTAATAAGTACCATATTCGATAGATTTTGGCGTACTAAACACGTCGGCTTTAACCGTTTTATTCAACTAAATTCAAGATATTGACAATACATAAAACATTGATTTCAACGTGTTAAACATCATGCAGTTACTGCTTTTACTCGATCAGATTTTGAAAAAATAAAAAAGCTGAGTATTACGAAAATAGTGTTTTATATATTTTAAGGTTACGTTTATTATTATTTTTATTCAATAATTTTTCCAAAAACAAAATGATGTAATGGATTAAGATGGACTATGACAGTGATGCCTAGTATATTACTTATGGCCAATATATAAGAAAAGACTTGCTTCATATCAATTTTAAGGTTATATTTGGAATAAAATTAAAAACTCAGGTTTTATTGATATTTGGACGAAATGCTTCCACTCGTAATTTTTTACTTCCAGTTTAGAGTTTCTCAAGAAATATTGAAAGTATACAGGGAGTTAGAGTTTTATATACCGCTGTCAATTTTTATTTTTTTAAATAGAGTACCCTGTATCGTTCTATATTTTTGAGCAGGCCTTTGATCGTCAATTGTCTGACGTAAAAGTCTGTTTGACATTAAACTATAATTAGCTTAAAAGCGTCAGTTAAAAGTTAGTAGTAAGTGTCACTAGATTAATCTTTTCGGGTCCATAGAATGGCCGGCTCGTCCTCCGGATTTCAATCCATGTGATTTTTTTTATGGGACTTTTAAAATGCATAGTCTATTTCACACAACCACCTAACATTGAAAATTTAAAAACAAGAATTAGAAATGAAATTCGGGGAATCACACCTCAAGTTATTAGAAATGTATTGAGCGAATTTGAATATCGTGTGGCTTAGCTCAGGAAACTTTTGGAGAGCATATCGAACATTTAATTTAGGTGTATTTTTATTTGTTATATATTGTGAAAATTATTAATGTGTCACTTGCACATGTGCACATGCTTTCTCCATGTTACGTTGTTTCTGTTACTGATACTAGTTAAGATAAATTTCCCAATTCAACAGCTGTTATCTCGATAGCCACGAAAGTAACAGGTAACAAATGTTATATTTTTGAAATTGTTTCTCAAAGGTCTGCTCAAAAATATAAAACGATACTCGAAAATCGAACGCCCTGTATACTTTCACTATTTCTTGAAAAACTCTAAACTGAAAATAATAATTGACGTGTCGAAGCATTTCGTTCCAATATCAATGAAACCTGAGTTACAAATATCACTTGTAGATGAGAAAAATCTGCGCAAAAATGGTGCCAGAAAACCTTTCGCAGGAACAAAAGGACATCAGGAGAGAAAGGTGTCTTCACTTTTTGGAATCGATTGAAAATGATCCCCATTTTATGGAACGTGGCATTACTGGTGATGAGACTTGGGTGTTTGAATACGACCCGGAAACCAAGCATAGAATAGCACCCTTCAAGCTCTCCAAGTTCCAAAAAGCACAAATGATCAAGTCGAAAATCAAATACATGCTGATTTACTTTTTTGATAGCCAATGAATTGTCCACAAAGAGTTTGTGCCTCTAGCCCAAAAAGCAAATCAACATGCGTGTGAGACCACACATCAAGAACAACTGGATGTTGCATCACGACAATGCGCCATGTCACGCAGCCATTCAATAAGAGTTTTTAGCCAGTAAACACATTCCTGTGGCTCCTGAGCCTCCTTATTCGCCTGACTTGAGTCCTTGTGCCTTTTTTCTCTTCCCGAGATTGAGAAATCACCATAGAAAACATTCAAACAGCTGTAACCGGCCAGCTGAAGGCTATTCCAGTATATGAGTTCCAGCACTGCTATGAGGAATCGAAGAACCGTCTCCAGCGCCATGTGGCTCACCAAGGAAGTTATTTTGAAGAATACAATACTGAATTGTAATTTTATTCGAATAAAAAAAAATAAAAAAATCAGTCTCTACTTAATTTACACACCTCGTATCATGTCGTGATTTTGGGGCTTAATTGAATCAATGGCCATTGAACTTGCTTTCTGCGAAAAAAAGGTTTTGCCCTATTTTAATATTTGTTTTTGAAATACTTAGAACTTATTTTAGGTATTATTAAAAATACGCAAGTTTTCACAATTAATATAAAAGCAAAATGGGATTTAAAAAAAACTGGGATTAAAACGGTCTTAAACCAGCTTTTATCAAATTGCTTCCATCTTAATTGGGACACCCTGTATCTCAACTCTAGAGATAACACCGCACAAAGAGAAAAAGGAACGGGATTTGTCCGGCGGAATAAAGTCGTCCTCGTTGCAGGACGTAGACAGTAACAGACGGCAAAAGAAAGTTCATCCTTCCTACTGATGTTTGGCAGCGAGTAAATCTCAAGAGATCGAACCGTAAGTTCTTCATTTAAACTCGGATAAATTCCTCTCCGTCCTAGTAAATGAATGCCCTCTTCCGTTTTCACCCAATTAAGTGGACGACTTCGACAAATACAATTTTGAGATCCAAGGAGATCCTGCTTGATTAACACTTTGCTTTCGAGAGGAGAGAAAGATGTAAAATTTCTCTTTTCTGACGTTTTCTCCAGTGCTACGAAAAGCGTAGGCATTATTCGCTATAAAAAGTTGCCAGTTAAACAAACACGTGTTCTAACGAGACGCTAAACTTCTACCCTCTGCGCGTTGGTATCATCAGGAGTATTGTCGCGTCACTTCAGATAACGTTTGTTAAATGTTTGACAATTGATATGTGACAGAAGTCTAGTCAGAAGAAGAACTATCCGTTCGTATACACAAATATTTTGCCCAAATATTGATGAAATCTTTGTATGCATTGTGCTAGGAAAAATTTTTTTACCCGATGGCGATTAGACCAGCCGATACTTGTTTTCAAATAAGGTAGTTTGGAGTCTATATATAATCACTATTTTTTATTAAAATACCTCTAGATCGCCAGTTGAGAAAGTTGTGCAAAATTTGTCATTAAATAAAATTTAAAAAAAAAATAAAAAATCTGCAATCTTTCTTATCTTTTTCTAGACAACTTGTGAACTATTGAAGAGAAAAGTTGAAAAGAAAAAAGTTTGTTATAAAATTTTACAAAAATGTGTTAGGTTAGAAATAAAAAAATGTTGTATTGTTGCAAAAATAGCTATAATTGGAAAAAAATTGAAGAAAAACAAAGTTTTTATTAAAAGATAAATAATAAATAAATAATAGTAATATTAATAAACTTAAAATATATAATACATAATAACAAAACTTTATTCTCTCTTCAACTTTTCTCTAAAATGAATAGTTTTTGAGTTATCTTTAAGGTCCGGAAAATGTGCTACAATGTAGAATTGGCACTATACAACTCTATTTTTTTAAGCGTCTTGTAAATTATGTACGCGTGTATTTTTTCCCGTGCATACGTACTCCACTGACCGTGCCTGGTAACAACCACTGGGACTCGCTCGGTGCAAGAACAGCTATATACAATTTACTACGTAGCTACGATTTCGTAGTATTTTACGTTAGCTCGATAGGAGTGGACGAACGGTAAAACGCAGAGTTTAGAATAATTTTATGTGTTGTGAGTTGGTAACTAATAAACGTGTGTACATAGGTATTTTGCACCGTGTACGTATTTCTTTTAGAGTTCGTGTAGTATATTTTCATATTATCTGATTTTGTGTGGATTTTTTTGTATAATAGCACAATCGTTACCATTTGTAAATAGACTGGAAAAGATGATAGAGGTACTGTTAGAAAAAAGGAATGTTTTGTGCAAGTAGTCTTTCGTGGAACATGGTCGACAATATTCACTTTAGACGTTTTTTTGCCAAATATGTATCCGATTTTCCATTGTCTAGTAGCCATAAATTGCGTTAAACATATTTACAGAAGACATATCAACGTGTCATGGGAAATATCAAAGATACATAAAAATATCAAAATATCAAAGAAGCAATAACATTCTGTGAGTGACAAAGGACGAAACGACAGATTTTTGCGGTGATAAGGTCGTTTATGTTCTGCTACGAATTTTAGGTGTTTCAGATATTTCAGATATTTCACCCCCGATATTGATAGCTAGTAAACGGATTTTTGCAAACAACGGGTCAAAGTATGGAAATAGTAGTAACATGTGCATTGCACTCTGTAGATGTAAAAAATGATCATGTACTGATGTCAGTGACAACAAACAACTGTAAGTGACACAAACAACTGTGCAAAATCCGTGAAAATAATATGCGTGGTGTGTCGTCCTCTGTCCATGTGAACTATTTTGAATATGCACCTTTAACCTCAGTAGATGTAGAACGATCATTTTCATTCTACAACCATATGTACAGCCCAAATTGCTCACGTTTAACGAGAATAAAAGCAGAAAAACTACTGGTCGTGGCAACGCAGGCTCAAGCAGAGGGGACAGTCGGTGTTTCCGAATGACACAAGCGATAGGTATGTACATTATTAACACAATTTTACTCCTGTCTTTTTGGTCTCTCATATGTCTTCCGATTACGAGTCCGACCCTGCGTTGCACCACACTTTCCGGATGTAGAGTCATTCCAATAAAAATTGGAGATCATATAGTAGAAACTACCTCATTTCAAAATAGATTTCAGAACAGAGAACAGTTAGACCGCCTGGTCTAACAGGCTACCACCACCACCTTCGTTTACTTTGTACAGCCAGTCCTGTGAGCTTTGTAATCAGCTATCAACGACAATTGATTCACCGGCTTATCTGCCTTCCCGCTGGCTAGGTTAGAATGCCGACGTTCACATCCCCTTTAAACAGAGCTCCGCGGACTTCTTGGCGCTATTCCAGTTCGCCCGACAAATTCCGGGGCTTATAATTCGGCGGACTGGAAAAAAAAATGAGGGTCCCTGACTAACCACGTCGTCCTTTTGCCGTGTTTTGCCACTTTTGGACGCTAGGTGAACGAAAACAGTGGGGGTTTTTTGTCGTGTTAAGCCGAAGCGGTCGGCTTTCAGAGGGACTGGGATGCTGTGCGCAAAAAAGGCATTATGAGTTCGTTATGTATTATTGTGTACGAGGTAGCGAAACTGATCTAAAATATAACGTAAATACGAGGTGAATAAATTAAGTAATGATAGTGTTTTTTTCTCTTTTTTTTTCGAATAGAATTACAATTCAGTATTGTCTCCTTCAAAATACCTTCCTTGGGAAACCACACAGCGCTGGAGACGGTTCTTCCATTCCTCATAACAGTGCTGGAACTCATATATTCGAATAGCCTTCAGCTGGTCGGTTACAGCCGTTGGAATGTTTTCTTTGGTTCCAAAATGACGTCCCTTGAGGTGATTTTTTCAATCTCGGGAAGAGAAAAAAGTCACAAGGACTCAAGTCAGATGAATAAGGAAGCTGAAGAGCCACAAGAATGTTTTACTGGCTAAAAAAACTCGTATACTGAAATGGCTGTGTGACAAGGCGCATTGTTGTGATGCAATATCCAGTTGTTCTTGATGTTTGGTCTCACACGCATGACCCTTTTTCGAAGTTTTTCAAAAACCTCTCTGTAAAAGTGTTGATTTACTGTTTCGCCTGGAGGCACAAACTCTTTGTGGACAATTCCTTGGCTATCAAAAAAGCAAATCAGCAAGCATTTGATCATCGACTTGCTCATTCTTGCATTTTTTTGGGTCTTGGAGAGCTTGAAGTGTGCCATTCCAGCTTTGGCGCTTGGTTTCCGGGTCGTACTCAAACCTCCCAAGTCCCATCACCAGTAATGACACATTAATAAAATGGGTATCATTTTCAACCGATTCAATTACTTTCATTTCAATCATACAAATCAAACTTATCTATGGAGCCTATTGTGTGAAAATTACCTCACAATTACAACACAAAGAATTATTATTTTCAGCATTAATATTCTTTTAAGAGAAGGAACATTGGCAATAATTAATAGAAGGAATATGCCACTGTCTCGAAAAAAGAAACCTAACCAAATTCTTAAAATAAACACTCGATGATGAAAATGCAATTTGTAAGTGATTTCAGCGTCTTTTTTGAGTCACCACTCTGTACGTTTGGAATTACGTTGAACATAAACGTAAAATAGGGCATTGATTAAAGTCAAAAATGGTGATACTATTTCAGAAATAAGTACATATTTTCCGACACACTTCAAGAGCATTAGATGTCGCCCTATTTATCAAAGAAAGTAATAGACAATGTGTGGCCCTGTTAGCCTGAATTCCGACCCCAGTGATTACCCGCAACGACAAAAAACGTCCAAACCCGCATCGTCTTTCGGATTAATGGACAAATTGCGCGTGTCTAGACTATCTAAAGAGAAGTTACGGAGAGAACTTAGAACTTTATTTCAGTACCACAAGAAAAATAAGCTTTACTTTTATTGATTGCTTGGCGTTTTTATTTTTACATCGCCCAAGTGACAGTACGAGTAATGAGACTGGCCTTTTACTGTTTTTTATTCGAATAGAATTACAATTCAGTATTGTCTCCTTCAAAATAACTACCTTGGGAAGCCACACGCTGGAAACGGTTCTTCCATTTTTCAATCTCGGGAAGAGAAAAAAGTCACAAGGACTCAAGTCAGCCGAACAAGGAAGATGAGCTCGAGGTTTTTCAAGAACCTCTCTGTAAGAGTGTCGATTTTTCTGGGCAGTTCCCTGGCTATTAAAAAAGCAAAACAGCATGCATTTGATCTTCGGCTTGCTCATTCTTGCTTTTTTTTGGATCTTGGAGAGCTTGAAGTATGTCATTCCATGCTTTAGCGTTTGGTTTCCGGGTCGTACTCAAACACCCAAGTCTCATTACCAGTAATTCCTTCCACGTTCCATAAAATGGGCATCATTTTCTGTTGATTCCAAAAAGTCAACACACCTTTCTCTTCTGATGTCCTTTTGTTCCTGTGATATATTTTTTTGGAACCATTTTTGCGCAGATTTTTTCTCATCCCCCAATTCGTTAGTCAAAATCTGATGAATTGTGGGTGATTCAAATTTAAATATTCCCCGATCATTCTTGTCGTCAACCGACGATGTGAACGCACAAGATCCCGTATTTTATCGATATTTTCTTCGGTTTTTGAAGATGAAGGCCTTCTATGCGTTCGCTGCGTGGTTCATCTTCAATCGACTCTCTTCCTTCTGAGAATGCCTTAAACCACTAAAAAAAAATGGGCTCTTGAAAAAACACTGTCTCCGTACGCGTGTTGAAGTTTTACAAAAGTATCTGTTGCGCTGTGTCCAAGTCTGAGGCAAAACCTGATAGCACACCGTTGCTCAAAATTAATGTCACTCATTTTTAAAACGCACTAAAAAAAATCGGTTTACGAAAACAGTCACAAAGAACAAACAAATGACTCTAATAAGGTCACACTTGTACTGAAGGTGCATTACATGTTACCCTACCGCCCTTCCAAGTCCCGTCTTCGCAGTGTTGTTAGATCGGCAGTTGTTAGGCAGCACTAAATTCATTTACGAGTAATATGTAACATCTATCCCAGTCCGATCCTGGTAATTAACTATTATCCTGACAATTAGCTATTGCAAAACGCATTTGACAACAAACACACCGAGTTCGTTGGTCATTCAAACCGAAGGACATTTTGAACATTTGCTCTAAGAATAAATATATGTTCTTAAATTTTGATTTGTGTCCCGACTATAACAAAAAATGATTTTGAAAACATATTCTTCTCACTTTATCAATAAACAATCGTAAACCTCAAACACAATCTCGGGTGTTCTTTAAGTCTGCTGTTCACTTCTCTCTCAGTTTAGCCTAGGTAACGCAGATTATAAACGAATTTCGTTCGCTCTAAGAAGCAAAAGGCCTTGTGCGCGAGCGATAGCGGATTAAAGCAAAGGTCACTGGTCATTGCTGATCATAGAGATCCAGAACGGCGACATATCCAGCTGGGTCAGCTCATTATATTTTTTATCCGTTGTCGTATGGAGACGGTACTCTCGGGCTATTCCACAGACTCACTCCAAATGTCACCGCTCAAAACTGTTGCCATTGCCGTAACTAGAATTATTTTTACTACCCTACTATTTAGAGGGATACTGTCAATCGAATATATACAACATAACATACACTATACTCACAAAAATTATGGGAGCAAATAAAATCTAAATTTTTCCCCTTCAATTTCCTTTTTTTTAATTGTTTGCTACGTCCATTTGTCCCGGAGATATCCGAAATTGAACGAAAAAGGACCTTGTTGTCTTCAACCACCGATATCTCAGCAACCAATGATCGTAAAGAAAATTGAAGGGCAGTTTCGGAAACCGGAATAAACGTCCTATAAAATCCTGTCAAGATATTTAATAAAAAAAGCCCACCCTGAATATCTACTTGAAAAATGTTGAAAAAAGTGACTTTTTCCCTTGTTTTGGTAAATCGATTGTATCTTAGCAAATATTGATAGGGAGGCTAAGGAATTTTCACACCTCAGTGAACCCCCAATAGCACTGTAAATCTGCAGATCGATCCATCGAGCGGTTTTTCCGGGACGATTATTCAGTTTTGAAAAAAATTAAAGTAGCAAGATTTTTATTCTTAAACATTGTGTAATCTTCATAAAAATGGAAAAACTTTTTTTTTACACTTTTTTCTCAATTCTGCATCGGTCACTTGATAAATTTGAAAAAAAAAATTTAAGAGAATTTTGTTTTTTAATTTTTTTTGTCATTTTAGCCGATTAAAAAAAAGTACTCATTTTTCAAGCATTTTACCCCTTCCGTACTTCAATTTTCTTTATTTTAAATTTATTGAATTAATCAAAAGGTGATACCCCCAAGGTTCATCGAATATTCGTTCTACGAATATTGGTGCAATTAATTTTTGACTTTTTTCTACGAAGCTAACAAGTGTGTAAAAACAGTTTTTTCTCAAAACTAATATACTTTCTTGGTAAAAAAAAACAAACAACAGTTTTTTTCAAAACTAATTTTTGTTTTTGCAATTTTGGTAAAAAAAATTAACTAAAGTTTTTGTTCCTGAGATATCGATGGATGAAGACAAAAGGGTCCTTTTTCGTTCAATTTCGGATATCTCCGCGACAAATGGACGTAACAAACAATTCAAAAAAAGAAAATTGAAGATGAATAAACAATCTATCCGGTTCATATGGTCGTTTAACCGAAAAAAAATTTTTTTGCGAGTCCATAGAGCGAAAAAAGGAGGCTAAAAATTTGAAAAAAAAATCCCACTATTTCTTCGGATTGCGTTAAAACCGTGGGTTCTAAAAAATGATGGCCTACAGATCCGAAAACTAGAGCCTTGGAGCTTCAAAACGCTTTTCTTAAATTTGCGATGCGACCATTTTTCATTTAGATACATACAGCCTGTCAAAAATCGGGGAAAAATTTAGATTTTTTTTTTGCTCCCTTAATTTTTGTGAGTAGTTTATTTCTAAAAATGCATAAAGAATTTGACATAAAGTGGGATAAGCATACGGGCCACTGTCGATCGAATTTTAAAAAATATACAGGGTGGCCGGGAATTGAGTTTAGAACGTAATATCAGAAATTCGTTTTTGCGATTTAAGCCAACTTGTATAATGTTAAAGTTACTTCGTTTAGCTTCTAGAGGGTCCAAGATTTTCTGAAAAATTTTAGTGTTTTTCTTAAAGAAAACCTAATTGTTTTGGTGCACTGAAGAATAATAAAAGCATGTAGTTTTGAGGGACAACTTTGTTGGGTGCAAAATACATGTTACTTAATTTTGATTGCTCTTCAACCCGTCTAAAGTTTTATGAAAATCGGAGAAAAACAATTCAGTCACTTTCATTGTGAAACTGCGCCTGCTCGAGCCCTCAACAAGTTACGCCTCTGGCTGCTGAGCAGTGTCCCCGCGGAGATCGATAGAAGGGCAACGAGAGCGTCCCTACGTCGCAGGTCGTATTTCTCCACGTTTTATTCGTGCAAACGTTCGAGAGCTCGTCGATGTTATGCTCCGCAAGCTTTGCGTAAGCAAAATTATTTTTTTTATTATACCGTTTAGCCGACGTTCCACCGTGTAAGAAAAGGGCGCAAACAAAAACTCAATCTTGCGTAGTTGATTTAATGCGTATTTCAGAGAGGCAAATTGACAGTGAGGGACGAAATATGCAGGTAACTTCTCTCCTGCAGTCGTCGATTCGACTGACTGAGTGTTGTGCCCAGCAATTAGGAAGGTGGTACAATTTATGTAAATAAAAATCTTAACTGAAAATTCAAACCAAAATCCGACGAAGAGGTAGCAGATATATCTCCGAATTGCTGAAGTTTTGCCGAATTGCTGAGTGTACGATATACTGTATGGTCTGTGAAAAACAATTGCATGGGTGGTGGTACATAATACAGTGTATAAAGCATATACAGGATGATTTGCGATACTCGGGATTAGGGCACACGGTAAACTGTGAAATTCAGAGTCGTACTTAGGATTTTTTAATAACCTTGTAAATGAAAGAATGTCCCAAATAAAAGTTTTTCTTCAGTTTATTTGCCATGTTTCTGTCAACATGAAATAATTTTGTCTTTGGTTGTTGTGGAGACCAACACTATTTTTTTATATCACAACCCGTAGGTTTTCTTTTAATATCTGAAAGAGCAATTTTTTCTCTTTACTATATACTAAAAATATGGTATGGTTACATAAAGATATTTTCGCAAAAAAAAGTGTTTAAAGTTAATTTCTGTAAAAGAATGTATTTGCTTACTCCTATATCTTCCATGTATAAGAAATCAGGGTTCCAAATTGCAAAAGTGAATTGTTGATATCATATTTTTTTTAATTAAAGATGGAACTCTCTATGCAGTATGTCTGTAATGCACGATAAATTAATAAGTTATTATTATATACCAAGTTTGGACAATTAAATAATTTACTGCCCGCGTTTTTAAAAGTCGATTTATAGTCGGAAAGTACGGCAACGCTGAACGGTTTGCTTTCAGCAGTTGGCTAGGGTACTCAGCGAAAATTGTTGACAGAAAGTAATTCTAACCTCAAAAAGTTTGTCGGTAATGGTTCGGCCAAGCGGAAATTTTGATAAATTAAATGAGAAATCTGATAGATTACGTAGGAAAGGTCGTTTTATTTCGGCAAAACAATTACGGAGAGTGCAATGTGGCATTGAGGCAGGGAAGAAACGCAAAAATGAACAACTAGAAGACGCGGCGTTGCCGCGTCGACAGAGTACCAACCCGATTGCGTGGAACAATCGACATTAAATTGATAATTGCGTGCAACACAGCTGGTCAATCATATCCATGTAAATCTATGTTCTTCCTAGACGTTATTGCTATGCGTGTACAAAGTTTCAGATTTTTCTAATTCTTCAAAACGTAGTTTTTATCAAATTCAATAGCTCCGTCCATAAGAGTCCATGTTAAATTTCTTTTTTTTGATGATTTTTTTTCTCGCAAACTAGATGGTGAAAAAAATCCCAAACAATTCTGAAGATAATTTTATTACCTGAATTACAGTTTCATCAACTTTTAATTATTTTTGCAATTCCAGACGAACCTCTTTAATTATTTATTTTTTTAAAATGAAACAAAAAAACAACAGTTAGCGAATGAGGTGTTGAAAGTGATCTCTATTTTCCGCTAGGCAATGCCTAAGCCGGTCCAGAAACTCTTCAATAACATTCACTAGGAAGTCTTCAGAAATGGCCCGGATTTCATTTGACATTTTCTGTGTCAAGTCTTCAATGTTATCTGCTCGACTGACATAAACTTTACATTTTATGTACCCCCACAGAAAAATCTAAGAATTTTGATCCAGGGAGCGCACTGGCCATTCAATTGTCCCTCTTCTGCCTCGTCTTCTGCCTATTCAGCGTCCTGGAAATTGTGCATTTAGATACTCTTTAAACTTAACTTAAACACTGTCGTAACACTTTTTATTATGGACGGACACTTCTTTTAACATTGCATAAGCTTGTGTAAAATGTTTCCCCAGTTTAACAAGAAATTTAATATTAACCCCTTGCTCCATCTGAACACTTAATATTTTTTCGACGCGTCACTGGCGCGTAGACTGATTCAAACGACTGCTACAGTCAAACTGAGCGACCCACTGGCTTGTCCAGCGAAATAAGGGTGGGGAGAGTATCACCAGACGCAGTTCTGTTCAAACTTGTCGCGGCACGCTCGCAGTGTGCTGGTGGCAGCATCAGTTCGGTTATTTAATAGCCACACCTCGTATATGTGATTCAGTACTCGCTGTCCGGCACTGTGTTTAACGATTTTCGGTGTGCCCTAGTGTGTACCTTACGCCCGTTTCACCTTTCGATGGCGAAGGAATATCCGCAAAAAAAAACCGAATGCAAACATACGCATACCAGCTGCATTGCATCGCATCCACTTTAATCGCATTCGGCGCATTTGTAAACCCCCCGCGTATGTACAAAGCCGGCACAGAGCCGGTGTGCATTATCGACAAACGTACGCAGTCCCGTTCCGATACTGAGGCATTAGCGGGCATTAGCTGAGGAGTTTATTGTCTGTCCCCGATTCGAAATCCGATTACGACCGGCCGATTGCATTCAATACGCTTTTTCCGTAAGCTTTTTAACAACCCAGCCGAACGAGTTTTATGAACTTTAACAAACATGTTTTTAAAAACGAATTGTTTGGACGAGCGGGGGGTAATGAGAGTCAGTGGGTAACCACTTAAGCATATGGGTCATTCCATATGAAATCGTCTAATTGAAGAGGCCGACCCATTTTAAATTTTGCTCTAACTTTGAGGGACTCTTCTTTAGGGTCCCAAAGAACAAAATTTACGCAAATTTAATTTTTACAAACGCTTGTTTCCGCATATTCGAATTAAAACTTTTAAAAATCGTCATTTTTATACTACATCAAATTTAGCTCTAAAAATTTTCCTTTTTAAGACATCTACCCGCTTGAGGCGGCATTTTGAAGAGGAAAGATGGCAGTTTTAGTGTAAGTATCAAAATTTCGATCAGTCATTACCTCCGAATAATAGCAGCGTGTTAAAATTACGTGTTTACTTATTATTTATTACTTATTTTTTGTTAATTTTAATCGACTCTAGCGTCTTGACTGATTAGAGTAAGCAGCTCATGTTACTCAGGAATTAAGTGTACATATCATAGACGAAATACAGCCACGAGTCGACCCGAGCAGCTCACTCCTTATAAAAAAAAAAAAAACTGCTTGAATTTTCGAAATTTTGTAAAATCGCATTATTGAGGTTATGAAAAGAACGTGTTGACTGCGTGATAAAAATATGAAACTTATAGAATCTATAGTTATTACCTTTAACTTCAAGTGACTGCACGAATAGGCGGAAACGAGCGTTTGTAAAAATTAAATTTGCGTAAATTTTGTTCTTTGGGACCCTAAAAAAGAGTTCTTCAAAGTTACAGCAAAATCAAAAATGGGTCGGCAACGATTTTTCTTATTTTCAGACGATTTTATATAGAATGACCCATATACATATCTTTGTGGTAAAATTTTGTTCACTGAACTAGCTTGCGCTGGCTATATTCTAAAAGACAAAGCCTTATACACAGTAAGAATGCGATGCGCAAGGTACTTTTTTAAAAAAAGGTCATATTTCGAGTTTCATATGTTTGTGTACCAACATGGTACAATGTGCAACAAATTAAGTACATAAAATCTATTATTTACGAGGAGCGTAAATTAAGTAATGAAACTGGCAACGTAGCGCCCGATCTAGCAACACTGCGGAGACGGGACTTGGAAGGGCGGCAGGTTAACATGTAATGCACCTTCAGTACAAGTGTGAACTTGTTAGAGTCATTTGTTTGTTCTTTGTGACCGATTTTTTTAGTGCGCTTTAAAAATGTGTGACATTAATTTTGGGCAACGGTGTTCTATCAGGTTTTGCTTCAGACTTGGACAGAGCGCAACAGATACTTTTGTAAAACTTCAACACTCCTACGGAGACAGTGTTTTTTCAAGAATCCACGTTTTTCGGTGGTTTAAGGCATTCTCAGAAGGAAGAGAGTCGACTGAATATGAACCACGCAGCGGAAGACCTTCATCTTCAAGAACTATTCAGATCGTCGGTTGACGACAAGAGTGACCGGGGAAGAGTTAAATTTGAATGACACCACTGTTCATCAGATTTTAACTAATGAATTGGGGATGAGAAAAATCTGCGCAAAAATGGTTCCAAAAAAACTTTTCGCAGGAACAAAAGGACATCAGGAGAGAAAGGTGTCTTGACTTTATTGGATTCGACTTAAAATGATCCCTATTTAATGGAACGTGTCATTACTGGTGATGAGACTTGGGTGTTTGAGTACGACCCGGAAACAAAGCGCCAAAGCATGGAATGGAACACTTCAAGCTCTCCAAGACCCAAAAAAAGCAAAAATGAGCAAGTCGAAGTTCAAATTCCTGCTGATTTGCTCTTTTGATAGCCAGATACAGGGGAACAAAAAAAATTTTTTTTTGGTGCCTGGGATTTTAGACCTGATTTTAACTATATTTGGGAAGCTAAATCTATAGGTGCAATCCGTTTTTCTCTATCAGCTCTACTTTTTTAGATACATAAATTTATCTACATATCTGGTTTCTATGCAGTTTATTGGTTTCTGAGAGTTCTAAAATTATTTTATAATCATTAATGTAGGTGCAATTGTTTTATTGTCAGTCTGTAAATGAGTAAATTCCAGGTAAATCTATAAATAGTGGAAACATTGCCTCCCAGGTACCTGAACTGACCCTTTTATACCCCTAACTCAGGTAAGTCTCGTCAGTTTGTGCCTTCTTGCTAAAGAGAGTAGATCGAATTCGGCGTGTTATTTTCTGTTAAGAAAAGAGTGTTGTGTTATTGAACAGAATTAAAATGAGTTCAGCGTCCAGTTCAAGAAGAAGTTGTGTCAATCAACCTGATGTGTTTTGTTATATATGCGGAGAATACATGTTCCAACAAAACAGACGAGCTATTACTGACTTTGTGAAGCAAGCATATTTGGCATACTTTGGAGTTAAGCTTGGTGATCAGGACAAAACGTGGGCCCCGCATCTTGTATGTAAAACTTGCACAGAGCAATTACGGCAGTGGACTACCGGCAAAAGAAAATGTTTGAAATTCGGCGTACCAATGGTTTGGAGAGAACCAAAAAACCACTTCGATGATTGCTATTTCTGTTTAGCAAATATTAATGGAATCAATCGAAATAACCGCCATAAATGGACCTATCCCAATTTAGACTCGGCAATACGCCCTATCCCGCACTCAGATGAAATACCGATTCCAACATTTCATGAGCTACCAGATATCTCTGATAACGAACATTGTCCCTCTGATCGCTCTTCCGATGCTAATGAAACTAACAGTGACTATGAGGGGACGTCTTCAGTTCCTCAACGCTTCAATCAAAACGAATTAAATGATCTCACCAGGGATCTCAATTTATCGAAAAAGCTGCTGAAGTACTGGCTTCTAGGTTAAACGACAAAAATTTACTGGAACAAGGAACCAAAATTACCTTTTACCGTACAAGAGAAAAAGATCTGCTACCATTCTTTTCTCAAGAAGACAATCTTGTATTTTGTCACGAAATTAGGGGACTCATGAAAGAAATGGGACTTTCTGAATATATTCCAGATGATTGGCGCCTATTTATTGACAGTTCAAAGCGAAGTTTAAAATGTGTCCTTCTACATAATGGGAATAAATATGGTTCAATACCGTTAGCTCACTCAACGAAACTGAAAGAAGAATATAACACAATAGCTTTAGTCTTGCAGAAGATAAAGTATCACGAACATCAATGGTTGATATGTGTAGACTTAAAAATGGTGAACTTTCTTCTTGGGCAGCAAAGTGGTTACACAAAATATCCGTGTTTCTTGTGCCTTTGGGATAGTAGGGACAAAACACACCACTGGGTTAGAAAAGATTGGCCTCTGAGAGAAAACATGGACGTTGGGGAAAAGAATGTCATTAACGACGCTTTGGTTGAAAGAGAAAAAAATCATTCTTCCTCCGTTACACATAAAGTTGGGCTTAATGAAGCAATTTGTAAAAGCTCTTGATAAGGATGGGCCTTGTTTTGAATATATAGGGGGTAAAAATGCCTCAGTTGAGCACAGAAAAACTCAAAGCAGGGATATTTGACGGCCCACAAATAAGACAATTAATTAAAGATCCTGCCTTCATAAATTCAATGAATGAAGTTGAACGAGAAGCTTGGACATCATTTGTTGCAGTTGTAGAAAATTTTCTAGGCAAACATAAAGCTGAAAACTATGTTGAAATTGTTAACAAGATGCTGAACAGCTTTAAATCATTAGGGTGCAATATGAGTATAAAAGTACACTATCTAGACAGCCACTTGGACCGGTTTCCAGAAAATTTAGGAGACATGAGTGAGGAACAAGGTGAAAGATTTCACCAAGATATTAAAATTATGGAGGACCGCTACCAAGGAAGATGGGACATCCACATGATGGCAGATTACTGCTGGAGTTTAAAGAGGGACTGTTTGAAAAAACATTCAAGAATGTCGCGGAAAAGAAGTTTTAGAAGTGTCGAGTGACTATATTTGATTTCTTTAATGTTTTTTTTTGTTTGTAAGTTTGACTTAAGATTGTATTTGGTATAAATAAAATAAAAAATTCGAATCTACTTTTGTTTATTACACTTGAGATTTGAGTTAAAATCATAGAACTCATATTTCTCTAAAATTGTATATCTTAAAAACTGGAGCTGATAGGGAAAAATGAATACGATATTTGAATTCAGGACATCAAACTGATATAAAATCAGTTCAAAAACCCTCGGCACCAAAACAGCTGTTCCCCAGTGATAATTGTTCACAAAGAGTTTGTGCCACCAGGACAAACAGTAAACACTTTTACAGAGAGGTTATTGAAAAACTTGGATGTTGCATCACGACAATGCGCCTTGTCACACAGCCAATCCAGTAAACGAGTTTTTAGCCAGTAAAAACATTCATGTGGCTCATCAGCCTCCTTATTCGCCTGACTTGAGTCCTTGTGTCTTTTTTCTCTTGCCGAGATTCACCTCAAAGGGACGTCATTTTGGTAACATAGAAAACATTCAAACGGCTGTAACCGACCAGCTGAAAGCTATTCGAGTATATGAGTTCCAGCACTGCTATGAGGAATCGAAGAACCGTCTGCAGCGCCGTGTGGCTTCCAAAGGAAGTTATTTTGAAGGAGACAATACTACTGAATTGTAATTCTATTCGAATACAACATTTAAAATAAGTCGATTGAAATATTTTCTTTCAAAGATTAGATTGATCGGCAACAGCAAAAAAATAGATTCTCACGCCACTGTGATTTTAAAAAAAATGGACCGTACTTGTAATTACAAGTCGTCAGTTTCCAGGCTAACCATGAATTTCGACCAAATTATGCACTGAAATGTTGGCAGGCTGCCTCCGCTTCATTGTCTCCCACATTTTTATCGGGGATTTTATGGATAGCGCACGTCGCCGAATTGTCACCGACTCCTAGGGAACTCGTTAAACTTCTCCCGCAGTTTTGATGACGCAGAACCATGCATATAAAGTTAGCGAAACACTTTTAGATAATGATATCGAGTATAGGATGATAATTTGCCGTTTTTTTGTCGCTAATTAGTTGTGCTAATGGCGATTTTGTCGTTTCGATTTTAAAAAAAAAACGATGTTTCGCTAACTTTATATGAAGTTAGCGAAACACATTTTCAAGAATTGTCCGTTTCCAACAATTGATACATGGAAATTGTACGTTGATTTTGTCGTTAATTAGTTGTGTTAATGAGAAAATGTAATTTTGATTTTTAAAAAAAAAAACTAGGTGCTTCGCTAACTTTATATAAAGATAGCGAAACACACTAGTAAAAATTGTTTGTTTTCAAAACGTCATACGTGAAATTTGTTGGTTGATTTTGTCGCTAATTAGTTGTGTAAACACTCATACTGTAATAGTTTATTTATGAACAAAAATTTTAAAAATCCCAGCTCAATGTAAAATCTGCTAAGTTTCATCGAATAATTCAGAAATTAATTAATAACAAATGTTCAACGACGGCGACAAAATCAAAAACGCCAAAACTAATTGTAATCGACAGAACGGCAAATTCCTGGACTAAAAACCAGTCATTTGAAGCTTTCTTTCCAAAGTTACATCGATGTTTCGCTAAGTTTCATCATATTATTCACTAATTAATTAATAAAAAATGTTCAACGACCACGACAAAATAAAAAACGTCACAACTAATTGTAATCGACAGAACGACAAATTCCTGGACTAAAAACCAGTCAATTGAAGCTTTCTTACCAAAGTTGCATCGATGTTTCGCTAAGTTTCATCAAATTATGCACTAATTAATTAATTAAAAATGTTCAACGACCGCGACAAAAACAAAAACGCCACAACTAATTGTAATAGACAGAACGGCAAATTCCTGCACTAAAAACCGGTCAATTGAAGCTTTCTTACCAAAGTTGCATCGATGTTTCGCTATGTTTCATCATACTATTCACTAGTTAATTAATAAAAAATGTTCAATGACCGCGACAAAATCCAAAACGCAACAACTAATTGTAATCGACAGAACGGCAAATTCCTGGACTAAAAATCGGTCAATTGAAGCTTTCTTACCAAAGTTACAGCAATTTTTATTGCGCGCACGCGTATTTGTGTTTATTTGTGAAGAAATTGTCTAAATCGACATAAATACGCGTGCGCGCAATAAAAATTGCTGCAATTTTATTGTATTGTCCGTTGCCTGGCAAAATCCTGTCAGAAGCAAAAAAAATCAATTCTGTAATACAAAAATTATCAGAATTTAAGCAAACTTCAAAAAGTGGGTGTACGATGACTTTCGTTACTTACTGTATGTAACGTTCACCAGACCACCGAACATAAACTAGACTAGTTTATATTCGGTGACCAGACAAGGTATATCGCTCTTGGAGCGAGCATTACATGTATCCAAAATACAGTCCGCTATTAAATTCATTTTAAAATTCAATAATCGTGTTGTAAATTAAACCCAAAAAGACAAAACTCACACCACCACCTGAGCTACATTACCCTGTCTGTACTGCAAATGAATATGGAAGTAAAAATGAAAGCAGGGTGTTAATAATATGATATCTGCATTTTTCTACCACGAAAACCTACAAAACGACACGTCACATGAATATTTCTCTTTATTCGCATTAAAATTAAATTCACCTCCCCCGTTTGTAATTTTCAAAAGTCAGCCAACAACACAAAATTAATTATTGACAGTTATTAAATTAGGGAACTACGATTTTTCTTTTAGTTAGCTACCTACGACGCAAGCGGGATGTTTACAATAGTATTTATTTATTTTTCCGCAAAAAAGTTTTGCCGGATTTTTTTTATGTACCCAGTATGCAGCAGAAAGTGCCCCCTAGCATCAAAATCAAAACCATTAATAAAAAAAAATCAAAAAACTTTTTACAAAATTTGTCAAAAATGTTGGTTTTTAAAAAAGTTATTTGAAAACCGAATTTAAAATTATAAGTTGACGCCCTGTGCCTTGGTTACTACCATCTATTGGATTAACTATCATTCGTCCAAAAAAGTTTCAAAAGTCAGTCAACAACATAAAATTAATTATTGGCAAATAATTATTAAATTAGGTATCTAGGATTTCTCTATTTGTACTTATTTTTACACAATTGATTCCAATTTCAAAAGTTAGCCAACAACGTCAAATTGATTACTAATAATTGTCAATAATCAGTTTTATGCTGTTGGCTAACTTTTGAAATTTTATTCTACCAATAATTGTTAGTCCAAGAGTTAATAGTAAAGAAACCAAAATACAGGGCGTCAGATATACTTTTAATTTGTTTTTTTTTTTTAATAATTGTGTTGAAAGCAAACATTTTTTGCACAAAATTTCGAAATTGTGTTTCTTTTTCGGGCGAAAAATTTTAATTTTTTAATTATTTTGATAAAGATTTTGTCCCGGTCGTTGAATATTTTTTATTAATTAACTAGTGAATAATATGATGAAACATAGCGAAACATTGTTGTAATACTGGAATACATCGATGTAACTTCGGTAAGAAAGCTTCAATTGACTGGTTTTTAGTTCAGGAATTTGCCGTTCGGTCGACTGCAATTAGTTGTGACGTTTTTGATTTTGTCGCGGTCATTGAACATATTTTATTAATTAACTAGTGAATAATACGATGAAACATAGCGAAACATCGATGCAACTTTGGTAAGAGAGCTTCAATTGACTGGTTTTTTAGTCCAGGAATTTGCCGTTCTATCGATTACAATTAGTTGTGACGTTTTTGATTTTGTCGCGGTCGTTGAACATTTTTTATTAATTAATTAGTGAATAATCTGATGAAACAAAGCGAAACATCGATGCAACTTTGGTAAGAAAGCTTCAATTGACTGGTTTTTAGTTCAGCAATTTGCCGTTCTGTCGATTACAATTAGTTGTGACGTTTTTTATTTTGTCGTGGTCGTTGAACATTTTTTATTAATTAATTAGTGAATAATATGATGATACTTAGCGAAACATCGATGTAACTTTAGTAAGAAAGCTTCAATTGACTGGTTTTTAGTCCAGGAATTTGCCGTTCTGTCGATTACAATTAGTTGTGGCGTTTTGGATTTTGTCGCGGTCGTTGAACATTTTTAATTAATTAACTAGTGAATAGTATGATGAAACATAGCGAAACATCGATGTAACTTTGGTAAGAAAGCTTCAATTGACCGGTTTTTAGTGCAGGAATTTGCCGTTCTGTCTATTACAATTAGTTGTGGCGTTTTTGATTTTGTCGCGGTCGTTGAACATTTTTTATTAATTAACTAGTGAATAGTATGATGAAACATAGCGAAACATCGATGCAACTTTGGTAAGAAAACTTCAATTGACCGGTTTTTAGTGCAGGAATTTGCCGTTCTGTCTATTACAATTAGTTGTGGCGTTTTTGATTTTGTCGCGGTCGTTGAACATTTTTAATTAATTAATCAGTGAATAATTTGATGAAACTTAGCGAAACATCGATGCAACTTTGGTAAGAAAGCTTCAATTGACTGGTTTTTAGTCCAGGAATTTGCCGTTCTGTCGATTACAATTAGTTGTGACGTTTTTTATCTTGTCGTGGTCGTTGAACATTTGTTATTAATTAATTTCTGAATTATTCGATGAAACTTAGCGGATTTTACATTGAGCTAGGATTTTTAAAATGTTTGTTCATAAATAAACTATTACAGTATGAGTGTTTACACAACTAATTAGCGACAAAATCAACCAACAAATTTCACGTATGACGTTTTGAAAACAAACAATTTTTACTAGTGTGTTTCGCTATCTTTATATAAAGTTAGCGAAGCACCTAGTTTTTAAAAAAAATCAAAATTACATTTTCTCATTAACACAACTAATTAACGACAAAATCAACGTACAATTTCCATGTATCAATTGTTGGAAACGGACAATTCTTGAAAATGTGTTTCGCTAACTTCATATAAAGTTAGCGAAACATCGTTTTTTTTTAAAAATCGAAACGACAAAATCGCCATTAGCACAACTAATTAGCGACAAAAAAACGGCAAATTATCAGCCTATACTCAATATCATTATCTAAAAGTGTTTCGCTAACTTTATATGCATCGCAGAACCGAAGGTCGAACCGTTTGCCGCAACAGTCACGGTAGCCTAGTTCTAGCATAAGTACCGATGAGATGAGTAATTCGGAAAAAATAAACTGTTAAAGAAATCGTACTAGACACTGAATACTTATAAAGTAAAAATGTAATGTGATAAATTGTAGACACTATAAGATTTTTGGACCCTGAGCCCAAATGAAAATGCTTTGTTTTGTTCTAATACGGTTTTAATACCCAAACTGTTTTGTATATACAGAGTGCTTCTAAATGAAGTAACGTACATGATACCAGTGAATCTGGAGGACAAAGTAAGTCGATTGAACTAAACATAAATTAGTCCCATTTTGCAAACCTCTTAATATGCAGAATATGAATATTTCAATTTGAGAAAACAAATGCATTTGGTCCTTATAGCCCAATCAACTAGGAGAAAACCTGTCACTAACTGTTATCAGCAAAAATATGGTCGTATAGAGAGGAAAATTCTAAGAAAGATAGCGTTTTTTGCGACTCGAGTTTTAATGCCGAACATAACCAAAAAAATTCGCAAAAGTCAAAAAAACGGTTTTTTGCAAATAAAAAAAAGGTTCAAGTCCTACACAAGAAAGTTAAATTAGAAAGTTGTAGGTCTTAAAAATGCGCGTCGATTGAGATTTGAACGAAAAAAATCGGTTCATAAACATTTGAGAAAAACTAAGGAAAACGTCAAAAATCGCGTTTTCGTATTTTTGCTGTATAAATTCCAATTTTGTTTGAACATACTTCTTGTTAACTACAAATATAGCCCAAGATAAGCGGATATTGATCCTTTTTTCAAAAATTCAAAAAAGTTTTATTTTTTCGAGTTATAACGATTTAAAAAAAAGACGTTTTCAAAAATCAGCTTTTACAGAGGCAAAAATCATCGTACAGAAACGTTGCAAACGAATCACATATTTACACATCAGGTACAGGCCAAATCGCTCACGTTTTGGACCCTACACAGGATGTTGTAGAATTACAATTATCAATACAAAATATGACATTTTCGAAAGCACTGATACTGAAATAAAAACTTGGCTTGGAAGTCTTTAGAATCTATGTATCTTAACAGGGGTGCAACATTGAACCAAGGTATTTTTAGTTCAATTGACTTATTTTGATATCCAGATTCACTGTCATTCAAATGATAAGGGGGGAGGGGGCACGTTTAAGCCGTATAAATCATCTGGGACACCCTGTATTTTGCTAACAAAAATCCAAAGCACAATACTATAATTTTACAGATCTGTGTTTTCGGCATAGCAGTGAACTTAACATAGAAGTTTGAAAAGTATAAGTTTTACACGGGTTGGAAAAAAATACCAACTTTATCCGCTTAGGTGCGGTTGTTAATCCTCAAGAGATTTACGTACTTGTTTTTACATACCCAAAGTACCTAATTGTATTTGTTTGAGGAAAACGAACGCGGAACAAATGAAATCAAAGAGGAAAGAAGGAAATAGAAAGTCGACAAGCGAAAAATAGCGCTGTAAAAACTTCTAAAAATTGGACGCAAACAAGTCGGCAGAGTTTCCAGAAATATTTATTTGTTTCCCCGCAATCTCGAGTTTTGTTACGCGGAGTTCGCCCGTCGATATTTCTGTGTTCGGGAGAGTAATGGAATTGAAATTCATATAGTTATTTTTGTTTGCCATCGAAAATATCGCTGATTCGCTTTATAAAGGACCAGTCAAATGTATGGCGCCATAAACAATTGCTTTTAAATAATGTGAACTTAGTATGTAATGAAAGGCAAATAAAATTTCTGTAATAAAATTCGTAATTTAATTATTATTGATTTTTGGAAAAAGCACGTCGAGTAAAAAGTCCATTGAAGTAGGTATTTTCTTTCAAAATTCAAAAAAAGCCATGTACACCACACATAACTAAAAACTGAATGGATTATTGTCCCTCTAGAATTTGCGGTTTTATAAAAATTTCATGAACAATGATTTTTACGAAAACTATAGTAAGGGTGATAGAGTTCTGAATTCTTATGATGTTTATAGTTCAAATTTTAAATTTTTTCATGTCTAGGTTTTTTTTTTTCAAAATGACACAGTCATAGACACACGGATTGAATTACACACGGATTGAATTACACACGGATTGAATTACCTGTAGGTGAAATGGACACAAAATTTATTTTTCGACAAAAGTCATTCTTCATAAAAAGTTTTACTTGTCTTGAAACGTCCAGAAAGTTTGTTGTTTGTTCAATTTAACATACAGGGTGTTAAAAAATAGCAAAAACTAAATAACAATGAAGAGGAAAGTACCTTAAATATTAACGCAATGTAAAAAAGTTATTAAGAAAAATTGTTTGCAATTAAATTTAATACTCAAATATGAAAGCATGGCCTACTAGTCAATACTAAGTATTTTGAAGAGATTCCGCAATTTTTATTATTGTTATACGTTTGAATAGTAAAAAAATATGTTTACTAAAGGCGCACTTTTCCTATATTCTAAATTCTCTTCGTCTAATTCTGGCCAGAAAAATGTGTTTAGCTTCTCCAAGTATGAATTCTGATATAAATTTTCTTTAAAAAATATTCGATTGAAAGTATTGCACACCAAACATTCACTTTTTTGAAATTTTGCCTTCTAGAAGTAACTGAAAAAGACAGATTTTCTTGTGACTAAAAACGACAATTTTGCGACGATACCACTCCATTGGCAGAAAAAGTGCTTTCATCGGAAAAAATTATACTCTTGTGAAAATGCATATCTACAGTAAGCCTCGCTACTATTTCTAAACAGAAATCCAATCGACATGCATCATCATCAACTTCCAACGTGTGTATTATTATCGGTTTGAAAGCTTTAAACTTATTTTCGGCCGAAATCCTTTGAATTTGTGTCTTCCTAATATCAATTTGTGCAGATCTCTTTCTTAGTGATAGTTTTGGATTTTCTTCGACTGAATTTAAAACTAGAATTGTGGCTGCATCATCGTCATCATGGACCTTTTTTTATTTTTTTCCGCATTTTACATCACCAGTTAAATCAAATTTTCGTACTAACTTTTTCAAGCTTTGAGGGCTAATTTCGACTTCTGGATATTTTTCATGAAACAATTCATTTGCATGACGATAAGAAATATTACCGATACCATAACATTTAATAAGATACATTTTATGTTGTAAAGTAAGCATTATATGGAATTAAAAATCAGTTCTTGAACTTTCAAGCGATTTATCAAACACAATGTCAAACAATAACAATTTCTTTATTGATGGCTTAACTAATTAACTACAGTGTTGATTGACTAAATGGTTATCTGAACGTGCTGTTTCTTCAAAATAAATGTTTAATTAATATTTTTGGGGTTTATGATTTCTTATTATGTCTGCGCCTTTAGTAAACATATTTTTTTAAAGGAAAAACTAGTATTGACTAGTAGGCCATACTTTCATGCTTGAGTATTGAATTACAAATTACAGTAATTACAAATACTTTTTCTTAATAACTCTTTTTACATTGCGTGCATTTTTAAGGGACTTTACTCTTCATTATTATTTAAATTTTGCTATTTTTGAACACCCTGTATGTTAAATTGAACAAACAACAAACTTTCTGTGCGTTTCAAGACACGCAAAACTTTTTATGAAGAATGACTTTATGTCATTCCTTTAGATTTCCCTTTAGAAGATTTTCCTTTAATATGAATCCAAACACATATATAGAATAGATATATATAGAAAATATATAATATTTTGTCATGGAGTTATTCACAGTTTTTTGAACGATATCTTTTCAATCAACATATCACCTTCAACTTGAGCTTAAAAGACACATACTTTCACAATGTGTAATCCTATCGAAAACAAAAAAAAATAATAATACTGTAGTTCAAAAATGATCAGAATTTTCTTCAAAAACTGGGCTTAGGATGAGAACTTTCATTGCTGACTGTGCCCTCAAAAATTTCCACACGTCAAGTTATTTTTCAAATGGAAATAACTTGAAACAGGAAATGAAAATAAACTTTCTTCTGAACATAACCATTTAAATTTGTTGTGTCTAAAACGAACTGTTAACAAAATGATGAATGAACTGATAATAACAAAAATTTATTTTTGCAAAAATGATGAATGAAAATCTTCGCAAAAATATTAGCAAAAAACTCAAAGCCAAAAAGCACTCCGGCGGAAGTTAAGCGGCGGAAGTTAAGTTCCATTATATTCAGGTGATATTTCCATTCACGATTTTTTTTTAATATTATATGAGACTAGAGTCGATTTGAAAAGAAACGCTTTCGCGAACGACGTAATACCTTACGGAAAATCCATTTCCGATTCCAATAAATATTTAATGTTGATTTGGTTTTTCCTCTCGGATATCAGAAAATTGAGACGTACGGAGAAAACAGATTTTATTTTTGGAGAATTTTTCATCCCGTCATCTTATGATAATCGGATGTTGTTGCCCAAATAGATATGAATGAAATAAGAAATGACGGACAAATTATAAGTTGGTGTGATCTTTTATCGGGAAAAGTAAATAAAACTGCTAATAATAGATACTTGACAATAAACGTATTGAGATAAATGTGCCTAAAATGTCCTGAAACGTTAAGATATGAACTTAAAATTAGATCAAATAAAATATTTTAACATAAACTGAAATGATTAGTAAGTAAGTTCTATAAAAACTTCTTACTCTCTTTTACTTCCATATCCATATCATAAAAAAAAAAAAATGTTGAAAACAAACGATTTATTGCTGCGGTTGCCAAGGTTGTGCCATGGATGCCATTTTTTTTTTTTGTAAACCACCTACTCACCTCAAACCAACTGAAAAATGGTCGTATCGCGAATTTAAAAGAAAAAACATTTTGAAGCTTCAAGACTCTAATTTTCGGATCTGTAGGCCAAATTTTTTTGAAGCCATGGTTTTAACACAATACGAAGAAATAGCGCGAAAAAAAAATTACCAATTTTTAACTTTATTTTTCTCGCTCCACGGGCTCAGAAAATTTTTTTCGATTAAACAGCCATATGGACCAGATAGCTTATTTATTCAGCTTCAATTTCCTTTCTTTAATTGTTTGCTACGTCCATTTGTCGCGGGGATATCCGAAATTGAACGAAAATTGACCCTTTTCTATTCAACCATCGATAAAGTTTCTTAAATTGGGGTAATTCTGACGCAATCGACACCCCATGATATCCCAGACTTCATGAATCTGTCCCCTCTTCCACCAGAGTCACTAGCTGAGCGACTTCTGGCCCGGATAAATGCCGCATAGGGATAATCAAAAATTTTAAAAAAAGTGTACAGACACTTTCAGTTAATTGTTTTACCAAAATTGCAAATATAAAGATTAATTTTGAAAAAAACTGTTATTTGTTTTTTTTGTCTAAGAAAGCAGATTAGTTTTGAGAAAAACTGTTTTTTTTTACACACTTGTTAGCTTCGCAGAAAAAGTCAAAAATTAATTGCACCAATATTCGTAGAACGAATATTCGATGCACCTTGGGGGGTATCAATTTTTAATTAATTCAATGAATTTAAAATAAGAAAAATTGAAGTACGGAAGGGGTAAATCGCTTGAAAAATGAGTCTCTACTTTTTTTTAATTGTCTGAAAATGACAAAAAAAATTTTTTTTATTTCTTTTTTTGAGAATTTTCAATTTTTTTTTCAAATTTACTAAGTGACCGAGGCAGAATTGAGAAAAAAGTGAAAAAAAAAACGATTTTCACATTTTTATAAAGATTACACAACGTTTAAGAATAAAAATCTTGTTCCTTTCATTTTTTTTCAAAACTGAATAATCGTCCCGGAAAAACCGCTCGATGGATTGATCTGCAGATTTACAGGGCTATTGGGAATACACTAAGGTGTAAGCATTCCTAAAAGTTCTAGCCTCCCCATCAATATTTGCTAAGATGCAGTCGATTTACCAAAACAAGGGAAAATGTCTTTTCAAGTCGATATTGAGGGTGGAAAAAAATATTTTTAAATGTCTTGACAGGATTTTATAGGCCAGAAGAAAAAAGGACCCTTTTTTCTTCAACCATCGATTTTTCGTTCAATTTCGGATATCTCCGCGGCAAATGGACGTAGCAAACAATTAAAAAAAGGAAATTGAAGCTGAATAAATAAGCTATTTGGTCCATATGGTTGTTTAACCAAAAAAAAAATTTTCCGAGCCCGTGGAGCGAGAAAAAAGAAGGCTAAAAATTTGGAATTTTCTTTCGCGCTATTTATTCGGATTGCGTTAAAACTGTGGCTTCAAAAAAAATGTTAGCCTACAGATCCAAATACTACAGTCTTGAAGCTTCAAAACGCTTATTTTAAATTCGCGATACGACCATTTTTCAGTTAGATACAGCCCGTCAAAAATCGGGGAAAAATTTAGATTTTTGTTTTGCCCCTTTAATTTCTGTGAGTAGTGTATATAGAAATGCTTACGTATTAACACTATACACTAGCACAGAAATTAAGGGAATATTAAGAAATTTATAAAAACTTCTAAGTGGTTTTCGAAGTGCTGTAACTTGGAGAAACAGGTCGTAGAGAAATGAAAAAAAAAAAACTGAAGCTCCAAGTTTCTAGTTTTTGGATCTTGAAATTTTTTTAGCGTCAGCAGTTTTGGACTAACCATAAGAAAACCTTTGAAAATAAATTTTCGAAAATTTTGCTTGTGTTTTAAAAGGTCCACGGACTTCGATAAGTTTTTTTCGATAATTTCATCATAAATCTCTTTTAGATAATTTAATTATCTTTACTTTGTCCTATCGATGTTCAAAGCAAAATAGTCGTTTTTGACTTTGGTAATCGATCTCCCGCTAACTCACCAAAACTGTGTACGTGAAAACCACAAATCGTATCCCTATCCCAATTTAAGGACGACCGGATCTATTCCCGGAAAGGACCCTACCCGGAAAAGGTCACCGATGACCCTAGACCCAAACTGCATAGTCTAATGGCATGCAGGTCCAGACCCTCCCAAGCCATCCCGACCATTTCAGCGTGTCGACACATACAATCTTCATTCATATTCATTAAATACAAATTAGAATGCGAGTTCATCTTGTTTAGGCTGCCAGTAAAAATCTTTAAGCTGAAATTAATTAATTACTAAATAATAAAATTTCTTCTATCACAATTAAATTCTATATCGAGTCCGTGCTGTTTTTTCATTGATAAATAATTTGTACTTAACGTTCAAAATTAAAAAAAAAATATATATCATAAAAACTTTCAATTTTGCTCCCCGAAATGAGTGCTAAGTCTTTGCAGTTAGTGCAAACATGATGGGTGTCATGTTCGACGGTGTCACGGCGAAGCAGCAATAGGCGTTTCATTTGTTAATAGAAAAATGTAAAGTGTACTCTAAGGACCAATAAATATAGCCCATATAATGAATTTCGGTTTTATTAATATCCCAAAAATTACATTTTTGGCGCCCTAAGGTGTGTTTTGATTGATTGCGTATGGGGTAGGTACGTGCCCTGTGCACTTAAGCGATGCTTATTGTGCCCCCATAGTCTAGTCATTCCATTAGTCCTGTTTCCTTAAGAAATTTAAGGACAGTTTCTAATGGAGCGTCTGTCACTTCTTTTGGTTCTATTGTTATGGCCCCAAAGTTCGAATACCTGGCAGCTGCCAGCGCCGGGCATTCGCATAATATGTGGAGGGAGGTTTCTTCCTCCTCTCCGCACCTTCTACAGTCGGGATCATTTTTCACCCCCGATTGTCGTAAGATGTCGCATGAGTGGACAGTGTCCCGTAAACAGTCCTACTATCCATCTCAGCTGGTTTCTGCCCAGTTTTATAAAGTCTTTTGACTTGTTCCAGGATGGTTCACCGATGAACATCCGCGAGTGTCTCAACCCTGGGACATTCGCCCAGTGCGATATGTGTTTTTCTCTTAATAGGTCCTTCATGACCCTCCTGGCTGTCCGGTAAGCCAGACCGCAGGTGGGCTCCGGCCCTATCAGTGGAACTTCCGCCCCTTTCTTTGCTAGAAAGTCCGCTCTTTCGTTCCCTACATGGCCTTGGTGCCCTCTCATCCACTTGAGAGTGATGCTGTTGTGTTCCGCTAGTTTCGTTAGCGAATCCATACAGTCTTTAACTACCTGGGAATGTATTTCTACAGCTCCCAGGGCTTTGAGTGCTGCTTGGCTGTCGGAGATGATCTGGATCCTCTTATTTGTGTAAGACCTCCTAGTCATCTCCTGCGCACAAGCGGATATTGCAGTTATTTCTGCCTGGAAAACGGTTGCATAGCTCCCCAGATTTATGCTGATTTCGCAATCTGAGTCTCTGTTTGTTGCCCCCCGCTCCAGTACTTTGTTCGGTTTTGGACCCATCTGTATACCAGGTGGTTCCATTCTGCTGGATTGGTATGTGACTGTCTTCCTCTCCCTCCTCCGGTACGATCACCCGATAAGGTTTGTGGAAGATTATGTCGCGACCAATTCTGTCCGACCGCATGTTTAATATACGGTTTTGCTTTAATTCTTCAAATATCTCTGTATGGAGTCCCCGTTTTGTGGTGGTTACTCCATGTCCGGAAATTTCTAGCCTGTAAGCTGCCATCAGAGCCTCCGTCTCCAACACTATGTGTAGAGGCGGAAGACATAGTATTGCTTCCATGGCTGCAGTGGGCGTTGTTTGCATGGCCCCTGTTATTCCTAAGCAGGCAAGTCTTTGCAGCTTGCCTAGTTTTACTATGGCTCCCTTTTTTCTAGCTTTATGCCACCAGATGAGAGAGCCATATGTTACCATGGGGATTATCACTTTGGAGTATATCCAGAGTGCCATTGCTGGTTTTAATCCCCATGTCTTGCCGACCATGCGTTTGCAGGCCCATAGGGCCCGGGTAGCCTTGTTGGCGGTTTTTTCCAAGTGAGCCCCAAAGTTTAGTTTAGTGTCTAATGTTAGTCCTAAGTACTTAACTTCGTTGCTCAGTTGGAGTTTGCTTCCCCACAGGTGAAGTCCCTTCAAATCTTGAAGGTTTCTTCTTTTTGTGAAGGCAACTACTGCTGTCTTTGAGGGGTTGACGTTTAGCCCCTCTTTCTTGCACCATCTTTCTACTGTTCTCAGGGCACGCTGCATGAGATCGGATACAACCCCTGCAAACCTCCCACTGACTAGAACAGTGATATCATCTGCGTACCCTTGCGCATGTATGCCTCCTTGTTCTAGTTCCCAGAGAAGACTGTCCACCACTAAGCTCCACAGTAGAGGCGACAATACACCCCCCTGTGGACAGCCCCTGGCAGCCACTATCGCTCTGGTTACATTGCCAATGGAGCTTGTTATTTTCCTGTCTCTAATCATGGAGCTGATCCAGTCCGCAATGGGCTTTCCAACTCCACGATTTTCGACAGCTCTTTTAATCGAGTTGAAAGAGGTGTTATCAAATGCTCCCTCTATATCCAGAAAGGTTCCTAGTGCAATTTCTTTATTTCCTAGGGCCCGTTCAATCCTGCTTGTGAGTTCGTGGATGCTCAGTTCACAGGATTTGCCTGCTTGGAAGGCATACTGGTGTCGGTGCAGGGGGTTTTCCCTTAGTGCCACGTCCCTGATATGCCTGTCCACTAATTTTTCTAGCGTCTTTAATAAGAACGCTGTTAGGCTGATGGGGCGAAAGGATTTTGCCTGGGCATAGGATTCACGCCCAGGTTTAGGTATGAATACCACCTCAGCCATTCGCCAGTCTTGTGGCACATAGCTTAGGGCCAGGCTAGCCCTAAACAGTGCGCACAGAGGGGAAGCTAGAGCTTCCAACCCCTGTTGTAGCATTATTGGCATTATCCCGTCTGGGCCCGGTGATTTATATGGTGCAAATGATTTAAATGATAAGGTGTGTACGAGGGGTGTTTTTTTATTCGAATAGAATTACAATTCAGTACTGACTCTTCTGAATTCAGTTCTTCCATTCCTCATAGCAGTGCTGGAACTCATACACTGGAACAACCTTCAACTGATCAGTTACAGCCGTTTGAATGTTTTCCATGGTCCCAAAATGACGTCCCTTGAAGTGATTTTTCAATCTCGGGAAGAGAAAAAAGTCACAAGGACTCAAGTCAGGCCAATGAGGAGGCTGAGGAGCCACAGGAATATTTTTACTAGGTAAAAACTCGTTTGCTGAAATGGCTGTGTGACAAGGCGCATTGTCGTAATGCAACATCCAGTTGTTCTTGATGTTTGGTCTCACGTTTTTCAAAAACCTCTCTGTAAAAGTGTTGATTTATTGTTTAGCCTGAAGGCACAAACTCTGTGGACAATTCCCTGGCTATCAAAAAAGCCGTCATCTTCTAATTTCATCTGCAATCTTCTCTCTTCCTTATGCTAAGGCATAAGGAAAAAAAACCGCGAAAAAACCTGGGCTCTTGAAAAAACACTGCCTCCATAGGCATGTTGAAGTTTTGCAGAAGTATCCGTTGCGCTGTGTCCAAGTCTGAAGCAAACACTGATAGCGCACCGTTGTTCAAAATTAACGACACTCATCTTTAAAACGTACTATAAAACAAAGGTTTACGAAAACAGTCAGAAAGAACAAACCAATGGCTCTAACAAGTTCAAACTTGTACTGAAGGTGCATTACATGTTAACCTACCGCCCTTCCAAATCCTGTCTCCGCAGTGTTGCTAGATTGGGCGCTACGTTGCCAGTCTCATTACTTATTTTACACACTTCGTACGTACTACCTTAAGAACTACTCAGGCTTCGAAATATTCGAGGCTCAAGCTACCAATCGAAAACACGACGTCATCCCCGCGGCCCGAAGGGATGTATGTTGAATTTTTAATTCCGCGGAAACCCTTAGCGGGTAGAGACATGGCGGGCGCATACTTTGCCGTACCGGTTAGAGGAATGGGGGGGGGGCGGTGGATGAGGCGGCATCCGGTTGGCGCCCGGAAGGAATTTCGTATTAAACCGAGACGATGGCACCGAGAAATCTGCATGGTATCCTTGAGAAGGATTAGGGGGTTAACGGGGTTGACATTCGATTGTCGCATGTCTCACGTAAAGTTAATATACGTCTAGAGAAAAATAGCGAAAAATCTAAAAAAATACGTGATGTAAGATGTAAATGACACAATAAAAACCGATGCACGTCATCTCAGCTTTCCGTTGGTTTGAATTATTGTGGTTCGTGTCTTTTTTTATCTTTAAACCATTATCGTGCACTGAAAAAATGTTCTTTTCAGAACAATTAAAGTATTATAGTTGTCAAACTTTCGTTTGCGAAGCGGCAAAACAGTTGAATAGCCCCTGCGAAGAGTTAGTAGCATGTTTGATACGATATTTTAAACAAGAACGAGAAAATAATAGTCCATTGCTACCCTTAACAGCTGTCAGAGAGGTACCTAATTTAGATATAAAATTAAAATATTCAGTTAAAACTACAGTCCAATATATTGATTCAGCGTGTAGCAGCAGCCTTAAACTTGAATATTTCCATAGTTAGTTCTGTTTCACAAAAAGTAAAAACAATGAAGTTTTAAAATCACCAATAAAGCGTAACTCTACCTAGAGAGTTGCAAATACTGCAACATTGGATACAAATACTATTCGTAACACTATTTACACCATGCATATATATGTTCAGACAGTTAAAAATTAATTTTAATTATCAGAACAGCATATCACTTTGAATTCCCTATGGGAGCATTTAAAAGAAAAACAACTGTTTGATGGATGCAGTACGTCTTTGTGTAGCCTATTAAAAGAAGCAGGTTTCAAATAGAAAAAAGTTTATCCTATATGAGGGCTTATGGAACTTTCCAATGTGCTCCAAAACGGGTCGATTTTTTGGGAACTTATATTAAATCGAAAAAAAGAAGCTTTGTGTAAATTTGTTTTCATAGATCATATATGAGACCTGGATTTTTTGAAACGGTAATATAGATCATTCATGGCAAGGCAATAATAATACCGAAAATTAAAGACCGCAAATCTCGATCTCGAATAGAATGCAAATGGCGCTAATCTAAAAAGTATTACGCTAATTTTGACGAGCAGTTTATATCAGAAATGATATAAACTGGTTTTTTAAACATTTTTAAAAGCTTCTGACCAAAAATGTTCCACATTTTTAGCAGCCAGAAATAACTTATTTCCGTTTTTTTTTTATGAGGAAAAAAATCACAAAGGGGTTGAACGCTTTTCAGGCCGAGGCCGCCGCCCAGTAGGTTAGAATCGGAAATTCCTGGCCTAAAATAGAGGTAGAAAATTTGTAGAGGCTAGAAAGATAGAAAATTTATCGAACTATATGGAATTTAATGTTTTTTGGGTCGCTGATTTCAAATTTGTACTTCATATGTCATTAAAAACAAAATGGCGACCCTAAAGTAACCGCTTTTTGCGACAAAAGCAACTTTTAAAAATCCAAATTAGAGTATTCATATTTTCTGTAAATAAGATTTCAATTTAATACTCTCCTCCTCATCTCCAATTTTTTCGCGATAAAAGGTACTTATTTCGATCAAAATTAGAGCAGTGATATTTTCTGCTTATATAATTTCAACAAAATCTCCTTACCGAAAAAAACAGGTGGAGAACCGGAAGTAAAATTTTCTTAAAAAGCTATATATTTTGATGCGAATTATATTACTTATATTTTTTCATTCATACGATTTTAATCTAACTCCCTGAAGAAATGGAGGGCCAAAAGTAAGAACTTTTGCAAACCTACAATTGCACGCAACGTGTCTTCAGTTAAGTTACATTAGGTTACTAAAAGTATTTTGTGTTAAAAATTGATCGCAGAGAACCTCAGTTAAGTTGGATTAGGTTAACTAGTATAAAAAATATATATTTCACGGAACATTGAGACACCCTATATTTCTCCTTCCACTGGTCAATAGTGTACACCAGGTATATACATTTCCCCCCTTGGTTGGGACTTACTATTGTATCGGGGATGAACACCTGCTTTGACGCAGGTACAGTTAGAATTGCCCCGCTAGCGCTCTATTCGACGCGCCTTTCTATTTTTGCATTTTTCTCTGAAATAAGCAGTTTCAAGCAACCAATTTTTATGAATTTCTTATTCCACTAATATTTCCCACATGTTAAATTGTGAATTAGTGTTAGGTCTCTGTAGATACAAACTATTTTCCTACTTTTCCTTCGATACCTCAACATGCGCGTTTGTATTATAAGCGCAGAGTTAACATTTATTTTTTATAATAAGAAATACAAAAATTTGAATTTCAATGCATAGATAATATTTTACATCCCTTCAAGAGTGGCCTCAATTTTTTTAAGTCGGAAATACACCTTGTGGTAACAAAAATTCACAACACGCGAACTTTGAGTATTTCGGGACCGATTTTCGTACCGTTACGCACTCGAAGGTGGCCAACTTCGGACTGAAGTAGAACGGCATGTATAAAACCTAGGTAGCTGTAGTTTCAGTATTACACGCAGGAAACCCTGCTTCACAGAGCTATATGAATTAAAACAGAATATTCTAACCCACTGTGCGCCGTCATCTGGCCGACTGGGCTGCAGCAGACGTCCATTAAGATTTTCGAGCGGTTAGCCGAGACAACCGCGAAAAGAGTCACCGCAATTGCTTAGCTGTGTAGTTTCAATTAAACGCGGGCCATTTATCTGCGAAACAAACTGTTGCAAGTCGGCTGCAGTCTCCCAAACAAGACAAAGACAAGTAATTGGCCGCTTCGCAAATCCATTACGCTATCGCTTGTGTTTCCGCTTCGAAGGTATTTTCTCAATTTGTTGGACGCTCGTTTGGATGGATACGGAGGGTATTTCATTCTAAAATCCCTAATTTAATGTTGCTAAAGTCCCTCAATGTTGCTAAAGGGAAACAAGTCTAGGGATTTTTTTTCCACACAACTATGTTTTTACCCATAAAATTGTGTACGGAAATCTATGCTTTTTTTGAAAATATTCTTTTGGAGAATTATAGTGAAATTTTTATTAGATATCGTAGTCTAATTTAATCCCACAATGGTTTATACAAGCCATAACTCCTATACTAATACATAGAGTTGGCCGAAATATGCCGCGGGACATAGGCGTACGCGTCATATATTACATGTAAAACAAGAAAGTGACTAATATTAAATATAGTAATAAAACCAATAAATTAGCAATTTATAATCGTATACAAGGTTTGTACTAGGAGTAATGAGGCTAACTTTGTAAAAAATTATTTATTGTGATATCATTAAGTGATATCAATACTCTTCAAAGTAAGTCATCCACACACTTCTGCCAACGATGTTGTTTTTTTTACAATATAATATACAATAATTTTTTTTAATAGTTAAGGACCAGCCTGTGTTGGTTTCGTCATCGACGCCCTGTATAAACGCGAGAACTCGAAGCCAGTGCGCGCTATCCCGCTGCCATTTTAGTCCAGTAGGCAGAGACTTTTATGTGTTCTTGAAATATATAGGGCTAGTTTTGACGGTTCCCTATGTATTTTTTTGCGTAGAACACAATGCGCGGGGTCCGTAGACCTGAAACCGTCCGCTATTTTTTTAAGTCCGCACATTTTCCCTTATATCTCCATTCCTTGGCATATTTTATATAGCATATGGCCCAAATTAATATTTTTTTAAAATCTCAAAATGTCTCGCAGAGTTTTATGATTTTTCTAGCTCAACCTGGTCAATATCGTACAATAAACAAAGAAATGGCGTCATTATTAAAAAAAATTCGATCGTTAATTACTCGAAACGTGATTAACGGATCGAGCTAAAATTTTTTTGTAACCTCATAGTACAAATAGCAGTCCCTCCGCAAATTTCATGATCGATGAAAAAAAATAAGTGAAAAAAAATGCACTTTTTCAACTTCAGCAGTAATTTGCAAGTTAACAATAGCACTTGGAGACTTCGGGTTGGGCTTAAAATTTTGGAAATCCAATAGGCTACAACTTCTTAAATGCATATGCTATGTAAAATATGCCAAGGAACGGAGATATAAGCGAAAATGTGAAAAAAAGACGTTTTTTTTTTCACAAATTGTTAAATTAAAAAATTAGCGAACGGTTTCAGCCCTACGGACCCCGCGCATTGTGTTCTACGCTAAAAAATACATGGAAAACCGTCAAAACTAGCCCTATATGTTTCAAGAACACTTTCTGATGATTTTAGCTCCCTGCCTACTGGACTATTCGGCGTCGATGGATTTCGAAGTCGGGACCAGGGGCTGTTCACTCTTATGAGCCTACCTGAAATGTGATATTTAGTATGAGACCAACTCTATAGATGGCGCAACCAGCTTAGTTAGTTATGTATAGTTGGTACTGTTAAAAAAAAGAGATTGGTAGTCCTGAAGAACTAGTTCAGTCCATGCGCCCAAATGTTTAATATTTATAATTTGCGTTATGTTTTTACGTCAATATTTATCTGGGCGTATCGATTGAATTGGTTCTAAGTAAAACCAAAACAAACCTAAGTTTTATAGTTTTGTGTTTAATTTGTTTCCATGTGTTAATTTATTTTGTGTTTTATTTATTTATTGGGTATTATATATTCTTATTTGAGACAGAAATTAGTTGAGTTAATATTACATTAAAAGAAGGAGAACTAGAACTGGTAACAGATGTGTGTTATAAATGAAACTTCATTTAAAGAAAGTTATGCCTTTACTTTTTTTAGTTTATATAAATGGCTAGTTGGAAATAATTTATACTTAAATGTGATTGTGTCTTGTGTATAAATGTGATTGTGAATGCGTATAAATGTGGTTGTGAATAAAGGAATCTTCTTTAACAACATCTAAACAATTGATTTTGGTATTTAATGGTTTCAATATCTCAAATATCCTCCTTTTTCATCACAGCATGTCTTTAAAATTTATTTTTTAGACATTATTTCTTGAGGAACGGTTTCAAATACAGTTTGTGGACTTTTTTAAGTGTTCCCTTATGGACGAAACGTATATATATTATATGACAAGAATAGCAAAATCATTTTTAGTTTATGCTAGATAAGGATAAAAAACTTTATGTAACCAAGTATGATAATGCTATTCTTATATGCATACGTTTTGTCCATAATGGAACTCTTAAGAGTCCGCAAACTGTATTTTATTTTTGAATATTTTTTTGAATATAGCGCCATCCGCCATATTAGTTAAAATTAGTTTGAGACCAATTCAAGAGATGGCGCTTCACGGTTTCATTTAATTCTATGAGAGAGTTCCATCTATCTCTTCTTTTATCTATGGTCGGGACGTCGCGTGTCACGACTGGATGCGCGTTCGCAGCTGCAACATGTGCAATAATTAGACACGGTGACGGTTCTCGATCCAGCTGCATTAATCGAAAAGCTCCTAGTTCGCATACTGCCAGGATGGCATCGCGATTGTTTCGGCGCGTCGCAACCGCCTCGCCGCGCCGTATGAATAACGGGGCTGATTGAACGGTGATTGTTAAAGCGGCGTAATTCGTAGAATAAGATTAGGCAGTTGTGCGAGTAATTGTGGCTTCGAGCACCATTTCCAGCGCATAATACGTGGAAGACCAAACATTACGAGGAATAAAAGCGCATACCAAGTTGTATAGTGCCACAACGCAGGGTCTGCACTATACAACTCTATGATCATTAAAGTTTAAACCGTATTTTTTAAGCGCCTTGTAAATTATACAGTGTGGAACAGCCAAATGGAATAAATTCAGTACCTAGCTCCATTATTATGAATTTTTTTTAGAAAATTCTGAGACACGTCAAATTCTAATTCTAAAATGACATCTTGCGACGTTAAAATGTCATCCCTAAATTCAACCCCCTTCACGAGACAACTACAACCCCTAAATTTTCAAATTGGAAGTAGGGGTTTGTGATACTTCATTTGAAAGGTCTTTTCATTCTCTATTTAAAACTGCCATGGTTTTAAATGTTACTGCAGAAATTAACAAGAAAACAAGTTTCTCCAGCGTAGGAAATTCGTTACATTAAAATACAACTTTTATAAGTAACAGTATTTGTCAATTTTAGGTTTGTAATTGCCGACACTCCCTACTGTAAGATAAAAACTTACTAACAAATACTTACAATTTTTTGCTTGACAATCGAACGACATAAACGAGCAAGCAGCAAAAAAACAAACCTGAAATTTAAGAAGTTGGCCATTATCAGCTTTAGTGAAATTACCAAAAAACGTGCTTGTCATTGTAACAGTAGTTAACAGTTATCAGTGTTAAACTGGTTGCTTTAGTTTTCGTGTTGCAATTCAGAGAGGTGGTTTACCTAACAGAAATCCATAAGATAACGATTCTGCAGATGATTGGTCTCCTACGGAGACAGAACACGAACGCAGGCCGAAGTTGTTCGCCTATTTCAAGAAAAATATCCGGAGTTGCCACCGATATCTCAAGGTACCATACGTAAAAGAGAGAAGCAGTTTCGGGAACGTGGACATGTACGGCAGCCAAAGAAAAATCCTCCCAATAAACTCAGTGATGATCAGAAATTGGATGTAATGCTTATGCTTGAAGAAAATCCACATACGTCGAGTCATGAAACAGCTTCAGCATTAAATTTTAGCCATTCTTCGATTCTTCGCGTATTGACAGAAAATCAGATGCATCCATATAAACTGGTACCAACAAATGAGCTCGCGGAAGACGATTTTGATAGACGAATTCTCTTTTGCGAACAAATGATGCAAATGATAGATGACAATACTTTACAAATAGAAAATGTTTTATTTTCGGATGAATCTACATTTACACTTCACGGCCATGTTAATCGCCAACACTGTCGTTACTGGTCGAGAGAAAATCCTCACTGGATGAGGGAACTACACACGCAAAACCCTGACAACGTTAATGTTTGGGCAGGAATAATTGGAGAAAATATCATTGGTCCCTTATTCATTGACGGCAACTTGAGTGGATAAACTTATTTAGCGCTGCTCCAAAACAATGTTGTACCGACGATGGCAAACTTGTATCCAGCTGAAGGAAACCCACAACTTCCAGGTAATGCAATATGGTTCCAGTAGGATGGTGCACCAGCACATTACGAAGTCAATGTCCGGCAATATCTCCACACAATCTTTCCAAATCGCTAGATAGGGAGACGTGATTCTGTAGAATGGCCTGCACGATCACCTGATCTCACGCCGTTAGACTTCTTCCTATGGGTATATATCAAAAGTATGGTCTACAAAACCAAACCCGATGATTTAGCTGACTTAAGAAGCAGTTCGAAAACATTTCTATTTACGTCTAAGATGCTGCCAGGTGTTGGAGGCATGCATTTTGAACATCTGCTGCATTAATAATGATTTGTTTTTTTGACTAAATCCAAGTGAAATTATCTCTGTCTCTCACACACACATTCACACTACCACTTTATGTTTATGTGTAGCAACACGAGCTTTATGTTTATGTGTAGCAATGCTCAGCTGTTTTTACGTGCCACGTCAGTTCACTTGTCACACATGGTAAAACGAAGTTCACTGCCATTAAACATCAGTTCCGAAAAAACGCTCCACAGTAACATGCGACGGACGATGCCCCGACATTTTTACAAACTTATTCGACGTTTCCTGCACACCAATGATGCATCGACCAGCGCAGTTTAACTAATAGTAACAATATTCCAGTCGCGTTAAGACCGGTCCTGGAATCTATTATTAACCTACGAGCTCTAATCATAACATATTAAAATATTAAAATGATATACTTTTCGAGATACTACGTCAAATTTTAGAGAAACGTTAAATGGAGCTTATTCTATATGAATGATTGTTTACGAAGAGAAATACACTAAACTAGATACACTTAATTAGCTAAATTGAGAGATATTTATAAATTTTTGAAAAGGATTTAATATTTCCGGAGCTATTCTTAATTTTTTAAAAACTTCACCATTTTACTTTGTTAACAATCTCTTTTCACACAATCGACATATCGCCTGCTGAGAACAATAGTGGCGAAACTTAAAAAAAAGTGAATTTGAGTTAAGCCCATCAAAGGACTTCAAAAGGAGTCCTCTTTCATGTACAATAGAGGCGAAAGGTCATTTCACTTCTTTCCTGCTGATAGCGGTAGGTACACGCCTTGATAGTTGAAGAGAAATGGTCGCAACGATATGTGCGATAGAGACGAAACTCAGATTGTCCTGACTTGTGAAGTGGATAGCCACTAAAGAACTGAATGGCTACCTACTTTTAGAATTCTTTAGGAAAAAGAACTGATTCAATAACAAAGACAAAAAAAATAAGATATTAAAAATTTAATTTAAAGTTTAAAAAGTAAGATGTCCTTTAAGGACAAAAATGACTAGCTATACTGTTCTTCACAAAGATTGTATTTGTCATTCATACATTGGAGAGCTGCTCTAACAGAGCTTACCTGTATTACACTTTAGTGTTCACGATTTTGATTACATTGGTTCCTACATTCTGACAAGTTAGGATAGAAGCGAAAAAAATTCTACTTGAAGTAAAAAAGATTTTATAAAAGTAATTTCAGTTCCTGTGAAAAGAAAAACAATGTGAGACTGTTTAAAGTAGTTAATAAATATGTTCCTTTTATAAGTCTTTAAAGGTTTAAAAATTCGTAGCCAAGTTCAATATTAATTTGTTTTATTTTATTTCTTTTATTTTGAATGACAGATTATGATGGTCTGTTATTGTGTATTTAAATCACACCAAACTCTTAAAATATGATCTATACATTCCTGCAATAGTGGCGAAACTCTGAAAAAAATTTGAAAAAAACGGAATTTTGTATTTGAAAACTGTACTACTAGTTACAGCAAAGGAAATTAAGCACACATTAAAAAGAAAAAAGTCCAAAATGTGTACCCAATGATAGGAATTTGAAACGCGAATATCTCAGAACGGCTTTTTTTGAGTTTCGCCACTATTGTTCTCAGCAGGCGATATCACCTTCAACTTTGGCTTATTCGACGCAATTTTCACAAACTGTAATCAGAACTATCAGAAGCAAAACAAATAACAGAATCGCTTAATTTCTGTTTTTTTTTTTTTTGTCAAATTTTATTGAACGGATGTTATGTAAACTATATATCAGTGATAAACATAGTTATTTGTAAGATCTAATGTAATCTAAGAAAATAAAATAACTATAACAGCAATACAAAAAAAAAATCCTTCATCCCTCATATTTATTTTCCTTCCTAACCTATTTGTAACACAGGAACGCAGCGCATATTTTCCGATTTCCATTTCGGATCCTAAGCAGAAAAGAATTAAATTGTTTCACTCCCCCGCAACATAGTACGTATTTCTCGTCGCCGAAATCTTCCCCTGGCAAAATAATAAACCCTCATAGGCGCAGGGGTGTATAGGATGGATATTTTTTCTATATCGTACGAAAAAATAATGTATTATAAAAGAGCGTATCTCCGGGGAAATTTAGTATTTTGATTCGGCACGCAAGGCTGGTATTTACGAGAAAATCCGCTCTTCTCGTAGTCATTTATACGAAACTATAAATCACCCATACGGATGGCATGCCGCAAATCGTTCTGATACTTTTTTGTTGCTATCTTCAAATGGAAATTGTTACGCGATGGGTTACCCGTTCGTTTAAAAACTTTATTATTCAAGCATCAGTAAGATAACGCTGCTTAGGGATCGCTATAGTACACCCAGAGTAGATTTACCCGCGAATTGGGCACGCAACGAACGTAGTACGACCGTAGTAAGCAATAAAGGACTGTACTTCCCGAAGCGACACGACTGCAGCTAAGAAATGAGCACAATTCAGGTTTTGTCTACCACGGCCAAGGGCAAAGCTACTGCTAGTGCAGTGTACTTTCCTATTCACATTCTTCGTGTATTTTCAGATCAAGTTTCAAAAAATGGTACACTCCATTGCAGTGGCGGTGGGCTATAAGGTGCGCTGGTGCGCGCGCACTACCAACAATTTAGCATTAATAATTTTATTTAGTAATTAATGGATGCATTCTTAATTTATCGCCTTGCCGCATCCCTAGCGTTAATACCATCTGAATATTATTTGGCCGCAGCGTTACGAATCCACTAGACGCTAGGTCTCTATCTCCAACGCCACTGGTTTCCGATCGCGGCGCGGGAGTCGACACGCGCAATACGAAAAAGCGGCACGAAGATCATGCTTCCGTGCAATACGAAAAAGCGAACGCGTATTGTTACTGCTTGCCCCTCCACAATTAGGACGCGTAGTGGGCGAATCCTATAGACATGATGTGCGGAGTTTAAGAGAGCACGAGAGTGATCGATCGGTTAGTTTGTGAATTGTTTTCGTACATTGCGATTGCTGTTTTATCGCTCACGTTTTATAAATATAAACTCGGTTACAATCTAGTTTGGAATAATGAATTATATTCAAAACTTATTAAAAACTCCATTCTCTAACTTGAGTTTGGAGGAAAAAGTGCAAATTAAAACTCTAGGTAGCCCACTCCACAAATTAATTTAAAATTAGCCGTGAAAGGAAAAAGTAAACAATTTGTAAGAACATTTAATAATGACTTATTTAAAAAACATTTGTGGTTAAGTGGATGCGATGTATTGAACGCAGTGTTTTGTTTGGCGGAGAAACATCTTGGACCAAAACTGGAGTAACGGATTTAAATCACATAAACGAGAAAATAAAAAAAAAACATGCAAATTCTGCTGGACACATGAATAATGTTTTGAATTTAGCCATGCTAGGCACTGCAAATATTGCGACAATGCTCGATTCTGCTCATCGACGAGCAGTGGCAGCATACAATGAAGCGGTTTCAAAAAACAGGTATGTTTTAAACATTATTATTAACTGTATTCGTTTTTGTGGAAAATTTCTATTTAAAACGAATAAAGACATTTTTGCGCAACACCATGTGCCAGGAAAGACTGTCGGCTTTGGCTATGCTCTCCATTGAAAAAGACTTTATTACAAATATCGAAAATTTTAACAACAAAGTAATTGAAAAATTTGCACAATGTAAAAATCGCAGAATTGAGCTCATTTACAAAGAAAATTAGGTAAGTTTTCAAATTAATAGAGTTAATAAGAATAACCTTAATATGAGATAAATATTTATCTCATATTAGGGATATTCTTATTATTCTTATGATTATCGTTATTTTTATGTATGGTGCACCCCCAATCTTAGGATCACGCACCGCCACTGCTCCATTGTGTCTACATAGCATATAATCTCCAGAAAATAAGAGCTTTATTTTTAGTTTTATCATCAAGAGCAGTTGCCTTTCATTCTATCATGCAGGAATATTGCAAAATGTAACTTTCGGAGCGTTATAAACCATCTTTCAATGAAACTGATAATTTTTCAAGATCTGGCAGACGACCTAAATCGTTTAGAAGAGGTACAGTATATTCATCAAGTAGCTGAGCTCCAAATTAAATAACTATTCGAAGACGCAGAGAGTATGGATGACGTTCTAGAAGACCTGCAACTGGGCCACATTTGTCTAGAAACCACGGAACAGCAGTCTCCGATTTGCAAAGGGGCATCACAATTAGTAACATTCTAACGAGTCAAGTTTTTTTCTCAAGATTCTATCTAAAAGCTCCTGATGGTGGTGGAAGAATATACCGTGGAAGCGGCGAATGTTTTGACCGAGGTAATTTTTCGGCGAGTCTCAGTTGTGGAGCGAGAATCGTTAATGGTGTGGGGCGACATGAGCATGAAAGCTCGTACTAAATTAGTCATTGTTGACGGCAGAGCTATGACAGCTAACCGATATATTCGGGATGTGCTAGAACCACACATCATTCTATTTGCGCTGTTTGTAGGAAATAATTTCAAGCTGATACGTGACAACGCCCGTCCGCATATTAGAGGATTGTGTCTCGATATTCGGATGAAACAGGGATTTAAAGAACGAACTGGCCACCGCGTTGCTCAGACCCTAATCTCATCGAAGACGTCTGGAACACGATGAGCAGACGAGTTCGTAACCATGTTCTGTCTCCCAATTAGCCTAGGAAAGAATTAGCCTCAAGCGTTAAAAAAAGAGTGATAATTAGGTAAAAAATAGTGCAATTTGAGTGCACTAGTTTTGGATCAAATCGGTTTGTAGGAACATAACCAAAAAAAAAATCATAAACGTGTGAAAAACCGTTTTTTTTTTCACTTTTTAAGTACCAAAAAAATATTTCAGAAAAACAAAAAATAGCACGTTATAGCGCTTAAAAAGACGAAGAAAATCAGTTTTTTGAAATTAAAATCTGTTCACAAATTTTTTGCAAAAAATAAAATAAAAACCTTCGAAAATTGTCCTTTTTTTACTATCTAATTATTCGGCCTACGAAAGTCGTAGGGACTTCCGCGACCAAATTGTAGCTCTTTTCGGCGGCTACTTACAGTAAAAATTTTATCAAAAAGTATTCATAACTTTTGGTGCAATTCGAAAAAATAGACAGCGCAGTTTAACTAATAGTAACAATATTCCAGTCGCGTTAAGACCGGTCCTGGAATCTATTATTAACCTACGAGCTCTAATCATAACATATTAAAATATTAAAATGATATACTTTTCGAGATACTACGTCAAATTTTAGAGAAACGTTAAATGGAGCTTATTCTATATGAATGATTGTTTACGAAGAGAAATACACTAAACTAGATACACTTAATTAGCTAAATTGAGAGATATTTATAAATTTTTGAAAAGGATTTAATATTTCCGGAGCTATTCTTAATTTTTTAAAAACTTCACCATTTTACTTTGTTAACAATCTCTTTTCACACAATCGACATATCGCCTGCTGAGAACAATAGTGGCGAAACTTAAAAAAAGTGAATTTGAGTTAAGCCCACCAAAGGACTTCAAAAGGAGTCCTCTTTCATGTACAATAGAGGCGAAAGGTCATTTCACTTCTTTCCTGCTGATAGCGGTAGGTACGCCTTGATAGTTGAGGAGAAATGGTCGCAACGATGTGTGCGATAGAGACGAAACTCAGTTTGTCCTGACACGTTTTTTTTTAGAATGTAATACAAAGAATAATAATTATCTAAGTAATAATATGTAGGTTTTACATTTTACTCCACCCTTTAAGACAATCCGTTTTGTTATATTGGATCTAAGATTTTATCTTGTGAAGTGGATAGCCACTAAAGAACTGAATGGCTAAGTTTAAATAATATGTAGGTTTTACATTTTACTCCACCCTTTAAGAAAATCCGTTTTGTTATATTGGATCTAAGATTTTATCTTGTGAAGTGGATAGCCACTAAAGAACTGAATGGCTACCTACTTTTAGAATTCTTTAGGAAAAAGAACTGATTCAATAACAAAGACAAAAAAAATAAGATATTAAAAATTTAATTTAAAGTTTAAAAAGTAAGATGTCCTTTAAGGACAAAAATGACTAGCTATACTGTTCTTCACAAAGATTGTATTTGTCATTCATACATTGGAGAGCTGCTCTAACAGAGCTTACCTGTATTACACTTTAGTGTTCACGATTTTGATTACATTGGTTCCTACATTCTGACAAGTTAGGATAGAAGCGAAAAAAATTCTACTTGAAGTAAAAAGATTTTATAAAAGTAATTTCAGTTCCTGTGAAAAGAAAAACAATGTGAGACTGTTTAAAGTAGTTAATAAATATGTTCCTTTTATAAGTCTTTAAAGGTTTAAAAATTCGTAGCCAAGTTCAATATTAATTTGTTTTATTTTATTTCTTTTATTTTGAATGACAGATTATGATGGTCTGTTATTGTGTATTTAAATCACACCAAACTCTTAAAATATGATCTATACATTCCTGCAATAGTGGCGAAACTCTGAAAAAAATTTGAAAAAAACGGAATTTTGTATTTGAAAACTGTACTACTAGTTACAGCAAAGGAAATTAAGCACACATTAAAAAAGAAAAAAAGTCCAAAATGTGTACCCAATGATAGGAATTTGAAACGCGAATATCTCAGAACGGCTTTTTTTGAGTTTCGCCACTATTGTTCTCAGCAGGCGATATCACCTTCAACTTTGGCTTATTCGACGCAATTTTCACAAACTGTAATCAGAACTATCAGAAGCAAAACAAATAACAGAATCGCTTAATTTCTGTTTTTTTTTTTTGTCAAATTTTATTGAACGGATCTTATGTAAACTATATATCAGTGATAAACATAGTTATTTGTAAGATCTAATGTAATCTAAGAAAATAAAATAACTATAACAGCAATACAAAAAAAAAATCCTTCATCCCTCATATTTATTTTCCTTCCTAACCTATTTGTAACATGGAACGCAGCGCATATTTTCCGATTTCCATTTCGGATCCTAAGCAGAAAAGAATTAAATTGTTTCACTCCCCCGCAACATAGTACGTATTTCTCGTCGCCGAAATCTTCCCCTGGCAAAATAATAAACCCTCATAGGCGCAGGGGTGTATAGGATGGATATTTTTTCTATATCGTACGAAAAAAATATTGTATTATAAAAGAGCGTATCTCCGGGGAAATTTAGTATTTTGATTCGGCACGCAAGGCTGGTATTTACGAGAAAATCCGCTCTTCTCGTAGTCATTTATACGAAACTATAAATCACCCATACGGATGGCATGCCGCAAATCGTTCTGATACTTTTTTTGTTGCTATCTTCAAATGGAAATTGTTACGCGATGGGTTACCCGTTCGTTTAAAAACTTTATTATTCAAGCATCAGTAAGATAACGCTGCTTAGGGATCGCTATAGTACACCCAGAGTAGATTTACCCGCGAATTGGGCACGCAACGAACGTAGTACGACCGTAGTAAGCAATAAAGGACTGTACTTCCCCGAAGCGACACGACTGCAGCTAAGAAATGAGCACAATTCAGGTTTTGTCTACCACGGCCAAGGGCAAAGCTACTGCTAGTGCAGTGTACTTTCCTATTCACATTCTTCGTGTATTTTCAGATCAAGTTTCAAAAAATGGTACACTCCATTGCAGTGGCGGTGGGCTATAAGGTGCGCTGGTGCGCGCGCACTACCAACAATTTAGCATTAATAATTTTATTTAGTAATTAATGGATGCATTCTTAATTTATCGCCTTGCCGCATCCCTAGCGTTAATACCATCTGAATATTATTTGGCCGCAGCGTTACGAATCCACTAGACGCTAGGTCTCTATCTCCAACGCCACTGGTTTCCGATCGCGGCGCGGGAGTCGACACGCGCAATACGAAAAAGCGGCACGAAGATCATGCTTCCGTGCAATACGAAAAAGCGAACGCGTATTGTTACTGCTTGCCCCTCCACAATTAGGACGCGTAGTGGGCGAATCCTATAGATATGATGTGCGGAGTTTAAGAGAGCACGAGAGTGATCGATCGGTTAGTTTGTGAATTGTTTTCGTACATTGCGATTGCTGTTTTATCGCTCACGTTTTATAAATATAAACTCGGTTACAATCTAGTTTGGAATAATGAATTATATTCAAAACTTATTAAAAACTCCATTCTCTAACTTGAGTTTGGAGGAAAAAGTGCAAATTAAAACTCTAGGTAGCCCACTCCACAAATTAATTTAAAATTAGCCGTGAAAGGAAAAAGTAAACAATTTGTAAGAACATTTAATAATGACTTATTTAAAAAACATTTGTGGTTAAGTGGATGCGATGTATTGAACGCAGTGTTTTGTTTGGCGGAGAAACATCTTGGACCAAAACTGGAGTAACGGATTTAAATCACATAAACGAGAAAATAAAAAAAAACATGCAAATTCTGCTGGACACATGAATAATGTTTTGAATTTAGCCATGCTAGGCACTGCAAATATTGCGACAATGCTCGATTCTGCTCATCGACGAGCAGTGGCAGCATACAATGAAGCGGTTTCAAAAAACAGGTATGTTTTAAACATTATTATTAACTGTATTCGTTTTTGTGGAAAATTTCTATTTAAAACGAATAAAGACATTTTTGCGCAACACCATGTGCCAGGAAAGACTGTCGGCTTTGGCTATGCTCTCCATTGAAAAAGACTTTATTACAAATATCGAAAATTTTAACAACAAAGTAATTGAAAAATTTGCACAATGTAAAAATCGCAGAATTGAGCTCATTTACAAAGAAAATTAGGTAAGTTTTCAAATTAATAGAGTTAATAAGAATAACCTTAATATGAGATAAATATTTATCTCATATTAGGGATATTCTTATTATTCTTATGATTATCGTTATTTTTATGTATGGTGCACCCCCAATCTTAGCATCACGCACCGCCACTGCTCCATTGTGTCTACTAAAAGTCTGCATAGCATATAATCTCCAGAAAATAAGAGCTTTATTTTTAGTTTTATCATCAAGAGCAGTCGCCTTTGTGCAAGGCAACATGTCTCGCTATTATGCAGGAATATTGCAAAATGTAACTTTCGGAGCGTTATAAACCATCTTTCAATGAAACTGATAATTTTTCAAGACGAAGACGCCCTAAATCGTTTAGAAGAGGTACAGTATATTCATCAAGTAGCCGAGCTCCAAATTAAATAACTATTCGAAGACGCAGAGAGTATGGATGACGTTCTAGAAGACCTGCAACTGGGCCAGATTTGTCTAGAAACCACGGAACAGCAGTCTCCCATTTGCAAAGGGGCATCACAATTAGTAACATTCTAACGAGTCAAGTTTTTTTCTCAAGATTCTATCTAAAAGCTCCTGATGGTGGTGGAAGAATATACCGTGGAAGCGGCGAATGTTTTGACCGAGGTAATTTTTCGGCGAGTCTCAGTTGTGGAGCGAGAATCGTTAATGGTGTGGGGCGACATGAGCATGAAAGCTCGTACTAAATTAGTCATTGTTGACGGCAGAGCTATGACAGCTAACCGATATATTCGGGATGTGCTAGAACCACACATCATTCTATTTGCGCTGTTTGTAGGAAATAATTTCTGGCTGATACGTGCCAACGCCCGTCCGCATATTAGAGGATTGTGTCTCGATATTCGGATGAAACGGAGATTTAAAGAACGAACTGGCCACCGCGTTGCTCAGACCCTAATCTCATCGAAGACGTCTGGAACACGATGAGCAGACGAGTTCGTAACCATGTTCTGTCTCCCAATTAGCCTAGGAAAGAATTAGCCTCAAGCGTTAAAAAAAGAGTGATAATTAGGTAAAAAATAGTGCAATTTGAGTGCACTAGTTTTGGATCAAATCGGTTTGTAGGAACATAACCAAAAAAAAAATCATAAACGTGTGAAAAACCGTTTTTTTTTTTCACTTTTTAAGTACCAAAAAATATTTCAGAAAAACAAAAAATAGCACGTTATAGCGCTTAAAAAGACGAAGAAAATCAGTTTTTTGAAATTAAAATCTGTTCACAAATTTTTGCAAAAAATAAAATAAAAACCTTCGAAAATTGTCCTTTTTTTACTATCTAATTATTCGGCCTACGAAAGTCGTAGGGACTTCCGCGACCAAATTGTAGCTCTTTTCGGCGGCTACTTACAGTAAAAATTTTATCAAAAAGTATTCATAACTTTTGGTGCAATTCGAAAAAATAGACAGCGCAGTTTAACTAATAGTAACAATATTCCAGTCGCGTTAAGACCGGTCCTGGAATCTATTATTAACCTACGAGCTCTAATCATAACATATTAAAATATTAAAATGATATACTTTTCGAGATACTACGTCAAATTTTAGAGAAACGTTAAATGGAGCTTATTCTATATGAATGATTGTTTACGAAGAGAAATACACTAAACTAGATACACTTAATTAGCTAAATTGAGAGATATTTATAAATTTTTGAAAAGGATTTAATATTTCCGGAGCTATTCTTAATTTTTTAAAAACTTCACCATTTTACTTTGTTAACAATCTCTTTTCACACAATCGACATATCGCCTGCTGAGAACAATAGTGGCGAAACTTAAAAAAAAGTGAATTTGAGTTAAGCCCACCAAAGGACTTCAAAAGGAGTCCTCTTTTATGTACAATAGAGGCGAAAGGTCATTTCACTTCTTTCCTGCTGATAGCGGTAGGTACGGTACACGCCTTGATAGTTGAAGAGAAATGGTCGCAACGATGTGTGCGATAGAGACGAAACTCAGTTTGTCCTGACTTGTGAAGTGGATAGCCACTAAAGAACTGAATGGCTACCTACTTTTAGAATTTATTAGGAAAAAAGAACTGATTCAATAACAGCTCCAAAATTCAAAAATTCCTCAAGCGTTAAAAAAAAAAGTAGTAATTAGGTAAAAAAATAGTGCAATTTCAGTGCACTAGTTTTGGATCAAATCGGTTTGTAGGAACATAACCAAAAAAAAATCATAAACGTGTGAAAACCCGTTTTTTTTTCACTTTTTAAGTACCAAAAAAATATTTCAGAAAAACAAAAAATAGCACGTTATAGCGCTTAAAAAGACGAAGAAAATCGGTTTTTTTGAAATTAAAATCGGTTCACAAATTTTTGCAAAAAATAAAATAAAAACCTTCGAAAATTGTCCTTTTTTTACTATCTAATTATTCGGCCTACGAAAGTCGTAGGGACTTCCGCGACCAAATTGTAGCTCTTTTCGGCGGCTACTTACAGTAAAAATTTTATCAAAAAGTATTCATAACTTTTGGTGCAATTCGAAAAAATAGACAGCGCAGTTTAACTAATAGTAACAATATTCCAGTCGCGTTAAGACCGGTCCTGGAATCTATTATTAACCTACGAGCTCTAATCATAACATATTAAAATATTAAAATGATATACTTTTCGAGATACTACGTCAAATTTTAGAGAAACGTTAAATGGAGCTTATTCTATATGAATGATTGTTTACGAAGAGAAATACACTAAACTAGATACACTTAATTAGCTAAATTGAGAGATATTTATAAATTTTTGAAAAGGATTTAATATTTCCGGAGCTATTCTTAATTTTTTAAAAACTTCACCATTTTACTTTGTTAACAATCTCTTTTCACACAATCGACATATCGCCTGCTGAGAACAATAGTGGCGAAACTTAAAAAAAAGTGAATTTGAGTTAAGCCCACCAAAGGACTTCAAAAGGAGTCCTCTTTCATGTACAATAGAGGCGAAAGGTCATTTCACTTCTTTCCTGCTGATAGCGGTAGGTACGGTACACGCCTTGATAGTTGAAGAGAAATGGTCGCAACGATGTGTGCGATAGAGACGAAACTCAGTTTGTCCTGACTTGTGAAGTGGATAGCCACTAAAGAACTGAATGGCTACCTACTTTTAGAATTTATTAGGAAAAAGAACTGATTCAATAACAGCTCCAAAAATTCAAAAATTCCTCAAGCGTTAAAAAAAAAAGTAGTAATTAGGTAAAAAAAATAGTGCAATTTCAGTGCACTAGTTTTGGATCAAATCGGTTTGTAGGAACATAACCAAAAAAAAATCATAAACGTGTGAAAACCCGTTTTTTTTTTTCACTTTTTAAGTACCAAAAAAATATTTCAGAAAAACAAAAAATAGCACGTTATAGCGCTTAAAAAGACGAAGAAAATCGGTTTTTTTGAAATTAAAATCGGTTCACAAATTTTTGCAAAAAATAAAATAAAAACCTTCGAAAATTGTCCTTTTTTTTACTATCTAATTACTCGGCCTACGAAAGTCGTAGGGACTTCCGCGACCAAATTGTAGCTCTTTTCGGCGGCTACTTACAGTAAAAATTTTATCAAAAAGTATTCATAACTTTTGGCGCAATTCGTAAAAATGTAAAAAAAGGTGTTTTCCAAAAATGACCCGGCAATTGTCAATAACAGTCCTACGGTAATTTTTCAAAAGTGCGTTTGGTTCGTGAAGAGGTGCTCTACAATCATAAAGCGGACCAAGTTTGTCAAATTTGAGGAAGTATCTCAAAAACGACATTGAAAACCGGGTTGTTTGGCGTTTCGGGCGCTCTAGCGAAAGGGAAAGGCCGCATGGTGGGGGAACTCTCTCAATTCGAGCGCACGAAAGCAGTCGCGCCAAGAAGTCGAGGGTTCTGTAGGGAACAGGTATATCTTGGAAAAACGAGAACATACCTTATCGTAAAATTCTAGATACCGACGCTACGTCGAGGCATCCAGAATTTTATGATAACAGGTCTGATGCGTTCATATTCCAAGGGCAGACCTGTTCCAAATACCTGTTTGGCAGGTATAAAAATTTGGCAACTAAGACTCGAATATTTCCTCGGTTTAAAGGTAAAATTCATTAAGTAAATCCAAATCAATTGTAAAAGGTTCTATGAAATTATATGTATTTCGGAAACGATTCCGAGCCGGACCTGCTTCTAAAAATCGCAGGTGTTCCGACTCCTATAGTGGGTCAAACATGTTGTCGGTATTATTCAAGTCAGCCCGAAGTCATGTACCCAAATGGTCCGGCCGAAGCCAACTCGGAAGCAAGATATCCGCCAAGTGAATAAAATAATAACGCTGTTTCATATTTCAACCAAGGCATCTCCATCGACAAACCGAATGCCTACCATACGCCTGCGCTAGCGATTGGATCGCGATTGGTTCCCACCTCATGTTTAGGCGCTGGTGACGTCCACTAAGAACAGAAGTTAATTTATCAATTCCCCTTCATTCTGCTATGTACGAATTAGGGTGAAGCGTGAATGAGTGAATGAGTGAATACCAAGATGTATTGAAGCTCGTGTGGTAAATACCCGTTATTAACATTCGTGTTTTTGTATGCACAGTTGTTAATTCTTTGTGCATAAAACTGCTGCTATGATAGGAACTGAAGATTAAAAAAATGTCGCCTTTAGCATGCGGAATTCGGCCAAACCGCATTGTGTCTCCATTCAACGCGTCAGTAGGCTACTGCAATGTCTCGAGCCCTGGCGTTTCCGAAACCGGGCGCGAGTACGAGAGAGACAAAAAGATAGAGTCAACGTTTATGAAAATTCCCAAGAGAGTTTCGGACACCGAGAGGAATGCCAACGTACGCCTAAAGTTTAATAAGCCGCCGAGTGACGGTTTTTTTGTCGTTTGCCGCTGGCATTTGCCTTTTTCTTTTTTTTACGTCCAGAATTCGTAAAGGACTTCATTTAAGGGAATATTTTTGAACTATCGATTTATCAAGCGGATAGTCTCTAAACCCATAACGTTTTTTACTGCATATTGAAGATTTTTTGTCTAGACCCTACCGGCCTATGTATCGTTAAGTTATTCGGAAAATCCTAAATTAACGTCTTCGCTTTCTTTCACATTTTTCCAAAACTGCTGAAAATGTTTACTCTCAACTGACAACTTGAGGTTCCCAATGCAATACCATCGAAAAATGGACACCCTGTTTACTGTAATGTTTTGTATTTTGAAATTAGATATCATTGTCGTTCTTTTTTATTCTTTATTTAATATAAAAACCAGTGACAGCAAAATCAGCAACTTAAAACTTTTTTTTTGACTGCCTCCGGGCGAGATTTTTGGAAACGGCTTGCAAAATATTTGCGAAATTTTTTTTTTTTCATAATCACAATGCAATTTTTTTATACTTTGCGTTTATATTATTTTTGTAAAATTCTTAGTTTGCGTAAAGATACAACTATTGTAAAATATCACAGACGAAATCAATTGGGATGAAATAAGAATTCAAATTACTATTGATCTTCAAAGCCCTTAAGTGCATTTAAAGACTATATAGGGCTAGTTTTGAAGGTTTACTATGTATTTGTTTGCGCAGAACACAATGCGCGGGGTCCGTAGAGCTGAAACCGTCTGCTAATTTTGTAAATCAACAATTTATGAAAAAAAAAAACCGTGATTTTTCACATTTCCGCTTATGTCTCCGTTCCTTGGCATATTTTATATAGCATATGCATATAAGACATTGTAGACTATTGAATTTCCAAAATTTTAAGCCCAACCCGAAGTCTCGAAGTGCTATTGTTAACTTGCAAATTACTGCTGAAGTTGAAAAAGTGCTTTTTCTTCAACATTTTTTTGCTTCGAAAGTAGGGCGACTATGATCATGAAATTTCTTGTAGGGACTGCTGTTTGTAGTATGAAGTTACAAAAAAATCAGCTCGATCCGTTAATAACTTTTCGAGTAATTAACGATTGAATTTTTTTGTAAGCCTTAATTAACAATGACGCCATTTCTTTGTTTATTGTTCGATATTGACCGGGTTGGGCTAGAAAAATCATAAATATCTTCAAGTTTGCGAGCCTTTTTGAGAATTTGAAAAATATTAATTTGAGACAGTTTTATAACGACGTATATATGTATCTATTGTTTTAGCGTTGCCGCTTCGAAATTTTCGGAATGGCGACTATAATATCTTGACGCCCATTTTTTTTAAATGCGCGTCTTGAAGCGTACTTTCAAGAGATTACAAAAAAAAAGCGTCAAAAAAGAGAGTCTCGTAGAAAACGTTATAAAACTGGCCCAAATTAATATTTTTCAAAATCTCAAAATGTCGCAAACTTGACGAGATTTATGATTTTTTCTAGCTCAACCCGGCCAATATCGTACAATAAACAATGAAATGGCGTCATTGTTAATTAAAAAAATCGATCGTTAATTACTCGAAAAGTGATTAACGGATCGAGCTGAATTTTGTTTTGTAACTTCATACTACAAATACCAGCGCCTCCAAGCAAATTCATGATCATAATCGTCCTACTTTCGAAGTAAAAATAATGGTGAAAAAAAGCACTTTTTCAACTTCAGCAGTCAGTTGCAAGTTAACAACAGCAGTTGGAGAGTTCGCGTTGGGCTTAAAGTTTTGGAAATTTAGTAGGCTACAATTTCTTAAATGCATATTCTATATAAAATATGCCATGGAACGGAGATATAAGCGGAAATGTGAAAAAATACGTTTTTTTTTCACATATTGTTAATTTAAAAAATTAGCGGAAAGTTCAGCTCTACGGACCCCGCGCATTGTATTCTACGCAAAAAAAAATACATAGGGAACCGTCAAAACTAGCCCCATATGTTTCAAGAACACATAAGAATCTCTGCCTACTGGACTGCTAATAATAAGTTCAATTTGCCTCTATTAATGCCAACTTTATTGTTCACTTTATACATTATTTTTGTTCATGTGATTATTTAAGTCTATATTTTTTGTTTTGAACTTAAAACTTTTATTTCTTTCCTTTCATTAAAACCGATACGACACACACATTTTTTATCGCTGTCATTACTGCTCTGAGTCTGTTCATTTCCAGAATTCGCAACGAAAAAATCTAATTGTAAACATCCATTCGGGCTTTTATCAGCGGCGTATTCGAATACACGCAAAAATCCGCTCGCAACTCGGCTTGGCGTATCACACTCCCTCTAGGGGATAGAAAACAACCAGTAATGGGTCCTTGCCGAACGAAAAAAAACATAATACCGAGAGTAAAAACTGAGGTATTGATAGCGACCCAAGAGATATCGGGCTTATTCGATTCTCATTCCCACGCTTTGTGGTGGAAGACGTGGCCTGAAATATAGAAAGGTTTTCTTTATGGCAACAGACAGATAAAAGTTTGGCACCAGCGTGGCAAAAAAAGTCGCGCATAATGCCTGGTAACTTTTCAATGACCATATACAGTGTGTCCCCGGATCGAGTTTAAAATAGGAAAAAAAATTTGTGTTTTTGATTTCTCAGAAAAAAATCTCTCTTGATGATTTGCCCTGCTTGATTTCAAACCCCCAAAACGCAAATTACTTTTTATATAACAAACGGTTCTCGAGATAATTCATTTTTCTTCATAATTTTGAATTTTTTTTATAATTCTTTAAAAAAATTCTAGTAGGCGGATTTTATTGCAAGATATCACTGACAACTGCTGACAACTAATAAGTCGGTATAACTTCAAATCGAATCTTCGTCATTTTGCTACTATTTATATGCTATAATGTTGACTCTAGAACAAAGAATTTATTTGATTCAATGCTACGGAACTGGGGAGTGCTATCGTGTTGTTATTAATAAATTTCACGAAAAATACTAGGAAGTTAGCATTTCTAATGTCGGAGCGAAGAAGTTGGTGACCAAGTTCTTAGAAACAGGCTCTGTTTTAGACACTAAAAAATAAAAAAAAATGGTTGAATGAAGATGATACTGCTTCAGTTCTTGCCCTCCATTCCGTGAGAGAAACTCCAAGATTATCACTTAGAAGAAGGGTAATTGAAACTGAAATAAGTAAATCGCATTTACAGAGAATTTTCAAGCAGAGCCGGATTTTACCATTTAAACCAAAATTCAGGCACACCTTAGAGGAGGGTGATGAAGCCACGTTTGTATTTTTGTTTGGAGATGGGCAACAGAGTTTTAAATGACGTAGGATTTCATAAGCGAATTTTGTTCTCCGATTAATCTACTTTTTCAACAAACGGCGTCGTTTCCTCTCAGCATTGCCGGTATTGGAGTGAAACAAATCCCCTCTTTACTATATCCTGTCGAAGACAATATTTCAAAAAAGTTAATGTGTGGTGTGCGGTTTCATATACAAATGGCATTATAGGTCCATATTTTTTCAAAGAAAATTTAAATTATAATACATATTGTTTATAATACAATAAGTTTTCGAACGAGAATGTTTTTTCCAACAAGATGGGTGTCCTGCTCATCATGCCGTTACTGTCCGTAATTGGCTCAATTCCGAATTTAATGAACACTGGATAGGAAGGGATGATCCCATTTTATGGCCGCCGAGAAGCCCGGATCTGACAATATTGGATTTCTATCTATGGGGACGTTTAAAGCAAATTATTTATCGTGAACCACTAGAAAATAATGAAGAGCAATTAAAAACAAGGATTCAAAATGCAGTCAAGTCCTTGTCAATTGAGGAAATTAGAAATAGTTTTAACGAATTTAGAGCTCGAATTGAAATTTGTGCAGAAAAAGAAGGAGTATTATTTGAATAAAAAAATTCTGGTTTAGTTTTGATCTCAGTTTATAATCAGTTGTTTAATTCAATGATCAAGTTGTTTAATTCAAAACATGAGACTAAGTAATTCTAATCATTTTTTTAGCTAATTGATTAATTGAGTTTCTATAGCATACAGTATCCTAGACAACGAAATTATTGGGTTAAATCCGCCAACTAGAATTACTTATAAAATGTTGTGAAAGTCCAAATTATGAAGAAAAACGGTATTATCTCGAGAACCGTTTGAGTTACATAAAAAGTAATTTGCGTTTTTGGGGTTTGAAATCAAGCAGGGCAAATCATCAAGAGTGACTTTCTGAAAAATCAAAAACACAAAATTTTTTCCTCTTTTAAACTTGATCCGGGGACATACTGTATATGAAAAAATGTCCTGAATAAAAATTCTTCATCAGTTTATTTACCATGTTTCTGTCAACATGAGATAATCGTGTCTTTTCAAGTTTGGTTGCTATGGAGACCAACTTTATGTTTTTAAACGATAACGTTTTGTCTCAATATCTGAAAGAGGAGTCTTTTCTCTTTAATGTACACTTAAAAAATTATATGGTTGCATAAAGGAAATGTTCTCGTCCATTCAAAATCCATCCAAAAATCAAAAAAAAAAAATTCAATTCAAAAAGTCAATTTTCAAGAGTTTTAGCAATTATTTCTGATGTGTCACCAGTTTAAGCGCCAAAAATTACGTCCATACAAACTACAATTTGTGTTGGGGGGGGGGGGGGGAATGTTAGACCTTTCTTGATAGATGAAAATTCAAATTCTGAAAAATATTTAGATCTACTAAGAAATCACATTCTTCCATCTTGCACACTGTTGTTTTCGGGTAAAAATAATGTCATTAACCAACAACTAAGGTTCCAATAGAATGGGCCACCACCACTTTTTGCGACAAATATCAGGGAGTATTTAAATGCACAATTTCCAGGACGCTGAATAGGCAGAAGAGGTACAACGAATGGCCAGCACGCTCCCCGGATCTAAATCCCTTAGATTTTTTTTATATGGGGGTAATAAAAATGTAAAGTTTATGTAAATCGACCAGATAACGTTGAAGACTTGTAACAAAAAATTTCGAATAAAATCCAGGCCATTCCTGAAGACTTCCAAGTAAATTTTATTGGAGTTTCGGGACCGGCTTGGCCATTGCTTAGCGGAAAATGTAGGTCACTTTCAACACCTTATTCGCTGACTATTTTTTTGTTGTATCATTTAAAAAAAATAAAGTGCTATATGTCTAAAGCTATAGTATTTTTTAGAATTTATATTTCATACCAGCAATAGACATAACTTTCAGAAAAATTAAAATTTTGCAAAACCTATTAGTATAAAAAGTTTCCATATTCACCTGATAATTATTGTGGAAAAAAATATTTCACAAAATAAATATTTCCTAATAAGAGGTTTTCAAGATTTTCTAAGAAAATAGCAAATTTTTGAAAGAAAAAATTCTCAAGTTTAGTTTGAAGTTTTTTTTGCTATTGTAGCCTTCCATTTAGGTCTAATAATAACCCCCTGAAATCTGGTGTGGGTCGCATGCTTCCTTACGAAAATACGGGCAACAACGAAGACAATTTTTGTAAAAATGTATTACAAAAAAATTTGAGGTCCCTTATTGTTACAAGTCTTTTTTTTATTACACTTCACAGATCTATCAAGTATCGACTACCCAGAAAAGAATGGGAAAGGGTACCCCGTTAAAAGGGATGATTAATCGACCCTTCTGCCTACGAAAAGTAAAAACAATGTCGAGGTCAAGTTCCGACAAGGACACCCACGAATAATGAAGAAACTTTATTAGTGAAAGCGCAGGGCGGAGGGAGGGGGGGGGGGGGGAACGACGAATGCGGCAACGACTCGCCCCCTAAGGGGCCCGCAAGGGTCCGCGGTAATCGTGGAGACCACTAATGCGCCCTTCTCACCGTCGCCAGGCTTACCCGCGAATTTTGGGGTCGCACGCAGTGGCAGCTTGTCCATAGGAACTCCTCCAATAAAAATAGGGCTCTAATAAACAATAATAGCAGCCATCCCTTCCCCGCCCAGATCCTAAAGAGGATCTCAGAGGTTAAAAGACCCTTCAGAGTAGTTCGAATTATGTATCTATCAAAGTCCTCGGACCCAAATTCCATCTGACTAACTGAGCCATTTTGGCCAAAAAAAATACTATACTTGAAATATTTCTAAAGTTGAACCAAAAATATCAAACATTGAAAACTCTACCGTTTCAATCGTTTCGTCCGACGGTCTGGCCGACTTTAGCATTATTATTCATGTGCTCGATATGTTTACGTCGTCGGCGTCGCTATTACGTTGATAAAATAAAAGGTCACAATGTAAGTTACAAGATATCATTGATGTTATTTTTGAAATCTAGTAAGTGAAACTGAACTTAACCGCCCGTCATTATCTAATTATTACTAAACTAATATAACAATTACAATTTAACTTGTTGTGCTATATCTACGAAATTTGTATTGCCGATTCATACGTAAATGTTGATTAAATATAACAGTGTAAATAAAGTTGATGTCATAAGAAATAAACGTGTTTTATATACTCTGTAATAGATTCATTTGATCATCTTTTATACAGTTGATTTTGGAATGAAAAAGCAAAATGGTTTTGATGAAACCAATACGACAGGATCCGACCGGATTGAAATTGGTGCCGGATTGCAATCCCTAGTTTTTAGACATCATTACACATCTCTTAAAGTACACAAAAGTGTTTTTTGTGTACTAAGTCATTTAAATACAAAATGGCGGCACAATAGATCTCGGAATGAAACATATTTTTTTATGAGCTCCCTGGCCGTAAACTTACATACAGGTCGCTATTGTGTATCTATAACAAAAAACCAAAAATATTTTGAAATTAAAAAAATGGCGTCAGTTTAACAAAAAAAAAACACGTTTTTTCGGAAAAAATCGGGCAAAAATCAGCTATAAAATCGGTAAATTTTCATAAACCAAAAAGTTCTACGGGCGTTCACCAGAAAATTTAATTTATCAGCTACAGTTAAAAGTCGATTGGTTGAAAAGTGTAGGCGCTAGCTTTACGGCCAGCTCAAAGAACATGGTTTCGAGAAAAACGCGTTTAATGTTTCACGTACGTTTATTTCGATGTACTTTTTCGATGTACATCACCAATCGGCGATGCCTGGTCCATACAACTGTCCTTCTAATTCAAGGTTTTCACGCCGTCCTTCTTGTTGTTTCCTGCTGCTTTCATGTCCTTCTAATTCAAGGCATGCTGTGTTTACGAAGGAATAGTGACCCCTACTGCACCGATATCGAACGCGCACAAATTACTAGGTAAACAGCACCGTGACTTCACTCGGAAAACCGAATTTTTCGACCACTTTAAAAATTTTCCCCCACATAAAACCCATTGGATATCATTTTTGGATAGTTAAGGAAGCATTTAAGCCAATAAAAAAAAATGGACAAAAAAATTTCACAAGGTAGTGTTACCCCTTAACTAAGAAGGTAAGTTTTACATACATCCTGTATATGGTTATATAGATTTATTGCTTTTGCTACTATATTTAACATTAGTCACTTTCTTGTATTACATGTATTATATTATAACGCGTACGCCTATGTTCCGCGGCATATTTCGGCCAACTCTAATTATAAATTTCAGTACCAAATTAAATACAGCACTGGCCATTTAAATTACATTAAGAATATGTGTTTTCTTAATTTTTGCGAGCCCCCTTCACATTCGATCGCGAGTCGCCACTGGTCGAGCGAGCATTTTAAGCGCTGCTGTAATTACAGAGACAGTCTCAGGACTTTTTGGGCACTCCATAAATCTCAGCGCCTCGGATACGAGCTTTCGCGTCCCCTACCAATGTAGAGATAGAAAATTAGAAGAAATTATGTTCTGGTGCAGTGGTTCCCAAACTTTGTCGACTCCAAGTTCCAACCTCCAAAAAAGGCAACAAACTATTGGGTAAGAGATGACATATTATATATTTGTACACCATTTTATTAGTTTTTCTCTCATCTTCATCCATTTGTCTGTCCTACATAGTTCTGTTTATGGTTCTACAATCACAATTTTGTTTTATCTGGCGTTATATTTTGGGAACCGCTGTTATGTTTAAATACCTCCCTCATTATTAGGAACTAGTACTAGTACAGTGTATATCCGTAAAAAAATTGTACTAAAGGTTCATAAGGGAGTATGATCAACAGCAAAAAATAAATAAGTCTATGACATGTACATACATCTTTTCGTATTTCTCACAGTGATGCACTTTGTACTAAGTACGGCCCTGACTTTTATGGTTTAGTTCTCTCTAATCCAGTATAAGTGCAACTCCGTTTTGCAATAAAAAGTTTATATTCTAATGTGTAGGTACTATAACTATGTATATAAAATTGGATTAAAAATATATAGTCCCTTAACTTGAAGCTGGCCGAAAGACGTAAAATCTAGCACAAAACGAAGTAATCTCGAGCAACTAAGAGCATTAAGGCTACCTAAATAATTTACCCGCTATCTTTGCCGCGAAACACTGTAAATGATTAATCAGCTAAAGTGGCCCTAAGCTCTGCACCTGAGAGGAAAGAAATAAAGAAATAAACCGTTGCAGTGGAATCGGCCTCAGACAAAGTAAAACTACTACTTACCAGTAGGTAAAATAAATAAAATACGTACGTGGAAAGTTGATTTTTATTGTTGTTTATTTTAACAACTGGAGAAGAAGAAAATGGAAACTTATCTAGAGGGCAGGCGTTCGGAAAGTATACAGTGTCCGCCATAAAGTTGGAACCATATGGGATTTTTTTTAAATATTAGAGTTTGATAAAAACTTTTGGTAACAATCACTTCTGCTTTCAAAATAACTTAAAATGCACCAATTCGAAGTTGATAGCTAACGTCTGGCAACTGTCGAATTTGTGATTTTCCAAAACAATCTTTAGAAAATGTTTGGTCGAAACATCTTGATATACAAAAAATGTTATACTTAATTTTGTAAAAAAAATTGTAAGTATTGAATAATACAATTTAAAAATGGAATCCATTTTTTTCTCGGACACTTTGTATTTTAAAACAATGAAAATCGGTACAGCTATGTTTTAAGTAATGATAAAGAAGAATTCGTCATCAGTGTTTTTCTAAAAAAATCCCTAATAGGTGTTTTTGACATTTGAGCCCATAAAAGTGGTCGTAGTTGGCCATGATTACAGACCAAGAATAAAGTTACACACTCACACTCGGTGAATGCGCATTTTGAATATCCACCTAATAAAAAAAAGTTCATCAAAATCGGTCGAAAAATAAAGATTTTACAAGGGTGGCAAGTCCTTAACGTGGACACACTGTATATGAGGCATTTCACGCCAACTAAGTGAGGTCAAAAAAGTTTTCTGTTTGAAACATATCACAATCGATAATACTTGCTAAAAAACTAAAATTTTAGATTTTTTGAACCACAAGGAGAGGGATGGTGAGGGTGAGAAAATAAAAATTTTCGTTTCGACTCTAAAATTTCAATCTTTCTCGGTAAGAAAATGAAAAAAATTAAAAAAGAAGGTTGCAATGATTTTCGATGTTTTTTTTTGCGTAGAATACGATAAAAATATTTTCAAAAATATTTGGGGTAGTTTTCACCATTATTTTTAGGATTGAAAGTTTAAAATTGAAATTTCGAAAAGTATGACAATTTTTTTAGTTTTTTTTTTATTTTTTTTTTTGTACTTTCGATTAATTTTTAATTCATAATGGGCGTCCACCAGGAACTGGCCCAAAAACGGCCCAAAGGTGAAAAAACGTGGTTTTAGCGTATTTTCTCATCCTGTGAGATAGTAAATAGCAAGTGAATAATATATTTCAAGGCTTTTGGGGTCGCTGGTTACGAATCTAACGTCAGATTTTCAAAAAACAAAATGGCGGCTCCAGTATGGTAGTCAACTTTTAAAAAATGGCTAAATTTTGAAATTTAAAAAAATACCATCGTATTCTACGGGAAATTTTCTACGTTAGATTCGTGATCAGCGATCTCAAAAACCTTGGAATATATTATTCACTTGCCATTTACTATCTCTCAGGATAAGAAAATAAGCTAAAACCACGTTTTTTCACCTTTGGACCGTTTTTTGGGCTATTTCCTGGTCGACGCCCATTATGAATTAAAAATTAATCGAAAGTACAAAAAAAGAAAAAAAACTGAAAAAAAAATTGTCATACTTTTCGAAATTTCGATTTTTAACTTTCAATCCTCAAAATAAGGGTGAAAACTACCCCCAATAATTTTGAAAACATTTTTATCGTATTCTACGTAAAAAAACATATCGAAAACTATTTCAACCTTCTTTTTTAATTTTTTTCATTTTCTTACCGAGAAAGATTGAAATTTTAATCGAAGCGAAAATTTGTATTTTCTCACCCTCACCATCATTCTCCTTGTGGCTCAAAAAATCTAAAATGTTAGGGAAGTTAGTTTTTTAGTAAGTACTATCGATTATGATATGTTTCAAACAGAATTTTTTTTGACCTCACTTAGTTGGCGTGAAATACCCCATATGCAAAAAAATCAGTAATCAAAATGTTTCGCTCAAAATCGGCATATGGACGGAACATTTCATTAGGAACATAATTTCTTAATGACATTTTTCGAAATATTAACAATTTATTCCATTTTCTAACATTTTTTTTTGGTGCTTCGAACTGGTGCAGTTTTAATCTTCTCCTGAAGATGTCAACTTAGTTGGCGAAACGCGCGTCGAGAAAAGTAATAGTAGTTCGGTGTTTCGTCGAAAACGTCTAGTTTTTTTCCTCTCATTAAAAAAACACCTTTACTAACTTTTTTACTAACTACCAATTTTTCCTGCTCTTTTTTGTACTTGTATTTTTACGCACCAAACAATATTTTCTAAAATAAATAAATTTTTAAAATCATTTCTCTTTTTAATGTTGAAAAAAAGAAAAGTTATTTAACAACAAACAAACACAAAGAATCCATCCATATGCTAGTCACAATTATTTCTAAATACTGAATAATTTGATAACAATCTGGCATCAGTGCGCTCTAAAATTTAAACACGTGTTTGTGCGTCGGTTTTTATTTTGTATAAAGTATAGGTAAAAAGACATCCAAAAATGGTTTGTACTTTTCTTAAATCGATCAAAAAAATAAAAGGGGGGTATTCATTTATAACCTTGTACTACGTTCGAAACGATACTTTTTTTTTATTTCGACAACTGTGGATAGGACAATCCCAAAACTAATCTAACGGCGTGCCTTGCCGTGTATAAATTTTAGATTAACCGGAGCGTGAATCAATTTCTACTTCCGGCCGGCTTTCAGCAGGAAGTTTCGCATTCGGCGGGCAGATGGCGCGAGGCGCGGGTCCGTGTCGATTATTCAGCCACCGCTGAACGTCGGAGGACGGCCGCAAACTAGACTGGACGTCAAAAAAAATTAAACTTCAATATTTTAAATTTGCAGCAATCGGTAAGCAAAATAAATGCGGAAAAACCTTAACCCAACAACAACTGGGTGTCTCGGTATTTAGCTGTTAAATAATAAGATGAATATTTAAATTTAAAAACACTTCGAACTTCGAAACGAAACACTAGTTCGATATTTTTACCACCCCACTAACTATTTATTACAAGATATCTATCAAAAGACGCCTTTTTTATGGAAAAACTAAATTAACGCGTTATGTTTGATGCAAAGTTGAAAGCTGTAGTGTGTATATACCGGTTAGGAAAGTGCAAGATTTCAAAGCCGAGCATTAATAAATAAGAAAAGAATAAACTCTTCAAATAAAGGGAACTGACAGAGAAATATTATATCCTTAGTTGCCAGACTGATATGTCGTTTTAAAACTGTTATAATTTATTCTCTGTCTCTTCTTCTCTTTTATTGTCTGTCTCTGTGTTTACATCAATAGGGAACCAATAAAATTATGTAGGCGGGACGCCCCGCCCATAAATTATAACGCGCACGTGTGAACTGAATTCTTGTCTAGACTCTAAAGTACAATAACCGAAATAAGAAATCAGTTTAGCCGTGTCTGCGTAAATAGAATGTGTTCCACTCCACTCAAATTCGACGAAAGGCGTGTAGGCAATATCCCGCCCCACAACCTGTTAGGTCTATACGTTTCTAATAGGTGCACAAGCGTGAACCACTGTAGCATCTAACTGTCTTTGTCTGTCCTTACTGGCGTCTTTTAACTTATTTTCTTCTACACATATATCGCCAATATGTAATGGTGTATATAAAAAATACATATATGTATGTCTTTTAGCTACCTGCTCAAAAATAAATAACAAAATAACCATATTTTAACGAATTTTTTAGGGGTAAGTTAAATTTTTAATAACCATTTTTATTATCATAGGACTTTTTCCGTTTATGTGTATTTTATATGTCCGTTTTATGTTTACTACTCTACCTAAAGCAATCCTCAAATTTTCTTTTTCAGATATTATGTCAATGTTTTTATTAGTTTTTTGTTTCTCTTCTCTATAACACACTTTTCATTCACAGCAAACGGATTTCGTTTAATAAAAAAAATCACCCAGTCTAGACAGCCTCAGGAATGTTGTCCTCATGACGCAGTCCACCCGACTGATGCTCAGTGGGACAAAACTGTAGTGTTTTACACAAATCACTCTAGAGATCGTAAAAATAATGATTTTAAAATGCGTTTTTTTTTCTAAAATGTTCGATATGAATTTCTCCATAAATTCCTCTAGCCGGATTTTTTATTTTCATTTACAATATTTTATTATCCTAATCTAAATACGTATTTTTGTTGGAAAATATATTTTTTTCCATTGAAAATCAGTGTCAAGGTATCAAATGTATTAACATTTTTGACTTTTTAATTTTAACATGTCATTTTACAAATAGCCAAATGATTTGTCAAATGATATTATACGATTTCTTTTTTTGTTTTTGAAAAACTGTCAAATTAACAGTCAAATATAATAAAATAAATGTATTTCTTAAGTTATACAGAAAAATGTATAATTTTAAAGATAACACATATAACATACTTTAAAGCTTTCTATTTACGTAATTTATACTAAAATATAAATATGACAGCTGTCAAAATAACTGCCAAATTACTGAAGATGCCATTTACTTATTATTTTCAATACTTAAAGTTCTTAATAGTTAATTTTCTAAGAATTTAAGGAACACTGGGAAAGGAATGAATGAACGAATATTCATCAAACTATTATGTTAGATGATAGCTACCAAAATATCTGTCAAAATAAAAAATAGTATTACAAAATATTCTAAGTTTCTACACAAAAAAGGATATATCTAACACTTGATTTAATATAAATTAGTTCGGTAATTGATATTTATTGAATCTTTATACTATTGACAGTTGTCATTTTTCAATAAAATCAATAAAAATATCATTTTTTAAATTTAAATAACTAAATATTAATTTTCTATGTTTACAGAGGATACTTGTTAATAAATTAATAATAAATATACTATGTCAGATGGCAGCTGTCAAAATTTTTGTCAAACGTCAAAGTAAGTATCTTAAATCATCATAAAATATTCCATTTTTTTTTAATAAGAAATATATTTAAAACATCCTATACACGTTAAGGAATTTGAAAAGTATTATAACATATCATAACATGCCCTCTTAATCCATGTCATCTAACATAATATATTTGATATTCACTCCTCGCCCAGTGTTCCTTAACCCGTTTCGGCCCAGAATGCCACTCGAAGCATATCGCTCTTCGGTGCCTCAGAACTGTTCCTATTCGCGACAGAAAAATTTTTAGGGGACATATTTTGAAAGATAAAGACTTGCCCTTTCCGATGGTGTCAATTAAATTTGTCTAAAAAATTGTTAAATAGGCAAAAAAACAGTATTTTTACAAAAAACACGATTTTTTCGACATTTTTTTTTAAATCAATTTTTCAAGGGATTTTGGGTCTGCCATGGACCTGGAACCTCAGTAACCTGTGGAATAAATGTCTAAACTTAAAGGATGCATTGTTTAAATATCGATTTTTCTCCCCTGTGCATCCAAAATGGCACCTCAACTGCAAATTTTTTGCAAAAAACTTCAAAGCCTGTTTATACGAAAATGACGCACTTTTTTTAAAAAAATTTCCAAGAATAAAAAGTTCTTAAAATCACCTTAAAATCACTTAAAGAATACGTTGGATTTTTTTCAGAATTTTTTGAGCGATTTTTTTAATTTTGCACGTCAATTTTTGCAAAATTCAAAAAAAAATCGTAATCAGTTTATTCTAGTCGTGCAAATATTTAAAAGTTACAACTACTAGTTTTTTAATACATGAAAATAGAACCAATACTTTACCTTCATTAGTGTGTTTTTCTTTCGTTTTATATCATTTGAAGATAAACAATAGATTTACTGTGAAATGTATTGCCCCTCTCATAAAAACGTGTGTATGAAAACGAAACTTACACATCAATTTTCTTTAAAAAACTACGGCCCAGTATTTCTAAGATTTTATTACAATAAATATAAAGTTCATGGTTGGCAAATGATAGATGTGCGAATATATCGAACTTTTTCATAATACGATATTAATTTGATCTTTAACGCTGTTTTTCTCGAAAACATTGCACTTTTACGAAAAATTATGAAGAATAAAAAGTTCTTAAAATCACCCAAAGAACGAACTTTTTTTAGAATTTTTTTGAACGATTTTTTGAATTTTGTAAAAATTGACAATTGAATTTTGTGGTGCAAAATTAAAAAAACCGCTCAAAAAAATTCTGAAAATTCCAGCGTATTCTTTAAGTGCTTTTAAGAACTTTTTTATTCTTGGAAATTTTTTAAAAAAAGTGCGTCATTTTCGTATAAACAGGCTTTGAAGTTTTTTGCAAAAATTTTGCAGTTGAGGTGCCATTTTGGATGCACAGGGGAGAAAAATCGATATTTAAACAATGCATCCTTTAAGTTTAGACATTTATTCCACAGGTTACTGAGGTTCCAGGTCCATGGCAGACCCAAAATCCCTTGAAAAATTGATTTAAAAAAAAATTTGTCGATAAAATCGTTTTTTTTTTGTAAAAATACTATTTTTTTTGCCTATTTAACAATTTTTTAGACAAATTTAATTGACACCATCGGAAAGGTCAAGTCTTTATCTTTCAAAATATGTCCCCTAAAAATTTTTCTGTCGCGAATAAGAAACGTTCTGAGGCACCGAAGAGCGATATGCTTCGAGTGGCATTCTGGGCCGAAACGGGTTAAATCGTTAGAAAATGAACTGTTAAGATCTTTAAGTATTGAAAATAATAAATAAATGGCATTTTAAGAAATTGACAGTTATTTTTACAGCTGTCATATTTAAATTTCATTAAAAATTACGTAAATAGAAAGTTTTAAAGTATGTTATATGTATTTTCTTTAAAATTATACATTTTTTTTCTGTATACCTAACTTAAGAAATACGTTTCTTTCATTATATCTGACCATTAATTTGGCAGCTGTTAACGATGAAAAAGAAATCGGATAATATCATTTGACAAATCATTTGGCTATTTGTAAAATGAAATTTTAAAATCAAAAAGTCAAACATATTTATACATTTGAGACCTTGACACTGATTTTCATTGGAAAAACCCATATTTTCCAATAAAAATACCTACGTTTTTAGATTAAAATAATGAAATATTGGGAATTAAATCAAAAATCCGGCTAGAAGAATTTACAGAGAAATTCATAATGACCGGAAACTTGTCTCAAAACTTTAAACGCGTTTTTCTCAAAACTACTTTTTTCAAGTTGGCGTGCACGATATCTCAAGTTCTAATGAACCGATTTATTTGAAATTTGGTGTGAATGTTCTTTATACATTCCTCTATCGCCTCAAGCACGCTCAGATCAAAATTTTTAATTTTACTATTTTTTAAAAAATCGGAATTGTTAAAAAAACATGCAAAGCAATTTTTTTTTTCAAAAGGCCGCCATTTTATGAAAAAAAATTTTTTTGACTTCTTCAAGGTTCGGGCTATAGGGGCATCTATACTAATTAATAATCCGTTCGGATTTTTTGTTTCAGTTGACCAGAAGGGTTGAAATCATGCACGCCAGGACACCCTTTTTTTGGACCCCCCCACTTTGCCAACTCATAACTTTGTCAATTTTGAGTCTTTTTTTTCAGTTAATTTTTTATAAAATATCAATATACAAATGATAAAAAAATGTATAGTAAAAATATTTTTTGTTTCGTTTGTACAGAGCTTCAAAAACCGCCCGAAATACCCCCTTAAAAAAAAGCATCTTAAAACCTTTATTTTTACGATCTCTCGATTGATTTGGGTAAAACACGACAGTTTTGTCCCACTGTGCGACGCTTGCTCGATTTTTTATTACGTTACGCGTAAATCATGCAATCGCTGCACAATGACATATACATATTTCATGGAGCGGAGCGGGACGGTCCCACGCGCTGAAAGCTCCTGAAACACGACCGCGTTTCAGCCGCCCTTCACGCGATACCGTATGTATGTAAATGGGTCACGGTTCCGAAACGGCTCGCGCTGAAACGCCAGACACAACAAGGATAACGGTCTCGACGTGTGACTGCACGTTAAATTTGGGCAACTGTCAGGGCCAAGAAGTCGCCACGTACAGCGTGTTCACAGTCAAAAGTTACAGCGAACGAGTTTCAAACCATTCTATTCAAAGGACACAATTTTAAGTTCTAGATTTTCACAATAGGAACCAAAAGATTATACAAGGTGTAAATTTATTCACATTTAGGAATGTAACAATAACAGCTATTTTTTTCGTTTCAAGTTCTCAAAAATAGTTATTAGGTGTGGCTATTAAATAACCAAACTGCTGTCATAACACTTTTTATTCGTTATCAATTACAGTAGCAACTTTTTCGCCTTCAATGTACTCCCCTTGGCGATCTCTACACCGCTCCATACGACTTTTCCATTGTCGAAAGCAGTGCTGGAAGTCCGCTTCTGTCAGCTGGTTCACAACCTCCGTCGCTTTTGCTTTAACCGCTTCCACACTTTCGAATCTTGTCCCCTTCAGGTCACCGTGTCTAACAAGCCTGGATCAGTGTCAATGTTGTTTTCAGCGTGAATGTCAGCGCAAATGTTCAGTCTTGATCCCTTTTGCTCGGGGGTGAAGAGTTTTGGCACCATTTTTGCAAACTTTGCGCATGTTGAACGATTCATGTAAAATCTGGCGAACACATTCTTTGTCGATTCCTGTTATTTCAGCAAGCCCTCGGATGCTTCGACAACGATCTTCGAAGAAAAATTTACCAATTTTTTCAATCCTGGAGTGAGTACTGGAACCTTCGGCGTAGAAACAAAAAAACTAGACGTTTTCCACGAAACACCGAACTACTACACTTTTCTCGACGCGCGTTTCGCCAACCAAGTGGGCATCTTCAGAAGATTAAAACTAAATTCTAGCCTACACACTTGCACTATTTATACTAAATTTGTTGCCACGGTTCACTGAACCGTAACTGTCTTTGTTTATCAGAGCAAACAGTGGACTGGTGGGTATCGGACCATTGTCCTTATTCATACTACTGTTTGTTTATTTGTTTTCAGTTACATTTCTTAGAAATGTAACAAACAGTAGACAGTTGGATGCTTTTGAAAGTTTAGAAACCATTAAGTGTAACAGTAGTATGAATAAGGACAATGGTCCGATACCCACGAGTCCACTGTTTGCTCTGATAAACAAAGACAGTTACGGTTCAGTGAACCGTGACAACAAATTTGGTATAAATAGTGCAAGTGTGTAGGCTAGAATTTAGTTTTAATCTTCTCCTGAAGATGCCAACTTGGTTGGCGAAACGCGTCGCGTCGAGAAAAGTGTAGTAGTTCGGTGTTTCGTGGAAAACGTCCAGTTTTTTTTGTTTTTTTTTATTTTTTTCAATGTTTTCATCCATTCACCAGATCCATCACCAGATACAGTTCTGTTCAAACTTGTCGCGACACGCTCGCAGCGCGGTGGCAGCAGCATCTGTTCGGTTTTTTAATAGCCACACACAACGGAACCCAAACAAACCTATAAGGAACATAACCACATACCATTCTCGACTGCAAGCACGCCCTCTGCCGCCTGATCAGCTTGGACAGACGCTGGGTGCGCTGCGCCGCCGTCAGAGGGCCGCAGGCGCACGCCTGATCTTCGTCCTCCGTGGCCGAGAGGTCCTCGTACCTCAGGGGCGGCGGCGAATGGCGATTGGAGGTCACCGTGGACAGGGGCACGGTCTTCGCGATCAGCGTCTCGCTCCGGACGCTCCACTGGCTGCTGCCGAAGCGCTTCAGGTTCATGAGGTCGCCGATGCTGCCTGCGTTAGCCCGGGTGAGGTTATTTTGTCAAGAGAAATAAGAAAAAGTGGTAGGTCAATTTGGCATTATCGTGTGATTAGAAAGACCGCATCGAACGATGCTGAAACATCACTCAAGACGGCTATCACTTTCGTTAGAACAGAGTGAATTCTGACGCAAGAAGTTTCAGACAAAATGAATGCCCAAATAAAATGTATTCAATAACCAGGTTCAAAATGTACAAACTTGAAATTCACAAGAATATCTATCGCTCTTAGTTGAACTTCTGACATTCCTCGGCAACGATTTATATGGCAATAAGAAAATGCGAAGAAGGCAAACTTTGCTCAAATTTTCCGAAAACTGGAATTTTTTAACGTAATATTTAGACACACTATGATCTCATTCCGAACACTGTTGAGAGTGTTGAGTTGACAGAATCAATCATCTTCTAAATTGTGTAAGGAGAAATAAGAAACTAAATGATATGGTCTTTGAAACTAAATGAAACGACCTTTGAAATTAAATGAAATGACCTTTTCACTCTCTCCGAACACTGTTGAGGGTGTTGAGTTGACAGAATCACCTTCTAATTTTTGTAAGACGAAATGAGAGACTAAATGAAATGGCCTTTGAAACTAAATGAAATGATATTTTCACTCATTTCGAACACTGTTGGGTGTTGAGTTGATGCAATCACCTACTTTTTGTAAGAAGAAATAGAAACTAAATGAAATGACCTTTTCACTCATTCCTAACACTGCTGAGAATATTGAGTTGATGCAGTCACCTTCTAATTTTTGTAAGAAGACATGAAAAACTAAATGAAATGACCTTTGAAACTAAATGAAATGACCTTTGAAATTAAATGAAATGACCTTTTCACTGATTCCGAACACTGTTGAGAGTGTTGAGTTGACATAATCACCTAAATTTTGTAAGAATAAATGAGAAACTAAATGAAATGATTTTCAAACTAAAGGATATGACCTTTTCACTCATTCCGAACAATGTAGAGAACATTGAGCTAACGGAACCATCTTCTAACGTTTGTAAGAAGAAATGATAATCTAAATGAAATAACCTTTTCCATCATTCCGAACACTGTTGAGGGTGTTCGAGTTGACGGAATCACCTTCTAATTTTTGTAAGAAGAATGAGAAACTAAACGATGTGACCTTTGACACTAAATGAAATGACCTTTCCACTCATTCCGAACACTGTTGAGTGTTGAGAGTGTTGAATTGACGCAATTAACTTCTAATTTTTGTACAAAGAAATGAGAAACTAAATGAAATGACCTTTTCACTCATTCCTAACACTGCTGAGAATATTGAGTTGATGCAGTCACCTTCTAATTTTTGTAAGAAGACATGAAAAACTAAATGAAATGACCTTTGAAATTAAATTAAATGACCTTTTCACTGATTCCGAACACTGTTGAGAGTGTTGAGTTGACAGAATCACCTAAATTTTGTAAGAATAAATGAGAAACTAAATGAAATGATTTTCAAACTAAATGATATGACCTTTTCACTCATTCCGAACAATGTAGAGAACATTGAGCTAACGGAATCATCTTCTAATTTTTGTAAGAAGAAATGATAATCTAAATGAAATGACCTTTTCCATCCTTCCGAACACTGTTGAGGGTGTTCGAGTTGACGGAATCGCCTTCTAATTTTTGTAAGAAGAATGAGAAACTAAACGATGTGACCTTTGACACTAAATGAAATGACCTTTTCACTCATTCCGAACACTGTTGAGTGTTGAGAGTGTTGAATTGACGCAATTAACTTCTAATTTTTGTACAAAGAAATGAGAAACTAAATGAAATGACCTTTTCACTCATTTCGAACACTGCTGAGAATATTGAGTTGATGCAGTCACCTTCTAATTTTTGTAAGAAGACATGAAAAACTAAATGAAATGACCTTTGAAACTAAATGAAATGACCTTTGAAATTAAATGAAATGACCTTTTCACTGATTCCGAACACTGTTGAGAGTGTTGAGTTGACATAATCACCTAAATTTTGTAAGAATAAATGAGAAACTAAATGAAATGATTTTCAAACTAAAGGATATGATCTTTTAACTCATTCCAAACAATGTAGAGAACATTGAGCTAACGGAACCATCTTCTAACGTTTGTAAGAAAAAATGATAATCTAAATGAAATAACCTTTTCCATCATTCCGAACACTGTTGAGGGTGTTCGAGTTGACGGAATCACCTTATAATTTTTGTAAGAAGAATGAGAAACTAAACGATGTGACCTTTGACACTAAATGAAATGACCTTTCCACTCATTCCGAACACTGTTGAGTGTTGAGAGTGTTGAATTGACGCAATTAACTTCTAATTTTTGTACAAAGAAATGAGAAACTAAATGAAATGACCTTTTCACTCATTCCTAACACTGCTGAGAATATTGAGTTGATGCAGTCACCTTCTAATTTTTGTAAGAACACATGAAAAACTAAATGAAATGACATTTGAAATTAAATGAAATGACCTTTTCACTGATTCCGAACACTGTTGAGAGTGTTGAGTTGACAGAATCACCTAAATTTTGTAAGAATAAATGAGAAACTAAATGAAATGATTTTCAAACTAAAGGATATGATCTTTTAACTCATTCCAAACAATGTAGAGAACATTGAGCTAACGGAACCATCTTCTAACTTTTGTAAGAAGAAATGATAATCTAAATGAAATGACCTTTTCCATCATTCCGAACACTGTTGAGGGTGTTCGAGTCGAATTTTTGTAAGAAAAATGAGAAACTAAACGATGTGACCTTTGACACTAAATGCAATGACCTTTCCCCTCATTCCGAACACTGTTGAGTGTTGAGAGTGTTGAATTATTACCTTTTAATTTTTGTATAAGGAAATGAGAAACTAAATGAAATGACCTTCGAAACTAAATGAAATGGCTTTTTCATTTTTTCCCACGATAATACTAACCGCCTCGCCCAAACGAATACTGACCACGCACGCTGGTGGCGTTGCTGCTGAGCAACGACCTGGACAAGTACGGACTGTGAGGGACAGACCCGGCCGGACTGACGGACAGCTGCTGGTTGGCCGTGGTCGACCTCACGAGGTCGGGTAGTGGACGCGGCGTCTGCGCCATCTTGTCCAACTCGGACATGCTCGAACCCCTCCGCATGCCGAGGCGGCTCTTCTGCGACCCCTCCTTCCCTCCGTTCTTCTTCTTTACCCGTTCCGTGTGACGTAGCACGTTGGAGGGTTTCAGGGAGGTGAAGAGCGTGGTCTTGAGGAAGATGGAGGAGAATTCTCTGGAGCGAGGGGTTTCCATTGCTGATGGTGTCCGTAACACGATTTTTCAACGTTTCGGTTTAGTTCGCGACAGTTTCGGCACTCACTTCCACTCTTTATATTTTCATTTTATTTGTTTTTATGGTAATTATGAAGTGTGTTAAAAGACTAGTAGCATAGAACAGTGGATCGATGTTGAGATAACGAATCTATTGAAAAAAATAAGGGTTCTAAAAATTCGTTTGAGTAAAGAGAGACTGAGGTAGTTTGTACATTACTCATATATGTGTGTTCTGAAGTAATTTCCTCCGTTGTTTCTGAATCCAATCAGAACATGTATTAAAACTAGCACTGTTTGCCTTAGAATCAGTTAGATTTCTAGGATTCAAGTTCAACCAAAAGATAACCTTGCTAATGAATCATCTAGGTTGTCGTCTTTCTCGTTTATGTAAAACTGTAATACGTTCCATTAAAGTTCCTTCAAAACCCAGTCTGATTTATCCTGATATATTTTTTTCTTCTTCGGGAAATCGCATTTGGAAAGTTGTTTTAAACAAGCAGATTGCAGAAAACGCTTTTTTTTACGAAAAAATCATTCTTTGGTCTGTTTTTCGTTAAGTTTTTCTGAAAATTTAGATATTGGGGTTCTGGAGGTGACTGATCACGAATTCGAAGTATTCGCATGGTGTGTGTGCAATTTGAAGGTTTGGAGGTTGAAGGTTTGAACCTTGTGACTTTAGGGTTTGTAGATTTGGTGTTTGTCGGTTTAAGGAATATGGGTTTGGGGTTTGTGGGCTTGGGGTTTGTGGGTTTGGGTACATTTCGTATTTGGATTGATACACAAAACCTTGTGATGAACAAAGGGCTATTTGATGCTATTCTGAACGTTAAAAAAAATTCAATGAAAAATACATATTTTGTAATATATTAGTCCCCTATTTTACGTCTTCCATGTTGAATTAAAAAAAAGTAACACCAAATTCATAAACAGCGCCCTAAATACCCCCTGAGTACAATTTTTTTGAAGTAAAACACAAAATTTCAATGTACATATTTTCAATCTTAGACCGCACATTTGGAATTTTGCAAATATGAATTCGTAATCAACGACCTCCAAAATCCCTGTATTAAAATTTTCAGAAAGATTGAACGGAAAACAGAGAAAATAATGATATCTATGATTGATCGTAAAAAAATGCGTTTTGTTTGTGAAATTTGTTTGTGCAACTACACTCGAACCCCTCTTATTTCACCTTCGCTTAATTCACATCCTCTGTTATTTCACCACGTTTCCCCCTATTAGGTCGCGAAACCGTCCCGGTTAAGTCGCCGCCTGTAAAAGTTTTAGAACTACGTTTGGAAATTGGATTCTCGCATGAATATGTACAATTTTTATTGAAAAAAATGATTGTGTAATACATTTATTGATTTAAAATAGGTTAAGTGTCTTTTAAAAATATTTAATCTTTAAAATATTCATTCAAGTGGAAAATTGAACTTTGTCACGCACGACTCGGGATACTTACGTTGATTTTTTCATTCAATTGGCTCATTTTTCGTTATAACAAGTGCTGTGGTATATCTCTAAATATTTCTTTTTAAAACACAAAAAAGTTAAAACACAAAAAAAGTTGAGGTTATTATCGCGACTTAAGAGAGGCAAAATTTCGCGACCTAAGCGAGGTAATGATGCACGGATTTGGCGACTTAAGAGGGGTTCGAGTGTATTTTAAAATGCGATTTCTCGAATAAAGACAAATATATTAGGATAAATAAAAATGGGTTTTGAAGGGCAAAAGTAGCTCTTTCAGAACCCGTAAGTTATTTTGTAAAAAAATAATTACCTAGTAATGTAACACAACCCCAAATATACCGAAAAAACGTGATTTTTGCACTTTTAGGTTAGAATATCTCTAAAACCTGAGCCACCAGAGCCATTCAGATTCGGACTCAAGCACGTCGAAAAGCTTCAGTAAAGGTCTACAAAGTGAGGAAATTTCAATAACACTGGTTCAGTTCAAGTTGCTGTCATTAAATTTTAGACAATGAATTGAGAAAAAAAACATTACACTGTACCATGTACAGTAGGAAATCCTATTTAAATACATATCTGTTCGATTTTTTTTTTTGACATTTATAGCTGGTATATTTTGTTATGCGCGAAATACGCTGATGAATTTTGTGATTGACGGCGTAACGTCATGACCTCCGGGATTGATAAACATTTGTATTAATTTCCATGTTGAATGCGGAGCCCGAATAATCTATTATCAAACTATTAATTCTCATTCAAATGGGATAAAAGCCGGTGATAAATTACCGAAACCCGGTCCGCTTCAGGAGAGACTTCCCGATTCACCGCCGGGAGAACGTAAAATATGTAAATCAAATTAATTTATAGAGATCGACGTTTGAATTAGTCCTGATTTAAATTTTGCTTCGACGGTAATTCAGAGCTTTATGTATGATGCAGACGATACGAGGTGTGTAAATTAAGTAATGAGACTGGCAACGTAGCGCACGATCTAGCAACACTGCGGAGACGGGACTTGGAAGGGCGGTGGGTTAACATGTAATGCACATTCACTACAAGTTTGAACTTGAATCAGATTTCGCTTCAGACTTTGACACAGCGCAACGGATACTTTTGCAAAACTTCAACACGCTTACGGAGACATTGTTTTTTCAAGAGCCCAGGTTTTTCGGTGGTTTAAGGCATTCTCAGAAGGAAGAGAATCGATTGAAGATGAACCACGTGGCGGAAAGCCTTCATCTTCTAGAAGCGATGAAAATGTCTATATAATACGGGATCTTGTGCGTTCAGATCGTCGGTTGACGACAAGAATAATCGGGGAAGAATTAAATTTGAATCACACCTCTGTTCATCAAATTTTGACTAGCGAATTGGAGATGAGAAAAATCTGCGCAAAAATAGTTCCAAAAAAACTTTGGCAGCAACAAAAGTACATCAGGAGAGAAAGGTGTCTTGACTTTTTGAAATCGATTGAAAATGGAACGTGTCTTTACTGGTGATGAGACTTGGGTGTTTGAGTACGACTCGGAAACCAAGCGCCAAAAGCAAGAAATCGCCATCTTGATGAGCAATTACCTCCAGAAAAGTTATTGAATTTTAAAGTTTAAGTTGATCTGCAATTAATCTTCAAGGTTTTTCCACATCTAAATGTGAATTGACCTTCAAATAATCTCTAGTAGAGGACATGTTGACCTAGAGTGTGACTATCCATCTGGGCGTAAAGTTCTTTCAAAATCTGGACTCAAAACTAGGGGTTTACTATTAAAAAAATAATGATGACCTTCAAATGACCTTGAAGGCCATCAAGATACATGTACAAAAAGGTGACCTCCTCTGTTCCGAACAACTTTTGTCCTAAACATTTTTTCATAGATAGTGTTTTAGATTTTCGGAGATAAAAGCATCAATTGATTAAAACGACTCACCCTGTACATTTTCGTATTTACACAGTAATAAGTATTAAGTGCAGTCTTACTAAGTCTGACTAAGCTTACCCCTGTTTTTGGCCATTTAAATTGAAAAGAGCACGATTTTTCAGGTCAATTTTTTTTGTATCATGATTTTTGACTGGAAAAAAATTTTTCGTTCGGCAGAAATCTACGGGAAAAGTGCATTCGAGAGTTGTACTTAGAAAAAAATTAATTCCAACATGGGGTGTCCAATATCTCGGCCAAGAGGACACATTGTCAGAGGAAACTTTCATAATTTTTTTACTCAAACTTGGAGAACTTTGGAGGAAAAGTTTAGAGAACAAAAAGTGTTCAGATTCATCCAAGGAGCACGCCTGATTTTTTTTCAGAATTTTTGGTCACGTTTTGGTCATTTTCAATTTGGCCATTTTTTCAAAAAATCCGGAAATGACTCCCAAAATTCTGAAAAAAAAATTCACACCTCGATTGAAGAGTCCTAAATAAATTTCTCAACAAAAAAAATGACCTAGTTTATCCATTTTCCCGTTAGAGAGTTCCAAAAAATAGTCTTTCCTAAAATTTCACAATCATTTCCAGACATCTGGGAAAAATACATGTGTTCTTGGCTCATACTCAATAGAGTCTGCGCCAAAATGGCTGTCCAATTGTCCATTTTTTCATTTCAATGTTCCAAAAATTGGCCCAAACTCAAAATTGCAGGGAAGACTGAAAATTCTGCAAAAATTCGCATGTCTCCCTTAAATCATGTCCAAGAGGTTTTGCACAAAAAATTCTTGAATCTGTTGACGATTCTGAAATAATGAGTGTCTTGAATTATGTATACTTAACAAAGTATAATCGTACCAAAAAGGACAATTTTGATTTTTTTTCCGAATACAAGCTCTAAGGCGACTATTCCGATTTGTTCTTTTTTTGGTCAAACTGTAAAAAAGTTGTCGATTCGCCTTAGAGCTTGTTGTTAGAAATTTGTTTAGGACTCTTCAAGCGAGGTGTGTAATTTTTTTCAGAATTTTTGGTCATTTTTGAATTTTTGAAAAAATAGCCAAATTAAAAATGGCCATAACGTGACCAAAAATTCTGAAAAAAATCAGGCGTGCTCCTTGGATGAATCTTTTTCATCATCACTTTTCCCATCACGTTTTCTGTCGAAAGAAATTTTTTTTCCAGTCAAAAGTCGTGTTACAAAAAAAATGTACCTGAAAAATCGTGCTCTTTTCAACTTAAATGGCCAAAACAGGGGTAAGGTTTTGGTGCCATTCGAAAAAGCACCCCCAATAATACTCGGAAAGGCATTTCCAGATTTTTTTGCACCGTTTCTTGTACTTGGCACGTGTCTACAGAGAGGATATACAAAAAACTGTAGTTTTGACGTTAAAGGGTTAAATGAGATTTTTGTGTTACACCTTTGAATTAAATCATATTTTTTTAAACAGTTGGTTTAAATCATGACTTTTATCTTGATTTAAAACAATCGATTTAAATCAGCCCAACCCTGTTTGTATCCAAGAAAAAATCGACACAATCGCCCTAGTATTTGGTACAGGAAAAACGCGCCTAAAGAGATTTCATCATCTTAGAGAAACTCCTGTCGTTAACTAGAACGTTCGAATTATCCACGCGAGCAACACCGAAACGGGGCTATACAATCAAGTTAGCGTCGCGTCGCGTCGTGCGTCATTTGTCACCGGCCAAACACTACACATAATGTAATGGCAACGGATTACGATAAAGGCCACGCTATTGAGGTTATTCAAAATTTCCTTCCTGCACACGGCGATAAAGGCAAACGGAAAGGTGAATTTCCATTGTCGTACATTCTTGTTGATAATAGACTCATTTGCCTTAATTGTCCCCATATTTTAAGCTATTACTAGGTATGCGAGCGCGATAGCAAATAATTTATACTTCGAACAAAATAAAAACCGATGCACCACCAAATCAAACACGTTTTATTTTATATTTAAATTACCTTTCTAACAACTCTTAAAGGTAGCAATGGACCATTATTGTCTCGTTCTTTTTCAAAATAGCGTATCAAAGATGCTACTAACTCTTGGCAGCTACTGTTTAACTGTTTTCGGTTTTCGCAAACGGAAGTCTGACAATTATAACACTTTGATTGTTCTGAAAATTACAGTGTTTCCGTGCAAAATAAAAGTTTGAAGATCAAAGAAGACGTGATTCATCCCGTGGCGTATGAAGAATTTATATTTAAATTACCTTTCTAACGACTCTTAAAGGTAGCAATGGACCATTATTGTCTCGTTCTTTTTCAAAATAGCGTATCAAAGATGCTACTAACTCTTGACAGCTACTGTTTAACTGTTTTCGGTTTTCGCAAACGCAAGTCTGACAATTATAACACTTTGATTGTTCTGAAAATTACAGTGTTTCCGTGCAAAATAAAAGTTTGAAGATCAAAGAAGACGTGATTTATCCTGCGGCGTATGAAGAATTTATATTTAAATTACCTTTCTAACGACTCTTAAAGGTAGCAATGGACCATTATTGTCTCGTTCTTTTTCAAAATAGCGTATCAAAGATGCTACTAACTCTTGACAGCTACTGTTTAACTGTTTTCGGTTTTCGCAAACGCAAGTCTGACAATTATAACACTTTGATTGTTCTGAAAATTACAGTGTTTCCGTGCAAAATAAAAGTTTGAAGATCAAAGAAGACGTGATTTATCCTGCGGCGTATGAAGAATTTATATTTAAATTACCTTTCTAACGACTCTTAAAGGTAGCAATGGACCATTATTGTCTCGTTCTTTTTCAAAATAGCGTATCAAAGATGCTACTAACTCTTGGCAGCTACTGTTTAACTGTTTTCGGTTTTCGCAAACGCAAGTCTGACAATTATAACACTTTGATTGTTCTGAAAATTACAGTGTTTCCGTGCAAAATAAAAGTTTAAAGATCAAAGAAGACGTGATTCATCCCGTGGCGTATGAAGAAAGCCTCCATTTGCATTAAAAACCACTTAGCATCTTCGTGGCTGCACCCGGAGAACGTGTGTGGTGGAGTTCTCTATGCGGTGCTTGAAAGACATGGCGTCAGCTGCTGGACGGCTTGGGTTAAGGCATTCGCCAGCTTCACGAAGGAATTTTCCGTGTTCCTTTCTCCGTTGGTTTCGCTTGTGTCCGCTCTTGATGGCTCCGGGTGACACTGTTGTCCTCTGCTGTCAGCTGGATTCGTACTGGGTGGCTGTGGTAGCCAGAGTTGTCGTGCATTCGGAACTTCCGCCCTCTCTTCCGATGAATGGATCTCCTAGCAGGCGTGGATCGCCGTAGTCACCGTAGCAGTCCATGAGCTGGACCTCTGGATAGTCTGTTCCCCCAGAGTATAAAGTTTGTTCACCTGGACTGTCGCTCGGTGAGGCGGAACGGTGATAATACAAACCACTATTAAAGCCAATATAAGGTTCAAATTATTTCAAACTGTCAATACAACATGGCAACCTTGGATCTGCTGCCAACTTCATAACAACGAATATCAAGCGCGAAATTTAAAATTCAACGAAACATTCCATTCTAGTTTTTATTTCAACATAATTGAATGGTGGTATCACTGCACCCATTTGATAGCGTTATAGGTGATGTGTATCGTTTTTTATTTTGTACAGAGTATAGTAAAAACTTTAGACGGTGAATTGCCTGAAATTGTATTCCTCTAAGCATGAGTAACACGGAACCCACATCACTCTTAAATAGGGTGCTCATTATACTTAGGGGGTTATTACAGCAAAAACAAAAACCTCAGACTACTCTCTGGAAAAAACATACCAGAAAAAGGTACCAGAATATTTCAGTAACAGCTTGCAAAATAAAAAAAGAAAAATATGACAATTTGGGTTATTCTGCATTTATGAACATATCTTCATGTAATTACGGACATATATATCTTCATAATTGAGATTTTTCGGTTGTTTAAGGCATTCTCAGAAGGACAAGAGTCGATAGAAGATGAACCACGCAGCGGAACGCCTTCATCTTCAAGAACCGATAAAAATATCGATAGAATACGGGATCTTGTGCGTTCAGATCATCGGTTGACGATAAGAATGATAAAGAGAGTTAAATTTGAATCACAACACTGTTCATCAGATTTTGACTAACGAATTAGGGATGAGAAAAATTTGCGCAAAAATGGTTCCAAAAAAACTTTGGCAGCAACAAAATGACATCAGGAGAGAAAGGTGTCTTGACTTTTTGGAATCAATTGAAAATGATCCCCATTTTATGGAACTATCAATTTTATGGAATCATTACTAGTGATGAGACTTGGGTGTTTGAGTACGACCCGGAAACCAAGCGCCAAAGCATGGAATAGCACACTTCAATCTCTCCAAAACCCAAAAAAAAAACAAGAATGAGCAAGTCGAAGATCAAATGCACGCTGATTTGCTTTTTTTGATAGTCAAAATAGAAATTGTTCACAAAGAGTTTGTGCCTCCAGGCCAAACAGTAAATCAACACTTTTACAGAGAGGTTATTGAAAAACTTCGAAAAAGGGTCATGCGTGTGAGACCAAACATCTAGAGCAACTGGATGTTGCATCACGACAATGCGCCTTGTCACACAGCTATTTCAGTAAACGAGTTTTTAGCCAGCAAAAAACATTTCAGTAGCTCTTCAGCCTCCTTATTCGCCTAACTTGAGTCCTTATGACTTTTTCCCTTCCCGAGATTGAAACATCACCTCAAGGGACGTCATTTTGGGACCAAAGAAAACATTCAAACGGCTGTAACCGACCAGCTGAAGGCAATTCCAATATATCACATCCAACACTGCTATGAGGAATGGAAGAACCGTCTCCAGCGCTGTGTGGCTTCCCAAGGAATTTTTTTGAAGGAGACAATACTGAATTGTAATTCTTTTCGAATAAAAAAATTTAAAAAAACCAGTCTCATTATTTAATTTACACACCTCGTATATAAACTCCTGTTCAAAATTAACGCACCATTATAAATTTACCGAAATTTTGTTTCGTAACCAGGAGTCGGATGTCAATGATTTTTTTTGCATTGCAGGTTTGTTTCTTGACAATGTCACTATACTTCTTGTTTGTGATAAAACGTTAATTTTCGGTTTATACCGGGCGTCATAAAAATAGTGTGTTTTTTTTTCATAAATTTGTAACATCCTGTGGGGTATACCAGTAACTCTAACATATCGCAATTAAAATCAAATTGTAGCCCCATCTTTCCTTAACATTTTGTTTTTTTATTCACTTTATTATCTCTATTATTAAAGGAGATACGCTGCCTTTTAGCTCAATGTGTTTTTATTCATCTTGCTATCGCATACAGTCGTGTTTAAATCAAGTTACCTTATTATTATTATTGACCGATTTACTGCAATATTATAACAAATCGTAGATGGCTTATGTCATGATGGATTAAAGCTTGACAGTTTCAAAACCTTTTCTGGTAATGAAAAGTCAGAAGTCTTTGTCATTATCGAAAGATAAGTTAAGTTAAAACCCTTAAAATTTAGAAACATGAATCGACCACGTAATTTAACGAATGATTAAGTTAAGAGTGTGTAAGAGCATTAACTTTAGTAGAAGAAGGACGAAGTATGCGTTATGTGGCCAATCTGTTAGATGTTAACCATTCCACAATTAGTCTATGATTAGAAAATACAGGGAAACAGGATTGTACTCTAGAAGACAAGGGCAGGGAAGAAAGAAATTGACGAGTCCAAGGGATGAGCGGTTTCTCCGTCAAATTGTTTTGAGGAACAGAAAATCCCAAGTAAGGAGGTTAGCAATGAACTTCAAAATGTAAGAAATGTTATGATTTCCGCTCTGACTGCCAGAAGACGTTTAAAGGAAGCGGGATTAGCTAGTAGGAGGCCTGCAGTTGGACCACTACTTACAGCAGCACATAGAGTAGCCCGATTAAGATTTGCTGAGACCAGGGTAAACTTGAAATCTTCAGATGGTCGTGAAAGGGTACGGCGAAGACCTGGAGAAAGATTTGCTTCCTGTAACATCGTGTCGAAGGAACCATTTGGTGTTGGGTCTAAAAAGTTTGGGGAGGTATTTGCTATAATGCCCGTACAGAGTTAGTACCAATTCGTCCAAGGTCAATGAATGCTCAATTTTACTTGGAAAATATTGTTCAAGATCACGTAATGCCTTTCGCGCCATTTATAGGGGATCGGTTTATTTTCGTGCAAGACAATGCTGGCCCTCATGTCGCACGGCCAGTTTTGGAATACTTAAATCAGGTCAATATTCAGGTGATCGACTGGCCACCGCGGAGCCCGGACATGAATCCTATAGAGCATCTTTGGGATGCTCTAAAAAAAATCTGTTAGACGTCATTTACCCGCACCGCAGAACCTTCAAGACCTGGAAAACGTTGTTCTTTTGGAATGGGAAAACATTCCTCAGGAAAGGATTCAGCAGCTAATAAGAAGTTTACCACGACGAATGCAGGCAGTTATCCGATCCAGAGGCGGTGTTACACGTTATTAGGTTTCTAAAAACTTGATGTTTTGTTTATATTCATTAAAATGAATAAACTTGTTTCATTTTGAATTTACATTATTAATCATGCACAAAATTGAAAAAAGGCGGCGTATCTCCTTTAATAATAGAGATAATAAAGTGAATAAAAAAACAAAATGTTAAGGAAATATGGGGCTACAATTTGATTTTAATTGCGATATGTTAGAGTTACTGGTATACCCCACAGGATGTTACAAATGTACGAAAAAAAACACACTATTTTTATGACGCCCGGTATAAACCGAAAATTAACGTTTTATCAAAAACAAGAAGTATAGTGACATTGTCAAGAAACAAACCGACAATGCAAAAAAAAATCATTGACATCGGACTACCGGTTACGAAAAAAGTAGCAACAAAATTTCGGTAAATTTATAATGGTGCGTTAATTTTGAACAGGAGTTTATATCATAACTTCATGTATTTGCGTTTTGAGAGAAAATCGTTTATGTAATGTTTCGGGGAATTCCTTCGAAAGGAAAAGAAAAGTTCGAAGCACAAAAAAGAGTGGAAATTAATGTCGTTCGTCTGAATCCGAGCATCCGAGTCGATCCGAGCGATTTCGCAACGATTTTATCGAACGTATCCGCTCCTTTGCGAAATCAAATAGACAACGTTTGGCGGTCGCATGCCGACATTGACAGGAACCGAAACATAGGGGCATTACCACCTGACCTAGACGCTGAATTATCGCGGGATTCAAGTGGGTCAATATCGCAGTCGCCTCGTTTTTCCAGCCGCGGCCAGCTGCACTATCACCGGCTATCGCGTAATCGAGTGCACGATGTACTCAAGTAATTGCATGGCACGCCGAACGACAAGGGTTTCGTATTAGCGGCAGCGATGTCTGTAAACAAGGCCCTGATAAGCGGAGGACCGATTAGGCGGGAAAATCCGTTGCAGTAGATGGGGAAAGCGAGCCCCGGAAACTAGTCCAGTAGGCAGGGTGGTAAAATCATCAGAAAGTGTTCGTGAAACATATACGGCCAGTTTTGGCGGTGTCCTATGTATTTTTTGCGTAGAACACAATGCAAAACGGACGGCGAAACTTGGTGTCTATAGAATCGGCAGGACGTCTACTTTAGATCGATGGCCCCCGCCGACGTCCCCACACGATTTTCGCTACGCTATTTGTGAAATAAGCGGGTCGTGTTTTGAGATGGCCGAATTCTTGCCACAACTTCAAACGTTCGCGTACAGGTAAGTTCGAGTTTTCGACGGCGAATATCTATGCGATCGCTTAGATTGGACCTCTTAGAAGACGTTTTTTATAGCGCGCCCCCTCGGGGGCCCCCCAATTCGTAAGACCAACGAAACACTTTCTCTCTGCAAACGGGTCGAAAAAATTTCTCTCCTCCATTTTGTCACGTTAAAAACGCGACGGTTTCGAATCGAGACCGTGCAAATTCGCTGCGTACTACTAAAATGAACATTCAGGAAGACCGTAAGGCCGGCGGCGAAGCCGCCGGTGCCGCGCACCGAGCGCACCGAGGAAAGCGGGGTTCATAGAGCTGAAACCGTCCGCTAATTTTTTAAATTAACAATTTGTGAAAAAAAGTATTTTATCACATTTCCGCTTATATCTCCGTTCCTTGGCATATTTTATATAACATATATGAATTTAAAAAAGTTGTAGCCTATTGAATTTTCAAAATTTTAAGCCCAACCCGAAGTCTCCAAGTGCTATTGTTTTCCAACTTGCAAATTACTGCTGAAGTTGAAAAAAGTGCTTTTTTTTCATTATTTTTTTACTTCGAAAGTAGAGCGACTATGATCATGAAATTTTGAGGGACTGCTATTTGTAGTATGAAATTAAAAAAAATTCAGCTCGATCCATTCATAACTTTTCGAGTAATTAACGATCGAATTTTTTTTGCAAGCCCTAATTAACAATGACGCAATTTCTTTGTTTAGTGTACGATATTCGCCGGGTTGGGCTAGAAAATTTTAAATCTTTTCAAGTTTCGAGACTTTTTGTGATTTTGAAAAAATATTAATTTGGGCCAGTTTTATAACGTTTTCTAAGCGACTACCTTTTTTGACGCGACGTATGTATATGCGGTGTCAATTCGAAAACGAACAGCATTTAATATTGCCTAAACTAAAGACAGTATCAAAATTTGGCGAAATATGTCAATTTACATATCAAGGGAGACATTTGTTGTCGTATTACTTTCAACCCCTAACCCCCAGGGCACCTACCACTAAAATTTTAAATGGCAACCCCTACTTATTTTGCCATATTTTAGTTTCTTGTACAATTCTAAATAAGTCCCATTTTTCGTTTTTGTCAAATTTTTTGTCAAAATTGAGGTAGTTAACCTCATGAATGCGTGGAATATATTTAATTTCTGAATTTTTTATTTAAAAATGATGCACTTTTACAAAAAATTGTCAAGAATAAAAAGTTCTTAAAATCAAGAATGAATTCAACTCAAAGAATGCACTGGAATTTTTGCAACATTTTTTGAGCAACTTTTTGGATTTTGCAAATACAATTTTTGCAAAATTTAAAACACTGCTTAAAAAATATTGAACATTCCAGTGCATTCTTTGAGCAATTTTAAGAACTTTTTATTCTTGACAATTTTTTGTAAAAGTGCATCATTTTTAAATAAAAAATTCAGAAATTAAAATATATTCCACACATTCATGAGGTAACTATCAATTTTTGACAAAAATTTTGACAAAAAAAGAAATAGGGGACTTATCTAGAATTGTACAAGAAACTCAAAAATGGCAAAAGAGATAGGGGTTGCCATTTAAAATTTTAGTGGTAGGTGCCCTGGGCGTTAGAGGGTTGAAAGTATACGACAACAAATGCCTCAAAAGTTGTCCCCCTTGATATGTAAATTGGAAGTGTTTCCTCGAATTTTGATACTGTCATTAGTTTAGGCTTTTAGGCGATATTAAATGCTGTTCGTTTTCAAATTGACACCGTGTAGGTATATCGTTTTAGCGTTGCCGCTTCGAAATTCTCGGAATTGCGACTATAATATCTTGACGCCCATTTTTTGTTTAAAATAGTCGCGTAGAAAACGTTATAAAACTGGCCCAAATTAATATTTTTTCAAAACCTCAAAAAGTCTCGCAAACTTGAAGAGATTTATGATTTTTCCAGCCCAACCCGGTCAATATCGTACAATAAACAAAGAAATGGCGTCATTGTTATAATTAAGGCTTGCAAAAAAATACGATCGTTAATTACTCGAAAAGTTATTAACGGATCGAGCTGAAATTGTTTTTGTAACTTCATACTACAAACAGCAGTCCCTCCAAGAAATTTCATGATCATAGTCGCCCTACTTTCGAAGTAAAAAAATGGTGAAAAAAAAGCACTTTTTCAACTTCAGCAGTCATTTGCAAGTTAACAATAGCACTTGGAGACCGGGTTAGGCTTAACATTTTGTAAATGCAATAGGCTACAACTTCTTAAATGCATATGCTATATAAAATATGCCAAGGAACGGAGATGTAAGCGAGAATGTGAAAAAACACGTTTTTTTTCACAAATTGTTAATTAAAAAAAATAGCGGACGGTTTCAGCTCTACGGACCCCGCGCATTGTGTTCTACGCAAAAAAAATACACAGGACACCGTCAAAACTAGCCCTATATGTTCAAGAACACATAAAAGTCTCTGCCTACTGGACTAAACCTTGGAACCCGAGACCGTTGCGTAAACGTGACTTTTAAAACACCTGCCTGCTCCTCCTAAATGGAGCGCGTAGTCTCAATTTGCTGTATTTGTGTCACTCTGGTGACAATGCGTAAACAATCTGTGAGTAATCTGACGGGCAATAAGAGGATAGTCTATATAACGAGCTATCCAAAAAAAAAGTCGTCAAAGTTGGCCGAGCAAAAAAAGACTTATTCTCTTATTTTTATCCTTCGTAGATATATTCTATGAAAGCTGCATGTAAGGACTTCAGGGAGGTTTTTCCAGGCGCCGATTCATTTCGACCATTTTAACCGGTCAGTAAAGTTTTTCCTAAATGTGTACCGGCAAACTGGAAGCGGAAACAAGGAAATAGCAAACCCAGGGTAAGGACAGATAGCCTAAAATTCCAAAAGCGTTAAAAAAAATTGATAATTTGGTAAAAAATAGTGCAATTTGAGTGCACTAGTTTTCGATCAAATCGGTTTGTAGGAATATAACCAAAAAAAAATCATAAACGTGTGAAAAACCGGTTTTTTAACTTTTTAAGTACCAAAAAAAATTATTTCAGAAAAAAAAAATAGCACGTTATAGCGCTTAAAAAAGACGAAGAAAATCTGTTTTTTAAAAAATTTAAATCGGTTCACAACTTTTTGCAAAAAAAAATAAAAACCTTCGAAAATTGCCCTTTTTTCTATCTAATTACTCGGCCTACGAAAATCGTACGGATTTCCGCGACCAAATTGTAGCCCTTTTCGGCGGCTACTTACAGTAAAAAAATTTTCAAAAAATATTCATAACTTTTGGCGCAATTCGAAAAAATGTAAAAAAAGGTGTTTTTCGAAAAATGGCCCGCAATTGTCAATAACGGTCCTACGGTAATATTTCAAAGTGCGTTTGGTTCGTGAAGAGGTGCTCTACAATCATGCAATGGACCAAGTTTGTCAAATTTGAGGAAGTATCTCAAAAACGACATTGAAAACCGGGCTGTTTTGCGTTTCGGGCGCTCGGGCGCTCGAACAACAGGGAAAGGCCGCATGGTGGGGGGAACACTCGACTGTTTGGCGCGACTGCTTTCGTGCGCTTAAATTGAGAAAGTTCCCCCACCATGCGGCCTTTCCCCCTTCGCTCGAGCGCTCGAAACGCAAAACGCCCGGTTTTCAATGTCGTTTTTGAGATACTTCCTCAAATTTGACAAACTTGGTCCATTGTATGATTGTAGAGCACCTCTTTACAAACACAAACGCACTTTGAAAAATTACCATAGGACTGTTATTGACAATTGCCGGGTCATTTTCCGAAAACACATTTTTTTACATTTTTTCGAATTGCGCCAAAAGTTATGAATATTTTTTGATAAAATTTTTACTGTAAGTAGCCGCCGAAAAGGGCTACAATTTGGTCGCGGAAGTCCCTACGACTTTCGTAGGCCGAGTAATTAGATAGAAAAAAAGGGGAATTTTCGAAGGTTTTTTTTTTGCAATAAGTTGTGAACCGATTGTGAGCCGCCCGGATCTGCCGGCTTTACTGATGAGGCTTGGTTATATCTTTGGGGCTATGCTAACTCCGAATATGAGACTTTGGAGTGCAGACAACCCTCACTTTTAAATTGAAACCACTACATCCGCAAAAAACTGGAGTGTAGGCAACTGTCTGCAGAAGGAGGATTGTTGGAAGTAGAACACTGAATCCAGAAAGGTACCGTTCAGAAATCTTAACACATTTTGTAATAATCGTATAATTAGTTTGAACACGTAAACCATATTCCCCTCAGACCTTGTGATTTGCCCCCCCCCCCCCGTGATTTTTTTCTCTGGCATTATCTAATTTTCTTTTGAAAATAAAACATTTCATTGTACTTTTTTATTTCAGTATAGCAAAGTGGTGGTATCACTTCACATATTTCATAGCGTCAGCGTTGACGTGCATTGGTTTTTATTTTGTACAAAATAATAATAAATAATACTTCCGATATAAGCGGAAGTCCCAGATCTCTCAGATATTTTAATCAAATAGAATGTGTCGATTTTGTTTCGCCGCCAAAATTCAGAATTTTAATAGTTTTTGAGATCATCACAGGCTGTGGGACACCGTGTATTCCCACAAACATTTTTTTGTCATTTAACCTCAATCCCAAAATCCAAACGTGATGGATAAATTCTGACCGGCCAGAATCGGATTATACATACAAAAAAAAAATTACTTCAGAAACACCTGCTATTTTTTAAACACTTCTACATCGAAAACTTGTTTTTCGAAAAATTTTCCGATCGCCCTCTAGGGAAAACAGCCGCCTCAAAAAATTTGGCAAACAAAAATTTCCACACAGTCACTTCGCAACACCACTTCGCGTCGTCCGAGCACTGCCGCACCGCAAAAACAATAACCGATCGCGATTGACGAGGTGACATCGACGACGGAAGGATATACGCGACAAGTCGCACATGCCGAGCCGCCCCCTTCGGCCCCCCTCATATCGGCTAACTCGCTCAGCTAGAGGCTAATGTAGTTAGCGTTTTCCCTGGTCATAGGCCCTTGCGGGCGGGCGCTCGCCTTACGAGGGCGCGCGGGCGGGGGGCCGCGGCGGGGGGCGCGGGACAGGCGGCCTGGTGCTCACAAAAACGCGCCGGGACTACCCCGCGGCGTGTGGATAAGCGCGATTTTCAATAAGGGGTTAAAAGGGCGACCGCATGTGTGTATACTTATCGACTGGGCGGTAAAAATAGACGTGTCGCCAAGCGAAGAATACCGGCGAATTTTCCTGTACCGGGTGTCCCACCGCGGTGGACCTATGAGGCGTGTAAATTAAGTAATAAGACTGGCAACTGTAGCGCCCGATCTAGCAACACTGCATAGACTGGATTTGGAAGGGCGGTACAAGTGTGAACTTCATTTGTGATGTGAGTCGTGAGTCATTTATTCGTTCTTTGTGAATGTTTTCGTAAACCGGTTTTTTCTAGTGCGTTTTAAAAATGAGTGATATTGATTTTGAGCAACGGTGTGCTATCAGGTTTTGCTTCAGACTTGGACACAGCGCAACAGATGCTTTTGCAAAACTTCAACGCGCCTACGGAAACAGTGTTTTTTTCAAGAGCCCAGGTTTTTCGGTGATTTAAGGCGTTCTCAGAAGGAAGAGAGTCGATTGAAGATGAACCACGCAGCAGAAGGCCTTCATCTCCAAGAACCGATGAAAATGTCTATAGAGTACGGTCGTGTGCGTTCAGATCGTCGGTTGACCACAAGAATGATCGGGGAAGAGTGAAATTTGAATCACACCACTGTTCGTCAGATTTTCACTAACGAATTGGGGATGAGAACAATCTGCGCAAAAGTGATTCCAAAAAACCCTTTGCAAGAAGAAAAGGACATCAGGAGAGAAAGTCGTCGTGACTTTTTGGAATCCATTGAAAATGATTTTATGGAACATGTCATTACTGGTGATGAGGCTTGCGTGTTTGAGTACGACCCGGAAACCAAGCGCCAAAGCATGGAATGGCACACTTTAAGCTCTCCAAGACCCAAAAAGCAAGAATGAGCAAGTCGAAGATCAATGCAGGCTGATTTGCTCTTTTGATAGCCAGGGAATTGTCCACAGAGAGTTTGTGCCTCCAGGCCAAACAGTATATCAACACTTTTACAGAGAGGTTCTTGAAAAAACTTCGAAAAAGGGTCATGCGTATGAGACCAAACATCAAGAACAACTGGATGTTGCATCACGGCAATGCGCCTTGTCACATAGACATTTCAATAAACGAGTTCTCTTTCCGAAAATAAAAAAATCACCTCAACGGACGTCATTTTGGGACCATAGAAAACATTAAAACGGCTGTAACCGACCAGCTGAAGGCTGTTCCAGTATATAAGTTCCAGCACTGCTATGAGGAATGGAAGCGCCGTGTCCAGCGCTGTATGGCTTCCCAAGGAAGTTATTTCGAAGGAGACAATACTGAATTGTAATTCTATTCGAATAAAAAAAAAATAAGAAATCAATCTCCTTACTTAATTTACACACCTCGTATATGCCGCGAATAACATCATGTATAATAAATTGGCACGTATGTATAATAAATTGGCACTGATTGCTACTTTTCACAAACGCTGGTTAAGTAGTGTAACAAACATTAATTAATCTGAATATAATTATTATTTATTAGCTAAATTGTATGCCTGCCTGCCAGTATTTACATAAAATTAATCTGAAAATTAAATAATATATGTATGTATGTCTTTTAATAATGGCAACGATGATATGTACTGTACCCACTCGCTTAAATTTTGTACTTACTGTTTTGCTGAGTTCGGTCCTGCCTTACAGCGAACTTATTGCACCCTACAATGGACATACGTTTTTTGCAATGAACCATCTGTTGTTTCCTTCTTTTTTACGCTCTGTATACTATTCTTGTCTTTTGATTCGATATTATTTTATTTAATTTTGTATTAAAATTAAGCTTTTGAATAAAATTTGAGGAAACAATCTTATTTGAATTAAATTTAAGTTTTCTTTTTTATCTTGTTTCGAAAACAATGTTGGTTTTAATGTATTTTAAGATTTGAAATTATAATTTTCATCGAATAAAATGGGAAGCAGGTAAGTACAATATTATTCAATTTAAAACTAATCTGGAACAGCTTATACTAAATGCCTATTTGATACCACGAAAAGGAAAAATAAGAGTAGATGCAATTTTGCTTATATCTAGTGAGAATTTAACTGATGGAAATTAAGAATGGTAGCTAGGGCTAAGTGTTTTTGCCGGAATTTTCGCTTAAACTGAATCAAAATTATCACAGTTTATTAATGCGGTAACTGGCCCGCACTTCAACACATGAACTTTTCACAACGTAATGTCTGGAATCTCGGTGTTTTGTCGAAATCCGCAGAACCTGGCATTGGAAAAAAATATTTTTACATACCTTTCACGTCGTATTTGGATGTTTCGTGTTTCATGTTCTCAGAGGTCTTTTGATTTTTCTTGAACCCTTCTCTACAGGATCTTTCAGGTGAGTCGCCTCATCCCTTGTCTCACTAGATTACAGTCTCCAAGAAATGTCACAACACTCACAACACTTTTTTTAAATAGGTATATAAATTTATTATTTTCTCCTTTTTATTTTTAGGTTATGTCAAGTGAATTTTTAAAAGAGCCCAACGCTGTTTCTCCCAGCAAGGCAGAAAATTGACTGACTCGCGGCTGTTTCAGCCGACCATAAAAATTATCTTTGGTCATAGCCTTCATTTGTTTCAAGAATTTGACATTTCACATTTGTTTAATTTTTTATGAAACCCTTTTCTTTTTTATTTTCTCTTCAAAACTCTTTCTTTTTGAGCAGTACTGAGACTATTTTCATGTTGCTGGCATCGTCCCGCTCACATTGATATCCAACTCGTGCCACTTTGTTAAAAATTGAGCAAAGTCCCCCGATACACTGTCGAAGCATTTTTTCCCAAATTTTTCCCCGAAATCACACACTTATTGCACAAATTAAAGACTAATGAAAATTCTTACACAGGCACAACTTTTGTATACAGTACATTCTGTATTACAATCTAAATTACATGAAGTTTTCTTGATTTTAGTTTTTTCTCGTACCTGGAAAGCTGTTTTCATATTTCCTGAAGAAACTATTTTGTTTTATCGACAATTTTGGTGTAAAAATGAAGTGCAGGATGTTCAAAATCCTTTACATACATCTTACAGGGTGAATGAGAATCTTAAATACTTCCTTTTCGGAAACGAAACTTGGTATGTATGCATGAATTTTCTTTCAAAAATTCTACTTAGAAAATTTGAGTATTTCTCTTTGCCTTTGTGTGTGGACAAAGTACTAAGCTTAGATTTCGCTGATTTGAAACAAACTTTTCTCCGTGTGAATTATTTTTTTTCACAATTTTTAATTTTCGTCACGCGTAATGCAAATGTCAGATTTCATATTTGATTCGCTGGCTTCATTTCACTTTCTTGCGAATTTTTTTTGTCAAAGCTCATCCTACAGAGCATATAGGATGTTTAATGCATTTTTTGTGATTGGACTTTTGTTGAAATTTATTTTATATAAATTTTCCTGTGTCGAAACTGTCGGTTCGTTTACCTTGTAAGTACACAAGAATATCATGACGATATATAAGACGTTTAGCGGTAGATAAGAACATTTTCCACCTTTTATCAATATTGGCCCAGCTTTAGCGACGAGTATTTTACCCATCCAAGCTACGCTTTTATTAAAACGATAATGACTTGTTGAACAAACTGCGTAAGGACAACGTAATTTCTTACTTCTCTATTCGCAAGTTCAGTGAAAAGCTTAATTAACGTATTACGAGGTCGTATATACTGTGTTCAAACAGAAGTCGGCAATTTTGCTTACTTTATTGGTATAAGGAATACAATTTCGGAAAGAATTGTAGATTTGAGTAGAGATAGTTTTTTTTTATATGAACATCCTATTAACCAATGTATGAAAATCAAATAGTCTGGTATATATGAACAGATGAATGTCAGCCATTGAATGCACGATTCGTTTTTGTTTCTTTCTTACTACGTTTTGTGTTCATTGTTGTCAGTGAATGCTATAAATAATATTGGCAAAGCCTACTTGCTTATTTTAAACCTCTTTTTCCACGAACTTTTGAAAAGAACCGTTTTTTTCTTGGAAACTGATAAGAGACAGATATGGACAACCTTATATCAGTTAAAAGGTAATTTAATTCTGCGTTCAACGGTAATGTAATGTGGGTGATTCCATTTGAAAACAAAAAGTTATTGCTTTTAAAAGATTGTCAGGTATAGGTCCCAGTTTTTACGACACTCAATATCGTACAACATTTTGCAACAATGGAAATGACAGAGTAATTTGTGATGAATTGAACTGATCAAACTACACATCTCTAACTTTTTTGTTTAGATCGCTATTTAGAAATATTCAGAGTGCTGTCATCTTAACGTTTTTCAAAAACAGTTGAATGACTGAAAAACCGACACTCACATGACATAGAACACCTTGTATGACGAGAAATATTCTATAAATATCCACCGAATAATGTTGAGCAACCACTATTTCGAAACGGTTTTTTCTTAAATTTAAAACGGCAGAGTTGTGGAAGAAACCGTCTTAGATTGAACACCATGTAGATGAATTACGATTTTAGAAAAAAGAGACATATGGCTATGTCAGGTTGTCACAAAACCCTTCAGTTACATACATGAAGATGAATATTTTTAAAATTAAGAAATATAATTTTATAACAAACGTACACCTTGTATAAATGTTACCTTCACTCGCTTTATGACATGTAAAAAGATAATTAGCAATAATAACGGTAATAATATACCGCATTAAACTTTTTGGCTGAAGATATTTAGACAAATTTATATTAATATTATCTCTAATTTGTGAAAAGGGGGAGAGTTCTGCAAAGAGCCTAAACCATTGCATGCAGGCCTTAAAACTAATTAACTTTGGAACTAATTACGAGACATTCTGAAGTCACCTGCTCTAAACCCTTGTAAACGGTACCCTGCCCCTAATATTCCACAAAAAGGGTTCCACAAAGAGGGCAGAATGTTAATCTCCGTAAAAGTAATTGAGTTTCTTTTTGTTGCCGCAGATATGAGAGCTATTTTTCGAGCCATTGTAACCCTTCCCTCGACAGAAAAAGTGGCATTTGTCATTCGTTACAAATAAACATCGCCAACTTAAATTTTGGCTGCATTTTTATATAATTACTGACACAATAATTTTGAGGCATTCATTTTTTTATTCAAACTCTTAGTTATTTTTTTTCAATGTTTAAAAGTTGTTTTTAAAATTAAAACTCATAATTAGGGTTGGGCTTCAGTCGATTCGCCGGCCGTCTGGAACACTCCAGCATTATTATTGTTACTGTGTTCGAGGTGTTTATGTCATCGGCGTCGGTATTACACATTAATAATACGACGTAACACGTGCCAACGCCTAGAAAACTACCATTGGCTAAAGTGAATACATTTATCGGTGATTTCGAAGATTTATTTTATGGTGATGGTACCGTAATGTGTAGAGTTTGTAAGGAAAAACTAATGTGTAGGGACAAACACGAATGTAGCGTCACGTGGTTTTGTTGTTTTGTCTTAGATCTCGCAGGCCCTAGATATAAGGTTTCCTAGGTGTATGGGTTTGAGATTATGAGGTTATGAAATTTCACAGCTGTGGAATTTCGAAGCTGTGGAGTTGAGAGATATGATTGGATCAAATTCTTGCCTCTTCATTAGGTTACTGCATGCAAAATTTCACAGGTCCTAGATGTAGGGGTTTTGAGATTAATGGGTTTGAGATTGAGGTTATGGAATTTTAGAGCGATGAGATTTCGGGTCTATAGGTTTGAGAGTCATTATTGGATCGTATTCATGACTTTTCATCACGTTACGTTACTTATAAAGTTAAGGGTATAGATGTTATGAGGTTATGGGATTACGAAACTTTGAAATTTCACGGTTATGAAGTTGAGAGTCACTATTGGATCATATTCATGCTTCTTCATCATTTACTACGCTCCAGCAGTTGCAGAACATAGATATAGGGTTTTTTTGAAGTTTAGGTTTTTGAGGTTATGGGGTTTTGAGTATTTCTATCGTAGAGTTGAACGTTTCTGAGCATTAGGGTTATTGTTAGGTTATCCATATAACATTACAGTCACCAGCTCGTCAAGTATATGACATGGTGTCTGATTTAGTGTTTTTCATAGGGATCTTTATTCCTAGGGAAGAAACTGATGGTCGTAAATGCATCCTGACCTCAGATTTTGATTCAGCGCCTTTAAACACGTACATAGAAGGGGAATGGTCTTCTCTTGCTTTGTGTGCTTGTCTAATCAAGCTACCGTATAAAATGTGTTTTTTGAGGTTAGGAAAAAACTAGCTGTAAACGAGTAAAACTGAGGTCTGAGTCGACCCCAAAAACATAGAGTAGACCGGGTCTGTGCTTCCGCGCATTGGAAAAACTTTGACGGTCCTGTGTAATTACTAAAGCCAGCTAAACAGCGCGGCGGCCCACTAAGTTTTCACACATCTCAACGTAAATAACAGGGTAAGTTTAACACATCTCTTTATAAATTGCAACACTTGATTGTTTTCATGAATTTTGTTTTTACTAGGGTCCAGATATGTTTACCACAACGCAGGGTAGGCACTATACAACTCTATGATAATTAAAGTATAAACCGTATTTTTTTAAGGGGTTGCCTGCAGCCACGAGCTTACGCCGGACCTCATTTTTGACATTTTTGTTCTCTAAAAGTATGCAGTAGATTAAAACAACAATTAGTACATTCAAATACTTTGTTCTTAAACTTTATTGGCGAATTTTTATGAACATGTATAGTAAAAAATGGCGGAGTTATGGCCTGTCGTCGGGAGCACGTTTTCACGGTAGGGATGCGCGGTAGACACGATTCCTCGGTAACCAGTAATCAGAAACAAACAAGCAAAGTTGCGCTTTATTCTACATCGAATAGGCTAGTGATTGAAGGTTGGAAATTAATTTACGGTGATTCTACGCAAAATGGCGACCGTTTGAAAAAAAGAGCTGTTGTTTGACCTAAAATTCGACCCTTTTAACCTCAACAAAATATATTAATTTTGATCAGAAATTAAAATCCTACGTTCAATCACGAGCCAATGTTGTCGCCAACAATTCCAAAAAATTTCATCAAAATCCGTTGATAAGTTTGTCTGTAATCATGTCCACCGATTTGGAAAATGTCGTTTCGAGAAAAACGCGTTTAAAGTTCTTTAAAAAATTCTTTAAAGTTCTTCTTCTTCTTTAAATGTTTTTTAAAACGATTTCAGATGGCGCCACGATGATACATAATACGTTTTTGACCTTTTAAACCATCGACATTAAGAATGGACTGGCTGTCTGAGCTGCGCGTTGACAACTCTAGTAGAAAGAGGGGGAAAACCTGGGCGACATCTCTGTCCTTGTTTACTTGCCGGCGGGTATGGTATTTTTTCAAGATACGGCACTGCCGGGTGGAAACGTCTTTAGTCAACGACCAATCATAGAGCGTTAGAGAGAGAAAAATATGTCGCCCAGAGAATAATAAGAGACAGAGCACCTGGTGGGCTGGCAGCGAGCGCCGCGCGCCGGGATGCAGCGTTCGCTTTGGCGGCCGAGAAAAATATGTTCCTATTCTCGTACCGACTTAAAACTTTGGAATTGAATACTCAAAAGACCAATACCAACCAACAAATACTTTCGCACTGTGACATTTTACAAAAACCATTTCTTTTTAAATTTTATGTCTGCAGGTAAACCCTTAAGCGCCTTGTAAATCATACACGCGTGTATTTCTTGCACGTGCATACGTACGCCACTGACCGTGCCCGGTCACGCCCTAGGACTCTGCGTGCGCAGTGGTACGCCGATCCCGTTGCGGGAGCTCTGGATAGTTAAACGCAGTTTACCATGCGTTAGATAAAACTTTCCGGGCCCTAGTAATTACAGAAGTGGGTAAAAGGTTGCAATAATAGGATGTTAGTAAGTCTGACGGGTACTCACGTTCAGCTGCATGATGATCTTGTTGTACGCCCACAGCCACCGCTGCTGCGCCGTGACCTTGGGCCGGTGGTCGGCGTCCGCCTCCTCGTCGGCCTCCTCGAAGTCGGCGGGCTTGCCGTCGCGCGGCGCGGCGTCCGGCGCCTCCTCGGCGATGCCGGCGGCGGTCGGCGGCGGCGGCGACCGCCGCAGGGACGCGTGGCGCGACGACGGCACCGGCGCCTCCGCCAGCGAGGGCTTCCGCGACGCGGGCGCCGCCCCGAACTGCTCCTCGTAGTACGCGTCGGCGGAGGCGCGCCGCGACGAGTACGGCGGCTCGCGCTCCGCCCCCGACGACCGCCTGGTGGAGGCGGCGCGCTGCAGCGCCGGGTGGTACGGATCGAGCACGACGGTGATCTGGGAGGAGCCCCGCCGCAGGTCGGCGCGCTCCTCCTCCTCCGCCTCCTCGGCGAAGGCGTCCACGTGGATCACGGACGAGGGGGAGTCGCGGGCGTTCGCCTTGCCGGGGTAGTCGACGGTGGTGATGTCTGGAAATCAACGAACATAGGATAATATAAATATAAAAAATATAAAACCACCTTAAGACTATACACATTTTCATAGTTTTAGCGTCTGGGTACTTAACAGGACGTAAAAGTATCGGCCCTAAGCGCATTGAAAATACCAGGTGCAACTTTAAAAGCTTCTGATACAAATATACAGTGTGGAACAGCCAAATGGAATAAATTTAGCAGCTTCAATGTTATGCATTTGAAAACTCTGAGACACGTCAATTTCTAATTCTAAAATGACATCTTACGACGTAAAAATGTCATCCCTAAATTCAACCCCTTCAGGAGACAGCTACAACCCCTAAATGTTCAAATTGGAAGTAGGGGCTTATGATACTTCATTTGAAAGGTATTTTCATTCTCTATTCAAAACGGCTATGGTTTTGAATTTTATTGCAGAAATTAACAACAAAAAAAGTTTCTCCAGCATAGGAAATTCGTTAACATTAAGATAACTTTTATAAGTAACACAATTTGTCAATTTTAGGTTCTGAAATGTTAATAATAACAAGAAATAAATGTCTGTAGTCCTCATTGGATGAGGACGCAAAACCCTGAGAAAGTTAATGTTTGGGCAGGAATAATTGGAGAAAATATCATTGGTCCCTTCTTCATTGACGGCAATTTGAATGGAGAAACTTATTTAGCGCTGCTCCAAAATAATGTTGTACCGACGATGGCAAACTTGTATCCAGCTGAAGGAAACCCACAACTTCCAGGTGATGCAATATGGTTTCAGCAGGATGGTGCACCAGCACATTACGAAGTCAATGTCCGGCAATATCTCCGCACAATCTTTCCAAATCGCTGGATAGGGAGACGTGATTCTGTAGAATGGCCTGCACGATCACCTGATCTCACGCCGTTAAGACTTTTTCCAATTCGGATATGTAAAAAGTATGGTTTACAAAACCAAACCCGACGATTTAGCTAACTTAAAAAGAGGAAGAACACTTGCAATTAGGTCGATTACCCGCAGATGTTAACTAACGTTAGATGACATTTCTATTTACGTCTATGATGTTGCCAAGATTCTGGAGGCATGAATTTTAAACACCTGCTGCATTAACAATGATTTGTTTTTTATTTTAATGTAACGAATTTCCTACTCTGGAGAAACTTTTTTTTCTTGTTAATTTCTCAGTAAAATTTAAAACCATAGCAGTTTTGAATAGAGAATGAAAAGACCTTTCAAATGAAGTATCAGAAGCCCCTACTTCCAATTTGAGAATTTAGGGGTTGTAGCTGTCACCTGAAGGGGGTTGAATTTAGGGATGACATTTTTACGTCGCAAGATGTCATTTTAGAATTAGAAATTGACGTGTCTAAGAGTTTTCTAAAAAAAATGCATAATAATGAAGCTACTGAATTTATTCCATTTGGCTGTTCCACACTGTATAGACCAGGCGGTATCTGTTTTCAAGTCAGGTAGTTCGAAAATGTTTCCATATGATCCCTAATTCGTATTATAATCCCTCTGAAATTTCGTAATAAATGATAATTTCCATATATAATTCGATATACGTTGAAAAACCCTCTAAAATATCCGTGTTTTCTCTCCTTTTCTTCTAGATAACTCTTGAAATCTTCGTTGTGAAGACAACAATTGCCCCAAAGTAAAAATTCCAACCTAAAACAGATACCGCCTGGTCTGATAATAAACAAAGGGCTTTTACATGGTGTTCTTTCCGAGGCTCTATATGAATTGTCAATAAAAAAAAAATCGCTATTAATGTGTGTGAGAAAATCTTTCTTTTTTTATATGTTTTTCAAAAATTTCAAAACTTCTGTGTGCCGTTTTCTACTAAATTTTCCTCCCATAAAAAAAAAACAAAAACAACTTTAGTAACTTATATACTTATATGAAAAAACTTAATCGAAATATACCATTTAAAAAAAATTAGTTTGAATGATTCTTCCGACTCCTCAGAAGATAATCGCCATCTTCATAAACCAGAGATCACAGGAAATCTGTAGTTTTTAGCCTCTTTTAAAGCATAGAGGGCACTAGTTTTCTATTAGAGATTATATTTCTACAAAATCTGCTCCTATGTAAAAGTATCGATCGTTCTAAATTCTACTCTCCTGAAGACCCATCTGCAAGCGCCATCTTCCGGGGAGTAGCTATTCTAAGACTAAAGCTCCACCATTATTGATTTTCAAAACCGTCTTGAGTGCGACATCTAGTGGAATTTTGAGAACTGTAGATTATGTGGTTACCTTTTTCATAAATATAACGAGACAAGACAGTAATTAAAATCATTTAACGGTAAATTTTCCAAAAAGGACAAAATGTAATATTGGGAAGGGTTAATATGCCCACAAATTGCAATTTATATTTTATTTTATTAATTATTTATTTTAGCTTCGCGTCAAAAACGAGTTATTATAAATGTAATATAACCTTAAATTTCAACAAAAACAACTGACTCACTAACATTTTGACCAGAGGGGCGATCAAACAATTTTTTATAGGACACCCTGCATAGTATTGCATTTTTTGAAATCTACGGAAAATTCTAAGCAACTGTCACGTAAAATGTCATAATGTCGTCATACCTAACACTGACAGTTTTCGTGAAACTTTTACTTTGAATTTTTTACTGAAATCTTTTAAGTTACGTTTTGTTTAATACAAATGAAGGGGGGATCGAACTATACGATTTTTACTTATTATGATGTCTTTGTATGGCATCTAAAAACAAAAGCCTGTCAAAGAATCATGGATTAAGATTCATAGGCACCTCCGATTGGAACGTTGAATTCATGAATTTTCTTCGACTGCTTAGATTATATACAAGGTGTCTACTTTCATTTACGTAAAAATCCATAAAACCTTAATTTTTCAAGATAATCGATTACACTTTTTGTTTTATTTAAAGGACATTGAAAACTGCTTCTTCTGAGACTACCATCACTTTTAAGATTCATTCCCATGGCCTGTTACGATTTTTTTTATAACCCCGAAATTCAGTATAACCATTTAGCGATTTTTTTTATTTAAAATGTGAATCCATAGCGTCAATCACGACTCCTCAAAATCTATGCGAAATTTTAACAAAAAATATACAAGGTGTTTCTTTCTATACATACACACATACATTCTATACACTTAAACTTAATTGTGACCTAACTGTCGTAGACAAAACAATTTTTGTTCTACTATGTGTAAGTGTGTATTAATAATAATATGAATCTACAAGAAAAAAAATGTAGTAGTCAAAACGACGATAGAGTCAGAAGAAGGTCTTTCTTATGTCTTTTTTTAAATATTTCGAGATCTGTAAACGTTATGGTAATTGCGATTTTTATTTCAGCCCTCTATTTTAGTCAAACGTTGTTTTTTTTTTGTATTATAGCGTTCTACTTAGGCCTAGTAATAACCCTCTAATATACAGTATGTCCCCGGATCAGGTTTAAAAGAGACAAATTTGTGTTTTTGATTTCTCAGAAAAAGTCACTCTTGATGATTTGCCATGCTTGATTTCAAACCCTAAAAATGCAAATTACTTTTTATATAACTCAAACGGTTCTCGAGATAATATCATTTTTCTTCATAATTTGGACTTTAAAAAATTCTAGGCGGATGTAACCCAATAATTTCGTTGTCTAGGATGCTATAGAAACTTACTTAATTAGTTAGCTAAAAAAATGATTCGAATTACTTAGTCTCATGTTTTAATCATTGAATTAAACAACTGATTATAAAATGAAATCAAAACTAAACCAGATTTTTTTTTATTCAAATAATGCTCCTCCTTTTTCTGCACAAATTTCAATTCGAGCTCTAAATTCGTTAAAACTATTTATAATTTCCTCAATTGACAAGGACTCAATTGACTGCATTTTGAATCCTTGTTTTTAATTGCTCTTCATCATTTTCTAGTGGTTCACGATAAACAATTTGCTTTAAACGTCCCCATAGATAGAAGTCCAATATTGTCAAATCCGGGCTTCTCGGCGGCCATAAAATGGGACCATCCCTTCCTATCCAGTGTTCATTAAATTCGGACAGTAACGGCATGATGAGCAGGGCACCCATCTTGTTGGAAAAACATTCTCTTTCGATAACTTAAAGGAAGTTCATCAAGTTTATCTGTTAAAAAATTTTGTAGCATCTCCAAATATGTATTACGATTTAAATTTTCTTTGAAAAAATATGGACCAATAATGCAATTTGTATATGAAATCGCACACCACACATTAACTTTTTTGAAATATTGTCTTCGACAAGAAATAATAAAGTGGAGATTTGTTTCACTCCAATACCGGCAATGCTGAGAGGAAACGACGCCGTTTGTTGAAAAAGTAGATTCATCGAAGAACAAAATTCGCTTATGAAATCCTACGTCATTTAAAACTCTGTTGCCCATCTCCAAACAAAAATCCAAACGTTTGGCTTCATCACCCTCCTCTAAGGTGTGCCCGAATTTTGGATTAAATGGTAAAATCCGGTTCTGCTTGAAAATTCTCTGTAAATGCGATTTACTTATTTCAGTTTCAATTGAGGAGCTTGCTGCAAGAACAAGGCAGCTCCATTTTCAACGCGTGACGAGGTTAGCTGCTTATAATTTCGATAAAAATATTAGACGTTATGTAACGCAAATTCGACGCAGCTCAGCATATGTCAGGATGTATACTCCATGCACTGAGATGTGTGGAATTTGCGTTAAATGACGTCTAAAATTTTTATCGAAATTATAAGCAGCTAACCTCGTCACGTGTTGAAAATGGAGCTGCCTTGTTCTTGCAGCAAGCTCCTCAATTGCCCTTCTTCTAAGTGATAATCTTGGAGCTTCTCTCACGGAATGGAGGACAAGAACTGAAGCAGTATCATCTTCATTCAACCATTTTTTTTAATGTCTAAAACAGAGCCTGTTTCTAAGAAATTGGTCACCAACTTCTTCGCTCCGACATTAGAAATGCTAACTTCCGGGTATTTTTCTTTAAATTTATTAATAACAACACGATAGCACTCTTCCCCAGTTCCGTAGCATTGAATCAAATAAATTCTTTGTTCTAGAGTCAACATTATAGCATATAAATAGTAGCAAAATGACGAAGATTCGATTTGAAGTTATACTGACTTATTAGTTGCCAACAGTTGTCAGTGATATCTTGCAATGAAATCCGCCTACTAGAATTTTTTTAAAGAATTATAAAAAAAGTCAATATTATGAAGAAAAATGGTATTATCTCGAGAACCGTTTAAGTTATATAAACAGTAATTTGCGTTTTGGGGGTTTGAAATCAAGCAGGGCAAATCATCAAGAGTGACTTTTTCTGAGAAATCGAGAAAACAAAGTTTTTTCCTCTTTTAAACCCGATCCGGGGACATACTGTATAGTGTGGACAACCAGCCCCTACTGCGGACCTAATCTGAACCGCGACCTACCGTTGGTGACCGTATCCTCCGTCTCCTCCTCCACATAACTCTCGACCGACTCCTGCGCCGTCAATTCGTGATCCCGATACCCGTTGTACGAGTCCAGGTAGTCGTCCCCCTCGTCCTCCTCGTCGCGCGACACCACCATCGACGACTGCTGCTGCTGCTGCTGTTGCTGCAGGTAGTACGACCCGCTGTCCACGCTGTCCTGCTGCCGCAGCAGCCCCCGCGCCTGGTTGGCCGCCCTGACCGCCGTGTTGTTGTGCACCTGCGCCACGGTCACGCTGCCGGCCATCCCCTTGTCCCCCCGGGTACTGCGCGGCGACGGCCTGCCTCTCCGGAGGCGGGGCCGCGGTCTCCGGCGCCGGCTGGTACTCGGCGAACGGCGTGGACTTGAGCTGGTGCAGCGAGCTGCTCATCGACGACACGGCCGTCTCGAAGGAGTCCTTGAGCTCGTCGTCGCGCGACTCCAAGCTGTCGGTGTTCTGCTGGAGCAGCGGGCTGTTCTCGCGCTTGCCGAGGAACTTCCTGCGCCGCGACGGCACCGCCGCGTCCCCCGCGTAGTCGTTATAGTCGTCGTCTTGAGCGCTGTAGTCGTAGTAGTTGTCGTAGCCGCCGTTCCTCGACCGCAGGTAGTTCGCGTTGGCGTTAGTCCTGTTATCACTCGGGTTCGCCGCCTCCGCGTCCGCGTCCTGCTCCCGCAGATTGTCTATGCTCTGATATGCGTAGTTGTAGTCTTCGTTATAGGTGTCCCTCGCGCTGATCGCGCCCGGGCGCGCGTAGTAGCCGTCGTAGCCGTCGGCGTTGTCCGCGTAGTCCGCCGAGCTGGTCCTCTTCATCAGGCCGTTGCGCTTGGCGCGCAGGTTGGCGCGGTTGAGGTTGGGGCGGGGCAGCTGCCGCCCCGGCGTCGGCGGCAGGCTGTTGAACGGCTTGCCCTGGCCGCCGGGCCGGCTGGGCAGCTTCGCGCTCTTGGTGGGCGTGGGCGGCAGGCTGGCGCCCCGGTGCGACGTGTTCTCCGGCGTGCAGTACCCCTCGAACGCCTCCGACTCGTTGAAGGAGCTCTGGCGGCTGGCCGAGCGCTTGGCGGGGATCTTCGGCATGAGCCGGCGGCCGCTGGGCGTGGGCACGGCCGTCCGGTATTGGTCCTCGTAGGCGGGGTAGCCCTCGTCGACGGCCGCGGAGGAGGCGCGACGCTTGTGGTTGGCCGCCTGGGCGGGGATGACGGGGAGCTTCTTGCCGGTCTTGGCGGCGGACGCCGGGGCGGGGGTAGCAGCCCCCTCCCGAGTCCCACTGGCGGTCCTCCTCGTCCTGGCCGTACCTCTCCTCCTGGAAGGGGTACGACATGGTGTCGAAGTACTCGTCGCAGCTCTGGTTCTGGTTGAAGTGCTGGGAACTGGAAAACGCAACGTGTAACGACCAGAATTCGAATGTACGTGGTCTTAACCTTGAACGACTCTTAGGGCGGGCGCACATTGAGACGCAGGCGACGCAGAACAGCACAGCACAGATTTTTGTATCCAATAGGGTTATTGGATACAGCACAGGTTCTTGTATCCAATAACCCTATTGGATACAAAAACCTGTGCTGTGCTGTTCTGCGTCGCCTGCTTCTCAATGTGCGCCCGCGCTTATGAATGGATTACACTCGACATCGACATATCCGAACTTTTCCGTTCCGCCAAATTCCACATTTCCGAACTCTCTTCACCTCGGGATAACCGAACTGAACTGAACGCATACACAAAGGGGTTTTCTGACTCATTCTATGTTCTTTTCTTTGTTTATTTTATTATAATAAAAAGAACGTTTTTTAAACAAAAAAAAAAATGTTGCCAGGTGCAAAGCAGAGAGTGATGCAGGTAATTAGTTTGTAATTCAAAGTAGAGGTTTGTTTTATTGAACATTTTGTTGACGTAACCTATAATAATTTAAAACTGAAATTAAAAATGATGAGAAAATATGTATTTTTAAGAAAACCGTGATACAAAACAAACATAATTGTACTGTTTATTTGCAGAGAAAAGAGCCTGCTAAGAGGCTAACCTTGGATCAAAAGCTGGAACTGATAAATCACGCAAAAAAATAGTGTTAAAAATGTTGAACTATGTAAGATGTACAATATTTGTAAATCGTCAGTGACAGAAATTCTTGGAAAAAAAGAAATTTACTTGTCGGAATTTGAAAAAAAGACGTAAATTTAGTGGACGGATTGACACAAAAAAGGTGTACCGGTACTTATGATACGCCATTTGAAAGAAGTGTTTTTCACTGGTTTGTAGAAAGAAGAACTCTTGGAGAACCTGTCTCAGGTGTGCTGCTGAGAGAGGGCGATTTCCTCTTTACTGAATTCTGTGACAATCGAAATGTTTAATAACAATCGCATTATTGTGTTTACATTTTTTTTCTCGTTTAAATTTCGCGGTTTTTTTGTCGTCAACCAATCAGCGACAAGTTCGGTTGTGTGGAAGTACAAGTTCGGAAATATCGTGGGAAAAAGTTCGGAAGTATCGTGAGTTCTGAAATATGGAGTTTGGATATGTCGATGTCGAGTGTACTTCATAATTTCCAAAACTGCGCGTGCGCAGTTGGTCCTGAGACTGAACAGTATCTGTTCATGGGATCTTTGCACTGACATGATAGACAAAGACCAAATAATATCGGCGAAGTACAGTGTGCCTTTTTTGTCAATTAATCATTATTGAAACTACAATTACATTGTATTCAAATGTATTAAGGTTTCTCAACATAAGAGTGTTTTTACTCACGTATACCCAAATATATAAAAAAAATTGTACTATTAAAAGGTTTACATCCGATGAACATACATATATTCATATTTACTTTAGAGCCTTTCAAGGTTAGAACCACTTATGTCCGAAGTCTGGTAAAGACAGTCGTAAGCGGAATAGGAGGTGTGGCTTTTAAATAACCGAACTGATGCTGCTACCAGCGTGCTGAGAGCATGTCGCAACAAATTTGAACAGAACTGTGTCTGGTGATACTTTCCCCACTCTGAGCTCGCCGGACAAGCCAGTGGGTCGCTCACTTTAACCGTAGCAGTCGTTTGAATTAGTCTACGCACCAGTGACGCGTCGAAAAAATGTTAAGTGTTCAGATGGAGCAACGGGTTAATCTCAAGTTTCTTGTTAAACAGGGGGAAAACTTTTACAGAAGCTTATGCAATGTTAAAATAATTGTACGAGAATGAATGTTTATCCCGCACACTAGTTTTTGAATGGTTTAAACGGTTTAAAGAGGGACATGAAACAACCGAAGACGATCCGCGTCCCGGACGGCCCTCAACGTCAAACACGGACAAAAACATTGAAAAAATTGGTAAATTAATCCGCGAATATCGTCATCTAAGCATCCGAGGACTTGCTGAAATAACAGGAATCGACAAAGAATGTGTTCGCCAGATTTTACATGAATCGTTCAACATGAGCAAAGTTTGCGCAAAAATTGTGCCAAAACTCCTCACTCCCGAGCAAAAGGAATAAAGAGTGAACTTTGCTGACCTTCTAAACAACATTGACACTGATCCAGGCTTGTTAGATACAGTGATTACTTGTGATGACAAGATTCGAAAGTGTGGAAGCGGTTAAAGCAAAAGCGACGGAGGTTCTGAACCAGTTGACAGAAGCGGACCTCCAGCACTGCTTTCAACAATGGAAAAGTCGTATGGAGCGATGTAGAGATCGCCAATGGGAGTACACTGCAAGCTAAAAAGTTGCTATTGTAACTGGTAACGAATAAAAAGTGTTAAGCCATCAGTTCGGTTATTTAATAGCCACACCTCGTAGATCAGGGCATTTGCAACCAACACACGATAATTGTAAACCATACATAATGAAAGATAAAAGGAATTGTTACCTCGTGACGTAGTTGACTTTGGTAACCGATGTGTTGTGATAGAAGTTTGTATCTCCGTAGTACGAAACGTCGTCATACAACGTTGTTTGTCGCTCTAAACTAGGTCTACGTAATGCTGAAAAATGAATATGTCAGTGAGTAATAAGAAATAGAACCATTTACAATTTCAGACACAATGTCTATTATACGCCTTCGTTATCTTCGCAGTGTCGCCCTCTAGAGCGTTTTAATTGTACTAGACGTATGTTGGATCCAATAGGCGAAAGACGTTTCGAGAGAATCAAAATCTGAAACGACTTTCGCCATATTGGAATCTGACAGCAGATTCATGATTTTTTGGTTCAACTTTAGAATTTTTTTTAAATCTAGGAAACAAATTTTCAAGCTATCAGTCAGATAGATGCTCTGAATATTTCCGTATAAGTCCAAGAACTTTAAAAGGGATTTAATATTTTCACGGAGTGAAAATTTAATTATTCATCATAAAAAATAATGGAATTAATTTAATTATTCACGAATTTTCGAAAGCATCGCAATTTTACTTTTTAAGCGATATCTTCATACAATCGGCATAACACCTTCAACTTGGGCTTATTACACGCAGAACTTTACAAGCTGTAATCATTTCAGAATCAAAATACAAACATTATCAGAATTTAAATAACCTTCAAAATGTGAGTGTACATATAATGATACTCGTTGCTGACTGTCTCTAAAACAAAGCATTTTTCAACAAAATATTTCAATAAAAATTGTTTGATTTTAGAAGGGTAACAAAATGATATGACTTTTCACCTTGACAAGGTTTTCAAGGTCATTTGAGGGTCAAGTGTCAAAAAACGCCATTTTTGTGTCATACAAACATTTTGTCGACATCAAATAACTCAAAATTCTGACGTGACGTACAAATTTTGAGGCCGAGATGGGATTCTACGTAAAAAAAATATTGATTAGAAACACCAAGATCAAAAGACACAAAGAGCCACAAGTAGGTACCTGAAGATACCTGCCACAAGTACCTGATCTGTAGAGGTTCGTCCGCTCTGAGAGTTTCATTTGGAGGGTACAGGAATAAAACAGGGAATATCACAAATACCTACTTCTGAGAAAAGTTATTTTTTTCTATTTTATTCTTTTATTTTAGTAAATCGGACGTGTATAAAAATAAAAAATTGTATTAGAATATATGTTTATTGTCTCAAAACATTTTAATCGCTTACACAAGCAGGGTGTACCTTCTGTATGACATGCCAATCTAAGCTTTTTCTTTTCCTCTTGTGTTCTACCAGTCTTTTTCTCTTTTCTTTGTACTTTGCTCAATTTTACTATTTACACTTGCCATATTAGTACTACTTCACATTCACAATAGCTAAACTTGTAAAGTACTGTTTCGGGCTAATAATCAATCCAGACTGATGCAATAATTGTTTACTAGAAATACGTCGACATACCAGTAATATTTTGGACCCTCCTTATTTTATGCCTGTTACGCATGGACATTCCTACTTATGTGGCTGTGGGCCGTATCTATTATTGTAAAAAAAGTATGGGACCTTGCCACTTTTAAACCTGGATATTTGACAGGTAGAAAGATTAGAAATAAACCTACAGATGGTACCACTTATCGCAAAATCGTCTCAAATAGACTCTCCCTGTTTTATTCCTGTACCCTTCATTTGTGGATTGCAGACGATACGAATAGTTTCAAATTATCTTTCAAAATTCGTTGACACGTTGTATAGAGCTGTACTTCCAAAGTCTAATATTCTGAGAGTTAACAGAGTCCAAAATATGGAACCAAGCCTCATCAAGCATCAGTAAAAAACGTTTCCGAAAATAGCATCGTGAATGTCGAAATGGTTAATAAACCATTGGCAGAACTGTAGTCTAACTAATTTTTTTTCTTTTTCAAATTCAATGGGTAAAAGATGCCCAATTGTGAAATAATTTTCTATTTTTACGCCAGTTACAGGGTGCTCAGAAACGTAAATTTTGCTCCTTTAATTTTTTCTGAAATTTTGATCAAACGGTCTGGGGAAACCATTCGATAGATCGATCTGCCGATTTTGCAGAACTATTGGGGGACATTGGGGTATAAAAATTCGTACAAACATTAGACTCCCCATCAATAATAATAATAATAATAATAATACTCACCCTATAATTACTCCGAAGAGTAACCCCTTAGGTCCTCTCAGGGACCTGTGCGGGAAGGAGTGGCTATTATTATTATTTGCCATGGCGCACTGGGAGCGACTTAAGATTATTTCGGTAACGCATTTGCTTTACAGTTCTGAGGAAACCCAGAAAACTCTGACGGAGAAAGCGAGACAGTTAAAAATCGCTACCCCGGCCGGGACTTGAACAACGCGCACAGAGGTATCGCGACTGGAAAGACGGCGCTTTAACCCACTCGGCTACCCGTGCCCGTCAATATTCGCAAAGATGCGGTCGACTTAGCAAAACAAAAAGTCACTTTTTTTCACTTTTTTTCAGGTTAATATTGAGGACGAAAAAAAATTTTTTTTCAAAAAGACATGACATAGGTAGCCTTGTAGGAAATTTATTCCAGATTCTGAAACTGCCATTCAATTTTCTGTCCGATGACTAGTTGCTGAGATATCGATGGTTAAAGCCAAAAGGATCCTTTTGCATTCAAAGTCCGATATCTCCGGCACAAATTAACGTAGAGAAAAATTTAAAAAAGGAAATTGAAGCTGAATAAACAGGCCATAAGGTCTATACCATGATTTCACTGCGAAAAATTTTTCCAAGGCCGTGGACCGAGAAAGAAAACGCAAAAAATTTGCAATTTTTTTTCGTGTTATTCCTTAGAATTGCTCGATAACTGCCGCTCCTAAAAAAATTCGGCCAAGAGATCTGAAAACTAGAATCTTGGAGCTTCAAAATGATTTTTTTATCATCTCGATACGACCATTTTTCACATAATTACAGCCCTTCAAAAATCACTACAATATTTTTTCAAAAAATTTACAATATTTTTTTGCTCCCTTAATTATGTGCAGTAGTTTATCTCGTTCGTAGCCAGATTTGATGACGTTTTTTTTTCGATGGCTCCATATTATGAGGACAGAAATCAAGCGGTCGGTACTTAGACCAGGGGCTGTTCACTCTTATGAGCCTACCTGAAATGTGATATTTAGTATGAGACCAATTCCATAGATGGCGCAACCAGCTTGGTTAGTTATGTATAGTTGGTACTGTTAAAAAAAGAGATTGGTAGTCCTGAAGAACTAGTTCAGTCCATGCGCCCAAATGTTTAATATTTATAATTTGCGTTATGTTTTTACGTCAATATTTATCTGGGCGTATCGATTGAATTGGTTCTAAGTAAAAACCAAAACAAACCTAAGTTTTGTAGTTTTGTGTTTAATTTGTTTCCATGTGTTAATTTATTTTGTGTTTTATTTGTTTATTGGGTATTATATATTCTTATTTGAGACAGAAATTAGTTGAGTTAATATTACATTAAAAGAAGGAGAACTAGAACTGGTACCAGACGTGTGTTATAAATGAAACTTCATGTAAAGAAAGTTATGCCTTTACTTTTTTTAGTTTATATAAATGGCTAGTTGGAAATAATTTATACTTGAATGTGATTGTGTCTTGTGTATAAATGTGATTGTGAATGCGTATAAATGTGGTTGTGAATAAAGGAATCTTACATCTAAAACAATTGATTTTGGTATTTAATGGTTTCACTATCTCAAATATCCTCCTTTTTCATCACAGCATGTCTTTAAAATTTATTTTTTAGACATTATTTCTTGAGGAACGGTTTCAAATACAGTTTGTGGACTTTTTTTAAGTGCTCCCTTATGGACGAAACGTATATATATTATATGACAAGAATAGCAAAATCATATTTAGTTTATGCTAGATAAGGATAAAAAACTTTATGTAACCAAGTATGATAATGCTATTCTTATATACATACGTTTTGTCCATAATGGAACTCTTAAGAGTCAGCAAACTGTATTTTATTTTTGAATATTTTTTTGAATATAGCGCCATCCGCCATATTAGTTAAAATTAGTTTGAGACCAATTCAAGAGATGGCGCTTCACGGTTTCATTTAATTCTATGAGAGAGTTCCATCTATCTCTTCTTTTATCTATGACTTAGACCGCATGGTGTTGTCTACGCTTCCTGCCACTTTTTCCCTCGCCAATATTAACGTCGACGTCGAGATCGAGTCGTCGCGTATCGCGCACTCGCCTGACAACTGTCACAACATCAAAAATTCCCGTTAACACCCAACGAACGTTCCGCACGTCGACGCGAAGGACCACCCAAATGACTAGGGGCAACCAGAGGGAGGAGGCGCGCGAGAAGAACACCAAGAAGAAGGCGAAGAAGCCGGCCGCCAACGAGGAGAAGCTGCCGCTGGAGAAGCGCAAGGGCCGCGACGCGGAGGTCATGCAGAAGAAGCAGAAGGACAGCGAGCTGAAGAAAGGCGGCGAGGGCAAGGCGGAAAAGGTCGGAAAGTCGAGCAAGAAGTGAGAAAGACGCAACGGGCGCGACGTAATATTTAACTCATAATAATTAATGATTTATAATTTGACAAGGGCAATGTAAATAAAGTTGACATTTTCGAAAATCGAATGTTTTTTGCTGTGGAGATTTTGAAGTGGACAGGCGAGCCTGACTCGTCAGAGAACTGAAAGCCGTCGCGCTAGCATAACGGCTATACCCTCACTTGGATGGGAATGAAACTAATATAGTCCAGTAGTAAGGGAGCTAAAATCATCAAAAAGTGTTCCTGAAACATATAGGGCTAGCCTCCTATGTATTTTTTTGCGTAGAACACAATGCGCGGAGTCTGTAGAGCTGAAACAGTCCGCTAATTTTTTTTAATTAACATTTTGTGAAAAAAAGACGTATTGTTTCACATTTTCGCTTATATCTCCGTTCCTTGGCATATTTTATATAGCATATGCATTTGAGAAATTGTAGCCTATTGAATTTCCAAAATTTTAAGCCCAACCCGAAGTCTCCAAGTGCTATTGTTAACTTGCAAATGACTGCTGAAGTTGAAAAAGTGCTTTTTTTTCACTATTTTTTTTTTACTTCGAAAGTGGTGCTACTATGACTATAAAATTTCTTGGAAGGACTGCTATTTGTAGTATGAAGTTACAAAAAAAGTATCAGCTCGATCCGTTAATAACTTTTCTAGTAATTAACGATCGAATTTTTTTGCAAGCCTTAATTAACAATGACGCCATTTCTTTGTTTATTGTAGGATATTGACCGAGTTGGGCTAGAAAAATCATAAATATCTTCACAAGTTTGCTTGACTTTTTGAGATTTTGAAAAATATTAATTTTGGCCAGTTTTCTACGCGTTGCTGCTTCGAAATTCTCCGGATTGTGACTATAATATCTTGACGCCCATTTTTTTTATTTACGCGTCTTGAAGCGTGCTTTCAAGGTATTATAAAAAAAGCGTCAAAAAAGGTAGTCGCGTAGAAAACGTTATAAAACTGGCCCAAATTAATATTTTTCAAAATCTCAAAAAGTCTCGCAAACTTGAAGCGAATGGCGTCATTGTTAATTAAGGCTTGCAAAAAAATTCGATCGTTAATTACTCGAAAAGTTATTAACGGATCAAGCTGAATTTTTTTTTCATGATCATAGTCGCGCTACTTTCGAAGTAAAAAAAATAGTAGTCAAAAAAGCACTTTTTCAACTTCAGCAGTCATTTGCAAGTTAATAATAGCACTTGGAGACTTCGGGTTGGGCTTAAAATTTTGGAAATTCAATAGGCTACAACTTCTTAAATGCATAAGCTATATAAAATATGCCAAGGAACGGAGATTTAAGCGAAAATGTGAAAAAATACATTTTTTTTCCACAAATTGTTCATCGATAAAATTACCGGACGGTTTCAGCTCTACGGAATCCGCGCATTGTTCTACGCAAAGAAATACATAGGACACAATCAAAACTAGCCCTATATGTTTCAAGAACACATAAAAGTGTCTGCCTACTGGTAGCAAATCGAGAAATGAAAATCGAAAAAAGATATTAAAAGAAAAACACGACCAAAAAATTTTTACTTTTTTCAAAATAATTTTTGGACCCTTAAAATAAATAAAATCGTTATCACTGTTTTTTGCCATAAAAGTACAACTCTTAAGGAAAAAAATTAGCCCCGATTCGTTTCTCTACGACCCTTCGTCGAGACAGAAGAGCCGATTTTCGAGATGAGTTTTTTTTTTTCGAAAACTCGAAAAAAATTTAATATTTCTAATTTTAAAAAAAATACATTTTTTTCGGTCGCGTGGGCTATATTTACAGTAAGTGACAAGTGTCAAAACCTTAATTTGCAAGAAATATAGCAAAAACAAAAAAATGCGATTTTTGACGGTTTTTTCGATGTACCTCGAAAAGTAATATAGCAATCGATATATTCAAAAAACACGATTCGATAAGTTTTTTTAATACCTACAACTTTCTAATTTAACTGATTCCGAGTTCGTTTTTTTTTATTAGCGAAAAACCGTTTTTATGACTTTTATGAATTTTTTTAGGTTAACTTCGCCGTTTACGACCAAAAGGAAAAAAATGCTATCTTTCTTAGAATTTATTTTCCTATATCACCATATTTTTTGTTTCCTGTTAGGATTTTTGGGAAATTTAACATTAGTTCGTGACAGATTGAGTGGACTACTGTTAGCCCAGTTGATATGTAACCTCAGAAGGGTTCAGCTTGCATTAATTAGGGCAAATTATTTTTTTCTAGGATTGTTTGGTATAAGGTGGGGAGTGTGAAACTAAATTTTCGACCTGGAAAGCCGGGGAGAGAACTTTTGGCAGGCGAAAAGCCACGAAATGTTCGCACTTTTTTTAGTTTTTTGCTTATATCTCCTAAATTGTATACAGTTCGAAATTCGAGTAGACCGTGGATACTGCAGCTCGCTATTGACTCAATAAGAGCTCAAGTCTGTACAAATATCGGCGATCGTCATTTTCTTTAATGTTTTCTTGGGATTTGTCTGTATTTTATGTGGCGGTATAGCATACCCGTGGTCTTAGGTTAAGGGTTGATAACTATTACTAACTAAACTAGTTGATAACTTTAGGCATACTTAATACCGTCAGCATAACGTACTTTTAATTACTCTGCAAATGATTATTTAAAAAAGCGCTATTTAAGTGAGGAAACCTTTTATAACAGGTAAACTATGATTACCAGATTATACTGTTCACATTCTGAGTTTATGAGGTCATTTAATTGAAAAAATCTTTAAAAGTACTCGCATAAGCTAGAGTAATAAATAAGAGATAGTGAAATTGTACTTTGCTTGTTTGAAATACATATGTCGCCGATAAGACATTGTATTGTATCTCGCGGGTAGGGCCGTTCTAAATCGTATTACGTCCGTTTAGCCTAGGGAAGATAAAACATTTTTTTCAAAAAAATCGAATATGATGATAAACAGTTAAATTTGAGTGCACTAGTTTTGGATCAAATCGGTTTGTAGGAACATAACCAAAAAAATTCATAAACGTGTGACAAGTACCAAAAAAAAATTATTTAAGAAAAAAAAATAGCACTTATAGCGCTTAAAAAGATAAAAAGAATCGGTTCACAACTTTTTTGCAAAAAAGAAAAAATGAAAACCTTCGAAAATTGACATTTTTTTACTATCTAATTACTCGGCCTACGAAAGTCGTAGGGACTTCCGCGTCGTGCGTGACAAAGTTCAATTTTCCACTCGAGTGAATATTTTAAAGGTTAAATATTTTTAAAAGACACCTAACCTATTTTAAAGGTTAGATGTCTATATTTAATGTATTACACAATCAGTTTTTTCAATAAAAAATTGTATTCATGCGAGAATCCAATTTCCAAACGTAGTTCTAAAACTTTTACAAGCGGCGACTTAAGAGGGAGAGTTACGTGACATAAAAGTGAGAAACGTGGTGACATAAGAGGAAATGTGAATTAAGCGAAGGTGCCTTAAGAGGGAGTCGAACGTATGTACCGATACTGCCCTCTAGAGACAGAAACGCGCCACAATTCAAACAAATAATCTATATTTTAAACGACATATACATGGAACTATTATATATGATTCACAATTATAGAAATTTATAAATACAAATTTCAATTTCAAAGCTGACCCGGAGAATAACGTAAGAAACCCGGAGCCCGGAGATACTTTGTGGAAACCCGGAGTCTCCGGGTCATTTTCATGGAGGCGGCAACTCTAATCTTTCCTAGGACAGTTGAACACAATTTGCTAAGCTGGGTGGACTGCAGTTAAATATGGAACACATTATTTTCAGTGTACGTACATAAAGGGTTTATTCGGGTGGATACTTACATCTAGAGGTACGGCTCACGTGTCGATAATAATCTGCATCTACGGAATACCCTGCATCTACGCTATCTACGCTCTGATTGTAGAATGAACTCTCACAGCTCGCCCAGGCATCTTGGCTACAACGAAAGTAACAAAGTGTACACAAAATTAAATATTTAGTTTTTTCTTTTCGGTGAACTGCTCGTCAAAATTATCGTAACACTTTTTAAATTAGTACCATTTCGTTCTATTCGAATTAGAAACTTGTGGTTTTTAAATTTCGATAGCACATAGAGTTGGTTTTGATGCCTAGAAATCGCTACGCTGTGAATTAAACGGTTCGCTATCCACACTCCAAAAACCAACCCCATGTCGAAATTTGAATTCACAAGATTTTGACGACAATTCAGATACTTATGAGATGGATAAGAATGACGCTGTCGGGGTAAAAACTCCATCCCGGCACGCATTAAGACCTCCTCAATAAGTTCTGTGCATTTGGTCGTTGTCCCATCTCTTCAACTCATTTCCAGACCCCATAAACCACCCCCTTGAATTTACGCTTGGTTTTGCGTGGTTTGACTTCTGTTAGGCGAATCCATCGTTCCTAATGCTGCCAAATAAATTAATGTGGGGCGCCACAACTCGCTTTCACCCTTTGACAACTCAAGCACCCCTCCAGGTCACACCTACACCGAACTCCCGCTCACCCCCTCTGGTTCCGCCCCAGTAAGAGGCTGCGTGTGTCATTTTGTCTCGAATTCATGTCATGGCATTACTTGAAGGCTCTCGAAGTTGGCGGAACACACTGCGGACGGCCGATTGAGCGCCAAAAGTGAGTGTGAGTCCAACTCCAACCCAGTCCCTGAAAATGTATCGCGCTGATGGGTTGTAAGCAGGTCTTGACGCGTAAGGTGACTCAGCCTGTGAACCCTTCAAGTCGTAGCGACTTCGGGGAATTAAAACCAACCCTATATAGTCCAGGCGAGGTAGCAAAAAAACAGTAATTTTTTTAAAATAATTAGTTGCGGCTCTTTCTCAACGTGATAATTAGGAGAAAAATCGTACGAATCGAATAAAAATGTTTTGGACAAAATCCGATTGTAGGATCATTGCGAAAAAATTGTAAAACGGTGCGAAAAAAAGATTTTCTCGACTTTTAGGCCCGAAAAAAAAATAAAAAAAATATTCCGTTGTAGAGCTTGAAAAGACGAATAAAATAGTTTTCGGATCATTAAAATCAGTTAATAACATTTTGCACAAAAAAATAAAAACCGCGAAAATTCAATTTTTCGATGTTCAATTACTCGGTCTGTAATTATCCTAGAAATGTCTTCCAATATCTTCAAATTGTAGGGTTTTCCAACACCTATCTAGAGTTAAATTTTTGTCAAAAAATATGCATAAGTTTTCGCGCAAATTACGAAAAAGTAAAAACAGATACTTTAGTAAAACGGCCCCTATTTCCACAATAATTGTCGTAGAGCAATGTTGCAAAAAGCTATGTGTTCTTGAAGACTTCCTCTACGACCATATCAAATTTGAAGTCGATCCGATAATAATAAGTACCTCAAAAGCGCGTCTGAAAAATGTGCAATTTTAGAGAGCGGCCGCACGAGCGGAGGGGAAGTGGCGCGGTGGTGGAGGAACTCTCTCTCGCGGGCGGAGCGGGCGCCCGGAAAGCGATCGCGCGCGTTCACATTCGACAAGCCGGAAACAATTGAGATTTCTCGGAAACTACTGAACGAAAATTGATGTTTTTTTTTTAAACTGGGGTAGCGCACCAAAATATTAATACCGAGCAGAGTGGTTATTTGATATGAGTGATGGTTATTTTTTAATGCTGTTTTTACTTAGGTGATATTTACACAGGTTCACATAGTTAACATATTAACCGATTTTAATGATCTGTAAACTATTTTATTCGTCTCTTCAAGCTCTACAACGGATTTTTTTTAATTTTTTTTCGTGCCTAAAATTCGAACAATACTTTTTTTCGCACATTTTTGCAATCTTTTCGTAATGATCCCACAATCGGATTTTGTCCAAAACATTTTCATTCGATTCGTACGATTTTTCTCCTAATTATCACGTTGAGAAAGTGCCGCAACTAATTATTTTAAAAATATTCTACGCCGGCGTCGCTTGGACTAATAGGCTACCGAAATTTAAAAACCGCAAGTCTCTAACTCGAACAGATACGCTAATTTTGACCACCAGGTTATTCCACGTTATCGTGGAGCAGTATCAAATCCAAGCAATAAAAACAACGTTCCACCCCCCAAAAAGAGAAAAAACAAAAGCAGATTGTATAAGAGTTACAAGCAAATTGTGTTTGAAGCGTGTAATTCTAGCCTTCACTCCGTGTTAGAGGTTGCCAAATGGCCCTGGTCACCTGGTAATTAGCCCAATCAACGGGGAGAAAACCGGTCACTAATTGTTATCAGCAAACAAAAAATATGGTCGTATAGAGAAAGAAATTATAAGAAATATAGCGTTTTTTGCTACTCGAGTTTTAATGGCAAACATAACCAAAAAAATTCGCAAAAGTCAAAAAAACGGTTTTTTGCAAATCAAAAAAAGCTTCAAGTCCTACACAAGAAAGTTAAATTAGAAAGTTGTAGGTCTTAAAAATGCGCGTCGAATGAGATTTGAACGAAAAAAAATCGAATCATAAACATTTGAGAAAAATTTAAAAAAAAACGTCAAAAATCGCGTTTTCGTATCTTTGCTGTATAAATTCCAATTTTGTTTGAACAGACTTCTTGTTAACTACAAATATAGCCCAAGACAAGCGGGAAATTACCCTTTTTTCAAAAATTCAAAAGTTTTATTTTTTCGAGTTATAACGATTTAAAAAAAAGACCTTTCAAAAATCAGCTTTTACAGAGGCAAAAATGATCGTACAGAAACGATCATGGGCTCATTTTATTCGCAAAGACTTGTACTTTCATGCTATTAAAAAACCAAATCGCTTTTATTTAATTTTTGCATAAAAAATGCGTTGTAAAATTCATTTTTTCGAACCGGTTTTTTCGAATAACTTTTTTTAATTTTGGTTTTACATTTTTGGCCGTGCATATTTGAATACTGGCATTCAAAACATGCATAAAAAAATGAAGGTCCTACGACCTCAGGAAGCCAAGATAATTTTTTTTTAAGCGAAGGACAATATAATTTTGCAAGCGCGATCGATTTGAAATCGTGTTTAGTTTTCGATGCGCCCAAGCGGAGTATCCCTCCACTCTGTCGCCGTGCGGTGGGCTAGGGCGTGCCGCACCCAACGCTGTACTTTCGCAAACAATTATGTCAACTTAATTTATGCGAAATGATTTGAAATATTTTTTTTAATAAAGTAAAAGTCTTTGAGATCGATTTCGTATAAAAATTAAGTCAATCGGACGTATACAGCGCTGACAGGAATTAAAAAATATATCTCGGTCCCTGACGTCGTAGGACCTTAATTTTTTTTTAAATGCGTGTTTTAAATGCCATCTCTCAAATATGCAACGGCCAAAAATGTAAAACCAAAATTAAAAAAGTCATTTAAAAAAAACGATTCGAAAAAAATGATTTTTTTCAACAATTTTTTATGCAAAAATTAAATAAAAGCGATTTATTTTTTTAATAGCATGAAATTACAAGTCTTCGTGAATAAAATGAGCCCATGATCGTTTCTGTACGATCATTTTTGCCTCTGTAAAAGCTGATTTTTGAAAACGTCTTTTTTTTAAATCGTTATAACTCGAAAAAATAACTTTTTTAAATTTTTGAAGAAATGATCATTTTCCGCTTATCTTGGGCTCTACTTGTAGTTAACAAGAAGTCTGTTCAAACAAAATTGGAATTTATACAGCAAAAAATACAAAAACGCGATTTTTGACGTTTTTTTTTTTAATTTTTCTCAAATGTTTATGAACCGGTTTTTTTCGTTCAATTCTCATTTTAATTTAAATTTTTAATCACGCGCATTTTTAAGCCCTACAACTTTCTAATTTAACTTTCTTGTATAGGACTTATGTATTTGCAAAAAAACCGTTTTCTTACACTTTTGCGATTTTTTTTGGTTGTGTTCGCCATTAAAACTCGAGTAGCAAAAAACGCTATCTTTCTTAGAATTTATTTCTCTATTGGACCATATTTTTTGTTTGTTGATAACAATTAGTGACCAATTAACATGGAGGCTTTCGCTCGTTGATTGTACTAAATAGATGGTATCTTGGATCCAATGTGTCGTTGTTTTAAATGGCGATTTACGCGTAGCCCCCTTGTTTACAAATGCGGTCGCCGCCGCTGTCTGGGCACGCGCCAAACCGCTATTTACATTCAATTTAACTTGTAAATCAAGTCAAACGTCGGCGTCAACGCATCCCGCCGCTTATTTACAGAACGTAGTCGAGATCCCATTCGCAGTGGTGTCAAAAGCTCTCGCCTAATCTCCAGGAGAGACTAAAAGGCTGCCTGTCTCCCTAAACGTGCACGCTCAAGCTCTCTACTGCGTATTTACCTTTCCTCGCTCTCCGCGTTCGCATACTTTCTGCGCCTGCTTTGAATGCAAAAAAAAATCCAACGTAACCGATAATAGAACGACACAGAGATCTGATAACAGACACAAACGCTTATAGTCTAACAAGTGAATATTGAAATGGGTCGACAAATCAGGCTCTACGAGCCGACGAATGTTGTAATTATCTGGATTTGGTCCAAAGTGTGTCAATTTGGGAGAACTCAGGAAAAGAAAAGCACAGTCTTCAAAGACTAACATCGTACTACTTTTTATTTTGTTGATGCAGTGTTACCAACAAGAAACATATTAATGTTAACACATGTTAATACATATAGATGGCGTTAGTGGTATATTTTCTTGATCTACTACCAACACCCCCACTAGATCAAAAAATACCCAGCTCTTTACAGAATTTATCATGTTTAGTAAAGCTTAAACTTTTGGTCAAAATGTCAGCAGGCATGTCATTTGTCTGCAAGTACACTATCTTGATAAAATTGTTAGAGACAGCCTCCCTGACAAAATGATACCTAATGTCAATATGCTTAGCACGCTTATGAAACGCAGGGTTTATACACAATTTTTGCGCGTTTCCAATGCGACTCACTAAAGCAGTTATTAAACTGACTGAGATAGCTTATACAAAATAAAATATCCGGTCTAGTGAGTACGGCTAAGTACATTAAGGCTCCTATCAATTGTTGATAAGGATATTTATCATCGCCATTCTGGATTTCACCTTTACTTAGTTTTAAATTATTCTCCATAGGCGTACTCACGGACTTACATTCTGTCATATTAAAACGCAGTAGTAGTTCATCGATATACTGCTCTTGATCAAGAGATATCAATCCTTTTCTTTGATCAACGTTAACTCTCATACCCAAACAATGCTTCATCTCACCTAAATCTTTCAATTTAAATTTTGAGCCTAGTTCACATTTTAAAAAATCTGTTTCGGTATCAGAGTTAGAGAATATGAAGAAATCGTCTACATACAATGCTATAATGGTTTTACAATCATCTTTGTATTTTAAATAAACACATGGCTCATACTTAGACTTTTTATAACCTAATGCAATTAAAACATTTTCTACTTTTTCATACCACATTCTTGAGGCTTGCTTTAGACCATAAATAGCCCTCTTTAACTTGAGTACTTGATTCTTACTTACTGACTCTTTGAAGCCTTCAGGCAGCATCATAAAGATTGTCTCAGTTAAAGAGCCATTTAAGAAAGCCGTTGTTACATCTAGATGGGTTGTTCTTAAATTTAAATGCACTGACAATCCGATCAAAAATCTTAATGTTGAATGTCTTACCACGGGTGAAAAGGTTTCATCGTAGTCCACTCCCGGTTTCTGGGTGTACCCCTTCGCCACTAACCGAGCTTTAAACCGAACATTATTTTCACTATCAACCTTTTTCTTAAAAATCCACTTACACTTCACTATGGTAGCACACTCCGGCTTCTCCACCACCTCCCATGCGTCATTTTCCTGGAAGGATGCCAGTTCTGCGTCGACTGCTTCTCTCCATCTGTTACCGTCTGGTCTCGATAGCGCCTCCTGCAGACTTAAGGGAACATCCTCTGGTCTCACGTCGGTTTGGCATGCATACGTCACGTAGTCATCAAAGTGTGTGGGTTTTTTCGGTCTACTAGATCTCCTTGGGATATCTGTTGCATCTGTAATCTCATTTGATATATCTTCTTCCGGTTCATACTCTTCCGAGTCATCTGTAATTGTTTCAATTTGTTCGGTATGGCTACTGCTTTCACTCATATCCCCCACTGAAGGTGACATTTCTTTACAACTATCATCTTCCAAGTTCAAATCAAGGATGTCTGGACCTTTCTGCGGTTTTTCATGAACTATGACATCACGGCTTGTGACAACCGACTTCGTTATAGGATCAAATAACCTATAGCCTTTGATATTTTCGCAGAAGCCAACTAATATCATTTTTCGAGATTTCTTGTCGAATTTTCGTCTTTTCTCAGTGGGTATTAACATCATAACCTCACTGCCAAAAATTTTTATGTCACTTACATCGGGTTGTTTCTGCGACCACAATTCATACGGCGTCTTCGTTAGCCCTGATACAATGGACCTATTTCTTAGGTATACAGCTGTGTTCACCGCTTCAGCCCAGAAAGTTTTGTCAAGCTCCGCATCAAAGAGTAAGCAACGTGCCTTTTCCACCAAGGTACGATTCATCCTCTCACTCATGCCATTCTGCTGTGGCGTGTACGGATTCGTTTTTTGGTGAATAATTCCATTGTCCGTCAAGAACTTTTCAAATGATAAACTACAGAATTCACCTCCGTTATCTGATCTAAAAGTCTTGATTTTTGCATTTGTTTGGTTTTCAGCCATTATTTTGAATTCCTTAAAATAATTAAGTGCCTGGTTTTTATGCTTCAAAAAGTAAACAAATGCCATCCTGCTGAAGTCGTCTTCCAAAATCAGGTAATACCTTGACCCGCCAAGTGAACTGACCTCCATCGGTCCACACAAGTCAGCATGGACGACCTCCAATAACTGTGTGGCACGAGAACCTACATGTTTGAAAGGTATCCTGCACTGTTTTCCTTCGTGACACACTTGACATGTTTGTTTAACGTTGAAGTTTCCTTGGCACTCCATACCACTTACTACATTTCTTGTGAGAGAAAGGTCCTTGTAATTCGTGTGTCCATATCGTCTATGCCACACATCTGGACTCACCACAGCTGCTACAAAATGTTCTTCTGGTATTTTCAGGTTTAACTTATACATATTATTTTTTAATTCAGCTGTGGCAACTAGTTCATTTGTACTGCTGAAAATTTGACAACCATTTTCAGTAAAGATGACACGATTTCCATTTTTCGTTAATTGTCCAACAGATAATAAATTTGTCGTCAGGTTTGGTACATATAGAATGTCCTTCACAACAATGTCAATTTGCTTTTTGTCAATAACTGTTGTGATATTCACTTGTCCCAAGCACTTAACTGACAGCTTTTCATTATTTGCGACAAGTATTTCTTTGACATCTGACTCCTTCTCGTTTGTCAACCAATCTTCTCTACAAGTTACATGATTACTTGCAGCAGAGTCGATATACCAGTCACCCTTGTCAAAATTGCCATTTAGAAAGACCACACTAAAAGCATTAGATTTATTTTCTTTCTTTTTGTTTTGTTCGTTATTGGGGCATTTATTTTGAAAATGGCCCGTCTGTTTACATTTGTAGCACACTACGTCATTTCGATCCTTTTTCTTGACATAACTTGTGCTGCCATCTTTCGGTTTCCCTTTGGCCTTATTCGCAAACGCCTTTACTGCACCTGTGTCGCCATCTACCTCCATGTCTAGGAGTTTCGTTTTGATTTCATCAGCGGTCACTGCAATGCCCGAGTGTTCGATGGCCATGATCATTGGCGCAAACCTCTCTGGCAATCCCGCCAAAAGAAGTGAGCCAATCCATTCTTCACTGATTTTAAATCCTGTTCTGTCCAATTTTCTGGAAGTTTCGATAACTTGTGTAATGTATGCTTCCATCGAGTTACAATTTTCGTAGCGTAGGGAGATCAGATTACGCAAAAGACCAATTTTACGTGTAAATCCACTATCCTCGTACATATTCTTCAGAGTATCCCAAACATCTTGACACGACTGTTTCTCTCTGACATGCACAAAAATGGATGTGTCCAACGTTAAAATTAATTTTGCTTTGGCTTTGGCTATTAAAACCGTATCAGTCTCTGAACCATCCAGGCATTTGGTAAGCCCTTCTAAAACGAAAACGTTTTCAACTGCAAAGCACCACTCCGCATAGTTCTCGCGACCGAGCAGTTTAGGTACACTGGTAAGGTAATTTACCGCCATGTTTGCCGGCACTCCCGAGCACGATGTCTTTTCAGAATTGTTCTCGTTCTAGTCAATGTCCCGACTTAAAACACAACTCACAGAATTTTCTATAGCACAGTGGACCGTTCTGGGCCCATAACCTGTTGTAATTATCTGGATTTGGTCCAAAGTGTGTCAATTTGGGAGAACTCAGGAAAAGAAAAGCACAGTCTTCAAAGACTAACATCGTACTACTTTTTATTTTGTTGATGCAGTGTTACCAACAAGAAACATATTAATGTTAACACATGTTAATACATATAGATGGCGTTAGTGGTATATTTTCTTGATCTACTACCAACAAGGAAGGTGTCGGGAGTCACACCTTCCACAATAGTTGCGATAGTCGGTGGTGGCGTAAGAATCTGTTTCGTTTAGGGACCAATACAATTTGTTGTAATAGAAATAATAAAACTGGCCCTATTTAAACTAGGCGCAGAAATTAAGGGGTATAAAAAAAGCACAAATTTTTAGATGCTTTTTAAAGAGCTAAGATAATCCACATAAACCTACAAGACAAGTTGCCGCCGATAATGATGTTAGTAAAACGTCCATATTGCGTCTTCTAAAAAATGAAAAATACCGCCCATATAAAATTCATTTGGTTCAAGAACTTAACGACGATGACCCTGATCGCCGATTGGAATTTTGCGAAATCATGGCAAATAGATGCCATAATCCTTTATTTATAAAAAAACATTATTTTTTCTGATGAAGCAACATTCGTCTTAAATGGAACAGTCAACAAACAGAACTCTAGATACTGGAGTACAGAAAATCCACATTGGATGGTGGAGGCCAATACTCAATATCCTGAGAAGTTTGGGCTGGAATTATAAATTCTCAAATTATCGAACCAAATTTCTTTGATGGCACATTAACTGGTGCGCATTACTTGGATTTCTTGCAAAATTTCTTAGTTCAAGAGTTTGCTTTTCCTTTACCTTTTCAAGAGAATTCTTTTCCCAGATTATGACAACCCCAATGAAATTGATAGAAATATTTGGTTTCAGCAGGACAGAGTTACACCACATTTTTCACTGGAAGTAAGAGCCTATCTGAATCAAGTTTTTCCCAATAGATGGATCGGTAGACGCGGTGAAATTGAGTGGCCTGCTCGTTCTCCAGATCTGACCCCGCTTGACTATTTTTTATGGGGTTACTTAAAATCGAAAGTCTACTTCAACAGACCAAATAACGTAGAATATTTAAAAGACAGAATAAGGCAAGAAATTAATCAAATCACCCCGGAAACAATACAAAATGTTTTAGAAGAATTTTAGCAACGCTTCCATTATTGTCAAGAAGCAACGGGCGCCCAGTTTGAACATTTGATTTAAACTGTTCTTCTGTTTCATGTTCTTTTCTTTACTTAGTAACATTAAAAATGTAATATCTTTCAATAAAAAAATTACAGAAATTAAACAAATCTTATGTTGCTGGATGGAGAATTAAAAACCCATTCAAATGAGCTATCACACGCACCCTCGTTCCATTTAAACATTTTAAAGGGGTAGCTGTCACTCCAAGGCGGTTGGAGGGGGGAAGTATACAATTATGCTCAAAAAAATGTCATTCTAGAATTAAAAATTGACGTGTTTCAGGCTTTTACTCATAAATTGTAAATTACGTAGATAATGAATTTATCCGTTACTTATGGACCTCACTGTATAATGAGTTATATGCTTCTGGGCGTCTGATGTATAAAATATGTTTCCTCAGAGTTTTGTGGGTTATACTCTAGCAGACCATGGGTTATGGGGGTTTGGGGTAAGGGGTCGTTGGGTTATGAGTTTGAGGTCGTTTGCTCACCAATCTTCAAGATAGTTTTTAGTGCTTAGATCTACAAATTCCCGGAGAATGAAGTTAAACACTCTCAACATGTCCCTTTTCAAACTTTAATCATAAAGAATTGTAGGGTTTGAAGTTGTTTGGTCTATGCTATGGGATTTTCTAGGGATTTTTGTCACATATGGGAAAAACCAAAGACGTTACAGTTAAACTAAGCTCAGACATACGTGTTTACGAGGTCCATTTAAGTTGGAAAACCATACAACCAACTCTCGCTCAAGCAACCTTTTTGTTTGTGGACCTCTCATTAATTTATATTTATGATAACAAACAAGAACCATTTCCCTGCTATTTTTCATTTTATAAAACACACAAATTACTACGTCAGTAATCCTCATTCATTCGGGAGTTTGTAGCGCACGATTTGCGACGACCCATTTCGCTATTCCTTCGTTAGACCGTGGTCTACGAACTCCGGAGCCAGCAATTAGGGTCCCGGACGATGATGCATTACCTGGTGTAATCCGGCTTGTTTCGCGGCCTGCTATTGTAAAACAGCGGCTCAGCATCCAGGCTGTTATCCTGGTATTGCCTGGAGTTCTGGCCGCCGTACCCGCCGTAATCCTCCGCTGTCGGGGAGTAGCGCTGGAAAAAAGGATTAAGATTATTATCCTTGATTGGACGCGGGTCGGCCGCTTCCTACGTCGACGCACCAGAATAGCGCAGAATATTAACATTATTGTCCGATGTGTGAAGAGTACAAATACAACGACCTATAAACAAACATGGGCGTCGCCAGTATTTTTCTTTTAAGGGGGGGGGCGTCCAATGCAAAAAAGGTCATTGAAGGCAAGGACAAGCGCAATCCCCCGACATCCCCCCGACTATTTTGGTTTCTACTTGACCATTTGGGGGGGGGGGCGATCGCCCCTATCCCTATGCCCCCCCCCCCTTGGCTACGCCCTTGTAAACAAACCCTGTACAGTACGAATCACCCTAATGCGTACACTGCCGAATGAAGGGGAAATAATAAGTAGAGTTCGTGCGAACGCGGAGTGTAACAGGACCGTAGTCAGTTAACCAATGAAAATATTAATATGTTTACATAAATTATATAGCAACATAGTACTATTTTTACCAAATAGTAAGGTTAAGTCAAGGATAAAATACTTATAAAAATTAAGATAACACGAACAATGGCAACACTTACCCGACAAACGTCAGTGTTGAGACAAGGTTCCCATGGCAGGTTGGGGTGGCTGTCACTACCAGTGTCACTTTTTAACGCACCAATTAAAAAAAATAGCTACTGAACGCCCACAAGCATCGGTAGCTTCGTCTATAATAAAATACACGAAATTGTCCGCGAATTGATGTCACTACATTGTTGTAAACCCGATCGACATATGCAAGTCTTAACGTACTTTCATGAGGAATTTTTCGGTCCATATATTTTTCTAAAAACGTACGTAACTTGGGGTTCTCTAGTTTGTTTAATGGAATATTGCTTGCAACAAAGGCTTATGTAAGTTCATAGAAAAATACGGAGTCGTCGGCGCTGGACGAGGCATGGCTTTTCAGATGTCTTGTTACTTTAGTTTTATCTGAAGAATTTATAATGCGGTCACACACACTACAAAAAAGGTCATATCCTTGAATACGTATGTCCCTAAAACCCTCGGGATCACTGTAAAACCACATTTGATATACTTCCCGTCTATTCTTTTCACCTTCGGCATGGTACCTCACTTTATTCTCACTTCTCCCCTCAACTAATAATTGTTATTAATATTTATAAAGTTATTTAAACACACGGCGAATACATAAAAACGAAACGTATCAACGCGATGCAATACCGGCGACTGTCTGTTACAGCGTGCCATAAATAATTAAAATTGCTAGCGCTGTTTTCCTAATGCAAGTCAGCTGTGAGCTGACTAATGGAGTGGGTACTGGAACCTTCGGCGTAGAAACAAAAAACTGGACGTTTTCCACGTTTTCCACGCGCGTCGAGTAAAGTGTAGTAGTTCGGTGTTTCGTGGAAAACGTCCAGGTTTTTTTTTTATAGTTATAGTTTCTTGAACATATTAACATTTTCATTCGTAAACTGACTACGATCCTGTTACACTCCGCGCTCGCACGAACTCTAATAATAAGTTAACTTCTAGGATATTGAATAAATGCCACCACCGCCTAAATATGAGGTGGGAACCAATCGCGAGCGCAGGCGTGAGGCAGGCATCCGGTATGTCGGTACAGCTGTCTAAGACTACGGTAGAGCCAGACAGGTTGAAATAACTTTTTATATTTTATTCTGGTCTAGTTACTGATTAGAAGAGTGTGTTTTTACGAGGTTATTGCAGAAGAACTACATACATTCTAAAAAATAATAATGTTATTGTTTGAAAAAAAAAAACTATTGTTTGAAACAATGTTTTCCCAACGTCGACGCAATAATAGCGGGTACAAAAAAAAGTGTTCTTAAAACCTCACAAACGTTTTCGCGAGATTCACAGCAAATGTCCTGGTATTCTCGAATCACTCGTTGAGGAACATGGTTGACAGCCACTTTTTATTATGTCGAATATTTCCATCAAATAAAAGCTGTTGTTTTACAATTCAATCCTGTCGAATCTGCAGCTATTAAGACAATTTTGTGACGATGCTTCCACAAATCTGTTAAGTAACAGGTAACCAACATCTACACATAAAGCTTAGATTAAGCTCGCACTAACCGAGCTCTATCTCCGTTCATTTTACTTCTTGGGCACCCTCTGGTCATTGTCGACCACTTCTTTTACACACATACATGTCTTGTACACCTTCTGGTCATTGACTACCACTTCTTCACCACTCCCTGGTGACACTTCTTGCACGACCTTCACGGAATCCCCCACTGGATGGTCGCTCCGGATGGACATGCCATCGAAGTGTCCCAGGAACCGGATAACTATACTACTGATCGCAAAGAGTATTTTAATTATGCCTGTATTATGAACAAGACTCTCGGAGACAACTAAATGGTGGGCCATCCATTGGTTTCTTTTTAAACTGAGTGTTATTTCTGCATTGCCGACAATGACGCGCTTGACATTTGACATATATGTGGTGTCTAACCTTCGCTGTAAGAAGTGGATCGTTTTACGCTTGAACAACGTTGGGAAATATTGAAAAATTATTTCCAAAGCGAATGCTGTGTTGCAGAAACAGTGAGAAAATTGAGAAGGATTTTCGGTCGAAATGAAGCTCCGTCAGCGCCCGGTGTAAGGAAAGTTCGTGAAATTGGCATGCTTATGGATAACAGAAGTCATCCACGTGCTCGTCCGGAGCGCACAGCTGAAAGAATTGCTGCTGTTGCTCAAAGTGTGCGTGAAAACCCAAGAATCCCAACAATAAAATATGTAGGCGGGACGCCCCCCGCCCATAAATTATAATGCACACGTGTGAATTGAATTATTATATTGTTGTTGGTCTACGGAAAATCAGCACTTGAGTATTCCTGTGCGTACGCAGTATCCCGAGAAGTTAAATGTTTGGGTTGGTATTTTAGGCGATTCCATCGTTGGGTCATTTTTTTAACGGTTCCTTAAATGCCAACAAATATTTAACAAATAAACACACGTTTGAGGTTTAAAGACCGCGGGGGGGGGGGGGCACTCCCCTGGGATATGGGGTTCCTTATGGGGTGTATCCCCCCCTCTTTAAACCTCAAACGTGTGTCGGACCAATTTTCCTTTAATGTACTGTCCAAAAACTGTAAAATAAAAAAAATCACAATGATTGGAGTTTTCTGTGGGGAATTATCTTATTTCGAGAAAAATTTTGCCGTTTTCGCCCACGTGTCGCCGTACATCGCGCTCCTACGTACCTGGTGCGTCTTGCGGTGGGTACCGGGGCTGAGGTGGTGCTGGTGCGCCGGGGGCGGCGGCTGCGGCAGCTGGTGGTGAAGGTGGGGGGCGTCGTCGCGCTCGTACGAGTTCTCCCGGGACGTCTCCAGGGAGCGCTGCGGCGTTTGCATCTGGTGCGCCGCCGCGCGCGAATTGCGACGCCGACGAGTTCGCGTGCTGGCCGACGGGGTAGTTGAGGTCGGACGTGTAGTCGCTGTCCTCCGAGTACCCCGCTGAAACGTCATTGTCAAAGTGATTATCATAGGCTGGAAAAGAGAGAGGAGAACGCGTTGTAGGTACATCTTGTGCATTAGGGTGTTTCAAAAAAATTTTTATTTTTTTTCCAACTCTTACCCTCTCAAACGTTTCTATTGGATGTAAAAAAATCCTCCCGAAACATGAGCCCTATTGGTCAACTCTAAAGGGTCGCTATTTTTATTTTAGTTTATCATTTAATTAACATGGGAAAAATTCTGTTTTTATTAAAATTGAATTTACTCATAATTTACGCAATTTTTAACAAAAAACCATTTTATATTCTTAAAGTTGAGTCTTTAAACTTTACAAAACTCTAAGACCAATTATAATTATCTTTACTAAAAGCGTAGTTTCAGCCATTTAAAAATTACTAAATTTTTAAATTTGGAGAAATAGCTTGTAATAATTGTTTTTTTCTTGCATAATATCTCAAAATTTTTACTCAAACTATTATTTATTATTTAATAAATTTTCTTCGTAATCATTTTATTGATAACAATCGAAAGCACTGAGAGATATAAAAAATACACAACGAGTTTCTGAAGAAAGAGATCACAGACACTGTCAATTTAACAATTGTACCATATCTGTTATAATGAGTGCTGCCACCTACACTATGTACTGACAACCATTGTTAAAATATGTTATCCATAAATATACAATACTGACTAATAGTTTGGGTAAAAATTTTGAGATATTATGCAAGAAAAAAAATTATTACAAGCTATTTCTCCAAATTTAAAAATTTAGTAATTTTTAAATGGCTGAAACTACGCTTCTAGTAAAGATAATTATAATTGGTCTTAGAGTTTTTGTAAAGTTTAAAGACTCAACTTTAAGAATATAAAATGGTTTTTTGTTAAAAATTGCGTCAATTATGTGAGTAAATTCAATTTTAATAAAAACAGAATTTTTCCCATGTTAATTAAATGAGAAACTAAAATAAAAATAGCGACCCTTTAGAGTTGACCAATAGGCTCATGTTTCGGAGGATTTTTTTTACATCCAATAGAAACGTTTGAGAGGGAAAAGTTGAAAAAAAATTAAAAATTTTTTTGAAGCACCCTATTGTGCATATTGGAAGAGATAATTCTTGGTATTGACTAGTTTACAGTGGCGGTTGGTGCTAAGGTTTGCAGGTCTCTGCGCAACCTCCAAGAGATCATCGAACAAACGCAATTCTAATTTGTCAATTTCAATCATAATAATATATTGTAACACTTTTTACTCGGCAAAAACGTTTATTGTTTAATTACAATTAATTTGATCACGTTGATTACAACAACTATCAACTTAAAATCACACTCTAAATGTCGCGGTGTAAATATCACCCGGTATATCACTTTGATCTTCACTGGACTACGTTCCAATTCAAACTGACTCTTGGGAGCTCGCTGTCGTGCTTATATACACCATTGGAAGCCTCTGGAACAATCTTCTAGCTACGTTCGAACCGCAGAGATTTTTTATGTTGTTCTAGTATTTTCCAGATTTTGTCTTGCAGGCCCCAAACATTTTGATTGCAACAATCTCGTACAGGCAACCAACAATACACCGAACGCCTTGCTGGCAGAATATGTCACAATATGTACATCCCACATAATATTACCTCACCTACCTCACCATATGTCCTCTAGTTCCGGAATTTTTCGAGGATTAAACAACTCTAGTAGCGGACGTTTCTCTAAAAGACCATTTGGAAAAAGCAACTGTTTTCAAGGGTACCTCGAAAATTGTACAAAATAAAAATTTCCAAACAATGTTTAGTGTATGCCAAGAAGAAATTTCTAAAAAACAAAAGAAGACCACTATTATTTTACAATTGCAGATGAAACGAAGATCGTCGTGTCGATTTAATCGAACATAATAATGTAACAAAAAAAAAATTAAACAGTACAAAAATAAATAAATATACTTAAGAGCCTTAAAATTTCTAACTTTCAGATTCGACCTTGAAAAACTAAAAATGTTCAGTTACGCCATATGTTTCGTAATATTCATTTGCAACCCTCACATTTTTTTAGCACCAACCGCCACTGTTGACTAGTTTACTCTTGGTTGCCAATTCATTTAAAGTTTCTCTACTACATTCTACACATATTATAAAACCACTAAATACAGGTATTTAAAGCATTAGAATATACAGGGATTCCCATTCGCTATTTCTGCACCAGTCAACTGATGTTAATATGGGCTTTTATACAGTGTGATCCATTTAAAATCTGGATATCTTGGTAAATAACACAGGTCTACAAAAAAAGTTCTCTCTTTGCGATCAGACTCATCATTTCCTATGTTGATGCATGTTGATGCACTGAAACCAAATTTGGCAAAAACAGATTTTCTACCGCATCAATTTTTCTCTCAACCCCCTTATAACCCCCATTAACTCTTATATAGGAAATTTAAAAAAATCATATTGTTTTTTTTTTGAGTTGCTGATTACGATTCATGAATTATGTCAAAAATAATTTTTTACTTCAGAATCGTAATCAGCAACCCAGAAAATCGAAAGATCACATCCGAAAACATTAGGATAAGTGGTTTTTATTGAGTGAATTCATTAATTTCCCTTCGAGATTGACGTTCCAGAAATGATGAAAAATTGTGTCCGATTGGCCGTTAATGGGTTAAATAATGACCATAAGGTTTCCGTACTAATTAAAATAAATGTATTGGGAAAGATATGATATGAACAGACAATTTTCAAAATTCGATATCTCGGCGAAAAAAAAAAAAAGATATTTGAGCAAAATAAACGGCATTTTAAAGAGGATGTGTAAAATTCGCAAAGCTACATATCCTCAAATATGTCAAAAACCGTATTTTTTGCACTTTTAGGTTAGGATATTTCAAAATCCCAACGTGATACAGCAAAACTAAAAATAGATTCGAATTCACGAATAGAATAAAAACTTGAACGGTTTGGATTTGACACATTACGTAAAATGAATTTTGAAGCTTTTCCCACCGTGCTACTTTACGAACGCACTGTATACGGCGCAATCCACGCTTTTCCCCCTAATTGAACCCGAGCACGGGACGGTACGCGACGCGATTGAGTTTATTCACATATTGATAATGTTAATTAACAACGCGATACTGGTAAAACCAATTACGGATTCACAAAGGGCAATACTGTTAATGAAATCGTCCGATAAAATCCATAACATGTCCGTACAGGTTCATGAATTAGTGCGACGAACCGATATCGGCAGCGTTGCGTAGCTGGCTGTGAGAATTATTGGGATTTTAATAATAGTCTCAGGATGTTTCCATTAGGATTTCCAATATATTTAAATTAACAACCGGAAAAAAACAGCACTAGCTACGAATAAAACAATGCATGTTTTTTTGCTCGAGTATCTGAAATTTCTTTACTAGTATTTGCACAAGATCTCTAGAGGTATATTCACTGGTTGGAATTTATTCTTCAATTATGCTACTTCTTTTTTCAATGAGATACACCACATCTATAGAATATCCATTCTAAATTGAAAATACGTACTTATACGAGGTAGGATAAGGATATATCAGTTTACTAACACTTGGTATAGAACTAAATACGCTTTCTATACTGATATGTTACCCGTATATGCCGTATCGCAATAAACATTGACTTGACGAGGCATGTCAACGTAAGAAGTGGGCGGAATTTACACTCCATTGGTCATTGTCGCTACTTTGGTAGGGGGGGAATATGCCATGAGACATTCGACCCAGCCAACCGAGTTCATTACATTGGCGGTAAAACACGGGTTATAACCACGCTATCTTAGACCGACTGCATACAAAAAAAAAACCGTTGTTTTGATGTCTTATATTCTGTGCGCCTACAATAACGACGAAGTGGGTTTTTAAAAGGTTTAAATTATACAAACTTTTATTCTATTTGCGTCATAATTCAATCATTAAAAAAACGATATTTTTAATCAACACCTCTTTCATAAACATGGCTTTCTGGAGGACTTTCGAAACGGATGAAAATAACGTAGCTTCAGATATAACCAGCGAAAATGTCGAAACGGTCGAGTACGATGAATTTAAAAATAAAGACTTGCATTGTCAAAGTCAGCGTATTATTTTAAACATACATGAATCGCCTAAAAGCGACATTAATTACTTATTATTACCTATCCCTAAAATTTATTATTCGAGCACGCCCATGGAATCATAAAGTTGCACCGCTTTTTTTGTTCCCCAGGCGTATTTATCATTTTCAATTCAAAATGGATGGACTTATACATCAGAAGGTTGAATCTGTAGTTTTTTCTAGGAAGTCTTGTACGCTTCGGCCTTTTCATTTGACTAAAACCAGTGTTATTGGTGCTAAATTTACATTTTAAGAGTTTTTACACTCTCTGTTCGTTGTCTGATCCTCGATGCAATTATCTACGGTGTTAATTTTCAGTTCAATGTCAAGTGAGGTATATACAGTGCAGCAACAGTAGCTTTGCCCTTGGCCGAGGTAGACAAAAAAAAAATAAGTTGTAGCTGCAGCTGTGAAAGCTTCGAGTACAGTCTGTTATTGCTTGTTTGTGGGTATTTCATATATTCCGGGTATGATCGTTATACCTCGTACTGCTTTCGTTGTGCGTAATTCGCGGGCAAAGCTATTCTGGTTGTACTTTATTTGCCATATTTTTTGAAGACATTTTGCTGCTTTTATTGGATATTTAGAACTGTTAATAGGAATAGTCTATACTAACGAAAATAAAATTGAAGGAGTGACTGATCATTTAATCTTAGCTTGTTAACTATAAATACTTTTCTAAATCGTAGAAAAATCTAAATTTGTCACGTATTTTCTTTTCTTCAGAAAATACCATTTACTCATTTCTAAAATATCAGTCTCTTCTTCTCTTCTATCTTCTAAAATATTCAAATCTTTTTGTCGCTTATTTTAATCTCTTTTCTCTCTAATATTTTCTCTCAAAATTATCTTATTTTGGTCATTTGTTAGTAAAGATAACTCTAATTAACCATTTGATATATATGAATTATTTCTTATTCTCCTCCTTTTCTTTCTTCTTATTATTATTCTTCTTCTTCGCCTTTTCTCTGTCTCCTTCTACGCTAAAAACTAAAGATCACTTGAACTAACTATTGATATAAATAATTTCGTCTTTTTCCCTGTGCTTCTTCTTCTTCGCCTCTTCTTTTGCTTCTTCTACGACAAAAACTGAAATCCCCAACTAAACACTAATCTCGTCCCCTTAAGTCTAACACTAAAATATCCAATGGACCAACGGAGTAGTCGTCAGTCGTTTAAAATAGGTACTTACAATGGCCGAAATACTGCAACTGTCTACGGGCTTGCTCTGCCCGCGCTTCTTGGTCCATGATATTGTTCAGCATTTCCAGCTTCCTCTGCAAATCGGACGCCTCTATATTCTCCGGATCTGAAACACATCGACTTTTACTTTCATGTGCTACTCACTAGCGGAAGATAAGACTGACGTGAGCGTGTAGTAAATTGAGACTTAAAAGTGGAAAAAATGAGGGTAGCGAAGAGTATGTTTCGACTTTAACAAACACTAGACGAAAATCGATCGGTCAGAGGAGAACGGGTTAGAGGAGAATATCAAGAAACAATTAAAATTAAGTCATATACTCTTATTATGCCCTTTTCATCAATCTTCACAATTTACTACACTTTATCATCAGACTTACACTGAAGTTGTAATCACCTCAGTAAAAAAATTGGCACTATGGCCCATCACATCACAGTGCACCGTGTTATTATCATGATTTATGTGTTTCGGAATAGTGTAAGTATATGTTCTTGTGTAGAGTGATAAAAAAAATAAGGGAATTATGGTGTCTTGCTGAATATCATTTATGTGCCTGTTTATGTGAAGACTGACTATGTTTTAGATTTAAAACGGAGATGTAAGAAACTTGGCGTGTCCAACATTGTATTTTTTTGCTTCTATTAGGGTAATATTTGAATGATCAAGTTCAAGTTCTACATCTAGATTAGATCTTCCAAGAGCTTCCAATAAGTATCTTTCACAGAAACAATTGTAGGCAGAATAACATGCCATTTTTTGTTCAAATTTAAAATCAAGGACACGATCAAACCGTTTTGCCCCTTGGACTCTACTTAACAACTGTTTGAACTGCTATCGAGTATATCCACTTCCCATCCGGTACACAGTTTCTTGAACAAATCAAATATCACGCATTCGTTTGCTACATTAAATCTATGTTCAGCTTGCTCCCTGATGCTTTTCCTGAAGGAAAATATAGTTGATGAATGAAGTTGAAGTCTAATATCTACCTATTGTGATGGATGTTTCTCTAGCATGAAGTTAAGCTACTGGGTTTAGAGTTTGGCTTATGATCTCCGAAAAATCAGTCTTGATAGACCTTCACACTGACGCGGCATATGAACTGAAGTCTCCTCTTCTTCCAAGCAAAATCTACATGTTGTTTCCTCCACAATATTAATTATACTCGTATGTATGTGTAATCAACAGTGACCTATTAATAGAGTTACTATGATCTTGACAACCATTCTATTTTAATTACATCAGTCTTCTGTAGATTTGAACTATTAGGCCTTTATGAATTGTTTCTCCTGCCTTTTTTTCTGAGAAGTTCCACAATTCCACAGGCTAGTTGATGTCACAATAAAGATACTGCTACTGTCATGGTTCAGTCATGGTTCAGTGAACCGTGACAGCAAATTTAGATTTATTCTTCTCCTGAAGATGCCACCTTAGTCGGCAAAACGCGCATCGAGAAAAGTATAGTAGTTCGGTGTTTCGTGGAAAACGTCCAGTTTTTTGTTTATACGCCGAAGGTTCCAGTACCCACTCCAAGAATAAAGATAATATTTACACAAAACCATGCAAAATCTAAAGAAACGAAAATTTGAATTTAGACAGTACGTACTAACCAAGGCTTCTTTTGCAAGAGAAATTGCAAAATAATTGCTCATTGGATAATACATATTTTCAATCATCTACATCCAAATTATTGTTTCTTTTTACCTTTTTGAATGATAAGTGTACATTGATCGGACTAAAAGACTGTTCTATTGGAAACTGGAGATTCTTCTACTGGAAAGGCTGATTCTGTTGGAGCGTTTCATGCGTCTTCTTTAGCTAGTTTATCTGCTTTTTCATTGCCTGTATGTGCTTTATGTCCTAGTACCTAAGCCAGAGTAACTCTGCCTGGGCTTCCTAGCTATTTTATGATCTCTACACTAATTTTGAGGGAATCAACAAACTAAAAAGGCTGTTCTATTAGAGTCTGGAGATCTTCTACTGAAAAGACTGCTTCTATTTGAGTGTTTCGAGCGTCTTCTTTGGCTAGTTTATTTGCCATTTCATTACCTTTATGAGCTGTACGTTCTGGTACTCAAACCAAAGTCGCTCTGTTTGGGCTTCCTAGCTGTTTTAATGTCTCAGCACTAATTTTGAGGAAAACAACAAACGGAGCGGACTGAGAGTAATTATTGTAATCCCCGGCCCCATAATCCCGGTTCTTGAGGGACCCTTCTCCGCCGCTTAGTCAGACTAGAAATGCTATTCTATTGGAGACTGGAGATTGTTCTATTGGAAAGACTGATTCTATTTGAGCGTGTCAAGCGTCTTCTTTGTCTAGTTTTTCTGCCATTTCATTACCTTTATGAGCTTTACGTTCTGGTGCTCAAACCAATGTCGCTCTGTTTGGGCTTCCTAGCTGTTTTAATGTCTCAGCACTAATTTTGAGGAAAACAACAAACTTTGATTCTACTACGGAGCGGACTGAGAGTAATTATTGTAATCCCCGGCCCAATAATCCCGGTTCTTGAGGGCCCCTTCTCCGGCGCTTGATCGGACAAGAAATGCTATTCTATTGGAGACTGGAGACTCTTCTATTGGAAAGACTGATTCTATTTGAGCGTGTCAAGCGTCTTTTTTGGGTAGATTATCTGCTTTTTCATTATCTTCATGATCTGTATGTTCTGGTGCTCAAACCAAAGTCGCTCTGTTTGGGCTTCCTAGTTATTTTACCGTCTCCACGCTAATTTTGAGCGAAGCAACAAACTTTAATTCTACTGTGGCGCGGACTGAGAGTAATTAATCTAATCCCCGGCCCAAGACCCCCCCCCCCGGTTTTTGAGTACCGCTTTTCCTCCGCGGTTTTGTACAAAAGGCATATCAGTATAATTAATAATCCATTAATACTTGATTTCGCTAGGCGTTCGTCGTATCTCTCCAAATTAATAATTACCCTTTAATTCGACATGGGCCGTAAATCACTCGCGGAAGTTCCTCCGTCCGTTCCAAATCTAAAACGACGGATCGTGCGGATGCGACGTGAAGAAAAAATCGTGTGAAAGCGTGTAAGACAGAGTGGCGATGAGGGACGGGGTGAGATGTTGGAGGGTGAGGTGAGAGCGGGGTGAGAACGCAGAAAGTAAGTGAAGGGAACGTGGCTAATAAATGATCCTGGCTTACGGGCGGCCGTGCTGCTGATGAACCTCGCTTATTAACCTAATTGTAAGTAAACTGCGCTTGAAAAGGTGCGATTTAACTTTGGAATTTATACAGTGTACACAAAAAAGTATCGAAAAAAAACTTTTATCAGTTATTTTAGTGGAAAATATTTATTCATGAATTCTTTTATGGATCGCACAGTTTCAAGCCACGTTGTCATCTTCATTTTTGTTTTAAGGAAACCGGAATACTCCATTTTTGTATCAACAAATGAGGAGTACCATGAAAAAAGTTTATACTGTTATAGTCCAGTAGACAGGGAGCAAAAATCATCAAAAAGTGGTCTTGAAACATATAGGGCTAGTTTTGACGGTTCCCTATGTATTTTTTTGCGTAGAACACAATGCGCGGGGTCCGTAGAGCTGAAACCGTCCGAACTTATAAAAAACTTTTCAGCTCTATTCGTTAATCGCTTTTCGAGTAATTAACGATATAATTTTTTTGCAAGCCTTAATTAACAATGACGCCATTTCTTTGTTTATTGTACGATATTAACCGGGTTGGGCTAGAAAAATCATACATCTCTTCAAGTTTGCGAGACTTTTTTGAGATTTTGAAAAATATTAATTTGGGCCAGTTTTATAACGTTTTGTACTCGACTACCTTTTTTGACGCGACGTATACATTGTATTCTTGAAAGTACGCTTCAAGACGCGTATTTAAAAAAAAATGGGCGTCAAGATAGTATAGTCACAATTCCGAGAATTTCGAAGCGGCAACGCTAAAACAATATATACGTCGCGTAAAAAAAGGTAGTCGCGTAGAAAACGCTATAAAACTGGCCTAAATTAATATTTTTCAAAATCTCAAAAAGTCTCGCAGACTTGAAGAGATTTATGATTTTTCTAGCCCAATCCGGTCAATATCGTACAATAAACAAAGAAATGGTGTCATGATAATTAAGGCTTGCAAAAAATTCGATCGTTAATTACTTGAAAAGTGATTAACGCATCGAGCTGATTTTTTTGTAACTTCATACTACAAATAGCAGTCCTAGTTAGGCTTAAAATTTTGGAAATTCAATAGGCTACAACTTCTTAAATGCATATGCTATGTAAAATATGCCAAAGAACGGCGATGTAAGCGAAAATGTAAAAAAAAATGTTTTTTTTTCACAAATTGTTAATTTAAAAAATTAGTGGACGCTTTCAGCTCTACGGACCCCGCGCATTGTGTTCTACGCAAAAAATACATACATAGGAATCAGTCAAAACTAGCCCCATATGTTTCAAGAACACTTTTTGATGATTTTAGCTCCCTGCTTACTGGACTAACAGTATAAAAGATTAACTCCAATCTGACTGTAAACAAAATTTTCAAATACAGATTGAAGGTTTCGTAAATTAAATAGCACTTTTTCCAATTGCATTTTAAATTCCAAATCGTACAGTATAAAACCTAACCTCAAGAGTAGGTATTCCTTATTCACATTTTTTATAACAATAATCCTTATAAATGGATTTTTATTTATGAATTGGAGCCACAAATTTTAACATACAAACATAACCTCTCCCATTTTAGGATTTTCCAATCAAACTTTCATTTGATCATTCCTATTGATAATACCTTAAATTTCATTGTCAAAAATAACAAAACAATTGTTGCCAGTCATGGAAAAGTATAAAAAAAATACATGATTTTAACAGTTTTTAATTTTCTCTTAAATAATCTAGTTGTTATGAAAAACATCTCGTACAAAAAAATTCTTCGAGCCCTTAAACTACGCGCTCCACGGCTGAACAAATAGAAATGAACACAATGCTGGGCTCCATATTGTGTCCTTTTCGTCCTCAAGCCCTTTTCAGTCTTTGTTCTAATTATTATGGTGCGTATCGTGTTCGGAGAAAGTTCTATTTAGTTGACGTTGTACTCAAAACTGATAAATAACAATGAGACAATTCAGTATAACCGAACTAAGGGGTCGATTAAGCGATTGTACAGGGTGTCTGGAGCAAGCGAGACAGAGTCGTAAATAAAAATCAGGTGAGTTAATTGTATATTTTAGCGGTAATTTGCTAACTTGTTTTAATAACCCAGGGCTACAAAAAGAAAGTTTGTTCTGCTCCAGGAATTAAACCTATCTAATCCGAAGTATTTTTTGTGCTGAAACCGAATTTTTAACTCAGAAAACTTTCTACCGCGTAGATTCTCAGTAAATCCCGATTTTTTGTTATTAAAATACGTTTTTATGCGATTTTTTTTTTTAATAATAATCATTTCTTAAATCTTCCAAAATACATTTTTTTCTACGACCATTTTATAATTTTCAAATTATGTCTTCTGCATGTTTCATAGTAAGGTTCATTATAATACAAATTTTCATTATGATACAGATTTCACAGTCAATCAAATCCATATTTTTTCAATCAAGCAGACTTTTGCGAAAATGCGAAAATTGGCGATTTGACTTTGACAGTTGTTGTTTACGAAAGTTCGCTTCTTTATAGCTTATAAGAACATTTATAAGAACATTTAAATCAAAAGCCATGTCCGATTACAACATAAGTGATAGTGAAAAATTATCTTCCACTCCTCCAGATATTCGAGAAAAAGCGACAAATGCAATCGAGAATATATTACCACAGAAATAAAAAAAAAAAACTATGAAAAATTATATGGGCAGTCTATGGACTGGAGGAACACAAATAATATTACCTCGTTTTCAGAGAGTGTTTTAATTGCTTATTTTCAAGAACTTGCTGAAAAAATGAAATCGTCAACATTATAGACACATTATTCTATTATAAAAACGTTATTAAACATTAAACATAGCATGGACACATCTAAATATAAGAAGTTACATACTTTTTTAAAACGTAAATCGGATGGATATATAGGAAAGAAATCCAAAACGTTTTCTCCAAAACAAATCAGGACTCTTATAGACGAAGCACCAGATAATCAGTTCCTTTGTTAATATGTTCCATTTTTGTTTAAATAAATAAAATATTTTAAGTGTATTGTTTATTTATAAATGGTCGTAGAAAAAATAGCGTATGCAACTCTCACGTAATGGCTATTAACTCACAACAAGGCTCGTGTCGTTATTTTCTGCTCGTGTATTAATAGCCATCATTACATGATCGTTGCGTAATATATAATTTTGACAACGGAATCGTATTCAGCGCGTAAAAATACATCGGAAATGACATATCTGGTCATACGTTTTTGAAAAACACGAAATCTTCTATTTTTGGGCCCTGAATTTATGGAAAATGGAAGGGTCAAGCACAAATTTTGACAACGAGATCGCATTTAAGGGGTTTTTTACGGATTTTTACGGAAATGTCTTCAAAAACATGATACGAAAGGTTTTAGAGCGATATCTTAATTCTAAAATTATTTTTAAGCGTATACAGTGAGACGCTGTGAGAGCATTTTTCGACGCTCGACTTTGTTTCGATAATCTCGACTCCCCACCTGTTTTTATCCCCATCTGCTTCGATCTGATTCACTCTATACTATGATCTCATTCTATAACATACATCACGCTTGTTACTCGTATTATACAACGTGTTAGTCTATAAGCATATAAGGGTATATAGTTGTTCTCTAAAAATTTCCTTAACAAAAATTTAAACGTGATTTTCTAGAAACCATGTTTTTTTAGAGTTGCGGACACGATTTAAGAAAAACTGCTTGTATACATTTAAGGCTATCGCATAAACTAGAATCGTTTTGATTGGTAAAAAGTTTTCCGATTTTCCACCCTCAAAAATTGTTTTTCTCGAAAAATGGCCGCCATTTTATTATTTTTTTGATACAAAACAAATATTCTAGTTCATGCTATAGCCATTTAAACAAGGAATAATTTGCCATTTTTTTTTTCAAATCATCCAGTCGCCCAAAATCATGCCCGCAGTCATTTTTGATGTTTTTTTTTTTTAAAAATCAGTATGTCAAAAATGAAGTTTTTAGAAATCTAAATATTTTTTTTATAATATTTAAACGTCAATAAACGTACCTACAAATTTTCAAAACGATATCTATATTCTTTCTATGAAAAAAAAGTTCTTTTTGTAAATTTTTTTTTTGAAAATCGTAACCAAAAAGACCCCTTAACGCTAAAAAATACTTCGGAAATGACATTTCAGGTTAGGAAATGATATAAATATTTAAAAAAAAATAGCATAAAGACGCATTTTGACAAAAAAAAAACGAGGTGTACTGAGAATCTAGCCGGTAGAAACAGTTAAAAATTCGGTTTCAACACAAAAAAATACTAGGGATTTGATAGGTTTAGTTTCTGGAGCAGACAAAAATAATTTTGTAGACCTATGTCATGGATCACGAGGTTGAAGAAAAATATTTTTTAAATGCGCTGGAACACTATTTCCTTTGCAGTTGAACAGAACGTGTTGAATAAAAGTGCACAAATGCAGCGTCTCGATTTTTCCAGACGCCCTGTACACAAGAGGAGCGAATCGTCAGCCGACGCTCTTCTAAAAGCTGCATTCAACGCGCCAAATAGACCTTCATAGCAGCTGCGGAGTAACTAGCGACGCGAAATTGCTTACATTCACATCCACCTTTTGAATAGCTATGTTATTATTATTTATAGCTGTTAATACGGCCGTCTGTAGCCTATATGTACGTAGGTTAAATTAATTTGGGCAATTCCGACGACTATTCAAGACGCGTTTCCAATCAATCGTATTATAGACCCGTCGTATTCATATCCAGGAGGGCAATAGCTAAAAGAAGCGAAAATTAGTGTAGCGAATCAATAAAATGTAATTTAACAAGGGACGCGGCGTAGGAGTAGGTTTTGTCGGTTCTAATTTACTGCGAAAAAAGTATTGTGTGCAGAATTCGTAGGTTGGAGTAATAACAGGGCAATTAATAGTGGGTTTATTAGTACCGCAAACTAGCTTTTTTTTGGATGATTACCGAAAAAAAAAAAAAAAAAAAAAGACGACGATTAAAACTCGTAAGTTAATAATAGATTTCAGGATCGGTCATAATGCGACCGGAATACTGTTATAATTACGTACAAAAAGTACCCGGAAAGGATTTAATTTTTTACATGAACCGCTTAAAAGGTTTAAATGAACCGCTTAAAAGGAATCGGTAAAATGTTTTTTTTTTCTTCAGCTTGGTAGCCCCTTGGTAGTTCCTTAACCCATTAACGCCCAAACGGACACAATTTTACGTCCTTTTTGGAGCGTCAATCTCGAAGGGAAATTAATGAAATCACTCAATAAAAACCACTTATCCCAATGTTTTCGGATGTGATCTTTCGATTTCCGGGGTCATAATTGTGATTAAATGCTCTAGAAAAAAAAATATGGCTAATTTTATGGAGAAAAGTACTGAAAATTTGGGGATTGTTTTTAATTTTTTTTTTAGTCCAAAAAGTACTCTAACCTACTCCGGATTGTGAAGGGAGGTGGAGGCAATAGTTGGAATTGATGACAGAATTTTTTTTGCCGACCTCAACTGACTCTAATCTTTTCAAAATGCCGGACATTGCATAAAATCTCATGAAATATGAATTTTTCTCTAGTATTAACGAGAAAATAATGTTAATGTGAGTTTTTCTTGATCCACAGTCATTTTCCTCAATCAAGACAATACTACAGAATATATTTGACTAAATTTTCAATTTTCAATGATGGCGGATCAAAATGGCGGCCGGATTTCTCAAGAAATGGCGCGTTTTTCATTATAAAAAGTAAATAGGAGTTTGTAATTATACTTTTCCTATGTCATTTCATGTTTTAGTAACATTTTGAGTTATTCCTGGTGAAAAAAGGTCTGTAATCCAAGATGGCGTAAATTCAAAATTTGAAAACTAAAAAATTACAGTCATCTTTTACGTAGAATTCTGATGGAAAATGTCCTCTCAATCTTTTTCATAAAAATGCGTTCTATCTGAGTAAAAAATTATTTGTCATTCTAACCTCAAAACGAGGTTTTTGGTTGTGTTAAGGTTGTGCATAATATTTAAGTGCATAATATATAATTCTCATGGTCAGAATTATATATTATGCACTTAGGGATGTAGACGCATTGAAGAATTTTTTTTCAGAACTTCTCCGCATATAAATAGAAAATTTATATTTTGAATTCGGGCGGATTGACGAATTTTTTTTCCGGAATTTCTTCGCATATTTATTCAAAGAATAGTACGTAGAACGTACTTTCTGGTGGGTGTGAGTAAAAATCGTATATGCACCACGAGAAACAAGTAGGCTGCGTACTCCTGCGAGTAGTTTGCGCCCGAGCATCCCTAAGTGCATAATATATCATTCTCACGATTTCATCAGGAGAACCTCAACACCGGAAAAAACTCGTTTTCACAGTTTCGCTTTCACAGTTTTTTCACCAGGAATAACTCAAAATGTTACTAAAACGTGAAATGACATAGGAAAAGTGTAATTACAAACTTTTTATAATGAAAAACGCGCCATTTCTTGAGTAATCCGACCGCCATTTTGAATCCGCCATCATTGAAAATTGAAAATTTAGTCAAATATATTCTGTAGTATTGTTATGATTGATGAAAATGACTGTGGATCAAGAAATACTCACAATAACATTATTTTCTCGTTAATACTAGAGAAAAATTCATATTTCATGAGATTTTATGCAATGTCCGCCATTTTGAAAAGATTAGAGTCAGTTGAGGTCGGCAAAAAAAATCATCAACTCCAACTATTGCCTCCACTCTCCGGAGTAGGTTAGAATACTTTTTCGACTAAAAAAAAAAATATATAAATTAAAAAAAATCCCCAAATTTTCAGTACTTTTCATATCAGTCAGTCATATTTTTTTTCTAGAGCATTTAATCACAATTCTGACCCCGGAAATCGAAATATCACATCCGAAAATATTAGGATAAGTGGTTTTTATTGAGTGAATTCATTAATTTCCCTTCGAGATTGACGCTCCAAAAAGGACGAAAAATTGTGTCCGTTTGGGCGTTAATGGGGTTAATTACCAAGCCTGTTTAGAGCGCGAACGGTCAGTCAGTATGTTTACAGCAGCTGTTAGTAATAGTGTGCTTGGCGAATTGTACAATGGAGAAAATAGTAGAACAACGCGTTTGTTTAAAATTTTGTGCCGCAAACGAAATTTCGTGTGCCGATTCATTGAAAATGTTAAATAAGGCCTTTGGTGATTCGTGTATGTCCAAAACACAGGCTTACGAGTGGTATAAGGAGTTCAAAGCAGGCCGTGAAATCGTCGAAGATTTGCCTCGCCATCGACCTCTACGACAGCCGATAACATCGACAAAATCAAAACATTAATGCTTGAAAATAGCCACATGAGTGTTAGAGAGTTGGCTCAAGAGTGTGACATATCGACAATGTCAGCTCATGGTATTTTGAGTGATATTTTGGGCATGAAACGCGTCGCTGCGAGACTGATTCCGAAAGAGCTCAATGTTTTTCAAAAAGAGCATCGGAAGCAGGTTGCTATTGACATGGTTTCCAGAGCCGATAGTGAACCAAACATGAAAATCATCATAACTGGAGACGAAACATGGGTCTACGAGTACGGCATGCAAACAAGTCGTCAATCATCGGAATGGCGCTATGACGATGAGCCGAAACCGAAAAAACAGCGCCAAAGGCGGTCGAAAGTGAAGGTGAAGCTGACGTTTTTTTTTTATTATTATCGAAGCGTGGTACATTCCGTATTCCTTCCGGAAGGACAGACGGTTAATAAGGAGTATTATCTCGGCATTTTGAGGCGTTTGCGCGAAAGTATCCGTGGAAAACGACCGGAATTGTGGAAGGAAAATTCTTGGATTTTGCACGATTACAACGTGCCATCTCACCGAGTTACGATTGTGACCGAATATAAGGTCAAAAACCCAATAAACACGATTGACCAACCACCGTATTCACCGGATATGGCTCCGTGTGATTTTTTTTTATTTCCAAAACTAAAAATGCCACTACGGGGTCGCCGCTTTGAAACGACAGAGGCCATCAAACAAAATTCGCTGAAGGAGCTGAAGGCGATACCTTCGGCGGCCTATGAGCGGTGTATGGAGGATTGTGTTAAATGTTGGCATAGCTGTATTGCACTCGATGGAGCCTACTTTGAAGAGGACAAAAGACGCTCGACTCAAATCGACGCATCGCCACTGACTACAACTTTTCGATAGATAAAAATAATGTTCAATTTTTCATTTCGTTCAGCTTTATGCGATTTAGCCGGCCATAACGTATTAAGGACGCGTGAAGCAATAAAGCACTGCGAACAAACGGCGATATATAATAAACAAGACTGGAATCGATCCTGGCATCCCTAACGTCGACCTTATTAAAAGCGGTCTTTGAAACATCGCCCAACAAAGGGAAACAAAAGAAAACAGCCTCGACCTTCGACATATATTCTTAGCATACGCGATCAATGTCACGAAAATTGGAGAAGATCCGGTTACATGTTGGAACAAGAAAAACTAGCACGTCTTCGTTTTAAATACAGGAAGACAGTGGCGTACCACGCTTAGATGTTGGGAGGGGGCACGCCTGTAACGGGACAAAACAGAAATAAAACTGATATGAACAACTATAATAAAAGTTTGTTGAAATAAATATAATATATTTGTTGAATATAACTAAATATATAAAATATATGTTTATATAAAATGTTAAATATAGCTAAAATAATATATTTGTTTAAAGTTCAACCTACACCTTCAGAATTCTTAAACAATTTGATAAACGTATTGTAAAACATGGTTACTTTGCACCACAACGAAGGAGATTGTAACTACCTTAGAAAATCATTAAATTTGGATTTAACACGTCACTCGATAAGTACATGGAGGGCTGCACTATTGACAAATCCATACGATTTTTAGATAGTACCAACCATAGATAAAGGATGGTACCCTTCAACCGATATATGTCAAAATTTCGATATATGTCGAAATGTTAAAGAAGCGTTGGAATGAATGTATCACTCTTGAAGGAGCCTATGTTGATGAATGAAGTCCAATTTTGCCTAAAAGTTGCTGTTTTATTAGCCATCCTACTAACTTATTGAGTGATGTGATACCCCTTTCGATAATATATTCTGATTGGTGCAAAATAATCCATTTAGGGGTTAGGTGGGTTTGAAAATTTCAAAAAATCGATTATTTTTTTGTCTTATTAAATAGTACAATATGTTTAAAATATTCTCCTAAAATTTCAAATCGATCCGAGTAAAATTGTAAGAGATAGACCCTTTGGAAGTTCCGCCCATCAGGCCACGTCAGTGCAGCGCTTCGCAGGTATTGTCGATTTCAGATAAGAATGCGCCCCCTAGGCGTGTGACAGTTAATTACTCGCTTTCTCCATGTTTGTTTACGTTTGCCAGCTTTATGGTGCCGGAATCGATGATTCTATGTGTTAAACAAAATTTTTTTTTGCATGTTATTTCAATTTAAAACTTAAAAGCGTTTATCTCAAAACTCAATTTTTTAAGTCGGTGGACACGATTTCTCGAAAAGTTATGAAGCGATTTTGTTCAAATTTTGAGCTTTGTTCATTGAACGAAGGATTTTTTTTTATTATCACAACTAATTTTTTCGAGCTACATGGCGAAAATTTGACCAAAAAATATGTTTTTTTGTTCAAAAGTCTGTCAAAAATTCGATTTTTATTTTATTTTTTTTCCTTCGTCCAATAACGAGATTTATCCATGTACTAACGAAATATTTTTGGTTTTTTGATTTTGGATGAACCAATAATGAGTTATGCTGTCCACGGAAAAAGCATTTTTTTTGAGACGTCAAGGGAGATGAGGTACTAATGGCTGAGTTTTCGGAATTTTTAAATAAAAATTTCACAAAATAGTGTTTAAATATGTATCTTTGACATGCTGAATTGTTTAAATAAAATATATCATTGTATATATTAAAAAAAAAATTGTAAAAATACCCTTTTTTTGAACCTCTGAAACCCACCTAACCCCTTAATATATACAATCATATATTTTATTTAAACAATTCAGCATGTCAAAGATACATATTTAAACAGTATCTTGTGAAATTTTTATTTAAAAATTCCGAAAACTCAGCCATTGGTACCTCATCTCCCTTGACGTCTCAAAAAAAAAAATGCTTTTGCCGTGACAGCATAACTCATTATTGGTTCATCCAAAATCAAAAAAACCAAAAATATTTTGTTAGTACATGGATAAATCTCGTTATTGGACGAAGGAAAAAAAAATAAAATAAAAATTGAATTTTTGACAGACTGAACAAAAAAACATATTTTTTGGTCTTTCGCCATGTATTGGCTCGAAAAACTTAGTTGTAATAATAAAAAAAATCCTTCGTTCAATGATTAGATAATGTTATTTCAAAGATGTGTGCAAAATTTGAACAAAATCGCTTCATAACTTTTCGAGAAATAGTGTCCACCGACTTAAAAAATTGAGTTTTGAGATAAACGCGTTTAAAGTTTTAAATTGAAATAACATGCAAAAAAAAATTTTTTTTTTTAAACACAGAATCATCGATTCCGGCACCATAAAGCTGGCAAACGTAAACACACATGGAGAAAGCGAGTAATCAACTGTCACACGCCTAGGGGGCGCATTCTTATCTGAAATCGACAATACCTGCGAAGCGCAGCACTGACGTGGCCTGATGAGCGGAACTTCCGAGGGGTCTATCTCTTAGAATTTTACTCGGATCGATTTGAAATTTTAGGAGAATATTTTAAACATATTGTACTATTTAATAAGACAAAAAAAAATAATCGATTTTTTTGAAATTTTCAAACCCACCTAACCCCTTAAAAAAAATAGTAAAAAATACCCTTTTTTTGAACCTCTGAAATCCACCTAATCCCTTAAGGTGCAATGTAACTCCATTTTACGGTAACGGCTTTATTTCAACGACTTATTAATTAAAAAAAGTGCTATTATTTTCTCACCCGGTGAACCGGTGAGCAGTTCACCGCGTTGCCACAATACGCGGCAACATAGCCAACGTCTGTCTCTCTCAAGACACCCGCTTTGTTCAACTCTCGTCGCACGAAAGAGGACGTAAACGTAAGCAATGACGCCAGTACAAAAACCAAGCGAAAAACATAACTCAGTAAAGCCTTGTTTCCACGACGTGTGGCTTGGAGCAATCCGCGAATTACCCGAGATCCGTACTTATACAGGGTGTCCCGGAAAAGGTGGGAAATCTCTCGGATTCAGATAGAGCATGGAAAAATAAGATGACAAGTTCCTATAATTTTTTTCCTACAGGCCCTCCCTACGAAGATATTCGTCCCTGAAGGACGCCGCTGGAAATCGGTTTTTCTTGAATAACTTTTAAAGTAGTTAATAGAATTTTATAAAATTTTGATATGATAGACACCACTAAGGACCGCTTAGTAGCTTATCGAAGTCTTTTTTGAGGATTTACGGACAATTTCTCAAGCCTTTACGTCCCCATGACCAGACTCGGCGAGCCGCACGTCGTAGAAGCGAGGCTCAAGCTAGGCTACGGCTGGCACGTGCTCCAGACGCTAGGTGCTTGCG